>JAWNNP010000859.1:2582791-3874187 GCA_035044805.1 Leucophenga maculata | reverse complement strand
CTGTTTTCAACTTTATAGCAATTTATTTGATATTTTTTTATATATCAAGTTAATCTTTTTTTGATATCAAATTAATATCAAGCAGTGAGATGACAGCGTTTCATTTAACGAAATACTTTTTGGTACACATCAAAAAAGTTTTGTATCTTATAGTCATCAATTTGACATGTTGAAACATAACAATTTGATCTTTTTTCTAATATCAAATTTTTCAGCAATGAGATTTTTTTAAAATCAAATAATTGATATGATTGAGATGTCTTCTTTTTTAGTTACCCAAAACTATTTGGTACACATAAAAAAATATAAATTCGTCTATATGACATATTTGAATATATCAAAGTGATACTTTTAAATATCAAATTGATATCAAATTATTCAGGAGTGATACGCCTGCTTTTAAAGTAACCGAAACTATTTGCAATACATTAAAAAGCGCATATATACATACATTTGATTTTGTTTTTAATATCAAATTATTTGTTTTTAATAGCAAATTAGTCTGGAGTGATATTTTTTAAATATCAAATTATTCAGAAGTGAGATGCCTGCTTTTTCAGTTACCTAAAACTGTTTGGTACACATTAAAAAATCATACATACATCAGTTTGACATGTTCGAATATAACAAGTTGATCTTTTTTTAATAACAAATTATTCATGAGTGATATATGTTTTAATATCAAATTATTCAGGAGTGAGATGACTACTTTTCTGTTACCAAAACTATTAAAAAATAATGGTATCTTTTAGTCATCAATCTAATATGTTCGAGTATATCAAAATGATCTTTTTCGTAATATCAAATTAATATTTTTTTTTTTTTTTTTGGCAGATTTATTTAATTTTGGAGATTAATAAAACAGCTTGTACTTCCACCCATTTATGTAATACTTCTTCTACTTATGAACGGCCAGGTAGTGACAGCAGATCTCTTTTCTTTAGTGATGGTATAATTGCTAAATTTGACCCACTAGAGATGGTGATACTCTTCAGTATTTATTGCAAGTTGCATTTCTTATTAAGCAATATTACAAATCACTAAACCTGAACGGCCACAAAAAAGTATAGAGCTATCACAGTCTTCCTTTTAAATCATATGTTATTCTAAAATTAACGGAAACTAAGTAACATATCCACCCGTTACAAGATTTTTGATTTTAATATATGCAGGAGAAATCGTGTTATTTGTAGAAGTGCTCGAGAATATACATAGCCAGTAAGTAGGTGACTAAAGGCGGTCTGGTGATATGTCAAATTTGACGCCTCCTTATAGGAAGGAATTACAGTGGACAAGGGTCTGGTCAGTCTATTTCCGTGTCCACGACACCGAGCATCATTCGACCTATTGGAGAAAAACATTTGATACTCGATGCTGGTCACGTATCCCAAATTTAGACATCGCATCTCCATTCAACAGCAATAAGTTACTAGTAGATCGTGCTTTTGTTGCGTAATGAAAGTTTAGATAAAGAAACCAGGATAGCTGCTTTAATCTGGGACGGCTGATACGATATGCTTTCAAAGAGTCATCTTGCTTTAAAAAAATGTTTTTATTTTTAAATAGCAAAATAGGAGGTAAATCACGGCCTATCATGTAAAATAGGTGTCCGCAACGTATAACTTAGTCAAGCACATCAACTGCCTACTTGATTTAATTATAAAATAAATCAATACATGTTTCAATGTACTTCAAATTGAGTTCATTAACGATTTGTACGCCATATTCAAATAGAATTTGAAGTGCTTGAACACGCATTGGCAGCAGTAAAGTTAGAGCAAGCTTAAGGACACTTGACTAATCAATAAAAAAAAAAATAGAAAAAAAAATGTTGAAACATGTCAAAACCACATACGACGACGACGACGCATGCAATCACAAATTTTGGGTTGCTAAGCTATGGCTTACACTACTGACCAATGACCGCTACTAAATACATTTGTCGTTTGTTTGGCTTCAATGAACATAGATTTTATTTTTTTATTTCACTCACTTTCAGTTGCAAACATCATAAATTGAATAATAGTAGTAGAAAATCCAGCTAGCGGCAATGAAAATGTTTTTCTTTTTCTATTTTTTTTTTTTTGTTATTTTTGGGTTTTACTATATCGAATTTTCCTGCGGGTCCACACACATGAGTAGTAGGAGCAGATATAAAGTGTCACACACAAAAGCAAATTTTTTAACGGAAGCCACTCTACTCTATATAGTCATAGTTTCTATCGATAACGCCTGGCAACGAATTTGGATGGCTTCGTTTGTCGCCGCATATCCTGTCTGTGGCAAATAAACACATACACATAGCCTTCAAATGCACTACCAAAATTGTTGTTGTAAAACTCATGAACTAATACTACACTACTGCACTGTTCCGCCGCTTTTTTAGAACTCTTAACACCCACCCACCCACTGCTTTGGCAGCATTGTGTTGTCATCAGCTACGTCACCGCAGCCCAATTTAAACACAATGGGATCAATTATTTTTCGAGGATTGTGCAATGATGTGTGTGTGTGTGTGTGTATGTGTGTCTCTATAAACATACTGCAGTACTCTATGACAGTCGGTATAGCCGAGTGAGTTTGTATTTTTTGGTTTGGTTTTAGCGGTTTCGTATGTTGTAAATTTATACAACTCTTCACTTACATCCCAACAACTAACTGCTGCCGTTGACATACTGCAACCTCAAGCGAAATTTGTGTATTGGGCCTAGGCCTATGCATGTACAATATGTGGTGAAATGAAGCTCACGCGCGTTCCAAGCCGATTACAATTTGATTGATTGCACAAGCTGAATATTTCATTCATTGCGTTTTCTGCATTTTACAGCCAGTCAGCCAGCTCAGTTGACTGATTTTGTGACGTGCAGCAGCAGCGGAAAAAAGAAAAAGGAAAAACAGGAAATTTTCACTCAGTTAGCCCAACTGTATCTAATTACGCTTATTTTGCACCGGGCAGCTGTGCAGTGTTTTGGTGAGAGTGCACCACACATGCAGCTGTACTTAAACTAATTTGATTTCCTATCAACCAACTTGACTGACTCCGATTGCAAGGCAAAGTAAAAGAAAATTTGCAGAAAAAATGCATTCGATCTCGTACGGAATATCTTGTAGTGTTCTGTTGCATTGCGATGCTGCTTTGTGACCAGCAATTTTTCTGTAGAAATTTTATTGTAGAAATTCGATGCAAGTCTAATCTGTGATTGAGTTTACTTTGAATAAATGATTGTTGTGTGAATTATGTGCAAAAGAGTTTTAAAGAATTTAAACAAAATAAATTTAGCTTGAGGTCAACTTAAGCAAATTTACTACAAAGCTTACGCAACTGTTTAAAACTGCACGGAAATAATATATCATTAATATATATCATCAAAATTACATTCTTTTTTATTCAAAAATGAATTTACCAATTTGACATGTTCAAGCAAATCAAAATGATTATTCGCATATATCACAGTGATATTTTTTAATATCAGCGACATTTTTTAAATCATTTTTATTTAAAAAATAAAATAGTATAAGCACCTGCTTAGAACTACACAGCGAAAAAAGATCATTGAGATTAATTATCAAGTATATATCAAAATGATCATTCGGATATATAACATATCAAAATTATCTTTTTAAATATCAGTGACATTTTTCATACATTCATATCGTTGATGTTATTTGTATGATCATAAATTTTTAGTTTCTTAAAAATGAATAAGTCACAGTGATATTTTTGAAATATCAGTGACATTTTTCATATCATTTATATTTAAAAAAAAATCGTGTGCGCATCATCCAAAGAAGCTCATTGGGAAAGTAAATATTATTTATTTATCGAAGATGTTTTAGGTATAATATAATAATTTTTATTTTAACTTTTTTTCCTTCTTTAAAATGAATATATCAAGTGATCTTTTTTAAATATCAGTGACAGTTTTCATATCATTAATATTTGTAAAGAAGCGTGTGCCTCATTGACATATGCTCAACAGGGTAGTAAAATTTATTTACTCGAAGATATTTTTATATTCATTTAATTTTTTTTAATCATTTGATTATATCAAATTGATCTTTTAAATATCAATGATATTTTGTCCATAATTTAATTGACAAAAAAAAAACTAATTTTTGATATTGAAATGAAAAAATGTAATTTTTTTTATACAAAATAATTTTTACTATGTTCATTTAAAAATATATTTATTTTTTTTTTTGATATTGATATTAAAAAATAATATTTTTTATACAGATATGAAAATTGCTTTGATAATGGTCACTTTTAATATCACTTTTGATATTGATATGAAAAAAAATATATCAGTTTGATATTGATATGAAAAAACTTAATTTTTGATATTGATATAAAAAAATATATCAATATCAAGATATGAAAAAACTTAATTTTTATTATTAATTTGATAAAAAAACAATGATCTGTAAAAGCTTTAATCAGGGGTATCGGCAAAACTAGCTAATATTCAGGGGATAAGAGATTTATTTATAAGAGATTTGTTTTTACCTTTGTGTGATCCATCACTCTACTCTATCACAATCTTTCACCTTCATATTTAATTACATACCCAAAAAGCGCATCATATATAAAACTAGTCTTTCAGACTCATTTGTAAAGAAAAGATGTAAAGAAAATATTAGAAAAAAAAATATTTCTACGCAAACACTTCAAATTCAATCAATTTTTTTGCACTGAAAGACATTGCCTTGTCCTCATCAGAACGTCATACGAACAGACAAACCTTGAACAGTCAACATTTATTAATATATTTCACTTAAAAAAATAAAATGCAGAGCAATACTATTGAAAGAACGTTCTTTTAAAATTTCTCTCACACACTCAATTCATAATATAGCACAACAAAATATAAAAAAAAAAAAAAAATTATTCATATATGACAAATCAAAAAGGCGACTAATTAGACACACACACACGTAAACCATCGTCATGCTGGCTATTTAAAATTTTTTTTATAGACAGGGGAGAAAAAGAAAACATTTCACAGAATAAATGACTTTAATTAGATGCTGATATTGGCAAAAGTCAAACAGGTGCACGCATGATGCCAAAGAAAATATATACAATATCTATTTGAAAATTTCTAAATTAGAAATTATTTAGCAATAGGAAAATAAAAAGAAAATAAATGATTATAAACAGTAGTAAGCGATTGAGCTGAGGTGTACGACTAGATTATACGCTTTTTATTAAAAAAAAAAAATAATCGGGAGAACTCAAATTTAGATGTGATGCTAAGAAATTTAGCAAAAACTCGAACTTACTTGAAAAAACCATAAATTTATTTTATTTTTATTAAAATTTGCTCCACGTTGGGCGCCATAAAATATTACTTATAATGTTATAATATATGCTTAACTTCGACAGCACAATGAACCTTCAACGCCTTCTTCGTTGCTGGCATTTGACATTTCAAACAAATCGAATATACCCTACACATTAAAAAATTGGCAAATATAAAAACAACTGTGTATGAGAGACAATGTATACTACCTACCTAAATGACTAAATAAAATGTGCTAAAAGCTAAATGTGTAGTCAGGCAGAAAATTAGTCATTCGATTTTATTATGGCATACATTTTACACAAAAAAAAAATGAAATAAAATAAAATAAAAAAAGGCAAAACAAAAACAATCAAAAACACTGAGAGGCGGAAATTTGGTCATTTGAAAACGAATTAAATTATAAATTATTTGTTGTACTTACTAACTACATATGTATGCGCGCATGTAAATAACAATAATTTAAAACGAATTATATGTATACAATAAATATTTGTATTTTAATCAATTGCGGCTTTATCGTCAATAAATATTTTATTGCAGGCAAAGGAATTGTATGTCAATTGCAACAAATTGTTGCACGTTTGCTACTAATTTCCCAACTCGAAAAATTAATTTACACAATATTGTTGCTGTTGTTTGTGAGTGCCCTAAGCGAGAATAAGAGGTCAACCACTTCATTAAAAATGTTGCGTTAAAATTATTATTAAATAAAGTAAAAATTTTTAAATAATAAATTATGCCTATACATAAATACATATTTTTTTTAATGCAGTATTTATTAAATTATCATTGAATTTTTATATTTATATGCTGAATTAATTGTTGCAGGTAATACGCCTTTTTCGAATTTCAATTTCAGTTGTGCATAGTAAAAATTGAGTGTAGTCAAATGTATACGAATTTATAATACCCTGCACAGTAATGATAAGTTAGTGGGGAAGGAGTGACTAATTTGATGTGCGTTGTATTACAAGAGATGTGAAAAGATCTTACAGCAATAGAAACATTTATTTTTAAACATTTAAAACATTTGATTATAATAAATTTTCAAGCACTGTACATGGCGCCCGAGCAGGGACTGTTTGTTATCTTAGTCTTTTGTGTACTTAAGACAAGCTAAAACCAAGGTACTTTAAATATTTTGCTAGTAAAATCTCGACTAAGAATTCGATATTGATACGCCCGAGCAGGGACACTCTTTATAAAGAGTACAACTGCAACTGCAACCTTGGTACCATGCATAACTGCCTAGCGAAATCTCAGCTAAATTAAAAGAGTGGCAACCTGAGCAAAAAGTTTTTATTAAGAGTCCATGGTAAACTTAAGACCAACTGAAATTGAGATACCATAAGCATCCGCCTAGTGACTAGTGACGGCTACGAAAAAATAATGGCACCCGAGTAGATAATCATTACTAAGAGACCAGGTTGAACATAAGACAAGCTGAAGCTAAGTTTACTTGAACATCCGGCTAACGGAATCCCTCCTTAAAATACTGCGGTATAGTGGCACCCGAGCAGGGACTCTTCATAAAAAGCTAGAGCACGTACTCTTTAATAAGGGTTGTAAACTTAAGAAAAGCTGAAACTAAAGTAACTCGCACATACGCCTAGCAAATTGTCTGTTAAAAAAAGAATGGCGCCCGAGTAGAGACTTTTTAATAAAGATTAAGAGTAAATTTAAAACAAACTGAAACTTAATTACCTTGAATATACAGCTAACGAAATATCGATTAAGAAAAAACAATGGCACCCGAGCATGGACTATTTATTAAAAGTGCATGGAAACAATTAAACTTAAGAGACTCTGACACTATGGTACCTTGAATATCCGGTTTGTAAAATCACAACTAAGTAAAATTCGTCATAGTGGCGCCCGAGCAGGGATGCTTTAACAAGATTCTATGATACTGTCGTTTAGCAAAAACTCGGCTAAAAATACATTTTTATAGTGGCGCCCGAGCAAAGACTCTTTATGTAGAGTCCATGTTAAAATTATGACAAGCTGAATCCAAGGTCTCATGAACAGCCGCCTTGCAAAATTTCGGTTACGAAAAAAAAACAATGGCGCCCGAGCATGGACACTATCATAAAAAACTTAAATCCAGTTGAAACTAAGGTTGATATAAAACAGATGCACAGTACAGAAGAAAAACCTTTACTTGCTCCATTAATAATAAAAATTATTAATGATTGTTATGGAGTTCGGATTCAACCATGAAGCGACATAGGAAGAAGTCAATAACTTTTGACCGAGTGCGGATTTCGAGTCTATTTTGTTCTTTAAGTGGTGCTAGCTCTTCACAGAAGGCCAAGAAGATGTTAATGACGATGTCCGCCCTGGATGCAACAGCATATCAACAACCGATGATAAAATCATATAGGCAACAGACAACATGTGTATTCTATATTCTTAATATTCATGAAGCATCTTCTTTCTTTTCTCTTTTTCACTTCAATTTGAGCTCTTCAAGCTCTTCCGGCTGGCCGTATGATCTGTTTTCCATGACTGTTCCCTTTTACAAGTTTTAATCATAAAATTTTAACCCAAGTCCATTATAATAAAACTGCTCTCTTTTGTTGTCATGTCGTAGTTAGCTAATACAATACTATATTATGTATTATTTTTCTTTTACCTCTCACAAATATTATACATACTATATTACGGCGCATAACGTGGGACCAACGCAATATCGAAGTATCAAAAATAAAATGTGTGTTCCACTCCAAGCTTTATTTTGCTATTATTTTGCATGTACTGCTTTAGGGGTGTTTTTTTTTAATGTTTAATGTTCGTTTTTGCTTACACGTCCTATCCTTTTTGGTAGGTAGATCACCTAGAATTCATCTATATATTTTATGAATATTTTTTAATGTGTAGAGCAATGACTAAACATTCATTGTGACGCTTAAGTAAATCTTATATTAGAAAGTTATACAATATATTTTGGCGCTCGAGCAGGGACTCTTAATAGACCAGATTTTTTTATATATATTTTTTTGCATATTTTTCAATGTGTACAGCAATGACTGAACATTCATTGTGACACTTAAGTTAATCTTAGAAAATTAAACAATTCTTTTGGCGCCCGAGCAGGGACTTTTTATCTACCAAAACTCCCAGAATATTTTTATATATATTTTTTGCATATTTTTTTATGTGTATAGCGAAAACTGAAGATTCATTGTTACTCTAAAGTAAATTTTATATTAGAAAATTATACAATTATGGCGCCCGAGCAGGGACTCTTTATCTCCTATAATGTTTCTATATATTTTTTGTATATTTTTCAATGTATAGAGCAACGACTGCAGATTCATGTGACTCTTATATTAGAAAATTATACAATATATTGTATTATGCCGCCCAACGTGGGGCCAACCCAAAATATATTAAATATAAAATCCAAACATGTCATTGTTGCAAATTTTAGGGGTTTTTGAAGCGTTAAATAATTTTTTTTTTTAATAATTTTTGAAGACTTTATATTATTTAGACCAGATTTTTCTTGTTATTTAAGCAAACGTATACACCTTTCAACATAAACACATGTGCAGTGTATTAAATTGTGTGTAGCATTTCTTGAAATATTGTTTATTGAAAATCCATTAATTATACATTGTAATGCGATTTTTAAACTGCAACAACGACAACAAAACAAAAAATTAAACGAAAAAATAAAATAACTTTTGCATTATTAACAAAATGTACGACATATTTGTGTATATATAATATATTGTGCAATTGTTAAAGCTTTTGCACAGAGCCCACTTAAACAAAATACATGCAGTAAATTAATATTTTGTTTCAATATGAACTCGTCAATTAAAAAAGGAGCAACAAAAAAAAATAATAATGAAATAAATATGGAATTTTGGAAAGAAGAAAAAATCACTCAACATTACTGCGCAGTATTTATTTTTTTGTAAATTTATATAAGTAAAATATTTCAAACCTTTCCATGCCAACGTTCCTTAAAGTATCTTCCAAATTCACAATTTGGGTATTTTCAATCATTTAAAAAAGATTTATTTCGTCTATAATGCGCATTTAATTGCCATTTAAAGTTTGAATTTTTGCCTCCTACAATAAGACCCTAAAAGTCATTCACCCTATTTGTCAGTTAAAATGTTCACATTTTATAGAATATATATCCTTTTGGGTCAAAGTGGTCGTCATCAGCTGCCTTTGACATTGCCAAATAATTTAATCATTAGTAATTCAAATGTTGTTGTTGTTGTTGCTGCTGTTGCTATGTTTAGCTTTAAATTTTACATTTTGACTTTTTTATTGACCCCCCCCCCAACCACACAACTTCTATTGCATCATCTGCTGTTGAATTTCATACGTTTGACTTGACATTACATGATTGATTGATTCGGTTATTGATATCAATTATGCATAACGACTGACAAACGGACGGACAGACAAACCAGATGAAAGTAGCACATGAAAGACATTTGTTGTATTATTTTAATAAATTTTCATCAGCTACACATCCCATTTGGCCTGGGGTGTTGTTTTGCTATTTAAATTGAGTTAAATTTATTAGAGTGTTTTTAATGCAAATGGAATTTAAAATTGATTTAACTTGTAGCTTGGTAATAGTGCAGAAGTTTTTGGAGACGGGAAAATCTATTTAGTGAACTTTGAACTATATTATGACAGCTTTAAATTTAAAGCTAGCTCGAGACCCTATTTTTAAATTAAAGCGCAATGACTGAAGGTTCATTGTTATAATAAAAAGTTATAATATCTTATGGCGCCCAACGTGCGGTCATATCAATTGTTTATACATACTGGCTCGAGCTCATTTTAGTTTGAACAATGTGACCAAGGGATTCATTGTTATAACAAAAAATTATAATAATTTATGGCGCCCAACGTGGGACCTTCTACATATAATAACCCATTATTATTTTAACTTGAGCAATAAATAAATTTTTATCAATGTGAAGCGCCATAACTGCAGGGTTATTGTCATAAGAAAAAATTATAATAATTTATGGCGCCCAACGTGGGGCCTTCTAATATATAACAAATCGTCATTCTATCTTGTGGAGTATGTAGATATATTTTTCAATGTGATGCACCATAACTAAAGGGTTATTGTCATAAGAAAAAGTTATAATAATTAATGACGCCCAACGTGGGTTCTTCTAGTATATAACTCATCATAATTCTACCTTGTGCAACCTGTATAAATATTTTTCAATGTGAAACGCCATGACAAAAGTTTTATTGTGTTCAGAATGTTATTGTTATACTAAAAAGTAAAAATAAATTTTGGCGCCCAACGTGGGGCATATGTCAATGGGATCGGAAGAAGTTTATATCATTATTTGAGGGCGTGATGGTCATTCATACCCACCATAAACACGATAAACAAATATTTGCATATGGGAGCAGATTAAAGAAATGGCGCCCAACGTGGGGCCGCATATACAAAAAATGTATAAAAAAAACTGTTCCTTGCAACTTTTCTGCTTTAATTCATAGAAAACTGCGCCTGAAACATGCTTCAAGCAATAACCAACTGATTTGGCAAAAGTTTAGCATTTTGAAAATTTCTAATTACAAACTCCACCAAACTTTTACGAAACTACAAACCAATAAGCATCCAATTACATCTTTACCACAAGAAGACAAGTTCGTTTTACACTAAGTACACGTACTATTAATCACAATAATTAACTTCAAATAGAAAACCTATTCAATACTTTTACAAAAGAGCAACGACTACAATTAAGCAAGCACACACGAGTAACTATTGTGAAAAGCCTCAATCGACGCCATCAACGTTGCTATCCATTTAAGTGAAAAGTTTTAGTACAACTTCTTACACAATATAAACCTCTCACTTAACACCCAAAACTAAAGCCGAAAATCTTTAGCAAAAGTTTGAAGCGTGAGATGAGCGTGAAAGTAGTAACGCCAAACACAACACAAAAACTTGAACATGTTACGTGAAAAACCACTAAATGCTGCTGTACAGTATACGTTTACAATAAAGAGAGCAGCAGCAAGCCTGTATAATAATAAAAGAACGAGGTAGTAGGCTGGCACGCCACCGCTTGCTTCCTTATAATAATCAACAACTTTATATACAAAAAGGATTAAGAACAGCAGCAGCAGCAGCAACCAGCAGCAATAGCAATAATAATAGCAGTAAAGCTTAAAAGAGATGCTATCTGTCTACGTTGAATATAGGCAAACTAAAGAAGACAACCAAACTTGTTAGTACTTAGCTTGTAAGGACTACAACAAGGCTTTTATATGTGTGTATATATTGAATGGTTCTGCAGTTGAAACTTAATCAAGCTGAAGCAAAATTCTAAGAGGGCTTTGAACTACAGACAGACCGAACGCCCGCCCAACAACTAGAAACAACTTCATTAGCCTTCATCGACGTGCGTTACACAAGTTTTTCGAGTGCTTGTACCAACCAACATTTTGGAATGTGAGTTGGGCACAATACGTACGTCTAAGCGCCATAGACCATCAGCATCTCAACGCATTGTCGTACATAATAGTAAAACCACAACAAAAGACTTAAATGGCAGCTTATGGCTTTTAAAATGCTTTGACAAGATGTTGGTGGCATCGTCATCGATGATGTTGATGTTGATGCTGACAATGATCGGGGATGAGCGGAATTTGATGACAAACAGCTGATAATAATAAAAGTGTTTAGAAAACTATCTCAATGACAGACAGACATCGTGGGTAGAAGAAGTTAAGGAGGAACTTGAAAACTAAATACAAGTTTCTGACGACAACTTTCTTTCGGAGGATTCAAGTTCAAAATGACAACAAGCAGCTAAAGTTCTTTCGTCTACCTAGATAGCGTTGCCATACATGCACGTGTTATTATAACGGTAGAATGCACATACAGTGAGTAGTGTTGAAAAGCAACGAAATATGCTGCACATACACGCTCGAAAAACTTTATTCATAAATGCGGAAACGGATGTTTATTTGATGAGTTGCGTTCGTTCGTTCGTTCGTCTGTGTGTATAGTTTTCTGTTGATTTAAATTTTCTTGCTCGACTTGCTTACTTTGTTTAGTTTGTATGAGTACTTTTAGCTAGTTTGTACTATAATATAATATTTTATATATGTAGATATATGGAAAACATGTAGTAGCATCCAACATCCTATGTAACTGCGGTTTCTTCAAGCAGTTGAATTTGGCATAGTTTCTGGTTAAGTCAAAACTTTTGACGAAAGCATGCTTTCATTAGGTATTTATTGTCTGTGGTATTAGCTAGCTGGGGCAGTGTTGCAAAATATGCAAATATATGCTGTGCCGAGCTAAGTTTATTGACATATGCAAAATTTCACATGTTGAATTTAAGTCAAGAAAAAGTTAAAGGCTCGCAGTTTTGGGACTAGCTGCAAGTAGTTCGAATGAATCTGCTTATAAAGTGTGAAGACGGCAAATTTTGTATTTGACTAATTAGTTTGGCGTACACAAACAATTGTTCAAGCTGTTTTAATGCAAAATATCCGGCTCGAAGAACCATAAAATGTTTATAGAAGTTGAAAATGACGACAGAGTAAATGTACACTTCACCGGTAGCATTATTTGAGCAACAAATATACTTTTTTACATACATCACGGTTCAAGCTTAGTTTGCTTTGATCAAGATCCGGCTCGAAGGACCATTTATTGTTTATAAAAGATGAAAATGACGACAGAGTAAAGGAAAACATGACCGTTGGCTATTATCTGTGCAACGTATATGATTTCTTACATCCATCATTGTCCAAGCTTAGTTTATTTGCACAAGAGCCGGTTCGAAGGACCATAAAATTACTATAGAAGTTGAAAATAACGACAGAGTAAAGAAAAACATCACCGGTGGCTATTATCTGTACATTAGAAATGCTTTTTTACATTCATAATTGTCCCAGCATTATTTCATTTGCATCAGATTCGGCTCGAAGGACCATGAAACTTCTATTGAAGTAGAAAATGACGCCAGAGTGAAGGTAAAAATAACATGTGTCTATTAAATGTGCAACGAAAATGCTTTCTTACATCCATCATTGTCCAAGCAGAGTTTGCTTTGCTCAATATCCGGCTCGAAGGACCATAAATTTTTTATAGAAATAAAAAAGAATAGACGGAAATCACATCGATGACAATTTTTTTTTGCTTACAACAATAATTACTTAAAAATGTTTTACAAAATAACCGGCTCGAAGGACCAAGTATTTTTCAAAGTAGTAGAGAGTATCGAAAAAATTAACGGAAATGTCAACAATAGCAATTGTCTGTGCAACGAAAGTGCATGCTTACATGCAAAATGGTTCAATATAAGATTCTTTTAGAAAATAACCGGCTCGAAGGGACATGTTATTAGATACACATGGTGAATATTGCCCTACTGGATCATTTGGCGGTCAGAAACGTTGGAAAAAACCAAGCCTGGCAAATAGCTGCTTGCTTTGCATAGTTATTTAATTCTACTGGTTTCCCTTTATTTCATTTTTACTATAAGCTTCATTCAACTTGAAACAATACTCAATTTTATTTAAATTTTCCAAATCAACTAACTAGCACCAACTTACAACACTGTAGAGAGGTACTACATTGATAACTATCTATTATTTAATGACGCCGCCTTATGCTATTCGAATTGACAATTCAAAACATTTCTGTTCCACCCATTTTCTCAATTCTGAACATTTTCTATGCTGCATTGGGGAAACATTAAAACATTTTCCATCATTTCCGGCTTTTATTTGTCGCTATTCTTTGCTGTTTCCTTAACAACAATGAAGACGACGACGACGTACGAATGCTTATTGCCGTTCAATGTGGAATCCCAGCTTGTCTCAGTGCTTAGTGCTTTATTATTTCTATTGTCAATAAGGGGCAAATTGTCCGGCATTGTCAGGGATTTTGTAAAACAAAATTAAATTGAATTTTTATGCTTTTTATTATGCATAATGGGGAAAAGAAGTAAAGTTAGACAAAGTCTGGAAAAACTGTCATATATCTTATTAAGCTTCTTGTAAACAAATTTTCTGTTTTGTTACTTTCTTGAACTAATTGTGAATCATTTCCAATATACAAAGCAAAATATATCACACCCAATTTCCGTATATTTAATAAAGTTCTTAGCTTAATAAACATTTATATTAATATGAAAGCAAATCCGTGCAAACATATACTTCAAGTAGCACTTATTATTTTTTTTTCCTTCTATATGTATTGAAATTGTATGTATTGTATGAATGTTTGTCGGTTTTTTATTTCCATTTAATTTTATTTCTTTTATTACTTTCTTTGGATTCCTCTAGCTGCTGCCGCCTCACCTTTATGCAGTAGCAATGACTACTATGTCGTCTACTACGGCGACTACTACGTGCTGGTTTTTGTTCAATGCCACTCACTGAAATGTAACCGGAAGTAGCAGTTGATGAAGATGCCGAAGACGACCAAGAAGTATGGAGATTGATATGCAGTAGCAGTAGTAGCACAGCAGTGCAGCGTGGTGAAGAAGTTTCCTCCTGAGCAAAAAAAAATAAAAGCTGAGGAAAAAACATAGCAGCACAAGATGCTTCTTAATTGCGTTTCCATTATTCTATGCTCGTATTTCTGCTTAGTCGAGAAGTGCATTTTGATTGAGTTTGCAAAATGAGAAGAGTAGCATTTAAGTTGGGTGTTTTAAGCGGCATTTCCGTCTAGAGATTTACTCTTACTTCGATTTCAACACACTTTGTGGAGCAAGTGTCGAGATATGCACTTATTAGATATTCGATAATGATTCATTTAGTTTGCTGCCAAGTGTATTTGATTTGTTAAGTTTGTTTTTGTCTATTGATTAGTTTACTTTTGTAAGTGATACTTATTTGAGAGAAGTCATCAAGTGTTTGATTGAATAGTTTATTAGTTTTGGCACGACAGAAGGAGACTCCAGAATATATAAGAATATGGTTTATATATTTAAATTAGATCGATAAGTTGGTCTAACCATTAACTCTCTGAACTGTCGCAATAACAATAAGATTAATACTTCAAAATAGTTCACTGTTTTTATTCAAAATATCCGGTTCGAAGGACCATGTTTTTCTATAGACGTAGAGTGTCACTAGCATGGACAGCAACATCAACTGTGGCAATTGTCTGTGCTTACATTAAATTTAATCAATCTTAGGTTGTGTTTACAAAAGATTCGGCTCGAAGGACCTAGTAATTTTTATAAAAGTAGAGAGTTCCACCAGAATTGCTGACTTGCGTATATAATTGTTCAAGCTATAGAATATTTTTGGAAAATATCCGGCTCGAAGTATCATGTAATTTCTATAGAAGTCCAGAGTGGACGAGAATAATACCGGCGAATAATACCGAACGAGAATAACAATTGTGTGTACAGCAGAATTGCTGAATTACATACATAATCGTTCAAGCTATGGGCTTTTTGATAAATATCCGGCTCAACGGACCACGTAATTTGTATGGAAGTCCAGAGTGGACGACAATATGCCCGAAGGCAATTATCTGTACACCAGAATTGCTGACATATACAGAACTGTTCATCTTATGACTTTTTAGAAAAGATCCAGCTCGAAGGACCATATAATTTCTATAGAAGTAGAAAGTATCACTGAAATAAACGGAAATGTCACCAATGACAATTGCCTGAGCAACGGATATGCTTGCTTACATCAATATTTGTTGAAGCTAAGGCTTTCTATTTTTTTAAGAACCGGCTCGAAGAACTATGTTATTTCTATATAAGTTGAGAATGTCACCACAGTGAAAGAGAAAATCATCAGTGGCAATTGTCTGTACTGCAGAATGGCTGACTTATATACATAACTGTTCATGCTTAGGGTGCTGTGTATAAGATCCGGCTCGAAGGACCATGTTATTACTATAGAATTAGCGAATGCCACCAGAATAGAAGGGAATATCACCGCTGACAATTGTCTGTGCAGCAGAATTACTGACTTATATGCATAATTGTTCAAGCTATGACTTTTTTTGGAAAAGATCCGGCTCGAAAGACATGTAATTTCTCTAGAAGTAGCGAAAGCCACCAGAATGGAAGGGAATATAACCGCTGACAATTGTCTGTGCAGCAGAATTACTGACTTATATGCATAATTGTTCAAGCTATGACTTTTTTTGGAAAAGATCCGGCTCGAAGGACATGTAATTTCTCTAGAAGTAGCGAAAGCCACCAGAATGGAAGGGAATATCACCGGTGACAATTGTCTGCGCAGCAGAATTACTGACTTATATGCATAATTGTTCAAGCTATGACTTTTTTGGAAAAAGATCCGGCTCGAAGGAAATGTAATTTCTCTAGAAATAAACAGTACCATCAGTATAGACGAGAATATCACCAGTGACAATTGTCGTAACAGCTAAACTGCGGACTTACATACACAATAATTCAAAGGAAAGGTTTTCGGAAAAGATACGGCTTGAAGGACCATGTGATTTCTATAGAAGTAAGTGAACAAAAGCGCAACCTTTGACATTTATGTCTACAGCGAAATTACTGGCTTTTGCATTCAAAACTTATTTATTTTTTTTTTTTTTCAAAGATCCGGCTCGAAGTGTCATATAATTTCTTTTCTTTGCCACGTGCATGTGTGTGCATCAATTTTCAATCAAAAAGCGATACTTTTTACTTAAATAAATAATTCAGCAATATAAATTTCTAGCTATAGCCAATTATGTAGCATAGTAACTGACCGCAGTAGTGGTGGTGCTTCGAAGCAGAGTCAGCCGAATAGCTAGCTTCATAGCTGTATGCGTGCGCTGTTTTATATTATAACATAATATAAATGTTTATATTCTTGTATTGCGGATATTATTAAAAACTTTTCCTTACTCCTGCTATCTTTATTTAATATACAGAAAGAAAAAAAATATGAGCGAGCACAACTTTTGTGTTTAATATTATAGTCGTATTTTTCTTGGCAATTCCTTTGCTGCCTGCCTGTGCTGTTGTTTTAACTTGTTGTCTGTTTTCCTTATTCGTGTCTGTTTGTTTGTTGTTTATTTATTTATTTTTTTTTTTTTTTTTGTTTTAGTTGTTTGTGCCACACTCATACAACACTTAAGTGGCACATGTACATACATACAGCGCCGCTCTGAAGTAGATGTACAAGCAGCAAACTGCAACATGATACGCACTGAAAACTTTATAAGATAGCGGCAATATCCAACGTCGTCGTCGTCGTAGTCGTCCTTCGTCCTATCACCAGAAGTACATGGACTTTTGCGTCTTAAGCCAAACACACATCAAACTCAACTACGTACATCCACCAAAACTTTACAGCAGCAGCAGCAACATGAAGTGTGTAAGAGCGCAACGCAGCAATGCAATGCGCTACGCTTCACTTCGCATTCAACTATTAAAAAGTTTATTTCAAGAAAAAATCAAAAAAAAAAAATGAAGAAAAAAATTCTTTCAATTGCAAAATTGGATTTGTTAAGGTTGTTGCTGACTGTTGTTGCTTCGGCTTCGGCTTCTACTCGCATACAATTTCAAACTGGCTTAAAGAAGCAACTTGCTTAGTAGTTTAGTTTATTTAAAGTTGATTGGTTAAATTTAATAAGCTATAAACTTTTTACAGTAATACAGCAGCTACCAGGCGGCTTTAGTTGGCTTTGGTTTTTTTTTTTTCTTTTAATGTAAGATTTGTTGCGGGTTGTTTTTTTATTTATTTATTTTTAGAGATTTGTTGACAGTTTTGACAAAAAAAAAATATTTTTGTACCTTTGGTTTGACACATTTTTATGCAAAATATCCGGCTCGAAGTACCAAAAAATTTCTATAGAAGATCAAAGTGCCATTAGTGTGAACGAGAACATCACAAGTGTCAATTGCGTGTGCTTACATACATTAATAGTTAGTTAAGCTTAGCTTGCTTCACAAAAGATCCGGCTCGAAGAACCATTTCATTTCTATATAGAGACTGAGTTTCGATTTAGTACACTTAAACATGCCCTGTGGCAGTTGTCTGTACAGCTAAACTGCTGTCTTACATTCATAATTGTTCAAGCTCAGTTTTTTTTTGCAAAAGATCCGGCTCGAAGTTCCACATAGTTTTAAGGGAAAAAGAGAGTGTCGACGAGAATGTCACTGGTGGCAATTGTCAAATCTTGATATAGAGAGAGTTTCGCTTTAGTGCACGTGAACATGTCCTGTGACAATTGTTTTTTTTTTTTGCAAAAGATCCGGCTCGAAGTACCACACAGTTTTAAGGGAAATAGAGTGTCGACGAAAAAAGTGGTAATTGTCTGTACAGCCGACTTCCTGACTTATATTCTTAATTGTTCAAGCTAGTTTTTTTTTTGCCAAAGATCAGACTCGAAGTACCACATAATTTATAAAGAAGTAGAGAGTGGCGCGAAAGTAGACGGGAATGTCACAGGTGGCAATTGTTTGTACAGCTCAATTGCAGAAGTACGTTCGTAATTGTTCAAGCTACATTTTTTTACAAAAGATCCTGTTCGAAGTACTCTTAAAACCTTCTCTATTACTTATATGTTTATGTTTTCCAATTTCCAACAAATCTTACAGCAATCAATTTAAAAATTTACTAAAACCCACACAATTCACTTCAATGCTTCATTTTGCTAAATATTCTCCAATTCTTAAAACAACAAGTAGATATATTTTTCTTCCGACATATTTTAACCATTAACTATTTATAGCTTTTCCGAAAATAAATTGAAAATACCTCCAAATTGACAGTAGTAGCTAAAATCAAGATAAATCAACAATGCATTTTAAATGATAAAACAAAAAGTTCGAAACCACAAGCCAAGTACGGAAGACATCCTCTCGAAATAAAAAAAAAAAAAAGAACAAACAGGAAAAAGGACATTTGCTGTTGCTTTAACTCAAGCGTTCTGTTTTTTTGTCTGCTTCTTCTTCCTCTTTTACATTACATTTTCGACGACCACTTGCGAAATGCCGCGAGGGACATTTTTCCACTGAAAAGCAACAAACCGAAGAAAAATACGAAAGAACTAAAATTCAAAGATATCATTTACGATGAATTGAACAAGCTAAGACTATAGACAAGTCGAAGGACGTCTAACATAAGGACAAATGAGGCGGCGCGCTGCAATTTGTGGACAAGCGAACAATTTGTAAATGTAAACAATGATGTGCGACGAACGAGCAAGCCAGTAAGTGTGGCAGGATGGCAGACAGGATACGTACGATAAGCAGATACAAAAGGCACCCTTAAGAAATGAAGAAAAAAGAAACAGTTTAGCCATAGAAAACAAAAGCCAAGAAACATTAGAAAAATAAAAGCTTAAATGTAGAAACGATTAAAAATTCAATTGAGTGGTAAATATATAAAGAAGAAGACGAAAGAAGGCAAACAAACGTAAAATGGCGGCAACCAAAACAAAAAAAAACAAAAAAAAAGGAGCAAATATCAAAAAACGATATCGAACTCTGCTGACCGACCGAACCGAAAAGGGAAATTGCGGTTTACTGTTGAGTGCTGTCAAGTGTCTGCTACAGCAAGGATACTTCATTATGTAGAAGTAGCAATAGCCGGCTTTGGAAAGGAACTTTGTTTAGAACACGATTTAAATGCGTATATCGGAAGGAAATTGGGGGAAAAAATGGTTAATGGAAATAAATAAAATCAAACAATGATTCAATGAAGAATATTAAAAAATAAAATATAACATTGAAAGGGAGAGCGTAAATACAAAAAAATACACACATAAACAATGTAATATTTTGTGAGAGGCTGGAAAATACAATTTAATTAAATATTCATTAAGCCTGTGTTGGTTGCTTGCATATTTAAATAAATATTTTGAGTACGCCGTGCACGACCCTCTTGCTAAACTGTCTATCAAGTCATCCTATAGACCATCAGCATGACATGTCAGCAGTGTTGTCTTCGAGCGATATTTTTTTGTAAGCCTTAGTATAATGCTTTAAAAATTAAATACTCGCTTATTTGACAGTGAAATTTTCATTTGCTAAGTCATTTAACATATTAAGGCACAAGACACAGTCGATGACATGTCGCCAAGCGTGTCATGAAGACATTATCAATCAATTTACAAGTTTTCCATGTACGACGCACAAACAGGTTTGGCTTTGAGAGGTATAATCCTTATTATAAACAACCGGATATGAACAACTTATACGAATTTCCCTTTACGTGTGCGTGTTTGAAATACACAGTTTGATTTATGTACATTTCGTACAATGCTATTAACTATAATATGTCGAAATTAAGAAGTCAATTTAAAATAACTGCTACCAAGCTAAAAATTTCCAACGTAAATAAACAAATTTTAGTTTTTCTTAGTTTTTACACATTTAGTAGTCTTCATGGTAACACATAAATTGAAAGTTGAGGGACGTCAAAATTTTTTTTTTCATAAATGTTCCACATTCTATCTCGCTCTATCACAACTTTCGAATGCATTTGCAATATGACAATAGTTGAAAACGAAAGCGCCATTTATTATGCTTAGAAATGAGACTTATACTGTCGGGAGGGGGGAAAAAAAACTCTACAAATGTTACTAAAATGAAAATTAAGAGCATACACCATGGTATGCTACCTAAGAGTTAGACAAAATGCAAGCAAAACAGCTCTTAAACTGAAAGTCTCCACAAAAGTGTAGAGTTTTTATAAGTGTCTTATAACAAAGCCTTTGCGCGTTTGCTAACATAGAAAATGAGTAATAATCGCTGTACAAAAATTTACTCTTCTAAAAAAGTCTACACAACTGTGGAGACTTTAACTGTTGAATCATGCACAACGAAGTTTGTCTTGTTATTAAAAAAATGCTAGTAAAATATTTTTTTCCAAATAAATTTCTGTTTTAGCATTTGTAAAACTCTACAAAAATGTTTACTAACTCTACAAAACCTATGAATTTCTTTCTTTAAGTTAATGCATTTTATTTTTAGCAGCGTTACGTCATTCACTAATGTGTAGAGTTGTCATAGACAACACCCGGCATATGCTATAGTTTGTTTTGAAAGTCCTACAGTGCATACTCTTATATTGTGTGTGTAGAGTTATACGCAAGGACATGCGTACTGTGCAGTAGTAGACTGTATATGAAACTTTTTCGACTTTACTCTTACACAGGAAATCATTCTACAAAGGAAATTGCAACAAGTTGCTCGAAATGCCGAAACACACGAACGACACGCACACATACTAAGAAGTTATTCCTTTTTTTTATATCCTGTGCAATATTGCTTCATGAGTTAGTTTATGTTAGTTAACAATAAAATATTATTACATGCATATACATATTTGGACGATGACGTAAGTCTTTCTTTCTTATTCAATGGAATGCTCTGGAGGGTCAAGAGTATATAAAGTTTATGGAAACATATATGCAAGAGGCTGAAGGATGTAAATATTCTTGTTCAGCTTTTAAAGCCGTATTTCTGTGTCCATCTGATATATCCATTGATATTGTTGTCTCCACTTATATGTCCTAGCCTATCTATCTATATGTCCTTCTGCCTTACCATCTATATGCTCTTATGTTTGGCCATCTATAAGTTCGTCTGTCTGTCCACTTATATGTCCATCTATATGTTCATCTTTATGTCCATCTTTATGTCTGTTTGTGTGTCCATATATATGTCCGACTCTCTGTTCTTCTATATGTCCATCTATGTCTGTCTATCTGGCCATCTATATGTCCGTCTATCTATCTATCTATCTATCTATCTATAGGTCCTTCTGCCTTACCATTTACATGTCCATTTGTCTGTCCTTCTATATGTCCATTTATATTTCCGTTTGTCTGTCCATATATTTGTCCGTCTGTCTGTCCATCGATTTGTCCGCCTGTCTGTCCATCTTTAGGTCCTTCTGCCTAACCATCTATTTGTCCATATTTCTGCCCATCTATATGTTCATCTATATGTCCATCTGTATGTCCATCTATGGGACCATCTATATGTCCGTCTGTCTATCCATCTATTTGACCGTCTATCTGCTGATCTATATGTCCGTCTGTCTGCTGATCTATATGTCCGTCTATCTGCTGATCTATATATCCGTCTATCGATCTATATGTCCATCTGGATGTCCTTCTGCCCGACTATCTAAATATCCACTTGTCTGTGCATCTATATGTCCGTCTGTCCGTTCATCTTTATATCCAATTCAGGCTTAAAACCCAAAACGTTGTATGATAGAAAAAAGGAAAGGAGAAAAAGTTATCAACATATCCGTTGCAACGTAAGTGTTACAAATTCGTGACGACTTTTTATTTTAGTAAAAAGTTTTACTTAAAAAAAATTTTTCAATAAATGGAGCAGTGCAACAAAATGCAATACTGATATACTACGAACACATGAACAATTTGACGTATATAGCAAATGACCACTAAATGATGAAGCAGTCGTTTGGTCATGTGCTGTTTGATATAATATTGTACAAAAGGGAACGAGACAAAGATATCAACATATCCGTTGCAACACTAGTGTTTCAATTTCGTGACGATTTTTTTTTTTTTTTTTTTTCACAAACTTGGTATAAGTTTAACTTCAATAAAGGACAATTTAAATCGAAGTGTTGCATTCTAACTTGTTATATTTAAATTTTCGTCACAATTATTTAGACGCATGCCTGCAACTGTACAAAATGAAGCGTACGGACATCAAAAAACCTCTAATTGACGCACTTAATTGAATAATTACACAGTCAGGCAGAAAATTTTCAAAATCAGTTAATTAACGATGAAGAAAATGGTGCGAGAAAAGCGAATTATTGGTTTGTTGTTGTACGCACGCACACCAACACTGTTCACAATTGAATTTGCAAAAGTTAAATACACAAATCAATAAGAGCTAATTAGAATATATATGTACCTATAAGATACATTTGTATGTATAATTTAAATTACTAATTCAATGAACAAAACCTGAGACAGTGTAACTAACTTCCAAGCCGGACCGACCGACCGACCGACTACTGACCATCCAACCAAGCAGAGAAAATTGAAATTTTAATGCAATTAATTATGATTTCACTTAACATTAAACAAACATAGCAATGGATGCAATAAATGTTATACAAAGATGCATACATTTAGATAGTCTCGCATAGAAAGGATACAACAAACAAGAAGCAGCAGCCGTATTGCACTACAGTAGTACGGAATTGTATAGCAATTTAAGTAGCTATTACTATTTAAGCTCATTCCACTCTACGCTACTCGACTCTAGTTAGAGTGAGTCAAATTGAAATGTAACTTGTGAGTTGGCTGTCTGTCTGTCTGTCTGTGTGACGATGGCAGCAGGCGGCAGTATCACTAATCAGATTTACTTGCTGTAAATCATATTACGTATACGTACGCAGCAACAACAGTGTTGTGCAATGCAAAAGTGTGTATAAAAATATGAATGCATCCTTTCGAGTATAGTGTCTAAGTATGCACAAGCACGAGGACGACGACAAGCGAAAGAAATTGCGTTGCTAATTTAATCTAAAAGACAGTAAATTGACAGCAAAGGCTGAAGCAATTTATAATTCGATTTGCCACTGAAGAATTTATATATAGTATATATATCTGTGAAACTTTTATTAGTTGTACAGCACTTTTCTTTTTTTGCTTAGAAAATTCATAAGCAAACAAATTTGAAAATATATAGTTTTTATTTATTGCCTCTTCAATCAAGGTTGAAAGTTTATAAAAGCATGTAGAACCAGTTTCCTTTTGAAAGTCATTCATCACATTTCCTACCTGTAGAAATACGCAGGAAATGTGATAGAAATCCTGAGAATCTTGTTAGGTTTTACCCAGATGTGCAGAATGACATTTATTCCATGGAACTACAGCACAAGCATATCCTTGCCAGTTAGAAAATTATCTTATTGGATGTTCAGGAAGCCATTGATCGAGTTGGACATGAAACTTAAATATCTACTCCCTCAATGACTTCTGTTTTTATGGTCGAAATATGAGATGGAAGTTCGGAAAGTGTCCTCGAACCAATTCTGTATACACTGTACACTGCATATTCACCAGTTTCAGTTGCACAAAACATATTTTAAAGCTAGAGTTCTGCCTGAATGCCATCAATCCGAATTCATTTCGAATGAATGAAGTATTAATTCACTAAGAATGTAAGAATTGCTTGAATACATGAATGCATTCATTCATTCAAATATTTGGATGGCTTGAATTAATTCATTAACACTAAACTAGCTTTTATTTCGAATAAGTGAATTCAATCTGAATAAACAAACATTCAAATGCATTCATTCATTCGAATCATTTGAATCGATAGCTGTTATGAATGAAAGTTAAACAAAACTAACAATTCTTTTGAATGACTAAATGAAAAGTTAAATCACTCTAAATGCATAAACACTCGAATACATGAATGCATTCATTCATTCGAATGTTTCTATGTATTGAATAAATTAAAGTAACACCAAACTAGCTTTTATTTCGAATGACTTAGTGAAAAGTGAATTCAATATGAATAAACAAACACTCGAATGCATGAATGCATTCATTCATTCGAATGTTTCAATGGCTGCAATGCATTAAAGTAACAATAAACTAGCATTCATTTCGTTCAATGTTAAACAAATAATGCTACACTAGCATCCACAAGCAATCATAACGAACGAATGAAAAGTTAAATCACTATGAATGCATTTAAACATTCGAATGTTTCAATGGCTGGAATGAATATTGTGAGCAGTCGAAGACATGGTATGTATATATTAGCTAAAAGCACGTTTTTAATAAAGATTCCGCGAAAACAATTTCATTCAATTTTGTCTTTTTAGTGTGAATGTCCATGGCATTCGAATGTATATTAAACATCTTTATGCTAGATTGATATCGAAGCCTGTCTAAATCAAAATCTGGCTTATTTAAAGAGGTTTTTTTTGTAATATTCTGTTTAAGAACCAAATTTCCCAATTCCCAAATCAAATGGGAACTAGGCCAATTCCGCCCAAGAGCGTGCTGAAACTTTTGCCTTAGACACTTAGAGGCTAGTTGTTCCAAACTTTCTACTACACATCCGGTAGTCGCAGGAGCCTAGATCAAAGGGTGTTGAACGGCCTGGCCAGCTGACTCTTCCAGTCAATCTCATCACTATCGAGCAGATCCTCTGCCACATCAAAGTGTTTTAATATAAAAAGAGCCCAGGAACAGATAGTATGGACAACAGAACTGTGAAAGTACTACCAGTCAAAGCGTAACTTCTTTTCAATGCTGCATTGAGGCTTGGATACTACTGGAAACATTGAAAAAAGGCCTAAATCATTATGGTAAACAAGCCTGGGGAAGTACCTCAGTTAACTCATTCATATTTCTGCTGTCGTTCATTTCAAAGTTATTTGAGAGATGCCTGTTCACGAGGATACAGACGATTGATGAGGTTAACCAAAGTAAACCCCTTTCAGTTTGCTTTCAGGAAGACAGCCCCTAGCCCCTAACCACGTAGGCTCTGAAGGGAGCTAAATAGATGGGTTCCAGGCAGTGGAATATACACTCTGGACATCCGTCAGGCTTTTGAGAGACTATGGAACCACGGTCTACTGTGCAAATTTAAAAGGCATTCTCGCACCACAGAAGTTTTTGCTGTTATATAGTTTTCTGACTGACAAGACCTTTTCAGTGGTTCTAGAGGGTGTGCAGTTCAGCAGGAGTTCCACAGAGAAGTATATTAAGTCCCAACTTTTATCCTTTCTTCACTTGGGATCTGCTAACTTCAATTAAAATCAACGTCAAATTCCAACAATAATCAATCATAAACTCCTCACTCACTCACACTCATTTAACTCCATTCAAAAATCAATTCCATTTTAGTTCATTCACTTACCAACACTCTTTAATTAAAAGGAAACACATAACCCCAAAAAGCGCACTCACCTGCAATGAAAAAGAGAGAGAGAAAAAAATATGAATCAAGTTATTAATTACATAAGTCACAAACTTGAAAAAGCAAAATCCAGACCAAATCCTTTTAAAGAACCATTAGCACGAAAGTGGAGGAGGAGGAGAACAAGCCACCAAAGACAACCGAAATCCGCTTACAAGTAATATACTAGCCAAAAACTATAAAATCCGCTAAATAATGCTTAATACTCGAATAAAATCGCAGCAGCACAAAAAGGGAGGAAAAAATCACAGCAGCGCAGTTATTTTTTTTTTTTTTTTCGCCACAACAAATCTCAAAAAGGACTACCACGCTGATGCTGACGATGATAGCAAAAAGGAGTAACGCAAAAACATACTGCAAATCGCGGCTAGTGTGAATAAGTGAAAAACAGCGCAACGAACCGTAAGGCAAATAAAATGTAAAATAAGGATATGGCAGGAAAAAAAATCATAAAAACACAAAAAGGAGGAACGGACAGCAGCAGAGCAAACCAATGAGCAAACAAAAAACTACACGAGCGAAGGTTAAACGCTGAACAAAAACGAAATATATATATTTTGTACCAAATAGCCTCGCTTGAAAAAAGAAAAAAAGAAAAACCGAAAAAAACAGGACATGCTACACAAATTTTCATGTCGAACATGAATTGGGCGGAGTGAGTGAAGCAACAGAGCAGCCAATAGAAAAGTGGACAGCAGACGACGTTACACAAAAGTAAAGCAAAGCCAAGTGGAGCAGCGGCATCACCGTGAGCAGTGCTAACAAGGCGCTAACAAGCAGCAGTTGGAGCACAGCTCTACAACTTCAGAACAACAACCATAACAATAACAAAAGCAGCAGCATCATCCTCGTGCTGGCAGCTTTGTACTGTTATTTTCCAAACGAGTGAGAATTATTAAAGGAAATTATTACAGCTTCATGAGCACACAACATTCACTCACACAAGTGAAGAACAGCGCACTTCTGGCTGCCATGATGTACCAAAAAAAATAAATAAATGTCTTTAAAAGATAGTCGTCATCGTCGCTTTCGTCGCTCGGCGTCATTGACAGCAAACTGTTTAATGAGCAGGAACAGAAAGGACTAAAAGAACAACAAATACGTTTTACTTGCTAATGTTGCTGCCTAAAAGTGTAATGCACTGTTTTATCCTTGTGCAGAAGTAAACACTAAATTGGCTTTGAGTGCGCGCCATCGTAGCTTGTGCTTCAGCACTGAAGTGCATTAATTGAGTGCGCTGCGCCCGAAAGTAGGCAATGCAAAATTCTAAACTACAAATTACGAGTGTAACGCTTGCAGTTTTTCCGTACAAATTGTTTAAGCCAGTGCAGGACAAACTAAAATATGTAATAGATTGCAAAGCGATAGCAGCGAGACGAAAACAGGGACGGCTCTTTTTAAGTTCAACTTCTTTACGCCTGCTAAGAAAAAATTGGGCTGTTCAAGTGAAACTTCTTTACGTACGGTAGAAAAAAAGTGGACTGAATAAAAACGCGAAGCGAGACGAAAACGGGGACGACTTTGTAGTGCGGAGAATCGGAGAGTGGGAAGGCTACCAATACATTCTGTCGTCAACCTACACTTACTCCTCTCGTATGGCTTTGAAATTTAGACGAAATATTGTTCGATGAGTAAATTTTGCGGCATATTTGGTCAGGCTAACAAATGAAGATCATTTGGCAAAAGTAACCATCAAAAGACATGAGTTGATCGCTATGCAGAGGCAGTTTGTATGCTATAACACGGAGTCAAATAAAGCAGTTCTGATGCCGATATACCACAGAGATGCTTCTTCATCCTTTCCTTTCAAAAACTTTCACCATTACCCTCAAAAAAAAAAAGGCAAGTGTATTAACAGATAACAGACATAGAACGATATCAAACAAATGGAAATTCAACAACTGGAGCAGCTAATCGAAAAGGACGAGCACAGTAGCAAGCAAAAGGACTTAATAAGTTGGAGTCACTTTGTCGAGTCAAAAGCAAGTTAGCAGCAGCAATATGCAACAATATTTTTTTATTTTTATTTTTGTTCCTTTATTGCATACAATTTCGTATACCAAAGTCAAAGTTTTGTAATGCATTTTGTTTGCTTCGTTTCCGTTCGTTCAGGACTCGACTCTCTAGCAGAGCAATTCAAGCTGCAATACATGCATATTTCAACAAGCTAAAGTCAAAGTTCGACAGGAGCAAAAACAAAACAAAACAGAGCAGGAGAAACATCCTTAACACAGTTGCATTTGCAGTTTTCGCATGTAATCAAGTCAAGTTCAGCGGAAGGAATTTTAAACAAGTAATTATCATAAAAATAAATATTAAATGCGTTGTGCGAAGCATAACATATACAAAAAAAAAAAAAGGACGAATGAAGTAGTGTTGTACAATGCAATAATAAAATACATTTAAAAACGCATTAAGTTTTTTTTTTTTTTTTTTACTTGACATAAAACTTTGAAATGCTAAATAGTTATGAACTGTGAAAGTTAAGTCTGGTTTCTACAACAATGAAGCGCAATTAGTGCGCTTGAAATTGCTGTACAACACTGAAGTTGAAGTTGTAAAATACTAAAAAATACCAAAGTTCTTTTTTATTTTTATGCAAAATAGTTTGTAGCAAGTAAGCGCAAAACAAAATAAAAGTAAAAATATTTTAAAGGAAAATTACTTTCAAAAAAGTCACATAGGCATATAAACTTTCAATAAAACTGCAGTCTCTGACAAATATGAAAATTTAAATAGAAAATATATATAAACTATATAGCAAACAATTTTAATATTCATAACAAGCTGCTGTATACCGCCGCGTGCAATGCGTGTCTGCTTGTTAGCACCCAAAAATAAAAAAAGATTGGAACCAAAAATTCATACAAACAAGGCAGAAACTTTGCTAGCAACTAGACAAGCAGACAAGACTCCAGCTCAATATATGATGCAGCATGCGACATGTGCCTCGACTACTCCCAAAAGTACAAAAATAAAATAAACATTGCAGCGAAATATACAAAATAGTATGTAAATAAAGTTCCCCTTTTTTTAGGTTACTTCTTTTCAGCATGCATTTTAAATGAAACATGTGCATATTATTAATATGCAAATAGCAGAAAAATTTCCCGTCTAAAACCGTACCGTATTGCTTCTTCTTGTCTGTCTGCCAAATATATTCATTTATTTATTGTTTATCAAAGTTAATTTAATTGCAAATTATTTTTGAACTCTATGAAAACTTTTCGTTTGGGTAATAGTTTTGTTTGAGATGTCTGCAAAACAATTGAAAGTTTAAAAAAAAAAAAAAAGGATCATACATAGTGAATAAAGTCAATTAGTTTACATGTAAAAGTTTTAAGTTAAACTTGGAAAATATTATTCAAATGAATAAATATTTTAAGAATTATTTAAATAAAATTTTTTAAGACAAAAACTGCAGTTCATAAACTTTATCAAATGCCCAAAGTGAAACTTCTTTAGGCCCGATAAAAGTCAGCTAAATGAAAAAACAAACCGAGATGAAAACGGGTACGGCTTTTTTTTGATTGAAACTTTTTTAAGTACCTTAGGAAAAAAAAAAAAAGTCACCTAAGTGCAAGCACGGAGCGAGACAAAAACGGGGACGGCGTGGAAGCAATGAGAATCGGAGAGTGGTAAGGCTAACAATACATTCTTTTGTCACTCCATTCTTACACCTTTCAAGTCGTACCAACGTATATATTTGCTCCAGAAAAAGAACTCCAATGAGAAATTTATTGAAGTATCAACATTAATCTGGAGATGTGTTGATACTTGATATTAATATTTGTACTCATCGATTTTATAAGCAACTTTATTGAGTACTTTTAGTGGAAACGAAGGCTAAAACGAAAAAAAGAAAGCTTCAGACAAACCAGCAAATGACAATCAAAAACTTTTGTTAGTAGAAACATGAGCATATTATATTTCCTTCTATCTTTTTTCTCCCTGCTACACATTTCTCACGCCAAATCGCTGGCGATAAAATAAAAATTATTTTTATTAATATTTCTTTCTCTGCATTTGTTGTTGTTCATGTATCTAATGCGTTAAGGTGCATAGCACTATTTCATATTTGTATCGTTTAAAGCAGTCTGGGTGAAGATTTTATTAATTTATTTAAATCAGGAGAACATTAGTGCAAAAAATTTCATTATGACATATTTGTGGCAACACTCGACCGTTAAGAAATTTATAGATTACTTAAATAGCCTTCACAATACCCTTGTTGTATTAAAACAAACTTCAAACTTAATTGGTTTCTTCTTACAATTTCAAACAATTATTATTAATAAAAAAATTAATTGCTTTTATATTTTTTAGTATAGGAGCGGTACCTTCTAGTGTGCATATAGCGGTCATACTAACTAGGAAGTTTTGGTACTTTCTACATATAAAGTTTTTATCCAAATATTGTAGGAATAGTGAACATACGTAAATACACTTGTGGACAGACAGACGGACATGGCTAAAATGAATTTCAGGAACTCATATTTGTTAGCCGGCTACAATCAAGGGAGCTATACAATAAGTTTCTATGAGCGAGTTCTAGCTAATGGATCACCTTTGAAAATACTGTCGAAAAATATTTTAAAGTACAACAGAGAATTCCTCACTTCTTTGCTTAAGCATTGCTAATTCTACTTAAAACCTAAAAAAATTTTATACGAGACTTGATCGTGTCTAAACGAGTTTCACTAAAAAATAAACTGTCCCAACTTAGACATCAGAGGATTCTACACTAATTCCTTCTTAAACTTGACATATTTTCATTTTAAACAAGAAGTATTGCCATGAATAAACGATTTTCGTTTTAATAATAACTGACCTAACTTAGACGACACAAGTGACCCAACCTAGACAACAAAGAATTCTTCACTTCTTTGCTTAAGCATAGCTAATTCTACTTAAAACTTGATAGAATTACATTTAACACTAGACATGATCGTGCCTAAACAAGTTTCACTTGAAAATAAACTGTCCCAACATAAACAACAACAGTTTCCCAATTTAGGCAGCAGATTTATAGACTTCTTCACTTAAGCATTGCTTATTCTACTTATAGAACTTGATATATTTCTATTTTATACAAGTTTTACTATAAAGAAACTGTCCCAACTTAGACAACACCAATGACACAACTTAGACAACAGCGAAAATTTAAAAAAACCCGTAGAACTGTAACAGTAAACTATTTATATGTGACAAAATAAGCCAACTTTTACAATACAAAACATATCATAGACTAAATCTAAATATTTACAAAACGAAACTCATTACAACAGTTCGAGATATCACAACTTCATATATTTACACAACAACACCTTTAATAATACCTTGTCTAACTGCCGGAAACTTTAAACAAACTCTAGCTCTACCGCTTCAAAGCAAAACTGATAGCACAACTCGAAAGTTTGTTTTTTTTTTATAACTTCAACGGCAAAAAAAAGCAAGCAAATCCAAGCGACAATACTAAAGCTGATGACTGACGACAGACAACTACCCAACCCAGATACACGCAACAAAACTCCCCACAGGAATATCAAAGTTAAATTAAATTGTAGTTTGTATTAAAAAGTTTATCTGTGCAACTTTTGCTGCTGCTGCTGTTGCTGCCACTTCATAGAATACAGCTCAGCTCGTCGGTAGCTCATTTTGCATAGAAGAAAGCAAGCAGCCATGTTTCAGGTGTATAATTTAAAAAATGACAGTTGGCATGAGCGACCGATTGCAAATAGATATGACAACAATTGTATTGACGGGAACGACAACGGCGACAACTCCACTTTGAGGAGCGTGTTGCCGGCAACAACTAATTGGATTTCAATAAGCCACAACAAGAACAATGGCGACTAATAATTATGCTAACGTCAAATGTCAAAGTACTTACATACAATTACTTACAAAAGGGTGTGTCACGTCAACACTTTATAAACTTTCCTTGCTATTTCTATGCAGAAGTCTTGCTTCATTCAATGTTTTTCGGCGGTACTTGTCAAAATTTAATTATAGCAAATCTACAAACCACAAAAGGCGCTCATTAAAAACGCATAAAACGCGACACAGCTCAGCACAGCACAGCTTAAGCGAAAATTTTGTGCTAGAAAATGAATTCGATAATAATTAAGTTGAACTCGCAGTATCTAGGTTGGCTAGGAAAACATTCAGTAGCGCGCTCAAGGTGAAAATTTAACAAATATGCGAGGGTAACCCAATTAAAATGGCAATATTTCTTGTGTAAAATGAAAATATTTCAAGTTTTAAGTTGGCTTAGCAATGCTTAAACAAAGTAGCATTGAATTCTTTGTTGCCTAAGTTGGAACACTGATGTTGTTTAGGTTGGGTCAGCTATTTTTTAAACGAAAATCGTTTTTGTTTCTTGTTTAAAATGATAATATGACAAGCTTCAAGTAGAATTAGCCACGCCATGGGACAGTGGCGTCGTCTAAGTTGGGTCAGTTAATTTTTCAACGAAATTTGTTTATGTTAGGCAATATTTCTTGTGTATTATAAAAATATTTCAAGAGTTAAGTAGAATTAACAAACGCTTTAGAAAACTAGATGATGCCTAAGTTGGAACACTGGTGTTGTCTAGGTTGGGTCAACTATTTTTTAACGAAAATCCTTTAATTTAGACAACATTTCTTGTATAAAATTAAAATATATCAAGTTTTATTAGAAATAGAGTAAAATTCTGTGATACCTAAGTTGGGACAGATCCTTGACAAGTTAATAAGCATCATAAGTGGATCAATATTATTATATTCTGAGATTGCCAGTTTGAATAAAGTTACATACTTAAAGCTACTCTCAGCCGTAATCCTAAGGACTTATCTGTTGGCAATATACTTTAAGTTAAGATTATCCCTCGAAATTCGCCTGAGATGAGATCGATGACTTGTACCTTTGTACAACAACTTCCAAGGTAACCCTTGCAAAGCATACAATTAAAATTCATGCATATTTTCCTAAGGACGATAAATGAAAATATTATGTACGCCACAATACTGTGCTATACTACTCCCCTCCCTCTCCTCATCACAGCGCTACAACAAACTGCTCTTAGGCAAAAAAAACTGCTGCATAATTTTACAACTTTTGCTTGATTCGTTGTAGTTTTTGTTGTTGCTTTTGCTGTTGTTGTTGTTATTGTTGTTGTTGTTGTTCTTTTTGTTATCCTTGCTGTTTGTAGAATTAAAATGTAATTATGTTCGAAGAATCTGTCAGCAGTGTTTGCACTTCGTCTTCATCTTCATTTCCACAACTCATTTTATTTGCTTTAATAAACTTTGAATATTATTCTTCTCAATTTTTGCACATTTTCTATCTCACATCTTACAGCAATTTATTTGTATTTGTAAGAGCGAGATAGTAGTTGGAAAATTTTGAAAGGTGTGCTCAACACGGCTGCAATTGCAAAAACTTTATCGAGTTTTAACATTATTCTGCTACAACAACGACAAAAACAACAAAAACAAAAGCAGCAAATTTACAAAAGTAATAATGCAAAAATAATTAAAAACTTTTCATTTGCCTCACCCCCCCCCCCCCCCCCCCCCAAAAAATACTTCAAAAATGTGTAGCATACTTTCTGGCAGTAAAGCAGCAGCCAAGCAAGTCAAATATTATTTTTCATTATTTATTCGTCCGTCTGTCTCTCTGGCTGTCTGCCTGTTGTCAAAGTCAAATAAATTTCTAATCAAATATTTACAAATTTAAATTCATCAACATTATTTTTGGGCAAAATTTAATAATGCAATTGCATTCGGTTGGGCGGCGGCAAGTGTACATTTAGATTGCATAAAATCAACTAATAAATATCATTAAAATTTTATCGTGCATATTTTGGGATATGCATAAATTATAAAGTGTGTAGGACAGTGTGCTATGTTTGCGAGATACGCTGTACTAAGTCGTTATATAGTGTATAAAATTTGATTTCTATTAATTTAAAATTAGTTTAAATTTGATTTCACAAATTAGCTCCCAGCATACATACTCACAGAATAACGAACAAAAGAGCATGGCAAGATTTTATTAGAGCCTTGCACGAGTACATTCGTTGCTAATGACTTCAAATTGTACTTGATTTGTTTACTTATTTTAGTTTGAAAAATTTTGAAACAAACAAGTAAACCAAATATGTTGAATTTAAAGCTTTGCAGCTTGTTCAGCTGATAGCAGGCAAGCCAAGCAATTAAGCGAAGTAATTGAAAGCAACAACAACAATAATGAATAGTTTCAAAGCATATTTGAACTCAATTTACAAAATCCCAATCGAACACTTCTAAGTTCTGAAAAGTTATACATGCATATGTATATGTTCTTTGCTCTATGAAAGCATATATGTGTGTGTGTGTGTGTGTTTGAAATAGCATCATAGACCATTTAAAATAATCAAGTGTCTTGCACTCGTTTACTCATCTTGAAATTCTTTACACTTGGATTGTTTTCTAAACTCAGTTACTCATGCGTCTTTCAAGTACAGCAGAAAATATGTCTTGCTTATCTTGCAAGTCATGATAACTCGTTCAAATATGAATAACTCGTTCATTGAATGCATTTGTGTAAGACTCTAAGAACTAATTTAAAAAGTCTGTCACAGCTGCTACAAGCTTGTAAAGGCACTTAATACTATATTATATGAAAATTTCATAACAAACAGTGGGACAAATAAACAAAAATCAAGCAAATCATTAAAAAATAAATTTTTGAGTTTTGTGGTATAAATTGGTTTGTGGAATATTTTTGTGCATTTTTTTTTTTAAATATTTTTCAAATAGTTAAAAACATTTTAATTGCAATAAAATACATCAAATTTCTCCATGGGCATCCCAATAATTGTTTGGCCAGTTTATTTTCATAATGTTTTGAAAATTTATCCAAATTTAGTAGTAACTCACACGTTAGACAGATAGTATAGAACTAATAGAACAGTGATTTCTGAAATCAGACAAGCCAAACATATTTACTGAACGCACGACGAGTTATATACCCATCTACAACAGTAAAGTCTTATAGACCTTTGCTCCCAAATCTTTATTTCTTCAATTCTTGAACTTTTAGCCCTTTGATTTAACTTCATGTTGGTAGTCTGCGATGGCATGTTGATGATCATAACGAGACTGTTAAATATAAAATTATAAAAAAGTTCTTTTACGGCGAAGATTTTATTCAATTTCTATGACTAAGCTCTACCAACAAATAATATAAAAATTCAAATTTATAGCATTTTTAATGAACCCTTTTCACCATTATAGAAATTCTGGTATAAAACTTTAAAGATTGATGTATTTTTAATGAAAAAAGTGCATTTAAAAATTGAATTTATGTCACAGAAAGGAATTTTTTCCCATCGTAGATTAAATTTAGCTTTGTTTGAGCGCACATCATGTAAAAGCCAGTCATTAAAATCCAAATCGAATTACTGGAATATAAGAATTTACTGTGACCAACGTTTAGCATTTATTTCATAAAAATTTAACTGCTGACTCAAAAGATTTTAAAGTTGAAATGTTGAATAGATTTCTAAGCTTAAAAATTGCTGAACACTAACGCTATTCAAACTGTTTTGGTAGCGCTTTTCAAACTTATGATATATGTGCTACTCAAACTGTTCACAATTCACTTCAAAGTATTCGTTTCTGACCATGCCTAACATATTGAAAAAAAGACAGAGATAGGGTGTAGCAGCGCAAGCCTGATCCACTCGTCTGATATATATGTTAATGTAGCTAAGCTAGACTCAAAGCTTTGCAGTATGTGCAAACTTCATTATGAGAGATATTGCTGCAACTAAAAAACTATTTGATAGGTTGGAATATGCAGACATCATTATGAGAGATATTGCCATAACTAAGATACCGTTTGAGAGGCTGAACTTTAGTTAATCACATTGCAGCTTATCACATTTTGAATCAAAAAGATTGTAGAATAAAAATTCTTCAAAATATTCTAAACTTTCGGCTTGATTCGAGATCCGTTGATTCGAGATCCCAATGCCCTAGTTATTCGCTAGCTATTGGTCGTTAGTCTTAGCGTTTTAGCTAACTACTGGTCGTTAGTTCTTAGCTAGCGAACAGGCCGTTAGTCTTAGCGATTGAGCTAACTACTGCTCGTTAGTTTTTAGCTAGTGAAAAGGCCGTCAGTTTTAGCGATTTGACTAACTACTGGTCGTTAGTTCTTAGCTAACGTAAAGGCCGTTAGTCTTAGCGATTTAGTTAACTACTGGTCGTTAGTTCTTAGCTAGCGAAAAGATGTCAGCCAAACATAATAATCTAACGATTTAACTAACTACTGTTCGTTAGCTCTTAGCTTAGCCTCTATACATGGGAAATTCGTTAGACATTTAGTCAGCTCGAGAGTTAGTACTCATTCAGTATGTGTAAGTGGTATTGCCGACCAAAGTATATGCAAATTTAATCTAAAATCAATTGAACAAAGCTGCTCGACATTTTCTCACACTGTAGGTCATCACAATAAAAAAATAGAATTTTTAGCATAATGGCTTACATATTGCGTGCATAAAATGTTAATAATTAAAATATGCCAGCACTTTTACATGTCATTTATTATTGAAAAAAGTTTATTAGTTATTTTTTAGGCATACAAATTTATAAATTTATGATTTTTTGCAACATTTTCAACGCGTTTTTTTATATACATGTCTGCATTTAACATATTTAACTGCTACTATAAATTAATTTGCACTCTATTAAATGTTAATTAGCAATTTAACTAATTAATTATGTAGACTGTGTGGAAGTTCTCCGGTTATATTTATTTATTTTTTTCTCTTTTTTTTATGTCAACTCATTTACAAATTAATTTCACAACTGCGCGGTAATGTATTTCAAGCGTTATTTAAATACGCAGCAGCTTGGTAGGTAGGTAGTGTGGATGAAGTTTAAATGGAAGAAGTATTCAGTTCATCATGACAGCTCTGTCGGTCAGTCTATGTTGAAGTACAAAGGCAGGCGTTATTATTCTTAGCTAATATACACCCCAACCCCAAGTCTTGCAGCAATTTGTGGCAGCTACTTGTATTTCAGCTGCATCATACTCATTATGGCTACATTAATTTTGCGCGTGAATTGTAGCGCAAAATTAGAATGCATTCAAGTGTTAATTGAAGTCACTAATTGGTGGCAAAGAAATCAATTTTCTTCAATTAAATTTTTTTTTTTTTTTTTTTTGCTATTTCAACTAAAGCCAATTATAAAGATTGTCCGCACTATGCTTATATATGTCAACAATATTTATCAAAACAGACAATTTATAAGGCCAAGCGAAGATAAATAAATAATGTTTTTTTTTTCGCAGATGATTTATGCCCTCAAAAGACTTTGCAGTTGAGTTGCAGCAGTAGTCAGCAGCAGTTCACAAAAAGCCGAAATTCAAATTTATTTATTTTTTTCATTTTTTTTTATCTTTTTTCGCGCTACACTTGACACAAACTTTGCTTGCTCCTTCGTTAGTTGGCAACAATTATATGAAGCGCTTGTTTGATGGCAATTGTTGTTAAATAATTTCGCACAGTGTACAATGCTGCAGCGTGCCATAGCGCAACAATGGAGGCCGCCAAAGTAGTTAGTACAATAATATATACCAAAGGGCAAAAGTTTTGTTGATTTATGAAGTGTGAGCATCGACGTAGGATAAAAGAGTTTTTCTGCTTTAAAGAAGACAATGTAGTGAGCAACTGAGTGGGCTCGGGCGCCATTATAAATCAAAATTTGTAAATTGTATTATATTTGATGAGTTGAAATTCTATTCTATTTTCATTTGTGATGGCGCCTGAGCAAGGATAAATTTATCCCTACTCGTGCGCCATGAAAAACCCGAAATTGATATATTATATTAGATTTGATGCGTTCGTATCAACAATGCTTACATTCACACTCAAAATAAATATGTTCCTTTTTTGTTTATCATGGCGCCTGAGCAGGAACGAATATAAAGGTTTATTTTAAGAATCATTATTTTTGACGATATAGAAAGTGTTCATTGTGTTCCAATTATTTTTCATATGTGCGAACGATAAAACTTCATACTAATGCCTGCTCGGGCGCCATGAAAAAACAAAATATATACACTTTATTAGATTTGATCCGCTCATATGGGCAACTTTAATCTTCTCATTCTAAATATATCTATTCTACTTCGATTTTTCATGGCGCCCGAGCATGGACAAATACAAAGTTTTGAATTTTTCCCTTTTATTTTAAAAATCACAAGCTTCAGATATATGTTCAACAATTTTTATGAAGGCTAAACAAACTTAACAATTTTTGATCCTATCATCCCTGCTCGGGCGCTATGACAAAGCAAAGAAACTTGCCGTTTCTCAAAACCAACTTTGTAATAGCTTAACATCTTGATTTCTTTGCAACTCCGATAGGAACTCTTTCTCATTCCTTCATTATTATATGCTTAAGCATACTTTTGGAGATAATGGTACAAAGGGATAGGTATAAAGTATCTGCTCGGCTGCCATGAAAAAAATTTTGAGGTTTTCTACAGTTATAAATTAAATGATATTACACTGGAAAAGCTGAACGATTTCTTTCTTGGAACTTCATAAAGATCCCTGCTCGGGCACCATGAAAAAAAATCTTAGTTCATCTCTACAGAAATTCTTTTAAGATCTTTAGTCAACTTTAAAATTATTAAATTAAGTAAAATTATCTTTTCACAAGAATATTTCAAAGCGCCTGAGATGGGACTTTGTATGCATTCCTGCTCGGGCGCCATGAAAAAATTTGTTAGTCTTTTCAACAATAATTAACATTGCAACATATAAAACAACAAAGCCCCATTTTTAGGCCACACAATTTCTAGCCAAATCGATGCTCATCGCCAACAAAACTAGCGCACAACCATAGCCAAAATGAAACTTGTGACATATTTTATGAAAAACTACAACATCATCATCATCAACATCAGCGGCGAAAGCTGCAGCCTCAACATTTGTTTAAACTGCGCGCCGCTAAGCATGTAATTTCCTTAAATGCTTGGTTGAACTTGGTTGGTTTTGCAATGAACGAAACGACAAGCCGACACCAATGGCAAGCAGCATTTGCTTAAACGCCTACAAGGAATAGAGCTGTAGCCATGCCAAAGGAGTATAGTTTCTAAACTATAGAATTATATGCAACTCTTGCATTTAATAATGAGCGACTGTATGTGTGTGTGTGTGTGTGGGCCGAAAGCTGTTGCCAAAAGGAGTCTAGTTCAAACTATGCAAAATGTTGAAGAGGAATAGCAAATAATATGCCAATAACTCAATTTTGCATGCACTTTACGACGACAATGACGACGATGAAGACGAGCAGCAGAGCAAATCCTTGTAAATGTGTATGAATAGCTTAATGTATGCAAACATACTACAGAACGCTTAATAGCAGCAATCAACCCTATTAAACCTTATTAAGGCACAGACTTAATTGCTTTAGCATACAACGATGACACATACAAATAGCTCGATAGCTAGACAGAAGGATAGATAGACAGACAGATAGTTTGTTGCATACAATACGGCGCCTACTTATTGCCTAATCAAATACGCGACAAACGAACAGTGTTGTGAAACTCCATAGTGTACAAATAAATTAAGTGAATCGAGAGAGAAAATGGAAGAAAAACTAATTTGATTAATTGCGTCATGCAGTTCAAATGATTTAACACCAATACAGCGAAGCTAGGCAAACATATGCTTTTAATGGCGGAAGACGGAAGGAGGATGTGCAGACGACACAGTAAAAATCTCCCCTGAGTATAAAAAAAGCACAAAGCGCATAAATTACAATAGTCCATGTTTATGCCATTTTATTTTTTTCTAACTAATTTTGCTATTTAATTAATACAGCAGAGCGACCAACCGAGTAGTGCATAAAAAAAGACCGAAGCAGTCGACGACAACAATCGAATAAAAACCTCAATATATTTTGTCTCTTTTCGTCTCATTCACTTTTACTAACTACTTATTCATTCGCACAACGCCATTTTGACATTTAATGATGTCAGAGAATGTTAATTAAAGGCAAATTATTTACAAAGCAAAGCAACGACGACGATGAAGCCCAGTGAAGTCAGCACAAAGGCGACTTCTGACAAGCTAAAGGCAGCGCCGCAGCCCTATATTTTCTTATTGCCACTTACGCCGAGCGCACCCCTCGCCAACGCTTCACAAAATTTATTCGTGTCAACAACGAAAATACATACAAAACAAGGTGTCAAAATGAAAGTACTAAACAAAAAAAAAAAATAATAAAAAAGGTGTCCTGCTGACCACAGCAGGCATCTAGCTGACGATTCGAAGCATAGTGCGAGTGCGCCCCCGCTTCACATGAAATTCTATTATTTATGCAACAAACTCCCCAGAGGCTGTATGTGAGCACATTAGCTGCATTAGAGCGAAGCGATTGCATCATTAGCTATTTTCGCAAAGACAAAAAGGATACGCCTACATGGCAGCTACATGAAGTTGAATTATATGTTTAGTTCAAGCGCGTATAATGAATGTAGTAAATTAATTTTAAGCCATCGATACTTGGATTCGTGGTGGAATCAAAATCAATAAAACTTTTATCCTTTTAAAGCGTACAAAAGGGTATGTGGTTAGCAGAATAAATATTATGCGAGAGCATTAGTGAATAGAATATGTTTCTTTTTTTAAGTGAAAACATTAAAGTTTGTGTCTATTGGCTATACATAAGGCACCCACGTTGGGCGCCATTTTTTACTGAGTCTACTGAGAGCTTTCCTATGGACATTTTTCATACTTTCTAGTAACAGCATATCGGAGTGAATAAAATAGTTTCAGTGCTCTCAGCAAAAAATGGCGCCCAACGGAGCGTTCTATTTATTAGAAAAAGTATCAGAAAAAGTCGACATGTTCAATGTCAGGTTCAGGAAAATAGAAGGTATTCAAAAGAATATATAAATAGAAGATTGTATTGAGAAGAGTATAGTAGGTACTTTGTGTGCAGCCAGCCCCTTAATTAAGTGTTAGTACGCCAAAGAAGACACAAAGGAAGCTTCGAATATGTTCCCCTATCATGACAACTCCCGCACCGAACTACTAACTTTCTCAGCCAGACTCGCTCTACTAATCCGGAAAACTTCTCCGCAAAGAAAAAAAACACAAGAAAAGGAGCATAAAAGGTGTCAGCTTGAAGATGTGGCAAACTTCTCTGAAAAGGTCAAGCATCTGACCGAAGATTTTAAGCACGGAGTCACATACAGTAGAGGCGAAAATGGATGTGTGTACTGAGCATAATGAGAAGTAGAGACTAAGTAGAAGTCACCTTTCCACCTACTTGTACACGATGGAGAACACAATGCCGCCGATAGAGAAGTTTTACCGGACCAAACAAGTGGAAGATTCGAATGAGCTAAATCTGTGAACTAAAGCATTCAAGTTGGGCGGCTAAGAGTTGTTATGAAGTACGCACAAATTTTTTTGGATGATATGGTACGATGATGCACAACGTTTGGTATCTCAGTGATCTTTGTTTCTATCTTTAAGAACGCAGATCTCCACTAATTGTGCCAACTACATGGACTAAGTCTCCTTTTATTCTTTTATAAAATTTCTTCAAACTTAATTTCTTGAATGGGTTTTTTAGAAAGAGTTATTCAAAAGAAGCTTTATATGTGGAAGAGGTATTTAGACGGATGGAATTTGAGACGTTTTTTTTTTATACCTTCTGTAAGAAGGTACTTCTGTACGAAGGTACTTCTGTAAGAAGGTACTTTTGTAAGAAGGTACTTTTGTAAGAAGGTACTTTTGTAAGAAGGTACTTCTGTAAGAAGGTACTTCTGTAAGAAGGTACTTCTGTAAGAAGGTAGTTCTGTAAGAAGGTACTTCTGTAAGAAGGTACTTCTGTAAGAAGGTACTTCTGTAAGAAGGTACTTCTGTAAGAAGGTACTTCTGTAAGAAGGTACTTCTGTAAGAAGGTACTTAAGAGTTTTTTGAGGGAAGTATTTAAAAGAAGCTATTTCGGGAGAGTGGAGTTTCTTTAATCGGAGGTTTTGTAAAATATGCTACAGAATTGGAGGAACAATGATGGAATTAATTTATTGCTTGAAGAAAAAGATATTATTATTGTAAGAAGATATTTAGAAGAAGACATTTAAAAACCAAAAATATTTAGAAGACGATATTTAGAAGAAGACGATGTTTACAAGAAGAGGATTATGTTTAGAAGAAGATATTTAAAATATGTAGATATTTAGAAGACGTTTAGATGACATTTAGAAGAAGAAGACTAATGTTAGAAGAAGAAGACTAATGTTAGAAGAAGAAGACTAATGTTAGAAGAAGACTAATGTTAGAAGAAGAAGACTACTTTTAAAAGAAGACTACTTTTAGAAGAAAACTACTTTTAGAAGAAGAAGACTACTTTAAGAAGAAGAAGAAGACTACTTTAAGAAGAAGAAGAAGAAGACTACTTTAAGAAGAAGAAGAAGAAGACTACTTTAAGAAGAAGAAGAAGGACTACTTTAAGAAGAAGAAGAAGACTACTTTAAGAAGAAGAAGAAGAAGAAGACTACTTTAAGAAGAAGAAGAAGAAGACTACTTTAAGAAGAAGAAGAAGACTACTTTAAGAAGAAGAAGAAGAAGACTACTTTAAGAAGAAGAAGAAGAAGACTACTTTAAGAAGAAGAAGAAGAAGAAGACTACTTTAAGAAGAAGAAGAAGAAGAAGACTACTTTAAGAAGAAGAAGAAGAAGACTACTTTAAGAAGAAGAAGAAGAAGAAGAAGACTACTTTAAGAAGAAGAAGAAGAAGAAGACTACTTTAAGAAGAAGAAGAAGAAGACTACTTTAAGAAGAAGAAGAAGAAGACTACTTTAAGAAGAAGAAGAAGAAGAAGAAGAAGAAGACTACTTTAAGAAGAAGAAGAAGAAGAAGACTACTTTAAGAAGAAGAAGAAGAAGAAGACTACTTTAAGAAGAAGAAGAAGAAGAAGAAGAAGAAGAAGAAGAAGACTACTTTAAGAAGAAGAAGACTACTTTAAGAAGAAGAAGAAGACTACTTTAAGAAGAAGAAGACTACTTTAAGAAGAAGAAGAAGACTACTTTAAGAAGAAGAAGAACAAGACTACTGTTAGAAGAGGACTACTTTTAGAAGAAGAAGACTACTTTTAGAAGAAGAAAACTACGTTTAGAAGAAGAATACTACCTATAGAAGAAGAAGACCAAATATTTAAAGACATTGGAGAAGAAGATTTTTAGAAGAAGACTATATTTAGTAATAGAAAATATTTAGAAGAGAAGATATATAGAAGATGAAGATATTTAGAAGTCAAAGATATTTAGAAGATAATGAAGACGAAGATGATTTTTCATAGAAGCATTGGGACCTTGAAATAATAATGAAAGTATTCCACAAGAGGCGACCACTAGTATATGAACCAATATTATGAATAAGCGTCTATTGTGAATCATCGTCCTTGGTAATTTTTGTCATTTGTTTGGACGAGAGCCATCGAATCATAGTAGCAGTTTGAACATTCGTGTCAGCGGTAGTTTGGTCCCTTTAGAAGTGCTGATTTTGAGCTGGAAGAAACTGAACGACCGGGTCAACCCAAAAAGTTTGAAGACAATGTATTGAAATTTTTGATCTATGTGGATCAATGCCAAGCACTTCAGGAGTTGTTAGAATTATTGGGAGTGAATGAGTTGATAGTCAGCAAACAAACGAGTTAAGGTAAAGTTGAAAGGCGATATTTCGCCAAAAAAAAAAGGGCAGGTTTTTTTGCATCGCATGGTAACTAACACTTGCATTTGACTCCTCATTAGAACAGCATGAGAACGAGAATATTTTGCAAAATCGGTCAAGACCTACTTGAAAGCTCTGAAATATGAAGTCCTATCCCACACTCCGTATTCATGAGACATCACTTCTTCTGACTTTTTCTTCTGGTCGATGACAAGAGGCCTGTCTCAGCAGTAGTTAACTTCATATTGCCAATAAAATTGGTCGATGATTGGATAGTCTCAAAAAACCTGTAGTTCTTCAGAGTTGGCATATGAAATTTGCCAGAAAGATGGGGAAAAGTTGTGGTCAGAGATGGGTACTACTCTAAATAATATATTTGTAATCATTTTTGCATAAAAAATCTCTAAACTTCATTATTAAGATACATAAGAAGCAGAAAAATATATTGAGTGGAATGTATTAAAGAAATATTTGGAAGAGGTATTTCGACTGAGCTAATTAGAGAGAAGTTTCTGATATTTGGTATATAGAACGAGGTAATCGAGGAACGAGGTTTGTAGGATTTAGAAAACAATATTTAAACCTTAAAACTAATTTTAGAATTTCTCAAACTTTAATGTTTAAATAATTTATCTTAGAATTATTACCCAGTGACGTGTTAATTGAATTTTAATTATGATGTACAGTTAGAAATGGTGTGTAAGGTGAAAAGTCTTCAATTGCTATAAAAATGAAACTTTTCACTTAACACACTTCTTCCTCCAAGTCATACATATATTAAAACGTACCAATTTCAATCACGCAACTCCGCTAAATAATTGTCTTCACCACAACCAAAATGTGACGCGCTACTATAAGAACTCATAACAAGCACTATCTCTTGATGTAAGTACATCCCATTCTTAACAGATAAGTTGCTGTCTATGACAGTCTGCTTTCCCACGAAAAAGAAAAAAAAAAAAAGAAAACCTTGAAGAAAAACATTTTGTTAATAGTTAACAAGCTTCATAATTAAACGAAATTTTTCCTTTATACTTGGTTGCGCTTTTACAAGTTTTTCACAGACAGTCACAGTCATTCTTTTTTTTTTCTATGTTTTACTGTTGGCAAAAGTTGAAGCAGAGCAAAAAAGTTTTTTGTAACTATTTTATGGTAGGAAAAAAAACTTTTTTTTCCTACCGTTCGTCAACAACTGTTGTTGATGATTTCTTCTTGCTGAAATCTTATATATTTTTTTTTTCGTCCTTCCTTACGTACTGCTGTCAACAGAGATTTCTTTTTAAGCAGTTCAAAGCATGTTTCACCTTTCAACTGCAGGCGATAGAAGAAATCAAAAGAATAAATGAACAAATCAAGAAATAAGAGAATAAATATTTTTCGGAATAATGTTAAGCAGTTGTTTGAAATATTAGCTATTATAGGCATAAATAACAGACAAAATTTTATAAATTTTGAAACCGCAAAAACTATTAAAACTAACAAGCAGTGTTGTATAACTACCAAGAGATTTTGTGGCTATACGCATTAAGATTTTACAGTGTTGTGAGTGTGCGTAAATTTAAATTGGCTCATTAGTCACTACGACCACAATTTTGTGTGGCTTATAAAATATGCTAAAAGCCACAAAAGAAAGAGACAAATATACTTCTTAAACTTCTACGCAAGTGTTAATGTGTGAAGTATGTATATTGTGGCCAGACCGATTGCCATAATATAAATAAATTTTGTTTGTAACAAATTGTTGTAGTGTTGTAAAAGGTCAGAACGTAAGAAACTTTTACATTATACACTGACTGACAGCCAATACACTAAGGAAATCTTATTTATTTATTTCTTGCCACACAATTTGCAAATCCAATCTAAATTTCAATCAACGTCAAGACTCATTTCACGTATCATTACAGCTCTCGCTCTCGCTCTTGCTTTAGTTTGCATTTTACATTTAATTAAAAAGAAAGAAAAGGAAAAAGTGTCATTAAAAATACAACCAACTAATTTTGCATTCAATAGTACAAAACACAACAACAACAAAGTTAGTTAATCGCGCGAGATACAAAAAAAAAAAAGAAAACATAACCTCAAGTCAAGCAATGCCCCGCGTTCGTGCTAGAAATTAATTACACATTTTGCAGGGCATGCATTATAGAGTAGTAGTAGTAGTGAACCTCCTCTAGTCATTTAGTCTGCGCCTTTGCAATACAAATGAAGCGCGGGTGCGGTTGCGTTTCTAAATAATTAATATCAAAGCGCGTTCATCGTATATACGTCGCCCAATAACCCAAACGACCTAACAACAACAACAGCAACCACAAAAGGGGGAAGTTAAACATTTTCTTATTGTCTCTGACGATACGCTACATTCCAGTTGTCTATTATTAACACTGCGACGACTCCTACAAAATAGGCGTGTTTGACATACATATATAAAAATAAAAAAAAAAATAAAAACCGTAAACAACTTTAAATGCATTGATTTGCATGCAACACTAACAGTGTTGGCTAACGGTTAAAAAAATAAAAAAAGACGACAACATTGTTTGAAAAATCATGTCAAGCTACATTTAGTATCAGTTTCACATACATTTATTCCATTTCAATGCACTTTAATTCACTCTTTCGCCCTTTTTTTGCTCCTCCCACCTTGGCAATTTATACATTTTTTTGCATGTGACACGCAAACTATCAGCTAAATTGCAACCAACACTGACTGCTGCCTGACTTGTCTATAAAATTCAAAAATATTTACGCTACATGCGTTTGGCAACACTGCTATAAGTTAGATCAAGTGTGTGAGATACGACCAGTAAAATGGTAAAATAACCTGCAATTTTATAGCATTTCACAACACTTTTTTATGCATTTGTTTTTCTCGCTTAAAACGACATTTTAATGGGCTTTCATAAAAAATTTACGTTTATAACGCGTAAATTTGTTTTGTGTGGTAAATGAAAAAATTTTGCAAGCATGGCGGAAAAAATTACCATTTTTCCAATAAATTTAAAGTGCGAAAATGTGATCTAAAAGCTTTTTGTTTAGCATTTTAGTGTTGGTAAATGTAGTATAGCCATTAAATTTATTTTGAATATTTTTTTCCTCTTTTGAATAGCATTGAACGGATTTGATTTTAAAGGGTCAACAGTGTTCGTTCGTAATAGCTTTTGTTTAAAGATGAGATGAGAGCGTGTGGAGGAGGTACCCCGTACAGGCTCGGTGCGTCAACTTTAATAAACAATTTCAATATTTTTGTGATGTGTGGCATGCTGATGGGTGGTTAAAGTCTTTATTTAGTATAGAAAAATTCTTTTTTACTTAGTGATACCCCACGTTGGGCGCCAATTAAAACAAAACATCGTTGATAATGTGTATTGTGTCTCTATCTCTATCAAAAATAATTTTTTATTTTGTATTAAAAATTTTGAGATATTTTTTATTGTCCCACATTGGGCGCCAATTAGAAAAGAGCTACTTTAGCCGACTACTTCTATTACTTCTTTAGAATCTATAAGACGCTGTACTCACTATTGAGCAACAAAATATTTTACAGCTATGCAAAATTGTGTAGTAACTTAAATTAAAATAACTAATAACTGTACCACGTTGGGCGCCAATTAAGAAAATGTTACTTTTGACGCGTTTTCAAGATAGTTCTACAAAAATTACTACTACATTCGAGTTAATTACACAATTTAACAGCAACATATTTTACAGTTAAGCAAAATAGTGTTGCAAAATGAACAAACCACCAAAAATTTAGATTTTTTTTAACGAAAATTGATAATTTTTTTTTTTTTTTGGTGTTGATTACCAAGCCACCGACCCTACATTATGTCACTCATTTTCCTAATTAAACCCACGCTGTGTTGCTGTCCACACAGCTCATGCACTCAGTCACAAGCTGTCAAAAGGAACAATAGTCACAGAAAAAGGAACAAAAAAAATTTAGTCTAAAAGCAAGAAGGAACTCAACGACTCAACGCCAAGCTACAATAATCTTGATTGACAAGTGTCTATCAAAACAAAGAAAGAATGATATTTAGATGCCAAGATACAACTAAGTGACGTAAAGGACATCATCATGCAGCCATGACAATAGTCAGCCAGCCAATACGCAAGTCAGTAGCGCACAGTAATAAGAAAAGGATTGCGCGTTGACACACAATAGTCGCATAATAGAAAAAACTTAAAATTTTTATATGAAAAGCAGTCATCGACGAGTTGCCATCTCACATACAGTGAAACGCCGAAAAAAAAAATCAACAAAAAGTTGACGTCTGAAGGCGTTGTTGGTCGCTCGCTCTTATATTTCTTCTGTCATTCAGCAAATGTGAATAGACGCACTTAGCGCAATGCAACATGCTTTTTCCTAGCCATTCATTCAGTCATTCATTCATTCATTCATATATCTTCGCTTCGTTTGCGCTGTAATGAGTCGCATTGTTTGACACACGCCAAACGTCGAATCCTTTCGCTGCCTTACTATATACGCCTTAAAGTATGTTGCATGCAATGCAAATCTGCTACTTCACTCTTTTTTTCTGCTTCTTCTTCTTCTTTTTGCTAATGATACACTTTTGTTTAACGCTGGGGGCTCTTGCTCTGCTCCATCATTTCAAATTAGCGTAGTTTGGTTGCTTTTTCCTTGACTTTTTTTTGCTTTTAAATAAATTTTTCTTATTATGTAATTCAAATGAAAATTGCAAATGCATTCATGCGAAGCTCATATAAAGAAACATTAATTCTTCATTTTGTATAGCACATAAAATGCTCAAGTAGCATAATTTTCACTTGTAAGCTTTTTCTTTTATGAACGCCTCATGATGAACGCTTTTTAAGTGTACAACTCTGTTGTATCCCCTCTTCAAGGATTTATATGGCTTTTGTTCTTGTCTAAGAAACAGAAACAAAGCGAGACTTAGCAAGGATTTATCCTGTCTTAATAATATGCATATGTGTCTGTACTAATTTTGATTTATTCACTGCGAGTACAAACAGAAAGTAATCCAAAAGTATTAAAATATTTACTTACAATGGGAATATGCCTATTTGAAGATAAGTGGTCACTTTTATATCAAAAATAAGAAAATTTTAAGCAAAATTTTAGCGCAATAATAATTATTTATTTTATATAAACAAGTTTTGGTTGCGCACATAAGCTATTTATTATTGAAAAATCGAAATAAATAATTGTTGCCCCACGTTGGGCGCCAATTGTAAAATTCGTACTTTTAAAAATTGTTTTATTAAAGAAATTAGGCAAATTATAAGAGCATGGAATAATTTATATCACCAACTAATACTATCACCAATGATACTTTCCATTAATATACAAACTAACATAAATTTGTATATTACCAACAACTTCAAAAACCCCAAAACCCAATTACAAAAAACTACCATACTTATTGCATAAAAATATCACGCCTCAACAGAGCGTATCGCTTAGAAACAAAAATAAATGAAAAATTAAATAAATTATACAACAAAAGAAATCCAAAAATGCATTTTACAAACTTCGAAACCTTGCAAGCATTAGCAGAACTACTAAGTACTTGAAACGGAACTGTTCAAGTCTAAAGCAGAAACCGGAAGACGTCAAGACCCAGATTAAAGAGTCATTAGACTGACTAAAAGTGACTCTGACTGACTGACTGACTGACTGACAGGCTGAATGAGTGAGTAACTTGTTAAATGTTTAACACAGAAATGCGTTCATTGAGGCATGAAAGCACAAATACGAATTAGTAATGGAACTATACACACTATACTGAGCGGCGGGCCGGGCCACATAGCAACTTAAATATGTAATATAGTAAAGCTTTGCATAGCAAATAATTTAACTGTGCCGAGCTACATTGGCACTCTGTTTGTTTGTATGTAAAACATTTTACATATTTAATTAGTTGAAAACAAAAGCCAACCAACAGCACTTCCTTGACAAATAGGCAGAGAAAGGTAATACACAGTTGTGATTACTTTTGACAGCTTGTATATGAATTTTTGAACAACAACTGAGAGGCAACATTAGTTAAATATTACATGATTTCATAAACAAGAAAATATTAGAAAGTAAATATGTACATATGTTACTAATGGCAGGTGCATATATAATTACTGAAAAAAAATTACAAAAAAAAAAAAAAATGCGTTTTATTAAAAAAAAAAAATTTATTTAATTAAAATTAAATAAAACGGCATAGAAATAGCATATCTGACAAAAAAAGAAAGTTGGCAGCGCTTTGTTATCGATAACTTACTTAAATGGCTGTCAACCGTCTTCCGTTCATGGCTGCAGTTATCGATAAACACTCAAATAATACATATTGCATGCACTTCTTCCTTCTCTTTTTTACAAATGCATTAAGCAATGCGTGTTGCCATGTTGAAGTTTGGGTGTTGCAAAGTTTCTTCCTCCTTTTCAACAAATGCTTAGAGTTTAGATATGCAGAAAATGTATTTATTTCCTTTCTTTTTGAGTTTTTTATTGAAATTTTATTAAACACGTATATGAATGAAAAAAAGGAGCACATCCTGCAATATTTAGCATAAATCACGTGCATTACTTTTGCAAAACGTGCAGAGCAAAGCATATTAAAAATTTTAAATTGTATTGAAATACAATTGAAGAAGAACTTTAAATCACTTAAGCAAATAAAATGCTCAACAAAATTTTGTCTGCAGCTAAGTGTCAAAATATTTGCACAAACACCAAATAAGCAAACAAACAAAAGTAAACAGAGAGGCAGCAGGCAGGCAGTCAACATTTGTGATTACTTTGATTTGAACTTTTTTATTTTGTGCGCTTCTACTACTATTTTGTGGTGTAAATAGACAATTTCCAATTTATTTACACATACTACAAATGCTGGCTTAGCTAGCTTGTTCCGTCCAGCTTCGACTGCGGTTTAGTGCATGCGTCGAGTGCAAAGAACCCGCACTATACTATATAAAAAAAAATCCAAATCACACCAAATATTTGTACAAATTGTTGAAACTTAAATAGCACTTGTTGAAAGAAACACATTCTCTTCTGCAAACGAAAAGTTTCTAGACAATAATCATCAATATAAATTTTCATTTATAAAATTGAGTAGATGAAATGATGAAGAATTATTGTGGCGAGACTTTAAAAGCTTCAGCAGTATCAAAAGGATTAGTGTCGAAATTGTGTGGCATCAAGAAACTCATAAAAAAAAATAAGAAAAAGTTATATAGTGGTTGTACTCGAGATATTAAAGTGTAGCATGTTATGTAGTATGTTATTTAAGTTTTAGCAGCAAGAATACTACTACTTTCTGTATTATATAAAACTTATTGTTGTAAATTTTATATAGAAAGAATATTTATTATATAAACTAATTGTAGAAGATAGTATAAAAGCAAAGGCGTTTTATTATGTAACATAAAGAAGTTTACGTAATGATATATGTTTCTAAGCATATATAAACTTGTTTATTTGTAGATATTATGCAATTTTTTATGCAATTTAATAAGCTAAAGATAGCAAAATATTAGGAGTGTGACAATGCAATAAAATTTAACTTCCGGCAGGTTCATACAGTGCCAGACATCTGGCAATAATTAATCTCTTTTATATGGTCTACAATACATACTAAAAATGGACACGATAAAAAATATTCTAGCACAATTGTGCACATTCCAAAGAAATATGTTTTTTCTTAGATTTTAAGTGAAACTGCTTTATTAAAAACTGAAACGTAAAATATGAAACGTTGCGTGAAACGTAAAATACGAAACTTTCCGTGAGTAGAGCCTTCAATACAGCCAATTTTTAAGTGATAATGCTTTATCCACTTTTTAAGTCTCAAAAACTGAAACGTAAATTACGAAACGGTGCGTGAAGGGCGCTTTCAAGACAGCCAATTTTTTAGTGAAATTGCTTTATCCACTTTTCAGTCTCAAAAACTGAAACATAACGTTTCGTGAAACGTAAAATATGAAACGTTGCGTGAGAAATGAGTTCAACACAGCAAATTTTTAAGGGAAACTGCGTTTTAGTCTCAAAACTAAAACGTAAAATATGAAACGTTGCGTGAGGAGTGTCAGTACAGGCAATTTTTAATTTTTAAGTCTTAAAAACTGAAACATAAAATAGAAAACATTGCGTGAGGAGGACAGGCAGTGAGCGCACTGTGGTCAAAATGGCTAATCTAGCGCATAAAAAATCGTAAATTAAAGCATATCGGTCGTGGGTGAAGGGTAAAGAAGCGGCTCCAACGATAGCAAAGACCGGATTGATGGTCAGTGTTTGGTGGGATTGGCAGGAAAACAAAATTTTTAAATAAACTTGTTAAATTCCGGAGCAGACCTAGTCGAATGCAAAAAACACGAAGTCTATCTATTACCGTTTCCGAGATCCTTTCGTCCATACAGACGGACGGACTGGCGGACATGGCTATATCGACTCCTCTATCACTCCTGACCATAATGGGGGTAACTTTGGGGGTCTCCGACCATTATTTCTACCTGTTACACAAATTTGCACAAAACCAATAGGCTTTTGTACCTTCGGTACAGAGCCTAATTAACCAACTGGACCATTAGAAAATTAAGCGAGAAGTATTATTATTTGTACATGTATATTGATTTTGGTAGAGCCCAACGTTGGTACAAAAAAAAACTCTCTAAAAGTATGAGGAGGTGCACACATTACGAGTTCCGAACTTAACCCAATAACAAGTAATACGGGACTCAGCCATAAAGAGACATTGAACTTATGAATTTATACCGGAACTGAGTAGTAAATAGTCTTCATGAGTTGAGTCGATATAAATATAATATATGTCCGGCTGTCGGCCCGTATGAAAATTGAAATCTTGGAGATAAGAGTCTTCAAATTTGCATATTTAGATTCGCTTATTCATTCTACAGATAACTTGTATTCAATGAACACGCTAACCTCACTTCCCCAAGGTGGCATTGGCACTTGCCTTGCAAATCTACTCCTCATTCTGAGTTTTTGTATGAAAAAAAATTTTATTGATGTTAGTTTTACTAGAAACAACAAATTTGGGTTACCTTAAGTTAATTCTTATCAAATATTCCATTTAGGTCAACCTCGAAACACTGAAAGGGATAGCTTTCATACAAATCTTTCCAACCCTTCTGAGTTTCTGTATGAAAAATTTGTTATTGCTGTTGTTTATTCGGGTAGAAACGTCTAATATCTGTTATCTTACGTTAGTCTTTATTAAATATTCTGTTTAGGCTCAGATGGGGGTAGTCACCATACAAATGTTTCCAAACTTTTTGAGTTTTTGTATGAAAAACATCAAATTTTTTGCTTTTTTATGATTTCTAAAAACATATGCCATATAGGCCCAGATCGGACCACTAAAACGGATAATCGTCATACAAATTGTTAAGTACAAGGTATCTCGTAGTCAAGCCCACTCGACTGCATACTGTAAAAATTTATACGTTTTGAAGTAAAATTTTTCACATGTTAAAGACTTTAAAGTGCAAAATCTTTACTCCTTAAACCAACAACAAAATCTAAGCGCAACTAAACTAATCAACAACGATCAACTCAAAAAAAAAAAAAAACTTAATTCAACTTAACTGCAACAACTCACAAAGGACATTCCGATACAACACAACACACACAGGTGAAAAACAACAACAACAATGACAGCGCATAAGCACAGATGCCACAAATCGAAGCAACTTGAAGTGCGCCAGCCATAAGCACGGCAATGCCAAGCTGCCAGGCTGGCTGGGCTGACTTGCTGACTGCTAGTAGCTTGGCTTTTCCACTTTGAAACAATTTTCCATTTTCTGCAACATATTTTCAGGGACGAGAACAAGGCAAAATCGACGCGATATAAAGCGATAAAAACAAGAGCAAATTTTTCCCGCAGCTAAAGCAGGAAAAAGCGCATTATCAACGCAGCATAGCGCAAAAGTTGACACAAGGACATAAGAATGGAAATGTAAAAGGCAAAAGCAACGGATGCATTGCGTTGATGATGATCAAGGCGATGGCGGCGGCGGCGGCGTTGATGGTGGCTTTGGCAAAAAGCTATTGCGCCATGGGCAAAATATAGGCGGCGGCGGCGGTGCGAAGCGATAAAACAAAGGATACGCGTTGCCGCCTGCAGGATGCAGTCAACGCGCTGTCATTGCACAAAAATTGTCATTGCCTATATACAACGACACGACGTACAACAAGGAAGCAATGACATTGCAACGCGAAAACTACTAGCTTCAAAGGCAAATAACAACAACAGCAAGGGGGGGAACAAAAAAAAAAAGGAAATGTGTAAAGTGTGCAAAGTGTTGCATATAAAATTGATTTTCAATTTAGCAACATTTTGTACGTAGAGAGAAGAAAAACTCAACAGAAAGAAAGTATGCACTGCAAATGACATTATTTAGAAACGTTTTAGCAGCACTGCAACTGCAGCAAATAAAGGATATGCCAAAGGACGAAAGCTACATTTACTATAAAAGCATTTGGAAATTACGCTGTGGGCAGCTTGATACTGCTGCTGCTCATGCTACTGCAAAGCAATTTCGAGTCTAATAAATCCGATTTCCTTTTCGTTTCGATATAAATTTACGCCATCGAAGAGATATGTATGTTCGTGCAACCAAAATTGCTATACAACCACAAACGAAATGCAACGGAAATGACAGAGCGGCGGAAGTCAAAATTTGTATGTCATGAAATAGAAGTTCCGTCGTTAGTTTAGCGCAGCAAATTAGCCAACAAATGTTGATGTCAAAGTTCAACAGCAACAGTTATTCGATGACCTTGTTGCATATAAATAATTACTAACCTGTACATCGTAGTTTGGCGGTTGTTGCTGCAGTAAATTTCCAGGAGATTCCATATGATTTGGTCCTTGTCCTTGATGATTTAACATGGGTGACTGCAAAGCAAAAAAAAAAAAAAAAATTGTAAATTAGTATGTAGATATAGTATTATATATAAGTATATATACCTGTGCCATTGGCATACCACCAACACCATTCATCATGGGCGGCTGCAGTTGATTCATCTGCGTCATTTGTTGATGCGGATACGAACCCAACTGTGTACCGCCGCCCATATTATTTTGATGCTCCATAGCGCTGAGCATATGATTGAAATTTTGCAATGGTGGAAAACCACCATGTTGTATGGGATCAAGTAAACCAGCTGCGGCAGCACCAACTCCAGCCGGTGGACGTGGTAGCGTTTCTTCAGCCGGCGATGGTTGACGTGAGCCGGGTGTGCGACTATAAATAAAAAAATTTCAATTAATACAAATTGTTGAAATTCAATAGTTTATAGCAAGAGCAACATAGTATAGCAGTTGTATATAAAAAAAAAAATCGGATTCAGATTCAAAATACGTTGTAAGTAACTAGTTAGACGACTTGAAAAGAAAACTTCTTTAGCAACGTTGTTATTTGAAAGCCAATGAAACGAAAAAACGACACTACAAACAGACAAATATACACATCTATAAGATTTAGAGTGCAGCAGCATGAGAGAGATTATATATATAGAGTATGAAACGTCTCTTTAAGGCTGCATCAAATTCAAAACACATTTCTTATATTTTTTTATTTATAAAAAATTAGTTCCAATAATTTTTAAGATGAACTAAATCCTACTAATACAGTTTGAAATGCTTCATTTAATATTTGAGTGCCATTATTACAGTTTGAGCATTTTAGAGCGACTCATTTACAGTTTGAAAATAACAACTTTTATTTAGCTAAGATTTCAACCACTTCTGCTATTGCTCAAACTGTAATGTACTAAACTATGCAACTGTTTAGTACGAATGCTTATCAAACTGTATATCTTGCTTAAATTTATGCAAAATCTATTAAAAAAAAAGGTTTTGTAATAAAAAAGAATATAAAAATTTATTGCAACTATTATACGCACACATTTAGTATCTCATTTAAAAACAAATTAAACCAATTCACACAATACAATGCTAGCGTGCAGCAATAAATCAAAAGTCAAAAAACTCACAAAACGAAAGACTTAAACAACAAACTCGTTCGACCAGCTACTTAAAAATAAAAAAAAAAGTAATTCACAAGTAAAAAAGTTAAAAAAAAAATAAGCGCATATTAAATTGTTAGCTATACTTATTAGCTATTTGCTACTACTGACGTCATTTGTCGTCAATGAACAACTTAACTCACATTAATCTCAAAAAAAAAAATAAAAAATAATAATGCGATGACAAAGACATTTTGTGTGCAGCGAAGTTTGTTGGCGCTAAATATGCAAATTGTTTATTTTTTTATTGCTGCTCGCGTGCGCTTAGCTCACTTCACGCTCCTCAAAAGCAGCAGCCGCTACAGCAACAGCCACTTGGGCAACATGAATCAGCTGCTGCTGTGACTGTCAAGCTGCGAGAGTTGGGGCGTAGCAGCAGCTTTTTGTAACAAGATATACTCGAAAAGTTTCGTAAAGGCTTTTAGAAATAAACAACAGTTGGTCTGAGTCGTTTTGAGTACAAAGAATACATTCAAACTTTGGTTACTACATGAATGCATTCATAGTTGCTTATAAATATGAATTCATTCATATCATAATTTACATTTAAGACATAAGCGACACATTCATATTCATTCATTCATACAAGTAAATATTCGAAACATTCATGAATACATTTAAATGTTTCTATCATACAAATGCATTCAGATTGACTATGAAATGTAAAAAAAAGAATACTTTGAAACCTATAAAGCTAGTGAATGAACTGTTCATAATCTATACAGCTCAGACGTTGCTAAATGAATATATATGAATATGCATGGATATATGAATATATATATGAATCCATATGAATACATATGTATGAAAATATATATTTGAATATATATGAGTATATATGAATATATATGAATACATGTGAAAATATATGAATATATAAATAAATATTTATGAGTATATATGAATATACATGAACACATGTTCATATTTATGAATATATATTTATTCGATATAAATAATATAAATGGGAAGCACCTTTATAATTAACCGGTAGGGCTCAATTGCGCAAGGAAGCAATCAATGACAGTAAAAAATCTCTGTAGTAAATAGAAATAATTTAGCACAACAAAAGTCCGAATGTAGCAATCGAACACCAATGATTGATCTGCTAAGTGTGTTCAAAAGCAATTGAATCGTCTGCATTTACACCTAATCAAAATAGCTCCGTCTATTGCAAGAAAACTCTAATCTATTGAATACACTACAGTATTTTACAATAGATATCAAGCTTTAATAGAGTTCTGCATGCGTAAATCTATTTTATGAATACATTCATTCATTCACTATCAATTCATGAATGCATTTGAATATATTAAAATTCATTTTATTCAATAAAAAATATGACAAATCTCAATTTAATATGCTTTGAACATGCACGATTATTCGAAACAATCAATTCATACATTCGAATGATTCGAATAAATACAATTGTCGGTCAGCAGGTCAACTGAGTGGCAAGGATGCGAAAATATATGCTGAAATATGTTAAGATATATGAAATACGGCAGCTCACAGATACTTGCATAAACCACGTTTTGAAGAAAGTACAAAGAAAGATCGACTCACTTAAATTGCATTCCTTTAATGAAGCGCATACAGAAAAATCGAATGTATTGCATATATTCATTAATTGAAGCGCATTCGGAACATTCAAATGTGCAATTCATCCATTATTTCATCCATTCATTCATAAAAACATATTTTAGAACATTCGATTTTATCTCATTTACTCATACATTCATTCAATAAAGCATATTCAGAGCATTCGAATATGTCATTCATTCATTCGTTCAGTGTTGCGCATTCATTAACTCAATGTAACGTATTCATTCATTTAATAGAGCCGATTTGAATCATGTCAATGCTATGCATTCAGAACATTCAATTGTATCATTTATTCATTCATTCTTGCATTCATTCAATGTATTGAACGTCATAAGCGTTCGATGTTTAAAAATTCATTGGTTTCAAATAAATTAGAATGGATTCAATTCATTCATTGAAAACAGACTTTTATTCAATATCATTCATTCAATTCGTATCCATACCGAATGAAAATTTCTCTAAACTTCAAATCTGTCAACTTAAAATGTTTTTTCCGAACTTTTGAATACTACCTTATAGTGGATTATATTCAGACTCGTAAATTTATTAAGCAGCTTGTTCGCAGCTGTGCCCAAAACCACTCTAGACTCAAGGTACTGCTGCTACTGCTTGCCCTCTCTGCACCATCTACAAACTCTTAACACTGACTAACTGCCGGCTGGGTTGTCTGACTCGACGACTTCGCGCAACTGTGTCTGCCTCATTTATTATTGCATTTTAATACATATTTGTTGTTGTTGTTGTTGCTGCTGGAGCTGTCAAGACATAAAAGCTATAGCCAAAGAGTTAGGAAGAGATATAGGATGATTGGATGAATGCTAGCACGCGCGCTAGTCAACAAAGTCAACGCCGGAGAGCTGAAGCGTATTGATTGGCGGCGTTGGCATATATTAATGGCAATGACTCTGAAACTGTTGTGCATCTCTAATGATGATGTTGTTGTTTGCTTTTATTAATATTATTTATTGTATATATTCCGCGCGCGCGTCTCGTGTCTTGCATTATTTATTGTTCACAACAATTATTTCAAAGTGCATGTGCAATTTATTTTATTTGCTCGGTCATTAACACACAGCAACGAGCCAAGCTAAGCCAAGCCAGCTAAAGAGTTAGAAACGGTAGCAACTGATGGCATGAATGAATGAATGAATGAGTGAATGAATGAATGCATTAATGAATGACGCTATTAGCGATTAGAATCAACAGCGTACATTGACATGGAATACCGTAAATGAGCTCTATAAAACTTGTTATGGTCTTTTAACCAATTTTAAAAGAAACTTCTTAAAGCTATTTAAAATTACGAAAAAGTGTTGGAAAATATGCGGTTTTGTGGCAATATTTTATGCTTATGGACTTGCCATATCGGTGGCAACAGTGGAACATCGAGAGCAGATGAATAGCTTTGAATGTAAGACAAATTTTATGGCATGGCATGGGACGTTAAACCAATTTGTATGACTTTTGGCATAGAAATAAATGGGACGTTGGAAACGAATATAGGCTACTTTCTGTTAAAAATGGAGAGGGTCTATCTTCATATAAGTGACACAAAAAATTGGTCATATCTTTGCATTAATTTCTAAAAAGTTTAAAGTTTGTTTAAATTTAGATCAAGCGATGCCTTCGCTTCCCATATAAACGTTAAACAAAATGCATCATATCTTTGTAACCATTGGAGATACAGTGACGAAATTTGTTATACAAGTAAATGGGATCAGTAGAAGTAAGGTCTAATGAACAGTTTGGCTTTACTAAGCGCGAGTAGGGTTCAGCTAGTTTAAAATAAAAAAAAGTCATAAAATTTAAACGACTAAAAGTCTTTAGTTCTGTACCGAAACTAATCTCTCTCTCTCAAAGCTAATTGTATTGCATCATTTTTCATAATTCACACACAACCTTTGACTATATACGACGCTTATGATGCATGCGACAAACAATTTTAATATGCGACACTAAAAAAAAAGGAAAGTAAAGTTCATAGCCCCAGTCAAGTACTCATAAAATTAGAGACTCTTGATAGCGCAATTAAACAATAAAAAAAAATTTTTAATGCACGCGACAAATTTTCACTTAAAAAAACTATAATTAAAATGCAAACCGAAAATTTCTAATTGAGGTCAGTAAGTTAGCAAGGCAAACTATGTAAAGACAGACGGACGTCGTTCATGAAATCATTCAATCAGTCAGTTAGTTGGTCAAAATTTATGTACAACATATGCAAGTGTCACAATAAAGCATCGCGAATTATAAATAAAAAAAAAGAAATAAATGAAAAATTCATAACGCAAAAGATGAAAATGAAAAACACGCGTCAAGACTTTTAGCGGCAAAATCGTCTATAATTATGGTGTATAAATTTTCGTAATATTAGCAACAAAAATGGCTAAAGGAAGAAGCCGCTAAAAGAAACTAAAATAACGAACAATCGACAGACAGACAGACAGACGTACAGACAGCTGCATTGCTGCTGTAATCGTTTACCAAAAGAGGGCATTTAAAGCGGTAAAATGAAACAAAATACAAGAGAAAAAAAATCAGTCGAACTGAAGCTTTAATACTCTACACATTTTCAGCATGATATCTCACTGAAACTAAGTCTTATGTGCAACGATACAGACAAGAAACATCAGATATTCATAGCTAGAACGAAACACCTTCAAGAACAGAGCACCTTCTAGAACAGAGCACCTTCCAGAAAAGAGAAACTTCTGGAACAGAGCACATTCTAGTACAGACCACCTTCTAGAACAGAACATCTTCTAGAACAGAGCACCTTCTAGAACAGAGCACCTTTTACAACTTTATACATCAATCATTTTCTAACTTAAATGCGTTACAAACTCCTTTAAAAAATTATACACCTCAAAGCTCATGTGTAGAGTACCAACAAAAAAAATTAATCAATTTCTTTCGTTGCTGTAGTGGTTTTCGTTGTTGTTGTTTTTGTTGCTGTAGTATGTACACCTTACATCATAACCGTTATTACGTTTGGCATTGAAACAAGTTTGGCTCACTCAGACGGACAGACGGACATTGCAAACAAACTGACGATGGATGGGTTGGATGGATGTTGGTGTTGTTGTATGAATGCCGGTTAAAATATCTCGTATATAAAAAAATAAGAGAAAAACGGCAATTGCAAAAAAGAAACAAAAATTTAAACAAGTAAGCCAAACAACAAATTGTTTTGGCCATAAAAAAAATATTATAGCCGGTTTGGTTTTGTAAATCAAAAAACTATTTTATTGATTTTTAATATGACTTGAGTAAAACTTTATCAAAAAAAATATTTCCCACATTAATATTCTAAAAAGAATGGTGTTACACAAAATTTTAGAAAAAAAAATATGACGATTTCAATGAAGATTTTTTTATATTAATATTAGAACTACTTCACTTAGAGAAGCTTTCTTTTAATTTTCCTTATCAAACCTTATATTTGTAGCACCTTCCATTACCTTAGAATCCACTTGTCTCGTAAAGTCATTACAACTCACCAATCAACAAGAAGCTTCACTTTTAATTTTCCTTCTCAAATCTTATACTTGCAGCACCTTCCATTGTCTTAGAATCCATTTGTCTCATAAATATTAAACAAGACAAATCTTATATTTGCAACACCTTCCATTGCCTCATAAATATTTAACAAGGACCATTTTCCTATTATCAAATAAATATTTAAATCCACCTCATCCCCAACTTCCACTACAAAATTTAAAATAGATAAAGCAAATTGACTGAAATTCCATAATAAGTCCAATATTCTTCACCTTAAACGGCCAGCAAACTCTTATCCGTCATCCGTGCCAACTACTCTCTTCTCACACAGCAAATCAACTCGAATTCACGTTAACTTCAATAGAACTCTTCATTACACTGTGAATGCCCAAAAGAACAAATTTTGAATCCGACGTTGAAAAACCTTCACCACCAAGAACCTCCTTTTGAACGACGACAATACAATATTCAATAACTTTATCCCTCAATATTTTAAGCTTAGCCGAAAAAAAAAATTCCGTATAAGCATATATAAATCCTGATCCATCTCTCATAATTCAAATCACCCGGTACAATAATATGAAGCCGGATGTGGAGGTTTATTTCCTTTAATAAATAAATTAGTAGTTAGCAAATAGGGTTTAAGAGCGAAAAATCGATATATGATAGGTTAAAATTTTCAAATGAACACTAACTCTCAGACACTTTCATAAAATATGGACCTCAATCTTCACCACCACCAACTCCTTGGATTGCCTGTTTAACCCAAACTCCAAAGAACATAAATAAGATCATGAAATATTTTTAATTAAACAAACTTTTCAACTCAAAGTTTTTCTTGTTCACAAGAATTTTTTTTTTACTTTTGGTAAGGTGGTCCTTTTCATATTCATATTCATATAACACAAGTAATCTAAAGAATGAAATGGAGAATCTAAATATGCACATTTGAAGGCTCTCTCTACTATAGTCTCCAAGCTGTCATAGCTCATACGACGACCAAGCTAACATATATGTTTGTTTGTGGACCGATTTTGATGATTTTTACATCAATAAATTTGTGTTCATGATGTATGACAACATTCAAAATTCAATATGGCGATTAACAGATGCCATATTGTGAAAAAGAAATAAGTTAAAGCTGACTAACTATTTTAAGTTTTGTATCATTGAAGAGGAATTTCAAAATCTTCTTTAGGATTCTCCTATTTTTTTAATTTTTGAATGATTATTTTTAATCTATCACGATTTAAAGTTGGTTAGCTAACACTCGAAGGTGCTCTCCTTTCTCTGTGCTGCTTTTTTCATTCATTAACATATTATAATTCTCAATTAGTTCTTGTTTACACCAGTAGCTGATTAATGCGCTATTGGTTTCGTTGCAGTCGGGTTGTGGTATACTTTTTTAGGTTCGATGTTGAACAAATTGTGAGAATGCGGTAAGAAATATCCCCCTTCTAAGCAAACCCATTGTTTCTAACCATTAAATTATTAAATAATCAAATTAGAGAAGCTGCCGTATGATGATAATCCCAATTTTAATTCTTCGCCATCCTATTACAGAAAAATCAAGTGTTACATAAAATACTTCAAGGCAAAATTACATCGATCGATTGAAATTGTAAACTCACTACTACACCATTTCATTGGCGTCAATGGAATTATTGACAATGACAAACGTTAAATGAAAAAAATTTAAAATTAGACAAATGAAAATTGTCAGAGTTGGAGGAGCAGAGCAGTAGCAAGTGAAGCGCAATAGCCTATCTGTCTGTGGGCGGTGCTATACGTACTAACTATATAAGTTGACCTTAACGAAACGAATGTACGTACGCATATAGGTGGCCAAATACAAAAAAAAAAAATATAATAAACTTTTATAAATAACAAATGAATGTTACAAGTAGATACACATATAATAAAAGTGGGCCAAGTAGTTACCGACTTACACGAAAGTCTTAAATGTGGGCGGCATATAAGTACTTCATGGAACTACGAGAAAGGTGTGAGCGTAGCTTAGTGTTAAGATTGACTTTTAGCTACACATAAAACAGACGACTTGAGCTATTATTATGTAAAGTTCAAAAGACAAACAACATAGACAGTAAAATTGTGCGCTTCCTTTTTAAGACTGCAGCTCCTCAAGTTACCACATTACAACTAGTTTAAGCAGCAGCAGCATATATTTACATGCAGCTCCTAGCCGCTTTATTTACTATTTTTACAGACAAGTCAAGCAATATATAAAGAAAAAAAAAAAAAATTAATAGTTGCCTGCCAGTGAGCGCGTCTAGAGCAAAACGTAACCAAGCCGTCTGTCCGTCCGTCTGCTGTCCATTTGTTTGCCACAAGCTCTCGCGCGCGCGTCTGTCACAGACACAGCAGAAACCTTGAAGAAACCAGTTTAAGCCATTCTAATGTCAATGCCATTGCAAAGACGCCAGAGCGCGTATAGTAACAGCAGACAGAACAGATATATAGTATAAGCCAAGCAGCCAGCAACCAAACAGCCAACTAAGTTGCCTGCCTCCGTGTCAGCAGCAGACTTAAACTAGACAAATAGTAGTGCATAAAACAGTCGGCAGGGCAGACAGACAGAGGGCACACACAGGCTGCAAAAAACGAGTGCAAAACTTGCAAAGTCATGCAGCAGCTCAAAGCAAGTGCGCTGGCTGCCATGTATGCGTAGCTCCTCCATCCATGCTCTCCTCCATACATGTCTGTCACTCATATGCAGCAAGTTTTTTCGCTGTTGCAGTTGCACTAAAATCGCGCGGACAGCAAAACTTGCAAAAGCGCATTAAAAAAATTTTAAAAGAAAAAAAAATCTAATTGCGCAAGTTTTGTATTGAGTTACTTGCTCGTTCGCTCAATACCAGAATTTTTCCTACAAGTTCTTACGAAGTATACTGCTACTACAACTACTATATGTGCTCCCTCCTTCTTCGTTGTTTTTTATGCGCGTTTGTTTGTTTACTACTCACTTGAATCCTTTGTCGTCATCGATGCCATTGACAACTACACCATTTGTGTTTGTGACTTGGTCGTCCTTCTTAAGACCGTTTGTATCAAACGGAGAATTCGCCTTCTCTTTGTCGTCGTGTGACTAGTTAGAAAAAAAAAGAGAAAAAAAAAAGAAGATTAGTACATGGTTGAATAATATTTCTGTTGTGTATGTTCAGTTCAGAGTTGTAATAGATTACTTAGAAGAAGTTTCAAAAAGAAGTTTAAAAAATAAAAGAATTTAATTACATAATTTAACCAAATAATTCTCAGTATGCAGTCCGAAAAGTAAATTTGATTGGCGCAAATTGGTTAGAAAGAGGTTCCTTTCCATTGTAACATTCTTTCCAGAAGGATAAACATGTGCCTTCTTCGGAAGAAAAAAGCTAATTTCTTGTTCTACTACAATGTTCACGGAAAAATGGCTTTTACTCTTCGGATCTACTGAGATCTTTTGTTCCTAAGTTGAATTCTTCTCCACAGAACCAAAAAAGAAATTACTATCATTACTTCACATACAAACCCTGTATATGGTTACCAAGCAGTCCATGTTTGGCTGGTTTTTACGATTTTAAAAATTGCTTAACTTTTATGTCTATCGTAAAACATCATAAGAGGCAAATTAGTATGTTTCACTGCGTGGCTTACTTCTGTATTCTTCTGTCTTCATACAGACAACACAAAAGCCATATACCCATCCATTTGGATAAAACATTCTGAACTTGTATTTGATTTATAGACTAGAAATATAAGCGTGCTTTTGGTATTAACCTATTTTCCATATTGTATTCCTTATTATTAGTCCAAGAACCAGACTAAATAAGAGACAAGAATCCTAAAATTCTTTAAACATATTATTTAATTGGTCTCCATAACTCAAGAACGATACAAAAAAACTTGAGTTTGTTCTTGTACACTACCAACTTGTTTTTTAAACTTAGGAGGCACCGTCTAGCCTAGCAGCCAATGTACTTCCCTTAGCTTGGCGTTGAGTTGCTTAAGCTTTAACAAAATGTAAGGTCACCTTCTCTCGTGTATCATATCATACCCAAGTAGTTTAGGGATTCAGACGTTGTTAAGCTTCACAGTACGACAATTCCCACTCATTAGAGTAATTTGATGTGCGAAGCCTTGGGAAAGTATAAGAGGCGTCGCTGGGATCGTTGGAAGTGAAAAGATAGGCGATGTCATCAGCATAAGTCGCTACTACTAGACTTTCTTTCTCTGCCATATCTATTGGGTAGACTCTGACAGCTATAGGTAAGATTTGAGAGAATTCTTCACCGCTTCGAACGTGAATCTTCTTTTTACACAACATTGATCCAATATAGTAATCTTCGTTCCAAATTTTTCCACATAAAATATTAACTTCAAACTTACCTTATCATTATCATCAAATTTCAAATTGCGTAAACGCGGCTCCAGACCAGATAATGGGCTCTCCTTATTCGTAGGTGAACCACCCAAAACATATTCGACCATCTTAACACAAGTAGAATCGCGTGGACTGCAAAATTAGCAACAAAAATAAAATTAATAACAAATTCTTAACAAAAATAACTCATAACACTTACCTCAATATGCCAGCATTGCCACTATTCGAAGTATCCGATGGCGCATGTGGAAATGTACGTGGCCTTGGCGGTGCTAATATATTCTCACCCTGTGTCGACCACGTATGATCCTTCCATACCGAAGAGTGATCGCCAACACCTGGTATTTGCAGTGGATTAAGAGGACCGCCGGCATTTGAGCTGCCGCCTTTACCATCAGATTTTTCCCATAATTTTTTGGCAGTGGATGTGGTAATCTGTAAAATAAAGCAATAAATAAATAATTCAATTTTTTGTTCAAGTTATTTGCGGCAAAAATGCATAAATCAAGTAACCACATTTTTTTATAAGTTGATTCCGCATTAAAAGGACTATTTCCTTGCTCATCTTCATTTCTATTTGCCACTTATTGAAAATCAATATAGAAGCAACTTGCGCTCAGCGTTTCTCGTCATAAATTCAACAACTTGGTTACAAAATAATAAATCTCCATGGCTGACCCAATTTCTGGTAAACCGTTGGAGTAAGTGCAGTAATAAAGCAACAATAAGACGGCGGCCAAACGCGTAGAAGATAAGTAAGTGGAAATCGGGCTCAAGTGCTACTGATTTCAAGAAGATGCTAGTAGCTGGCTGTGGGAGATGCGCTTGGAGGATAGCTATTCAAGTAGTCATCAGCGTAGTTATATCGTTTGTTCTGTGTGCAAGTGGTTAGGGCAAAAATAAAAGCGAACAAATATACAAAAAAAAAAAATAATAAAAGAAGAAAAAATCAAGTACTTAGCTCGACACAAGTGGTTTCATGGAATTCTAAGTAGGCCTTTTAATAGAAGCAATGCACAAAGGTTTTATCAAAACTGCTCAAGAGATAAGCAGAAAATCTTTGAGATTGTTGTGATTCTGTATTTGTTTGAAGCATCATTTTTTTTAAAGCTTAAACTAATATTTTTTAACAATTGGAAATTGATTTGGCATGGCTTGAAAAAAACATATTTAATAGTCTGTAAAAATATTTATTTTCCTAATTAGTGGATAAATTCCAGTGAACATATTTGCTATATGATGTTCCAGTGGTAAAACGCACCAATGGAAGTGCTGAAAATTTCTAAAGCGTTAGGACCTCAGTTCCAAATAAACCAAATCTTTCGATTACATGCCTTTCGCAGACGGATACACAAATAAATAATTGGACCTGGACCTCTTTTTCTCAATGAAGCTACGAAAGCAGAGAACCTCGTGAATTAAAAAATCGATAAAAGCATCACCTATACCAAAAAAGGCTAAATAATTTCTAATTTCCACAAATTAGGCTACGAACTGCAGCATCATTCAGCATATTTTTCAGATTTAGCCCACTGTGACTATTTCCTGTTTCCAAATCTAAAGAAATGGCCGGAAGAAGAGAGATTTAAGTCGAGAGGGCCTTGAGAAAACATTTTATTTGGAACGAATAAATAAATAAATTTTTAAACGCTGGATTAAATGTAAAGAAACACTTTGTTAAGAAATACACCCTGCCAAAAAAGTATCGATACCTGCCGAACTATACAGTTGATCTCAGTACTGCTTGGGAATTTCTTATGAATGAGAATATTGATCAACGTATTTGTGCTAAATTTTGTGTTGCGAACCAAAATTCGTGTGCCGATACATAGATAAAGTTGCAAAAGGCCTTTGGTGAATGTGTTCGATCCAAATAGCGCACTTTCGAGTGAAATGAAGCGTTCAAGAATGGTCATGCGTTTTTCTGGACGACCTTCAACAAGTGTGACTGACGATAAATGCAGGAAATTGTTTTAACCATGTGAGCTTGAGATAGATCGGTCATGTATTGGAGATATCACACGAGAGCATACATTCCGATAGAGCTGAATTTCCTTTAAAAAAGGTATCAAGAGCAGGTGCTTTCAGACATGCTAGATCAAGCCAGTTCGGATTCTACATCCATAGAACACATTATTACTGATGGCAAGACATGGATGTACGAGAAAGACACACTTACGAAGCATAAATAGTGTTATTCCGTGAGTTGTTTGTCCGATTCTTCTCTAGTCAGAGTGAGTTTCTCTTACAGACGGAATCGACACATGCCTAACCAGGAATATTGATAAACTTCATGGGAACTTCTCTTATGCAAAATACGATTTTGAAGAGCACTTATTGACATATGCATTTGCTGAAGACCACGTACTCGGAATTATGGTAAAAAAAAATTTTAAATACGAATGGAGAGAGCATGCTTCTTTATTTTTGTTGCCGAATTCTTCATTTCTGCATGATTTTCTCGTAAGGATCTAGTTGCATCATGAATAACTTATTATGTCACTGTGTTCGAAAGCAAGGTCAAATAGTATAAAATGATATATAATGGAGAGAGTTTCTCTTAGACTTTCTTTTTACGTTCTTAAAGTTTGGTAATGAATGAATTTTCTGCACCATTTTATTTCACCATAGTCGGAATCATGTTGAAATATGTAGTATAGAGGTGATATAGAATAAAGAAAACTTCTTCATTTTAGTAAGCAAAGTGTTCTATTCTGAATGATGTTTTCTTTATGTTTCCCAAAGTTAATGACTGATGATTTAACTGGAGTAGCTTTAAACTTCACCATGCTAGAAATAACTGCGAATGACGGAAGTATTTTCAATTATCCGAATTCAACTTGCTATTTCAACAATCTTCGGTTGCACAATCCACAAATAAAAAATCAATTAAAAACTATGTTGATGATGCAATAAGACTTCTCTAATTCGCCATTCAAATTCTTCCTAGTTCGTCTATATGTATTTCGTATTATTTAATGCTTTTACATTTCTTTCTAATTCCAAACCTTGACGTTAAAAAGCACAATTGGCATAGCGCTGTCACATGGAAATGCAAAAAAGAATGCAGCAAAAGCACGAATCAAATTAAATTAAATTAAATGGAATGGAATAGAGAAAAATCGCATATATGATCCAAGTATTAAAAAAAAAAAATAGCAACATATAGTCACACACTGTACTAGTTCATATATATATATATATATATATATATATATATATATATATATATATATATATATATATATGTATATAGATTTAAGAACCGTTTGACGTATAAGCGCTTAATTCCAACTTGCTGAATAATTAATGTCACAGACACAGACAGAGACAAGCCAAGCAGCATTGATTGACAAGTTAATATTGTAAATTGAGAAACTTCCGACGACGATGTTTCGGCATAGAAAGTAGAAAAGCTATAAGCCGCCATTTAACTCTGCTGATGTTACTGATGTCTCATAAAATTTTATATGAAGCTAAGCAAGTATAAATCCATATGACATATAAAATTAATCGCATAACACATAGACAGAAGCGCAGCAGTTCCATTGCAATTTGGCTGGCTTAGTCAGTCAAACAATTTTTAGAAATAAAGTTAATACGGAATATTTCCTATGCATTTCAATGTTGAAAGCTATTTGCATTAAATCTTCTTTGGAATATGTGACAGTGATAATTCAAAATATCCCAATCAAAAATATCAAGCATTCTGAAGAAGTAATTGGCGAAGGCTCTATCTATTATAGTCGATAAGTTTTCAAAGAAAAAGATACAGCAAACAGCGGTAAATGGTAAGCGCAAAACGTTATAAGATGTCAACCGCTTTCTTTGAGTAGGAAATTAAAAGGCGTTTTATAACGCTTCACTAAAAAATTTCACAATTTTTAATTCGAATTCATTCCATTAAATTTTTTTTCAAATATTATATATTGAGCTTACCTAGCAAGCGTCTATATATGCTAATTTAAACAATTGTAAACGATTTAATTAAAATCTGATCAATTTTTTTTTAAGTTCATGAAATGAACTACATAAAGCAGTGGACATGTGCAAACGACATATTAATTGTATAGCAATAATTCTTTAAATATGAAAATCCAATTAACTAAGATGCAGTACACATCGCGTACATGTTTAACATGTGTTTGCACGGTAAATTCTCGACAAAATCAACACGTGTGCCGCCGCCAACGCCATACCACATACATTGAGCGATTAAATATTTAATTGCTAAGCAGTAGTAGGTGTAATTCTTGCATATAAATAATACAGGGTGTCTTTTGTATGATTTATGCGTTTAATTTAGTGTAAAATTTAATTACAAAATTAAAATCGTATAAATATATGCCAAGCTGCCATCATTCAAAAGCTGCACTGGTTTTCAATCCCTTTCACGTTTTACTTATTAAAAAATTAAAAATAAAAAAAAGTCAGTAAGTATGTTGCAGTCAAGAATTAGCGACTTTGAAATACACTTCATCCAAACGCTATTTAAAACTTTAAAAATGTAATAAAGAAAAATGGAAATTTGATTTTTTGCGCTTTTTACGGTCCATAATGCAGTTCGAAGATAAAACAGTTTGTAGATAATACAGCTTTTTCGATAATACAGTTTGTCTGTAATGTAGTCGGTCGATAATGCAGTTTAAAATATCCGAAATCTCTGTCTGCCTACATTGGTAAGATGTTCAAGAATATACCTATAAAATTTTACACATTCTGTCATCACGCCTTCCTCTGACTTTTACATACATTTCTACCAGCTTAATATATTCTTGCTCCTTCAGTGTAGGGTATCAACAGCGCATTATACAACCTACAATACAACGTAGCATATCATTCATTCATTCATTCATTCAATTCTCTCTCGCTCCTTGCTTTTGTTCAAACACGCTTGACATTTACACTGTATAAATACACCTTCTCCATTTTAAAACCTACAACACTAAGCCCTCATCTCATGTGTATTACATGTACACATATGTACAATATTTCAACGTAATCCGTGGGGTGAATATTTTTTTTATAGACAGATATTATACGAATGGTTAGTGAAATATAAAGCAAAAGATATATATGTGTATATATTCCAAAAGTACTGTGTATAGTTAAAATTTCGCTGACATTCATGGATTTATTATATAAATTTAACTGTGTTTAGTGCAGTGAGGGAGAGTTTTTCAAAATCGAGTTAAAAATTAACTGCCGGACATGGGAAAAATCGAATTAAGAAAGATAAGCTTTAAGTTGAAAACCAGACAGAATAGATACTACAATCTCAAGTGAAACTAAACCACAAAAGAATTTTTTTCCCACAAAAAAACCCCGAAAGAAAGACAGATTTATATGAGGGCTTCTAGTAAACACATTAGAATTTTTTTTTTTTTTTTTCAATTGAATTGAAGTAAGATAGATAACCCATATTTGGTGTTATTAGCTAAAACAAAAAAATACTTTTCATTCAAAAATTTAGATTGGGGTAAGTTTTTATAGTAGCTGCCCTTCAGATAGGGGTCAGCACGATATGCTTAAATTCTAATCTGTAGAAGGATTAAGAGAATTGCACAGGGTTGGCAGGTTTAGTAAACACTTCCTATGTGAAAAAAGGAATAGGTGACAATAAATATTCAAAATTGAAGACAATCTTTTAAATTCTCCCAATTCTTAGCCACGCAAATGGACCGATCTGATTTGGACCCTAATGAAATATTTTATTACACCAAAAGCGACAACACTTTTTCTTTCGTCTACAAGAACTCTGAAATATGAGACAGTTTTCTACGGGACCCACCCATCCCTTCTAGTGAACGGATCGGGACCTAAATAGAATATTTAATAAGAAAGAATATAAATTAGACCACATAATGTGTTTCTAGCTAAATTATTAATAACAATAAAATTTGTTCATACAAAAACACTGATTAAGATGTAGGTTTGCATGATAACTCCCAAATATAGCTCTTTGGGAGGAGAAGAAGCAATAGGCGAATCTAATGATACACATTTAAAATTCATTTCAATTCTAGTCTCTAAGTTCTCAAAGAGAAAGAAAGAGCGAACAGCGGTAAATGGTAAGCGCAAAGCGTTATAAGATGCCTTCTACTTTCTTTGAGTATAAAATAACTTAAAAATACCTAACAAAAATTGAAATTAAATTAATTTCCATTAAACTTTTTTCAAATTATATTACAAAAAAAAAAATTATAATGCTTTGGGCTTACCTAGTATTGTGTGTTTACAAGGAATAAAAGATACCAAATATCGAAAAATGAAGGTTTTGTCTTCTACATTCTGCAGGTGCTTGTTATTCATAGCCAGACAGACTCCACTTGACTTTTAATTCGGGAGCTAACGATTCTAGTGATACGATCTATAACTTCATGAAATATTTTCATACAACTGACGCAAAATATAACAAATTTGCCGGCGTTTCTAGCTGAATTAACAACAACAACAAAATTGTATTCATACAAAAACACAGCAAGTGGTGAAGATTTCTATGAGGACTAAATCTTCTGCAGACCACTATCAAATTTAGATCAAATTTGACGTTTCTAGCTAAGTTAGCCGCAACAATACAATACAATTGTACAATTATTGGCATTCCCCCCTTAGAAAGGCGTACTGACACATTGAATATACTTGATCTAAAGAATGAATAAAAAAAAATCTAAATATACAAACTTGAAGGTGCTATCTTTTATAGTCTTCAATTTTTCTTTGTTCATACAAACAGCCAGACAGTCGGACATATCGACTTTCAATACTGATCTCCTATTGTCTGTTACAAACATTTGTAAAAACTTAATATACCCTTTTAAATTATAAACAAACAAAACTAAACTCAAAGTCAACCATACAAAAATCAAATTTCCAACACATTTTTAATTAAAAAATAAAAAAAATTACTAAACAAATTAGTTTCAACAACTGTGTGATACTAGCACACAAATATTTGCAATTTTAAACAAACTCATGGACAAGAAGAACGCCGAGATTGAGCAAATTACGCGACTACACAGAATTTAGCGTATTATAATGTCTAATATATAACGCCAACAAGCGACCCATAAAGTATTTAATTACATGTAAAAAAATTAAACAAAAAAAAATGCAAAACTTTGCATATACAAGTTTTTTTTTTTTATTTAATTTTTAAATAGGTCATCTGCATGTCTATATGAATGAAACTGAGTAAAAATTATATTTGCTGAACTTTTATTCTTTTATATTTAGCAAACAGCGGCGCCACGCAAATTTCTTTTGCATTGACAAATAAAAAAAAAATAATACTTGCATTTGTTAAGAAATTTATTTCATAAATTTATTTTGCACTATTATTTTATTGCTTCATTCAAGTTTTTTGCCATGACGAAAATTATGAGTAAGCATTTCAGATAAAACGAAATAAACAAAGACATTAATTTTATTTATTTCGCAAATTGTTGGAAACACAAAATTGTTTTCTGCAAAACGATTTCACAGAATAATTCAATTTAATGAACTGCCTTGACTTTGAGCTACAATAAAGCTAATTTAAAAAAAAAAAAAAAAATTTTAAATTGTAAAAATAGAAAAAGCTGATTTTTACACGCTTAAAGCACGCTACAGCACGTCTAAATAGCCAATAGCGAAACGCTTGTAAATTTTAAATATTTAAATTAGTAGGTGCTCGCAGTTCTAAGAGTGAACACGACGCGGAACGCATGACCACTTTTACTGCTGTTAACTCTCACCTTTTTTGCTCTCTGCTTGTGCATAATGAAGTGTAACGGATGACCACTTTAACTGCTCTTGCGAATAGCGAAATGAAATGGGAGGAGCAAAATTAACACTCACATTTTTTGCTCTCTGCTTGTGAAAATGAAAAAATGTAAGTGGTCAACTCTAAAAGAAGAAGGATAAGAACCTGCTTATGCAGACAGGAGCAAAATATACACATTTCTCTGCCCTTGCGTAGCACCTTCTAAAGCCTAAATTGTGAAGTAGGAATATTAATACGATTATCTTGAACAAAATTAATAGCAGGCTTGTCGAACGATAATAACATGAAAGTTTATTTATTATTGAGATATCACTGTGATATCACGTGATCTACTTCCCTTATACTGTGTTTAACACCGAATATTCAAATTGGCTACTGGCTTTCTGTAGACCCAAGTGTTTAAAACGTTTTCTCAATAGTTTCTGGTGCTTCTTCATCTTTACAGAAACGCTACAATGAACTGTTAGGCTCTATTCTTTAGCGTTCTAACCAGTTAGCGTTTCTTGATGTTCATTCTACTTGGAATTCCTTTCAGAAGTCAAAAATTTACACAAAATATTTCATCTATAGGTGCACATCAAACATGTCGAATTCAGATACTAAACTCAAAAAAGCATAAAATATATGTAAAGAAAAAATATGCCGATAGAAAATTTAAGAAAATAAAAAATTAAAAACCAAAACATGCGTAAGAAAACGTGCATTATTCACCAACAGCCGGCTTCAAAGTCAAGCGCAAAGCAAATAAATAAATAAAAAAAAATGTGCCCATATGTATATATGTCGAACTATATATATATATATATATATATATATATATATATATATATATCTAGCTGTCATTTGCCAACCGACCGACAGTTTGTCTTTATGTATAGCATATATATATACCGTCAGAAATTTTAGGCAACATCAAAGCATGCTTTAGGCATAAGTGTACTACTTTTTTATACCCTGCACGGTAGTGATGCTTAACTGTATTTTGAGAGTTGTAATTTGAAAATAACTATGATTCACGATTGTATATTTCAAAGAGCAAAGTTTTATTAAATCATTGCTCAGTTGTAATTAAGCAGTTATAATAGAGATGACGAATCTGTTTCAACGTTACTAAGAGTCCATCCAGTGAATGAGCAATCTGTGTTTGATGTATTGTTCAATTGTGAATGATTTAATTATATTGCAATTATTATTATTAATTTAATCTTCAGTTTGAAGTGAAGCATCACTTGAACACTGAAGAATTTTTTTTATAGCTACAATAGGTCTTGTGAGCGCAAAGGATAGAGCATCATGCTACTGATATTCATAGATCATGAGACATAAGCATACCATATAGTCAGCGGTGGTGAGTGAATAGTATACGATTATTCCAGCAAGAAATTCTTTATCTGGAGTGATTGTAACATAGTGCGACGCAATTGGAGTAAGAACGAGTATCAAAAGCCCTGCCATTCTTCGATTCTCGCCACCAAAAAGCCGTCCCCATTTTCGTCACGGTCTACATTTTCATTCAGCCGAATTATACTAAGGGGACTGAAGAACTTTTACTTCAAAAAACAGACGTCCCCATTTTCGTCTCGGTAAGCACTGTCATTCAGCCGACTTAAGCTACCGGAACTAAAGATATTTCACATCAACAATAAAGTTCGTGCAGCTGACAGCGACTCAAAAGTAAGTAACGCACTAACCTCACTAGCCACTCCTCAAAAAAAAAGGACTTACAAAGAGTACAAAAAATATTACTAGCCTAGTCTTTCGATAAAATTTATAAACTGCAGAGCTGTGCATAATTTTAGGGTCTTGTTTATGTAAGGTAGCTAAAAGTATGTACCATTTTGCAGCTGTGTACAAAGCAGCACTAAAAATGCCGTCCTTATTTTCGTCTCGGTCCACGTTTTCACGCAGCCGACTTATACTACCGGGTCTAAAGAATTTTCACAACAAAAAAAGACGTCCCCGTTTTTGTCACGGTCCTCGCTGTCATGCAACCGACTTATGCTACCGGAACTAAAGAAGTATTACTTCAACAATAAAGTTCGTGCACTAGCCACACCTCATAAAGAGTACTTCAAAAAGTGTACCACCCTAGGCTCTCGATAAAGTCTATAAACTGCAAAGCTGTGCTTACTTTTAGGGTTTCGTTTCTGTAAAGTAGCTAAAAGGAGGCACTAATTGCACCTTTACACAAAGCAGCATTAAAAATGACGTCCCCGTTTTCGTCTTGGGCCACGCATTCATTCAGCCGACTAATCATGAGGCTAACAAAGTTTCATTTTAAAAATTTAAGTTATGCATTAAGTATTTTCCCCTTCGCTTTTTTGCTACTTGTTATACTTTTCTCTCGCCAAATCTCCTGAGCAAATATGTAGGGTACAAAAACCTCTGCTTCCGCTGCTTCTTTATTTCTCACTCAAATAAAAACGAAAAGCAATCCACCAAATCGTATAATTTGTAATCTTCTTTTGTAAATAGAAATCAATATGTTACGCACTTTTGAAATTATTTCAAGCGTGTTTAATTAAGCTTTGCGTCAATATAGACGGCGCGAACGCACTTACGGATGTGAACTATTCATTATTTTTGACATAAAATTATATAAATTTAATTGCGACGACGACATTGTTTTACTAAACGGATATGAATGAAGTGTATCGATTCGAAATACTTTTATACTTTAATATTTTTTTTATATAAAAGAGAAAAAAAAATTGTCATATAAAAAAATTTAATTAAGAAGAGTGTGTAAATTTTTCGATTGGATTGACACGTAACTATTTTTTGAGGCAAAGAAATTTATTGAAGTATCGATACATCCCTAGTTTTGACGAGCTCAAGTTGCGTTGACTTGCTTCAAATATATGTACCTATTTCTAAAAAGTATCGATATTTGTTGCATATATCAGCATAAATCAATCTACTAGCGAAAAATCCTTAAAATGTTGTCGAAGGGAAAACTCATTTATACTCATTTACTAAAAGTATCGATATTATTTGTTGCATATATCAGCATAAATCAATCAACTAGTGGAAATCCTTAAAATGGGGAAAAATTTAGAAAAAGAAAGCATTAGACAAAACAGCAAATACCAACTTATGCTAGTAAAGATACGCACGTGTGACATTTTTTCTTTTCTTTCTCTTTTTCTCTCTTTATCTTTCTGAGTCCCTTTTTCTCTCTCTCTACATTTTTCATATTTCTTAATATAGAAAGGAAAAAAATGCAAAGGCAGACACACGGCAGCAATTTTTGTTTTATTATTCTTATTTCTTTCACTGCATTTGTTGCTGGTTGTTGCTTTTAAGTTTGTATATCATCCGTAACAATTTTCATAAATCAACGCATCTTCCCTCTCATCTCATCCTTTGTCAAAACAAAGTCAGTCACAGATTAGTCTGAATTGAGTTCTACACGTCTATTGTGTAGCTAGCAAATTGCACTAAAATTGCTGGTCACAAAGCATCCCAATGCCACAAAACACTACATGATCCATATAATCCGAAGATCAAACAAATCAAATGTATTTCGTGACAGAATTTCTTTTACTTTGTCTTGCTATCAAACAAGTTTCCTGCTAGGAAATATTATTAGTTTAAGTACAACACAATCAAACTGACTGATTTGTAATCAGTCAATCGATATGTACTCTGACCAAAACTCAGACCTTCCCGGGGCAAAATTAGAGTAATTAGATACTCGTTGTGTGTGCCCCAAGTGCTAGATTGTAACTGACTAAAATTATGACGAGGATGATGAGGGTGAAAAGTTAATGCTTTAGGTTTAGGCATTGCTGATGTGTGACCACCAAAACAAAAGCTGATAACTCCAAAACAGCTGAACCGATTTTGAAGAGTCTTTTATTATCAGATAGAAGCATAAACTTCTAACATTTATGCATGTATTTTTTCTTCCTCTCTCTTTTTTATTCTCTCTCTCTCTCATGCTGTTTAAACCACTTCTAATGACCCTCTCACTAAATATTACACACTCTTCATATTTTTTCTTGGTTTTTATATGCTCTCATTCACCATTTTATTGGAAATTACTAAACTTATTTGTATATTATTATTCTTAATAGCCAATCAGACTAAATGGCGACATATAATGATTCATTAAAGAAGTATCTATTTATTTATATATAACGGTATAATTTCCTTACTGTTATGTTTACTTTATGTCAAACAGTAAATCAATCACACTTTCGACTGCCCTACAACACAAACAATTAGGCACGCCACCGCCATTCTGATGAGTAATATACTCTCCAACAACCACAAAAAATTTGCTGATTAGTCAATACTAAACAATAAAAACAAAATATTTCAAGAAATAATACAAACTCACACAAACAACACAAAATGCTAACAAAATATTTGCACATATTATTAAGAATGATGTAAGCACACAAGTTTGCAACAGACGGTAGCCAAAAAAAAAAATATCTAAACAAAAAAAATTTATCAAAAACTTCAAATTCGTCAAATTCCGTAGAACAAAACAAAGGAGAGAATAGTTTACGCAATTATTATAAACAAATTATATAGCTCCAAATATGAAATTAGAAAAGTTTGAAGCTGTTCATTAAAAATAATTTAATTATAGTATTAAGCGCACAGCAGCGGGAGCAGTATAGAAGAAGAAGCAGCAGAAGATATAATCTCGGCAAACAAATGACTTTGCAAATAAAAACTTTTCAGCAAATACGGGGAGAAATTTTTGTGTATATCTCTCGAGAAAAAAATAATATACACTCGTTGTTATCGATGTACTTGACACAAAAAAAAATATCACAAATAAAAAAAAAATTACATACAACATTTCGTGAGCCAAAAGTGGTTGACTTTGAGACATAAAATAACGAAGCAAAATGTTAAGAGTGCGATGAAGCGATAGATAGGATAAAAAGTTTAAATGTTTATTTTTATTGACTTTGAAATGGTAAAATAATATAATTGAGTTACAAGTTTGGGACAAGCTGCTGCTTAAAGGGCAACAAAAAATAATATATTCAATGGCAAAGGCATATAAATATATAAGGTGTTGTAAGCACGGTAAACGGAACTTTTTAAAGAAGTTTATGGTGAGAAAAAAAAACTCTATAAATAATCTACCGAAATGTTTATTATTATGAAAGAAGTTTGTGGTGCCTCACTTTTAGGCTGAAATTCATGACATTTGTTCCATTGGAAACGGAGATATCACGCTTAAAGTAATAAAATAAATGGAGCCAATATTAAGTAATGTTAAAAGCTCGGCAAATCATCTAAAGAAATGTTCCATGTGTTGAAAGAAGTTTATGGTGAGAATTTCATCTTATGTCTAGGCTTGTTCCACTAGAAGCGGAGATATTAGGTTTAAAAAGTGAATATGTATTTGAGACTCTGAGTGAAAGTAAATGGAGTTCTTCTTAAACTTCATAACAAATCTACCCAAATGTTTAATATGATGAAAGAACTTTATGGTGATAATTTCTTTCCATACTTCTAGGCTGAACTTCATGACATTTGTGCCACTGGAAGCGAAGATATCACGCTTAAAGTTACTCTACATTTGAGATTCTGTACGAACATTAAATGGAGCAAATATTAAATTTAAACTCCATAGATAATCTACCAAAATGTTTAAAATTATAAAAGAAGTTTATGGTGACGATTTTTTTCTTACTTTTAAGCTTAAATTCATTTGTTCCATCGGAAATGGCGATATCGCGTTTGAAGTAATAAAGTAATAATGTTTTTCCTTACTTCTAGGCTGAATTTCATGACATTTGTGCCACTGGAAGCGGATATATCGCGCTTAAATGGAACAAAGATTTAATTCGGATAAATAAATCATATTTAATATGATGAAAGAAGTTTATGGGGAGCATTTTCCCCTTCATGACATTTACTCCACTGGAAACAGAGATGAATAGATGATACTCAAGGAAGGACGATACTAAGGAAGTAAAGAAAAAGGTGCTCAAAGTTCTGCGTACGCTGGTGAAGTTTGTTAGAAATCACCAAACGGTTGATAATGGAACATAGAGCAGGATGATGGTCAGAAGAATTTCTGAAAATTTTTCCACAGAAATGACTCCGATGAAGATTCACTTCAATTAAATGCATACAATTTTTTAATAGAATATTAGCTTGTAACAGCGACTTCGTCTAAGTAGATTTATTAAATCGAACAGCCTATTTTTGATTCAAACTTTCATCAAACTTCAAAACAGCAGAAATATTTCTCCTGATGTCAATAACACGAATACCCAATTTCATCTATTTACCTCAATGAATGGATTATGGCTTATATAAAAGGACACGATATTAACCAAACTTAATAGATTTACTACTTCCGATCCTACTAACATGTACATACATAAAACTTTATTTCTGTACCTAAAAAATGCAAAAATTTTGGCTTATATAGGGGGCGTGACATCAACCTTTCGATTTAGACCAAACTTAACAATATGACTTCTCTCGATTCTATTAATATGTTAACGAAATATCATCTCTGTACCTCAAATGAATGAAGATATGATGATATATGTTGGGCAGAACCTCGCACCCTACAATTTTGATAGCATATGCTCTTTTCCAAGGTCTCATCTCTATACCAAAATTCACAAAAATTGGTTCAGCTGTTTTGGGGGTGAAAAGGTAATAGCCAGATAGAGTTACTTTCCCATTTATAATATAAGTATGAATAGTTTTTTGGCAAGTCTTTGTATTAAATGACAAGTTTAGTTCACCTGAAGCACCCTAAGATATCCTCTAGAAGTACCGAAGTACTTTTAAGTCAAGAATGAAAGAAAAGTTAATGAAAAAAAAATTTACCTAATTGGGCAAATTATACGAGAGCGTACGTTTAATGAGCGTCTAGTCTAGCCCACTTAACGGTACAATTTGTGAGTTTTCTGTATAAAGAAGAGGGCATTAATGCTAAAGTCCTTAAAGACATCAATTTCCTAAGTATTATGGAAAAACTTCATTGCACATATGACTAAAAATTTAAATGTACGAAAGGTATATTTGTTCCATACAAATGGACAGAAAACATTGACTGAAGACTCAATTAGAGAGCTACACAAAAATAGCTAAGCTTCAAATATTCCATTGTGACTGCTGATGAGATATGGTGTTTTCAATAAGTTGCCGAAATCAAACAACAAAGTTCAGCAAAAAAACAGCCAGCTATACCAAAGTTTAGGCGCAATATCTTCACTACCATTGGAACATTTAATATTAGCGCAACTAGATTGGGAAATGCCCGCTCTCCATTGGCAAATCAATCGATTTATAATTTTAGCTGTGAGATTTTAACCAAATGTTGACCACCTATCAATGTCAAATGCTCTTGTCGATATTTCATTAACTTTAAATTGCTAAATTAATTTATTATTATTTAAAAAGCTTCCCACATAAATAATCGAAAACTTAATATCAACAACTGTCATTAGTTAGTGGATGCGTCACTCAATTGAAACAGTTAAATAGTACATTTTCTTGTACCTTTCAAACAAGACACGAAAAGTCTATTTAGTTAAATATTGATTTTTCTCACACTAACTTTTCTATTTTTTTTACCCACCCTACAATTGGCATAAATATAACTAGTTTCGATTTCGAGAGTACAAAGACCTCAATTCTAGTTTATTTTTTTCTTCCTCACTTATTCACTCACTTTTGCATGTTTTTCTAAAAATATTTTAGCGGCAAAAGCAGCTGCGACAAAATTTAACTTGACGTCGGACGTCATCGTCTTCATACGTAGAACCTCAACACGTAAAAGTTTAATTCATAAGAATTATGAAAATCAATAAATTTTCCTCTTTCTATTTTTCACTAAAACTATCTAAATTAGCAGCTATGAAGTTTCTTGTTTGTTGTTGTCTTGGTTTGCGTCGCCATATTCTGTCATTTTTTGTCATTCAAAAATCGATTCGTAGATTATAAAGAAAATTGCGTTTAATAAAAAAAATGTTCGAAATATTAAGCAAGAAGTTTTTTTCACCTGTAGCAGTTTATATGAATCATTAGAAACCAAAGATAGGGACTTTTGTGTAAGGTGCACGCAGCTGGCTTTATTGCTCTATCCGAAATTCTGCCGCTCCAGGGACTTTAATGTTGAGTCTACCGCAGAGCCGCCAATAGAATCAGGAAGCGGCTGATGCTGCATTGGTCACCGAAGTTACCCCTGATGCGAACTCAAGACACTCATTGTGGACCTTAGCCAAGAGGTATAAACAGCATTTATCCCCGAAATTCCCGATCAGAAGGCTGATGGGCTAAATCCCCTAACGAACGTGTACGGACATTCACTGAGGATATGGAAACCCGCTTTCGGCCATTCTATTATTCTAACAGCAGAAATCGCATAGACAAATTTTCGTTTGTGCGCTCATCACGCCTAAACCGCTTAACCAATTTCAATGAATTTTGGTATAGAAATAGATGGCACGTTGGAAAAGAACATAGGCTACTTTTTGTTAAAATCGAATCAAAATATGTCATATCTTTGCATCCACTTTTAGTCAATAGGATCGGGGGAAGTATTCCCTTTAAATTTCCAAATTTCCATTTGAGGAACATCGATGAAATTTGATATACATGGAAATGGGATGAGGAGAAGTAAGGTCGATTGTGAACAGCTTAAAATTGCTTAGACTTCAGTAAAAAGTCGATTATAAAAAGAAAATCCATAATCTCTAAAATATCTATTAAACCTTTTCATTTTTAGTGTAGGTGACAAAGCAATGACAAACAAAAAAAGTGGTTTCCAGGTAACTTGAGCTGCTTGACAGCATGACTTGTTTTGTATTTTTCGACTGCCTGCCTGCTAGCCGTCCTGTTTGTCTGTCTCTCCATCGGACTACAATCTTGTAAGTACTTCCTATGCTATGAAGCTCGCTCTCTAGCTGTCTTTTACTGTGTTGCAGTATATCAATCTACATACATCTATTATAATGCTGCATTGCTGGTTTATACATAAGTCGTCGTCGTCTTCACTGCTTGTTATCTAGGCTTCTTGTCAACCAAAATCAGTGTCTACAACACACTTTACTTACTTTTGATACAATTTAGACCGACCACAACACTACACTTGAGGAGTTTTCTTCTTCTTCAGTTATTTTCGAGACAATCACTTAACTTACATGCGCCGGCATGACGTCGCCTCCTTTCCTTCGTTCTTTCATCGTTTTCTCTCTATCCTTGACTTACACAATGAATGCATTGCATTGGAATTTTGTCAAGTTGGCAATGACAACACTTTCCGTTAAAGTCGTTACTACTCTTTTGTGACTGCCAACTGACTGAATTATTTTAAGTATTACTTGTGCCAAAATGCTTGAAAATTACATAATTAAATTGTAGTAGAGTAGTAGCTTATTATTTTTGGCTTTAATGTACTTTTTTGGAATTAAGTAATTTCAACAACTAATTTATTTTTATTGCAGCATTACCCTTGCCTCATTGCAAACTAAAAATGACATTCAAGCTGTCATCTAGACCACGCCTATAGTCCATTTCTACTATAATATTCAATTCTTTAGCTCTTAGAAGCATAATAACCCAAACAGCATACAATATTTTTTTTTAATAGCTGTTGTGGGCATGCAATCAAGCATGAAATAGACTTGCAAGCATTTGTTAGATATTTTTTTTTTTTGAATAAGCTACACATATGCCAGCCTGTATGTTCTCAATAATTGAAACCGGAAAATATATATTTTCATTTAAATTTATTTTTTTTTCTTCTTTTTCCGAACCGGTATAAAACAATCTAAACAGCAACCCCCTAACAAAATGCTGCTAATCAAGTAGGCAGGCAGACTGAGCGACTGAGCAAACTTGCCCCTTTCTATGATAAATTTGTGTTACACATTCTTCTATATATTCCATTGTCAAAAAAACAATTGTGGAGCTTCACAGCAACACACACATGGTACAAGCAAGAACACATCAGCAGACAGCAACAAAGCAGTAAAAACCGGTGGTCTGTAGTATTATATAATGGCTCTACTTTAAATTCTATAAAATAAATGAATATATAAAAGCACAGATTGTCAATTATGCAGTCGAGGGAGCTATGTATTTCATTTCTTTTTTTAAAGTAAACTGACAGCAGGTTATATGCGTCAGACATAATATTAGAGAAGCTAGAATAAAGGGAGATTAAAAAACATTTTTTTGTTTTCAAATTTGCAAAATTTCCCATATTGTCTAGTGGCTAGGATATCTTAACTGATGTTTTTATTAATGTATATTCTGTATTCCAAAAGAATTATTTCACCAAAACAAATATTCGTCATCAAAACTTCTTTGATTTAATCTGAAAATATGCTCCATTTAAGCTGATATACTTCTCCATCCATTGAACCTTATATAAATGAAGCTAGAAGTAAAGGGAAATTAAAATAATAACAAGTTTGCAAAATTTCCCATATTGTCTAGTGGCTAGGATATCTTAACTGATGTTTTTATTAATGTATATTCTGTATTCCAAAAGAGTTATTTCACCAAAACAAATATTCGTCATCAAAACTTCTTTGATTTTATCTCAAAATATGCTCCATTAAAGCTGATATACTTCTCCATACATTGAACCTTATATAAATGAAGCTAGAAGTAAAGGTAAATTAAAATAATAACAAGTTTGCAAAATTTCCCATATTGTCTAGTGGCTAGGATATCTTAACTGATGGTTTCATTGAAGAATATTCTGTATTCCGAAATAGTTCTGTAATTAAAACAAATTTTTATTATCTTATTTATATATTTCAAAATAGGCTACATTAAAGCTGATATACTACGTCACCCATTGAACCTTATTTAAATGATGCTAGAAAAAACCGATATCTTAACTCTATATTTCAAAACAATTATGTGACCAAAACAAATTTTTATCATAAAAAATTTTGTCTTATTGTGTTTCAAAATATGTTCCATTTAAATTGATATACTTCTCCATGCGAAGCATTTTATTTTCACCAATTTTGAAGTCTAAGAGAAGAAGACTGTTCGGGCACAACACCAACATTGAACACTACCTGTCATGGCTAGAGTGAAATCTGAATCTATTCGCCGAGCTAACGACTGAGGATTCATAACGCTGCGTTCTTTACCACTGTTTCCAGCAAAACCTCGAACCGCACCCCGCGCATGGATCTTAGCCTTCGACGAGTCTGACACCACTCTCGCAAACTAAGAGATAAAACAGCCTTTAACAGTGCCGCCAACAACTTCAAGGAATTCCAGCCAACCTCCAGCAAAGATTGCTCCCAACTCGAGACAGAGAAAACTCTTAACTTGCTATTCACAAACCTGGGAAGTCTTTAGTCAATCTCGCCTCATCGACCGATAAGTGTATTAACGGTACTCTCCAAAGTAGTCGAAAGATTATTACTGCATAGAGTCCTACCAATACTGGAAGTGGCTGGTTTGATCCCCGATCATCAATTTGGCTTCAGAGAATGCCATGCCACACCTAAGCAATGCCATAGACTAGTCGAGAGGATACTGAAGACATTTGAGGACTAAAAGAAACCTTCGACATGGTGTGGCATGCAGGTCTGCTCCACAAGCAAAACACAACACTACCAGCCGTACTACCACTTCATCATATCCCACATTGAGCTAAGAAATTTTTTGAGAGATGTGAGAAAGAAAGTTCTGAAAATAGACATCAGAGCCGGAGTTTCACAGCTGACATGCCGACCATAGCTGCTTTCCTCTCCGTATGTCGACGACACAGATTCCTTGGCATTCAACGCCTCCCTACAGGTGGCATCACCTAAGATGTAGAACATTGTGGTAAATCCCGAGAAGTCCACTCAAACGACTTTCTCGCTGAGAAGAGGAGATTGTCGCCAAGTTTATCTAGTCAGAACACCCATTCCAAGCAGTGCTACAGCCAAGTATTTGGGCATGAAATTGAAATTATAAAAATACAAATTTCAGTAAAAGAATTGAGCCATTGAAATATGCTCCATGTGTATATTTCAATCCAAGAATCACGCAAAAAACATTATTTATTTATTTTTCATATTATCTAGTGCCTAGCATAGCTCAGCTGTTGATTTATAAAAAAAAAATACATTTTAGAATGTGTTGAAAGTCTAGAGACTAGAATACAAACAAACTGGTTTTCTTCAAGCTATTAACAGATACTCGCAAAAATTTAAAGCTTCTTCAAGTGGTTTCATAAGTCAAAATAGACAAAGCGAACCCAAATATTTGCACAAAAAAAAAAAAGAAAACAAAAAAAAAGAAAAAGGTTTACATAATGAGAACAATTTAAAGCAGCTGTGTTATATTTAAGCCTGAAATACGCATATATGACAAATAAATAAAAAAATATGTATACAAATATATATACTTAAGAATAATTTATGCTCATATAAAAGTAATAGTAGCAAATGTGAAAAGAGAAAAAAAAAACATTTACCATTTCCTGTGTGAATGCAACATCCTCCGCATTACGCGCATCCAACATAAATTCATGAAGTAATTTCATCATGAGTAAAAAAAAAAGTTGAGATATAATCGAGTAAACGAAAAGAAGAAAAAAAAACGTCAACGATCCAAAACGGTGGACTCGATAAAAATTCTTCGGAGGAGTTAAGTAAATTACATGCAGTTGCGCTTGCAGTTTACTCGTTACTTTTTTTTTCGCAGGTGCTATAAATGCAACGAATTTTTTATGCACTTTGAAAATATATTTTATACAAATAAAATATTGATTTCCATTAACTTTTGTGCAAACAAACAGAATGAGATACGCGTAAATAAGGCATATATATATACAACACCGGGTGTGTGTGTTTTTTTGCTGATTTTATTTCTTTGCGGTTGTTGTTGTTGCTGTTGCTGTTACAGCTTTTTTTAATCAGCTGTTATATTCACAAGGCAAATCAGTTGCATATATGTATATGTATGTATATGTATTTCAATACATATGTATATATGCCTTTAAGTAACAAATTCACATACATATATACTATATACACAATTAAAAATCAACACTTGTTGTTATTGCGCACACTTTACTTGCAATTTTGCTTTTTGCATATATGTACCACTTAGAAACATAATTTGTTTGTGCATATATTTTGCACACACATACACACGTTTTTTTTTTTTCTATTTAATTCTTTCACATTTTTTTTATATTAGGCATAACAAATGCCGAAAATTTTATAAGCCAAAACGCAAACAGTTTCTTTTATACACGACGTCGGCTAAGAACTAACAGCAGGAGACGAATAATATGCCGCGACATAAAAAACGATCGCAACAACAAAGATCGTTTGCTGCCGAGTAGCAAATAAAAAAAACGAACGAGCGCAGCACGTTAGACCAACGAATCAACTGTTGCGGCCAACGGCCAAACTAAATGTGTGTGCGAAAAAAAAGATACTTGACAGTTGAAGCACGTCGGCTTACACTCACTCGCTTTACACTCACAACAGAGAGCAAATGAGAAAGAGGGAGAGAGAGCGAGTAAATAATTGTATGCCGCAAAGAGCCGGCTACAAATTGGAACGAAACGTGTAATTTGAGTAGTAATATGTATTTGTTTTTGTTTTTTAAGTGAGCTACGCCAAGAGCGTTAATTTAGCATAATCAGCTAAATTTATAGCAAAGAAGCAAAGTAATGAGCGCAGCTTTCGTACCCGTTAAATAATACATAAAAAAAATATCTTAAGCCGCTCTTAGTAGAAGAATTAGATAATCAATATGCGCGAGTGAGTGAAAAAGAAAATAGAAACCACTGAAATTTAATTCTTGAAAGTTTTAAAACACTTAAAAAAAATAATAAACGAAATTGTGCAATTGTGAAAATTTAATAATATTAATAATTTAATAGGTTTAATTACAGTTTTACATAATTTTTCAATAGTTGATGGCGAATTATATGAATTTGAAAGCAATTTGTTCGCTCTAACAGTGCGTTACAAACATAAATTGTCATAAATTGCTGAAAGGTGATCAGTATTATAAATTTATTGGACAACCACGGTGGTACCAACTTTTTGTTCCATAACAGAGATTTCTATCAGACTTCATAGTATTAAATTCAAATTTATAATTTCAAATAAATTCAATTGAAATAGTAAACATTTTCACAATATTTTTTTACTATGTATATATAATTACTAACTGAAACTGCTAATAATTGCAATTTAAGTGTTAAACGAGATCAGCTACGAGTTAATCGCTTAATTAAATAACGTTTTTTTTAATTAGAAAAAGCTTTTAACAGTGTAGGTTCAGTATTTTACAATAGAATTTATGTCAGTATGTATTAGAGATTTTTTTTTTTTTTTAAATATTACATTACACGCTTGAATTCAGTTGCATATGTGATATATATTTTTTCGAAACAACAACAAAAATGTCATTGACAAAATCCATTTAACTCTTTTTAGTTTATATACACTAGTTATATACACATACATACATAAATAACTGACAAATTAATTTGTCAAACAATTTAACGAATCATTAAAAAGTCTATTAAATTAATACGTATAATTGCAATAATTAGATGTATGTGTATATGTATATTAGCAACAACAATATGTGTGTAGTAAAACGACTTAAAGTATCAACAACAAGCACATGGTAAGCTCGTAAGAGAAATATATAAAGAGAGTGAGAGAGCACTGATCCATAGCGCATAGTTGTATTTGTTAAAGCAGCTGTTGCTTCTAATGTGAGTTCAATATACAGAAGTGTGCGTTGCTGATACACTGTGAAAAATATGAGCGTATTTGTATTTATATTCAAATACAAAACGGTACATATCGAAATATGGAGCTAAGAGTTAATGACAAAAAGCAATAATTAAAAAAGAGAGCATAATTAGGGATATACACCTGAAATGTGCACACCTTTAATAGGGATGATATCCCCGAAAAATAAAACTGCTATCCAGAAAATACGATGAATAGAACATGGTGACTCTAAAAAAGCATCCTATGACATCTACCATAGCTGCCATGAGTGTAAGCACGAATTTGGATACGGTTTCGTGGTAAGTTGGAAACTACGTAGTCTCGTTTCCAGATACACGCCTGTTAGGCAAGGCTAAATATTTTAATATAAGCCTGATTTGGTGCGCCCCGACGATAGAGGAGGACGACGATGCCAAAGATGAGTTATATGAGCGCTTGGAAAAAATCGTGCTTGGCGATGTCAACTCGAAAATTTGGAGAGAAGGAATCTTTGGACCAAACGTCGGAAAATTTAGCATTCGTGAAACTATCTCTAATAATGGAGGGAGCATTATCGAGTTCGCCGCAGGCCGGAACATAATAGTTAGTAATACCAGATTTCAACACCCCAACATCCACTGGCTACATGGCTAAGTTTGAACAAATTACACGCCACCAATTTGATAATGTTTTGATTAACGGAAGACATGCATCGAACGTGGTCCCAACATTGATTGGGAATACTATCTTCTCGCAGCCAAGGTACGCACTAGGCTCAGCATAATGCACGCCGCACGATCCAACATGCAACGAAAGCTAGACGTCGGCAAGCTACAGTTACAACAGACCAACGGAAGCCTTCTCAAAAACGATCTCCGTCTTCTCAAGATATATGTAAGCTGTGGCAACACATCGTCCACTTCATAGATAGAGCTGACAAGGAGGTCATTGGTTATAAAATAACCGGAACAAACTCGTAGTACGACGAAGAATATTGCAATGTTACGCTTACTATCAGGGAACTCTGCCTTTTCAGACGCATTATTTAGTGAGGTTATTTGACAGAAATTAAGCTCGAAAAGGTTTTAATCCCGGAAATCTGGGTACAGATGCACAGGAATCACTGAGAATATGGAGGAGTCATTTTAATAACCTACTACCGATAGAAAAATAACACCGGAACCAACAATTAATGATGGCACTATTGTTGAGCCGCACGACTATAACGAGGTCGATTCGGTTATCAAAAAGCTGATAAAAAAAAAACAAAGCAGAAGGCTTTGAGATATTCAAGACCGGCGGCGAAGAGTTGGTTTGGAGTATGTACCAATGACTGGAATCTCAGGATTCTTTTTCCTATCTTTAAGAAAGGAGACCTCGCTGTTTGCACCAGCTAACGCGAAATTTGTCTCCTTTCCATCGGATCTTAATTTCTGTCGCGCGTATTGTTTAATAGGCTGAAGCCATATACAGGTTCACGGGACAATAACATCGTGGATTCAGACCAAAAAGGTGATCAAATATTCACATTACAAGAAATCTTGGCAAAGATCTGTGAGTTTAATAAACACACAATTTCGACACCCCGATACGATCGAACTCTCGACCTTGAACTTCTCCGAACACTTTGATACCAAGAGATATTTGAGGCATGGTGAAGCGCTCTCGTGCGATGGAATACATCATACGCCTGTGCCCGTACATACAGATTATGTGGGTTTGATCTGCCAAAAGAATAGATATTATCGGTACAAAAAAAAAACATTAGATTTCAGAACAAGCAATTAGAAGTAAAGTCCTCTATCTCGAAAGACGAAAATCAAGATCTACAAGACGCTGATACTCCCGGTCTTCATGAAGAAGCATGAATCATAATTGATCATAATTGGCGTTGGAAGTCTATAAGAGAAAGATTCTCCGTAGGATTTCGGGTTTTATTTGGGTCAACGACGAGTTTAGGTCTCAAATAAACCACGAGTTGACATAATCCATAAAATTCTACCGGCAGGGCAGGTCACCTCATTCGAATGGACGAAACAGCTTCAGCACGCATGGTTTTCATTATATTCTTTGAAAAAAAAAAACACGTAAAAAATCATGCAAAGCACGCTACAATTTCTATTCATTCACAATGAAACTAAAAGCCGCTGATTAAAATGCTTACTTTTCTCTCTCTTGTAGTTATTTCTCTTTTTAACCGCAAAAACACATACGAATAAATTTTTTGTAGGTACAAATGAAAAGAGCGCGTTAAAAAAATTAACGCGAGTTCAGCATGAGTTAATTAGATACAAAGACAGCTGCTTAACTTGCTAAAAAAAAAACGACCAAGAAAATGAATATAAATAAAGAATAACCACCAACAGGCTAATCATAAAAAGCAGCTTACAAATTTTTGACAAGCCATATGAATATGAATAAAAAAAAATATATATGCTTGTCAGATTCAAAAGAAGACATGTTATGCATAAGGAGCGGCGCAGCAGGCAAGTGAAAGAGAGTGCATACACACATATGCAAATCAGTGAGCTTTTGTTGATGTAAAAAATGCCGGTTACATGCATATCTGCTTGTGTGCGTTTTGCTTACTAAAAAAACAAAAACACTTGAATTTGCATTTTTTTTTTTTTTTTACTTTCAAATTTTCCTTTAAAAATAAATAAAGTAAGCAGCAAATAAAATTATATGCGCAATTTAGTCAGCAAATAATAATAATAATTTAATGAGTTTAAACCGTTTCCGCTTCATCTGCTGCTTCTTCTTCTCTTCGACATTATACCTTTGTACATAATTGGAAAAACACATACATATATACATAGAAGAAGAAGAAACTTTTATACGCTGTCTAATTAGAACATCAGCGAGAAGAAGAGCGACTCAGCGAGAGAGAATGCAAAACTAATGACAATGAGTGAAGAAAAAAAATTATAAATAAAAAAAATAGAACAAAAGCATGCGAAAATTATGCAGTCACAAAAAAAATTCGCCACCATTTGCATAGTGTAACAAAAAAAAAAAAAAATTCAATTTATCAAAGAGTTGGGGGTAGCAAACGAAAGAAAGGAAGGGAAAAAATTAAAGCATTGCAAGTTTTAAGTAGCTTTGCACAAACATAATCCCATAAAAAACTGATTAAAAGAAAACCACTTAAAAAAAAATAGATCACTTTAAGTTTCTTTAATATAGGGCACCATTCTTGAAGTGATACCCAAAAAATAAAGAAATGTATTCAGATAAGGCCAAGGTTCTCATACTTTGAGTCCTTAAGCTATTGTATTAGTTTAATTACTGTAACCAGAAGCGTTCCCTAGTTACAGGTGGTTTAACGGTATATGTTCATACTAAAGCGATCAAAATAATTATTCAATAACCAAAATGGTAAGATTTTTCATTACGACATACATAGCTAAAATAAAAACTTTTTCTTTCAAAAACTCAACAAAAGTACTACGAAAACTTGTTTGAGCGAATGCAAAACTGCATAAATTTTCATGGAGAATATTTGAAAAAAAAATCCTTTTTCATTAAAAAATTTTTATTATTTGCTATTCCCGATATATAAATAGTGCACCTCGCAATAGCCACTAATTCAGTACAACAAAAATATTTCAAGAAAACAACAAAAACTATATGAAAATACGAAAATATGTAGTAAAACACAATTTTTGACGAATTTTCCAAAAATTTTCGTGTAAATGGGGTCTAGCCCTTCCTTCCACTCCCCTTTATATATATATTAGGAATATTGATTTGTTTCGTTGCACATCCATACCAAATTTTTTTAAAAAAATATTCAAAAGCAAATTCAAAACATTTTTCTATGCAAACAAACCACTGTGCAACGCAAAGCAAGCACAAATCAATGACCTACGACATGCGAGCGCAAGAGAGAGAGAAAAAAGCAGGATAGTTGTTTCACACATGTGCATGTGTGCAAGAAACTGAAACAACAGCAACAACAACAATAACATAAAATAAAAGCGATAAAAGAAAGCAACAACAACGAGAACAATTAGTAGCAAAAAAAAAAAATGCACGGCTAAGCACAGCTGCATGCAAGAGCGTGACAGCCAATTGCAAAGAGGTGAGAATGTGTAGTTCTCAACACAGATATGAATGGATGTGTGCAAGAAAAAGACGATGCTAAAGTGGAGTAGTAGAGCAGAACGAAACAAAGCTTAAAGTTACAAAACTCCTGCTGTCTGCATTTTTTTATTCCTTTTTTTTTCACTCACTCAAGTTTCTTTTATTTTATTACTATTATTTTTTTATTTTTATTTTCTTTCATTTCTCAATGCTTGGGCACACGTCCAGACTGATTTTATGCCAGTTGAGATTACGATAGCGCGCACAGCGGCGGGTTACATGCAACAGCAGCGGGGGAGAGAACGGTAACGATGGCATAAATAAATTTTACAACATTGCACAATACTGCCAAACGTTCTCAAGTCAATGTGTATGAGTGAAAGCGTTGCATACTGTGTGGCAGAGTAAAAGAGAGAAACTTAATATAACTGTGCGCGCACAGCACACAGGAAACAAAGAAAGTAGTAAGGAAATGTGTAAACAAAAAAAACTTAAAGAATAGTTTGAAATATGATTCACAACAACAGTGTCTAATAGATAGTTAGATGGATAGACAACAGCAGTAGACAGGCGCCAATAGCAAGAACAACAATAACAACAACAACTATGTGGGAAAGATAAGTCAAAACAAGGAAAATCTTTAACATGTGAAAAAAAAAACTGACAGGGTTGTATTACACAATTTATATACACTAATATCTCAGGTGGTAAAATTTTTGTATATATAATACTGCGAGAGATATGAGAACAATCAAAGTAGTGTTAGTATGTGTGTGTGTGCTCTGCTTGTATGTCTATGCTAAGAGTTTGAGTTACTGTGCAGAGAAAGAAACATGTTAAAAGCTATGTATATAGTAGTACAAAAAGCAACTTTATTAGGTCTCTATATATAATTCTAGAATGTGTTTTTATATTTATGAGTTTGTGGAAAGCTCGAATTTGTTTATAATATTTCTTATGTATAAAAAGGACCACATAATAAATTTGACAGGTTCATTTCAAAGTCTTTTAAGCAGGACTACACCATTCCTATTACATTTTTATACTGCTGCACCTGCTGATCAATTGATTTAAAGAATCACGCACATTCTCAATTTTCTCTAAGACAATTTTTTAATTAAAATTATTTTTCCGCAACTGAAAAATGCAAAAAATTCACAATTAAAGCGAAACTCATTAACAATACCAACGGATCGTTGCAAATAAACTAGAAAAAAAAGTAAAGAAAAAAAAAGGAGGAAATTGTCTGCGTAAAATAATTCGCACAACAAGTATTAAATTCTTTCATTTATTCCAAATGCACTCAAGATGCGCCAGCTAAAGTTCGAAAGAGATAGTCAATTAAAAGAACTTTGGTTTCTAAACGAGTAAGAAAGAGTGGGACAGTAAGAATAGAGTGTATATACAGAATAAGTTGTGGTAAATTGCAATGAATAAGTCTAACTTCAGTCTCAGTCATGAAATGGTATCAAGTTCTCATGCAAAAACAAAAAGCAAACTGAAAAAAGAAATGTTTAACCGAAACTTTAATACGCTACTCAAGTGAGTACTGCAAAGTTAATAGTTAAAAGTGCTGGGTTGATTAGTACAAATTCAGCAAATTTAAAAATCCTCCATAGAACTGTTACATACTTTCCAATAAAATCAAAATACCTGCTTTCACACGCTGTAGCATGTGGTGTAAAGTTCTATTAAAGAGCAAAACGAAAGCAAATCAAACTGAACGAACTCGAACTCGTTGGCGAGAATTACACGCGAGTTGAGCAGTTGTTGTTGTTTTTGTTTTTCTTGCGTACTCCTCAAACATACACACTCATACATATAAGGCATGAAATTGCAACAGGAATGCGAATTAAGCAAATATGGTTACATATAAAGAATACTGCTTTATATAGTTTTACACACTCTCCCTCTTTCCCCTTTCACCACACTGCCTTTCTTCTTATACATTTAGCTGTAAAAAAAAAAAATTAAAAGAACAGGTTCAAAAACTCACTACTGGTGGCAAAAGGCGTGCGAAAGAAAAATTAATGCAATATGCGCGGAAAGTAAGAGTTGCGACGAATTGGTAATGCGCTATCAAAAATTCAACAAGCCTTTTCACAAGACAAGCACTGCACAAAGAGGTGATGAAGATCTCTGAGGTCAACATCTCTCATTATCTTACAGGCTTATACCTATATACGTATGTATATGTTTGTCTGCTTTTAGTGTCGCGTTTTCGTTTCATGAAGTTTTAAATCACAACTTTGAGCCAACTTGGCTTCAGACCACAAAATTTCGATCATTGACGAAATATTCACATTACGACTAATCCTGGAAAAGACCCGTTAGTTTAACAAAGCCACACACCACCTAATTTTCAACTATAAAAACGCACTAGGTATCCCGGCATGACGACGCTATCACACACACAAACCGTTGTCAGGGTAGAATAGAACCTCTCCGAATCACTTCGATACGAAGAGAGGTTTCAGGCAGCGTGATGCGCTGGCATGTGATTTCTTCAATCTACTCATGGAACATACTTACAGAACATACAGAATATATCGGGCTCGATCTTATAAAAGAAAGTGATGCTGTTAGCGTATGCGGATGATATTGATATCATCGGTAAACAGCAAAGGGAAGTTCTCAGAGATTGAAAAACAGTCTCACGGCTCATGGGTCTAGCGTTGAATGAGAACTTGACGAATTAGTTGGTGCCTTCTCAGAAGAATTTCAGCTTCAATGTTGTAGAACACTTCTTCTATCTTGGATCTGAAATGACCAGCAACAAAGTCAGGAGATCAGGCACATAATCACGCTTGCAATTAGTTGCTATTTTGAGATGAGCAAGCAAATTAGAAGTAAAGCCCTCTCTCGGAAGAGGAAAATCAAGATCTACAATACGCTGATATTCCCGGTCCTACTGTATGACGCAGAGTTATTAACCGTGATTGAGTCACCCACGTAAAAAACTAAAAATCTAAATTTCTTATGAAGATCTTTGCATCAAATTTTGGTTAAAATTTGTCTTTTATTATTGTCATATATATATGAAGTTTATCTAGAAATAATCTAAGACCCAGCATAAATCTAGGCTTTCACCAGAAGTACTACCATTCTGTTAAAAAAGTATTCGTGTAATCGCTTCTTGACTTCATTTGTGTAAAGTTTCAAAGAACTATCATTTATTTACTTTCTGAATAATTCAACAATCCACTACAATTCTCTTCTCTGGTTTTTTTCATCGTATTCCCTGTTACTTGCCAAAAAAAAAATAATGGTTTCTGCGAAGTTTGTTATTTTTTTGTGCTCAAATTTCCACAGAAATTGACAGCAAAAAGAGGACATTTTCGTACCTCCTTAAATCAGGAAATTAATAAAAGATAAAAATTTTTAAGAGAAAATTCAAATTTTTGGAAAAATTAGCTTGACAGTTCTTCGTAGTTCCGAGTGACTTGATTAACGAGCTTCTATAGGCGTGCATACTTGGATTTTTTGTCTCGGAGAATTTAGGCGCTTTAAGCAATGAGCTCGGAGAGAGACTCCATCAAGACACAAACTTTTTAAAAATAAATGGAGTTCAAGGATGTTGGCCGACTATTGGTAGACGATCAAAGAGGACCACCAAACATTAGCCAAATGATTAATTTAGAATTTTAAAATTTTGTTTCCCCAAAATTATCTCATTTTTAGATGTAATTAAATGTTTGAACTGCTTACTTTTATTGCTAATTGCTTCCTCTCTAAGCGCGATTCTAGTTTTTCCAGAAAAGTGAAGTATTCCAGATATTTACCAGTATCTTCGGGTTTTTTAATTAGGATCTTTTTAAGATCTTCCCACCAAACAAATATAGTATAGATCTTTTAAAGAAGATATAATAACCAGGAATTTAAAGCTGAAGAAAATCTTCATCTTTATCATATTTAGTATGGAGTTTTTGTATTGAACCCAAAACTTTTAAAGACTTCGCTTCGGAAGTAAATTTACGAACGTAGTTCAAAGTTTAACACGCAATACTTCCCAAATAACTTTTCATTCGCTCGCTCGCTCAATAATCTTTAATGTTGTGACCATTGCTAATCTGCAAATGACAGAAAGAATCCAATTATCGGAAAAGACGGAAAATGTGCAGCGAAATACACGGCTGAACAAATCGTTTAAGCGCAAATAATTGGAAGCCATCAAAGTCAATAGGAAAAGCGCAAGTCAGCGAAAAGAAATTATCGACTTTTAAATGCTTAAACGCATCAATCATGGTTCGAGCGGGTAAATAATTAATAGTTGCTAATAGGAAAATAGAATTGTTAAAAAAAAAAAAACTGTTTAGATAAGCCAACCAGACAACCAAACAAGTGACTGACCTATCCTCTAATAGAAAATATGAAATACTGCAACTAAAAAGCCAATATATAGGAAATTAATGCCAAAAGTGACTGATAGGGCTGATAAGACGCCATAAACGTGCGCGCGCAAATGTTGAATGACTGATTGGCAGCGCCATAGGCGTGTGCCGTCAGCTGGCATTACTCATTTTTGCAATAAATATTGACTGCTTATTGATAAGAGATATTTTAAGTATTCCAATTCTAACTACAAGTTTTAATAATAGTTTTTAACTTGCTACTCACCGCTGCATTTCGATTGGCCGCAGCAGCGGCAGCCGCGGCAGCATTATTCATATATTGATTCTGTTGTGGCATCATGCCCATTGCTGCTGCAGCAGCAGCAGCTGCAGCATGTTGTTGTCCACCCATATAGACAAGTTCAGCCGGCCCGGGTGGTCCCAATTGACCACCATGTCCGGGCGGTGGTTTCGGTACACCATTCATGCCCGGATGTAAGCCACCGGTAGCCTGATGATGATCATACATATTACCAGCTGGTGTCTGTGGATATTGTTGCATGTGCGGCGGCATGCCTGCTGCTAATGCTGCAGCGGCAGCTGGATTATTCATAGCATGATTTAATAGATTCGAATTGAACTGATGCGATTGCATTTGTCCGCCATGTGGATGTCCATGTGGACCACCACCACCGCCATTGCCCATGCCCATGCCATTACCACCATTGCCGACACCACCAAGACCAACACCGCCCATGCCGTTACCACCACCAAGTCCATTGCCACCCATTAATTGATGTGGTGGTCCAACGGGTTGTTGTTGATTTTGTTGATTGTGATTCATTTGTTGTTGTTGCTGCTGCTGCTGATGTTGCTGCTGCTGTTGCATTCCATTGCCACCAATACCACCACTACCGACGACACCAACTCCCATGCCACCATGTTGCTGTTGTGCATTATGCTGCTGTTGTTGCTGTTGTTGTTGCTGCTGCTGATGTTGTTGTTGTGCAGCAGCTGCTGCTGCAACTTGTGACATCATATGATTATGTTTAGCCACTGCAGCTGCTTGTTGCATTGCGGCCATACCGGCAGCCGCTACAGCTGCAGCTGTATTATTTCCCATCGAGGGATGTAGGCCACCATTTGTGCCCATGCTACCAAGACCACCACCGCCGACGCCACCACCACCGTTACCAACGCCCATGCCAATGGGGCCAATTGGTCCGGGACCGCCAACACCTGTACCACTTCCAGGTGGTGCACCGGGTGCTGCATTTGCGTTATTCATTGGTGGATTGTATTTCCATTTGTCGGGATTCTAAAATAATGGAGAAAATGAGGAAAAAATTAATATTTTGAATTACAGTTATATAAAAAAGGATATTTGACACAGCTTATGCCAATGCAATCGTGCACTATAGAAACTGGGCTATGAAACACTTTGGTATTTAAATTCTAAGTCAATTAACATAATACCCAGTACACCCCTTGGGATTTAAATTGGGTATGTATATATATTTCTATCTGGATCCGTGTGTGATATAAGATATACCACAATTTTTTTTTTCTAAATTAAACCAAAATAAAATGTTTTTCTTATAAAACCCAAGGATGTGGCACAGATTTAGATAGGGTCTACCCTTTCTAATGGTCCGAACTGTGCCTATATGCAAATTTTTATTAGATTTTAAGCAAAATACGCCAAATTTGACAAATAAAACGATTTTTTAATACTAAAACTCAGAATGGAGGTGAAGATTTTTAAGGGTACAACCCCTTAAAGAGCGGTTAGCACGTTCATTAAATACTATCTAACTACAAAGGGTATTGGAGAAAATAAATATTCAAACTTGAAGGCACTATCTTTTATAGTCTCCAAGTTCGTACGGTACGGATATAGTTATATCGACTTATAGGGGGCAACCTCTTTTATTGGTCCAATTTAGACCCTTATGGATTAATTTATGCGAATTAATGCAAAATACAACAAATTCGACGTTCCTAGATGAATTAAAGAAAAACAGAAAATTAGTTTTATAGAAAAATCCAGAGATGTGGAACAGATTTCTATGGGGGCTCCCATTTCTAATGGTGCGCTTTAAGCGTAAAGATTTTTATTTGGTATGTCTAGCCATATTAAATATTTTATTATAAACAGTCCAATGCGTTTCTGTTTTATTGAAGAACAAAAGTTTCATGCATCTTTATGGAACATGCTTTATACAATATGAACTGCTGAACATCTTCCATTTTATACTAAACCGCGCCAAAATATATTGCTATTTTTACTGTTATATACTATAAACACTTTCATTTGCATGCGTTTCTAAATTAGAAAAAAAAAAAATGGAACTTCATTATCAGCATAAAACTTGGCAAGGTCTTAACCCAAACTTAACTTTGCTGTTGCTGCAGGCAACACTAAAATTTAACAGCGATTGGCAGCAAGCACCACGCCTAACTTTATTTCCTAACCCAAGCTTCCTTAAGTAATAATTTTTAATTTAGTTGTTTGCCGGTTTTTATTTTAGGTTCCTTCTATTCGATTCTCTTAAGGGCTAAATAATTTTTTTTTTTTTTTGGGGCGAAGTCTACCATGGGGATGATGCAGCATGTGTCTGTAATTAGTTTTAATGAGCGCCGTATAAATGTCAGTAACGATTGAGTAATAATAAATGTTCCAAGGAAATTGCATTGGCGTGGATGAGATGATGACGACAATGAATGCAGAGGATGATACACAGTGTGTGTGTGTGTGTGTCTAGTCTTCGGATGCGGCGGCAGTCAAGTGATTTCTTATTATTATAACAATATATCGTTAAATTGTTAACTCTAATTAATTTGATGAAATAAGAGCGGCAGCAACTGATGGTATCGTTGCAATTAAACTGAACGAAGGAAGCTGTTTATTAACTGCGAAATGGTCGTTTAGTTGATTTTGTATCATTCTACGCATTTTTCTTTCGTGGAAGGATGGCATAATAGCGAACAAGTTGAAAACAATTATATTATTAATGAAACAATAAGTAATCGGTAAATGTGATTTTTTTTCTTTCAAATACATAAAATATATTTCATGCCATTTATTTGAGCAAATATAGGCACATTACTAGTTTATACGAGCTACGAATTTATGAAATTCAACCATGGCATGAGAATATTTGAGTAGCAATCAAAAGTTTATCAAGAGTTTACATTGTACACTTTGTTATGTGTTTCACAAATCACAAAACAGCGTAGAAATCAGTTAACTGCTACGTTTATACGGATTTTGATTTATTTACTAAGCTTTATTTTATATTTGTCAGGCTTGGTAGAGATTTCTTTATATAATTATTGTAATATCTTGCCATAATAAACACCATCGTATAAACACAGTACGTGATAAAATTTTCTAAAATTAGCAAAACCAATAAGTTCATCCATTTGATGGATAGTTCAAGTTTAGTTTCTTGGCACAAATTTTGAAGCAATCATGCTTTGTATCGATTTTAAAAAATAATTTCTGTGAGACGGGAAAAATACTATAAGCACTGCCATATATGCTAGAGCACATCCCTAAAAAAAAGAAGTATCGTCTTTCTTATAAACTTTATTTGTTCGGTCTGCAGAAACATGAATATGAAGACTTTTATTTGAAGCTGCTCTTGGAAATTCTTGAGGTGCAGTAATATGAAGTTTAGTTTCTTGGCACAAATTTTGAAGCAATCCTGCTTTGTATCGATTTTAAAAAATAATTCCTGTGAGACGGGAAAAGTACTATAAGCACTGCCATATATGCTAGAAGCACATCCCTAAAAAAAAGAAGTATCGTCTTTCTTATAAACTTTATTTGTTCGGTCTACAGAAACATGAATATGAAGACTTTTATTTGAAGCTGCTCTTGGAAATTCTTGAGGTGCAGTAATATGAAGTTTAGTTTCTTGGCACAAATTTTGAAGCAATCATGCTTTGTATCGATTTTAAAAAATAATTTCTGTGAGACGGGAAAAATACTATAAGCACTGCCATATATGCTAGAGCACATCCCTAAAAAAAAGAAGTATCGTCTTTCTTATAAACTTTATTTGTTCGGTCTGCAGAAACATGAATATGAAGACTTTTATTTGAAGCTGCTCTTGGAAATTCTTGAGGTGCAGTAATATGAAGTTTAGTTTCTTGGCACAAATTTTGAAGCAATCCTGCTTTGTATCGATTTTAAAAAATAATTCCTGTGAGACGGGAAAAGTACTATAAGCACTGCCATATATGCTAGAAGCACATCCCTAAAAAAAAGAAGTATCGTCTTTCTTATAAACTTTATTTGTTCGGTCTGCAGAAACATGAATATGAAGACTTTTATTTGAAGCTGCTCTTGGAAATTCTTGAGGTGCAGTAATATGAAAATATGTACTGAGATTTTTGGCGTCGAAATAAAGCTTCCAAAATATTTATTTTAAATGTTCATTTATTACTTGGTCGATTTAAGAAGTGTCCAACAACTTTTGGAAGGCTAGAAACTATATTCTGATATTGTTTAAGTTATAAGCTATCATCCCTAAATTTTCATGGAGGATATATTCCTATCTTGATCCTAACTAAATAAAAGCAGAACAAAATGTTTTTCTTAAAAAACCTCATATATAGGAACAGATTTCTATGGGAGTTACCTCTTCTAATGGTCCTATGTGAACGTGAACCTGTATGGAATATTTTATTAGAAATTAAGTGAAAAATGAATTAAGATACAAAATTCTCGCATTTTTAACAAACATATTTTTTAAATCAAAATTTCAGAAAGAAGAGTAGGATTATATAAGTACCACCACCCACTAGAGAAAGGCGATTGACATGTTCATTTAAGAGTATCTATCTGAAGAGGCAATAGGAGACATTTAATATGCAAACTTGAAGACTCTATCTTTTATATTCACCTGGTTCTGGTTGTTCATACCCAGACGGACAGACATGTCTATATAACTTTTTGTAGAGAGACCGACCACCTGATGGTTCGATTTGAATTCTAATGGCATATTTTATTAAAATTAAGACTCAAAATATACAAAATTCAACATTTCTGGCCGAATATACAGCAAACACAAAAATAACCTGAAAGTTAGGACAGACTTGTGTGGGGGCTACCACTTACAGTGGTTCGATTTCGGCCCAAATGGAATATTTTATAAGGATTAAAGTAAGTTTGCTCAAATTTGATATTCTTAGCTAAGTTAGCCTAATACAAAAACCAAAGGAAGTGTAGGCTTATAGCCAGCGAACCTTGAAAAAGGAGAATTACTAAGTTCATTGACTACAAGTGCTCTGAAGAAGGAATAGGAGTATCAAAATAGTCAAACTTGAAGGTGCTATCTCTTATAGTCTCCACGTTCTCCATATTTAGACAGAACGATGCACATGTCTATATTGACCCGCCCTTTGGTGCAGATTTAGAATCCTTCTTCCTCTGACACACGTTTCCAGATATTAACTATACCCTTTTACTCTAGGTATGCAGGTTAGAAAAAAGAGGTGACAAACAATTTTTATTTATGTTCTCATGATAAGAAATTTTAACAGAAAAAAAGGTTAGACGGTTTTTAGTGTATTTGCCAAGTTATTTGCTATCGAAAAATTGGATCAAATTTAAAAATTTGACTGACATATGACGAAAGTTTATAAGTGATACAAGCTCTTCACAGAAGGTGAAGCATTTATTATTAACAATGCAAGCCCCTGAGATCCCAGCACATGCATTAAGGCAGTGAAGAAAAAGGTTGTTCTGAATACAATACCGATTTAACCGAACTTGGTTGCCTACCATGTTTGCCTGTTCCCAAAACTGAAAAGACCAATGGAAGTACAACGTTTTAAAACGATTGAGCTTAAAAAGGCCTAATCGCTGGACAAGCTGAAGACCATACAAAAAAAATATATATCAGAAGTGCTTCGAGTATTGGAAAACGTGCTGGCACAAAAAGTATATCATATTTGAGAATGGATTACTTTGAGGGGAATAAAATAGATATTAAAGAATCTATACATATAAATCCAAATATCAACTTTTTAATAAGTCCATATGAATATATAGAGAATCGAATTTTTTAAATATTTCTGTCTAGATTTTTTCTTCCGTCTAAACTCCGAAACGGCTGAACCGATTTTGATGAGACTTTCACTGCCTGATAGCTGTTGTTATAAGGAGTATTATAGGCTACATTTATTTGAAATTGGAGTCGTCAATGCTCCACCCACAAATATAAGCGCTTAACAAAATTTTTCATATCTGTGCAACCATTTGTGGTACAGGAATGATTTTGGATGAATGTGTTAATGCAACTCGGCGAAGAGCACATTATGTGTTTGGTGAAGGTCGGATGTCGCGTTGCCCCGCCCACCGTATAAACGATAAACAAAATTCGACATATATTTGCATTCATTTAAGGTACAGCTATAATATTTAGAATACAAGTTAATAGTAATGGGAATAGATCACATTATGAGTTTGGTCGAAATCGGAGGGGGAGTTGCCAAGCCCACCATATAAGCGAAAAACAAATTTTGTCATATCTTTGCATCCATTTAGGGTACATAGATGATATTTAGTGTACATATTATTCGGAAGTACTTCACATTATGAGTTTGGTGAAGGTCGGAGGGGGCGATGCCCCGCCCACCATATAAGCGATAGATAAAATACGTCATATCTTTGCATCCATTTTAGTTACAGGGATGATATTTAGTATACATGTTAAGAGGTTCGGGAGTAGTTCCCATTATAACTTTGGTCAATTTCAGAGGAGGTGAAGCCCTGCACACCATATAAGCCATTAACAAAATTTGTTATATCTTTGCAACCATTTGGACTAGGAATGATATTTTCAACACATTTTAACGGGATCAGGAGAAGTAAGATCCATTGGAAAGTGGAGATAATTTGGCTGCCTGTAGAGATTTTAAATACAACAAGTTTCTAATAAATTATCCCACACGAATGCAAATAGGAATACATGCCTTATACAAATTTAAGCTTCAATAAAGATACAGGAGGGTTTGAAGGAGCTTTTTTTAACTCTCAGTCATTACATGGACCCGCTAAGCTTCAACAAACTTAGTACCATACCATATAGTCAAGTAAATCTAATAAATTTCTATATATGACACTATTCTAATGTGCATTAAGTAGTGCATTACAAAGCAACATAATTTCAATGACTTTTATAAAAATATTCTACATAAGATCAACAAGAAGCTGAAGATAAACGTCAGCAGCTTTAATGACAAGTTGAAAAGTAGAAGAAAAAGAAGAAGAAAAAACTACTATATGATGCCAGCAGCTAGCCATTCCTCCAGACACAACTAGCTGCTGATGATGATGACGGCAAATTCGAAAGAGAATCTTCACTAGGCGGCTTGCTGGCGGCAATGAAGAGATGATTGTCAGGCTAACTGGCTGCTAATGCCGTCGAAACGTCGAAATTGCATTGCGGATGTTTTTGCTTTGCTTGTTTTCATTTTGGAAGCCAGTCGGAATTTCAATTGGCCAAGTGCCAGGAATGAGCAGCAACACACAGAATGAAACAATATTTTTTTTTTTTGCTTCTGCTGCTTACGAAAAGAAAAGTAGACAAACAAAATTCCTTCAGAAACAGCGCAACCAAGTGAAAGATTGCATTTAATTAGTTAATTAAGATGACGACGACTGACTCAAGTAAATTTGTTAAAATTATATTCTAAAAAACAAAAAAATTTTACTTACATCTATGCCATGCTCATCGCCGCAAGCCCAACGCGTTTGTTGCTGTTTTTGGGCAAATTGTGCGGCATATTCAGCAGCGGCAGCATCATGCAATGCTGAACCACTACCGGGTGCACCCGGTGATGGACGCTGGAACACATAGCCAACTGCTGCTGCAGCAGCAGCAGCACTGGCGGCATCATCCTGTACACTGCGCTGATCCATATTAACGCCTCCGACGACACCGACGCCACCAACGCCGACGCCACGCCCATTACGATCATCGTTGCCGCCCAGAAACTTCATGTGTTGTTGGTGTTGATGTTGAAATTGATGATGTTGTTGTTGTTGTTGTTGTTGTTGCTGGGATTGCAGCTGCTGTTGCTGCTGCTGTTGTTGCTGCTGCTGCTGATAGAACGGCGTATAATGTTGCGGTGGCTGTGGATAATGGTGATGGTGTTGCGGCGATGGCGTCGGTGGCGCTACCGTCGATATGGAAATCGTGGGCGTGGTTAACAGCTCAATTTTGACGACTTTTTATTGAACACTGCGCGTAGCGAAATATGTATAAAAAATTTTTGCTATAGGCTTTATATATAGTAACAAGTTAGCAACAGAACTTGAACTATTTCTATTTATATTACATAAAACTTTTAAAATCTTACACAACGGTTATATTACACACGGTAAAAAAAAAATCGGTTACACTATGATGCACCACACAAATTTTATACAAAGAGACGTTGTTGTTGGTTGCAGTTTAGAGACGAGCACAAACAAATATAATCAATTAATTAATTAATTAATTTGTAGTTATCATAACTTTTTGCTTAGTTAAAACTTTACGGTAAAAATTTTTATTTACTTGACGACGTTGTTGTAGAAACCGTGTATCTTTTTTTTTACTTTTTAATTATTTTTGGAGCGCGTTTTTTATAAGATTTTTCTTTTGGTTATTCGATGAAACTTATTTGAATTATTTTCGATTATTTTGCAGATATTTATTATTAGATATTTTAGATAATATATTTTACAGAGATTATTATATTTTTATACTTGAAGAGATCGCTTGGATCGTTTCTTTAAAACTATGTATATTTTTTTTTTACACTATTTAACAAAATTTACAATGAACCTAATTTTATATGAATGAATTATTTTTACATAGCATGCATTTTATTTTATTTATTTTTGTTTTATTTTGTTTTGTTGTTTATTTATTAGATTATCGATGAATTTATTTTACACATTGAGATGACGACGAATATACACACTGTAAAGAGATAAAGTGAAAATAATTAATTAGTATTAAGTTAAAAGTTAATTAAAATTGATATGCATTTAAATAATCCATAAATCCAATAAAAAACTCTATTTTGAACTTCCACAGCACGAATCTTCTTCAACACCAAATATGTGCACTCATACCACTGTACCTTATTGTCTACCTTTGCGGTGGTCATGGATCAGAAAAGAGCAGACAGAATGTATACAAAAAGGAAATGCAATGAGAAAATAAAACAAAAAAAAAGTACAAAAAACAAAATGTACAATTGCAACAAAGAACAGTCACACACAAAAAGGAGATGAGCTAAAGTAAAATAAAAGAAAATGTAGAACAAAAGTCAGACAAATGAGTTATATACAGCGAAGCCCTGCTTGCAATAACAAGGTTTTTTTTTACTAACATTAATTCAAAACAAATTATCTAATTTTGGCTACTGAAAAAAGCAAAGAAAAACCACAAGAAAAAAGCGTAATCTCAACTAGAAGATAAACATAAAGAGCAATGCATAAAAAACAAAGAAACGCATGAAAGAAAAATTAGCGTAAAGCAGCAAGCTAGAAAATTCGGCACATGGGGGGCCTGCTGAGCAGCAAGAACAACAATTAAAAAAAAAACCAAGTAAATAAAACACAACAACAACGACGGCAAAGAATCAAGAGAAATGCGCTTGGGGATGCCTGCACGAGAGAGAGAGAGTAAATATTTTAATCCATATATATATATATATATATATGTATATATGTGTGCGAGTACGCATGTGAGCAATTGAGAGCAAGAGGTGCATACAAGACGCGTTCAAATTTTTGCGCTACTTCAACGACACAAACAAGCTAAATAAAAAGTTAATTAAATTAAACTATGCAAAAATAAAAAGAAAAATTATATACACACACATACAACAATGAGCAATAAATGAAAGACGTGAAAAATATATACAATGTATGATTGTTTTTGCTATTTACAGACGCGACTGACTACACGTTTTTCTTTATTAGCTATCTTCTTTTTTTTTTTTTTTGTCTATTTTTCAGCTTTGCGGCGGCAAATGTGCTTTTTAGATAAGAGGGCGTTTGTATATGTATTAATTCGCTTTTCTTATTGGGAAAATTCTTGTATAAGCGCTCTTGATTGAGCCAGTGAGTGAGTAAGTGAGAGCGGTGAAGTGACATTCGAGAGAGTGTATATTCGCGACAGCGAAGACAAAACATAAAGAAAAGACAAAACAACAACAGCACAACATATAGCATGAAAACAGGGAAAAGGATGATGATGATGATGACAAATGTGCGATGAAAAGGAGCACTGACGACGACGGCACAGCAAAAGAAACAGCAACAACAAAAAAATGCACACGAACAGTGGCGTTAAAAATTATTAATACATTATTTGAGTGAATACAATTGAAAAGGTTTTGATTAATGCAGATTTTTTTTAATATTGAGTCCATCTGTTAGAAGTATTACCTCGGGCCGTGTTCATCCGTGACTATATTCAATTTCGACTCAGAAGACGAAGAACGACCCGGAAAGCAAAAAAGGTTTGACGATGAAGAATCATTGCTTGATGAAGATGCGTGCCAAACGCAAAAAGAACTAGCAAAAGCTTTGGTAGTGGATCAATTATCCATTTCCAGAAGTTTGGGATTCATCCAAACGGATGCCGTATGAATTGAAATCAAGAGACGTCGAACGCCGATTCTGCATGTCGGAAATGTAGATTGAACGCCATAAAAATATGTCATTTTCGCATCAGTTTGTCACTGGTGATAAAAAATGGATTCATTACGATAACACCAAGCGCAAGAAATCGTATGTGAAGCCGTGCCAACCATCAACATCTACGGCAAAGCCTAATATCCATGACGCCAAGGTAATGCTGTGTATTTGGTGAGATCACAAGGGTGTACTGTATTATGAGCTCTGGAGACCTCTACCACACACAATTGATTCGTTTGAAAAAAGCGTGCGCGGAAAAAAGACCAGAATATGCGACCAGCCACAAGTTGCAGGACCGGTAAAACACTATTTGCAAAACAGTGGGTAGGAAGTTCTACCTCACCCGCCTTATAGCCCAGACAAGGCCCCTTTTGAATACTACTTGTTCAGATCAATGCAAAATGCTCTCACTTTACTTCAAAATAGGGTATCAAAAATTTACTCAATTCGTTCTTGACCGTAAAGCCGGAGAACTGCTTTTGAGATGGAAATCACAAACTGCCAGAAAGTTGGGCAAACCTTGTAGCTTGAACATTGAATGTAGCGTTACTTGGAACGACTGTTCAGACAAGATAAACTTGTTGACAGTCTCCTCTTCTTAGCGAGAAAGTTGTTTGAGTGGACTTATCGGGATTTAACACAATGTTCCACCACTTGGTGTCGAGCTACCTTTGAAGTATTGCTGAAACCACTTGTGGGGAGAGGCCCGTGTCGTCGGCATACGTAGCGGCCAAAAGTTTATCTTCCTCTATGATCGAGATGTCAGCTGTTTACAGCGTATAAAGAAAGGCTTCCCTGTGAAATCAGTGATTGACTTCTATTTCAAAACTTTCATCCCTAAATGGAACAAAGACGTGCCTGCGCTCAATGTAGAATCTAATGAAGTGCTAGTACGATGCTGGCAAAATTCTATTTAGATTGTGAGGCAGAACGGCATAACACACCCTGGCGAAGGCTCGTTTGACGTCCAGAAAGACGGTCAAACAATAATTGTTTTTCTTAAATGCCTACAGTATCCTCTAGACTAGTCTATGGCATAGTTCAGGCATGTCAGGGCATTCTCTGAAACCAAAAGCATGATTAGGGTTCGTACCAGCCACTTCCAGTATTGTTCGGACTCTATGTAACAGTTGTTTTTCTACTACTTTAGAGAGTACCGTTAACAAACTTATCGAGCGATGTGATGCGAGATTGGCTTGAGACTGCCCAAGACTTGTTCCGCCCATTGTCTAGCTGAAATCATTTATTGATAATCGTGCTGAATAATTGAATCCCATTTGGAGGCATGGCTTTAATGTCTGGGATATCAATATTGTCGTACACAGGAGACATGGATGCTTTAAGTTTGCAAGGTTCACAGATCAATTCATATGTCTCAACTCCAGGAATATCTAGCGCCATTTGGCAGGTCACGTCTAGCAGTTAAGAGTATTCCTTTGCAACTATAAATATTAGTTTACAAACCACGTTTTGGAAGTGCCTTAATAGGAGTGGAAAAAGTGCTTTGAAAATTGATTTAAGCAAATGAAAAAGTTCATTAATTTTCATGGAGAATATTTTGAAAAACAATAAAAATAATAATATTCCCGAAATATAAATAATGCCCGACAGAACTCAGCAACTATAACAGCTACAACCATATAGTTTGCGTTTTTAGTTTCTACTAACGCTTATTAAGGTGTTGAATCTGTGTATGTGCCACGCCCACAATAGGAACTATACGGTTATAGCCTCTTTTAAACACAAAACAAGATCTCTGAATACCATACATTATTTGCTAAAACTTTTGTATATTCTTTCGATTGCATAGATTTTCGTGAATTCACCATGGAGCAAGGATATTTTTTTATTTATGTCACTAATATTTTTTTAAACACGATTTCTAACTCACAAAACTTCATCAAATATTTTGTTTACATTTTAATTTATAAAGAATTTGAAGGAAATGTGCATTCAATTTTATCCACGACTGTACAAATATAAATAATGCTTCCTCATTGCACTTGTTTATATATTAAATGCGTAACTTTGCATGTATTAGTGCCTGCTGCGGTGAATCGGAAATATTTTCTCAGAACGGCACGTTAAAACTACCAAAAAAAAAAATAAAAGGAAAAACCTTTAAATCGAAGAATAAAATTTTGTATGTTTTATTTAAAGAAAATAAAATTGTCTTTGCAAAACTAGAGACCACAACAACAATACAGTTTGAGTTAGGCAGCAAAAATAAAAATACACAAAATTAATTGATTTTTACCTTGTATATAATTTTTTTTTTTTGCACACTTTTAAATTTCAAGTGTGCAAAAAGGAAATAAAAAATCGCGTCTGCGGCTTTTGTCTTTTTTTTTATTTAATAAGCTTGTTGTTGTTTAGATGCGTTTACTATATATATATATATATGTATATACACGCGTTTATCTCTTTATATTTGTGTGTGTGTGTGATTGTTAGTATATATGTATGTATATATTTTGCACGTCTGGACTTCTTACATATGTATATATGTATTTGAAGTATCTTTATTTATTTATGTGTTTGTAAGTATGTATTGTATATAGCACGCTCTCGTTGCGAATGCTTATGAACGGAAAAATTGTTTTTTTTTTACTTGCACCGCCGCCGCGCACAATAACACAAAATGCACACAAAGAACAAACGAAAGAAAGTACTAGAATTTTTGTACCGAATTTAAAACACACGCACTTAATTTATTAATAATTTACATAAAATGTTGCCTAAATATGTCTATAAAAAATGTTGTGCTGCTTATTTAAATTAATAAATTTTTGTTGTTCTTTTTACAAATTTATTTACACAGGATGAAGAACGAACGAACGAACAAGCGTGCGACCGAACAAGAAAATTCTTCCTCGTCGCGAGAACAGCACACACGAAATGCTGCTGCCTTTTTCTGTTTGCTGCGCTGCTGCTGCTGCTATGCTTGTTCTTCTTCTTACGTTCAGCTGCTTTTTCAGCCGCGCTGTGTGAATAAGAGCGAAGTATTATTATATACAACTAATGAGAGAGCGCGAGAGCAGAGCGCATAAATAAGCGTGCAAAAGAGAAATGCGGTTTATTTTCACACAAGCAAAAATATACAAAGCGTTTTGTACTCTTTGTAGCTTAAAATTAATTAAAAACTTGATAATAAAATCATTTTTACTTTTGTTGTATATTAATACATATATATGTGTATACATATATATATTTAAATTTATATATATTCGTTGCCCGGTGTATGCTCAGTTATAAACAAAAAAAAGGCATGCCGCGCACATAATGTACATTATGCGCATGAGTGAGATAGCTAGTATAGTATGCGCGAGTGCCGCTACTAGCTGTCAAGTGCAGCAGCGAGTTAGTGTAGTGTTACCAGATTGCTATGAAATGAAATAAACAGGGTGTTGAAGTTACAGAAATGTAGAAGTTGATACTCTATTACGAAAAGGGCTGATTATCTCAAAGGCAGACCCTATAAAACTTATATATTCTGGATCAGCAATGTAAGCTGAAATAATATAGTTTTTTTATCTCGAAAACTCTAACAGCTTTAACTTGGGTTTTATAATTCGAAGCCGAAAGAACTTCAATAACATTATATTTCATATATATTTTTTTAATTATTAATTTTTAAGAAGTAAGTATTGTTAACACTTTAAAGATTAATTAATTGTAAATGTTTATACAAGAATTGCAAGAAAATCAAAACTGTTATAACTAATTTTAAAAATTATCAATAAACACCTATATTTTATAATTAATTAAATTATTTACAAAATTTTTTGGGTTTCACGACCATATTACTAATAAAAGATAATAATCATTTCGGAGAACAATAAGCTGTATTTACCATAAATACGTGAAATTCTACGAATTTGGTTTTCCTTTTATATGGTGTCAAAAATAGGTAATTTTTCTAGTATGAGAACTAATATTATTCTTCTCTTGAAAGTACACTCTCTGCCAATAAAACTTCTATTAAAATCGTCTCAGACGTTTCAGAGATTTGCCAAGACCAATAAACATAAAATTATAAATACTACAATTCGAGATTTTTTTTGAGATCGAAGTGAGACCTTCGAGTATTAAAGCATTTATGTAAAAATTATATTAAAAAAATTTTTTTCCGATATTTTTTTCTATGGGATACACGTCCCGAATTTGTAAAGCTCAACAAGTTGCATGGAAATTCAATGGAAATTAAATGAGAGAATCATTTGAAAACATTAAAAATTAACTAAAAACCAAAAAAATTGTTATGAATTGAACCCGCTACTTGGAGATGATATTTTTTAACAGAAAACAGGTGTCTGAGTGAGTAAAAAAGATGATGTAAAGAAGATCTGTCACGTCAACTCTAAATGGGTGTTATGTTAATATAAGCAAAAGCAACCACCAAAATCAACCATTAGGACTAGTTTAGGACGTACGAGCTGAAAATCAAAAGAAAAACCTACGTAATACAAGCAGAGAAAGGATAAAGTGTTTTTTTAGCATGGCAGTTCTCCAACCCATGTTTCAAAACCGGTTAAACTAACTTGGAAATGCAGAAAAGATGCAGTCCTAACCATCCAGTGTATTCTGCTTTGATTTTAAGATTTGTCTCAATTAATTATGAAAGCTAAAAATGGATTTAATTACTCTTAAAGTTGTACAACAAAACATTTTTGGGAAGAAAAACAGATCCTATACATAGATTATTTATAAGAAAAAAAATTTAAACTGAAGGTTTATATTTCGCTAAGTGTATTTGCAACATGGTTTGAAATTTCGTCTAATTGAGTTTGATTATTAATTAAATTCTAATAAAAATCATATTTTTAAGTGATTGCTGGCTCAGTTTTTGTGCGTATAGAAATTACGATTTTTCTAGCATTTATACTTGTGTTTTTGATTTTATTTCAGGTTGTAAACACAGCAATTCGCCGCTGCTTTATTTTTGAGATTGACTGTCGCCCGCCGGTGTTGAAACACCGCAACTATATGGCAACACTGAATGACTTTATATATATATGTTGGTGTGATTATGCATGGAGGCGCCAATAATTCTTAATTTGCACTGCGTTTACTACTTTGACAATGTTTACCTCTTGCATTATTGCAAGAAACAATTATTAAAAACGCGTTGAAGCATAGAAAAGTATAAAATTTCGCAGCAAACACAAAAAACTGTAATGCAGCATCTCTCACACACACACAAACACATTCAAACATTTATTGCAAAAACAGCGGTGCGCTGACTCCTCTTGCGTTTTGTTTTTGTTTGCGGCTTTTTTATCGCTTTTTTCTGATTTGCTTTTGCACTTTTAGCACGCTGTGACTTTTGTTTTTTTTATTTTATTGTTTTCACGCTTTTTAACTAATTTGTTACACACAAAAACACAAGCATACATACATTAGATATTTATAAACACAGAAATAGGCGTATATAATCAGTTGTTAAATAAAATGCGCCCACATTTTAAACGCTATGCAGTTTAATTTTGTTTAAAACAAATAATAAAATTTAATTATTGTTGCTCCTGTTTTTGCCTTTCTTGCATTTATGCTATACGTATTACTCCTTGTTGTTGTTGTTGCTACTCTAAAGGCAATGGCCGCTTATGTTAGATACACGGCGCCCGTCAGAGTGCGCTAAAGTGCGTCTAGAATATATTTTTTTCTGCCATTTTCGGTAGTAGCCAGGCAGGATTTTTCTTCACACACACACACATAGAACAAGAAGAAGACGCAACGGCAATGGAGATAATAACATTCTTATAAATATTTAAACATACTGCTTTTAATTTTTTCTTTACTTTGGCTACACACCTTCTTAGCTTATTTTTAAGCACATTTTTTTTGCTTTGCTTTGCTTTGAGATTTTATTTTACACAAAAACACATGCGACGAAATTGTTCGTCGTTTCAGGCTGCGTGCGGGTTGTTGTTGCTGCTTTTGCGCTAGCGTTGCTGTTGTTGTTTCTATTGCTTGTTTTTCTTACAGCGCACACACGAAAAAAAATACATATATTACTTTTATTGAATTAATCACGCCGCCGCGCACAATACATTACAAGTTAAATAAACTATATTATTAATTACACACATTTATATATTACAAATTACAATAATTTTATTATGGAGAAAAAAATGAGCGTATCTTAATTTTACGAAAGAAATTTACACACAATTCTGCTCGCGCTCGCTCATCTGCTTCTGCTTCTTTTTTTTCGTCTTCTGTTCCTCCCTTCCTTCTCACTCACACAAACGGTTTTACAACAAGAACAACCAGCACTTGCGAAAAATATGCTATACATGCCCGTTAGGAATTGTGCATACTGAAGTTAAGCATTCTGTGCACATGCTTTACAGAACACTGCTATGCGGCAGTGTTGGTGTTAACAGAGGAAATACTATTTTTCATTAACAATTTATTGTTTGACATGTTCTTGTTAAGCAAGAAAAGAAAATTTTTTCGTTAACAATTTATTGTTTGAGTTTGATTTTTATTATTATTCTTTCATATCAGTAGCACTACATTATTCCAAGTGGGTAGTTTTCGATTCTTTGGCTGAGTACTTGCTATCTGTACAGAAATAACTATCATATGTTGCCAGATCGCATGGAACTATTATTGTTTAGCACTGTAGTTTTATAATAACGGTGTTTAATAATTAAACTCGGAAGCTAGTTAATTGAACTCAAAATAATTAGTTTTCATTTCCCATGGATCTTTGTGAACTTAGCAGCAATGAGTTCGGAACTTTGTACGGTGCAGTTATTTAGACGCAAGATAAAGGAGCAAGAAAGGCTCGAAAATTTTATCACTGAGATTATAGAGAAGTAATTTTTTTAACCTACTTGGATGAGATGAAGTGCACAATACCGCTAACAGACCACACTTTTTGAGCCAACTACCGCGGAATAAGTCTCCTTTCTGACTCGCCTGTATACGGATTCACTGATAGGGTATCGAAATAGTCAACCAGTGACAAAATAGTCCCATTACGACAAATCCTGGAAAATACCTTAGAGTTTAACAATAGTCAACCATAAAACAGCTTTCAACACGCCGATACGAACGAAGTGTTGTGCTATGTATCCTGACAAATATCATTCGTCATCAAAGCGTTGTCAGGGTAGGAAAGAACTTCTCCGAAGCCTTTGATACCAAGTGAGGTTTCCAATCTACGGAAACTTCCTACACTAGTGCGTATACTTACAGAATGACGCAGGCCCGGTGTTCCAAAAGAAAATGATGCTGCTCGCTTTACACGAATGCGTACTCGTCGCATGAGTGACGAATGAGCGGTGAATGAGAACAAGATGAAGTACTTGGTGTCTTCTCGCACCCCGTCATCGCTTCAACTGCATTGTTGTAGAAAACTTCGTCTATATTGGCTCCGAAGTAACCAGAAACAACAATGCCAGCCTGAAGATCAGATGATTGCAAATATATGTTTTGGGCTGAACCAGCAATTAGAAGTAAAGCCCTCTCTCGAATGATGAAAATCAAGAGCAGAGGCATGGAGTGTGATTTAGTCAGATGAAACGGCGTTGGAAGTGTTTGAGAGAAAGATTCTCCCCAGCTCCTGGGCTGGTCATGGAGCGCCCAAAACTTGATTGGTGGCACGCATTGGAATAACTAAGTATGGAGAAATCTGTGCGTACTTGCCATTCAAAGTATCTTACGCCAGTGTGAGATACTTTGAATGGCAGAAAAACTGCGTCGATGAAAATCGGATGGACAAAGGAAAGTATTTGTGGGAGAGTCTCCAGAAATGGTACAAAAGTTCTGTTCTGTAGAAAAATTTAAAAAAAAAGAATTTCATCTACTGTTTAGTAGACCCCACCATCCCTGGGTAAGCGTGTATTTTTTATGTTGGGAAGGGATGTAAATCAAGACCACATGAACATTTAGAGGCAGGCCTGCGGGCTAAAAAGGAGCAATGGCGACGGGGTTAGCCTTAATAACACACTGAGCCCAAAGGCGGTACTGGACTGAGGACATGATGTCATTTGCATTGAAAAGTTTGACCGCGCAAACTGTTGAAATAATTTCATTAAAAAATATGAATGTAAAAACAACAGAATTAAATTTAGGCAACAACCAAATATATCATCCCATCCCCCTTAATTTATTTTTCATCAAATAGGCCATAGGGAAATCGCCCTTACACAGATCGGTCTTTTTCAAGACCACCAAAAACAAAAAGAAGAGATTAATTGTTCGAATACATTTCAAATACATAAAACATATGTTGTTTTTTTTTAAAAGGCAAGGAAAATTATATAATTAATAAATTGACAATAGCTCTGTGCGCCGCTAAAATGAACTAAAAATTCCTTACATTTTATTTTTATGGTATTTTTATGAGTTGCATTTTTTCAATAGAGAAGTGGCAAGCGTTGTGGCAACTTTCGTTCGTTTAGTGTAGCGAAAACGGCGTCAGGCGTGAGTGCGGAGCCAACAAATTAAGCAAAGAGCGGAGCGAAAAAAGTCAAATATTAAATTAAATAAAAAAAATAATAATTTAATAAATTACACAAGCAGCAGCACTGTACACAAAGCAATTTGTTGCAGCGCATTTGTAAAATTGCTAAAAACGAATTAAAGTAAACACAAGACAAGCGAGAACGCTGTTAAAATGGCTGCAAAGGGTGACCGACGCAACAGTGATGAATACGAAAGTGGCGCCGAAGAGGGAAGTGGCTCAGAAGTTGCGCCGAAAGTTGCAAAAAAACGCGGCCGGCCGGCAAAATTAAATAAAGTACCAAAAGTGCCATCGGGACGTGGCCGCGGACGTCCACCAAAAAGTGAGGCCGGTACTGCGACGAAGAAATCACCAGCTAAAGTGGCGTCGGGCAAAGTAGAACGTAGTACACCACGTACAGCAGAAAAAGCGTCGAAACTCAAGGCTGCAGCCGCTGCTGAAGTTGCTGCTGGTGCCGCTCCAAAGAAGGAGGGACGTGGACGCGGAAAGAAGTAAATGAAATGGACGACGACGAATGGCAAAAGAGGAAGCAGTACTGAAAATATTATAGTTTATAAGCATACATATATAAATATATATATATTTAAAAAAGAAAAAAGTACAGATTTTGAGCAATAGACATTTAAAATTTTTGTTTTAAATAAGCCGCTTTTGTACGGTAGCTAATTATCATTTTAATTCCAAAAAAATGCATAAAATTCTTTCTTCAATTATATACAAAAAATAAAAGAACTTGTAAGAAATAATTAATATTTAATTATCTTTATTATTGGATTTCAGTGGCGCTTTTTCTCTTTCGTATGACGCGCGACGCTGTAATAAAAAAAAAACGCGCCAAAAAAATGTTGCGCATGTTTGAAGAGCGCTGGCGATTTTCTGCTTTATAGATCGCTGCTTGTTATTCACAACACTGGCAACGGCAGAAAGATTCTAATTAAATATGATAGATTTCTTTATACGGAAGTAGGCATAGTACTGTACCTTCAAGTAATTACGCTGTTTGCATATTCTGCTCGATAAGATAACCCTAAAATATTCAGAAAAACAATGAAGATTTTCATTTAAAGTTTATTGAAACGATAAAAAAAATTAAATGGTAACGACAATAGCAAATGATAGCACCGGCTTATTAAAGAAAAGATTGTTTTTAATAAGCTACCCGAAATGTAGATGTTTGACCATTCTAATAAGAAAACCAATTGACAAGAATCTAAACGATCTGAGTAAAAATGAAAAGAATGAACCTCTACTACTCAATTGTATACAAATTAGAGAGTTCGTGCGAGTTCAATCAACTCAATCGTGAAAACCATATCCTGTCATAAGGCATAATGTTTTGATTTGGAATAACGGTTTCGCACGTATACCTCAAATGTATCCGCTTTATTTTATCTGATTAACGATATTGAATTTCAAGCGAACAATTGTTTTATTGGGTTGACCATTTGGAGCGGAAAGATAAATGAGTTTTCTGTAACCAAGAAACCAATTAAAGCGCAATTATGGTCAGATTTTGAGTTTCAAGCTAAGTTCAAGCTAAATGCTGCAGCAAACTTAAATTTATTTCAAAGTGACCTCACAAGATATATCACCTTCAAAAAATTACATATGGGTTTATCTTTCGTCTTTCGGTCATGGCCGCATTTAGGAAGGTCCTGCATTCTTGTGTCTGCTGGCGCCAGTTGCTTCGAATGCCAAGTACGGAGAGATCTCTCCATACCTGGTCATTACAACGCGTCCCCGGTCGTCCACCAATCAAATTTGGTGTAAACCATGCGTGCTGAAGCTCTTTCATAAATTCGAACCTCATACAGGTCGCGGTTCACTCAACCGTGGTGCATGCCTCTGCGCCATACAGTTCTTGATTTTCATCTTCCAAAGACTTTACTTCTAATTTGCTTGGTCAGCCCAAAATAGTACCTATTTGCAAGCGTGATTCTTCGCCTGATCTCCAGGCTGACATTGTTGTTGCTGGCCATTTCGGATCCAAAATAGACGATGGTTTCTACAACATTGAAATTCGAATTCTCCACGGCGTGCGAGAAGACATCAAGTACTTGGTCTGGTCCTCATTCACCGCTAGACCCATGAGCCTAGACTGTTTTTCAAACTCTGAGAAGGCCTTACAGACTGGCTGTTCGTGCGAAACGATGATATCAATGTCATCCGCGAACGCGAGCAGCATCACTTCTTTTTGGAAGATCGAGCCCGACATATGCTGTATGTACGGGCACTGGCGTAGAATGTATTCTATCAGAAGATAAAAGAAAACCTATTTTGGTATCAAAGGGTTCGGAGATGTTTTTCCTTATCATGCAAAGACGTACAAACTTTGCCGGGATACCTAGTGCAGACTGGGCGTCGAAAAACTTCGTTCGTATCGGCTTTATAATAAACAAATAGGCGAGTATCTTTGTTACACTCACGGTTCTTTTCAAAGATTTTTCGTATTTGTAATATTTGGTCACTGGTCGACCTTTTCGGTCTGAAGCCACACTAATATCGTCCTATCCTTGATATTGTCCTATCACAAAACACGCGACAGAATCTTATATCGAATAGAGAGGAAACTAATTCGACTTAGTTGTCGGAAACAGCGTTGTCTCCTTTCTTAAAGATAGGATAAAGAACACTGAGATTTCTGTCATTGGGTATGCGTTCATCGGACAAAATCTTCCATAAAAGTTGGTGCATACTCCTAACCAAATCTTCGCTGCCGGTCTTGAATAACATCAGCGCCTGCCGCTTTATTTTTCAGCTTTTTTGTAACCAAAGCCGGTTGCTCTACAAAAATGTCATCGTTAACTGGTGGTTCCGGCGTATAGTTTGCGTATAGGTGGCGTTTTTCTCTGCCTTAGCATTGCGACACTCATCGTCGTACTACGCATTAGTCACAGGTTTTGTATAACCAATGACCTCCTTGACAGCCCTAACCATGGAGCGGGTGATATGTCCCCTCTGCTTACATATATCTTGAGAAGACGAAGAGAATTTCCGGACCAGTCGGGAGAGTGTGTTTGAGAAGGCTGTTCTGATTGCAGCTTGGCGACATCTATCTTTCGTTGCATGTTGAGACGTGCACCACGCAGAGCCTATTGCCTACCTTGGCTGCCATAAAATAGTGGTCCGAGTCGATATTGGGAATACGTAACGTTCGCCAAAATTACATGGATACATTTAGGTCTGCTGCTGGCAATACATTGTAATTCATTTTGGCGTGACTTTGGTAGTCATCCTGCCCGACGTCATGCAATTGATATCTCGCTTCCCCACTTTCCTCTACCATAAATTAAGATAATACACCAGCTTTCGATATGACAACGTATAATACATTTATTGGTATATATTGAGACAAAATTACTTTACTGCATTTTTCATAGAACTCTCTGATAAAATTTAAGTTAAAAAAATTTATGTGGCAGTGTCTAACTTAAACTTTCTATTTATCTTCTTGTCCCACATTAGACAGAACTGTTTTTCAATAAATTTTCAACGCAAACAGCTGATTTAGTCCTTAGATGTATTTGACAGTCAACACGAAGAACTTTAAACATTTATAAAAAAAAAACTTACACATATCATGTAACGTAGTTTTGAAAAGTGATTAAATAGCTAGTCTCTGTATACGCAAGGACAAACATTGCTGCATCAATTCTACTTAAATAAATAATTCATGTATTATTATTTTTGTTGACTATTTTCAATGCAATGTGATGAGAGCATTGAATATATTCGACCGTTTGAGCAATGCTTAATTGTAGCAATAAAAATATATTAGCTTAAATTATTACATTTATCAACATATAGGCATATAAACAAAAGTGTAAAATTTATGCCAATGAAACAGAACTTTCACTTTCCGGGCTATAAACCATTTTGCTTTGTAGGCTCGAATTTTCATCTGACTCACTGCTAGTTACACTAGTATTTTCTGCTGTGACTTTTAGTGGCTGCATATCATTCAGAATTTGATTTTGCTCAACGTTTATGTCCATCAAATCACTAATCCTATTTTCCATAGCATTTACTTCATTGTTTGCACAATGCAATTTTGGACGTCCACGCGATCTGCCTGTTGGTCCTGTCCATAGTTTTGGTTTGCCCAATGGCGGCCGCCCACGTTTCTTAGCAGGCGCTGGCGGGCATCCACTAGCAGCTGCTTCCAATTCAATGTGTTCTCGTATGTTTGCCTTTAATTTAGCATCTTTCTTTGGACGTCCTTGACCGCGTCCTGTTCGTTCAATATTAAGGTTAATGGCGCCAGTAGCAGGACGTCCAACGGGCCGAGGTTCATCATCATCGCATTCTGTTACGGTAACATATAAATTGATTGGAAATTTACATTTCAACAAACTGCATTTATTAAATATTACTTACCATCGTCGCTATTTGGCTGCTTTTTGGGACGCCCACGTCCGCGTTTGGATTTCTTGGCCAGCGCTTTTTTTGGAGTATGTATATTGCGATGAACGTATACTTCACTACGATCATCATCATCATCCGAGTATAACGTATCATAGTCACTAGGAGTTTGTTTTCTGGGTCTGCCGCGTCCTTTGCCGGTGGCAAGAATTTGTAATTTATTTTGACGCAACTTAACTGGTCGTCCTGGCCGCCGTCGTGCAGTTGTGTCATCTGCTGTTTCAGCGCTTTCCTCATTCATATCGAAAGTTACTACAGCAACTTTCGGTGGACGTCCTCGAGTGACAGAACTGGGACGCATAGCGGAAAAGAGTAATGAATTCTGTTCATCGTAGTCAGACATGACAAATTATTGTTTTTTTTTTTAAATTTAACTCAGCATATCAAGCGTCGTCCGCAAGTGTTGTTTATGTTTATGTACCTACATATGATTACATTAGCAGGGTTGCATTGTGCACAAGTAACGCGCAAATTTCGAATAATTGCTTTTCACAAATCTTTAGTACTGACAAACTGACAGTAGGTCCTCTAAGTGTAGTAGACCTACAAAGGCATTGTATAACTAGGTACGATACCCTTAAAAGAATTCGTAGCTTACCATCTATAACCATCCTACACGAATGCTGGCGCATAGAAACTTTATTGTTGAAAGCAACTTGGAAAAGATGTGTGCACAGTATAAAATATAGCTCTTACTTGTTATACTTTTAGCACTTACTAATGTGAAAGTGTTTTATTTTTTAAACTAAGTTGGTAACGTGCTTTAATTTATAAATAAAAATAATTATAAATGTTGAAACTGCGAAATTACATTCAAATTAAACGAATTGTATTGCATATTGTATTAAATAGAATTTTTGGTATTTTCTAATACGTTTGTGTGTTTTTCAGTGAATGGCATATTCAATTTATAAATTAAAATAGAAAAATTTGCAAAAATAAAAAGAAAGAATTACTGTCAGAATGAAGAGCTGAAACGTAACTGAAAGTGAATTTTAGTTTCTGTTGTACAATTATTCAGTTGAAATTTCAGTAGGGGGTTACCGCATAGAACTGAAACTGAACAACTAATTTTTCAGTCATTCAGTACTGAAACAAGTCAAAAGTACTTGTTTCAGTTTCAGTTGCTAATGTACTGAATTCAGTTTCAGTTTCTGTTGTATGTGACAACAGGCCTTTACACTACAGTATTTCTTTAAAAACTTAAAATGAATAGAAAAACAAAATATGAAAAGAGAAAGCGAGAAAGAAACTTTTTTGTAAAAAAAAAAAACGGACACCCTCGCCGCCAAATTTCAAATGGATAAGGTAAAGAAACGCGGACATCCAGCAAGATCGACTGCTGCGGTAGCCTATGCTGAGAAAGATGATGATGCTGCTGAAGTGATAAATATCGGGTCCGGATGTGCTGTACGGAAAGAGAATCTGCTGCTTCCTAAGCAAAGCAGAAACCCGCCAAGAAATAATATAAAATAGCAACTACTGCTGATAATATAGTTTATAAACGTATATATTTATATACTAAAAAAAAAGAATAGTACAAATTTTTAACAATATATTGTCTTGTTAAAAGAAGTAGCTACCCTACAGTCAAAAAAAAATTAAACATTTCATTTCTAAAATTTGCAAAGAATTATTTATTCAATTATGTACACAAAATAAAAGAACTTTTAAGAAAATACTAATACATATTTAATCAATTCCATGCATAATCCAATCCAAAAATTAAATATTTTTCTCTTGTTGTGGCGGCTTTGTGCTGGTTAAACAAAAAAAGATTGCCATACAGTGGCAATGAATAAACTAAACAACTAAATATATTAGCCAAACCAGCTCCTTATATTGGCATTTCAGATTTTTGGTTTGTTTAATGGCGGTCGTCCACGTTTCGGAAGCGGACACCCACTAGCTAATGCCAAAGCTTCCCTTATTTTAGTGTGATTCTTTGGACGTCCCTTTGGACGTCCTGTGCGTTGAATATTAAGCTTTATCGCTCCAGTAGCTGGACGTCCAACGTGCCGACGCTCGGTTGGATCATCATTATCAATGCATTCTGTTACGGAAACATATAAATTGTTAGATAGATTTTCATTTCATTAAACCAAAATCATCAAATATTACTTACCATCATCGCTCTTTGGCTGCTTTTTAGGACGCCCAACGCCGCGTTTAATTTTTTTAGCACGCACTTTCTTCAGAACACCATCATTCGAGTTTAACGCCGTAGCATCACTATGCACTAGTTTTTTGGGTCTGCCGCGTCCTTTGCCGTTGGAATTACTGTGTATGTTTAATTTGTTGGATTTTGGTGGTCGTCCTACACGGCGTTGTGGAGTTGTTGTCGCCACCGTTTTGTTATTGTCATTTGCTACTATCGCGCTTTTTGCTACCAAGCCAGGAGGTCTGCCGCGTCCTTTGCCGGTGGAATTGAGTATTTTTAAGTTGTTCGACTTTGGTGGTCGTCCTACCCGCCGTTGTGGAGTTGTTGTTGCCGACACAGTATTGTTACTGTCATGTTCTACTTTCGCGCTTTTTTCTACCATGCCAGAAGATGCTTTGTCAACTTTACGCGGCCTGCCCCGTGTGGCGTTACGTATACCAGGCGAGATTATCGACATGACAACGTGTAAAATGTTTATATGTATTGAGTTTTAAACAAATTATGCTCAACTTAAACGATGCCAATCGAATGCGTTGTTTGGCAGGGCTGCTACTTGTCTTTTTTTCAATTTCTTTTTAACATAAACAGCTGATGTGGTCGTGAGTTGCATTTGAAAGCCAACTCGAATATCTTTAAGCAACTTTGATAAAACTTAATATAAATAGTGATAAAAAAATAGCAGAATAGTTTTTATTGATATTGCTTCAATAAATTTGTATATGTTTCTGATGACTAAATAAAAGTGATAACATTTTTTTTTTAGTAGCCCTGCACAAAAATGTTGACCTATTGCCGACTTTTTTGGTTTGTTATCTCCATTTTTAACTTATTTAATGAAAGGATGTAAAAACATTTAACATTTTTTTCTCGCATTTTTGTTTTGATTTGATTAAAAATGATTGCACTGAGGCTCATATGGTTCATTACCAAAAAAAAATTCTTCAGTCAGAATCAAGTAAGATTTAAACCAAAACGCAGCACGTCCTGCTATATTTGCAGCATTTCGTGTCTGATGCATTTTCGAGTGTAAATCATGTCACCCTTTTGACAACAGATTTTGAAAGATCGGGTGGCTGTAAAAATCTTCAATTTATGAAGATCTTTATGACCCAGTGCTTATATAGAGCTAAAATCGGGGACGTTTCATCAAATTATCATCATCTTCATAATGGCATCATTTTGAAACAGAAATCTATCTGGGTAAACTTAAACTTATCTGTGTTCCTAGCCATTAAGGTATTCCTGGCAATGAATAGTACATTCGTCAGCTAAAGTGGCATCAAAATCTCTCACATTCATCTTTATATCCTATATTCGCGCCTCCGTTTTCGCAGGTTCGACAAAGGGTCTACATTTCAACATAGAAACAAGCTATTCAATCCAAATCTGGAGAAATTCCGATACCCCGCCCATTGTAACCGGACAAAAATTTTCATCCGCCTCCGCATTGGAGAAGGCAGCGCCACCAACTGATGGGCATGGCTTGGTAGAACCGTCTTATTGAGTTGAATAACATTTTTAAAGTAAAACAAATTCTCATCCAACATCTAACAGTACCTTAAAATGTTCCAAATATTGTTTTGTTATATAATTTTAGCTTATCATAGCCAGTAACTGATGTGAAAGTATATTATTTTTGATACAAAGTTGGTAACATATTTATATATTGCTTGAATTTATTAAGAAATATAATAACAAGTGTTAAAACTGTGAAATTGTATTCAAATTAAACGATTTGTATTTAATATTGTATTTCGCTAAATCCCAAATAGAACTTTTTGGTATTTTCTAGTATTTTTGTGTGTTATTCTGTGATTGGCAAGCGATAGGTAGACGCCGCACTAGGTAGAGATATTCAATTTGCGTTAGGTTCGCTTCTTTGTGCAAAAAGTGTAGAAAATTTTCTTATAAAATAAAATAGGAAAATTTGCACAAATAAAAACAGTTAAACAAAATATAACGGTCAGAATAAAGAGCATACAATAAAGTACAGTGCAGAAAACTTTTAATTAATAGAGAAAAAAATCATTTAAAAAGAGACGTAAAAGAGAAAAAAAAAAGCCGGCGCTTAGCGAAAGCGAGATAGAAAATTTTGTGCAAAAAAAAACAGACGCCGTCACCGCCAAATTTCAAATGGATAAGGTAAAGAAACGCGGACGTCCAGCCAGATCGGCTGCTACTGTAGCCTATGCTGAGAAAGATGAGGTTGCCAGCGATGACGCTGCTGAAGTGGTAAATATACCGAAAAAGCGCGGACGACCAGCTAAAAAGGAAGCACCAGCAAAAAAGGAGCCACCGCCGAAGAATACGTCTAAATATGCTGCACAATCAAGCGAGGATGATATCGAAGAGGATGACGTTAAGGAGGTAGTAGTGAATAGTAAGAAGCGCGGCAAGCCAGCAGCACAGAAGTCATTACCGAAAAAAAGTGCTAAGAATCAGGCACAGAATGAGGGTAAGTTGCAAAATTATTACCGAAAATAATTGATTTGGCGTTGAATTAATAAAAAGTTTTTATTGAAACAGATTCCGATGACAATGTTGATGTCAAGCGCAATGGGCCGACTTCACGTAAAAAGGTCGAATCAGCACCAACCAAGGCAGCCTCGGGCACTAACAAACGTGGCGCTGAAGCTAAGGAAGTCGCTGATGTGCCGAAAAAACGCGGACGCAAACCCAAAAAGATTACTACCGCCGGACGCCCGAAAAAAGCAGCGGTCGCTAATGATGCTGGTGGAGATGCTAGTGATTCAACTACCGACACCGCTAATGCTGGCAACGATAAACACTTGGCCAACGATGATGAGCAGGATGAGGATGATGGTGTTGACGGCGTAGAGACACACAATGTCGATGATTCGGAAGAGGAAGATGATGAGGAGCAGCAAAATGCTGAAGTATCCTCAAATGACAATGCATAAAAAAAAAAATATTGCACAAACATCACACAATAACATACCATTTAAGCAAGAATAATATGACCTACATATAACCGCACTTAAGTAATTAAAAAAAGGCAAGTCTATGCATTGAGAAAGTTTAATTTGAAGTTAAGAATTTGAAAAGAAAAAAAAATAATCTTGTCTACGCCGAACTTTCGAAAAGTTGAGCGTTTAAATTTATTTAAAATAATTTTAAAACAAACCAATGGATGTTTAAAATGTTTAATTTAAAAAAAAAGAAGTTTTCAAACTCTTAAAAATGTATCTTTGTATTATTTGAATTTAATTATCAATCAAAAATAAAGAAAATTAGAAGCATAAAGTTTAATTTTATTATAATTTGTCTATTTGAGATGTATCATGAAGTAGCGGGAGACCTAATAGTATCATTGATGTCAAAATCAACGTGGAAAGTGTGTTTTTTGTGGAGATTCTACTAAGAAATAATAGTGTCCAGTGGTTAGTAAATGTACACATATGAAGTGGCCATCCATAATAAACACATCGAAAAGAGTCTTTGTTAAACTCACGGAATTTTCAGGATTTTTTCGTAATTTGACTATTTGGATACTGGTTGTTCTTTTTGATCTGAAGTTACACTGATATTGTCCTATCCGTATATGGCTTCAGCCGCGCGATAGGACAAAAACACTGAGATTTCAGTTATTAGGTATGCGTTTATCGGACAAAATCTTGCACAGAAATTGGCGCCGGTCTTGAATAACTCAGCTCGCACACCATGAGAGCCTGCTGCTTTGTCATTTACTTTTGGTTCCTGTGCCATTTCTCTATTGGCGGTATTATATGCTTCCTCCTAGTAGGTTAGAAAAATAAATCTTTCATAATCTTATAGATTTCCATGCATCTGTAACTTCGTCTTTAGATATAGTAGCTGCGGGTTTAAAACCTTCGTTCAGACGCTTGACTTTTGAATAAAGTTTTTGAGTTACATTCACATAACTGTCACATAACTTCTCAACATCCTCAAACTCACGCCTTTCTTGCTCGTCTGAAAAGGCATTTCTTCTCTCTACCTTTCTCAGGATATCGCTCTGTAATAGCTTCCGTTGCTCCCGACTGCAGAGAAGGATAGGTTTTTCTTTACAGTAGCATTGCGACACTCGTTGTCGTACCAAGAGTTAGTCACAGGTTTTGTATAACCAATGACCTTGGTAACGCTATTATATATAGTTAAGATGGGGGTACGTTGTTTCCTACTTACCAAGAAACCGCATCCAAATTATTGCATACTCTCATGGCAGCTATAGTAGATGTCACAGGAAGCTTTTTTAGACCAGCTCTGTCCTATCCGTTGTATTTTTTGGATTGCAGTGATTTCAGCCTTGTACCATTCAAGGACATCAACCATTTGCACCATGCCTATAAAGGGTATGGACATTCCAGGTGCATATCCTTATATAATTTGCGAGGGTCGTTTTTTTGGAGTATCATATCCAAACCTTCCTTCCAAGCTTAGCGCACAAATCCTTAATTAAGAGGGGTGTTTTTCGTCGATCGGCTTTTCAGAGTTCACACAGGAGACACGTGTTGTGAGCTGCTTGAACCATTTGCAAAAATATCATTGTTAGCCATTCCCAAGTGTATGGCGGCAGTAAACAATTTTTCTCACAATGTGCTTCAATTCACTGCAAATGTGTCATACTTAAGCTTTGCCAGACAGCTAAAAAGTGGCAACGATGAAAGAAACACATGAAATAGAAATATATTCACAACATTTTTTCATCCAATCTTTCACGAAAAAGCGTTAATATGCACAATCTTTTGATTGTTCATCCAATGCTTTCATGAATAATGGAACCGTATAAACGTACTAATTGATTATATGTGTGCCGTATAAACGTATTCAAATAACGTCACTTTAGCAGTTTTACCTAGTGGCAATGCTAATTGACTTTAAAATTCATTCCTGTACGTCACAAATTCAAAATGGAGCTAATTGTCTTTCGGGATTGTACCATTTTGCTCGATAATTTTGTTAAAACAAACAACTTTTGTTTTAAGACATTCTGCAACGAATGGCAACGTATTGGCTTCAAGAAAATCTGGGCCGCACAGACATCGCACATTCAAGTTGCACAAACTACGGCTGCCGCAATGCATGTCGCCAAGCGTTATGCTTGCGGTAAACTTACTGACGGAAAGGCAATGCAGAAGAGCTTTAGGGAGGAGCGTGCATTGCGCATCGGCGGTGTCTATCTTATGTACGCGCTCTACTTCAAGCAACCGACAATTGCATTTGTGAAGATAGAAGTTGCACAAGAGACTTGGCAGCAGTTGGTCCGTTTCGTAGCTGCAATTGAAGAAGACACAGAATTCGCAGCTGGTAAACAAGAATGCGTCTATATGTTCAATAAGTTGCTCGAAGCAAATGCAATTAGTTTTTGTGTTGTTGACCATTGTTGCGGTATTGAGGGTCTAATCAACTACGATGTCCCGCCATTAAAAATCAACGGAGCCGGCTATCAGGGAGGATTTGATGAACAGAATTTCGTGGATGGTTTACCGCTTATATCAGATATAAGACACCAATTGGAAATGTGTGAGAAACTAACGGAACATTTTAATAAACTTTGGCTAGGTAACAAAACCGAGCAATCGAATCCACTGCAAAAGCTTCAAGATTTTAAACAGGTTTTCGGCGATGTTTTGCAAATGAACCATAATATTGAAGAAACAAATGACACAGTCGAAGAACAACCGGCGCTCATTGGTTCTAGACGTGCAAAACTGAAGCGCAAAGCTTACGGCATGGGAGATTACAAGTCGCAATACGCAAACAATGATTCGGACAATGACGAACCTGAGGCATGTGGTAAGAAGGGAGGAAATCGTCAGCGTCGCTTAACCGTGAACAGCGTTTTAAAGGCACCACTGCCTGAAAAAATTAGTCGCGAGTTGGACATGGAATAAATGACGTTTATTAATTTAATTTATTTTGCTTTATTCTAATACTGTGCTTTATTGTAATACTCTTTTTATATATTAAACAATTTTTTTTTAGACGCTTTTTTTTTAATGATTAAAACTAATTTTTTTGTCACTAATATTGTGGAGAAATCTTAATAAATTGTCACGTAGAAGCCAATCTGTTGTTTGCGATCGCGATGTAGTTGCGTTAGCAAGTGCACGCGTACGTCCTGAATGCCTTCCAGTTGTTGATTGCAAAGCTGGCACGTTAATGGCTACGGTAAGCTGTCCCTGAAAAAAAAGTAAGCGTTTAGAAATATTTTTATATCACTACGATCAGGTTACATCACTTAAACTTACAAATCATGCAATTCTTTGCAATGTGCATTGAGCTTCTGTAGATGTGCCAAGTGCTCCTCATATAAGCGCGGTAAATCGATCATCGGATAGATTGTGCGTGGTCCAAAGCAGTTGGTAACAGTTTCCAAATCAGTCACTTTAACATCCCATTAAAAATCATCGGCAGAGTCGTGCGGCGACTCAATAAATTTGCGGGTCTGGTTAAACAAACTAGGACATATAAGGTATTGGGATAGGTAATTACTTAAAGGCAATGCAGCCTAAAATAGTGCATGACGCCAACATTAGGGAGGTAGAATTCTTTGATCCAACAGTTGAAAAATGTAGACTTCATGAAATTTTCTACAGCAATCGAAATTTCAACAAATTTTAACATCTTAACATACAGAAGGCTATATGAATTAGTCTCAATCAAGATGCACGCAACCAAATTATTCAAGTTGAAACTGACGAAAGCTATGCACCGAGTATGAGTTTCCAATATCGACTCGGACCATTATCTTGGCGTACGTCGAGTGCTAACTTACCGGATAGAAACTGGTCTGTAATTTATATTGCCTAAAATTAAAAAAATAATACCAGTTAAAACTAAATTTCATTACTAATATTTACTCAAATTTAGGATCTTCAACAAGTGTTTTGATCTTTGAATCTAGTGGATTGATTTCATTAACGCCTGGTAGAAACACTAGTATCGAAGCAGTATTGTTTTGTTCCACCTCTACTCTTTTGATTTGCTCAAGCATTACTAATAAACGTAGTACTGCTTCATACATTTCCTCGGAAATCCACGGCTGGCTTTTTGATACTTCAATTTTGTCAATGCGCAAATCATCTATATGGAACTCCTGCACCGTAAAGTTGCGTCTATTGTCGAAGCTTATGACCGGCTAAAAAACAAAAAGTCAATTACAAATATGATTAAAATAAATAGAAGGATCACTTTTCTAAAAATATATGCACCTGTGCCGCATCAACTGTTGCGGACATTAAGATAATTTTCACATTGCGGGAGTTCTCGACCAATAGACGACGTACTACAATGAGCAGGAAATCCATTTCCTGATTGGGCACATGCACCTCATCCAATATGATGTGTGTAAACTCATGCAGTGATTGCTGTTGTAAAAGTTTTTGTAGTAGCACTCCGGTGGTACAATAAAGAATGCGCGTATCTTTAACTTGAGTGCTGTGCAATCCAACCTGTATAAGAAAAAACAATTAAACCTTTAAACAATACATTCGTTAGTTTATTATTTACCTGACAAGAGCATATTGAATTCTCGGCCCATTGGCGTTTTTGTGAGACACGTTTATAGGTGGACACAGCAGCTATACGTGTTGTTGGCTGTGTGAATATAATCTCTAAAAAAAATAAAAGATAGATTAAGGGATCCTAATTATACTAAAAAAAGACATACGAGGAACCGCATTGTTCCATACCTAAAATATGCTGAGCAACCATCCTTGCTTCATTGAAAGAGGCTCCAAGTAGTCTCCAAAGACATCAAGAGTACATATCAAAGATTATTCGTGGACTACACACGATCAAGCAAAGCTACAAAATATACAGAAGTCCATTCTATAATACTCTTTCCGGTACATTCTGACTCAATAGAATGACCAACAACAAACTATACAAGTGGGACTTCATTAGTCTATACTTGGTGGTTTCAATGCCCTGCCAATGAGTCTGCTAAAAAGTATTCCTGCTGAAAGGCTGCGTAGTACAATGTTCTCCATTAGATACATAAAAATTTTAATTTTTTATGATGAAAAAAATTTTGGAAATTATTAAATATTACTTCCAAAATTGCTCCAATTTGCAATCGTAATAATCGACTAGCCAGATATAATGTACGTGCTATAATGTCTCTGTTGAAATAAAAGAACGCATTCCGAAATTCTTCAGTTCAAATTGAGCCAAAACTGTGGATAACTTGCTGCTGAGATTCTCTAGAACCACATTATGTAATAAACCCACTTGTACTTTAAAATGCTCCATTGCATCTTAGAAGAGTAACCCTGAGGTATGGACTTCATGCCGGAGGTGTAATTGCTTGGCCAAGGTAGCGTTACAATGATGTTCCAACTTGGACCCATAGAGGTGGAATATGTAAGACACGTTTCAAAGTTTTATATTTTTCATAGGTTTGACAACCTAGCAAGGACTCTACATCTATTGAAACTAGACAATCGCTTCACTGATTGCATTATTACTTGTATTATTATACTACCACAGATGACAGAATATGACCTTTTACCCGATAATGCTATGATCGACAATGTTTCAGAGAAGAGCTATGTGCGACTACCGCATTGAACATGTACCGGATTCATCCTAGCAGTTTATTTGGTGCTGTTGAGAACTGAAATTGTGCTGAATACCACAAGAATGAAGTTGAAGAGTCAATGGACTATCTCCGGGGCTCTCCGTTTACAGACTGCAATCATTTGAAAGGGAAAGAACTATATTACCATTATTAATGTCCATGTCCATGCAGTAACATGCTGCATTATTTCATATACTACTTACTTGTGTGGTTTTGCCGCATCTTGTATTGCACTCCAGTGATTGTCTCACTGCTCTGGTAAATCGGCAGCGTTATATCGCGTTTCTTATCAAACGAATAACGCTTATAAAATGCATCATCAAAGCGAACTTCTGTTTGTTCGGTTATATACTGGCCACCGCTAGCTCCTTCCTCGTCACTGAATGGATCTAGTGAGAACAGATCGGACACAACACGGGGTGTTGGCTGCATATAAAACTGCAACAGAAATTGCAATTTGTGTAAACGATCTACTACATACATATATACACGAACGCACACACGCAACGCCATTGATATGTACTTACTTCATTCAACTTGCGCATTTCTTCACATTGCAACTCTTTGGCATATTTCGTGCCGATTTGCTCCCGTTTGACAGGCTCGGTGTCAACCACGTCCACGCACATTGCTTGTAGATTGCGCGTAATGCAACCAATTGACAACGGCCTGCCACAAAATCTTTCGAGAAGCCCCAAAAATCGTTAAACTCTTCCAATAATGTAGTTTTGGAATTTAAAATTATAAACAAAAAAACGATAAAATCTCGGAATGAAGTGAAAACATAACGGACTAAATTGCATAGCTTAGAGATGTGTAAAAGTTTATTAGAGGTGAACTTCAATCTGTACAGAATATTTTGCATGTAGTAGAGAAAATAATTTTATTTGATCAAAAGCTACTAGGAAGACATGATATTTCAACCTTGTTTGGTATATTTAGTCCCACCCTTAACGCCGGTAACAGGAATTTAAAGAAAACTATTATTTCAATTAATTAATATCGTGCACAAGAAGCTAGAAAATATGTTTCGTGCAAGACCGGCCTAAAAAAAATAAAAGAAAATGTCACATTGGTTTTGAATGGCGGCATCAGCTGTTCGAAATTGAAATTGCGTCTATACAATCGCAATTCTTTAAAAGAAATATTGTAAAGAACATTTAAATTTGTATATTATAAAATTAATTTTGATATCTATAAGTTTTCTTTCACAAAACATTCACATTCAACTTATTGCATTTGCTTAACATAAGTTTGAGTTTTGCAACAAGTCCTTTTTTGTTGTGAAATGCGAAGATGACTATGATCGGTGGATTAAAGTTAAAGAATATTAATGAACTTATAAATGAGCCCATCACGGAACCGGAAACAACAATACCCGCAATTATATTAATAGAAACCCCAACGAAAGAGGCTAAAAAACCGCGCAAAGCGCGTGCTGCAACAACAACTAGAAAACGAGCTAAACTAAAATTAAATGATATCGACGACGATGATGCCGGAAGCGTGCAGAAATTAAAAACTGAAAATGCAGCCGTGCCTGCCACAGCGGTTAAGAATTTTGCACGTTCGAGTAAAAAGGAACCACTACCAGGCCAACAGCGCATTGATAATTTCTTCAAAAGTGCAGCAAAAAACTACAAAGTAGTAGCACTGCCGAGCGATAGCACAACGAAAAAAGCGGAGGTGGTCAGTTGCCGTAGCTCGTCCAAGAAACGAAATAATAATAAAGCTCCTAAGAGCGAAACCAAAAATAAGATACGTAAACGTTTGGTTTATACTACGACCGATACGGAAACAACAATAAGCGGAAGTTGCTTTGAAGAGAAGCCTACTGCGAACAGTCGCAAGCGTAAGACACCTGAAAAGCGACGCCAAACACCGCGTAAGAATGTCACAAAGTCGCCAATTGCAGATTTGGGTACAATTGACTTATGCTCGGACAGTGAGCCAGAGCAGAAACCAAACATTGCAATACAACAAGTGGAACAACGGCATGAGGTAGAACCACCAATCACACAGCAAAAGTTAAAGCAAGTAAAAGAAAAGCGCCCGAGGCAGAAAACAAAACAAAAATTAACACCGGAGTCAAGTACAAAAACTATTGCACCAATGGTGTGCATTCCCACGGAAAATTGCAACAATATACACACAACGCCGGCCAACACAAAAGTGCCAAAACTTGCAAGTGTTAGCAGGCAAACTAATGGTACACAAATTAAAAAGAAGAAACCATATCCCAAGTATAAGTTAGTGGAAGGTACCACTTTTGCAGTAGATGCCTTTCAGTTTGGCGAAATACCCGGCGTTACGCACTACTTTCTTACACACTTTCATGCCGATCACTATGTCGGACTTTCAGGCAAATTCAAAAGTAAATTGTTTCTCAGTGAAATAACTGCACGTCTTGTACGCTTGTTCATACCCGTGGACCCAGCGCAATTTAATATTTTAGAAATGAACAAGCCGATTAAAGTTGATGATGTGGAGGTGACCGCTATTGATGCGAATCAGTGAGTTAAGCAACATCTTTAAATAAAAATTTATATTATTTACAACATACTTCTTATACTTTTAGTTGCCCTGGCGCTATCATGCTAGTCTTTAAATTGCCTACAGATAAATGTATACTGCATGTAGGTGATTTTCGCGCATCTGCAGACATGGAGTCTGAGCCTGTTTTCTGGAACAACGACATTTCTTTGGTGTATCTGGACACTACATATCTGAACGACAAGTATAACTTCTGCCACCAGCATGAGAGCATTGAGCAAGCAATCGAAGTGGTGCGCAAATTTCAGCAGAAGTACCAAGAGCTGCGCATACTCTACGTTTGTGGTGCATATGTCATTGGAAAGGAGAAACTATGGACTGCACTTGCGCTCGAATTCGGTCTAAGTGTTTGGACGGAGCCAAAACGCTATAAAGCCTTGTGTGCACAACAGAATATAGAAATCGATACATTGCTTTGCACGGAGCGTGAAAAAGCAAATATGCATGTGATCTCAATGGGTCTGCTGGGTTATCTGGTTTGTTTCTTTGTATTTTTTTCTGTATAATTTAAGCGCAGTAACAATTTTTTTACAGTCTCTGGTTGAATATTTTAAGCCATTCGAAGCCGAATACGATTTATTGTTAGCAATACGTCCTAGTGGCTGGGAGAAAAACTCTAAACCACAATATCGTGGTCGCATTAATATTGTTGGCATCGAGTATTCGGAACATTCGAGCTACAAAGAATTGGAACGCTTTGTCAAGTACCTTAAACCGAAGGAAGTGATCAGCACAGTACCAGTGAGTGGCAATCTCTTCGAGACAGCAAAAGTACCAGAACAGTGGTACAAGTATGAAGAAAGCTACGGACGTATGTCAAAAAATTATCAACCTACAATCGTTTCGCTTATGGGTGAACATAAACAGAATATAAGACCAAACGTACGTGCAAGAAATCGTCGCAAGTATCAGCAGAAAGAGTTGGATAACATAGCAATTAGTCCGATCAAAACAAATGAGAATACAGAAAACATAAATACTGAAAATACAAAAAAATCCTCGCTAGAATGTAAGCAGGAAACACATTCGAGTGCTTCGGACAAATCTTTCAAAACTGCTTTGAATGTTCAAACAAAAACATCTATTGAATCGTCGGAGGCTTACTTGTATCATTGTACAACAGCATATTCGGTTAGTTCAACGGATACAGGCTCGAAAAATAAGCTTAGTAGAGCAAATTATGGAATTGAATTGTGTGAATCCGATGATAACACTATTGCTTGGTCGGCGTACATAAATATTAAGCCAGAAGTAAGTAATGATGTGCATGAAACTACGTCGGCTACATCAACGAAAAAAAAAGCACTGCACAGTAAAATGCTGCTAGAGGCAGACGCTAGCGATGATTGGCTATCATAATAGTTTCTATTAGTTCAATTCCCAAATTCAGCATGCGCTGTTGTACAGCAAATCATATATGGGATTTATCGTTTTTAAACTTAATTATGAACAACATTACATATTAACTATAATATTAGGAATTTAAGAACATTGCTTTAAAGCGGATGTTGTTATGTTGAGATTTTTATTGTTAAGTAAAAAGATTTAAATGAAATGTATAAAAAGTAAATAAAGTTAATGTTTGTTACTGTAAATTAGCATATTTGGTTGCATAAGTTTATCATTTTTGACTATCATAGTTCAAGAAACACCGTAAATTATGCTTAGATATTTTGTGGCTAAACGATTTCGCCGCAGGTGAGCACATGGTAGTTAGCATCAGCAGATTTCAACACCCACAAGGCTACTTGGCTAAGACCCGTTCAGTTACGTTTCGTAGTTTCAACATCGACTCGGAGCACTATGTTGTCGCAGCCAATGTACCTGTGTAGTTTTAAACCACGCCAATTTTTTAGAATGGTGATACGCTAATGCCCTCCTGCCAGTCGAGAGGAATTAAAGAGCTTTGTTTATGATCAATACATCGAAGGACTAGTTTAAAAACCTTACAGAAAGTCGCCATATATGGCTAAAACCATTTGCTTCCTCAAGGAAATTATTTTTCGTGTTTTCGAAATATAATATTAATTAAAAACGAAAATAATTAAATAGCTAAGAGGTAGTTTTATTAAAATTATATGCTATGTTTTAAGTAAAGGAAATTAAACTTTATGCACTTATTAAATAAATTAAAATATTCAGTTCATTCTTCGTCTACAATTCCGTCTACCTCATTGCGTATTTCGGTCGGCAGCGGTGTCTTCAAAACATTCGACACGGTTATACGGCGCTGTCGTTCTGTACTTTTTGTTTTTTCTTTCACCTTTGCTTTAGTTGCAACTTTAACATCTGGCGGATAAAATTCATTTTCGGTGCGGATTTCGGCTTTGGCAATCGGAGGAGCAATGTATGCTTGCCGTTTTACATTCTCGCGATGTGCACCAATAGCTGAAGCCAATTTGAAAGATGTAGTCGGTAGCTCTTCGGCTGGCACGCTATTTTCTTCGACTTCATTATCTAAACTTTGCTGCACGACATTAATAAAACCTAACTTAAATTCTTTAATACTTGCATGTGACTGCGAATAAACGTTCTTGTTTATTTTTGACTGCATTTCAGCATATTGTTGTGACATTTGTTCTAACGCATCCAATTCAGTTTCAATAGCTGAGATAATCGAAAACTCTTGCTTTAAACTGGGTTGATTATGTGCAATCTGACCGCCACCACCATTGATTCTCATAGGCGGATTATCGTAGTCGATGAGGCTTTCAATACCTTGACAGTGGTCAACAGCCGTAAAACTGAATGCATTTGCTTTGTATAACGTTTTGAAGATGTAGTAGCATTCATGCTTACCAGCAATTAAATCTGTATCGTTAAGTGCATCGATAAAACGCACCAACTCATGCCATGTCTCCCGTGACACTTCTAGCTTCACAAACTCCAGCGTCGGCTGTTTAAAATATAGCACGTACATGAGATAGATGCCACCAATGCGAAATGCACGTTCCTCATTCAATATGGGTTTCTGCAATGGTTTACCATTAGCGAGACGGCCGCAAGCGTAACGTTTAGCAAAATGCATAGCAGCGGAAGTAGTCTGGATAACTTGTATGTGCGATGTCTGTGCGGCCCAGATTTTCTTGAAGGCAATACGATTCCATTCGTCACAGAATGTTTTGAAACTTAAGTTGGATGCTTTAACAAAGTTACACAGCAGCAATTCACAGTCACTGTAGACAATGAGCTCCATTTTTGCTTACTTTAAGCGGTGAAGTCTACCATACGGCTTCGGGTCTTTGTACGGTGCAGTTTACTACACGGCTTAGGGTCTTTGTACATGCAGTAAGAATATTTAACTAATAAACAATTTATTTACATACAAGTTTACAAAACTACAGCAGAACAGCTGTTAAACAGCCAAGCATATGAATGTTAGCGTTGCCACTATGTCAGCATACCCGGTTAAGTCTTTTCAAAAACCGTTTTGAACATAAGTAAATAACGTTGAAATTTTAGTAGAGAAAAGGAGAATATGATGATAGTAAATTTAATTCTGTGTAAAAATAAGAACAGAACGGCTCAGGGTCTTTTTACTACAACTACAAGAAGTTTTTCAGATTAGTGCTTATGAGTTCATAGCTGTAGACGTTGACATCAATAGAAGAATTTCCTATGGCGGAGAGTTTCGTCACACGTCCTTCGGAAAAGCTTTTTCTGATGATGAGTTGAATACACCATAACCTAGCGAAGTAGCTATCAGACAAAAGAGTACTTCCATACGTGAACAATATAGAAACCACTATAATAAAAAATATTTGCTTCACACGTCTCGAAAACAATTTTTGAAACAGCGCCAGATGATACCGCACTTGAGCAAGAAAACGAAGCGTTTTGGAAATGCGATTGCTTACTGGAATCGCATCTCACATTAAAATAGCCTTTTTTTTTCAATAATCTTTCGTCGACATTTCACTCAATTTTAAATTTCGAACGCTTCATGCACACGTACACAAGAGAGGCATCATGCCGCAAAGATTTTCTTCATGCTGCATGAGCGTGTCTAGGCCGCAGCGCTGACAGTATATTGCTGCAGCTGTTGAATATGTTGAAAACACATACATTGCAGTACGTCAACGCATTATGAGTATTTAACCAAATAGTATACGCCAATTCCGCTTCTTCTGTCTTCGTGTTCGGACGTGTTTTTTATTGGCGGCTGCTTTTCCAAGCGCGTGTATATGTTACAAACAAAAACAACAATAACAACGACAACAACAGCGTATAGTAATAAAAACAAGGAGTTCATACTTTTTTACGCTCGCGCGAATTTTTAACAAAATTTCTCAGTTTTAATTAAGCTGCAACTATTATTTAAAATAAAACAAGTTGCAGACACTAAACTGATATTTAATTAAACGTTTCTTTTTAACTGGATGCTGTGTGTGTTTGTGCTTTCTCTCGCTCTTATTCTCTCGCTCTAACTATTAAGCGTTGATCATCTCAAAAAGTGTTTTCATAAGTTCATATGTATGTGTGTGTGTTTGTGTTTTTTTTCTAATTGCGGCTAAGAATTTCTATCAAACAGGAAAATTAGAAGAAGAAGAAGTTAAAAAGGCCGAAAGCAGCAATAACAACTACAACAACAACGACAGCACAACAGCCAAAAAAAAAAGTTGCTTGTACCAAAAAAAAATATAGAGAAAAAAAACAAGCAAGTCTGTGCCTGTCTGTCTGCTGTGTGTATATCAATAAATAAGCTTACAAGTTGCTCTTATTAAATTCACATTAGTTTTATATTTAAATGAAATATACATATATATATTTCTATAAAAAACAACAACAACAAAAAAGACAGTCACATTCTATTACGCCTGCAGAGGTGTTAATGTGTACATGTGTATGTCTGTATGAGTATTTTGTATAGAAAAAACAAAAAGAATTAATAAAATACAATAACAACACCAACAACAGTTAGTAGTAACAAAACTCGTGTGGATTAAAACGAAGTATAAAGAAAAAAAAACAAAAACGTGTAAAAATACAAACACAACAACAATTGCTTTTGGACAACGCCTGGCAATAACAAATACAAAAATTGAAAGGTATTGCGTTTTTATTGTAAATATTTTTTTTGTGCATATTTTTCTTCTGAAAAGCTGTTTTTCCAGCTTTTCTTTGTAGTTTTTTTTTTTTATTTTGTTTTAATTCTTGCACAAATATATACAAAAGCCGAAAATTGCAATTAGCATCGCTAGCATAGCTGCTGCCCAAGCCCAATCTGTATTATCCTGCATGGGACCAACTTCAGCTGTCGTCTCATGGCTCATTATGCTCCTTGTCAAATATTTAATATTCTATAAAAAAAAATATTGCTTTAAAAATGTGTACAGTTAGAATTTTACTAATAAAACAGTAAATACAGTGTAGCCTCGAAAACAAATACCATTTGTAGAAATATGACAGTTTCATAATTAAATAATATAAATAACAGTTATATAAAAATTGTATAGAAAATTTAATAAAATTTGATAATCTGGGAATATTACAAAAAAATAAAATTTTTTTTGAATCAAAATCTTTAATTATAGCTAAGTTCCCTTTGTACTCCAACTCAATTAGACCACCGAGACTGAAATTTTAAAATTTCCAAATGTAGATTATAATTCTGGTCAATTTCTAAGAGCTTTCGATATGTCCAACTCACAAAAGTTTTTGGGTTTAGGAGATTATCATCAAATATCTCAATTAATATATGTGATGTGAGAGATCTCAAACTTCTCTGTAAAGAATAGAATCATATTTCTTTTAACTTCTTTACACATATGTATATAATGCTTTGATATTGAAGTAGAATTAGAATTCCTAATAAAGATTTGTAAAATTGTTGGAGTTTATTTAAAATGAATTAATTCTTCATGAAATAAGTCCTTTATGGATTACTACACTATTCATCCGATTTCATAAATCTTCGGTCAGTTGTTGACTACACTCCTCTCAAAGCTCAGTGGCATCTATCTTACATTAAATTCTATATCGTCATCTGATCTCAGATGGTTTTAACATATTTTATATGAATCTCATAACAGTCTCTTGATCCAAGTGTAATGGAGGAGTCGTAATATACCCTATAAAGTATTAAGTACTTTCTTACTTCGTATAAAAATTCTATCCGATATACATATTTCGAGTTTTTCGTCCGTTCGATTGTATGAACGATGAGATCTTGCAGACTAAAAATAACTGAAGGCTTTGAATAATTAGACGTTCCCATTTACGCTGTTTAAAATTTGCGCCTAAATTTGGAATTTTGTATGAAACTGTTTTTCTGGAAGGGTTTTTCCTCCCATATAAATCCGCGTCTATTTTTAAGATTCAATAATATATTTTTGCATGGTCTTTGCGGAATTAGTAAAGTATGAAAATTATCATTGGGAGATTCAGTCTGTCTGTCCTGTGGCTGTATGAATCAAAACCCACTTGAAGTTATAGTCCCTATGCAAACTCAACACTTTTAAATTTTTATATGAAAATAATATCTTTCTATGAAGTAAAACTTCGCCCGCCCATTTTTAAAGATAGACCTCACATAAAACCATCCACATTCTTCTTGATTTTTCATGGTTAGTTTCTCGATATGCTGGCTTCTTATGTCTAAAAGCTGCGAAAATATATTAATGGGCGTACCAGAAACTTACTGAAGAAACTTACAGGAAGATATATTATTTAAAATTTGAAAGAGTTATGACTGCAGGACAAAACGTTCCTGAAGTTTTGCAGGTAGTTCGGTTATGGATTGTAATCTTGAGGAAACAAATGAAGAGGAAGACATAACGATGATACAATTCGATGTTTCATAATGGTTGAAGGGCATATCAAGACTCACCACCTTATGACATAAGTCTTACGTTGTATAAGCTGGAGTTATTTGCGCTTTTTGGGTCGAGCAATTGGTTCAAAATCTTGCGTGTAATCTTGTTAATCAAATTAAATTGATTTAGAAGCCGTACTGATGGCTTATTCAGTACCATGGGAAGTCAAAAATCATTTTGAACTTGTTGGTTGTTAAAATAAGCTAGAAAAGTAGTCATATCGCACAGAACTTAAGATCGAACCTTAATAAGGTGTAGATCTAATGAAAATCGGCAACTAATCAAAAAAAAAAACGTGATTTTTTGAAGATTTAACTTTTTGCATTCTAAGTTACGATTCTTCTCAGTTAATGGCGGTTACTTTAATAAAGGAGAATATCGTGAACAGTTCGACTAGGCACTGTGTTCAATAGAAGCTATGGACTAATAATTAGAGTAGAAGAGGAGGACTCCATCTGGTTTTGAAAAATTATTATATTATATTATTATATTATTATGAATATTTTTTAATTGGCACGTTGGGGATCAAGTGCTGCTGAGTGTCCGCCGTTGAACTACATAATTTATTTTTGACCAAAAGACTTCGGCATTCGTACAACAAGAAAATATTGTATAAAACTTTTATGGAATTCGGGAAAAACATTCAATAACCGATAGCTTCTCATAGCTTCTGATAGCAAATTGCCCATCGTTGAACTAAATCTTTTATTTTTGGACAAAAGACTTAAGAACTCGTACAATAAGAAAATATTGTATACTTCTTTCTTGGAGTCCCAAAAAACTTTAATAAACTGTATGTTTCTCATGACTTTTGATAAAAAAAATTTATTAAGATCCAAAGAAAGCTTTATACTTAATTTCGCTTATCATTTCATTTATAAGGTCTTCCATTATATGCTCGACTATTTAAATTAGTCTATATTTTGTTTTGCAAAATGAAAGGTTTCCCTATTTTTAAATAATAAGAATACTGGGTTTGTCCATGTATATAAAATTATTTCGTAAGAAAACATTTCTATGGAAAATTTATTAAAATATAAATATTATTATTTTCACGTTTACCTCTTAAAGGTTTACACAATGAACTATGTTGCATCAAACATACCCTTTATTTTAAAAAAAAAAATTCTGATATTTTCGTTAAAAAAAAATTCTCCTTTCAAATTGAAGGAAAACACAACAACTCCTACAAAATGAAGTTTTCACTTTATGCGAATAAAATAAAACATATAGCTATATAATCGTATGTATATATATATAAAATGTTATTACTATTTGTTGTTAGTGTTACATTGCTACAACAACAAAAAAATAACAATTTAAACAACAACAACAAGTTTAGCTAATAAGGTAAAATTGTTGCGTTGTTGGGATAAAAAAAAAACCACAAAAAAAAACAAAAAAACTTGTCCACAAATCCATCATTGGAAAGTTGCTTTAATGATTACTATCTGAAATGCATCAGGTTAGTTGGTGGAATGCTCTCTAACTCTTTTTATAGCGTTGACAGTTGCGGGAGCTGCTAACTCGCTTAAAATATTTAAACAATTTTTATTTGTAAAATAAATAATGTAAAATATTTTTCAAAGCAATTGTAAGTTTTTTCTTATTGGAGGCTACTAAGCCAAAGAAATTATAATACATAATATTTCTTTTCACTTTTGTTTATAACCATGAACTACTATATGACTTCTAGCTCTATATATAGACTCAACAATTATTTATAATTTCTGCATCTAATGATTTCCATTTGAGTGAAACTTTTGCAAACGATGTGCTTAGAAGATACGCTTCCATCGTTTTTGAACATTAGCCACAAATTGCTGAGCACATTAGAGATATTTAACGAAAAAAAAAAATGTTTATTGTGCATAATTCAAGACATAAAACAAATATAATTTGTGAGTCTCCAGACTGACTGCTTTAGAGATTTAAATGCTTAAAGATATTTTGTTTCGGCGAAGATACAGTTTGCGCGCTATAATGACAACTTGACATTTGACAGCCATATATCAATGGCCTAGCGAAATAAGAAAAAAAAACTAATTTATATGTTTCTAGCAAATGGTAAATTATTGCATTTTTCTTGAAATGTTCTAAGGTTACTGGTTTTTGAATACCCTTTATACAAAGATGAGATGGTAATAGATTTTTTTAAAATGCATCTACTTAAAGCATATTATTTAAGATATGTTTTTTTTTTTTAATAAAAATGAATAACAGAATATTATATTTTTTTCTTTTCAAATCTTTTTTTTTTCCTTCTCAATTCTTTTTGAAATTGTAATTGAAAAATTTCTTCAATTTAATTTTTATTTTATGCCTAATTTTTTAACTTTTAGCGAAACTATTGAAAAATTTCAAGCGTCACGAAAAAGTGAAATGTAAAGCTACTGTTAAATAACAGTTAGTTGCAGTGGCCATTAAACAGTGCTGTTAACTGATAACTTTTAACGGCACTCTTTGAAGAATAATGTTAGTTAACAGCATTGAGAAAAGTTTTTGAAAGCCGCTGTAGATTTAACAGTTCAAGTTCTATGTAAATCATTAACATTGGTTTTGAGTTAAACCTATCTATGTACCTAATTTAGAAGGTCTTGTCTTGTATAAAATACAAGAGTGGAGCATTAATTCTGGAAATGTGGTTTAATGTAAGTCAAATGCATACAATGACTGTTGTTGTATTGGAGATATTGATTCAGTAAGATGTTTCTTCGAAAGTGTATTTTTTTTAGTGGGTTCATATCTATATGTTGATATCTATATAAAATATGAAAGTCAATTAGATTCAGGACAAAAAAAAAAAGATCTACCAATTATCAAAATTGAATTATTTTTTATACCATTCACACATATTGTTAAAATTTGTTTGATATATATGTTTGATCCACTGAACGATACAAGTTGATAGAGCCATGTCCGTCTGCTTGCCAACTGGCAGGTATTTCGCAATTTCGGAGCATAGCTAGACTAATTTATGTTGCATTCAAATAAAGCTTCATAGTTGACCTGCCACGTCCATTTTTTCTAGTAGCGCTATACAAAGTACACTATCGCTTTTGAGTTTTTCTATAATTTTTTTTTTCAGTTAAAATAAACTTTACATTTGATATGATGACTTTTATTGGATGAACTATTCACAAATATATTGTGGGTATAAGTCCTCTTTAAGAACGGACGTTTCATTAATAAAAGTATATAGAGGCGCGTGGTGTACATCATTTGAAACACCATGTGAAGGCTATTAAAGTTTTTCTAGTTTTCATTATCATATCAAATTGATCTATTTTAATATCAATATGACATTTTTCATATCATTTTGCTTGAAAAGTTTAAAATGATATTTCAGATTATATCAAACTGTTATTTTTTTAATATCAATATGACATTTTTCGTATTATTTTGTTCAAAAATATTATAATGATATTTTAGAATGTATCAAAATAACAAATTTTCAAAATGATATTTTAGAACTTATCAAAATTATTATTTTTAATATCAATATGACATTTTTTATATAATTTTGTTCATAACGATAAAAATAATATTTTAAAAAATATCGTAGTGATATTTTTTAATATTAAAATGACATTTTTCGTATCATTTTGTTCAAAAAGATCATAATGATATTTTAGAATATAACAAAATAATAAATTTGTTCAAAATTATCATAATGATATTTTAGATATTTAGTGATATTTTTTTAATATTAAAATGACATTTTTCGTATCATTTTGTTCAAAAAGATCATAATGATATTTTAGAATATATCAAAATAATAAATTTGTTCAAAATGATATTTTAGAACATATCAAATTTATTATTTTTAATATCAATTGACATTTTTTATAATTTTTTTCAAAAAGATTAAAATATTATTTTAAAACATATCAAATTGATATTTTTTAATATCAATATGACCCTTTTCGTATCATGTTGTTCGAAAAGATCAAAATGATATTTTGACAACATGTCAAAGTGATCTTTCTTATATTTAAATAAAATTTTTTTTATATATTTTATACGAAAGATCAAAATATTATTTTCCAACATATCAAATTGATATTTTTTAATATCGGTATGACATTTTTCATATCATTTTGTTCGAAAATATCTAAATGATATATTAAATTGAATTTTATTGTATTTATTTCGAAACGAGACAAATGATATTTTAGAATATATCAAAGTGATATTTTTTAATATCAAAATGCCATTTTTTAAAGTGTTTTGTTCGAAATGATAAAATCAATATAACGTTTTGTTCGAAAAGATATTTTCAAACATATCAAAATGATATTTTTTTTATATCAAAATGATATTTTTTTTTAATATCAAAATGACATTTTTCATTTTATTAAGAAAAGTCATTTATTTTTGCCTTTGTTAATACTTTTTTTTTATAAAATGATATTTTTTTTTTACGTTTAAAATGTGCCTTAGCCAATTTACAGGGTATCTCAAAATTGCATACACTCAACTGCAGCGTTCTTTCATGTTCAAAATATTTGTTTTTAATTTTTTTTTTTTTGTCCAAGTCATAGTTTTCTAATTTATTTAGTGTTGCGCTGTTGCAGTTGAATTTTATCAATAAATCACTTGACACTGACAGCGCCTGCTAGCGCCCAAAAAAATAAAAATAAAAAAAATAAACCAGGGACGGCCACCCACCTACATCAAATTCAACACTAGCTAAGCAGGCGCCCAACTCTTTGAGTTGTACTAGGCTGCTGATTTTCAATATATAATATATATAGTCGTATAGCAAAAAAACTTTTCATATGCAATTATGTATGTTGTTGGTGTTGTTGCTTGTCATTCAGCGCCTGTTACACAATTTTCTATTGCAGTTTTCTGTTGCTCTGTGAAAAATTCACTTTTACTCATGTACATACTTCTCTACACATATGGAAAAATATGTATGTACGTACTTATATACAATGTAATTTTTTCTTGCTTTTTTCCGGATGTTCGCATGATTTTTTTTTTTAGTTTTAGTTTCGCTTCTCAACTACAAAATATAATTTTCCATTGGTTTTGCTTTTCTGCTGTTACATTTTGTTTATGAAAATTACTGTTGATTTTTCTCAAAGTTTTTCTTATTGTTATTTTTCTTTCCTATAGGCAATTTTCTTTTCTTTTTTTGCTTATTGTGTTTGTTAGAGGTTTGTTTTGCAATTCCCAGCGTAGAAATTGTATATAATAAATGTATATAAAGAGGGTACATGAAGTTGTATGAGTTTTTCCCTCAATATTTTCTTTAACTAAATACTTACAATATAGTCTGGAGACAGTGCAGTGAGCTATAGTAACTACAGCCCTAAAGTTAACGGACGTTGGCCCAGTATTGGTGCATTTTTAATGTTATGAGGAAATGTGATTTTTTAATTTTAAAATAAATTTTTTAACTAACATTTCCGCCATGGTGAAACAGTTTTGGAGAAGTTGTTTAAATAAAACTTTTAGTTTGTAAAAATAAATGCAGTAAAACTTGAATTTTTATATATAGAGGGTTCTATATAGAATTTTTAAATAATTTTTTCATACAAACTTAGTTCGTTAATTTTGCTTCGCTTCAACAGCGACATTACAGTGTCACAGCGCCATAACAGCGCAACGACGGAGACTTAACAGAAAAATATCGTAGAAGCGAAACCACACGAAAGTTTATACTGTACGTGTGCAGGCAGCGCTGCTGTGTGAATCTTCATAGCTAGTATTTTTTTTGAAATTCTTTAAAGCTTTTGCTATTGGGTCCAAGCTAATTTCCATGCGTTCCCTCTCAAGATGTGCTCGGCGTTATCTATTAGTTCGATTTAATGTGGGTAACATGATGCTTCTGCGTGACAAAAGCGGCATAGATAACAGTTGTGGCCACTCAGAAGCTAAGTGAGATAGATATTTACCACAACGCTCTAACGGTGATGTGTCCATCGACCGTTATCGAAGAAATCTCACTTTTCTTACCACTTTATAAAGGTTTCAACATTTGTTTTTCTTTTTCGTGTTCTGTTTCCTTGACATTGGAGATATATATCGCCATATATATAGCTTCTGGCATCAAAATTACAATTACTAGAGCAGCATCTTTTGCTCCAGTCCTTAAAATGAGTTTCATACCTCTAAAGTAACTTGTTTTATGTAGTATCGAGGCCCATATAGACGCTGAGTAGTGGACTTTACTACACTGTGTCGTTGAGATTTTTTTTATTGAGCTTCCTACGTTCAGCGTTATGATAATACCGGTCTATTACTTTTTTCTGCACTTCTAAATGATTATTGTAGCACAGTCAACTGTCGAAATTTTTAATATCTAGATATTTTTGATTTGACATTAAATCGGATATCAGATTTCATGGGACCAAGCACCTATACTTGCAGAACTGCACCTACATAAATTGAACTTGCATATGAATATAGACGGAAAGCAGCGGAAAGTAGTTTTTATAGCACCGTTATATCCGCTATAGAACTTAAGAAATTATCCATTGGCAATCGAATTCGTATTTTTTTCAATTTGACCTTAACTTGGGGTAAACATTAGAATGTTTGCATTAAATATCTTTCCTGTAGCTAACATAAATTGAATCTAGAGTAATTTATTATGTTGGCGAACGCAGATCATCATGGTTTCTTCCTTCTGTAAGTGGTCTTTTTTAGTCTTCCAATGGTCGCAGTCAAATTACTATTGTTTACTCAATGCAGGCATTGGTATTCAGTCTTACTGAGGTAAGGAGATCAAGCAGTTGCTAAATAATTTCAAACAAATCGTCAGAATATGCGTGGAAACAATAGTCCCTGCTCGGGCGCCTTATTGATATAAAATTCTTTTCAATAAAGTTTACGAATAAACGATAAATATATTAAGGGAATATATGTGAACGTAGTAAATAATAATTATGCATTGATATAATAATATTGTGGAAAAATAATTATTTTACACAAACAATAGAAAATCAAGTTATTAGATTGTTAAGTAGCATATAGGAAATCATATAACTATATCTACAAGCATAAGAGTTCGGAAAATCTGATTTTCAGACACCATTTCTAAATGTTTTTAAATATATTTCCATGAAAAGCACACACATACGCTTACATTTTTCTTGTTTCTAAAGATTTGCTTTACAATGCTTAACATACACTTAACAGACTGTTAACAAACTGTTATGTTACATTTGCTGCTTATGTATGTAAATAGATATCGGACATTTTGATTTTCTTTTGTTTACTTTTTTTATTTTTTGCTTTGAAAAATTTTATTCTTTAACGCTTTGACATAGTCATGCTCTTTGTGCGACTTGTTGTTATTGTTATTGTTGTAGTTGTTGTAGTAGTAGTTGTTATGTTTAAGTTATAGCCGCTAATTAGCGTTGCGCTTGGTACTTGAACTATGTACATTTGTTTGTACGTCGTCTGTCTGGCACTATGTCTGTGCGTCCATTCATTCTACAATAGTGTATCTAGATACGTTTATATATTGTAGTATGCATGCATGTCGTCTTGCTGTTAAACTTAACGGTTAATTGCTTTGGTAGGTTCTTTTCTTTTTGACAGTTACATGCTAAAGTGTCAATGACACTTGAATAATGAGTTCATGGGCTGACTACGAAATGAAAAAAAAAAAAAAAAGAAAAGCCAAGTGAATGCAGTTCTTTATATATTTTCTTTTTCTTAAATCTTTTGCATAAAGCAACTATATAACTTTTCAAGCCTAAGCTGCTAATTTACATTTAAAAGTTTCCCCGAAAATAATTATTTTCATTTGAAACTTTCTTGAGAAAACAAATTTTTTATATTAATGACAACGGCTTAAATCAAAGCCTTCATCATTTCTCATGCTTACTACTGGCGCCATGAATAATAGACCGTTTGAACCCTTGCTTTTCCTTTCGGTTTTTCGTCTCATTAGCCAACACTGTTACACATAATCACGCTTTAATGATAAAGCATCACAAATATTTAATTACAGAGTAAATCTTGCATAAAGCTATAAAAATCTTCCAAAATGGAAGACAGTCGGCAGTACTAAATCAAGCAGAAAACCTTTAATGACAGTTTAGAGTATTTATTTGGATTAACATTTCTTTCTCGAGACATATTTGTGCCATGTTAGCTATCTTTGTGTGTGAAAAATATAAAATCTGTATTAGTCGAGAGAAAAAACAATCAAAATCGTCTGAAAGTAAAAAAAAAACCCCCTGCGGCATTTCCGTTTTGTTAAGAAAAGGAAAGCCAGACAAACAAGTGAAAAAGGGCATTAAAAACAGGTAGATATGCACACATAAAAATAATAAGCGACAGCTGTAGACAGCGAACGTGAAAAATCGGTTATGGAAACCCTTCACAGTCGATTTTGTAGACACTAAATACTCAACATTGTTTTAAACAATTAGGCGTCTTCTACAGAATGACAATAAATGTGCAGATATTTTGATGTGCACAGAAGGGCGAGTCAGCTGGATACTAGTTGCCGCCTCAGATCTTACGAAGTTTTTATGTTCTGCGCGGCATGAATGAAATTTTGCGACAATGAACAGAAGTATACAAGTGTTGCTAGTCATGACAGTTCGGTGTAAGTGGCATGTGAAATGGTGTTTTATATAACAACATGTTGCACAATACTTTGTTCTTGAAGATGAAACGTAAATTTTTAAACCAAAAAAAGAAATTGATTTTAACTGGGTGGGCAACACAGTCTTAAGATTTTGCAAATCACATTTCGTGACAAATTGATAATAATAGTAGGAGAAGTATATGCTTCATGGTTTGGAGTTGCACAAAAGACTTTTTTTCCTTATAGATGGACGGTTAGCTAGGAACATCAAATTTGATGGAATTTTTTGGAAAATTAAAAATCGAATTGTTCGTTTTTAAAAAAAATGTATATTATTGCATTAGCCTTATTGTATATATTATTAAAACTTGAGAGGCTGGCCTTGCTCTTGCGTTTCATCTCTCTCCATTTCTCTCGACATCGCTCTGTAATAGCTCGCTTTGTTTATAGTCAATCAACCATATAGTACTTCTGATCCTATCACCAAACTTTTAACAAATAATATTATAAAACAACCAACATAAAATTTCTCATAAATTATACAAGATGGCTACAGGTCGCAAAAGTAATTTCTCTAAATATTAAGTACTTAATTTCACTTGTTGCAGCTGCAGCAGTCAGCTTACTTAACCATTCGGCGGCGTCGGTGCCCGACTCAGTCTGAGCCAACTCATTGGCGCCGGTGCTCCTGGGCATGAATGACCACTTTCAGTGACAAAAATTGTTTATGAAAACATTACTCCAATAATAATAGTAATAATAATAATAATAATAAAACTAAAAAAAATTAAATAGAAAAATAAAACAACGTTGAGAAAAATCGCCATAAACAAGTTTTTTCATTTGTTGCGCGACTCGTTTGCGTCTTGTTTGGGTGGCGCCGCCGTGTTTGTAGATGAAGCGGTTTCAGCTGCTTTTCACAGTTAATGGAAATTCATGTTGGATGGAAAATTATATTGTAGCAGCGGTGTGTATTTTTGTTAGCGGGGCGTGTGGACGCAAACAACTCAGACAGCTGATTATACAACAAAATGCGTACGAAAATAGATGCTTGACTTAATACAAAAAGAAAAAAAAATGCTTTAAATTACTCATAATCTAGTTAAAAAGTGTTACTGAATAGCTAACGTGCCAAATTGTTTTATATATATCAGTTAACTGATAATCTTTAATTTTTGATATTTGAAAAAAAATTGTTGCTTTCATTATTGAAATTGCGATTTTAATTAAACAATGAATAACTGTGTTAGCTGAAATCGACCATGAATCAGTGCTGATATCATCCATAAATTTGTTAACAATAAAAGGAGAAGAAAAACAATATGATTAACCTAATATTATAGTTATTCTAGCCCGAATACAATGGAATGAATTGCTCAATAAAGAGTACAGGTTTCAAAAGACCCCACTAGCTGTTATTCATGATGTATAGTATGTTCTAATCATGTATGTTTCCTACAGACTTCCAAACCATGCCCATTTTTTCATTGGAACTTACTTCTACTGATCCCATTAACATTTATTTGAAATATCATCCCTGTTCCTCAAATGGATGCAAAGATATGAAGAATTTTGCTTATCGCTTATATGGCAGGTGAGGCATCAACCGCTCCGATTTCAAATAAATGTTGTCTATTTTACTCCTTACAACATTAGTCATTAGGCCGTAAAAGTCCAGTCAAAATCGGTTCAGTGGTTTCGAAGATTTGCCGGAACAAAAAATCCAGACAGACAAAAATTTTAAACGTTGGATTTTTGATATAAATACTTTCTTGTTGTTGGTCCTCACTGATAAATCATTTAGGAAAAGGCTTTTAACTTTCAAGTATGGTTTGTTCAAAACGTTTCACTCGGGAGAATCCAAAAAATCCGAAGATAATGCATTCGTTGCATTACTCTATAAAGTTTCAACGAAATAGAGCTCTCAGAATTATTATGAGCCGTTTTAGTACGATTAAAACCCATAGAAAATATTATGAAAACAAGAACAATGGGTGCCACATGAACTGTATGCCAGATATCTTGAAAGTAAATATTTTACCTGAGAGAAAAGTATGATAGTGATTTGAGATAATAACTGCATATTCTATGCGATTCCTAAACAAACAAAGAACAGTTCTTTAAAATCTTGGCTAGTTTCAGCATTTTATCCAATATCTAAATCTTCCTTGAATCACTGTGTCTTGGAACTATACTTTTTCATTCAACACCAAAACCGAAAATACATGTTTCAAAGGTCTTACTCCATAACTGATGGAACTAAAAGGTCGTAATATGAGCTGCTGAAATCTATCGATTTAATTAGGCCTTATCAATCTCTTTAAACAAATTACACATAGTGCTCTTGAGAAGACTGTATCCGTTACGAACATCCCTCAAGAAGTTTTACTTCATTTGTGTGGCCCAGGCTCACTATTTTTTTCTAGTTAGTCCTTAAGAAGTTTAGCCCGAGCTCAATACTGGTACAACGAAATAAAGTTGATGGGAGTTTGAGTTTTATCTACAAAGGAGTAGTCTAACAGGTGAGTCAGTGGAGTTAAGAAGAGAATTCTTCAAGCCAGCTACTATAGCAAGTTGGTATCTGAATTCAAGAGCCATACTTCTAGATTCAAATAGTAGATTATTATTGGACGTGGATCTAAATGCCCCTATGGAGAGTTGGAAGGCAGAGTGAACGTCCTTCCGAGAATATCGAGTAATTAAAAATTGTTTTGTTGATATAGATACGGAATTTTCAAATATATTTTTTGTAGTTAAGTTTCTTACAGTAATTCCAGTAAAAATTCCTTAAATGAATATCTCCTATACAAATTGAAGTTTCAATGCCTTTACAGGGTATCTCCATTTTCTGCTTATGCTATTTTTATACATACAGTACTGTAAGCATGAACCTTATGTTAAACGTCTCAACTGTTATCATACTGTTAACATGCTGTAAAGCATGAGTGACGACAGCTGTTCGCTAGCATATTCGTTCGCCGAAGGATAACGAGTGCAGTTTGTAACTGTGTATATGTATATTCGTGTATATGTATATCTATGTATATACTAAACTGGAGTTGTTGTTTTAAGTTTTCAGTTTTGTTGTTGCACTCCATATACATTTTAAATGCATTTGACCCACATAAACTCTTTTATATAACATCGAATGAAGCTAGAGCGAAAAGCGTGGGAAATACGAGTTGTAGGGCAAAGAGTCTGTACGAACGCCTACATAAAAAGGATATACATAAGTATACACAAATGCAATTCGCGCCTTGTTTTTCGTGAAATTTTCTATATAGCTGTATGTATATATGTGTGGGCATATATATATATATATAATATATAGATAAATTTATATAGGTACATATTGCCATTTGATGTTGACTCTAAGCTTGTTGCCAACTTTCAACATTTCGCCTGCATGCTTCGTGTATCCTGTTCGATTGCAAGCGCAAATGACGACGACAGCGCGCTCCTTATCAGTGTACAACACAAATTAAGCAGTTTAGTATTTTATGAAAATTTATAGCAACACATTGTAAAGCGCAAATATTTTACGTTTTGATGTCGGTTTCGAAGTTGTTCTAGAAGATACATTTTTTTTAAAGTTACATATGTAACTGCCTACCTAGATATATGTACATATATAGTGTGTGTGTGTGTGTGCTTTGATGTGAATACCTTTGTGGCGGTTGATTTACAAGTCTCTACAAACAGTTTACCAGTAAAGGTAAATATTTAATGTAAATGTGTAAATACTTGATATGGAGTATAAGTGCAAGAAAAATTAAATAAATGACATGTAGAAATGATATGTAGATATGTAGCTACAAGATATGATTGAACATTTTTTATACGTATTTTTTGTGTCTGTTTTGAAAACTAAATAAAAGTTTTATTGAAGTGTTGAAAAAACTATTCGTGAATTCTAAAGAAATGCAAATAAAAAAAAAAACAGTTTAAGCAGGTTTAAGGGACATCGCAGAAGGGAAAGAGTGTGCAGTAGTTTTGCATATATCTATTCGTCGATTTCGACTGATAGTTTTGGATCCTACAAGACTTCGATTCAAATGCATTCTCAAATGATGTGTTTAAGAAGTGTAGATCGATTCAAATCCACGAAATGCAATTTGTTGGTGTGATTCGGGATGAAAAATTAATTTAATCGTGCAATGCTGATTTGTCTTAGACTTTTTAAAGATGCATTTAAATTAGCGACTTATTGAATAACCGTCCCGACATTCATATAAAATATGTTAAAACTATCTGAGAATTATAAAAATTTTTAAAAAATTCTGTATCGGGATATAGTAGAATATATCGTATGATAGATGTATTATGCCAGAAATTTGCGCGGTAGTGTACGCAAGAAATTCTCAAAATATAATGGGGATCAGATGAATGGTGAACTTATCCTTAAACATACATGCATCCATTTTTTTTACATTTAATATACATATGTCATAAATTTTGAAAGTGCTAGAAATCAGTTTGTACTGTTTTCGGGTCTTCCAACTCGTGATAAAGCAATATATAGTTGGCCGTGGGAAAAACAATTTTTTTATAGGTAGATTTGAACCAAAGAGAAGTTTTAACCATGGGACTATTGGCAAATTTGTTCATAACTTTGGAATGCTCGGGATATTTGCCAGCTGGCCGGTTGCAGGTGAAGATGACCGTCAAAATCAAATTGTCTTTCAAGTCTTTAATAAGTAACTTCGTACCATTATACATGTTAGGAGGGCTTATCGTCCTTAAAAGCATGATAGGAGTACCTACTTTTAATAGGTTTTGACTTAGCCAGGGACTCTTTGTATAATCAGTTTGTTGATTTCATAGGCAGTATCGTTCCTATGCGATTATATTGATCTGGAACACAACCAGTGAAAGTCTCAGGTAAATTTTCGAGTCCCGGATATACTGCTTCTATAAGATGCTGACGTTGTGTCTTATTTAAAATGAACAGAATTAGTGCCTAAATTTAGATAAGGAAAAACATCTTTATCAAAATCTTCATGCGTGTCTCCACCAAGATAGGGTTTAAGACAGGCTTTGAGGATATCTGCACGCATCCATTTTGTAACTACAGAGAGTTTCTGCTAAAAATGCCCTGTTATCATAAAAAATAAATCATCCCATAATGGCAGTACAGCTTCTAAAGGTCTTTCAACGTTCGATGAGTAGTTTCAGAACAACGTTTCATACATCTCTTTTACACTTTAGGTTACTCAATTATTAACAACGTAGCATTCTACTGGTGAGAAAAATTTTTAAAATCGGTTAAGTAGTTTCGAAGATTTCCTCCTACATCCAAATAAACATCTATACAAACATTATCTCTGTTGCTTGTTGCGCAGTTTTGAACATTTTATTATTTTCTGTTGAAAATGGGTATTTCTGTAATTTTTGGGAGTCAACAACTTGCTCGCCCCTTTTTTAGGGTAGTTCCCAAACAAACCAACTCCTTTTTAGCAACTTATTTAATCCATAATTTCCCTTAATATTGTAGGAGATGTCCAGACATTCAGATCAGGTGGATGCCATAGTGCTCAGACTGCTTGATTAGAGATGGTGGCTTTCGGTATTGGTTTTAGTATTGTTGATCTATGAGTTAAGCGTTTTGCAAGTTAGAAGTTAGTTAGTCCGAGAAAGTGCATAGCCGAGTATGACACGAGATAGTGTGCAGTTTTTTGTGTAGCTAACATTCCTGCTTAGTACACACTAAAATGTTGAGGTGGTTCAAAGGATTTGTAATCCTCAAATTTGTGGAAAAGATGCTTGGACTGTCATGTTTTGCAGTCTCTATGAAGCTATGAATGACGTCCCATTTATGACTTCATTGTTTTAGTCATGTTTGGGCGATGCATCGGCTATATTTCCAGCAGATCTTTTAACCCTCGGTATCCTTTATGTATATGTTGGAATTTTCTAAGTAGTATTGCTTTTATATGTGTTGCGTGGAACCGTCTAAATAATGAACTAACCGTTTCTGGACAGTTTCAGCCGGATTCCATCGTTTTGTCTTGCTTCATTTTGCATATCTGCTTCTGAAGGCGTGATGGCATGGGTAGCTTGAGGAGGTGACCATGCTACTTTAGTTTATCATATTTTTTTTCATGGAACCCTAAATATTTTTCTAAATTAAAAGTTTCCCTTTCGCTATCAGCTATCAGGCTGTGCAAGATACTGTAAAATCGGTTCAACCGTATTAGAGATTAGCTCCAACAAGCATACAAAAATTTGAAAAAATTTTAAATTTTAGAAATCTGTTTTTTGACATTACAAGCAGACATTAGAATTTTATTTATATGTATTCATGTGGTAGGATGTTCCATTCTAAGCTAAATTTACCAGAGTTCTTCTTAAGGTAGTTCCTACAATTTGATTTAGATGATGCAACGACGAAGCGACATGAGCATACTCTTTCTAAAGCTGAACAGTCACTAATTCTAATTAATTTTTCTTACAAGCTTGTGTCTGTCAGAGTAGCCGCTCACGATGCCATCTCTGAAGTTCTTAAATCACGACCAAATATAAACTTTTGAATCTAACCTTTTGCATACATAAAGGAAAATGAGCATGAAACAGGAAAATACTTGGCAGACTACAAGGCAGGAAGTTTTAAGGATATACTGCTGCTTGTCAGGCACTGTTTGTGCAAGTGTGGTGCTAATGCGCCTTCTTCTATGTCTTCTTGTTTCCGTTGTTCTTTTGGTTAGTGTTGAAGAATTTTTAGTGCGGAAATGCAGCCAACTTTTGCGATAAAAAAACAATTTTTTTTGTTGCTTGTCATAAGTGTTTTAGTTGAGTGTTGTAAAGTGTCATAATGGATTTTTTTTACTGTGTTGTGAAGTAGCATATTTAAAATTCAATTTGTACCGATTTTGTAAGCTCTATAGAGAAGCCTCTTTCATTTTCAATTTGCTGCTTTGTTTGTTGACTGTTTTTAACACCTAAGCTGATGCTTTTCTTTTTTTTTCTTCAATTAATCGCTTTAACCTTCAATTGTTGTAATCGCTTAAATAATTGTGCAGCGGCAAATTGTTGTCGTCGTCGTCGCTTCATAAGCTGCTCCCCTCATTTTGAGAGTGCAACAAATGCCAAGTACACAACTTAAACAAAGGAATTTGTTTTTTATAAGCAAAAGTGAAGGCACAAAATAAATAGTGCATTCATTGTTCACATTTGTTAATCTATTTGTTTTAAAAAGGAAAACAAAAACAAAAAAAGTAACCGGGCGTCAAAATTGACAAAAGCTTAAGCGGTGCAATGCCGCCGCCGGCATGGCATAGCTTATCAGTCAATTATCAGCGTACGATTATATGAACTATTTATTTAGCAGCGTAACGCCGCAATGGTGTATACGAACCTAGTCTATAGGTACAGATTTGATCCCAGCAGCTGTTGCTGCTACAGACTCATTATTTATTTTGTATTATAAGCTAAAAGCTAATTGAAAATGAATCTCTGCGGGCGGTTGATAGTGATAGCTTATATAAGATACATATCGAGAATGTTAGCAAATAACCTTTAAAGGTGCATTTACTGCATGTAAGGCTTGAAGCTTTGTTTATTTTTCTTTATTTTTTTGTTTCATTGTGTAGCAATCAATATTCGTTAGTTTTATTTGATAAGTGCAACTAATTGAAATTTGTTATGCTGTTTCCGTCGAGTTTTTTTTCAGGTTTTTTTTTTTTTGTATACCCTTCACACTTTGTATGCACAGATTTCATTCAGTTCAGTTTGTCGAAAGGTTTGTAATAGAAAATTTTAAGTTAAATATCAGCTTGGAATAGTTAAAACTAATTCAATTTAATTTTAATCAACTAGCAGTTATTTCCGATATTGTCCAAGGAAGAATTTTTAATTTACAATTTACAAAAATAGTCCATAGAATTACCAATTGTGTTTTCGTTATTGAAATTTACCAAAATCGTCAAAATATTATTGAAAAATGATTTTATTTCAACAATTAATTTATTTAATTTAATTAACTTAATAAAAAAAATTTTACATATAATATCCCAACCCAACTTTTTGTTTTCTTAGTGATGGATTTTCTCACACAAAATTTTCGTAAGCAGGTTGACCATAAAATAATATTTACTGCCTTCATTTCAATAATTAAAATTTAATAATTTTATGAAAAAAAAAAAAATTCTCCATATTAAATTTTACCCTACCATTTCGCCTCTTAGTGATGGATTTTCTCCCACCATACCTTCGTCAGTAGGTTCACCCAAAATTGCTGTAACAAATCAGTTTTCTACCATTAGCAGTTTTGCTGTACGTTGATGATGATTGAATCAGTCACTCAGTCTGTCAAGATTTTTATGTGTGCAGTTGAAGGTTATTTTATTATAAATTATCCATTTTATAGCTCATAAAATATAAAAGGAACATATCACAGTTAGTTCAAGATATTTGTTTTAAATAAGATTAACAGAAAGTTTTTTTTCTGTTAATCTTTAACTTTGACGTATGAAGAAATATGACAAAAAATTGTTTATACCTTGTAGAAAAGACTTCTAGCGGTAGGTTCCAGTGTTCGAGAAATATGGGTGTTGAAATTTTGAAATATTTAAAGATGATCAGATGAAAGATTTAGAAATGATCAGCGAAGTTTTAAGAAACATCGCTTTTAAAATTTTAAAGTCTTACTTGCTGAAATCTCCAATTGGCAAAACTGCGAGCTTCCATGAAATAGGACTTCTTCAAAAAGATCAAAATTCATTTCAAAGTATTATTAATTTTACATTTTAAACCTTTTTGGTGAAAAAATTTTTTTTAAAAAATATATAGAAAGAATATTCTTCATTGCGTAGGAACTTTCCTCTTTAAATGTTTTTTACAGCTTCTACTTAAATAAAACCTAGAGTCGAGTGTGTCCAGATGCATGGAGATATGTTCCTATCTGGATCCGTGTGGGATATGGTTGATACGTTCGTATAATGTTAGTTATATGAAGAGAAAATAGTAGAAACTAAATATTCAAACCTGTTCATTCGGATAGTAAGACAGACGGACAATAATATATCCACTTGACTTTTTATATGGGGACTATCCCTTTCAATGGTCCAATTTAGATCTTTATGGACTATTTTATTACGATTGACATTAAATACCTTAAATTCGGCGTTACTAGCAAACTTAGCAACAACAAATAATATTCATACAAGAACTTAGAAAGGATTATAATAAAATATATTAAAATTTATTTGGTTATACATTTTTGTACGTGCTAAATTGTTAACATTTTATGAGGGTATGGAGATCCTACTTAAATCTTCAAAAGAAAGGTAGCAGGGTATTTGGAAGTCGTTGCCTTTGACCAACTGCAAAAGCAACTCATAGCATTCATGCAACCAATGCAAAAAAAAGAAGAAAAATAGACGCACCCGGTTTATTTAGTTCATATATATATATAAAGGGCACAAGGATAAAGAAGATCCACTTGATGTATGGGCTGTGTCACAAGTTCCATATATATTACAGAAGACTGCTATATGTTATATGCGATGCATGAGTACTCGGTTCATATGGTTGATTTATAATGAAGGGATAATGAAGACCTAATTGATATATTCGTAGCGTCACAATATCCATATTTGTTAGAGATAACTGCAATTTGTTGTACATACATAAAGGACAATGGGAAAATCAAGATCCATTTTGCCACGCTCTCTATACAATAGATGTATGTGACTTGGTTCATATATAAATGGTCTATATTTAAAAAAAAAAATTAAAAATCATCATATGTCAGTAACTAGTTGATGTAGATGCATGAAATTATGTTCATATATAAAGGGCACTAGGAGAAACAAGGCCAATTGGAAGAATTTTGCTATGATCTTTATTTAAGAAAAGTTAAAAATCGTCATATGTCAGTAACTATTTGTTGCAGATGCATGAATTTTTTTTCGTATATAAAGGGCACCGGGAGAAACAAGATCCATTGGAAAAAATGTACTGCGTCACGCTCACTATTTAAGAAACATTTAGAATCGTCCTATGTCAGTAACTATTTGACGCAGATTCATGAAATTTCTTTTTCGTATATAAAGGGCACCGGGAGAAACAAGATCCATTGTGATAAATTGGACTACGCTCTTCATTTAAGACAAATTAAAAATGTTCTACTAAAATACCATGTATTATTGTACCATGGTATTGTGCACCAAGTCAAATAGTGGTAAGATCTACTTGCGTACTTCAACATACCGTGGTGAAATTGTTTATATGGTGAAATAGTGTAGTATAGTATAGGAAATCATTATTTTTCGCTTTTTTTCATTTAAAAATTGCAATATAAAGATTTAGAATGGGTTCTGAATAGTTTCGTGGCATCTCTTGTTACCTCTCGCTGCATTTTACAATATATAAGTTTTATTGTAAGAGTCTCCAAAGCTCAATATTTTTTAAGTTCTGCTCAAATAGAATTTAAAATGAAAACTTTTATGTGATGTAATAAAATTTGTACAGAATCGAAAACCATTTATTGACTTACAAAAAAACTACCTATGCCACCCATCCATCAATTGATGCAACAATCTATTCATTATATGACAATGGTTTTCTTTTTTATTTTTATAAAGTATTATCAATAGTTTTTTTTTTTTTAAATAGATTTCTATAAAGATTGATAAGTCTAGTTGCAATAGTCTTGTTGTTGTAGCTTTATACGAAGGTCAATCTGACACAGCGCTATGGGTCAGACATGTCAGTGAGTCAATTTATAACGAAGAAAAAAGCCTATTAAAAAGATTGTCTTAAATTTGCCTTGAAGTAAAATTCGCCGTGCTTAGCTGCATAAATAATTATCGCATAAAAAAAATCGTGGCTGTCGAACTTGATGAATGCGCTCATATTACCACAATACATAATAAATAAATATAAATAAAAATAAGAGTGAAAGATACTTAAAATTAAAAAGGTTTGTGTACGCTCGAATTACAATTAAATAAAAAACTGCCTCTGTGTATAATTCATTAAAGTATTTCCGCTTTGTTTTATGCGTTCATTATAGACTGCCTGTGTATTATAAATAAAATGCAATTTAAAATAATGAGAAAAAAAGCAAAGAAAAAAAATATATATGTTTAAAATTTTCTCCCGCGAAAAATTTCACTTTTAAAACATCAATTGAGAGTGAGAAAGAGTTGCGGCTGTGGAAAAATAAAATACCTACTAAAATACCGATGTGGAAAAATGAAAAAAAAGAAGAAAAAACTGAACAACTAAAATAAAACAAAAGCACATAAATAGCAGTTGCAGCGAAGACAGACGGACGGACGGACGGACTGTTTATTTTCCCAAATGTTGAAATAAAATTAAATGAAAATGCGTTTGCAGCTTAAATTGAAAATTGTAAGTTGTAAGTCTGTCTGCAAGCCAGCCGGCAGCTTTGGAAAATGCAATCTATCTGCTGCGAGTATCTTTATGTCGACATAAGCCAACGGCCAAAAAAAGTGAAAAACTGAAATTCAAATAAGAAAAATCCAAAAAAAGAAAAATGTGGCATGCAATTGAATAAGAAAGAGAAAAAAAAAAACACAAAAAATGTCGAAAAATGCGCATTATTGCAATTTCGTTACGCCCAAATAAAATAAAATGAAAAAAAATCAGAGAAAATGTAGAATCGAAGATTTAATACACTTCACATGTAATACGTGTATTTCAACTAGACATGTGCATATTTTCAAGCTGAGTGAAAAGAGCATTTAAAAAAAAAAACTGCTATTTTATATTAAATCACTGATTTTTCTGTTTAAAAACTGCAATTCTATGTTAAGCCACTGCTCTGCTCTGTTAAACCACTGCGCTTCTCTGTTAAACCACTGCGCTTCTCTGTTAAACTACTACACTTCTATGTTAAGCCACTGCTCTGCTCTGTTAAACCACTGCGCTTCTCTGTTAAACCACTGCGCTTCTCTGTTAAACTACTACACTTCTATGTTAAGCCACTGCTCTGCTTTGTTAAACCACTGCGCTTCTCTGTTAAACCATTACACTTCTATGTTAAACCACTGCTCTGCTCTGTTAAACCACTGCTCTGCTCTGTTAAATAACTGCACTTTTCTGTTAAACCACTACACTTCTCTGTTAAGCCACTGCTCTGTTAAACCACTGCGCTTCTCTGTTAAACCACTACACTTCTATGTTAAGCCACTGCTCTGCTCTGTTAAACCACTGCGCTTCTCTGTTAAACCACTACACTTCTATGTTCAACCAGTGCTCTGCTCTGTTAAATCACTGCACTTTTCTGTTAAACCACTACACTTCTCTGTTAAACCACTGCACTCCAAAACGAACTTTATCCATGATTTGCTAACTTTCTTTCCTTATTGCTTAATTTCTTTTAATCTAGGTAATTTATGCTTTCTTGGCAGGAAACGTGGTTCCACTTCCTTGCAGCACTTTTGTGTGATCTTGAGTCTTCTGTGTATTATGTGACAGTGTTTAAACTTCCTATTACTTCCTTATATGTGACTATATCGTCCCAACTCCTTTGCATTGCGTGTCATTTTATCTCAGTCTACCGAGTAGGTCACTAACCACTAGATTCCATATTCCTAAAATTAAATTTAAAAATTTTAAAATTGAAAAGAACAAAGGTGAACTCAAATTATTTACCAAAATTATGCTTTGAAATATATAACTAATGGATCATCTTCCAGACCTAAATAAATTTCACTTGAACTCTGCCCATGTCCTCTTCTATGCTATTGATTAATATATTCAGATCTATCCCGAAGCTCGGATAAACTGTCGAATTTTACGCAATAACATTTTTTTTGAGGCTCTCCAAGATCAACTTATGAGTACAGGACTGATTGCAGTTCATACTAACTTTTTTGGTAAGTTTAGGTGAATGATGATTCTTTTATTATTCCATAACATTTTCTTGGCCCGATGGGGGTCTCTTGTAAATACGGTTCTAAAGAAGATTTCTCGAATTGTTAAAAATTTTTTACTAAAATCTTTATACACTACAAGTGTAGCGTGCATAAATTAAATAAAAGAAAAGCGGCTTGAAGCGTAACCATGAGCAAAACCAACATGCTTACTATACTTCACCTACCAACAACTGAAACTGCAACACATGGCGGCACAAACTCAAAACCCGACTTGTAGTACTGCTGCATATCTTTCTTCGTGTCTGTAATTCTAAACGTTTGACGCACTCAAAATCGCTCGAGTTGACTCGCCAGCAGAGAAACGAAGAGAAATAGTGTTAGGTTCCTGAACCTACCAACTGGCTATATCAAAGCGAAACGGCCTTCACCGCCGAGTATGAGTGTGCCATAGTGTGTAGTGTGAATTGTATAGAGATCAGAGGATCAGATGTAGCCATGTTTGTATCAAACTTTCTTGTTGCGCTTTTGTGGAGGAGTACCCAAAGAAGTTAACAAAAAAAAAAAAAAAAAAAGACAACTTGCAGACAGACATTGACTCAGGATGCGGGCAGAGTTGGTCATGAAGTGTTGTTGAGTGGCAGACGACAGATGTTGCCAGCCTTTGCTTTTGGAATGTGGAATGCTGGCAATTTGATGCAGTTCATTCGCTCATGGGTGATCAATTGTTGTTGTTGAGGGCAGTCTGTAGGTAGTTGCAAATGGAAAACTTCATGTACGACATTGAGTATGTCGAGATGTTGCAGTTATGTTCATTCGTCAAGGAACCATTTTTATGAAATAATGTAAGTTAAAGATTTCATAAAAGTTTAAAATATTAAACTAGTGGAGATACTAATTTTATATCCAAAAATCGTTATTAAACACTGTGAGCTATGAGGAAAATATTGAAAACAGCCCACTGCAAGAGTAGTTAAACAAAAAAATTTGCATACACTGCAATTTTAAGTAAACCTCGTCAATAGGTGCCCAGTTAAGTTAAACTTTTTTCTCGGAACACTAGTTCCGGTGCTAGACTGTGCTAGAGTCCATAAAAGAAGAACCAAGTTCGCCAGAACTTGACGCATATATATTAAATTAAGTACATATAAAGGGCACCTGGAGAAATAATATCCATTGGAAAAAAATTTATCACATTAATTATATGTATAAGAGAACACTCAAATTCGTCATATATCTACAACCCTTTTGGCAGATGTATGAGATGTGGTTCATATATAAAGGGCACCAAGAAAAATAAGATCCACTGCTCTCTATATAAAAGAAACACAAATTCGCCATATGCCAGCAACAATTTGACGCAGTTGTATGAGTTTTTGATCATATATAAAGGGCACCATGCAAAATTATGAAACTTCAAAAGACTTCTAAGAAAATTGCCCAACCATGACCTTGAACACGCTAAACATCTTAGCTGTGCATACTCAAAGAACTCCGAGGCTTTCTATAAGACAATAAAACTGGATAAAGTTTTTTAGGTGTAGACTACGGTTAGGGTAGAAAAGATCTCCAAGGTTGTATAAAATAATGTATGGAAAGGAGAATAGGAGAGTGAGTGAGAGATGCTATATTTCAGGTGTGTCTGTTGTGTTATTGTGTAAGTGAATATTTTTAAAAGTTTTTACGCCAGCAATATGCAACCGCTTTTGATAAAGAAGACAGCATAACTTTCAAATGATGAATTATTTATTTGTCATAATTGGTTGTACACATATATTTTTTTTGCAGTGTATTATGCCAGCCTAAACAAAATCAAAGCTCAGCCGTTGGCGATGTCGACGTCGACTGCTAAACTTTTGTTGTGCGTGAAAAGCCGGTTGTTGTTGTTTGTTGTATCCAGTTGTACATAGTTGTTGTTACTACAAGTCTTCCCTGCTGCATTTATTGTTGTTGTTGTTGTTGTTTATATTTGTTGGCCATGTGGTGTTGACGCTTAACGCTTGTTGGTCGTTCACATTACCTCTATCTGTTTTGCTGTTGTCCCAGCTAGTTCGTTCGTTCGTTCGGTTGAATGTTTGGATGAATATCTTCCCTCCTCTTTGGCCTTTTTGGTGCAACTCTTAAGTTCACTGTACGCTGCACCTCAGCGAGTTGTACATAGTTGCCTTAGTAAGCATGTGTGGCAGCAACAACAACAACAGCAACAGCAACATTGCAACTTCATTATCTATACATAACATCATCAACATAAACACAATCAGCAGCAGCAGCAGCGATGCTTTAAAACACTAAATTGAATGATCATCATTGATCTTTGGTTTGTTTTCTGCTCTCTGCTCAGCACTGCTCCGCTAGGTTGGCTAAGTTAGATGACAGCATCCGTTTTGTGATAGACACCATTCGCATCTTCATCTTTCACTAAACTTGTACAAAAAAAAAAAAAAAAAAATACATGGTACGCACTATAGAAGGGCTGCTGGCTATGTCATTTGATATTTCCATTTGATTTATTTTTAGTAACCAACTAATTTCTTGTGCTCCCCTTCTTTGCTTTAAGACTAGATTTTTGTCATCGTTGTCGTCGATAGCACAGTCAGTCCGTCAGTCAGTCGACAGCAGCGAAAGGTCGTGTGAATGTTGTTACATGCATCCATGGATGGATGCATGAGTGAGTGAATGAATGACTTGACTGGTTCGCTGGCTAGCTGTTGGTCTCAATGACTGTTGCTGTCGATGTTGTTGTTGTTGTTGCAACAGTTGGTTGCCCCCGAAAAAAAAGATACATGTATCTCTGCTGCTCACATTCGCCCTTTTCGCCCTTGACAATCATCTGTTTGCTGTGTAATATGAGTGGCTACTATGATTTGTTTTGTTGTTTTGATTTAGAAAAATTTGTCACCCAATAATTAGAAAATTGTTGGGTTGTACACTTGATAATTTTTGGAAAGTATAATTTATTATAAGGGGGGGAAAAAAAAAGAAGAAACAATTTAGGTATGTCAATAATAAATTTATCGACTAAGTGTGACAAACACCCAGTAAAGGGAACAGATTTGAACGAAGTCTACACTTTTTAGTGGTCCAATATGGACCTATATGTAATATTTTATTAGAATTTAAGCTAACAAAGAACAACAAACATTTTTCATATAAAAACTCAAAAAGGAGGGATCAGTTTCTATAGGTACTACCCCTTAGAATGGGCTTGAATACTAGTTGGTGTGAGAAGCGAATATTAGATAATAAATAACCAAAGTTGAAGGATCTATCTTATCTAATTTTCAAGTTTTAGATGTTTATACCGACAGCCCAACAGATAGACATGTCTATAAAGACTCAATTTTTTGTATGAGGTTCAATCTGGACCAACATGAAATATTTTATAAGCATTAGTTCTTCCTGTTACATAAATTTGCACAAAACCAATAGGCTCTTGTACCTTCGGTACAGGGCCTAAAAATATAAGAATAAAATATACATATGTTCCATACAAACCTCTTGTATATGGTGGCTATACCTAAAAGTGTGCATAGCGTGGCGACTTTTTAAAATAATTTGATGAAAACCGATAGATCGGCGAACATGGCTGGATCGACACATTTTCATAAGCTGATCAAAAATATATAAACAAAAATTAATATACTATGGGTGAGAAATATAGAAAAATGAGGTGTACTGTACTAAGTTGTGGTTGCTTAGCTAAATTGACTCAAATATTGAGCAGAATTGATTGGAGTGTGCCAACTTCAATGAAGTTTCGAATTATATGATTTTGACCATATCTAAAATGTCGAACTTCATTACCGAAGTGAACAAACTAGACTGTTGATATGACGGAATAATAATTTCGAAAGAACTTAACCTTCATACACCTCCAACATGCTGTCCAGATCATATGACGGTCGCATCTCGAAAACTCTAATAAGATCAAAAATCTTGTGGAGAATTTGTGTCTTTGTCACGTGTATTTTCCAGGATTTGTCATAATGTCATTGTTTGATCAGTGGTCAACCTATTTGGTCTGGAGCCACACTGATATTGCTCTTTCAGTGAATCTTTAAGTAAGTGCAACATAATTTTATATCCACGGCAAGAAGACTTCTTTTCTTCGCGTTGGTTGGCGTAAACAGCGGAGACCCAGATTTCCATTTTTTTCTTTACCGAAAGTTCTTCAATATACCCATCTCATCACAATTATTTTCGATTCTAGTAGTTGGTGGTAGTAGTCCACTTGTCGGAGTACAATCTATTCTTTTTCTGTTTAGTGTCTTTGCAAGTTCCACATGAGATCTATTACCAATATCATTGAAAGCGCTAATGAATGTCTCTTTCACTCTTAGGGCGTTTTAAGTTGAGGAGTTCAATTTATTCAAAACATTTTCTGTAAATCTGTCTGATCTAAATGCATATTGACTTAAGTGTAGTAGTTCAACCATCAAGTAGTTAGCCCTGATGTGGTGGTCCACAATTTTCTCTAAGATCTTCCGCATGAAAGTGGTTGTAGGGCTTATTGTTCTAAAGAACTTTGAGTGGAAGAGATTCTTCTTCCTTGCTTTGGAAAGCCAATTTAATGTTAACTTAATACTGAAGAGATAACATCGTCATCAGGAGATGTCTTGTTTGCTCACTTGGTATTATATTGTTGGAAGTAGTAAGTACTTCCATTATTGGCATATTCTGCAGAAATTAAATTTTTTAAATGGAACTTCCTTCTCATCTCTTTTATTTATATTAATAATGTGCAAAGTACTGACTACCTTAGCTATTGTATTAAGAGGCAACTTCCTTCTTGACTTTTATAAGAATTTCGCAGAATTGCTTGTCTTTTTATTATTATTAATATTATTATTATTAATAACGATTGTATAAATCGTTATAATCAGAATGACCAGTGGGAATTTTTTCTATTCTATATATATATTATATATATATGTATTATATCATAACAAAAAGCCGGCATGTAGATCTTAAAAATTGTTTAGATTTATTTTTACGTGCTTTAGCTTTATCAAAAACACACCCACTTTGTCACTTCTATCTAATCTTCCGAAACATTCATCATTGCTTAGTTGTCTGTATTGCAAAATTCTTAAAAGTGATAAGTAAAACTATCTATAGATATATTTTTGCTTATATTTTCGTACATATATATATATCTATCTATATATGCGTAAGACATAAGTGCACTTGACATTCTCAACTTAAGAATAAATATTCATTGTCATAAATTTGTTTGACTTCTAAGTATTTTTATCTTCTCGTATTTATTTTTCGCGTTGTTTGTACATTGTTTTCTTTGGAAAAAAATGGTGAAGCTTTCATCAATGCGACGCGACAATGAAGACGTTGTAGAAGACATTTTATTGTGGTCAGTTTGTACTATTTAGTTTGTTTGCTTTCAAAGTCATTCATTTTACAATAGGAACGAAAGATTCGATTTTTGTTGATTTATAATTAGTAAAGTTGTCACGTTGACGACTGACGGACAGGCGGACGAACGGACGGACGGACATACATACTCGTTCGTATATTGTTGTCATTTACCTGCAATCAGTTGTTCTTAAGCAGCAACAGCAGTATTTTCTAATTTGTGTTGATATTGTCAAAGTTTTATTAACATTTCCATTCATTGAATAAATCGCGCCTTGTTCATTTATCGGTCGGTCGGTCGGTCGGTCGGCTCGTTCATTTGGTCAGCAGTGGTCATTCATTTCACCACAAATATGCTTTTGATGGCGCTGCCGTGAAAGCCGTTTCGTTCTTCTATTTACTACTGTTACTGTTGATAGTAGCCACTAAATTTGCTGCAACTAAGTGGGTTAATAGAAAGTTGAAAGACAGAATATTGCCAGACAGACGGACAGTCAGTCAGACAGATAGGCAATGTGCGTGCAGCTGTTTAATGGTGCTTTATGGGTTAGACTGAATGTTCCAAATCTTAGAAACAGATTTGAAAGAGTTGCAAATGTCAAGAAGTACTTGGAAATTTATATGAAAAGCTGAAAAGATTGAGCTTAAAATATAGAATAGTTTAAATCTATATGGAGCATTTAGAATATCTAATAATGTTTAACAAAGATTAAAGATATGGTGGAACAACTTATAGGCTATTTAAGTAGGATGCTGCCATTTTTCTGCAGCATAAAATTAACAAATTGTTTGAACAATTTTGTAAGACAAACAAGTGAAGATAAGACTCTCAAGAAGATCAGCCGTGCCACTTCGACACTACAGATTGCCGAAAGTTTATAAACTAAAATTGGCTAAGAGACCCATTTGCTTCTACATAAAATCTTCAATTTTGCGTCTTAGTAAGTATTTTCTAATTGAATATTTTCTAATCAAGAATTTGACAACTGACTATAAATATAATGTAAAAGACGCTATAGAATTCAACTAGGATTAAGATTTAATTGTGATGATGACGTAATGTCACTGTTTCCAAGGATGCCCTTAATATTGCCTCAAAGTATATAAATATGAGTATGATAGGCAAACAAAACCGTCCAACTGTTCAGTTAGTCTAGCGAGGCAGTCCTGTTAAGTTTGTTAAAAATCAGAAGGGATGCTGCTCCGCCATATATAAGCAATAGACCAATAGCGACGTATTTTTCGAATACATGTTAATAGAATCTGGAGAATTAAGATCAATTGGAATAGTTAGAATGGTTTTTGCTTCTTATAAGCAACATTCATAGACACACCATTCCTTATAAAAATAGTTATTGTTGGTTGCAATAAATCGTGCTGGGAACAGCTTGTTTTGAATGAGACTCCATGCCCACTAAACAAATATGTGGACTACATTGACGAAATTTAAAAGAGAATGATGGCACTGAGCTCATTCCATAAACATATAAAGTTTACTATATAACAAGGATAAAAAACATTCTTTTATCTCATCCAATATTTTATTATAATCAGTACCCATAGGAATAAAGTGGCGATGCAGACTTCACAAATTATAGAAGTATCTTCTTAATCAGCATCAAAAGTCAAGTCCCTGACTCTGTATGAAAAGTGAGAACTTGTAGACTATAATAAATAGTCTTCAAATTAACATATTTAGATTCTCATATTCCTTCTTCAGATCACTTGTATTCAATAAATTCCTTCAGTGAATTCCTTCTTCAGTTCACTTGTTTTTAATGAATGTGCTAAATCCCCTCCCTAAGGGGAAGTTGGGACTTACCATGCAAACCTACTTCATATTCTGAGTTTTGGCATGAACAAAATTTTATTGTTATTGGTAATTAAGCTAAACCTTATAAAATGTTCTATCTAGATTCAGATCGGTCCACTAGAATGGGTGGCCTCCATACAAATCTGTCAAATCTTATTTGGTTTTTGTATGAAGAAATGTATGTTGTTCTTGTTAATTTAGCTAGAAATTTCAAATTGTGACAATCTAACGTTAATCAATATAGGTCCACATTGGACCACTAAAAGGAGAAGTTACATACAAAAAATCGAGTCGATATAGACATGTCCGTCTGTCTGCCAAAAAGAACTTGGAAACTATTGATAATATAGCCTTCAATTTTGGATATTCAATGTGCCCTTTTGCCTCTACAGATAGGTTGTATTTAATGCACGTGCCAACCCCTTTCTAAGAGGTAGTTCCTATCAAAATCTGTCTCTCCTTAGACAAAGGAGGAGGAACACCCCTTAAGTTTGATTTCTATAACCCACTGTTGAGCTCCCCACTAATTTGATGGCTTAGATTAGTTTGGTTATACTCGTATATTGTTGTGCTGATCCATATACTCTTTTGATGATATGTTTTGCCTGTGTATATATAGATTCATTATAATGTTGTCAAAACCACGGTAGAGTTCCAAAAAAGTTATGACATTATGGAAAGTTCTCTTTCAATATATCATTGTAAGACAACGCATACATTTTGGATGATAAAAATTATAATTTGCAGGTGTTCTAATATGTAATGGCACCCTACATCATCACATCTGTGTGATGTTTTTCTTTGTAGAGTTTATGATAGTCTTGGCCTTATAAATATTTGTTTACATATAATTATAGAATATATCGGAACTATTTATTGTGTTTTTTTTTTCGATTAGACCTTTTGCTTGTCACCAAAAATCACCAATAAAATTTTTTATGCATAATATCATATTAGGTAATATATATTTCATGTTTTCAAATTTGAGTAAAATAGTGTTTTTAAGCACATTTTTAGCACATGCTATAAAAATTTTTATAGCAAGTCAAACTAGCGCCATGGTAACGATATACTATATGTCTTTTACATTTGTTTTTATGACGCTCGAAGTTCAAAAACCGTTCCACTATGTTGCGCTTTTTGATCTTTGCAGTCTGTTGACAGGCCGCCGGCACCACCATCACCATCTTCATTTGATCGGTGATCCGTCCTAACATTCAATCAACGCTCAATGATTTTGCGTGACTTGTTTGCTTTTAATTATAAATTTATTAGTGCTTCTTTTCTAAGCAATTGAAATTAATTGCAAAAAATTGCTTAGCACTTCAAATAGAAAGATATAGTAGCCAAGCAACTAAAGCCACACGCAGCATATAGCCTGTAGAGCATACAAAATGTATCTAAAAGAACGCAGCGGCGGCAAAATATAACTAGCTACAGCGTACGCTTGGATGGATGAACGAGTTGGATGAATGAATGGATAACGCGTCTGATGGCATGGCGCCCCAAATGCGCCCATTTGAGCAATAAAATTTTATTTTTATTTCTCAAGCAAAAACAAATTTTGCTTTAATTTGCGTAGAAGAACAAGTGAAATTTGTGTATTGCACGCAAAAAATAATTATTTTATTTATATATTGTATCTCTATATATACATAAAATTTTTTTTGACAGATTATAGCAAGTTTGTTGCGACAATTAAAATTTATAGCAAAAAAAAAATTGTTAAATTTTGAATATGTTCCATTTCAATTAAAGCTTTCCATTAACTGTTTTAAACATGATTGAATTTAGTACAAAATATTATTTCTATGCCGCAAATATTTGTCTAATTTCTTTCGGTAGCACTTTGGCTGGCACTCGTCTGCCTTTGGCTGCCTGCTGCCTGTCAAATGTAGAAAATAGAAACATCATGTGCTATTTTTGTGGCTGTTGCCTTGCCTTGCCTTGGCTGCCTCTGTGCGGAATTTGCCGTTGAGGAATTTAGCTTCTGTGTGTGTGAAAAATTATAGCACATGGCCGGAAAATCCTCAGAAAATTATATGCACATTGCGATTTTGTGTCATTATGTTGCATAGATGTCTTAAATTGTCAGCTAAGCTGTTTCTATGACTTGTTATAATTTTTTTATAGCAACTGTTGATATGCCATAAAAATGTGGAATTCATATAATGGCATTAAGTCTAAGAAATTTAAATCTAAGAAAATAATATTGATTGAGTTAAAGTTTAGAAAATTTAAGTCTGTTGCTGTGTAAACAATTATAGCATATGTCTGAAAAAATCCTTAGAAAACTTTTATTTTATATTATTATGTTGGTTTTATATCTAAAATGCTCAGCTAAGCTGTTTCTATGACTTGCTATAATTTTTTTATAGCAACTGTTGATATGCTATAAAAATGTTAAAATCTTATAATGGTATAAAATCTATAAAATTTACAAGCATAAACATTTCTTCTACTCGTTTATAAAATTTCTTTTTTTTTGGTGATAGATATCACTTGAAAAATTTGGATAAATTATAGCATATGAGCAGAAAATCCTTAGAAAACTTTGATGCTGTGTTATTATGTTGCATATATGTCTCAAACTCTCAGCTAAGCTGTTTCTATGACTTGCTATAATATTTTATAGCAACTTTTGATATGCTATAAAAATTTTAAATTCAAATAATGCCATTAAATCTGTGCAATTTATTGGCAAAAAAATATTTATTTAACTCATTTATGAACTTTGCTTTGTTGATTGAGTAATACTTTAAATACCTAAAAAATTGACCCAGTTTTAAGCCTAACAAAGCTGCTATAAAAATAAAATTTATTGTAATAAATATAGAACTAAAAAAAAATGTTAATAAATAGCTGCCGATTTAACGTCACCAGACATCGAAAAGTGTTTGTAATGGTCTCATAAAAAAGTTATTATGAAAAATGTGATTTTGCCATAAAAATAGTTTTCAGTTTATGTTTATGAATTATAAATAACTTTTATTCTTTTTATACGTTTTTAACTTCATTTTGAAAAGCTTTTTGCGTGTTTGCCATGCCTAGTTTTTTTTTTTATTTTTTTTATTTTTTGTGCATTTCCATTCAGTACACTCGGCCTACTTTTTCAAACGACGTGTAAAAATTTTATAATAAAATACCTTTTTGCTATAATTTTTTTTTTCTTATATAGTTTTATTATAAAAATAAAGAAAGAGCAATATATGTACGCACTAAGCTAGATAAAGAAAAAATGAAGCATTTAGAAAGCCTCGCACATTCACTTTTACGGATTATGAAGTTTATTATAGCTGCTATATTTTTCTAAGCTCTGGCATAAATTCTTCCCAGATAAAATAGAGGAGAAAAAAAAAAATCGAAATAATAAAATAAAATTAAAGAATGCTGCTGCTGTTGCTGCTTCCCATTTGTCGCTTCCCCATTTTGTGCTGCTGCTGCTGCTGCATATCCCCATCCGTATGCTCTATAAAAATATCTCTAAAGCAATGTGTATAGAACTATAAAAACTTTTTGTCTACACTGTGTGTTGTGCGCCTATTTTCGAACAAAAATTCCGAAAAAATAGAAGAAATTAGAGGAATACATGTTGTGTCTCCTCTTGCTCTATTTTCGTTGAACATTTTTAGTGTCGTCGTCGTTTTTTTGGTCGTCGTAGTCGTCGTCGTCGTCGACGTTTTTGTCTACAAAATAAAATATGCAATCGAATTGAGAACACTGAACAAATAGTATACAACTAACTTAATTTTCATTTCATTTGAGTTGGTTTTGTCTATTTACATATTTGCCTACGAGTGCAGTACGAAATTTCTATGAAAAATTTGCAGATAATTAAATTTTGGATAACTTGTTTTTATGGTGGTTCTTCAGAAAATCTTCACCTTAAAAATGTATCTTAAAGAAATGAGTTTCTTGAATAAAAATTAGAAGAGAGCTAAGGAGATAAAAAAAGCAGCGAGATTTGGAGAGATAAAGGAAGAAAGAAGGAGAGAGATAAGGAGAGAGTTTATGAAACCGATATGGAGGGAGGGGACATAGAGAAAAATAAAGAGTTAGAGATGGATATAGAGAGAGAGAAAAAAATATCAAATAAAATAAGTTTACTCATGCAATTGGTTTTCAGGCAAGTTCTACTGGACTATCCATTTTATGGTTTCAAAACCTTAAAACATCATTTATAATCTGTCATTCATATCTGATATTCCAAGCGTCATTTTATTAGGTTTTTTTGACATTTACGATAAGAGTTCATTAAACTGGTAAACTATGCGAAAAAATTGGAATACTTCACGATACCACAAACAAGAGAAATTTTAACTCGTACAAGCAAGGAACTAAAAAGTCCCAAAGAATCATCTTGGTGCGTTCTTTTGATAATGCCGTCAAATTGGATTCAAAGCAACAAGATGTACCTCAGACGTATGTTCAACCCATTTCCCATATGGTAACCATTGGACCCAAAAGTAGCGATTTTAGCGTGGGGTGGAGATCTTCTTTTTCGTAAGCAAAATAATCCAATTTGTTGTTCTGAAATTCGTTCAATAAGAATATATAAGCCATTATGTATTCATGCGCATTATGATGTGTAGGCATCAGCGATCCTTTTTTCCGAAAACGATGATGGAACGACCAAGCATGTTCATAGAATATTATATATGTTTCTATACCAAACACTAATCTGAACACGCACGCCATAAGAGCCATTTCTACTCCTTCATATACGATTGAAAGTAACATTAGAAAAACTTTAATTTCTGGTGAAAACAATTTGAAGTTCTAAGTTAAAACTTATGATTCGCAACTAGTTAAAGAAAAAAAAATACACTAAACCACTGTTACTTTTCTTCTTCAGCGATAAATAAAGGATAATTTGAGCGGTGACGTGAATCTGCTTTATTAAAATTTTGGCTCAATTTCCTCATTGTTCGCATAATTACTTCGGATCTTAACGATAAACTTCGTCACGATTCGGGTGATTAGCAGCAAAAGTTCAGTCCATGTAGCATATGTGAACAATGAGATCTCGGAGACTATATTAAATGTACAAGAAAGCCAAAGTCGACATTGCTGGACTTCGAGATATTCTATACCTCCATTGAGCTTTATATCTATGTAAGTATATAGTCCTATCTGAATACGTGTGGGATTTTTAGGCCTTGTACCGAACGAACAAGAGCCTATTGCTTTTGTGCAAATGTATGTAACAGGTAGAAATAATGCTCGGAGACCTCCCAAAGTTACCCCCATTTTGGTCAGGAGCGAAGGAGGAGTCGATATAGCATATATTTTATGTCCGTTTGCCCGTCAGTATGAACGAAAGGATCTCGGAATCGGTAGTAGATAGAGACTTCGTTCTTTTTGCATTCGATTAAGACTTCGACTTAAGACTTAAGACAGAAAAATGAAATTTTTTAGTGGTCTGTGCTGGAACTTTATATGTTAACGTTAAATTGATCTAATTTGACGTTTCTAGCCAAATTTAGAAATAAAACAAAATATTTTTCATACAAAAAACCAGAATGGAGAAGCAAATTTGTATGGGAGTACACCTTCCAGTGGACTTATATGGACCTGAGTTAATAGAAATTTGTTCATACAAAAACTCTGAAGGAGGTGTAGTTTGTATGGTTAGTTTCATCTTAGGGAACTAATTATTTGAAACTGCCCTCGTAAATAGCAATGTTGCTGTCTATCGCATGTAAAGTTGTCCGTCTGTCTGTCTTTATATGCTATATTTTTCAACTTTTTTTCCATGTCCATCGAACGTGTCTCGTATTTTATTAGACGGTTCACTTTAAGCAATATATTGAGCTGAAAATTATTTCAAGCTTTTAAGAATTTAGTGACTCTTTGCTGGCTTTGTTTATATTTCAATTATAATTAGTAGCGTACTATAAACTCTGCTGCACTTGTTTCAATTTTCATAAATATTTAAATAGGCATAGCTACCCAGTTGGCGCCAGTGATATTTTTATTTATTTACACAATTTTGAGCACAAATTTTATGACTTATATACTTTGTATTCTTCATATTTATTGAACATACTAATTGAGACATTTGTTCGTTCAGAGTGAAATCAAATTGGAAAATCAAGCATTTTGTCTGCAATGAAAGAACTTAAAAGTCGCAGACGAACGAAACTACTCCATAAGAATAAATAACAACGCGACAAAATTTCTTATTGTATAGAATTATATCTTTTTATGGTACGAGTATCGCTTTACAATAAAAATAATAAAATTATCAGCATGTCAATATTGTCTGTCCGTGTTGATTTTTATTATTATTATTATTTCTTAGCATGTCGCGCTTTCGATTTACGAGTTTCGCATTTAAATGCTTACCTTTAGAAATTTAAACCTGGAAAGCCTATTTTTTATTGTTATTTTTCTTTTGGAACAATGCAAGAATTTCACAACGAAACTTAGAAACTTGAGCACGTGTTTTGGAAACTTTAAAACGCTAAGAAACGATTATAAGAACTAAAATTTTGAGTAGAAAAAGTAGTTTATAATGGGAAGACATTTAATGGTTGATAATAGCTATTGGCGCTGAGTTTATTATTAGCACATTAACAAAACATAATATTTTGCTAAGCTTTGACTTGTTTTCCCATTTCACATTTTTATATTTAGTTTCCAGACAGTTGTTTCGTTCTTTAAAGTTTTATTGAATAGATCTAATTAAAGCAGATTGTTAACAATTCCTTTTTGTTGGAACCTTATGCTCGCTCAAAAGAAGTCGTTCAAATTTTTCATTGTTGTTGGCAATTTTGCTTCAAAGAAAGTAACTTGTCAACATTTTGTCAAGCCATACCAAGAATCATTAAAAAACAAAGCGCTTAAACATTTCCGAACCGTGCTCATGTTGTATACTGCTTGGATTAGCATACAAAATATCTACAAATCTCTTCAAAAGCAGAAACTCATGAGGTCTACAGCAAACAGCATTAAAACGAACATTGAGTGACTAAACCGAAAATGGAAGGTTGTATAAAAACTTAAAAGCCGAATTCTCGGTATTTGTAGTCAGTTGTTATAGTTTGTTCTTTGGTTTTTCTGTTGTTTTTTCGTTGTGTTTTTGGGTGAAAATCAACAATGCCATGTTTGATCGTTAGTCATAAGGTGTGAAGGTCTCTTGTAGCATTTTGTCTCATTGGGTTTTAATTCCCTTGGGAACGTGTGTATGTATTATAGAGGAAGTGCTATATTAGAAAGTTGTAAGGAAGTGAAACAGTTTTGAATTCACCTTGGTTTTAGATTAATTTTAAATTAAGTACTAAAGTGCCTATTATTTAAGAAGTTATTATTTAAGTAAAGATGTCTAGATTTAGATACACTTTGCATGGATAACAGGGAGTTCAGGGCAAAGCTTCTGGTGATATACAAAACTTTAGAGTACCAGAGGTTTTTCGCTTTTTTGGGTGAATTAATATGTAGAACATATCGTGCCGATCAAGAGCTATACAGAGCAAATTGTCCTCAACATTTGCTATTAATGCATTTCCTAAGCTTTAAGAAGACTATTGAATTAGGAGAATTTACGTTGAAAAATTAAAGGCAAGAAGAAATTGCAAAGAAACACCTATTGAAGCCGTTAATTTGTAAGAAAAATGTTATCCAAAACGATGAATCTAAATTATATCACCTTAAACTATACAGTATATCGTTTAGTATATCATTTGAATTATTTTTCTGGCTCAGTATGTTTCCCATACATAAGATAGACCTATAAAATATTACAAGAACATAATCACAAACGTTGTGATATCACATGAAGATGGAACATGTTCTTAGAATGGAGATTCATTCACAATGAACAAAGCATACTTAAAATTGAGTGAAGAGTTGCTTAGAATATAAGGTTTAAATTAATCCATTCCAGAGCACCAATATCACCGAAATAATTTTCAGTTTCTTCTTCAATACAAAAAACAAGAAACGATTTTTATGAGAGCTATCCCTACATTCATTGAATACTGAAAACAAGTTATCTAAGGAATAAATATGTGTTTATTGGAGAACATAAGTCCGTGTATGCAACGTCCTTCTCATCACTGATGTGTTCCGAAGTTTCTTCATCTTCTAAACTGAAATGTTTTAAGTCTGCAATATGCTGTCAGAAAACCGGTTACCAATCTGAGAGTATTCTTCTTGGCCTCACACTGAGTATTGTTAGTTTAAGCCGTAACATTTCTAAGGAGCATTTAAAGAGTGTTGTTGTTTGTTTTTTTTTGCAAAGTATCTCCCTTCTGGTTGCCCGAATGTTCCAGTAATCAGTATAGAGTTAGCTTAAAAAAAAAAAAAAAAACAGCAACGATTAAACACATATTCTCCATATATTATAGGAACACTAAAAAGGCAAACTACAGTCTTGACTACTCTGAACACCACCTAAAACTTCTCAACAGGATCAACTTCTAGGCGCAATGGAATGTGTTTCCATAAAAGCCCCACAGCTTTAATTACTTACTTACTTAAATGGCCGTCAACCAACTTTAGGTCATGGCCGCATTTAGGAAGGCGCGCCAGTCGTTTTGAATGTCAAGTATGAAGATATCTCTCCATACCTGGTCAATCCAACGCGTACCCGGTCGTCCTCTTGATTTTTGTCTTTCGAGAGAGGGCTTTACTTCTCATGTGCTTGCTTAGTCCAAAAAAGCATCTGTTTGCAAGCGTGATTCTAAGCCTGATCTCCAGGCTGACGTTGTTGTTGCTGGTTATCTCGGATCCAAGATAGACGAAGTTTTCTACAACACTGAAGTTGAAGTCTAGTGGACATACATGATAATAATCACTCAGATTATTCGAAATCAATTTGTTTTAGAATTTGATTTTATTTGCTTTCAATCGGTAGAGAAGTAGTCAAGCATAAGAAAAGAAGAGTATGAAAATAGTATTGAAGGAAGAAAAAAAGAAGAAAGAAAAGCGAAAAGTAAATCATTGCCAGCATTTTTATTCACGTGAAATACATATGTAAATATTTAAAGACTAACCCTGTATATATTAATTATTCGAAAAGATTTGTTACTGAGGATCAAGTTGATCGACTTCGATTACAACCAGGCGAACTTATTTAATTTAACTACTTAATTGTTAACTACAAAGGAGTAAAACTTAAAATATTCCATCGTGACTGCTGTCGAAATTTGGCATTTTAAATATAATAGCGAAACCAAGTATTTAAGTGCGGAATTGAATCACCAAAACGAACGAACTTTTTGCTCTTTCTTAGAAATTCATTTTTCGATCGATGTCATCAACCCAATATCTGTTCTTAATGGGACAAACCTTCCAGAGCTTCTGTTCCTATGGAAATGATGTATTAATGGCTAACAAGTAGTACCCTAGTCAGCAAAAGATTCACCTTCTATGAATAATAATTTTTATTATTAATTTCAAATTTACTTCCAAAAAAAAAAAACTAAAATATAATTTTTATTGGACTGTAATGCATTTTACTACTTCGACATCGTTTTGCTTACAACTTATCGCATAAAAAAATGGAAGTCTTCATTTTTTTGTACTCAACCACCACCCAAACAGACAATAAGAATTGTCTATTAAAAGCAACAGACTAAGGTCAAAACGTTGTTGATTCCACGTAATTAAATAGAAACATAGAAGTACATACATCATACGAAAGTAAAGATTTCATTAGAACTCTGAATGTAAAAACAATAAGGAAAGACTGACAGAGAGACATTTTGTCTAAGAAGTGAATACATCGAAACAGTAGAAATAAACATTTTAAGTAGCAAAAAGACACCGTATCGACCTCGAGTAATCATTTATGTCTTAAAAGGTGCTGCTGTTGATGTTGATGAGGATGATGACGACGGCGATGATGATAATAATATTATATAGTATTGTTGTTAGATATTTTGCTTATGATTAAATACAATGGGTATGTAAGTACGTATATGATGAGATGACTTGCTCCCTGTTCACACTCATTTGGATTGTTTTTTGTTTTTTTTTTTGTTTCGATAGAACAGGTAACCGCAACAGAAGCACTGTGAATCATCAACTTCTGTGGCGTTGTTGGCCAAAGTTTATTACAACTGTTGTATCTTTTTCCAGTAGCAGAGAACCAACTGTTGCTGGCTCATTACTTCACTTTGTTTATGCTTACATTACTTTTCTTGTACAATCGAAGAAAAAAAAAAAGAAGAAAGAAAAGAAAAAAATAATAAGTGTATTTTTAAAGGAATTCCCACGCATATTTTTGCTGGAAGCTATTTCGCTACGGTTTAGGATTTTAATACCTTTCAACATTGAGTATTAGCAGTTTGTTTAGAAGTTTGTAACGCTTTGGAGTTCTAAGTTAAGATAACATTGGTTCATTATAAGTGTCTCAATTGCACATTTTAAAATTTTTGTGTAGAGAGAATTTTTATATTTTTGTAGATTCTCATCGAAATTTTTACCAAAAACATGTGTGTACACTTGGTTAGGTTGATTAAGACAAAATCTTTACAGCTTTTTGTATAAACTTGAGAATGTTAATTGTAGAAATATGGGTTAAAGGCTCAGTTGTTACAAAGTAGCTATTCATTAGCTCTGAGTTTGGCTAAGGCATACTGCTTACGGAAATGGACCCAATTTGGTGAGATGAATGCTATTAATTGCATTGGTTTTGATAGATATCCAGCGCATCGTGCCACGAAATTTCCAATAAAAGATTTTATCCAGGAATCCAATAGATCCTAGAATACAATTACCAGAAGGAAATCGATTTCTGTGCCGTTTGGCTATAGGAGAAAATTTCCCTCTCTTAGATTCCCGCAAAGAAGTGTCTCTTGGAGACCTCAATAGCATAGACTTAAGATTGGAAAAAAGTAAACTAGATCCATGGTTAAATTTTAATGTTTCATAGAGTAGTTTAAGACAAGAGAATGATCGCCATTCGATGTAATATATTTTATTTTTTTTTTGTATATAAATTAACTAATTTTTAAACTGACGCCCAACGTGGGGCACACTAATTAATATATTGACATGCAAAGGCGTAGTCTCCGGATATTATTTCTTATCATTACAAACAATTTCATAATCAAAACTGTGGCTTTTTTTTTTGTAAATAATTAAACTAATTTTCAAACTTGCGCCCAACGTGGAGCATACTTATTTATTAATTGGTATAAATGCATATTTTCCAGAAACTACATCTTCTCATTAGAAAATACCATAATCCAAACTGTGAACGTTTTTCTGTATATAATTAAATAAACTTATTATCAAACTGGCGCCCAACATGGAGCATGCAAAGGTGTATTTTGCAGATATTGGTCAAAACCAATAAAAAGCGCTGATCGAACTCATATCTTGTTTTTTTTTAACGGTTGGACCGATATCATGTCTCACCTTTTCCATTCGTAACAAAAGAAAATTTGGTTGCATCTTTACCCACAATTTTCACATAATGCTGACATGATGGACAAATTTGAGACAATGTTCGTGTTCGAAAAAAATAGTGAAAAAAATACTTTTGGTGTCTTAACCCCACTTTTTCCAAAATCCTTATCTGCATATCGGTCTTCAAGTGCATGTTTGAAGCTTTAATTATGACCTTGTGGTAGTCTCTAGCACCTTATTAAGTCCTGAACGTTTTTAGTATATTTATCCAAACTTTCCTCAACTTTTTGACACTAGAAACCACTGCGATAACAAAAATAATGGCCTGTATAATTAAATAAACTAATTTTTAAATTGGCGCCCAACGTGGAGCACAATATTTTACTAATTCACATGCAAAGGCAATTCTTGAACGACAAGTGTACTTTGAACCCTCCAATATCGACTTTTTGCGCTTATTTATGAATCCATTCTTAAAGAAGCTGTCAAATTTTATACACATGTCTGTTGAAGGATGCAGCTAACTAAACATCATACGGATATAATACTAGTAACGCCACCTATGTGTCAGCCTATGAACTGTTTAACCCACCTAATACAAATTCTTGTTGTACGTTTTGATTATCACTCACTATCTCAGTTTTTCATTTGATGCTGACGAAGTTGAAAATCAATTTGTTTTTGAATTTAATTTTATTTGCTTTGGATTAGAAGAGAAGTAGTCAAAGCTTAAGAAAAAAGGAAAGAAATAAAGAAAAAAGAAAAAGCAATAAGTAGAGCATTGCCGACATTTTTATTGGCGCGAAATACATTCAACTCATTTATCTCTAGTTTGCGGTCAATTGAGACCACCACTTACCATACTTGTATATATTAATGGGCGTGTCTCGTACGCTGTTAGGTACAGCCCTCATACAAGCTCAGTAGCCAGATTTCGGTTTTTGAGTTTTAAATCACATTAAATGTGAATGGTATTAAACGTTCGCTTCAACTGAAGTTTAAGTGTTTACTTTTTTATGTTTTTTTTGTAATTCGTACATTGGCTACCGTGGCAGAGTTTAGAGAAGACTAAAAAAAAACCTTTAACTGAACATAACAAGCCCAGTAGCGCTAGTGTTGTCTGTTTCAAGTTTCTGGTATTCTGTTTGTCTCAAGATTGTTTCAAGTAGCTTTTTAATATTTGTGCTGCGAAGAAGTGTTCTTTGAAATAATGAATGAGGAAATTGTTTGTGGAAAATCTTACTATCAGCTTGAAGCATCTACTTGGGCGGCAAAGTAGAGTGTACAAATGCTGCACATGATGATGAGTTGATTTATGTTTAAGTGCTGCATTTGAATGAGAAGAAATTTTGACCTTAATCTTGCGAAGTAACTCATCTGATAAGCATATACTAAACGACTGACTGACAGTTGCATAAACGTTTTGTCATTTGCTTTGAATTAACTAAAAAACTCCTACTCGACATAACCACAAAATTTAATTTAACAGAATTTCAATAATATTCGAGTGTAAAAACTGAAATCGGGTCATGATTAACCGCTCGAGCGCAGTTGACAATACTTCTTTTTTTTCTGTTTTCGGTTTTGTTTTGGTTGGGCTTTGGCCAATTTAAAACCGCAGAGCACCAAAGAAAAATATCTGAAAAAAAATAAATAAAACTTTATGAAAAACGAGTCGTACATAATTTGAATACAATACAAATGCAGAAAAATGCAGATTAAGATGCTGAAATCGATGCGAGCGAGTTAAAGAAGTGTTTGTCGCTTTGGCAATGGCCAAGTTGAATGCTTGAAATGTTTGACAGAATGCGCAAATGACTAAATGAATGAATGAGTGAACGAATGAATGAGCACAACATGATTGAGTATTGCTGCCTCCTCCAAAAAAAAAAAAAATAACAATAAAAAACGAAACCAAACCAAAAGCGTTAAAAACAAACCATGCTTCGTTACACACACTTGCAGATACATTTGTATCTCATTCGCACGCCAGAGATTAACATCATCATGTGTTCACTTCACTGCCAGCTAGGCGTGCATATTTTTTTTTTTTTTTTTAGCTATATATATTTAAATAATTCTTGCGATGTGCTCGCTTGTGATGTTGTTTCAATTAATTTTTTTTTTCTTTTAATATAAAAATAACAATTTGCTAATTTTTTATCTCCATAAGACATCATTTGCTTGGATTTTTTTTTTAATAAGCCATAATAATCTTTTCCATTTTTTACTCATTTTTTTTTTTTGCGGTTCTGTCGACACCTACGCTTTGAATATTTGTTTTGATGCGTTTTGCGTTTTTAATTTTAAGACTGCGTCATATTATTTTTTTTAAGGGGACTTTATTTTAACACTTCTGGGATTTCTTTGAGTAAAGGCGATTTTTTTTTTTTAAATAATTTGTGATAGTGTAAAAAAATGAGTCACATGTATGTATGTGGGTCTTAAAGAAAATTTATTTTATGTTTCGATTTTTTGTTGTTGTTTATAAAGCAGGATGAAGGTCATTTTATATACAAATTATTACCAAAAGCGTGGTACTTTATTAGTTTTTTAATTATAGCTCAACACTGATTTTTTATAAATTTTTTTTTTTTTTATATTTTTATTTTTAGGTGAGTTGTAAACAAATGATTGAAGTCGTTTACTAAGAATTAACAGTGGTGTGGGTAAGTTTTAATAATAGTTATAAAAACTGGCGCCCAACGTGGGGCTGTATAACTTACTAGAGACCAAAGGTATTTCATGAATTACAAGAGGATTTTCAACATGTTTGTTAGGGTATAGGTTTTTATTTATATAATCAACTAGTTTAATTTACTAACTGGCGCCCAACGTGGGACAAAATAATTTACTACTTACCAAAGACAAAACTTGAATTTGGAAAATGTTTGTTAGGCTTCTATTCTTTGTGTATATATTGTAATTTACGTCTTATTTACTAACTGGCGCCCGACGTGGGAGAGAATAATTTAGTTGCTAAAGGCAATTCATGAACGACACGTGGATTTTCAACAAGGTCGTTAAGCTTCAGTTCTTTTTTATATAATTAACTAGTCAAATTTACTAAGTGGCGCCCAAAGTGGGGCATAAACGTATAATTTACTAGTTGTCAAAGATAATGCATGAATGACACGAGGAATTTAAACAAGGTCGCTAGACTTCTGTTCTTTGTTTGTGTATAATTAACTAGTCTAATCTACTGTCTGGCGCCCAAGGTGGAACAGATTAATTTACTAATTGCCCAAGCCAATTCAAGAATAACACGTGAATTTTCAACAAGATTGTTAGGCTTCAGTTTATTTAAATATCTATTCTAAATTTGTAACTGGCGCCCAAAGTGGGGCACATATATTTTCTAGTTGCCTAGGCCAATTGAAGAACGACACGTGGGTTATCAACAAGGTCGTAAGGCTTCAGTTTTTTGTTTAACTCTTCTAGTTCACTAATTGGCGCCCAACGTGGGACAAAAAAAATGTCTGGTGGCCATAGGCAATTCATGGATGACATGTGGACTTTCAAAATGTTTATTAGGCTTCAGTTCTCGTGGGTTATCAACAAGGTCGTAAGCCTTCAGTTCTTTATTTAACTCTTCTAATTCACTAACTGGCGCCCAACGTGGGATTAACAAAAATTTACAAGTGGCCATAGACAATTCATGGATGACATGTGGACTTTCAAAATGTTAGGCTTCAGTTCTCGTGGGTTATCAACAAGGTCGTAAGCCTTCAGTTCTTTATTTAACTCTTCTAATTCACTAACTGGCGCCCAACGTGGGATAAACAAAAATTTACAACTGGCCATAGACAATTCATGGATGACATGTGGACTTTCAACATGTTTATTAGGCTTCAGTTCTCTATATAATATATATAATTAATTAATCTAATTTGCAAACTGGCGCCCAACATGGGTTTGCATAGTTTACTAATTGGCACTCAAAAGTAATTCAAGAATGCCACGTGGACTTCGCAACATTCCAAGAACTACATTTTTCTTCATTTATGAATCCATGCGTTAAAATTTCTGCCTCATTGGAGAGAATGATTTTTCACTGTAATTCTGGATCAACTTCCATATGTTTCAACGCACAATCAGCAAATTCAGATGCAAGCAATGTTCCTTAGGCTTCAGTTCTTTGTCTATATATAATTAATTAATCTAATGTGAAAACTGGCGCCCAACGTGGGGTAGATTATTTTACTAATTGATATGTGAAGGCGATTCATGAACGACTCACAGATTTTTCAACACTTCAATAACAAACTATTTAAACATCACTAAACGTTTTAAAAATATCACATTTTCTGTCAAAACACCTTTAAAACATTGTTCATTTTTGCAAATTTCCTGACAATATTTAAAAAATCATTTTTTTCTCCCTCCCAATTGTCAAAATTTGGCATAGTTTATGCTTTAAATGTCGCATAGAGCTCAATCAGTAAGTGCTGTCAATTCGCTATGTTGCTGCTGTTGGTGGCCTAATTGTGTGCGAACGAACAAAATGAAAAGAAAGGCATTAATAATAATAACGCATGACTTCCTTCGTCTACTATATATACTATATATATTAGCAATAAGACATGCAAAATCAAATAACCTCAAAATGTCTATCAGAGCATAATGATGCAGGCTGACTTCCTCTCTGGATGGACCAAACCGAAAAAACAAAAAAATAAAAAATAACAACGACAGTGAAAACTCTGACAATCCTTGCGTGCATTGCTGCGGTTGTCCGCCTTGAATAGTGACTCTTTCTTTTTTTTCTTTTTTGTTGCAATTTGGCTGTCTTGCTGCATCATCAGCAAGCGTCGATGAGTCAGTCAGTCAGTTGCAGATTACTACTTTTTGAAGAGACACCTAATTCTAGTGAAACCGAAGCTTTTGTACGCTTTATGTATGCTAAATGTAGAGAAATGTTTGTTGGAAAGTTTTTGTAGTTTGTAAAACTTTATTTTTTATGTAAATCGGTTGAATAGTTTGGAAGTAAAATGCTTTAACAAGCTTTACTCATACAAGCCAACAACGAAGTCATACAGTTTTTGTATTCATCTTTCGCACTTTTTCTCTCGCAACTGTTCATGTGCAACATGTTGCTCTCGAATAGCGACAACATGTTCGATGAAATATAAATTTTTTGTGCTCGCGGTCTGCTGGACGGTATTTTTGTTGTGTGTGTGATTGGCTATCTTCGAGACTCACACTAAATATTACACTCTTTTTTTATTTTTTCATGTTTCCCCGAAAGCTTATACAAGAAACCACCCCATTTTTGCTACCTTCATATAATTTGAAGTGCTCCACAGACAGGCCAAGTTTCATCAATTGAAGCTACGACGTTTACTCATCTTTCTGGCAGTTTGTGGATTCCATCTCAAAAGAACTTATCCGGCTTGGCGCCTAAGAACGAATCGTGCCAATTTTTGATACCCTGTTTTGAAGTGAAGCGTATTCCGATGAGCGCATTTTGGATTGATCTGAACAAGTAGAATTAGCCTTGCCAGCTGCATACAGTGGTTGATGTACAACTTCCCAATTAAGTGTTAACACAATGGTGGACAACATGTGGAGAAGCATTAACATGCAGAATAAAACTTTCTTATATCTGTAGTAGCATGGACCACGCTTTTACATGAGTTTTTAATTTAAGCAACTCATAATATGCAGCTCCAAGCTGATTCACCACAGAGTTCTTTCCTTTAACAGTTGGCTTAGCTGTAGATGTTGAAGTATGGCCAGGTGGTCCTCATCAAATCCTCCATTTACGATTATTAAAGCGCATCATTTTCTCGCTATAAAGTGCAGAAAACCCTTTCGTTTATGCCTGTCCTTCGGCGTTCAACTTTTCTTGGCATCATTTTATATGAAACCTAATTTTCTGATTTTTCAATAATTTTTTTTTGCATTTGCTCGTTTTTTGATCAAATTGAAGGTACTCGTACTAAATACATCTCGGAAAATCTCAAGACGTGGACCAACGATAAAAACCAAAGTTTGTTTGTTTGTGCGCGCATCGGGAGAATTAAATCTGTTCAGTTTGGAAAAAATCGGGCCATACAAGCGCTAAAAACAAATCTTTGCATTCAGGCGTTAAAAATAATTCGTCATATTTTGACGTCCGTTCGAGGTGTAGAGATGAAATTTCGTATAACTGTAAATGGGATCGGGAGAATTAATCTTATTAATTTTAGTCTGAATAGGAGGGGACAATGCCTCATCCATCCCCCCATATAATAGATAAAAAAATTTGAATCTATTTGAGTTATGAACATGAAATTTGGTACACATGGTATTGGGATCGGAAGAAGTAAGATCCATTGGACAACTGTGAAAAATTTGGCTTTACTGAACGTAGATGAAGCGGGTAGGATTCAGCTAGTTTATATGTACTATATTTCCTGGTGTTTGAGCAGCATGTGAAAATTGTGACTGACGAAGAGCTTCAAAAAAATGTCGCAAACTTTTTATAAAAATTAATAAACTCTTTCAACCCAACGTGTGTGAAGGATATTAAAATAATAATAAAATTTAAATAAATACGACAGAAAGGCTGGCAGGCAAGCTATTCCATGTAGGATGTTGCTTATAATTTGCTTACAAGGTCGCAGCTGATTTAAAGAGCAGTTGAGTTCATACATTGCCAGCCATCCTCATGTCTGTCTGTCTGTCTGCCCGTCGGTCTGTCTGTCTGCCCGTCGGTCTGTCTGTATGCCCAAAGGTGTTTCTGTGCGTTAAATTAATGTGATGCATAAATTTTTCACGCACTCTAGGATTTAATGCAATGACAAGGAATTAACGCGCAGTTAAACCAGTTCTGATTGACCTTTTGAAGACTTGAACTTGTTATGGCAAGACCCGACAATCGAGTTGACGCCTTCGATGATGCAGCTTTGGATTATTTTTTCTCTTTTCTTGAAGTAAATTATGAGCGACGCATGAGTCCCACGCATTGTTAAGTAAAGTTTTTCCAAAGCTTTTCTTCTTTTGACTTTGTTGTTGTTCAAATGATTTTCAAATGTAAACGCGCGCGCGCGACACATTTCTGTCATCATCAATAATGCCGCCGCCACTGCAGAATGTTTCAAGCAAGCTTCCTCCTGCGGCATGCAACAAATTGGCACAATTTCTCCAGCCCCGAAGTACTTGTATGATTATTTTTGTTTTTGCCCTGCTATCTGACGGCACATATGGCAGATGGAAAGAGCGCTTGGCCAGATTGCTGGCTGCATTGTTTGCTTTAACCGCTGCGGCTGCTGCGTGTTCTGTGTGTATATGCGATATTTAACATAAATTAGAGAAAAGACATATCGCTGCGATTTCACGCTTGATGCAATGCATCACTTTGCAAATAGTTTACCGCCAGCGCCACAAATGCCATCACCGCCGCCGGAGTTGCATTTAGCCAGTCATAGTCAGCCAGCCAGCCAGCTGCAAATATGAAACTTGAAAATGGCTTAAAGGCAATAAGGCTGCGGCACTTTCCTTTTGCTGTCTTTTTTTTTTTCTGTATGTATATGTGTGTGTATTGTAGCCTAGCAGCGATTGCATGATCTTTAATCAAACAGTTAGCGGTTGTGGCGCCGCCGACGCTTAGAGTTACTCTTAGACGCCCGCGTCAGTTGGGATTTGTCTTGATAGCTAGCTAACTGGCGGCGTTGGTGTGGCTGCTGGAAGTCCGCGATCTGTCGCTGATTCTGTGCCAATCTATCTCTCCCGAAACGATCCATCCGAAAGTAGAGCGCGCGCGTGCGCCATTGCAACTGCAACCAAAGTCCGTTCTAATGCTGCATGAAATGCATGACTATCTCGCGTCGTCGTGGTTTTGGTGTTGGTCGTCTATGTCAAGGCGCTAACAAATTTATGTTGGTTAAGCAAACAAAAAACAAAAAAAAAAGAATAAAAAAAAATATATATATAGACGCTTGTAGGCCAAGTTGCTACTATATACCGCGTTGTTGCAGCTTTAATTAACGGTCAACGGAAAATGTTTTTTTTTCTTTATTATTTTCGTATATTTCTGCTGCTTTGTTTTTTTTTCTTCACACATCTTGCAACAACATATGCCAGAGTTGGCATGAATCGTTGCTTTGTGTTTGGGGTCGGGTCGTCATCGTCATCTTGGATTACAGTAAGTTCCGCTTTGCCACATTTGTGGTTAATAATTTTTTCTTGCAACGCAGCGCTTCCTTTTGCACAATACTCTCTTTCCTACATCGTCTTCTTCTTCTTCTTTGTTTGGTTTGTAGATACGCTTTGATCACATGTCAAACCTCAAATCTTGTTGCGGCTTTTGCAAAAAAAGACTTTCTAGACAGTATTGGATTTATGTTATATGGTTTAAGGCGTATGCTTAAGTAATGTCTCTTTCAAAAAAACATAGGGCTGTGATCTATACCCAAGGGAAGATCCAGTTTTCTAATGGAAGTTTATGAAAGAGGTTTAAAAGGCGTATATGTAGCTACAAAAAAAAAAAGAGAAAACATTAAGGGAGGGCTGTGTTTCCCTATTCTTGTGGATCACCCACTATTTACCTACCACTTTGGTAATGTATTGCACAGATCGATGTAAAGATTTGGGGATCTGACCAAACTAATGCTTTTGAGCTCAGAGCCCAATGATCTTATATAAAAAAATTCTTACCAAAAAATTCTCGAACTTCATTAGCTACAAATTAAACTTTGCGAAGAAATATTCGCAATAGTCAAAATTGTGAAATATGTAAAGTCTTAATACCCACAATGTGATGCTCTAAACTGGACAACATTTAAATTGGTTTCTTTTTAATTTACCGGTTCTCTCACTTCTTTTTATATGTCGATAAGTCATGCATCTGCCTCCTTTCAATAGTTGCTGAAATGTGACGAACTTAGTTTTTGACTTGTACGGAGGACGTGTCACTATCTGGTACCCTGAAGCCCTCTTATGGTGCAGGAGATCATTCGTCACAAACTAAAGCAAGTTTCTTCATATAAAAAAAGACACCCAGAAGAGTTCTTATGGTTCCGGAGATCATTCGTTACAATCTAAAGCACAAAGGTTTATATAAAAAAATTTTACCCAAAATAGCTTTAATGGTTCCTGAGATCATTCGTTTCAAATTAAAGGGCAAAGGTTTATATAGCTTCAATGATATCAAAATTGCGTCCTTCGAGTAAAATGCTTACCAAGAATACTCCTCCGAGGGTCAGACTTCAACATATTGTACCAATTAATTTGTTCACCTTACGGCAGGATTTTTAAACGAATTTTATGTAAAATTCGACCAATGTTGTTTGAGAGAATCCACCATCGTCAGTCGTGATGTGTTATACTGATTTCACTGATGTCCATAACGAATCTTGCATGTTCTGACCAACATGTTGCTTCGAGCATGAATTCACCAACATGTGGCTTCGATTATGCTCTGACCAACATGTTGCTTCGAGCATACTCTGATCAACATGTTGCTTCATGGTTGCTCTGTCGATAACATATCTAACCAGTATGATCAACATATTACGTCGAGCATGCTCTGACCAACATGTTGTTTTAAGCATGTTCACACCAACATTTTGCTTCGAGCATGCTCTGATCAATATGTTCGAGAATGTTTAGACCAACATGTGGCTTCGATCATGCTTTATGAAATTTTACCATTTCTTACTCAATAATATAGATCACCAATATAACACTGCTTCAGCTCTTTGAAATTAGTACCGTTCGCTCCTGTTTTTGAAACATTTCTCATTCTCACACTCTCTAGCTATCTGCATGACCCAGCCTGTTTTTCGCAGTTTCTCCATCCCACAACATCTAACTATTCCCGTTCAACGTGCATATGTCAATGTTCTTTATGCCTGAATGCTTCTAAACCATATATCGCCAGAGTGAAACTACTAAATAGTACTTTTTACCTCTTCTTCTTGCTTTAGCCATAATTTCTGTACTGTGTGTGTTGTGTCGCTCTGTCGTTCTGTGCTCAACCGATCACTGTCAACTTTTATAAACTTCCGGTTGTGTTTTGCTGTAGTTGCTGTTGTTGTCTTTGGTATTAATGGATTTTCATGTTTATAGCGCACATACCACGTTAATGCTCCCTCCCTCCCTCTCTGCTTGCTTTGTGTCACGCTGTTGAATTAAATTGCGCAAAAGTTGCAGAAAAAAAAAGGGTTCTTCGTTTAGGGTTACGCTTTTGTTGTCAACATCCAACAGATCAATGCTTCAGCGGTCACATTATGCTCATGAACATCATCGATACAGCGAATTCTAGGAATTTCCACTGAAGTGATGTGTGTTTACTCTTCGCTGCTTGCTTTGTTGTGCTCAGCTGTTGCATGTGGCTTCTTCGGATTTTATAGTGCTCGCCTCCGCCATCTGCATTTGATTTACCGTTTATTACTTGCGGTGCTTTTTAATTAATCAAGCGTTTTAAATTTCAATATTTATATTACAAGTTGCGTTCGTTGCGTCGGCTGTGGTTATACAGTTTCCTTGCAGTTGTTCTTCTGTGCTCCGCTGTTATGGATCGGAGAGATGCTTTTGGAATTTTGGCTTCGTTGATGTTTATTTTGGTTAATTGTTTTAATTTTGAATATGCTAATGTGTTTGGCTGCTGTCGTTGGTTTTTTTTTTATGGTTTTTGAGAATTTTTTTATTATTATCTTCAGAATCAAAGGGGGGAAGGTTGAGCAAGTGAAATGTGTGGATTACATTAATGAATTTCCTGAAGCAGTAATAATGGAAGAAGCGCTTCTGGAGCAAACAAAAAATATTTGAATCGCTGCTAAGTGATATGGAAGCATGTTAAACATCATGAAGTCTAAGCCTCTATAAAAAACTATGTGTAGGTGTTTAATTTGGATAGAAATTCTATATAATATTAATCTTGCATTGAGAATGTTGGTGGTCTAAGGTAGAATTATAGATGTTCCAACCACCCGTAGACTCCTGCTACTATTTCTGGCTAGATCAGTAACGAATATGCAATTCGTTGAACTTCGCATGCGATTATGGTATTGGACTGACAGAGTTGTTCCTGACATATTTAAAACTTTGCAGATTGTTCACATTATAGTAGGAAGCCATTCCCCCATTATGTCCATAGGTTATTCTTTATTATAGCTTGTACAACAAGAGCTTGTTCCGCAAACTGAACTGCAAACTTGAGCTTCATTTCAATATTTTACATGCCTCACTTAAAACCTATAACTCAGAGATTATTTAACTGATGATAAAAGAGTGTCTTGCACCAAAGACCAGCATAACGACGAACTAATGCAAACCAAATGCTTTCTTTCTACATGCAACCTTCATTTCCAAAACAACAAACCATTAGCCAAATCGAAATGAGGTTTTTCTTTTGCACCAATATGAAAAAAAAATAAAGAAATAAAAAAAGGTTTGAAGGCACAATGTCAATCAATTTTCCATTGGTGTTTACGAACAAACGACAAAGCAGCTGGAAAATGAGGAAAAGTATCTGCAAAATGTTGTTTATCATTAAACTGAAAATCTTTTGAATGAATCGAAAGACAGGCAGACAGACAGTCGAACATCGAACAAACGAATGAACTCTGAATACATAATTCACTGAAGATTCATGTAACAAAAGAAATCATTCATAAACAAGCGAATAGTTTAGATGCTGTAGAGCAAAAGAGATAGTAATACAAAGAGACAATCACTTTCGGCAGTAACATTCGTTAGAGTTCAATGCACTGAGAAAAATAAATCAAAAAAAAAAAAATACAAAACTTACGCGTGCTCTTTTCTTCGAGTAAGGTTCGTGGCTGCCGCATTATCGAATAATGATCGAACATCATTTTGAGCGCTTCTTCTTCTTCTCTAAAGTTGTTGTTGTTGTTAAAAGCGACTAACAGCAACAACAAATGCTGCACATCATAATTATGATCAGTATCGTTGTCAAATGACAACAACAACTGCAAACAACAAACAAACAAAAAAATATGCAATAATGACAATGAATGTGACTATTTGATTGTGACTTTTACTGTTTTTTGATTAGTGTATAAGAGAGAGAGAGAGAGAGAGAGAGTTGAACGAGTGAGAGAGATGGTAATTGCGCGAATTAGATGCAACATGTTGCGCATGCGCATCAAATTATTTTCGTCATTGTTGTTGTTGTTGTTGTGCTTTTTGTGCGTGCATTATAATTAGTTGGAAAAAAAGAAGAAGAAACAGCACGCAATACTAAATTTATGGAAGACAAGATAGGTTATAAAAGTTTTAAAAAAGTCTGAATAAATGAAACGAAAATTATGAAACAATAAGAGAGGAGCACAGGCAGCATATGCGAAAATGATAAGTGAGCAATGTAGAGCGAATATGCATTGGTAGATAAGAAATAAGTGATTTATGCCTAAGCGATAAAGAGTTAGAATAATGTGGAATAATGCATATAAGGAGAGCAAAAGATAGAGCTTTAAAAGTAAGCCACCTTCTGTCACAATAAAAATGATTAGCTTACAAGTTAACATCTTCAGTGGTGATAAAATTTCTGCACCATCTGTAGATGCTGAAATGAAAGTCAAGAACTTAGGAAGTAATGCATAGAACTTGTTCTCAAATCCATGAAGAAGACTTCTTTTTCAAATTGCAATAATGTAGACTTATGGACCTGTTTTTATCAGGCTTTCTGTGTCTGGAGATCATGACCGATTCGCTTGTCGATGATCCGCATTTGGTGCTGAGCTTTAATTAATTCTACGAAAAATTTGGTTTCTGATGTCGCTGATTACGATCCAGACGTGATGGCGTTACTTATACTTACACCGGACACAGAGCAACTGTCTTAAAACCAATTCCTAGCTATCATTTAGCCGAGAGGTTAAAAGAGGAAATTGACCTCTACATGATCTCCAATTGGCCTTAAAAGGTCGGTTCATGAAAGAAGTCAATGCGTATTCGAACGCTCTTTCTGAATCCGGTGTCAAAACAATTAAATATTTCGAATTAAGGTTTTCGACCTTGATTTGCCCTTAATGATAACGTGTGAGCGTCATACGGACATCAGGATCGTAATCTGCGACCTCAAAAACATAAAGAGCCTTTGTTTTAAACCCAATTTCTAGCTTTATTTCAGACGAGAGGTTGAAACAGGAAATTGACCCCTACATGACCTCCAATTGACCTTAATAGGTCGGTTTAAAGCGTAAACTTTTCTTCTCTTTCTGAATCCGGTGTTAAAAAAAATTAAATATTTCGAACTTAGGTTTTTGACCTTGATTTGACCTTAATGATAACGTCATGGCCTTATATGGACACCGGGATCGTAATCAGCGACCCCAAAAGCATAAAAATTAACTGTTTTAAAATCAATTCATAGCTATCATTCAGTCGAGAGCTTAAAGAGGAAATTTACCTCTACATGACCTCCAATTGACCATAAAAGGTAGGTTCAAAGCGTAAAGTTTTCCGCTATTTCTGAATCTGGGGCCAAAAAATGTATTTCGAAATACGGCTCTCAAGCTTGATTTGATCTAATCGGTGACTCCAAAAACTTAGAGTTTATCTAGGCATACAACATGGAAACCGCAATTTGTCTTTGTGTTCCTTAGAAGTTTTTACACACTATTCTAAGTATTTTATTTCGTGTTTCAGGTAATAAAAAAATGTTATCTCCGAAAGCCTGGCAACTTAAAAACAGGCAGTGAGTATTCCGCCTTTTTCGCCATATATGAAGCAAATATTCATACAAACCACCAACGTGGAATTCAAGTTAGTATTGACTATATTAAAAAAGTTCTTATAGACTTGGGCATCCTGAACGAAGAGGCTTTACATTCCGTTTTTTAGTAAGATTGAATGACGTCTTTCTTCTGTTATTTCGAAACACTTCGCCCATGAATAACTTTTGTTAGATTTGACTCGTCTTGGAATACCCATAAATATATAATCGACTCTCTCTATGAACAATATACATATTTATACATTCTTCCTCTCTCTCTCTCTCTCTCATGTCATAGTCTTATAATTCTCATTTAGTTCTTGCTTACACCAGTTGTTGTTTAATGTGCTATTGTTTTAGTTGCATTAAAATTTAAAAACTTCCGAAACTTTCGTATCAAACCCTGATGCATGCAAGTTTTTAATCAATTTCATATGCAATTTTGTTTGCTTTTTCATAAAGGAAATCGCGCAAACGCAATTAAAGCGTAAGCAATATTTTATAATTATTTTTGCATTTTTTCAACATTTTTGTGCCATTTTTTTCTTCTTTAGTGTATTTTTGGTGTGAAAATCTACAAGTTTTTGTTGCTATTGTTTTCAATTGAGCAATAATAATAATGTGAAAATAGTTTTGATACTATTAGTGCCAGGGACATAAACTTAGCAACATGATTTAAGTTTTTTTTTCATATAATAATATGTTGTAATCGAATTTTTATGTTGCTCTGCGGTGTTTGAATAACATTCTACCACTTTGCGCTAATGACCAAATAAACAAATTAGTTTGGAAATATATACATATACCAACATAATAGCGGTGGTGCCAAATTATTGTTATAAATTAAATATATTTGCTTACCTCATCATCGCCAGATACTTTAAAATTGTGTATGCTCTTCAGTTTTATTTTCTTAACTTTACGATGGTTTTCTACAGAAAATATAAAATTACGTGGGTTGTTTAATATGTCATTAAAGATTAATAGATTCTGCAAAATGTATGGCTAATTTGTAAATTTAATAATACTAAGAAGCAGAAAGTATAAAACTCTTTTTTGAATGTTTTATTTCGTTTTAAAAGCAAACGATTATTAGTTCTATTTTTGGAGCCATATTGAGCAATATAGCTTAGCATTCAGCGACTTGTTTGTATTGGCGCTTATTAGCAACTTATTAAACGACCCTCTTTTAAAAAAAAAAACATTATGAACGATCGATTGTTTGCGTTCCATATGCGTACAATGACTTGTCTATGCTATTCTGTTTTCAAATAAAAAACGCCGCTTCTCTCTAGCGTCAACATATGTAGATACTCCTCAACGAGTGCGTACAATGTTTATACGAATTTTGTTGATGAATATCTTTTAAATTAACGCATTTTAATTAATTTGATGACTTTTTTTTTTCTGTGCGTCTTGTAAAAAGTTTTTTTTTTCCCCCCGTTTCGTTAAAGCTACTGTTTGCTGTTATCTGAAGCTATACATCAAATTATAATGAATTTTCCTATCTAATACTTTCAAGCTGTAGAGTTCATTGATTGGTAGCTAACGTTATTTATTTCCTTTTTTTATATCTATAAAATTATTGCTTATTGTGTGTTGGATATCTATATAAGGAAATTATTTAAATTTATTTTACTTAGACAAAACTCTTTTCTTTTAGAAATTATACGCTCTATTCATAGGGTAAAAGGGGGTATATTATGTTTGTGCAAATGTATGTAACAGGCAGAAGCAGAAGTCGATTTGATATTGACATTTCCGTCTGTTATGAACAAAAAGAACTTGAAGACTATAAGAGTTAAAAGCCTTTCAGTTTGAATATTTAGATTCATCTAATTCTGCTTCAGTTAACTTATATTTCATGTATGGGATAAACCCTTCTCTAATGGGGCGTTTGTAACATAATATACAAACCTACCATAATTCTGACTATGAATCGCAGAATTTGGTGTCAATCTTAGAAAAATATTCCATTCCATTAAGATCTATCTCCCATACAAATCTGTCCCACCTTTTTGTTTTAGTTATTTCAGTTATAAACGCCAAATTTGGCATATTTTGCAAATCGAAGCACTAAGGGATGTGGCTCCCGTATAAATCTGTCCATCTCGGTTTTTATTATTAAAAGGATTTTGGTCGTTTCGTTAATTCAGCTAAAAACGGAGAATTTTACGAAAATTGTCGGAAAATAAAATTTTCGTAAAATTCTGCATTCAAATGAAAATCGGACCATTTAAGGAGGTGGCTCTAATACAAATCTGCACCACCTTTTGGGGTTTTTGTATTAAACAATTTTTATTTTGGTTAATTCAGTTAGAAACACTAAATTTGGTGTATTTTTCGAAAAACTTAGTAAAATTTCGCATTGTAATGCAAATCGGACCACTAAAAGAGGTGGCTCTTATACAAAACTGTCCTACCTTTTTAGGTTTTTGTATAAAACAAATTTTGTTTTAGTTAATTCAGTTAGAAACGCCGAATTTGGTGTAGTTTGCGCAAAACTTTGTAAAATTTTGCATTGTAATGCAAATCGGACCACTAAAAGAGGTGGATCCCATACAAAACTGTCCTACCTTTTTGGGATTTTGTATTAAACAATTTTTGTTTTGGTTAATTACATTAAAAACGCCAAATTTGGTGTATATTTCGAAAAACTTAGTAAAATTTTGCATGATAATGCAAATTGGACCACTAAAAGAGGTGGCTCCCATACACATCTGTCCCACATATTTCGGTTTTTCTTATATTGTTGTGGGAAATTCAGATAGACACGCTGAATTTCGTGCATTTTGTATCAATCCTAATAAAATATTCCATTATGGCCCCTACAAAAGTTCAAGTCGAGACCTAGACATATTCTTCTGTTTGACTGTTCGATGAACATCTTGAACTTAGACTCTACAATAGATAATGTTTTTAAGTTTAGACAGTTTGTTTCTCTTATACCCTCTTTAGATAATTAGTAGTTAATGAATGTGTTAACCGTGCTCTACCATCCATTAGCCAGTGCAAATATGCCTTCTCTGAGTTTTTAAATGAAAAAAATTGTTGTGTCTCCTTGTTTTAGCTAAAAAATAGAAAAATTTGTACATCCTACTTAAATTCTAATAATATATTCAGTATAGCTCCACATGAAATTACTGGAAGGTGTAGTCTCCATAGAAATCTGTGCAAATTTTCTGTTTTTTTGTAAGAAAAAAATTTGGTTGTAGCCTCTACTCATTCCAAAATATCATCCTTCATGGATTTGAATAGGAATATATCTTCATACAAAACAATCCTTTATATAGCACCTTCTCCAACTTTTATGGGTTTTTTTTTTGCTTGGATGAAAAATTTTAAATAATATATACACCTCTTGTCGTTCCCGACAGGCCAATGACAAACTGAAACTATCCCATCATTAGATTTGTGCATTTGTTCTCATGGTCCTCTATAGAATTTTCTTGAAGCTAGTACTTTGAGGTGCTTTACAATTTGGGATCCTTATTATTTATTCTTCTTGTAACCAAAGCTGAGAAATAATTTCACAGGTCTGAAATGGATTGCCAACTTGCAGGATTTAAATTCCCTAATTTCTCATCGTAACGTTATGCAATAAACTCCCCCACCATTCCCCCTCGCCGCGTTACGTAATATTGGCCGTTCTCTAAGGCGGTACTTGTGAAGAGTTGCAGCTGTTCTCATTCAAAATTAAATTCCCTCTCCTCCATAGAAGTTGGCTTTTAAGTTATTTTATGTTCGAAACAGTCATAGACAAGAGTTTCACTAACTCGATATTCGTACTTGAGGTCTCTAACTCAATTGGACGTTCGGTTCGATCATCATTCGTATCACTTATTTTTTCTTCTTCTGAGAAGTATGTTAAAGAAAGATTTACATTGAATACATTGTGGCAGATAATCAAGTTAGAATGGTATGTTGCAGCAATGCAACACTGCGCTATACCGTCTTTAAATTCAAAAGTGTCACAGGGTATCTCGTAGTCGAGCACATACGACTGCAGCATTCTATCTTACTTGTTTATTATGCAATCGATTTTTTATTTATATTTATTGCATATTGTTATACAATACTAATTCATTCAACATTCAACAGCTAAGACTTTTTCTTTTCTTATTTAAATTCTTCAAATTTGAATTCTTCATTTTGAAGCCCCTTAGCAAGATACTTGTTTATTAGAATTTAAGACAAATAAATGAATGCCTGACAGACAAGTCGAATTTGTATAAAAATGTTAATTAGTTACGTCGCAAAGACAATCGTTAGCTTGATTTTATGACAAGACTAGCAGTTTCAGTTTTATGTTAGATGTTCTGCATAAATTTTGTATAGAAATAGAATTAAAGTGTAGGTAGCTAGCAGCTACACCTGTAAAAGATACACCTTGACAAGGTCGCTTATGGCTAATTTGCATTTAAGGCATATGTTTAGATTTTAAGAAACTATTTTATAAGAAAGAAAGAAAAAAGTATTAAACATTAATTGTACAAAAGCTTTCTTTTTATGTTTATATGTTTTGATTAATGAGCTACCATTTTTTTGTAGACTATTACGTTGGGTAATTTTGACTTTAAGTAGCAAACAATTAAGCAATGAAAGGCCTAATTTTGCTAAGTACATTAAGCTTTTTATTTTTTATTGAACATTCACTGAAAATTGTATTTATTGTGCAAGCGTTTTTAAGTGTTGCAGTAGCATTAAATTTCGAAACGAAGTTAATAGGTCAAACATTTTGTTTGGTGCTAATGATTGCCGCACGCAAACCTATGATGTATCTACATATAGTATACCACCTCAATCGCTCCATAATTTGGCTTTGTACTTGTCTACGCACAGAGGGCAACAAATCTTTCGCTTTTTTTTTTTGTTGTGTATGCCTTTACCTTTTAGAATGTGCCAACTTTCACAGCATCTTTCAAACGACTTTCTAGCGCAGTTGACTCCTATGAAAAGCATTTGCCATGGCTCTTTCTCTACATCAGAAAATTTTTACAACGCAAAAGCCAAGTGCGAAATGGTTTATAATTTTTGTTTATAATTTTCCATATACATTTTCTATTTTTGCGTCTTGACGTTAAAAATTTCATTCAGTTGTGTTTATTAAGAGCAAACGAAGTGTTTTTTTTTTTTTGGGAGGCATTTTAAATGTTTACAAAAATTCGCGTCAAAAACAGCCTTAAGCAGCTGCTTATTTGCGTTATATATATATGAATATATAGTATATTTACTTTTACGCATTCTTAAAATTTTATTGTATCGATATTGACGATGGCAGCAACGCACAACGTCGGTCGACATTGTGGATCAATTTCAGGGTCGACGTAGGAATTTCGCTGCACCATGAGGCGTTGTATGCGTAATGTGCGCTTAAAATTTGCTACTTAACCTCATTAAACTTTTTTTTTATATATACACTGCATAAAAATGAAACGGTATATTAGTTTTGTAGAGCTTTGCAGTCCATATGAGTCCATTTTCTGCGTCTGAACTTCGAAATGCATAGAATAACATATAAAATGCCAACTTTTGAAGTTTTAATGTTCTTAAAATTTCAATTTCGAAAAGGCTTTCTTACTCGCTAGCTACCCGGAATGCATTGTCTTGAACTATGGTCAATATTAACGTTGTGTCTATACATCTTCCCTATAGACAGCTAATCCATCCCCACTTTTCCAATTCTTATATTCACGATCTCATTAAGAAGCATTTCAAATTTCGTCCCTGTAGCTCAAATAGTTCCAAAGATATGATGTATTTGTTATTAGCTTATATGGGGCGGGTAATTACAACAACATCCCCGCTCCTCTAATCTGCTCAAACTGATTATATAATATTCCTTCTTCCGATTCCAATAACATGTATACCAAATTTCAACCATGTATCTCAAATGTATAGAAAGATTTATCGAATTTTTTTGGGGCGTCGCTCTCCGATTTTTGCCCAACTTAAATATAAATTTAGCCTTAGTTAGTCATAACATCAGATATTAGGCAGTGAAAGTCCCATTAACATCGGTCCAGCCGGTCCGAGATTTTTAGAAACAAATAGAGACTGATGTGCATTGTCCATATTTTATCCATATTGGTTAAATGTTTCGGGCTTTAAAATCGGCGTCGTTCTAACCGGACTTGCTTCGTAATCTTTCGCTTATATTGTTGCTTAAAATATTCTATAAAAATTATTATTTTCGTTTTACTTGTGTGAACCTAGATTTGTCCATTTGGAGAAAAATTATTGAAAATCAGCGAAATATTCCATGACAAAGCCACAGAAAAATAATTGAAATAATTGACTTTCGAGCCCAGAGTTTAAAGCATATATAAAATATTATAAAAAAATAGCCAGATTTGCTGAACGAAGCTAATTTTTTTCCACGATGTAATGATAAAGTTTCATGTGTTAGATCGATCTCTTATTTGGAACATCGTCAAAAAAACTTTTGTGTAGAGTTAAAAAAAAAAAAACTGTCAATTTGGTGCGAAATAGCCAAAGAGAATAGATAAATTTGGTGGGAAAAGTCAAACATGTTAGGGAGCATACCTATACTGACTATGTGACTCATGCCAAAATCCCAAGCTTGGTAATTTGAAGAGCCGTTCTCCCTCTCTGAACGGATCATAAATTATGGGTACATTCGCCAATAATTATATAACGTTTAAAAGTTTTTTATATATCTTTGAAATAAACATTAACTACTTAGCTAGACAACTAAACAGACCTGTTCCGGTTTTCAATTTCAACATTAAATCGGTTAAAACGGATAATTTCATAATTTGAAATCATTTGGCATTGGTTAAGTTAAACTTAATGAATTCATATCGTAAAATTCTCACAAAAGCGAACATATTACCGTTTAAACTTATTCACATTCGTAAAATCTTCACGAAAACGGCAACCGGAATACTTTTGTTAGCTTCGATTACTATTCGATCTGCGTATTGAGTTGATGTGCTGTAAATTGAGACCAACATTTCCTTTTAATATGTGTTTTCTTAATTTTGTGCAGGGTATATGTTTTTATCAAATAGTCACCTCATCTGATGTTTTGTTTTCATGTGAGAAGGATAAGATGCTGTCATATAAATATATTTGTGACATTTATTTATTTCACATTTCTTTCGACAGCTATTTAAATTTGCAGAAAAAGTAAATTGTCAGCTGCTCGTATATGCATTGCACAGTGGGATGAAATGCCTTTATTTTGGCCATAACCGTAATTTTAAAGCTAGAAAGTTGAAACTTGGAGAATTTGCTGCTTATATTATTTGTGAATTTCGAATTTTTTTTTTTTACCCTGCAACTTTGCCTTTCTGCCGCCCACATAATAGAACTGCAGTATATATAAAATTCATATGTTGTTATATTTTTTTATTCATTTTTAGGCCCTGTACCGAAGGTACAAGAGCCTATTGGGTTTGTGCAAATGTATGTAACAGGTAGAAATAATTGTCGGAGACCCCCCCAAAGTTACCACCATTATGGTCGGGAGTGAAAGAGGAGTCGATATAGCCATGTCCGTCTGTCCGTCTGTCCGTCCGTCCGTCTGTATGAACGAAAGGATCTCGGAAACGGTAATAGATAGAGACTTCGTGTTTTTTGCATTCGACTAGGATTGCTCCGGAATTTCACAAGTTTATTTTATAATTTTTCCCCTCCCCCCCCTTCCCCATAAAATCACCCCTTAGGGTGAAAATTTCTTCGGCACAAAAAAAATTGAGTGTACCAATATAGAGATAACGTCTCTCTAAGCAAAAATCCAAAAAGTTCATCAAAATCGGATAATAAATGGCGATTTTATAAGCAATTGAATTTGAACGACCCCCCTTTTCTTTTCATTCATATTCGCGCAGTGAGAAGTGGTCATGCGTTTGGTCATAAGCTCGGGAAACATTTAATATGTTTGTTAGGCGACCTGAACTGGTACAGGGCCTCTTACAGTCGGTTACGCCCGACTGTATTTCCTTACTTGTTTTTATCCACAATTGTTAGAAAATTGTTATATTTTAATATTTTTGCATATTATAACATAGCTTAATTAACGAAAACTTAAAAATAAGTACATAATCTTGTATTAATATAAACGTTCTTCTTCTAAATCAAAATCAAAATATGGTATACTTGTAAACTCGTCTTCAACACTATATACTTGGGCTGCATCTTCCGGTTTTGGAGAAACTAAAAGTGCAATAACTTCACTTCACTTGGCAATGAGTGTGATTTTGAACTGTTTTTTGGAGCGATGCTTGATAAGTAAGGATCAGAAGAATCCAAAGCTCGGTGAAATACGTCGGTTAAATTGTTCACTCGGCTATTTTTCCTGGCATGCAAAATCCTATCACGCTTATAATATTTGTTGCGAGCCTCAGATGCGTTTTCGCCTAAGCAACCAACAGGAAGTACAGATTATTCAATTATTTGTGGACCATGAACTAAAATTTTGTGGACCGTAGCGGTCATTGGATACCACGGATATTTAATTAAATGCAAACGAAGCGTTTCTTCACAAAATTTCTTAAACTTATTTAAACAAACGTCATATTCGCATGATAAAACTATTAAAATGATATGTAGTTTGTTTAAAAGCTCTTCATCCAGTTCTAATATTGAGGCAAATAATTTAACGTCCGAAAATGCTCTTCGTGCCGTATTGCCATCGTTGGAATTTCCAGAACCATTCTGACTTGGTTTGTTAATATGTAACCCCATTTGATTGAGACCAAAGTTTTCGCTCAATGTCCTTCTTGCGTACCATCATTATTTCTTTGTCAGAGTCCGTACAAATTCTCCACTTTTGAATACTAACACGATATGAGATGTTGAGAACGAATTCCAAAAACCGAATCCATGCGTGGAGAGGACTAACTCCGTACTGACAGGAATTGGGTTTAGGCTTGAACTTTTGACTGTTAACCTCTGCTTCTTTTAAAAAGTCCTTTGGACTGGCACCACAAATTGGACAGGATTGTGTTGAATTAGTGCCCGTTAATGTATTCAACACCTTTCCATCGATGAGCGTCATGTATACGTCGAATCGAACTTCCACTCTCAATTGTTCCGCCTCATACACAAATGGCTTTAAGTCTTTTATTTGCGAATCCAAAAGAAATTTGGAATTCAAAATGTGATCCCGACTTTCTTTCGCAAACTCAATTTTTAGCGGCCTGCAATATTTAACGGATTGTGGATATCTGTTTCTCCAAATAATTCTCCCATTTTGATCCACCATTTGAAGGGACCATTTGAAGGGGAATTATTGTAGTGACAAAAAAAGATTGGTCCAGGCAACTGGGTTCGCGTTCATTAAACCTTTGCTTATAAATGCTCTGTCCGGTTGAACCGTCAAAACCATAGCTTACTATAAGCTTTACTTTACTTATATCAAGAAATTGTTGGAAAACTGGCTTTTGATATAAAAGGATCCGAGATGCAGTATGGTTCAGTAAGTTCTGCATTGGCACTTCGGCAACAGTATCTGATACGCTTATATCCATAGGCCGACACTTTGCTTTAGCTTCTCTCACCTTTTCATAGCTTGGATATATATAGCAGTTTTTTTCGATACTCTTTAAGCGTATGTTAATATATTGCTGCTTGGAAAACGAGTTTTCTATAATAAATGCTAAGGCCTCATCAGGTGATAATGGTATAGGCTCTTTCAATGAAAGTTGTTGACTTAATTTTGAATTGTCAGGACAATTTATTGTCGTATTTAAAATGTGAGAAATATCTTTGTTTATTTCCTTCTTAGCAGATTCTTAGCAGACATAGCAGCTGCTTCAATAAGTAGAAGTGTTGAATTTTCCTTTGCAAGTTTGGAAGCAAATCTTCTTTTATGCCGTAAACTTCCTTCGTCATAAGAGACCCGAGGTCGTCCACCAAGATTATGATTACATCTTTTGAATAAAATATTAGCTCCGATGCAAGCCAGCTAGCATTATTTTCTTTGAAGCGACGAATATTTCGGTGTGCTTTGTTCAGCAGTCTCTTAATTTGAACAATAAAGTTTTTTATTTTGTTTTTAATCACCTCCAAATCGTTTTCCGAAAAATCATTTGGAATTACTTCGACGCAAACCCAGTCAAAAGTAGCGTTGACATTGCGATTTTTATCCAGCCAAACTTCTAGTAAGTCACCTCGACGAATAGCAACCTTGCTCGCATCTATTGAAATATTTAACCCCCCCGCCAATTCCCGCTAATTAATTAAATGCTATCTGAATATACACATAATAACACATACTACCACATAAGTTGTTATTTGAAAATCCTGTTGTATCTTGCTAGATATGCTCCACGAAACACAAATATTTTAAGGTTAGAATCAACAAAACTACTGTTTACGTATTTCATTAAAAACATGACAACACAAAAGCACATATAATTAAACACTTATACACATATTTTCTACATACCATGCGAAACATTTTCCATTTTAAGGTATTTTAATTGGTCAAACTGTTTAAAAATACGAGAACGCCAAAGTTAAGAAACTTGTCTAATCAGCAAGCTCGCAAGCACCACGTGGCAAGAACAGCTGACTTTCAAGGGCTGGTGGAAGACAAGGGCTGCACAATAAAATACCAATTAAATATTTTCGATGTCTAGGGACTTTTCTTAGCTTGAAATAATTGTAACATTATTGATATATTAACACGAACTTTTTTAGTTGTGGCCAAAATAAAGGCATTTCATCCCAATGTGCATTGGGGCAAAGCAAAGAAAATTTATGAGCTCATTGCTGAATTTTCACGACTTTCTCATGTCACGGTCAGCGCAAGCGCAGTGCATGTCATCATTAAATATAAATAGGTATACTAGATTATAAAACACAATGCTAAAATAAAATTTTCACAAAAAAAAAAATAATAAAAAAAAAATAAACGAAAAGTCCAAATTATACACATTAAAAAAAAAAGAAAAAGAAAAAAAAATATGTTGACATTGAAAATCATATAAGAAAAATAATTAAATATTAATAAATGCACAAAGCTCGCTGAGACAACACAGATTAACATTTATTTTAGCTTAAACACAACCGTTAAACGTCGAGTCTGACTGTCTTCAAAAAAAAACAAGTAAGAAAATCACAGTCGGGCGTAACCGACTGTAAGAGGCCCTGTACCAGCACAGGTCGCCTAACAAACACACTAAATGTTCCCCTAGCTTATGACCAAACACATGACCACTTCTCACTGCACCACTAAGTGCCTTATAAAACATTTTTTTATGTATGAAACGAAAAGGGGGGTCGCTCAAATTCAATTGCTTATAAAATCGCCATTTATTATCCATTATCCGATTTTGATGAACTTTTTGGATTTTGGCTTAGAAAGACGATATCTTTATACTGGCATACTTACTTTTTTTTGTGCCGAGGAAATTTTTAGCCTTGGGGGTGATTTTATGGGGAAGGGGGGAGGGGCAAGATTTCAAAATAAACTTGTAAAATTCCGGAGCAGTCCTAGTCGAATGCAAAAAACACGAAGTCTCTATCTATTACCGTTTCCGAGATCCTTTCGTTCATACGGACGGCCAGACGGCCAGACGGACAGACGGACATGGCTATATCGACTCCTCTATCACTCCTGACCATAATGGGGGTAACTTTGGGGGGTCTCCGACCATTATTTCTACCTGTTACATACATTTGCACAAACCCAATAGGCTCTTGTACCTTCGGTACAGGGCCTAAAAAAGTTATAAAACTCATAAAAACAAATAAACTTTAATTTGTTGTCGAGAAAAAAAAAGTTGTTAATAATAATAAGCCAGCGCCAGCCAAAATTTAGATAAAAAAGTGTGGAGTGGATAAAAAAAATAATAAAAATAAATAAAAAGTAAAATATCATCGCACTAATTTGTTTGATTTAATGCCTAACTTTTTTTTGTTTCTGTTTACACATTTTTTTATTTATTTATGCAGATGTCTTATTGAATTATTTCGAATTATGACAACTGATATTGGTTTGAAATGAGATATAGCCATTTATGACGACTTTCAAAGTTTCGAATTGCGGAAATCAATCAACGGGAAATTTGATATTGCCAACAGCTGGCTGGCATTGACCACGGATTTGTCTACTACTTTGATGAAATTAGTTGGTGAAAGAGTGTGGAAAGCAAAGATTTGTTGATTACACGCTAGCGAAGATTTAGTTTATGTTTGGTCTCGGGAAAGTATCAAATGAAACTTTGAACTTTGAAAAAAAGAGTGTTAAACTATTTATGAATTATATTACTTGGTGCAAATAAAAAAAATTTCAAAGGTTCATGCTTTAACGGGTGTATATTAAAAACAGAAAATATGTCAGAGGAGGTAAAAATGTTTGGTTTTTATTTTAGCTAAAACGTCAAATTTGTTATATATTACTATAATTCGTAGAAAATATTCTATATAGCTCCACTTCGAAACACTAGAAGGGATAGTTCCCATACAAATCTGTCTTCTCTCTAGGTTTTTGTAGGAAAAATTTATGTTTTTTATATTATTCTAGCAAAAAACGACAGATTTGTTGTATATTACTTTAATTCCTATAAAATATTCTGTATTGGTCCACTTTGAAACACTAGAAGGGGTAGTTCCCATACAAATCTGTTCTTCTTTCTAGGGTTTTGTACGAAAAATTTGTGTTTTTTTTTTATTATTTTAGCAAACAACGCCAAATTTGGTGTATATTAGATTAATTCCTAAAAAATATTCCATATAGGTCCACTTTAAAATACTACATGATGTAGTTCTCATATAAATCTGTCCTTCTTTGTAGGTTTTTGTAGGAAAAATTTGGTTTTCTCATATTATTTTAGCAAAAAACACCAAATTTGTTGTATATTACTTTAATTCCTATAAAATATTCAATATAGGTCCACTTTGAAACATTAGAAAGGATAGTTCCCATACAAATCTGTGCTTCTCTATAGATTTTTGTAGGAAAAATTTTAGTACAAAACGCCAAATTTGGTGTATATTATATTAATTCCTATAAAATATTCCAATTAGGTCCACTTTGAAACATTAGAAAGAATAGTTCCCATATAAATCTGTCCTTCTTTCTAGGTTTTAGTAGGACAAAATTTGGGATTTTGATATTATTTTAGCTAAATCCCTAAATTCGGTGGTAGTATTGCAATTCTAGTAAAATATTTCATATAAGTGCAATTTGGCTCACTAGAGTGAGCAACCCCCATACAAATCTGTCCTTCTTTTTGGGTTTTTTGTATGAAAAATTTTTGTTTTTCATTTTATTTTTGCTAAAAACGCAAAATTTTGTGTATCTTATTTCAATTCTAGTAAAATATTCCATATAGCTTCAATTCGGATCACTAGAAGGAGTATATCTCTTACAAATTTGTCCTTCTTTTTAGGTTTTTGTACGAAAAATGTTGCTTTTTCGTATTATTTTAACTAAAAATGCCAGATTTGGTGTTGCTAACTTCAATTCGAGTAAATTATTCAATATGGCTTCAATTCGGTTCACTAGAAGTGGTAGCCTCCAAACAAATCTGTCCTCCTTTTTGAGTATTTGTAAGAAAAACATTTTGTTGTGGTTTGGCTTAGTTTAGTTTAGAGGTTTGCAACGAAAATTCTTTTGCATCTTATACTCAACCCATGTAAAATATTCGCCACACAAATTTAAGCTTCAATACGACTATAGTGTATCTCAAAGTCGAGCACACTCAACTGAAGTGTTTTTTCATGTTTTCTATTATTTTCTCATTACTTACTTTAAAAGCTAAAATCAAGACAGACTGCTGACGTTATTTAAAGTTGCATTTAGATACTTTTTTTTTTTTTTTTTTTAATAAATGTATTCAAAACGTTTTCTACTCGTTGTCTGTCTCTACTTTGCCTTCCTCTATAGTACACTCTAAAGAAATACTTCACTCCATTGTTAATTTACACATTTGTGTGAAATTCTTTCGTTCTATGCAACGCTGTTACCTTTGAATACAAAAGAATTTTTATTTTTTGCATTATGTCAGAGACAGAGAAGTTCTCTTTGAAACGACGACTCGACTGCATTTTCCCATTGGGTTTTGTTTGTTATTGACAGAGAATGCTTTACTACACGTACATTGCATATTTCATTGTACATATATATTTTTTTTATATTGCAAGCAGATATTATTTATAAACAATTTTGTAATTCATTTAATCATCATGCTCAAGAGTATATAAAGCAATCACGCCTGCCAGCACAATAAAATGATTAATTAATTTATTTTTGGCACATTTCATTCATTGCAGATTTGACAAAAAACAGCAGCAGCAGCAGCAGCGACAATAAGACGAATATAGCTAAATAAATATTATATACAAAGCGGCTAACTGGGTGAGTATCTTTCTGAGAGATGTATCTATAGATAAATATTAGGTGTACTTATATATAGTATATAGGCATGACAAATGTGGCATTAGTTGTCATTAGACAGCGTTAAATGCAAAGATATATGCAAAAGAAAGCAAAAAATAATACAACCGCAGCACAACAACAACTATTAGCAGATACAGATACGTAGCGCAGTTAATTCAGTTGATGCGACTGACTTGCTGCTTTTGCATGATTCATGCGCTGCAGAACAAAGCGTCAAATTGCATTTAAATTGAGTTAAATGCATTTGACATGTTGAGAAGCGCTTTCAACAAATGCGCGTGAAAGATACACGTACCGTGTGATGTGATGTTGGCGATGTGACGCTGGTAATAGATACACACACACACACACACACACATACGTCTAGCACAACAGATACATAAAGGCTATAACTACAAAGAGAACACATGTTGCATGTAATCAAATTGACAGCGCGCTTTTGTTGTAAATTGCATTGCATTTTCCCCTGAATGTATCTCAGCTATGAAATTTGTATCTACAAGTTTACTAGCAAAAATTATTAACATCAAAATGCATTTAACATGTGTTAAAAATAGCACACAAAAGCAGCAGCAGCGGCTATCATAAACATTGAACATTGCATCGAAGTTCAATAAACGATATCTATTGGCTCTGCGGCCGGCCATAAATACGTATACGCAATGTGTGCAGCTGTAACTAGTTGAAGGCAATGTGTAACTCGTTGTGTATATAGTTTTTTTGATATCGTGTAGGCGTTTGACTTATTTCTGTTGCATTTATAACACTTTTCTTTCCACTATATAGACAACGACGTCAACTAGAATTTCCGCTAGTTCTGTAATTTCTCTATTAACGAAGCCCGCGTGTATAGCATGAATACCTATTCGCTTCACGTAGCACGTTATAGATAGATATGTATCTTATAGTTGCGTTATAGTTAAAAACTGTTGCAGCTGAAAGCGTTATATTTTATATAAGTATATTGCAATGAATGACTGTAGTGAGCAGCAGTACACTACAAACAGATAAAGTTTAAGCTTTTAGTATGGGCATATTGATTTCGATGTACATTTTGACAATTGTTTATTAAACGCAGAAAACTGCGCAAAGTTTTATACTATAGACTTGAATTTTTCATGAATGACAAGTTTAGATATATAGTGCCAATTATTAAGAAGTTTCGTACTTTAAAACCAAATACAACAACAAGTGTTGCACCAAAAAAAGTCCTACCGGAAGCCTAATTTTGTGCACTTGGGTTCTTGCACGGTTCTCTTTTGTCGATCTCTTCGGATTGAATCGCTGGATTGCGCCGTGTAATGGTAACTCTAGAGCAAACGGACTCTCGTGTCTCCTGACTTTCTGCTGAAGAGTACAAAAAATCCACCATAAGGCTGACGGAGAAATTTCATTTCTGTCGTGTGATCCAGGCGCACTAATTTTTTCGTATATGCTGTTTTCCGATCGCTCTCCAAACTATAAAAGCAAACAACAGAAGCATGAAAATTTGCCCTTGTTTCAAGATTCCGTAGCTTCTTCTGATCGCTTTCCAAACAAAACAAGCTCATTATACATAACAACAGAAGCATGTATCAAAACTTGATGAACCTGAGGGTGAAAGATATTATCAAGAATACATATCTATACGTATCTATAAGCCCCTTTCCACATTTGTCTAGATTAATTTTATATGCTCTTGTCATAATTTGTTGCACATCTTATAATAAGATTCTCATCAAGTCCCGTATTTTCATCCGCCAGTTCTCGGTTCGTTCACAATTTATCCCATTTTTCTTCGAAAGAAGAAGATTTTTTTGAGAACTTGGAGACTTTAGGTGATGGAACCTTAAATTGTATAACTAGGCGCTTCTAATTCTTTGTCAGATAACTTGTATTCAATGTACAACTTAACCCTCACTCTAAAGGGGGGTTGGCACTTACCATACAAACCTACACTTCCTTCTAAGTTTTTGTCTGAAAAAATATTAACTGTTGTACTTAATCAAGCCTAGAAACGACAAATTTGGACTATCTTACGTTAATTCTTATAAAATATTTCATATAGGTACAGATTGGTCCACTAGAAGAGGTAGTCACCATGCAAATCTGTCCTTTTTGAGCTATTAACGATATAATTTGAGTTTTTTTTAGTTAAAAACGCTTTATTTGGTTTATCTTATTTTAGTTATAGTAAAATATTCCATATATATCCATATCGGCCCAATATATAGGGTAGCCCCATACAAATATGGCCACCTTTCTGTGTTTTTGTACGAAATATTTTTGTTTTTCTGTTTAATTTAGATAAAAACTCCGAATTTGGTTTATGTTACTTCAATTCTATTAAAATATTCTACATCGAACGACTAAACGAGGTGGTCACCATTCCAATTTGTCCTTTTTTCTAGTTTTTAATGAAAAATTTGACTTTTTTTTTGTTGTTATTTTTGCCAAACGTGCGCTATTTGGTGACCATTTTTGTCAATTCTAGTAAAGTATTACATATATGTTCATATAGGACTAATAAAAAGTGTGGGACCCATACAAATCTGTCCTCCTTCCTGAGTTTTTTTTTTTCTTATTTTAGTTAAAAACGCCGAATTTGGTTTATCTTATTTTAGTTCTAGAAAAATATTCCATATATGTGTCCATATCGGACCACTAAAAAGAGTGGTCCCCATACAAATCTGTCCACTTTTTCTGAGTTTTTTACGAAACACGCTTAATTTGGTTTATCTAATTTTAATTCTAGTAAAATATCCATATATGTCTATATCAGACCGCTATAAGTGGTGGTCCAAATACAAATCTGTGCTTCTTTCTGAATTTTTTGACAGCAAAATGTTTGTTTTCTACTAGCGTATTCCATATATGTCCATATCAGAGCACTAAAAGAGGTGGTCCCATACAAATCGGCCTTCCTTTCTGAGTTTTTTTACGAAGTAATTTTTGTTTTTCTTGTTATTTTATCTAAAAGCGCTCTTACTTCAATTCAAACAAAATATTCCATATATGTCCATATCGGACCACTTATTCGTGTGACTTTATACAAATATGTTCCTCTTTCTGGGTTTTTGTAAGAAAAACATTTGTTGTGGTTTAATTTAGTGAAATGATGAATTTTTTGTAGCTCACACTAAACCCGATCAAATATCAAACACGGAACTAGATAGGAATATATCCTCGATTCGAATTTATGGTTCAATAGGCATACACCGTTGAAGACATCCGACAGCAGAGATTTTTCTTGCTTTATGAAGGGGTTATACTAATTCGAATGATTATTCAAACTAACATTTTCGTTCTGCAATAAATTTTATATGCTGGCTGTTCAGAAATCATGTTTTCAAAAGTGTTCTAATAACTAAATATGGGTTCCATACTTTGTGTTGAGTGTGATGTAATAAATGCTTAAAAGTTTCCTATACTTCAAACTTCCGGACAGTTTTAAAAAAAATTGTTTTTGGTACAAACTCTACTCTGAAGAAGAAGATGTAATTATATGCGGTGTAAGTCTCCCATTGTTAGGGCGAGATCTGACATATCAAATATATTTATATTCCGCTGCGCCATTTCTGCAGGCTCTAATAAAATTCGTTTAAACTGTTTCACCCAATTGTAAAGATACTTTAAAGCTGTAGAAGATGCGCTATGAACTTCTTCAGCAACTTAGGTAAAGTTGTTCACAGTAGCGTATCAAAGATTCGTATAGCTTGTTTCGCTATATCAGCCCATTAGTTCTGGCTGCATTTGGCATTTGTTATGTGCTGTGCTGTGCGCGCGCAACCTATTCAACTCATAATAGTACGAATATTGCTCGTCAGCAGATCAAAAATCATCAACAACAACAATTTAACAACGCCGTGGTCGGTCGCTCGTTGAGTAGAGTGCAACCAACGCTTCTATGTATAGAGCGCGGCGGCTGCTGCTGCTGAATTTAGATACTTGCACTGCTCAGGTTTATTTTTTGCCGCCTTTACCACCGTAGTCGCTGTTTACGTTAAACTTGAGAAATCAACAAAGCGTGTTCAACGGCCGACGGAGGCATCATATTCTTTTCAACAATTTTTATTTCATGTGAACAGCGCCGCAAGCGGCAGTAACAGCAACAGCAGCCACAGCAACAACAACAACAACAACAACAAAAAATCGCTCTAAAGCATGATTATTGCAACAGCGCAACATAGTACAAATAATAGTAGTACGTATGCTATATAGTAGCTGCTGCAGCTTCCAATGTTTTGCCACGCCCCCTGCTGCTGCCACTGCCCGTCTCACCTACTGGCTGTCTCATGTAGTGTTGCATTGCATATTTCATGATTTTTGCTAGTTTTGTACATCGTCGTCGTCGTCGTCGTCGCTGTTTCCATGTTTGTGGTCGCGTAATCAGGGTGTAACAATTACGCGCTTTGAATTTCTATATAAAGCCACACACACATACACATGTGCATGCTTAGATACATAGATACTATTTTACATGTACTTGCGTTGGTACAACATACTCAAAAAGATATGCCGCATATAAACTTCTCGCCGCGCCCCAGCACGGTATTAAAATTATGTACAGATTAAAGCCAAATTGCAAAAATTTAATTTAATGAAAAATTAAACAAATCCGTAACTGAATTTATTTGATTTTTTCAACTAATTACTCATTGTGCTGTTGTCTGTCATGCTTAATTAAACGCTCTAAACGTGCAGCTTTTGCCATAGTTTTGCATAGAATATTTCAATAATGTTTTTCTTTTTTATGATTTCGATTTGTAATTTGCGTTTGGCATAAACAAAATGAGGCAACTTGTATAAAAAATATAAAATTATTCAAGTGTAAAAAAAAAAAAAAATTTAAACCAAAACAATTGAAATGCCATAAATTGTTGGTGTTGTGGCTATGTACGACTTGTACATGTGGGTGTGACAACAACAATATAAACAATATGTATTAGCAATTAGAACAACAACAACAACAAATAAGCGCACGAATTGTAGAATAGTATTCGCTTGAATGAGACTCATTTTAACCAAAACCGATACACGATATTGAAATCTAAGCCAAGTTTCACTCGCTCAGCGAAAATGAAAAAAAAAAAAAAAAATAAATAATAGAAGAAGAGAAAACGTTTATTGTTGTATAACCGAAGCACGTATACGCTTTATATATGAATTAAAGGACAGAGTGCTTCGTTTTTTGGATGTGTTTGCGAAATGCTCTAATAAAGATATACCCACTATCCCAATATACAAGGCGCATACATATGGCCAATGCTTAGTAGATGACAGTGGGGACGCATCGCACAAACAAGACAGAGAATATAAAATAATGATGAATGTTTTCTGTCTTATTCTCTTACCGAGTTAATCCTCTATATTTGTTTTTTTATCGTGACGCATTTTCGTTTCAACGTGTTTCAAATCACAACGATTGAATCGAGAAGTTTTATTTCAAAAAGAGATTTTTTGGTCCATAGGTTAAGTGATCTGAAAACCCCTAATTTATTAATTATATCCTATACAAAGTAATTTATGTATTTTATTTTATTTTGGTTCGTAGGTTGGAAATAACAATACTAAAACCCTGATTAATTGAATTTACCCATTGCTTGAATCTAAGACATGACAACTTCAGTATTTTCACCAAAGGTCAAAAAATCGAAACAAAAATATTTATTTGGTCCGTAGCTCGGCTCTTTTGAAAAAAACATTTGCTAACTATTTACTATACCCAAATATGTTTGTGCAAATATATGTAACATTCAGAATGAGTCGTGGCAATCCTCGTACTTAGATGGTCTTCAATGTGGGATCTAAACTCATTGCCGATCTTAATAGGACCATAAATCCTACAGACTATCTCTCTTTCGAAGACTTCCAACGCCATTTCATCTATGCTTCTGCGTCATACAGTAGGGTCGTGCGTCTTGTAGATCTTGTCTAGGCTTTCTAGAGTGGGGCTTTACTTCTCCTCAGAAGCTTTCTACAACATTTAAATTGTAATTCTCCATCGTCACAGACTATCAAAGACGTGATGACAGCGTACTTCGTTTTTTCCTCATTCACCGCTAGACCCATGAGTAGAGCCTGTTTTTCAATCTCCGAGAACGCCTTGGTCACATAAAACAGTGGGGTCTTCTTTCTTAAAGATAGGTCAGAAAACCCAGATTCCAGTCATTGGGTATGCATTGATCGGACCTTATCTTTCATAAAAAGTAGTTCCATGCTCCTATCCAAATCTTCGCCGCCGGTCTTGAATTACTCAGCTGGCAGCCCATTAGAACCTGCCATTTTGATATTTTGCAACTTTTTTATAGCCGAATCGACCTCGTTATAGTCCGATGGCGCTACAATAGTGTCATCATTAACTGGTGGTTCCGCTGTCACTTCATTGTGTGTACTTCATTGCCTCCAAGTAGGTTAGAAAAATTACTCTTTCATAACCTCAGTGATTTCTGTGCATCCGTAACCAGATTTCCACTTACAGAAAGTTACTCCTGGTTGAAAACCTTTGGTCAGATGCTTGACAATTTTGATACAATTTTCGAGCTTAATTTTTGTCACACAACCTCTCAAGTTCTTCAAACTAATGCTTTTCTTGCTCCTTTTTTGGCGTCTTTCTATCGATATCGCTCTCTAACAGCTCGCGTTGCAACCGACTGCAGAGTTCGGTGATAGGCGACTTTCTTCTCTGCAGTATCATTGCTACGCTCCTTGTCGTACCAAAAGTTACTCATACGTTTTGTATATCCAATGACCTCCTTGGCAGCCCCATCCATGGAGGGGGCGACATGTCTCCACAGCTCACATACATCTTGAGAAGACCGAAGCGGTTCGATGGAGCAGTCGAGAGAGTGTGTCAGAGAAGGCTTCGGCGGTATGTTGTGTTGGATCGTTGAGTCTAGTGCGTGTTGGATCCCGGAGTCTAGTGCGTACCTTGGCTGCGATAAGATAATGATCCGAGTCGATATTGGGACCACGTTGATGACAAATATGATATAAAAATTTGATTTGATTAAAAAAAAAAATTCTTTTGAGAAAATTTGAATGGTGTGAGTAGAGACTTCAGAGATCTCTTTATCTTGTAGAATAGTTCTTCCTGCAAGACGTCATCAACTGATCATATTCAAAAAAGACAGCAGAGTATCCGCTGAACAACTAAATGGTAAGAACTGAAGTAGCAGGGTTTTATATAAAGCCGATTGTAATTCTGCACATCTGGAACTTCCTATCTACTATCTTGTGAAACAACAGCCAAGCGAACAGGCTTGGAATAATTAGCGATGAAAGAAGACCCTTTTGAGCTTGACTGTTGAGAAATATTAGTATTCGTTCAAATATCTTAGAGAATCTTTGTAGCTAACTGATTGTTCTGTAAGATCCAACCAGCTTCAGCTTGCTAAATTAAAAGGAATGAATTGGTTCTTGAATTCGGCAACAAAAGTTATTGAAGCTACTTCTGAATTTGAACGACATCATATGCTGTCCAGATGCTTAATGGGTGTGCATTTTAATACGATGTGTGGCTTTTTATAGATTAGACCAATGGATTATTTGGATCAACAAGAAATTGGTCTTGCTATTTTTTTTAAAAGTGTCCTCTGCACATCTATGAGCTCTCTTACTCTTACAAGTACTAAGCCATAGTAGAACCACTGAGAGAAGCATGCATCATCCGCTCCAGAGGTGTTATTGTGCCTTCCCAGCAGTACTGTCTTTCCAATGTTTGGAGGTCAATAAACTGCCGCAAAAATACTATTGCTTTCTTACTTTGTATTTGTGTAGGGTACTAAAAACACCAAATAAAGCTAAAATAAATAAAATTTTTTTTTTGCAAGATCATGTACACTGCTTGCTGCTGCTCTGTTTTGCTTGATTCTATATAATTCTATATATTTCCATTTCATTCAATTGTTTTTGATTTTTTGCTAAATCAAGCGCGGTAACGAACGAACGACAATCCACAAGAATGACATGAGCTATAGCTCTCTGTTGTTTTTTTTTTACGCCATGAGCAATTCAAATGAAACTGAAATTAAGTATTGATTACAATTGAATTTGTTGCTTTTGTTTTCGTTTTTTCTTCTCAGCTTCGTTGAAATTGCATTATTTTAGTCGGGGAGAGCGTGAAGAGATACCGCATAGAGATACGCAGATATTCAGATACATATTGTGTAGTACGAATATGCCAATGGATTTCCACACATTAAGCAACTTAACAGCGGCAAATATGGCGATGCAGCAACACAGAGTTGTATGCAATAAGTTTAGATGGATTGGATTGGTTGGTGGTATTACGAGTAGTAGGGGGGAGGACGACGTTGCTACGCTTCAAAACTGCTGGCGATTATAATCGCATTCAATTGAATTGAGCGCTGAGCCAGGGGGAAGTAGTATACTAGAAGCTACAAAGAGCATGAATGCCAAAAGTAACTGGAAATCGTTGCAAATTAAGTAAATCAGCAGTTTGTGTGCTGCTGCTGCTGCTGCTGCTGCTGCTGAATGCTGACAGAAAATGAAGCTGCTTACACTCTTGCTTGGCTGCAACAGCAGCAGTCAAAAGCAAAAGTTCATTATTATTAGTTGGAATTTTTATGGGCAGTGGATGTGAGAGTTTCCAGTGTACATATGGTATATGAACAACATCGACAACGACGACGACGACGACTGCCAATATCAGATATTAACAGACCGACAGACAGACAGATAGACGAGTTGTTTATGTGTGAGAGACAACTTGTAGAAAAGTCAAATGGATATTTGGAAAACTCTGCGGAACTCTGCGGAATATTTATGCGCAAAAAGTCTGCGATTAGCTAATGCACATTCATATTAGTTAGTAGTAGTAGGTGCGTCGAATTTAAGACCTACTGGTGTCGATTTATGTATTTGTTGATTAGTGGGTGTGCTGTGCTGTGCAAGTGCTTTTTTGTGGCTTTTAAATTAATGTTTTGGGTATATAATTTCATTAGACGAGGCAATCGTAGCAGTAAAAGTAGAAAGTCTTGCACAAATTTGCATAATTTTTATTACTAGTTAAGGTGTTACATTAGCCTTTTGATTGAGGGTGATGAAAATGGAGAAAGAGTGAGAGAAATGAAGACAAAAAAAAAAGAGATAAATAGTGACATTAGTTATTGTTTCATTAAACTTGATTTGCTAATAATATCCTTTGGCGACTTTTTGCACTTGCTGCATGGGGAACTGTATATATATTTGGTTTTATAAAATTATAAATTTAGAATGGCTTTACTACAGTTGATTCAAAATCGCTACAGAAGTCACTGTTATAAGTAAGTGTATATAATATCGTATATACATAAGTGGAATAAATTATAATAGGAGGTACAAGCTCTTCATAGAATGTCGAGATGATCTAAATGATGCAGCCCACTCTGCACGCCGCAGTGCATCAACAACCTTGATGAAAACAGTGAAGAAAAATATTATGGAGAATCATCGAAACACTATTATAGAGCTTGCTGAGGATGTCGACATATCGTTTGGGCATGAAACCTTTCGCCGCGAAGTTTTTGACCAAAATAAATGTCGCGTTTAGTACTGCGCAGTAACTGTTAAATAACGTCATCAGATCTACTTAAAAGGGTCTGCTGATAGAAGATGTCTATGACGTCAAAATCAATCATTCCAATGCAAGCGGACAGAAGAGCCAAGTTCGAAAATGTATGCTAATACGGTCGGGATAGCCACCTACATACACTTTTATATTTGTTCTGAAGTTTACAGTTGCCAAGTCATTACTTTGAAATTATGACTTGAAACAAAATATTTATTTGTTGAATTCCAGTAATGATATGAAACAAACGCCAATCGAAAAAAAAATTCCATAAAAAGAATCTATTTCTATACCACGACTCCATCCTCACGGCTTGAATAAACTTTGTCTATTCGCAAATTGTGAAAATGTTATTGGTATCCGTCTCAATGCCGATGGTCAATCTCCATTGAAACGAATGTCAGTTACCATTTTGAAATGATGATGTGATGGGCAATATTGGGACCCGGGATCGTGTTCAGAGGATATAAAAACATTAGAAATCACTCCGATATCACAAAGTTGGGGGAAAATGTTTTCAAAATAAACTTGTGAAATTCCGGAGCAGTCGTAGTCGAATGCAAAAAACACGAAGTCTCTATCTATTACCGTTTCCGAGATCCTTTCGTTCATACGGACGTACGGACGGACAGACGGACATGTCTATATCGACTCCTCTATCACTCCTGACCATAATGGGGGTAACTTTGGGGGTCTCCGACCATTATTTCTACCTGTTACATACATTTGCACAAACCCAATAGGCTCTTGTACCTTCGGTACAGGGCCTAAAAATGCTGCAAATGTAACTCCACGCCATCGAAATAAACCAAAATCTTTAGCTTTTTAAGTCATCGTAGATCCAAAAGATGGCGCCATCTTATGTGACTAGAAACCATCTATTGCTGAAAAAAGAAGTGAACGATGTGTACACTCCAAACAAAATTTGTTCTAAACTTGACTTGCAAGCGTATTAGGAGTTTGTAAGAATCCAAATTTGGGGCTTCAACTGTTCAGTCCCGGTTGTCCATACATATAAAAAATAAAAAGACAGTTGAATATAGGTTTATCGACCCGACGTTGGTTCGGAAAGCAAGCCTAGATAAGAAAACACAACTTTTTCACATATGGCTTATTTGATGAACATGGGTTGCCACCGAGGTATTTCTCAATGCTTGGGAAAAATATAATATTCAGAAGGCGTGGAAGTTGGAAGATTTAAGATGCGAAAATATATTTACCTACTTTGGATTACTGGAGCCCATTTCTATGGACTATTTTTTATGCCTCCATGTTTCGGGAATGAAGATGAATCGACACAGAAATTACTTGAAATTGCTCTTGAATTTATCGAACACTTTTTCCGCGATCCTTCATCATACCAAATGTTTCGTGTGAAAGATGGTGTATGCGTTCTTTGAAGATGTTTACCATCACAGCTATCGCACGCAATCTCTAATTTGCGAGAAATTGCTTCTTTTGGACTTCCAATTTCACTGTAACCATCGAAGGTACTTGGTTTGCTCGATATTCGATTTCGTCCATTTTTTTCAAAAAACAAACACCGGTGATTCAATTTGGATAGCTGTCACATAGAAATAAATTGAAGAATTATCATGCAACATTTACAAGAATGGTTTGATAGATTGTACTGGTCAACAATATATTACTTATTAAATTAAAAGTGTCTATTTCACGGTGGATTTTATCTGTTATAGTCTCCAAGATCCCGATGTCGGACAGACGAACATGTATGTATATATCGTATATATCGACTAGAATTTAATGTGGATCTAGAATATATATATTTACTTTATGGAATTGTTACTCAAATATATGTCTATTACATACAATTGTACAAACTTAATATACTCTTTAAACCTATGGGTACGGGCTATAAAAAATCAAGCAAATATGTTGTGGGAATTTTTTTTCTATTTTATATAGCTACTTGGGGTCTACGAATAGCCAATAGTCCAGAATATTTCCCTCAACAGGCTTTCGCCGCTGTTCACTTAACAACTTTGCGAATTGTAAGTGGTTTAATTTAAAAGAAAGTAGTCCTATCACTTTCACCTAAACATCACACTCTTCCTCCCGGCGGGCGCTCAACCTCCCGTAACACACCTCTTAAATAACCGCCTGACATTATTTGAGATTTATCTGCTTTGTTATGAGAATTATGTCAATTATAATTCTCATAAACTTTTGAAAATTCTGTATCACGATTATCATATTTTAGGTTGGATGTATTATGCCTATGGAAGTATAATCAAATACTTTCTTAAGTTTCATAGCGATCGAATAAATGGTGTAGTAATCTATAAAGGATATACAAACATGCAAACAGACACACATTCATTTGCATATAAATAGAAAATGAATGCAGGTTTTCCCTAAATAATAGATACTTTTTTTTATTAAATTTTTCTGTATATAAAGAAACATATGTATTCACTTTTTAACAATTCACTGAAAAACAGCCGAACGAACAGCTGTTTCGAAAGACAGCTGTTTCTAAAACGCATGTCTTATGACAGTTCGAATAAAACGATTAGCAATAAGTAAAAGTTCTTTTGAACGCCATATCCAGCTTTTATCATGAAAAAAGCGAAACAGTTGATTAAAAATCTGCTATTGACTTAAACAATACATTTCCTCTTTAATCAAGATATCGAATATATGTTTTTCGTTGCTATTTTAGTTTTTAAGAAAAAAATTATTAACATGTTTATTTAACTTAGATATACAGAACGAACATTTTTCAATAAAAGTGACTCGACTGTACTTCGCTGCCGTAAATAGTTTCAGCTTTCCATGAATTTGAAACAAGTACATTTGTTTGAGTAAAAAAATACTCATTTGCATATTTTAAGCACTGAGTGGAAATTTTTCATAGCTTTTAAACCACAAATATTATTCTCCAATTATTAAAGACATTCCAAAGGCAAAGGCATTCCTTTACTTTGTTGTTTACCACAATTGTTTGTAATTTGAATTTTTTTTTTTTTTTTTTTTTTACACTTCTCATATGTAGGAACATAAATTCTTTTCAATGTTTATAATTTTTTTCTTGCAATTGTGCAGAATTCTAAAAAAGGCAAAACACAAAAAAAAAATTCACACCACAAATCTTTCATTCACAACAACGAACGTACATCGGTGCATAATTATATCCGCATGCAGACATATTGCACATGCCGCCATATTTGTTGCCTTCTGCCGCACCTCTGCTGGTTTTGTTCCTCAAATATTGTCTTCCGCTTGGTTCTTGTCTTGTTTTCAATAGTAGAAGAGGGCCATTTAATGGTGGCATATGCAAAAATTTGGCCTTCAATGAGTGTCACGGCTGGCGTTTTGATTTCGTGCTGAAAATGTAAATTTATATTCTATACTCGAAATGATTTTTATTATTATTTTTTGTTGTGGTTTTTTCAATATTACAAGGGGGAAAAAATCTTGTATAATAAAATGTAAAATTATTTATTTTTAAATGATTGTTTAATAGAATTAGCGCATTTTAAGCTTTAAATAATAATTAAATCACAATTTTATAGTATTTCATAAATTTTATATCCTACTTCTAACTTCTGTCTCTTTCTCTCATATTGGTTTTAAAATTGGAATGTGATGCGGCTTGGCAATTAATTTGCTTAGTCATCGAACGAACTTTTGCTCGGACTGAGGCTTTTGCTACTACTTGGCTGCTGGCTGCTGCTTTCTTACACACTTATTATGACTCAGCTACTGGTTTATGCAGCGACATACAGACTCCTCGAACTTGGCTTGGGATATACGAGGGTAAACGTAGTAGTTGTAGTTTGTAAAGAAGCTTTCATTAGATTTCTGGAGCAATAGACATCTATATGTTTGAATTGAAAGCAGATATAACATACAGCGGATTTTCTCATAATCACAAGCTTCTTCAAGACTTGAAGTTGACTCCTCAGTGCGAGGGAGACAAAAAGTAATAGATGCTTGCGTATGATAACTTCGAAGTATGGTTCAAATTGACTAAGTGCAATAAGATCAAGTTTTTGGAAGGTTTAAGGAGCTTGAATGAAACAAATATCCATCCAAACACATCAGAGAATAACATTGGCATCAAATCGGCGGGGCAACTGCAACGGCTATGTAGTCTGAACTCATGATCCCTTGTTCTGTTGATTCTGAAATACAATTCAAGACCAGTAAAAGCTCTCGTAGAAGCGCGTTTCACTTTCCCTCACTCGGAATATTCCTGTATGGTATAAGAAGTAGTCAGCTGATATCAAACACCCAAATCTATCAGGAAATGTTCAAATTTCCTGCTTAGTTCCGGTACACCAACCCGTGCTAATATGCATTCTCGAAATGCGTTCTCCAACTTGGAGATACGGTCAAAAGATACTAAAATTCTGCGGTAAAATTTCCGTAAAGTCTGTGCGTACTATCTACCAAGGATCATGCGCTACCTCCGTTAGCTTTTTTCCAGCTTGCTGAACTTAGTTTGTCTTAAATTTCTGGGTGGGCCAGGGTTCGGAACATAAGTGGCCATTAAAACTTCTTTGTATATAGTTGGTGGCTCAAACAATCTGCCTCTGACATAAGCTCGTGTACTGCTAGAACTACCCTCGCACATATCTGCTACTGACATTTCTTCTTTAGATACATATGTATATGTATACACTCTTTCTAAGTTACTGCTGCTGCTGCTCCACTAGCCAAGTAACGCACGATGGAAAGACTTGAGCGGTGGTTCTAAAGAACAAGTTACTCGTATCTATGTATCTACATATATATAGACTTCTGCGTTTGTTCCTCGCTCGACCTGTGCTTCAATCTCAATTAGCTATTCAAAGAACGTCTTTGCTGCATCATAGGCCTGCTTAAGCATTGAGTATGAAGTAGTAGTATGAGGAGCCATGTCGAACCACCAGCCACAACACAACACACAACTCCCTCCTAAATGTATCTACAAGTACTTGGCCAACAAAGTAGATGACGTCGTTGAGCAGCAGCAGTAGAAGATGTACACACCGCATGAATCTCTGCTGTCTTACTTGATTAGCAAAGACTATTCAGCAAGTTATGTTGAGAAGTTTGCACATTTCTTAGCGCTTCTTATTGGATTGCCATAAGGGGGCTGGCTGGCTGGCTGGCTGACTGACTATATGTATCTGCATTTGTTGTACTGTCTAGCTTAGCATGTTTGCTTTGACAAACTTTGCATGTCAACTCATTATTCAATTTTTTTGTCGCATCTTTAACCCTTTTTTTTTTTTTTTTTTTTGCTCTATCTGTACAATGCCATTGTCTGACTCTCGCACCGTCCGTACAGTCCGCTGTCCAAGTGTCTGTCTGGCACTTTGCTCTATGCAAATATATACTTAGGTACATAGCTGATCTGCTCATAAAATAATATCGCAGGCTCATCATCATCAACTTCATACTTATCTGTTGACTTTGCTTTTTGCAGACTGCCTGAATGCGCATTGATTGTAATTTTTATGTCGCTTTAGGTTTGATTTTATGTTTAAATATCTACGAAGTCTTTAAGTTTTGCAAAACATACAAAAACAAATAAATTTTATTTTATTTTTATGTTGCCTTTTAGATGTGAAGATTTTAATATTTTAACGCAGAAATGTGTTTTCTGTGAGCTATAAATATTTATTCGGTACGTGTCTAATATTAAATATCAAAATTTGTTTATGTCAAGTTCAAATTATTAATTTGCTATATGTACAAGCAAAAATTTACACAAAATATTATTAAATAAATTTAAACAAAATGAAGGATTAATTTTCGAATATGAACGAAGTCTTTCGAAATGGTTTGAAAATATGAATATTTCGTGTGGCACCCAAATATCGAGTTTTTTTTTGTGTAGCCAAGATTCTTCAAATGCCTTTGAACGGTCATATGACTGATATTCAGCTCCCGGGCGATGGTACGGCTGCTTCTTTGGCGTTCTATCTCGATCACTTCGACGACAGTTCTTCCGGAGCGTGGAGCATCTTACACTTCCTCCACACCAGAACGGAATCGAGACTCCTTGTTTTTAACATCATAACCATCGTGACAAATATACTCAATAGGATCTGTGATATCTTCTTCTGGGTGTTTTTGGGAAGTTTAGCCACCATATAATTCGAGTAGGTTTTTCTTTCTGGGTCTTTGTATAAAAAATATAAAAATGTTGATACATAATTTAGCTAGAAATGCTAGTTCCAGATCTGTGTCTGTTCACTTCTTGAATTTTTCATTAGTTTTCCAAGTGTTTAGGGCTGTTAAGCGTTCATTTGGCGTCGGATTTTGGCTTTTAGCACTGTGTTCTGGAGATGATTTACATAGACCTTGAATTTCAAAAAGATTTTCTAAAAGAAGTCGGCGATGATTACTTTGGTCAGTCAAATTATCATTTTATGCAATATATGCTTTTCCAGGGAACATAGACTGCTGTGTGAATTGTGACGCTGTCCTGCTGCTACTTGTATCTACTCTTATTAGTTCTCTACACCAAAATATGCATCCAAAATAACCGCAGTCATGGTACAGATAGTCTCTGCTCTAACGTCATCTTGAAACAAGAACAATGCAATGAGTCTTTGCGCAGAAATTCCAACCGAAGCTGTGGTTCATTGTTTGTGAAGAGGTTTCCTGTGAAATTCTTAAAATATAACTCATCACTCATGATTTAATTTTCACAATTAAATGTTTCAAGCCATTAATTGATTAATGCTTTCATTTCTGCTTCTTTAAACTTCTACTAAATTAAATAAGTCGTTCTAAACGATTCAAAATCGATGCTACTTGTACCATATGTCTAATGTTTTTTTTTTTACCCTATTCCCGCATAAACCAGTCTCCACTTAGTTACCGCAAATATTAAATATGTATAGAGTACATAGTTATTCAATTTAAGAAAAGCACAGAAATATTCAATACAATTCTTATTGTATAAACAAGACACTCATCAAACCAAACTTGAGTCATAAATAGCATCAAAACAGCAAGCGGCAAGCGGCAAACGCCATAAAATCGAATGTGTTGTATGAGCCAAGTTGCCAAGTTTAGACATAAGTTGACTAGTTTTCAAACGAGCAGTAACTGAAGAGTCAAAGCGGTGCTTATTAGCAATAGAGGAGGGGCAAAAAGAGTGAATAGAATCTATCTAACTTAAGAATGTGCATGCGGCTTACGCGGCTCACATGCTCACATACAAGTATATCGCTCGAGGTCAGCCACTTTAAAGCCAGAGTTCTAAACGCTTCGAACAAAATACAGACAGATACAGATACACTCTTAAAAAGCGTTAGAAAAACTAGACGCTTGACCAATATACGTCAGCTACCGATGATGATGATGATGATGATGATGATGATGATGATGAGGAGAGTGCTTAGCTTAGCAGTTAGTGATGATGACTTATGTATGTGTGTGAAGGAGATAAATATGTGGTAAGAATGAGAGGGAAATAGAGCTAGCTAGATATTGCATATGTTAAAATTTTTGCTAGCTTGTTTGATTTTCCTGTTGTTTATAATTCATTTTACTGTTATCTAATTGCAGGTTGCTGGCTTAACTTTTGCTTGTTATTGTGAAATAAAGTAAAAAAAAAAACGTTTATGGAAACTTTGGAAAATTAAAGGATTAATAGGTAAGTACATACTTTAAAAATCTAAATTAAATTATATGCTTAGAACATTCTAACTTTTGCAAACATGTTGGCAAGGTCACAGCTATAATGCGTGAAATAAGTAGTTCTGAACTTCAAGTGGAATTATGCGCTTACAAGTGAAAGTTCCATATTTATGGCTATATGTTGATTATGTTCGTGCCTTTATTCTAGCAAGCGGTCCTCGAAAGTTGCTTTGTAAACTCAGATTGATAAAGTTTTGAAAACTCAATTTAATAAAAATTTTTAAAAAAGAGTTTAATATGAACTCCATTGATGTGATTTCCATTACTTTAAAATGTTTTGAAAGCATCCTCCACGATGAGCATTTGTATCCACTGACTGGTACTTTATCTAATTGATTATTAGCATATTTCAACATATTTCTTATACCCTGTTCAAATAGAGAAAAAGGGAAAAGCTTGAAAGGCAGAAAAAGGCGAACAGACTCCATAAAGTATATATATATTCTTCATCAGCATCGAAAATCGGATCAATATAGACATGTCCGTCTGGCTGTCCATATGAAAATCGAAATCTTGAAGTTTATTAGAGATAGAACCTTCAAATTTGTATACTTTTAGAGTCTTCTATTCGTTCTTCCGATGACTTGTATTGAGTGCCAGCCCTCTCTAAAGAGGACTGACCACTTACCACGCAAATCTACTCCTTAAACTAAGTTTTTGTATGAAATTTTTTTATTGATGTTAATTTTGCCTAAGATTGTCTATTTTCCGTTTATCCTTATAAAATATTCCATTCAGGTACAAATCAAACCACTAAAAGAATTAGTTCCCATACAAATCTATCCCTCCTTTATAGGTTTTTGTATGTAAAAAATTTGGTGGTTGGTATTAATTCAGCTAGTAACGCCGAATTTGATATATTTTGCCTTAATCGTAATAAAATATTTCATTAGAGTACAAATCGGAATACTAATAGAGGTGACCGGCCTCCCTACAAAAAGCAAAGAAAGTATAGTCATGTCCGTCTGACATGTCTGTCTGGTTATGAACAACAACAACTAGGAGACTATAAGACTATAAAAAATAAAGCATTTAAGTTTGAATATTTGATATCTCCTATTCGCTCTTCAGAGAATAAGTTTTTAATGAATGTGCCAACCCCGTTGTAAGGGGTAGTACCTATGACAACCTAACTACCCTTTCGGAATCTTTCAATGAAAAGCTTTTGTGTTTTCATACTTAAATTTTAATGAAATATTCTATATAGGTCAATTTCGGACCACTAGAAAGAGGTAGGCTTCATAATAATCATTCGCTTTTCTTGGGATTTTGTAGGAAAAATAGTTTGTTGTATGACTATAAAAAATATAGCTCTCAAGTTTGGTTATACTATATATCTCTTGTACCATTTTGAGAGAGCTAGTTTTTAATGAACGTGATAGTCCCTCTATTAGGGTTCAGTTCCCAATAAAACCTACCCATTCTTTCTGAGTTTTTTAATAAAAAAAATTGTGTTTTTACTTAAATTCAAAAGCGGTATTTCGTTTAGGTTCTCATCAACTAGAAGGGGTAGCCCCCATACAAAGCAGTCCTTTTTTCTAGGGTTATATATAAGAAAAAACAATATATTGTAAGTCTATTAAAAAAATGGAACCTTCAAGTTTGGATATTTAATGTCTGTTGCTCCTTCTTCAGATAGTTTTTAATGTATGCGACAACCCCACTCGAGGGGGTAGTACCCATTGGCCAAATTGGCATCTTTCATTGATCCAAATGCAGACGAGGATGATGTTTCAAAGCTAATGATACGTTTTTTTTGCTTCAAACATAATATGTGTAATATGGTCTGGAGCAAAGCCTTCCAGCGGTCTTGAGGGCACTTTCAAATCGGAATGAGCTTAACTTCTACATTGACGACGACTTGGAGACTTTTCCATACGGAAAATACTTAAATTTAATGATCTGAATCGCAAACTGAAGAGCATCAACCTTTAAATTATTTTTTTTTTTTCTATCAAATATATTTTCTTCGTCGTACTTACATCCCAAAAACTCTCCCGAAAATGCTGGCAAATAATAATAAACAACTTTTGCTAAAGTTTTCCCAAAATTAAAAAATTGGTCATTCTGAATTTATTGTAAAATTCCACTGCAGAGTACGATTGTTTTTCTATTGCATAAGACTTTGTCCAGACTTCACAGACTATTCCATTTGTTATGATTCACAATGAATGATGTCAGTCATTCAATATATTCAGTATGTGTCGTGTGTAGTGCTATGATTCTACGAGTATATCATACAGATTTTGCTTAGAAGCTTTTGATTAGAATTTTAATACAGTATGGAGTAAAAAAAAAATTTGTTTTATTGTATAAATAATTATTGTGTATGATTCAGTGGAATAACTAGAAAACACCTTAATTAATTAATTAATTAAAGTACGCATGATTTGCGCTGATTTACTGTGAACTCATATGATTAAGTGTAGACCAATTTTTAGTCTATTGAATGTTAGCCGAGTCATTCATATGATTTATTTGATTCATTACTATATAAACATGCATTCAGAGAAGGCATAGAATGATGAATGAATTGCTTCTTGTGAAGTATAATTTTGCACCAATATACACATGCATGCAGAGCACACTCCCACGCTTACACTTTGGTTCGTTCTTCTTGCACCTGCTTGGTTGTTCTGTATCTGCTTCGGAAAGTCTTTGAATCTCATTTCGTATTAACTATATCTCAGTGTATACCAATCTAAAACACCATCGAGTGATATGAATGAAAATTATTAGTGTGCTACTATTTCGTTCACCTTTCTAGGTCAAATTAACACCTTTGCTTGACCATCTCTGTAGCCAAATGTGTTATATACTTCATGCCGTTCAACTACAATTATTTACTTGAACCAGCACTCTTTTTGTATAGGGGCAGTCTATATAGTTCTTGTCTATTTATTTATTTATTTTTTTATGTTATAAACAAAATAAAATTTGTACATTTGACATTCAGCACAGCTCATAGAGCATCAGACTGCGGTGGCGTCTGACTACGGCACTTGTACGTTCGACTCGATTGCCGGCTGTCAATTACCAAATTTGGGTGTGTGTGGTTGGTTGTTCATATTATAAAATTTATATTTATATATATACATTATATGTTTTTATATGTCGGTGTTTGCGCAAACAAGCGGATTACTCTAAGAAAAAAACAAAAACAAAATAATAATAATTTTTCTAAGCAGGCGTAAATCAATCATAAATGCCCAAATCAAATCCAAATGCTAAAGGTTAAAATGTCAAATTGTTGCATTAGAAAAACATTAAAAATTTGTACATTTTATTGACACGTCAGACATTCGAATATGTTGGTCAATTTTGTAATTCGATTTGCTGTATGTTTGCGTAATATTATTATTAATGTTTGGGTTTTTTTTTTTATTATTTTTATATGCGCTTAAAAACTCGTGTCTACAATTATCAAAATGCAATAAAAATAAAACTGAAACTAAATAAATAAATAAATTGATTTATTTCGTTGTCGCCGCCTACTTTTAAACGTTCAAGTTGAATTGGAGACATGAACTTGACTCTTTTTCTTTTATTTGGGTTCCGATAGACAAAGGTGTGCATTGTTTTTTTAATAGTTCCACAAATCGTAAATTGGAGCAGCTTAAATTCGAGTGATTAATTGCATAATAAAATATTAAAAATTACAAAATTTTTGTCATAATTTTGTTTAAGTAAAATATTAAATGCTATTAAATAGTAAACAAAGCAGTTTCTTTGATAACTTTTTTATAGAAAAACTAAAAAAAAAAAATAAGCCTCTTCCCGAGTTGCATATAAACCAAGTGACGAATGCCTAATTCCAACTATCTAAAGCTATCTATTTTTAGCTTAGTCTTTTTTTATACTCTTTGTCTTTGAATATCAAGCATATATGCACCTTATTAAAAAAAAAACAAGAATGAACGCTGCAGTCTAGTGTCCTCCACTTCGAGATAACATGTTTCCCCATTAAACCTTAAATTTGTGTAGGGAATATATTCATATATTTGTATAAGATTCATCAAATTCGGCATTCCTAGCTGAATTAATAACAACAACATACTTTTTTTCACACAAAAACAATGAAAGGGTGAGATAGATGTATATGGGGGCCACCCCTTCTGGACATAAATCGCATATTTGATAACGTTTATTATTAAATTAACCAAATTTCTTATTTTTAGCCAAACTTACAACGTCCATAAAATTTTTTCATACAAAAATTCTGCATAAGTTGTACAATTTTGAAGTAACTCCCAACTCGCTTTAAGGGAGAACCGGAAGCACATTCTATGAATACAAGTTATTGAAGAATAGAATCTCGATTTTTATACGGACAGTCAGACAGACAGACATGTCTATACATTTGCTCTCTGTACTTCAAATGAATACAAACACGCATATATAGAAGGTGAGGGGGCCTCTGATTTTAACAAACAGTAGCCTATGTTATTGCCCTAAGACCCGTATATTTCTATACCAAAATTCGTACAAATTGGTTTAACGGTTTCGTCGTGATGCGCGCACAAACAAATAAAGGAAGAAAAGTTGGTCCACGATTTAATTGTATGCATAGACTAACAGTTTCAGGCACCAAAGATGTCTCTGGTTCACGCTACCCTGACAATTTGGTGGAGATAATTTGCAAAACGCTGTCCCTAAAATAACTGGTGATATACAATTTTCAAAATATTTCTTATTCATATTCCAAAATGGCGTCAATATTCAGGTCGCAACCATATTTTGTAGCGGCTGGAAATGAAATAGACCTGCTCTTCAATTAGTGCCAAATTGTGGTCTCTGTAAAGAGTGGAAGACATCCAGTAAAAAGCCACATGGCTCGGTTCTGCAGCCTCTGCACCTTATGACGATTTGACAATGAAGCGGTGCCCCAGAATTGCTTGAGTTTGTTCTGCAATGAGAAGTTGCTTCTGTTGCACACCAGCCAGGACATGCGGCGCATCCTGCTCTGTCACGTCACCACCTTGGTTTGGATGTGGCCCTTGAAGGTTGAAAAAGGCTCAGATAGATAACCTCAGCTGTCTGTGGCGTGAATATGCAAAGGTGGGGGCTGCTGTGAATAGACGGGGTGAAGCACATGTTAACGCATCTCCTGGTGATAAGCTTGTCTTTCCACCTGTTGGTCCAGTCAGCGAGAGAACATATTGGTAACCAACTGCGAAGTGGCATAGGTCATATGCATGCCTAATCTGCATATGAGGCCAAAAGCAGGGATGTGTCCGGAGATTCAAACGTAATGGAATCAAGAGCAGGTTCATCTCCTGCATGTAAACTGAATAGAAAAGGACAAATTACATTGTGACACTGCTGCGATTGCTGTGTGAAGGGAGGACAAATTTGTCTTGTCTTTGACCCTAAAGGAACGGCCCTCCAAGTAGGACCGTATTGGAGCAAAGTAGGGCAAAGATGGCATTGCTATAATGCTGCCGTTCGAATACTCGCAATATGTGGTCGGTGACTCTGTCGAGTTTCTATACCCTGCCATGGCCAGTACGGAAGCCAAACTGATGGTCCGGATGTCTGAAGCTTCAAGCAATGTAGCACCAAGTCTAGTTAAGTTTGTTGGACATAAACTGAACAGAAAAGGACCAAGAACGCTTTCTTGTTCAGCGATTATTGGGTGAGGAGAGGCCAAACTTGTCGTGACTTTGACCCTAAATAGGTCAAATTCGCGGTCGGTAAATCTGTAGAGGTGCTCTACCGTGCCATGGCCAGTGTGGAAGACAAACTGATGGTCTGGAATCAGGTTCCACGACTCCGCAATGATCGCAAGTCTAGCAATGACTATTCCATCCCAAATCTTCGAAATTGAAGGCAGCAGATTAAACGGCCGTTAGGATCCAGAGTTCATCTGCTATGACTGTTAGCTTCCACATCGTCGGATAAAACTGCAAACCTAACTATGGCATTAAAAATCAACACCGTAGTTAGCACAGGCATCTCCGGCAGCGCCTTCAACCTGCGGTTACTGATGTTGACGTGTTTTGGAGCTATATTGAGCTTCAGACGCTTAGAGGATTTAAGTGATTGCAATTAATTTTCTTACATTTTATAAACCCAATGATTTTACTTGAGTTTTTTCTTTTTTAAATTTTAAACCATTTTTCTAGCACTCAGCTGTAGCCACTTGTGTGAACTACCCTCCACAGTGATAGAGTTAAATTGTTTCACGTACTTCAAATTGCAATTATTTAAATTTTAATTTATTTATCTTGATTAAAAATTTTTCGTAGACATAATTAAGCAATTTAATTGCACATAAGCGTACTTCAATGCAAGACTTCACCACTCCCACAGTTAAATTCTAAACTTGCCAATAAAAATACAAACACACAGCCAGGCCAGAACTGGAAGAATGTTGATCATTAATAATAATATAACTACTACGCCCCACTTTGAATGCCGCTTTAAGTCGTCCAGGCCAAGCGACCCAATCCGTACCTCCAACATGCGCTCGCTTGTATGCTACCTAATGAGCGCTCCATCCAAAATATAAGTTGACCCATTTCGCGTGCGCAAAAAATTATTCTTTGTATGATGCAAAAAACAAAAAAAAAAGCAATGAGAGTTAAAAAAAAAAAAAATTATATTATTTGCATTAAAAATGAGTTACATGTTAAAAATTTAAATTCGTACACACCCACAGTGTACGCCCCGTAAGGCAAGCAGCAGCACAACACACACACAGGGAGACGGACAGACAGACAGATACAAAATATTTAGAAGGCAGTAACACAGAACAAATCTTTATAAACTCAGAATGAGGAAAAAAACAAAGAAACAAGAGAATGCTGCTTGGAGATATTGTCAGACATTTGGATGGATGTATTGCTAGTTGGTTGCTTGCTTGGAGGGTCTGAATTAAATTGCTAACAAATAATTCTGAAACAGAAGAAGTAAAACAACTTAAAAGTTTGCCAAAACTTGAACTAAATTTTGCAGCTGATTTTTCTTATTTTTTTTTTTTTCGACAGTCTGGCATGAAGTTAGCCATATAAGTGCTGCGCTTGATTCCTGTACGAGGTGAAGCGTTAAGGTTTTTGGTGAAAAAAATAAGAGATGCTTTGAATCTGGAATTTTTAAATGGCATAATGTACTAGGCTACAAAGAAGTTTGCAGATATTCTTTGGTTGATGATGTCGGGATATGCTTCAAATTTATTTTAAAGAAAATCTGTAAACCCGTATCTCACACCAACCAAGGCCTTACACCTGGAAACAATATTACCGGCCATGGCCTGGCAGAGACGAAACCCTTCTAAAGTCTGCTTAGATGACTAAATTTGTCTTCATAATTTGTGCTTTAAAAGTATTGCATTTCTTACGTAGCAGTGAGGCATGCAGTTATCTGCCTAAAGACACGATTCTGTAGGACCTGAAATTTTTAATTTTATATAAGCGGCCTCCGTGCCAGACCCTATTCAATACCTGCTGCATGTCAACGATTATCCAATGCAATATTGTACCATGGCATGTCCTAAATCTTAACTCTGTTCTGTTTTAATCCATTATTTAGTCGGCCAGCAATTAGCCTCTCCCATTCTATCGAGGCTGAAGAGTGATTGGTCGAAATGATTTACCTCGCTTGTCAATCATGTGGATTGTGACTTTCTTCCACTCGTCCTTGAAGAATTGAACCCTCAAATCTGAAAATCAACGCCATAAAGAGGATCACATGTGTTAAAACGGCTTTCAGAGTAGCGTAGCACATCCTGTCCGTGACTCAGAAAATAAATACACAAAACTTAAGTGGAACTTCTAAGATGCAAACAATTTTTTTCTACCATGTTTCCATAGGTGAAAAGGGTATATTAAGTTTGTAAAATTGTATGTAACAAGCGGAAGGGAGCAAGGCATAGTATGACCTCTGGGTCCGAAAGACTTTTCATGATATTATCTGCAGCTGTCATGACTAGACCGGAAGGAGCAGTCAGTTTTGCAGGCAAATTATTAAATCTTTTAAACATTTTCGTACAAAACTTTCAGTGTTAGCCTTCTTACTGAGAAGTAAGCCTAACTTGGCATTAAATTGGGTTGGTCTATACAATGCATTTTTTTTTTTTTTGGGTAAACTTTTCTATTGAACAATTTTTTTGGTCCAAAATTACATAAGCAGTGGCTTGTTTAGAGCATTATTGGTGACTACTACGACGACCGACAGCGACGCTGTATATGCATAATCATTACAAAACTTTTGCGACGTGAATTTAGCTTTTAAAACAATATAATCACTGAGGCGTTACATAGTGTCCAGCCCAAAAAAGAAAAAAAAAAAACACGATTATAAAAACCAGAACATCAAAGCGAAAATAAAAGTTCAACAAAGCACAACAGATGGCAACAGAAGCAAAAAAATAAAAGAACTAAAATGAAAATAAAAAGCCATAATATATGCAGCAGATACATAGATACTCATTCGTACTGAAAGATACACAACAACTTATGTATGGTAGCTGTGTAGATACACGTGTGCAACAGATGCGTTCTAAACGGCGGCGGCGCCGCTCTGACGTTGCTTAGGTCATTAGCTGTGTTTTTTTATTTTGTTGTAGTCATACAGGTTAATTTTCATCAATTAGTAATTAGATTTAGGCTAAACTAAAGCATAGAATCCAAAAAATAAAAGAAATAGCCTACAGTGAAAATTTTGAAAACAATTATTTTATATGAATTTGAAATTTTGTGTGTGTTCGTGTTTTAAGCCAACGATGCGTGAGCCGCATTAATTATGTCTAGAAAACGAAAAAAAAAATTAAAATTAAGTTTTTTATTATAATTTTTTAATAATTTAAAAGCGCACTTTTTTGTCGCGGTCGTTGCGCATGCGCAATTAGATACACAGCGCAACAGCACGCTTGATTCATTTACTTTTTTTTTTTTTACATTAACCACGGACAAGCTTCTTTTTTTTTTGTAGTAACATGCAATGGTGTTTACTTACAGCACCGGATTTGCTTTAAAAAAAAAAAATCGGTCGAAAAATAACAAAAATATATAAAATTTTCTATATTTTTGGTATTCAATTTCCATTTACCATTTATATTTGCATATGCGCGAACACGTTGGAGTTACTTTAATTTATGCTGGAATTTCCATACTTTTTCGAAGTTCTCTCGAAATGTTGGAATTCTTATGCCATAAATATGAAAAAAGTTTTGCCAATGGCACAAAAAAATGAGCAAATAGAATAACGAATTGGTATTTTGGAATATTCTTAATGATGATCCATAAGTCCTCTGTTGATCGAGTGCGTTCGGAGAAAATAATGCCAAGCTCAGTGTTTGGACTTAAAAGTGATTTTATTGCTCGCTAGCTATACGATTTTCCCAACACTCGGGCAATTTGCAGATACCACGCGTTGAAAAAATTCATTCAATCAAGAATCGAAGTGCAAAGAGGTGGTAGTCTGAAGATGCCAAGGTCTCGTGAGTAAGCGACATTGTATAGCACCTTCCAGTTAAGTGCTTCGATGTATTTTTGGACCAGTCTAGGCGTATGACTAGTGCATTGACGAGGAGGCAAATCATCTCTCTTCAGCCTTTTTTTTTTTTTTTTTATTCAGACTTTTTTCACGCAGAGCAGGTTTCAAGAGGTCACAGTAGACAATACCCTGCTTATTCCACCAAATGCGCAGCAACGTCCTCCTTCCGAACTGATCTAGTCTTGAAGATTGGTCAAGAACAACTCACGATTATTTAGCCATATGGTAATGGCTGGATAAGCCATACTTCATTCCACGGCAAGCATTTTTTGCAATTGGGTATGGTTCATGACTAAGAGAGCCTGTAATTCATGGTCTTCAAACTTCTGATGTCACATTTTCTACTCCTTGAAGCTCAGGTGAAAACTTGAACCGACGAAACTATTCTCTGCACGTTGTTTCCGATAAATTGCTGCCGCCATAGACCTTCAAAGTCATTTGATGCGATTCGGCAGTCGACTTCTTCAAATTGGAACAGAAAAGCAGAGCTTCCCACATGTGCTCTTTTTTGGCAAAAAAACTAGAATGATTATCAGAGGTAAAATAAAAGTTGTTGCATGAAATTGCTTAGCGTGTCCATCTATGAGCCAACAGCGGATTTAATCTTATACACCAGCTATCCTATATATGTTCTGCAGGAACCCATCATACAAAAAAATGTCACATGGAAGAGATTGGATCGCTCTTATCTAACGTGTAAAGGGGTACCTACTGATCGGAAGAATCGGAATTTTTTACATAAACAGAACGGTTTCATTAATCTTTCAAATTTGTTTGGTTCCATTTAAAGTAATTCCCACATATTCCAACGCTTAATCCAATCTTCAAAATATATATCATAGGGCCGATTGTAGAATCGCCTTTAGTACTATCTCCAAACTCAGACATCCATGTCTCATCGCTTATAACTAAGAGTTCCATGGAGGTAGAATCCGAATTGGCTATTTTCACTCATGAAAAATTGCCAAGCACTACTAAGTTCGACTGAAAATGTTGCTGTAAACACACTGGTTGAGAGATCTTGCTAAAAATGGCCATCATAATTATGGGCAATATACCTAGAAGAAAAATACCTGGGAGAAAATAGTTGGGCAGGTACCGATACTTTCTTAGGATGGTGCATAATCCTCTGCACTGATGGTGCAAACAATGGTCTCTGTGTTTCACTTGAACAAGTTCAGTAGTTTAATTAATAGATCAGTTGAACAAAATTAGTTCACAACTAAGTGATCCACCTCCACTTAAAAGTGTTAGATATACATTATTGCTTGAAAAACTTCTGGAGAGCCTCTTGTTGACTATTCCTAATCCAAATATAGGAATTCTGTTTAGCACAGCTTTTAAGCTTGAAACGAACCATGATTCTATACCAGAAAATTATTTTTTTAGTGCATTAGGGCGAGTACAGATTTGATTCGAATACGTACCATCTCACAGAGAATCTAAATAGGTAAAATGTTTATATAAAATACTAAGCTTACTTTTCTATATAGACTTGGTAAAACTTTAAATTTTAAACCTAAAAAATTTTATAAACTCAAACTGATAATTGGAATCTAAATATTTAAGCTTGAATTCTCCAGCTTTTATAGCTTCTGAGTTCAATGGTTTCATGCTATCTAAAACAGAGCTCGGCACCGGCCCATCGTTTGTGCATAGAAAAAGGTTGGTCTTATATACATATATACATGAAAAACTTCTGTTTTTGCTTCATCAAAATGACTGTAGCTCTGGCTGTATTGCATTCTAAAAAAAAAATTAAATTTTAATTTTAATTAAATTTATTAATGATTAAACCGTACCAAAATATCATATACTTCATTAAATACTAAGACAGATTCTTTAGTTTCTGATTTTAGTGCAAGCAAACAGAAATCAGTCTGGTATAAAATCAAAAGAAATTAAATAAACGCAGGCAAATTTTAAATTACGCAAAGAGTAGAGCTGAGAATATGCGCTTCAACTTGATAAGCTATATTAAGAGACCGTAAGAAAAGGGAAATGAAAAATTGCAACTAAGAAGAGCTAATAAAATAAACCGCTGGCAAGCTAAATTAAACAAACAATCTTATTTATAAGCTTTAATATCCGCTCTGTATTTCTCCACTTAGCGGCAATTGTGTGCGCTGTTTGCTCTCTGCTTGTTTCAATTTTCTGCGCTGATAAGCTCGACTCCGCCCTTCAAGCATTTAAAAACGGCAAAAGCATACACGAAACGGACTGCAGCCTAGCATACAAAAATTAAATTGTGTAAAAATTGTTGCATTTGATTTTCATTGAATTTGCATTATGATTCATGAATAGTTTATGCTGAAATGAAAAGCAAAATAAATGAGTGTTGATGCTGGCTTTGTGACTTAAGGCTGTTTTGCCTTTTTCGGATTGATATAAAGTAATTTAATTAATATTTGTTTTATATTGATACCAAGGTGCTACAGTTTTTGTAATTACTTTCGTTTTTGTTTAACCGGCCTTTAGTATCAGAACTTTTTAAATATGTTTCTTCTACATAAAAATGTTGCAAACTTTTTGCGGCATGGAAGGCCAGAAACAGCAAACAACAAAAAAAAAAAAAGATATGTACAAATCCGGCCTGTGTAGAGCAAAGTTGTGAAATATGTATCTTTTTTTCTTCATATAGCTTAACATATAAGAAACGCAGTTCACAATTTTATCTTTTAAAAGCGTATTTGACGCTTTTTTTTGTTTTGTTTTTTTTTTGTTTTTTGTTGCCGTTGTTAAATGCTCTCGAAGTAATTGTCAAGTTTTTCTTTATGCAACTTGTTGTTTTTTTTATTACACGTTGTAGTGGCTACTGTCGTCGTCGTTGTTGCGGTTGTTGTTGTAATTAATGTGCTTTATTTTTTTTTTTGTATCTTGCCTTGCTACAAAACGGAAATTGTGTTTTGTGTTACTTTATTTACTATTTTTTTTACAAACACTTCTGCATGAAATGGTGCTATAAACTTTTATAATTTTTTTTTTTTGTTTGTTTGTAAGCTTAGCTGCAAATGCACTTTGGCAACGGAAGCGAAGCGATTGAGTGATTGATAACAAGTTTAAAACGCAACAAGAGAAAGCGAGTTAAAGATAGTTGGCGAAAGAAAGAGACAAACTGTCTTTAAGTAGTTGACAACACTATTATATAAGAAGTATACAAATGGTATCGGTTTAAAGAGTTTTACTTTTTAAGTATCTCAACTCAGTTGCGCATCAAAATGCTTTCATAACTGACTTATTATGTAGCTTGAAGTGCATAATTGTATGTTGGCTTAGTTAGATTTAACAAAAATTGCATAAAAATCAAACAGCTGGCATGTGTGCAGTGCAAAGATACAAATGTATCTGACATAAACCACAGCAACACGCAAAGCGCAAGCCATTCTTTACAGCTACAGCAGCATTTTGAACTTGCAACACAGATGCTGCTGTGGCTGCTGCTGTTGAAAAATGCAACAGCAGCAGCTATAACAAAAAGGCAGCAAGAAAGAATGATTTAGTTGAGTTTGCTAAACTTTAAGATACCCTATAAGTTGTCTATGAAGAATAGATTTGTTTAGAGGCTATATTGTAGAAGATACACTAAATATGTAGCTTTTAGCTTAATTTGCGAATAGTTGCGGAATGTAATTAGATCAGGTCAAACCTCTGGTTTTTCATTTTTGACCTACCGTTCTTAAAATTTAAATCTTAAACTGGAATGGAGTGATTCGAACAATCTTAAAATCAGAATAGTATCTAAATTAAAAAATAATACATTCCTAAATTCATTTGAAGAGAGACTAAATTTAATAATTGGGGGAAATATTTATCCTAAAATGGGTTTAAAATCTTGAGTTAAGAATACTGCAATACAGAAAAATGTTTCCTAGTTTAATTTTTTTTTTTTTTTTCGAATTAAAAATTAAGCCAATAGAACTTTCAAAGAAGGGTGAAGTTGTCGCGTAGTTCTTGTTCTTTCGGAGTAAAAAAATTCAGTTGCCTTGGACTTGAAATTTCACCAGATACTTCCATCTTGCCGATCGCTGATTTCAGAGTAAGAATGCAATTGTAAAAAGTTTGTTCCCGTTTATCACAAGATAACACATGTTTTTCTCGAACACTAGAGTCTATTAACATCTCAGGATTTAGATTTTACAGAGAAAAACCCTTTTTTTTTATTAATCCTATAACCATATCATGTCGCCCTCTTCTATTATAATCGACAAGCTTTAACAATTATTGTGAAAGTGTTTTCGAAATTTATTTACAGTTATCTCCATCTATTAACTCCAATAATAGTCTTTCTTATTAAACTCCTATGTGGCAAACGCCTCTAAATGGTGCATCCTCCATATTGCGTTAAATATTAATGTCAAATAGAGGAGCGCCCGCCTTGGCAATGCCTTTAAGGTAGTATGACAAATTCTGTCGTAACTCGGGGCCGTAGGCAAATGCCGACTGAGATCAATGGAAAGTCTATTTGAAGAGGGACTGCAAGGAACTGCACCGCTCTGGCCACGTTATTCTCGTCAGCAAGTCAAAAAAATGTAAACCTGGCCTCCAAATTGGTTGCGGAGATGTTAGCCTGATCTTTCTCAGATTTAGCTGGCACACCGTATGGATTCCTAACAGGGAAAAACCGGAGAGCCTGCCTTTTGGTCGCCTTTGCTGCCTTCCTTCTGTTCAAAGAACTGTGCTTTTTAACCCTGACATGCTATAAACTTTGCTGATATTAGAAATAAAAGGCTGAACCATGCACGTTCTTTCTTTTTTCAAACGATTCTTTTTCTTCATTGGTAGTATCTTTCAAAGAATATCTAATTGGTGGTTGCTCAATACTTTCTTCTTTCAATTAAGCTTCAGATAGTCTCGACTATTTTTCAAAACATTTTACTAACAGTAACCAGTGTAAACAAGAGCTTTTACGATCTTTTTACGTGAAGAGGAGATTTGTGTACTTATAGATGATCCCATTTTCTAGCCGTCGATTCTGAGTTATTAAGAAGTAAATAATTTAATATTTTATATGTCTTATAGTCTCTCGTTCGTACAAACGTCAGAAGGACAGACGGACAAGTCTATTTAGGCTCAAATAATTAAATTTTGTGGTGTCTACAAACTCTCCCTTAGGCTGTCACATACATATGCAAAAACTTAATATAACCTCTTACCCAATCGTTGCAGTGTATTAAAATCTGTTGGCAATTTGAAAATTGAATTTCAATTGCGTTTATTTGTGTATCCGCTACACTGTTTGATTGCAAAGAATGCAAATTATATCGTTGTTGTTGTTGTTGCTTCAAAGAAGTAAAAAATGGAAATGAAATAAAACAAAAGCGCCAAGCAAACATGCAAAAAAAAAAAAAAAAAACAGATACATTTGATAGCGTTTTAGCAAACACACAACAGCTACAGATACAAAGATACTTTGTGCTGTGCAATACAACAAGGCCTTTTTTGGTTAATTTTCATTTTATTGCTTCATTATTTGTTGCTGCTGTGCTTGTGATGCTTTGGGCTTTGAAGCAATTGCCACAAGTACACAACTCGTAGATACATTTTTCTTTGTTACGTTTTGCTTTGCAAGCGCCAAAGGAAAATGCGAAAACTGGCTGAATTTTCGTTTGTAGCCATGTGGCACAGCCATAGTTGTTGTTGCCACCGTCTGTTGCATAATTATAGCAACATGTTGCATGTGAAGCGCATCTGACGAAAAGTATTTCAAGTGCAACGCCATTTGCCCAAAAAAAAAAAAAATACCTATATATATATTTATATACACAAGACAACAACAACAACAAAAAAAAAAGATAGAAGTTCATGTCTTGCAATTTATGCGACTTTGAATTTCACCATTAACAGCGAAAATAGCAAAAAGATACTTTTAACAAATTAGTTTGTTTATTTTTTTTTTTAAACAAGCATTTTGCATTTTTTTTTTCGTTTTTTCTTTAGTCATTTGCTGCTGCTACATCAAATATTTTTAATAACGCCAAAAATTTTTTGTGTTTTATCTTTGAAAAAATTAAAAAAAAAAAAATCGTACAGAAAAGAAAGTGTGAAGCGCATATTTGTATCTTTAGTTTTTTGTTTTAGCTATCTGCGCATTGTATCTAGATACAGTTACTTTTATTTGCCATTTCAATTGCCATTGTTGTGTATTTCGCATTCGACACGCAAATTTTCAGTTCATTAACATTTCAATTTCAATAAAGCGTTTCGAACAGCATCCAACCGATATACATACATATATGTCTCACTGCGCTGCACGTTGTGCCGCCACGCCCCTTTCCGTCGCAATTGCAGTTAAACAATCACGTACAATCAAAGATTGTTTATCGCTTTGCATTGAATGAATTGCTGTTTGGAATGTTCATACATTTGTCTGTCTGTCTGTCTGTCTGTCCGTCCATCCGTCTGTCTGTCTGTCTGTCATCTATCTATCTGTCACACTGTAATCATAGTTATTGACTTATCTTGCTATTTTTTGTCTTCACTCAAGCCTACTATTTCTAGTTTGCTTGATATTTAATTTGTTTTAACTGTTTGTGACAATCTGAGATGCCACACACAATTTAATACTAAATTTCAACTTAATGTGTCGAATGTGAGATACAATTACACACTTTTATAGGTTTTTTAGTTTGATTGCTTGATTTTGTGTCGGAGTTTGTGGTTTGTCGTCGCAAAATGCATTACTGCATCAGTCAACAGCTTTAAGAAAATTAATACTTTGTGAAACTAAACAGTTCAGATACTTTTATTGGCTAACAATCTGAAAGTAACTTTTGGGTTAATTATGTGCACTGAGAGTTTAGTTAATTTTTTTTTATGCAATACTATTTTCATCATTTTTCTCTAAAGCATCTTCTCTAAACATACTCTAACATATAATTGGCAAATCAAGTATTTTCCGGCTAGACTGAAGTAGTTCATAGGCTGGAGTGTGTCGTTGGATGAAGTGGTTCATAGGGTAAATTGGTTCACAGCCTGATCAATTTAAATATCTCGCTTTTACGTTTAAGTTTAACGAAGTTGATGGTTGACTTAATTAAAATATTACTACTTGTGAAGCGAAAACCCCTTGTACCCCTTTCCTTGTACCCCTTTTTACGAAAATTGCGTGAACGGAGGAGTATGAAATTTGGCACTTTTATAGATTAAATAGAGAAGAAGTGCAGCATGCTAATATTTTTGTAAAATAATGCATAAAAAATACAGTAAATCAAAAACAAAAAACTCAGCAATTGGAATTAGCAAATACCAGAATAATATTTAGAATCTACCAAAAAATACCAATAAAAGTGTAAAAAATTATATATTAGCTATGAGTGAAATACTGTTCGCTCAATAACTATATATAAATAGGTAAACGCAAAACTTTCGCACCCTATTAAACCCTCTGGATTTTTTGTTTATATGAAAGGCTTTTGAGAGGAGCAGTGCACAATGGAATTTTTTCTAAGATGTTGGATCCATGGTATTCAAAATTCTAATAAGCTATCGGTTATATTATCTTTAAATTTGCCTTTCATACATCAGCTCTCTCCGTGTTTCTATATGCATAAATTCGAAAAAAAAGTATTGTCGCTATATGGTTGAATTTCAGCCAGGGGGCGAACTCTAGTAAATCGAAATGTACATTTAGGCGATTTGGTGAAAATAAAGACCAAAATTTTGTGCTCACCTTGTGTATTATTCAAATTTTGATGTAAGGATTTTGCTTCTATTCCGTCTCTGTTATCATAATCTGATATTTTAGCAGTTTTTAGGACTTTTATTTCCTCTTCTACACCAAATATTATTTATGTCTTCTATTAGAACTTGTCAAGGGCGCTTCAAATATTTTTTTACTTTCCACAAGTTATGTTTATTACTTTTACTTGCATCAAGGTTCATCAGGAAGTTTGATGTAGCCTCATCCTTTTTGTCTATAATGAGCTTTTTTAGATGTAATTTGTGTCTTTATTAAGTTTAGTTTCATCAAGAGGACTGCGACTTAAATTGTAACTTCTACGAATTCTTCTTTTTTTTCAAGAAGTCTCTTATTCGTATACAATATTTATAGGCAAATTTCGTCTCACCGAGTTACTTGCTTCTACAGTTACAGCTTCTTGTATTTTTCGGTTAAAAATTTCCACCACATCATACAAGTCATCCATCGCTTTATACATCATAAATTAAGAAGATCAGGGAGACTGTATGGATTAGAGGGCCAATGAGTAGGTCTACCGGACGATAGCGAATTTAGATTACATTGTAAAATGCATTTGTATAGCTTACTGCCTTTTGGGTTAATATGTCATGAAGCCCAACATGAATGTTTAACATTGATGTCACCGCCAACCAAAAATTTCCTGCCTAGCCCGTTGAAGAAATCCTTAAGTTCTTGGCATGTTGGAATAAAGCGTGGTGGAATGTATATTGCAGTCACAGTAAGGTCGCTTTGACAGGATAGTAAGCTCAGCTTATGCAACAAGGTACTCTTGTAAGAAACTTTATTAAAACCAATTTGGACATATGGCGCGCAAATATGGGAAACTACACGTAATTTAAATATAGAAATATTACAGAGGTAGCAGTCTCAAACACTACGAATAATTGCTGGAGCGTTTGATGTATTTAACATATCTCTAAAAATGCTTGTTCCAGAGATAAAGCATCATTTAGATCAGATTTAGCAATTTATTTTATTTAAATATTTGAATATTATGATACTAGTTTGACGGAAATTTTGTAACACATTAAAGGAGACTTCGTAGAACCCATAAATTATATATATTCTCGATTACTGTGACTAGACTAGAGTCTATTAAGCTATGAGAGTTGTGGCTCTTACACGGGTATATCAAGAACACATTCAATGTCTTAACTCCAACTTGACTCATGTGTGGGAGAAAGACAAAAAACACCGTTCAATTGCTATTGTCCTAAACCGCTTTAAAATATAATTTTGAACATTTGCAAGATTATTTGCTTAAAGTTTCTAATGGCTTTTGTAAAATGGCAAGAACAATTATTTCGAGCACTTTTAAACAATTAACGCGGACTGTAAACAAGAACAATGCCACTGGCGACTAGCTATCTAACAGAATATAGCTCGGACATGCAAATTAACAACAAGAGATACAAGTAATTAAAATAGCTGCCAGAAAATAGCGCTCCAAACAAGATTGTAGGCATGCGATTAAATCGATAAAAGTTAAGACTGACAGCGGGTATTTTTTTTTTTTATTTTATTTTATAAAAAATTGAAGTAGAGGAAGTGGTGGACTGCCTGACAAAAACTGACATAAAAGTGTCATTTGTGACAGCAGCAGCTACAGCAACAACAACAAAAATATTGTGGAAAGTGTAGCACGCGGTGTATATACAACAAAATGACTTATGGCTAAAGTTGTCTCCAAGAGAAGAGAAAAAAATGACATTAGGCCATGATGTATGTATTTGACGTGACTTCAAATTAAAATTATATTAAAGCTTGAACGCTCCGCTGGCAGGCGGCAATCTCAGCATTCACTAATAGCATTCAAAATGTTGCAGCCAGAAGCCATATGAAAAAAAAAAAACTACAGCAAAAGTAGCAACTACTGGTGACAATAATAAAAGAAAGTGCTGAATAGCGAACAATTGAAAGTGTCGCCGCGCGTTGCACTTCACACTTTTGCACTTTCTTGAACTGACAGTATCTGGTCAACATGACAATTGCGCTGCGCAGACTTTAGATGTAAATCTATATAGTAAAATGCGCTTGAATGCCTTTTGGAAACATTACAAGTAGACAGCAGTAGGCAACGCGGCGTAACCATTAATCAGTAACACACACACTTACTGCACAACGCTTCATTTCCTCACTGGGAAATCAGTTGGACGGCTTTGTCTTTCTTTTAATTTGTTTTTTTTTTTTTTTGCCATGCGTCAGTTGGTGGCATGAAAGCGTTACTACTGTCCTCGTACAGCATAGCTAGCATCCTACTTGCTAGTTTGCAGCTGATTACAAATCAGTAAACTGAATACGCGTTGCGCTGCATACTTTCATCTTTTGTCGGCGAATTTTGCAGCATTTGTTGCTAATTAGTTGCAAGTAGATGAAGAAATATGCGCTCATCGTCAGCCAACAATTGCAACCATTTAAGCGCGCAGCCAATTTGAGTTAAGCAGCAGCAGTAACAGTTGCATGCCTTTGTTGCTGCAGCTATTCATACTTGCTATTATTATCAATTATAATTGCTAGGCAGCCATTTTGTAAGCTTTAACATTTGGTGATGGGTTTTAATAAAAAAAAAGCATTAAAAAAAATTCTTTTTATTATTTAAAAAACTGTATCTAAAAAACTGTAACGTAAAATATGAAACAATGAGGTAGGAGCATAGTCTGTAAATTCAAGTATATTATTTGTAATTTAAAGTGTAGCTTCTTTAGCGTCGTTTGAGTTTGAAGAACTGTAACGTAAAATATGAAACGTTGTGGGAGAATTAGAATTAATTTAACACAAAATGAACTATGAATCAGTTCACACTATGAACCACTCACTTCAGTACATACTAATTGTTTTTAGGATGTTACATTATTATATCGACCAATCGCAAGGGCCTCTTCTCACTTAATTTTCCTTTGACAAAACTAACAACAACAATAAGTTTTTTTTCATATAAAAACTCAAAATGAGAAAACTCAAAACTTGCCGTGCAAACCCCTCCTGTAGGGAGATAAAAAATTAAAGTCTTCAAAATCTCGATCTTCATACGCCAGCCAGACAGACGGACATGTCTATATCCTTTCGACTTTGGTTGCTCATCAAGTGAAAATATGTATATACTTTTTGGGGTCTGCCACGCCTTCTACTGCTTGTTACATACATTTCCACAAACTTAGTATACCCTTTTTCCCTTTAAAAACAGGGTATAAAAACCATATAAACAGTTACAATTGATTCAAGATTTTTTTCTTCCAAATTACATGTTTAAATGCCAAACAGTTTATTTAAAAACTTGTATTAAAATATGTTTTTAAAGCGCATACAAGTTTCGATTCTACTTAAATAAAAAAAAAATAAATATCTTATTTTTAATTAGCTTCTCTTTTTCGTCGCACTACGCTGCCTTCCACAATATATGTATAAAAGATACATAGATGTATCTACAAGTCAAGTTGTAATAATTAGCGCCACATGATAATCGCTGTCGTCGAGTTCGACGCGACGCTGCGTAGCTATGACTGGCTTAACCCTTTATATACACGAATATGCAGTATCTTTTGGCTTAGAAAGTTGACAGCAACTTATGTAAAAATTGTATTTTTCTTAGCTACTTTTTTTTGTTCCATTATTTATTTAAATTATTGCAATTTTCTGTGCTGCTTGCTTGTTGTCGCTGTAGTTTTTTTTTTTTTTTTTTTGTTATTATTGTTGGCCATTATATTAATTTGTTGTTGTTGCTGCTATCATTAAGCATGCACAACACAGTACTCAAAAAAAGAAAAAAAAATATGTTACCACACTCAACAACACTCTCCACCGAATGCACTTCAAACTAAAACTCGGCTGCGCTGTCTTTATATTTAGCTTTTGTTGATAATTATAACAATTTGAAAGTTTGGTTTAATTGTTATCTACAAGTATATACTGTATACTCGTATGTAGATACATATGTATGTATCTTGTATCTATGCTTTTTTCTACTGTCGTTTTTCCGTTTAGTTGCGCTGCTTGCATATTTATATGCAAATTAGCTGCACAAATTAATGTGCAACAGCTGCGCATGCGCATTTAAAGTACGTGCACTGCAAAAAAGAGTACTTTCAGTTATGTAGATACTTTTGTGTATTTAATTACCGCTTATGCCTGTTTGCATGCGAATGAATGCGTTTATAAGTCTTGATATTGCGTGAATGTATATAAAATTGTGAAATAGATTTTATATCTTTGCTGCTGCAAAGCTCTGTCACAGTTTGGTTCAATAATAATATTTTAGCGCAAGAGAGTCAACTCAATTAAAAGCAATTTCGTAGAATTTTTGCTGACCTCAACTTGGTACTGTCAACTAGAGTCCAACTTTAGTTGAGATGCATGGCATGCGGAGCTTGTGAGCAATTCTAGCTACCATCCAGACATGCCCAACAGGCAGAAAAATTTATAAGCTTGACCCGCATACCAAGCCGTGCACTGTGGGGGCACTGCCACTTGAAGAATGAAGATCATGCGGCTGACAATGATGATGGGGCAGCACGCACGAAAGCGGAAAGCAGGCGTGGCATTGCTTACGCAAAAGGAAGAAGCTAACAGAATGCAGCCTGCGGCGGCGGCGGCACGTTAATTGAACTCTAATTTAAACTACTCTACGCAGTTTATAATGGTCAAGAAAATACTAAGTCTTGCACTTGTTTGAAGTGGAGAAGAGAGTCGTTGCTCTAGTTGTGAAATATTTTAACCCTTTTTTTTGCTGCAGACGACGGCAAGCAGTCAAACGGATGCACTCAAACAATTATTAGCTTTTTTTTTAGTTTATATACCCTACATAAATATGTATTGTGTGAAGGGTATGTTGAGTTTGAGACAAATTTTGAATAGCATTGAAGCTGCGAAGCAATGTATATATATAATATATTCTTGATCAGTTCACCGAAAGCCATGATGTCTGCGGCATGTTCTTTTGGTAGCATGGAGTAGTAGACTTCATCTAAATGGATTGACTATAACCATCCAATTAAAGGGCAACACAAAAACTTCATCAAAATGTAGTTAAAGCATCCAAGGACTCTCTCAAACACACACACACAGACAAACTTCATCAAAATCGGTTCAGCCTTTCGGGTGGAGTTCAGTGTCATAACCAAGTATGGGATTGTCAAGTCCGTTGAGCCTAGAAAGCCAAGTCCATTGAGCCTCAGGAGGTCAAGTCCATGGATCCTAAGGGGTCAAGTTAATTGTTCTCCAGTGGTCAAGACCATGAGCTTCACAGGGTCAAGTCCATTGAGCCTTTCGAGGTCAATCCCCTTGAGTCCTTTGGAGTGAAGTCCACTGAGCCATACGAAGCGGAGTTCCCCGTCTGTCGATGTCAGAGGACCTTAGCTAGAAGTATATAACCATGTCCGAGGTCAATGACCTTAATATGAACGAAGCCGTCGGCTTTAGACGGAGATTGACGAACTTGGCCTGAAAATTTCTTATTGTGAAACGCTATCCTCGGCGATTGTTAAAAGTTGATAAACCGTGACAACATGACCAAGGCCTGCGAACATGTCCGTTAGGGCACCCCGTTTGGGGATGATTCCTCCATTTGAAGAATCCCCTTTCTTGGGATTTCTGTGTCTGGGGATTTCTCCGACTAGGGAATTCGTTCGTTTGGGGATTCCTCCGTCTGGGAAATCCGCTGTCCGTGGATTCTTCAGTCTGAGGAATCCCCTGACTGGGGAGTCGTCCGGCTGTCCTCCGATAGGAGATTCCTCCGTCTAAATAATCCCATCGCGGGGGTTTCCTCTGTTTAGGGAATTCTCTATCTGGGGATTCCTCTGAGTAAGGGCTCCTATGCCTGGGGGCCTCTGTCTGGTGATTCCTCCGTGTAAGGAATCCCCTGTCTGCGGATTGCTCCGTCTGGGCAATCCACTTTCCGTCTGAGAAATGTCTTGTCTGGGTACTCCTCCATTTGGGGAATCCACCGTCTGGGGCTTCTTCCGACTGGGGACTGCATCGTCTAAAGAATCTCATGTCTGGGGATTCCTCCGTCTGGAGAGTCTTCTGTATGGGGATTCCTACGTCTGGCGATGCCTCCGTCTGGGGATTGGACAATCTTGGCTGGAATACAATTCCTCTCCATTAAAAATTCCCAAAAATTTTAATAAATTTTAGGATTCTTTTTTTCTGAATTTGAGACTAAAGCCGCACAACCCGTAGCAATTAGGAGTGTTTGCAGTATTTTTTTTTTCAAGACTGCAAATTCTCCATAAACCTCCCCATTTAACATTTTAATATTTCTTAATAATTAAACATCTTTTATAAGATCCAAAGAGTGTAAGAATGACAGCTATTCTATCTTTCGACTTTTTTTTTCGAAATCTTTCAGCATGTCAAACCTTTGACTTAATATGCTGCTTGACAATAATTCAAGTGTAGGGTATTAAAGTTTTGCAGCAGAATTCTTTTTTTTTATATTTAATTAAAACAGAAATTAAAATTGTCAACGCTTAAGAAAATATTCCTCTTGCGTGTAGTACAAATTAAAATGCATTTTAAATAGTTGTCATGGCTGTCAAATAAATGACACCTCGCCGTTGATATTTGAGCAAAGTTGCAGGCAGCAGCGCCCTGCCCTGCCCACATAGTCTACGTATATAGATTTCCGCTTTTTATCGACTTTGTTTTTATGTAAATTGATTTTTAATCTATAGACTTTGCGCCTTTGTTTTGAATTTTTTACCCCTCTATGCATATATATTTTTGTTTACGCGTCGTATTAGTAATTTTAATCATTTCTTCTTCTTGTATCTTTTGCAGTTAATGAAATTTGACACATTCAGCGTCGTCGTCAAATTGACTTTATTGCGTGGGCCACACCAGACAACGCAGACAACGTTTAGACTACAAACTTGCGTCGATCGTTGATAGGTGATGATGAGGATGATGCTGCTGCAGCTGCATTGCAACATATGAGATGGCCGAAAGCACACTTAGCCAATAACACTTGAAATATTTTAGAAAATTTTATTGATATGCTGCCACAACAACAGCAAAATCAATTCAAAATCAACGACAAACTTAAGTGGTGACGTTGAACGCAAATCGAATGATTGTTGAATCTTTAAGTGGATTTCAAAATTGACGAAGAAACGAACAACTTAAGCAGTGAAGTGGTGAGGTGCAGTCAGGAGGCACAAGCGTAGGGCGTGTTGTAGGTGTTTTGACATGCCCATATCAGCCCTTCAAGTGGCTAACGTAACACATTGAAGATCGAGCGTATAACAGTTCGAAGTAGTAGAAGAATAAGAAGCAGCAGCTACAAGAAGACAGAAGAAAGATCATGGATTGTAACGGAACACAGCAGGATCAACTGTTAGCAGCACAGTCCAATGGCTGCGGCAGCGGCAATGATGATATAATGTCCACATCGACATCATCTTCAACAAATGGCAGCACCGGAGGTGGTGGTGGCACAAATGGTTGTGGCAAGAAAGTGGTGAGTGGGAAGTTTTTCAACAAGATTTGAATTTGAATAATTACATAATAATAAGGAAGTAAATAGTTATGTTTAATATAAACCAAATGTGTACTAAGAAATTCGTAGATACACGCTGGATTTATATCAAAGTCATCTATAGTCAAAGTCTCACTGAACGTATAGAAGTTCTCACATATTGAAAATACTTTAAGTAAATAGGGTTAGAATAAATAAAAACGGTCAAACAGCAATCCAACTAGTTAATAAGAAGTCTAATGTTGTATGGGTTATTACGGACCACGAAGTAAACACATCTTACACTTATTAAATGACCGAAGTGTTGTGGCATATAAATAATATATTGGGACCTTGAATTAATAATGAGCGTTTTATACAAAAGACCGCCACTAGTATATGAACCAATATTCTGAATGAGCGTCTTTTTTGAATGAGCATCCTTCGCAGCTTTTGTTCTTCGGCTGAAACGTTAACAACAATACTAAATGTAGCCTCAAGCATGTCGAATTTCTATCCGAATAAAGTTTTTGTTTTTGCGGGGAGTTCTTCTTCATACTTTAATTTGAAGAAAAATGAGGCCGAAGATCATCGAAACTAAGTAGAAATTTACGGCCAGCATGGTGTGTCTGAACGCTGGTTTGGGAAACGATTTGGTGGAGACTTTGAGCTCGAAGACAAGAAACGGCCGGATCAACCCAATAAGATCCAGCCGCTCAAACCGAAACTATCAAATGAACAATCATGGGGGAACACTATCGGACTCAACTCATGCGTTTGAGTAGTATATTACAATGAAATTCACGACAAAGTGATTTTATATTACGGTAGCCTGGATTTTAGCAAATTACTCAAATAGAAACATACTTCTCAGCAGAGGAGACCTAAGATTGCTTACGGGTTATCTTTCGGACCATCATCGATAAGATATGATCTCAACAAAATGGATCACTTCCCAAAAACTGAGTGTAGACTCTCTCTAGGTGATGTTGAGACAAGAATACACGTATTTACTCTGTAATTGTCAAACTCCGAAAAATAGCTATTTTATAACTACTGACTATGTCAGGCTAGCTTCGACAAGGGCAGTGAGGGTCCTGCTACTATTAGCCTAACCATATTCTGTAAGGACACGAATATTTCGCAGTGCCCATTTTATCAGCGCTGGACTCCACGTAGCCATTGGCTTGTCGTAAGATTTGGTTATATTTATCTGGAACAATTAGTACAATGGTAGGGTACCATTAGCTATGTAATTTGCTTCAATAGAACGGAAATCTGGCACCAAAATGAGGGTTAAAAGAAATTGCCTTGGTATATCATTAAAAAATAAGGTATTTAATATTCTTAATTCAATATGACTGGAAGCTTTTCGAAGGCAAAAGAGATTCTTGTTCTGCAAAAAAAAATACTACTGATCCAGTATACGCCAACATGAATCCAAATGAGAATCCCGAAAGTTCCGTTGATACCAAAAGAAAAAAAAATTGGCCATTAATCTGGACTTCATGGGTCATACGTTTTGAAGTTAAAAAAATTAAAAGATTCAGAATGGCCAACTGTTTTCAATCTCTTCAGAGTTTGAATTGGATTATAAGTTAATCACGTCGTTTGCTTCGGACACCCCATGAAGTGTATATATAATATAATAATGATCATCGTGACAGTCGAGACGTTTTAGCCAAGTCCGTTTGTCTATGTCAGAATGACAGGGATATGATCACAAAAAAGTACCGTTACCATAGAAAACTAATTAAAGCAAATGTCTACCACGACTCCAATACTTCGGTGCATCATTAAAAATGACATATGATGTCTTTGTTGACCTTTTTTTGAAATTTACGACGAAAGCAGTCTATTTTAAAAGTGTAAATTGATGATAATTAGAAAAAGAACTCATCAAAGATCTTTAAAAAACGTAGATGACATGCCTGTGATGCTTAAATCCAATAAATAAGCTTTAGTAACACAGTAGCTATTTCTGGAGTGGTTTAAAAAAATTTTGTATCAGAAGCATGAGCACATCTTTAAAGCTTTTGGCTTGAATAAATTTTAAAAGTCTTTTGCTTTTAGTTAACTGTTCAGTACAGCCGGATGTAAGTGCTATGGTACCTAAGAATGTTACAATATTTCGCACCGAATTGGACCTACTTGATTCAGCCTATAGATCAAGAAGTAATTCAAAGGTTTAAATATCATAACCGCAAATTTATCGTTCTAAAACTTTTAAATACAAATGATAGACGTGAATTCGTTAAATCTTTAAACATAAAGACAGCTTTGTAGAAAGCCGTGAGCATCGTGGGACGTAACTCTAAAGGTTTGGAATCACTTGCTACAAGCTCAAGATGCCTTGATGATGTACAACCAGCTATAAGAATACCACTTAGTTGTACGACTGATGCCATCTAAGTGTGGATAGAGTGTTACGTTGAAACCGCACCGAAATAGTAAACATGGGTTCACCAAACCGAAGATGAAGGTTGTTGCTCAAATTCCCAGAAATTAGTTGAAAGAAATATGGAAACATGATATTTGGCAGCAGGTTAATGGGTTCGGGAGAAGTAAGAACCATTAGAAAAGTGTGAACAGTTTGGCTTTACTTGGTGCGAATGAATCTATTATTTACATAAAGCATTCGCCAATAAAGGAAAAACCAGTGTTTTCTTATTATATCAATTTTTTTCGCACGCTTTGTAGCCTAAACGGTTTGTTGAACTTTTGAGTCACATATTTATACATCATTAGCTAAAAAAAAAAAAATTGATGGCGACAATAATTTTGAAATAGTCAAAAAATATTAATTAACAATTGTTTTTTTCAGTGAGTTGTCATATATGAAAATAAACAAACTTTTTTTTTCGATTTCAATTCGGTGTTTTGGCTGTAGGCGGTTTCTTTCATGTTTAATCTAGAGAAATGCCAGATCTGTTAGGCTTAACTTATAGATACGCTTGATGTACTCTTTAAAAATTAGCCATACTAAATGTTGCATATCGCATACACATATAAGTTTGTTGTAGTACATGTTGTTCTCAATAATTTCCACACAATCGCTTACAAATAACATTTCAAGGTTTTTTCTTACAGTCTATTGAGTCTAAGCACTACAAGCTTACCTTGCCTTCTCGAGGCGTTAAACTTTGAAATCGTTAACGAATCAAATAAAACGTATTTGCAGACAACACAAGCCTAAACTACTTAATAATTTTCTTCCTGTCTGGCCACTTAAAGTATCTGCGACAAGAAGAGAATGGAAAATTTTACTTTAAAAAAAAAACTTAAAGAAAAAAGGGAAAAACTTTTGTAATAACAAGCAAATCGTTTAAAAAGTCAATAAACCACACGTTTTGCTGCAGTAGTGTCATTTAACCTGCTGCAGAGAACCCAAAAGAGTGAGCACCACCATATATATTGTACATAACAACAACCTCTACGTTCCAACGTTGTTGCCACCTTAAGTTTGGCGTCACATATGCCGCCATCAAATGAGCAGCCGTGCAACACCCCAAGTCACTGCCCATGCCTAACTAATTTTTCCGCCATTCAGCCGCCGCCTTCTATTCATCATACAACACATTTGAAACTATGGCTATAAAAATTTATGAAACTTTTGCTTTTATGTGTTGTGCCTCCATTTGAGATTTTTTTCGCTCAGTCTACATAGACTCATTTCATTCACTACACTCAGTCGTCTCCCCAAGTCAGTCAGTCAGTCAGTCAAGCATTTCAATAAATTGTCGAAGCAGCTACGACTATAAATGTGCAATGTTCATATGATTTTTATATATATTTTGCTTTCGTGATTGTTTTTATTGTTGTTGTTGTTGGCTGTTGCGCTTTTCCTTTCAACCATAACCGACCGATACAACTTAAGAGGTTTCATTTCATTCAGTTCAATGTGATATAGTGTTGTGGTGTATGCTTGTTTGTGTATAATAATGCAATCGTAGTTTTGTCTTGGACTGCTTGGTGTACCTTTTTAATGGGCTTTGATTGTGACGGGTGCTAAAACGCCCTCAACACAATGTTGAACTGAACTCGTATGTAGTACGGGCAGGCAGTGGTCGCGGGAATGGACAAACCCAAGAAACTAGCTAAGGTGCATTTAAGTATTTCCGTAAACAATTGCATAGTGATGAGTGCTGGTATCGATACATTTTAAAATATGAAGATTTTTCTGCGGCACAGAAAGTGTAGAAGGAAGTATTTGTACCAAAGTTGGAGCTAAAAAGTTCTATATTAACAATAGGGCGAAAGAAGCAACTTAAGGAAATTAATTAAAAAATGTGAAACAATTTCTAAAAGAAGTTTTTCGGACTCCAAAAAAATAATATACAAAAAATGGAGAATTCATTTGCGCAGGCTTCATTAGATTTTGGTTAAAAAGTATAAACTTTAGCAAGAATTTCCAATCTTTTCTGAAATATGTTCAAAAATAGAGAATCTTACATAAAACAGCAGTTATTGTGAGATTTTAATTTTCTAAAAATCACCTTCTCAAGAAAATCATCGGATAGAACTTTAAGCGATGCCAGAGTTCACTGGAATAAAGACTCTTCAGTCAGGCAAACAGTATTTTATGGATGAGCATGCACTCACAAGAAGTGAATACCCAGATAGTAAACACAATTTAGTTGCGATAACAACAAGTTATTAAGCGTGACTTCAGGAAAACTCTCCAGTGCGCAAAGTACAGTGCTGCAATTAACTGTAAATTCGTTGTTCAGCTGAAAGAGCTGGTAACCAAAACATTGTCAGTATTATATTGGGAGTGACATAAAAAACTGCAAAATCGCACTCTGCAAAGTATGTACGGTGAAGGTCCAAATATACTTCCCTGCGAAAGTCTCACAACTACACGGCGAACTTTCAAACGATTAAAATTTAACTTCAATCACAATATGGAGGTACACTTGGGTATCATTCTCGGGTATCATGCGCCGCAAAGCATTCAGGCTCATTCCATAGCTATAGGTGGACTCCTCAACTCTTTCTAGAAATGCCAAAGGCTATATTTCACTATCACGAACCACCCATTTGCACTTGGTCACCAGACTGTAAGATCGACTCCTTATCGGAAACACCATCAGACTGAATTTTCAACCAACTCGATCATTTCGTCAGATCCTTGTATCACCACTTGTAGCTTAAAACAGTTCCAACAGTTGTAACTGGTTCGCTTTATATTTTCACAAATGTGACCTCTGCTGTACTTGTACTTGTATAGTTCTTAATGGCGTCCACATAGTAAGGAAAACCATTATGAAGATCCATGGTGTTTCTTTCCATTGTTTAAAGTTTACTATTTAAAGTCCCCAAAGAACTTGTTAAACGTACAGATAGACTTGTTTTGGAAAAGCATGGTTTTGCCTGAGGAAGTTTCTCAAGCTTACCAAATTTCAGAACCATCACAATCATCGTTTATTTTCATTGAAAGAGAAAGTGATGTATGCGAAGCATGACATTGAAAAGTTGTAGTAAAAATAAATTTTAAATTCCGATAAACGTTTTGCATCACCCGGTTGCATGGATGGTCCCAAAGGTAAAATAAAAAAGACCATAAGCCAAAATTTCCCATAACCTTATAAAGTTGGAAAATGTCTAATAGGACCTTGTATCACCATTTCAAATCTCCAGTTTATCAGAGATATCTCCACAAACTAATTAATTGTGTATTAAATCAGAAGAACACAAACTCTCACAGCGTGCAGTATTTTTAACCGACTTCGAAAAGGAGGAGGTTTAATTTTGTGCACAGTATTGGGTTTGCAAATTCGTTCGAAGGAAAATGTAATTCGAATTCGTAAACAGCGACCCAAGAAGCTTTAACACTTGAACTTAAGTGATGTACAAACACTATTTAAAAAAAAAAAATTACCGCCATTTTGTTCTCAAAAATGTTGACAAGCTAACCCTGGTTTACAAAATTTCTTTTCGATCTAATAACTTTAAAAAATATGGATCCGTAATTTTTTTTAAAACGTATTGACATCGAATTCGTAACAAGGGACCCATGTTTACTAAATTTCTTTGTTTTGGTCAACTTATTATAATTTTGGAATACTTTGTGACGTAGCGAGAGGTTTAGAAAACTTTGAGATGTTTAATTTGAAAGCTTACCTAGTTCAGTTACCAGGTTGAACTTCGTCTTGCATACAGCACTGAGCCTTGCTAGCAAATTGTGTATTTCGTCAAGAAGCACTTGAACCATTTTTGAATGTGAATGCTGCATGAGAATGAATGCTATCGAGTCTTCAAGTTGATTGAGTCCACTGAAAATATACAGTAAGAGTTTCACTTCTTTAGAAATTCATCACTATTGGAGATGATCATCCTAAAACTAAATAAAACTGGAAACAGCTTTGCCCAAAGCCATTAGTAAAACAAGTAAGGAAATACAGTCGGGCGTAACCGACTGTAAGAGGCCCTGTACCAGTTCAGGTCGCCTAACAAACATATTAAATGTTTCCCGAGCTTATGATCAAACACATGACCACTTCTCACTGCGCGAATATGAATGAAAAGAAAAGGGGGGTTGTTCAAATTCAATTGCTTATAAAATCGCCATTTATTATCCGATTTTGATGAACTTTTTGGATTTTTGCTTAGAGAGACGTTATCTCTATATTGGTACACTCAATTTTTTTGTTGCCGAAGAAATTTTCACCCTAAGGGGTGATTTTATGGGGAAGGGGGGGAGGGGCAAAATTTCAAAATAAACTTGTGAAATTCCGGAGCAATCCTAGTCGAATGCAAAAAACACGAAGTCTCTATCTATTACCGTTTCCGAGATCCTTTCGTTCATACAGACGGACAGACGGACGGACGGACAGACGGACATGGCTATATCGACTCCTCTTTCATTCCTGACCATAATGGTGGTAACTTTGGGGGGTCTCCGACCATTATTTCTACCTGTTACATACATTTGCACAAACCCAATAGGCTCTTGTACCTTCGGTACAGGGCCTAATAAAAATATTGTTTATATGCAGACATAAAGAACTTGGAGACTATAAAAGACAGAACCTTCGATCGATTAGTCTCTTCTTTCTCCACAGATTAGTATTTATTGAATATGCTTTCTCTCTAGGGGGTAGTACTCATAGAAGACAACCCGTTCATTCTGAGTTTTTAAATGAAAAAAATTAGTTTTTCTTGTTAGTTAAGCTAAAATATTTATTTTATGTAAATGTTAATAAATATATTTATGTATTTTACTTGAATTTTAATAAAATATTCCATATACATATGTCCATATCGGTCCATTAAAAAGAGCAGCTCTTATACAAATCTGTCACCTATTACATATTTAAAGTTTAATAGAGGTACTCCCAAAAAAGTATCGCAAACAACAATCTCTTTGATACAAAGTATCGATACATCTCAAACATGTTAGCAACGTAACAATGGCAACCATTAGCAACAACTACAAATGTACAACAATGCTTAATGCCAACAAAAGAACATCCAAAGAAATAGCAAAAACACTCAAAAGAATGCAACAGAAAAGCGCAGAGGCGCGATATAAAATATATCTATGAATATTTTGTATATATATATCGAAAGGTTGTATACATTATAAGCAGCTAGCTTTACTTTTGACTCTTTGAAAAGTGGCTAACTGACAGAGTCAGATGTCAGATAGAGCAATCGATCCAATGATTGACAGACTGACTGACAACAAAGTTGCAAATGTATCTCAAATACAATAATTCTTTTATGTTTTGTTCAAGTGTAAGACAAGCGCTACGTCGTCGATAAGCAAAGTTCTCGCATTGCGCCCATGGTAATTACTTAAGTAGAATAATTTTTATATTAATACTAAACATGCAAAAGCGGTCAGCGCAACCGACCCACTGGCATAACACGCTTGAGCAAGTTTCTAAGAGCAATTAGAGACGCCCACACACACATACTTGTACAAAATTTGCATATGTTGTAATTCATTTAATTAATTGTTTTATTTTCACTTTGTATTCTTTTTTGCAGTCCATAACCACGCCAGATCCCACAGCGTATGTGACCAAGGCGCGCGTAACACGCCCCACACCACCGCCGCCATCGTACAATCCAATGCAATTTGTACAGATCAAACCGTGCAATCTTTATCAGACAGCACAGGAACAGCTCAAAAAGGCCGAAGAGGTCAAAAAATTGAAGGAGGTTAAAAAAGAAGAGCCCGAAGAATGGCAAAATGTGAGTAGTTGCATACATTTAGCTAATTTATGAACGATGAGAAAGAAGCGTATGATGAAATGTTTGTATTTTTGTTTTTTTTGTTTTTGTGAGCAATAAATTGTTTTCGATTCGATTTGAGTACCGGAAATGGAAGTTGCGTCAATGGGGCGTCTCGTATGTCTGTCTGTCTTTGCGCTACATCTTACTCTACGTGTATCTAGTAAATGTTTATACATTGTTTTTGATAAAGCCGACTTCTGGCATTTCTCACATATTCAATTTGCAAATCGTGACAAATTTCTGTAAACATATAGACGCAACTTTAGCCAAACATGGCGCTCCAGTTTCCAATGCACGTCGTCGTCGTTGTCACCGCAGATTATGCAATTTTTTTCTACTTTTCGATTTGGTTTATTGTCTATCCGTCTGTCTGTCTGATTGTCTAAGTAATAGTTTTACTTTGTCGTTATTTCAGTTTTGTTTTCTTTATCACTTTTATTGTCATTTCAAATTTGCTTTTAATGCAAATTTTCGCGCAGTGTTGCATTTCAATGCTATTGGCAGCTAATTTCTTCAAAAGCCAACTCAACTCAACTCGTACTTGTATTTCTTTGAAGTCGATTAGATAATCGGCCACAACATAAACGTGCACAGTTTTAAATAGACTTTCTTGTCAAATGCAGTAAATATTATTTTATGTGAATTTTGAAAATGTGTGGCAACGCAATTGAAACTAATATTCATGACGAGGCGTTGAAGTTTTTATTTTTTTTATGAATTTAATTTAATTCACATATAGTGCGCGTGCATAGTATAGCGAAATATTTCTATTATATTTGCAAGTTATAAGTCGGCTGAAGAAATGTTAAGAGTGCCTGGAAGGTATGGGTGATGATACCGGTTATGGATAGTCATTAACAAATCAGTGAAAAAGCAGTGAAAATGTGTCTTGTTGATCATGACTTGTTGAACTCTGAGCATCTTTTAAGTGTTTAGTTATGAAGTGACTCTGTGAAGTTCCTAAAATTGGTGTAGATTACACCGTTACGAATAAAGCTGATCTCCAACATCTCTAAACAAGCGTGAGTTGCTTGTAAAACATAAACACAGCTTCAAAAGAAGTACCACTCGACAGGCCGTACCGGGAATGAGAGAGTTGATGCAAAAATTGTGAAGAAGTTCATGGAAAGTGCTCTCTGGATTCAAATGAACATGACATATTTTTTTCCTTTTCAAAACGCCAATCAGGGCATGAGTAGCACACTCCCCCGATCCCATTTTCATTTATACCAAATTTCATCGCTGACCTCAATGGATGCAAAGATATGACAAATTTTGTTACTTGGTCATATGAGAGGCGTGGCTTTGCTTTCTCCGATTTTGACATAACTTAATAGGAATACTTCAAACGATACCATTGACACGTATACCAAATTTCATCACTGTACCTCAAATGGATGCAAAGATATGATAAATTTGTGTATCACTTATATAGGAGGCGTGGCATCGCCTCCTCCAATTTTGAGCAAATTTAACAGGATTGCTTTCCCCGATCCTATTGATATGTACACCAAATTTCATCTCTGTACCTCAAATGTATACAAAAATATGACAAATCTGGTTTACCGCTGATATAGGGCGTAGGGCATCGCCCCCTCCGATTTTAACAAAAAGTAGCCTATGTTCTTTTCCAACATCCTATCTATTTCTATACCAAAATTCATACAAATTGGTTTAGAGGCATGCAGTTCCCTAGTTGCATGGAACTCATTGCTAGTACCTTGGGTACGAAGTCATACCATAGGCTTGATCAGGGACCTCGGGGAGCCATGTAATGTCTTTGGTTTCCGTCCAAATGCGGGCAAAACTTCTTCGGAAGCTTGACGTGGAGATGCATTCGCAACCGGTTGTCAACAAAGGTATTAGATAGGCCTTGACTAAAATTACCAAGGAGCGTAATTGATCGTCCAAAATAATGTGACTTCGGTTTGGTACCTTCACTACCGGAGCGTTAATTGTCGCTTACCAATACTGTGCTCGGTACGTGGGGCTTAACCGTGGGATGCGTCCACATTAAACCACTTGGACTTTCTCTGGCGATTCAAAGCAAAGAGAAACAAGTTAAAACTCTATAATAGAGTGTACTTGACTGTACCTGTACCTTTGACTAAGGGTTTTTTGTAAGTTTCAGTTTTGGGATCTTCGTCGTGTTGTCACCATTTATATTTAGGCCCTGTACCGAAGGTACAAGAGCCTATTGGTTTTGTGGAAATGTATGTAACAGGTAGAAATAATAATCGGAGACCCCCCAAAGTTACCCCCATTATGGTCAGGAGCGATAGAGGAGTCGATATAGACATGTCCGTCTGTCCGTCTGGCCGTCCGTATGAACGAAAGGATCTCGGAAACGGTAATAGATAGAGACTTCGTGTTTTTTGCATTCGACTAGGACTGCTCCGGAATTTTACAAGTTTATTTTAAAAACTTGCCCCTCCCCCCCCCTTCCCCATAAAATCACCCCCAAGGGTAAAAATTTCTTCGGCACAAAAAAAAGTAAGTATGCCAGTATAGAGATATCGTCCTTCTTAGCAAAAATCCGAAAAGTTCATCAAAATCGGATAATAAATGACGATTTTATAAGCAATTGAATTTGAGCGACCCCCCTTTTCGTTTCATACATAAAAAAATGGTTTAAAAGGCACTTAGTCGTGCAGTGAGAAGTGGTCATGTGTTTGGTCATAAGCTTAGGGAACATTTAATGTGTTTGTTAGGCGACCTGCACTGGTACAGGGCCTCTTACAGTCGGTTACGCCCGACTGTGATTTTCTTACTTGTTTTTATATGCATGCATCATAGGCACTTACTGTGGAACGAACGAAGCGAGTGAAGCCGGGGGTTTACGAGTGATCGAAGCGTAGAAGTTGACATATCATTTAACCAATTTTTAAGCACGGTTTCATGGGATGCCATCATCGTCAAATTAATATTGATTAATAATAAAGTTTTCGTACAAACCTTAAAAATATGAAGTGGGAATATATATTCAAGTGGACGTGGCATGCCGACTGGGGTGTTTTAAACGATTGAGAATCTTCAAAGCGAACTTTTGATTAAAAATTCGATTAAAACAGCAACTCACACACAGAGCCAGACAGACGGACATGTATAGATCGAATTGTCTTTAAAAAAAAATTGGAATGTGGGTTTGTGTGCGGATTCAAGACCGGACTTTGAAAAGATTCGATGAAAACCGAGAAGCGGATATATAGAGCACAAACAGAAAGACATGGAAGGATCACTCGCTTAAGCCGCCTCGTTGTTGTTGGAGTCATACTATCTATGTATATGACGGTATGACTTCTGATTTATTCAGCTATACTTGACATCTAAAAATCTATGTAAATAATCTATATTGTGCATATACCACAGACCGCGAATGATATTTTGATACCGTTGAAGTATTGCGATATTTGATTCAGCTGCCACACCCTATAGCTGGATGCCGTATGTCCAGAACGGTTTAAGTATGGCTTTGTATACTCTGACTTTGTTGTCCAGACTATGCACAAATTTTTTTACCAAATAACCAATGCATACGACACGTTTTAAGCTGTGTAAATGATGTAGAGCACGCTCCAGGAAGGCACTCCTTCCTATAACTCAGATATGATGCTTTTATGTCTCACTTATGATCGAAGAAAGTGGAACTTTTTGCACTATAATGACATTTTTATTTGTTTTATATCAAGGAATAATACCGAACAGTACTGTTTCTGTTAAAAGAAATTAAGAATGACTTCAACGACTCTGTGAACCTGCTCTGGAGTACCGTGCCTTCTTCGAAACCCGAATTGATGGTCGGGGAGGATATTGCCTTCTAGTGTCGGTAGCACTCTACGAAGCAATATTCTTTCGAATGTTATCGAAAGTAATGACAGCAGACTGATATGGCGATAGTATTTTTTCTCGGGTTTGCCAGGCTTTGGAAATAGAAAAACCTCGGCGCACTTTCACTGACTAGGGAAGTGGCTTAGTCTGCAACATACGTTAAATATTTCCACTAAAAGTTGTAGACATGTTACGGGAAGTGCTTTGATTGTTGTTATGCCGATTACGTCGTATCTAGAAGCCTTTTTCCTTGCCAGAAGTCTTACTTTGTTTGTAAGCTCTTCCAAACTTGCTGTAGTTTTCAGAACACGGCTTCATGTGTAATGCTCGCGAACGGTGTAAATTGTTCCTGAAGATGTGCAGCGAATGACTCAGCTTTTTCTTGATTGCTGTGACATCAATTCCCATTAGGCATTTTAATGGGATCTAAACTTCGAGCTTGACGTTTTAAATATGCAACAAAATATAGATTAACATTTGGAAAGATTTTTTCAAATGATAGAACTCTTTAAGCAATCCATTATATTTCAGAAATATATTTGTAAACAGCTTTATTATTTCTTCGTTCAGATTTCTTCTTTATTTAACTACATTCATTAGCATTCAAATTTATTTCAACTCAGTTATCTTCAATATCTTCTGCTAAATAGTCATTTCCTTCGATAGCTTTTAAAGACAATTTTTTTTTTTTTGCTATTAATAAAACGCGTTATCTCCAATTTTTTCACACACCAACTTTTCTGTATGCAAATAAAAATAAAATTGATGGAAAAATTCATTTAAATGTGTTGCCGCATGTTACTAAGTCTGGGAAGGGAAGTCGTTTAATGGATTTTAGATGTCATCGACATCATTTGACATCAACTGTCGTTAGCCAAACTTTTGAATGAACTGGCGTATAAATTTTTATTAAATATGTTTTTAGAAAAACGAAATCGGAAACGTTCAACGAAGTTATTGATTTTAAATATTTAAATAAATCATTCACAACAGGCAAAATAATAAAATACACATTTCGACATACTTATTTTAATTTATTTTTGCAATATTCGCGCAGCACAATTGAAGCGAAAAATTTTAATTGTTTTTAAAAAAATCAGAAAAAAAAAACTTTCTCTATAATGTTTTGTTTTCTTTTTTTTTTTTTTTTACAATCTTTTCATGCAATTTGGATACATTTCACCTTTTTTTTTTTTTTTGGATGACAATAGAACCTTGACAATTGGAAGTCATCACGCCGAAAACGTGTCGAACACATCATCGATCGAGTTGTTGAAACGAAAAAACTCGAATTGGAAGAACATGATAGACAGCGACGAAAATCGAAGACATTTTCCGAAATGATTGAAGAACGGTAAGAAGTTCGATTAAATATTTTAGAATAATTAGAGCGTTTGATACTAATTATAAGCTTTTACAGTGCCGAACGCGGACCACGCGGACGTGTCAAGCTAGCCTCGCTAGCTGTCTACAATGAGGATGAGGCAAATGATTTTAGTGATTTGGGTATTGGCACAAGTAGCGCAAGCGGCAAAAGCAGTCTATCCGAGGATTATGATAATAATAGTGTAATGGTAAGTTAAAATTTTATGCATGAAAAGTTGTAGGGAACAATTAGGTCAATGTTGTGAACGTTTAATAAAAAATCAAGCACACCACAGAAATAAAAAATTTTATTAAAAAAATATAATAAATAATAGCAATAACAACAATGCTTGTCATCATTAGCACAATTTCTAATGGTTTTTGTTGTGAGTTTTATGCTATTAAGGCATTTTTTTTTTTTTGTGTAAATTTTATTACTATTTTTTATTATTGTACATTGAAAAGTTTATAAACAATTAAACTGTGACAATTAGCTTAACAGCTATAGCTATATACAAGTCGATTTTTATCGCTGAGTGCGTGTAATTGATGAATGATTGATACTCAAGCATTTCAAATATTTATGAGTGTTATAGATACATTTACAGGGTGTGCAAATGAAATGTAAGAGTTAACTTAATTGTTTTTTAAAAGTGAACTAGTGATGAGTTCGTTACACCACATGGAACTACAGGCACAACTCCAACTCAATTAACAGAAATCCGGTATGGAATCTCAGGAACTCGAAACTTATTAGGAGAGCTCACAAATGAGGTAACAGTTTCCAGAGAGATGAGTTACGGAAGAGTGAGAGCCCTGAGAGAGAAAGTGGGATTAGGACCGGGGCTATTTTTTTTTTAAATTAAAAGCACATTTAATTCGTGGTTATGATGGGAGGAAAGGAAAAATGGGCTGGGATGGTGAAATTAATGAGGAGAGTAATGTAGATTGTCTGAAAGGAAAAGTTCCGAGACTGTATATAAGCGAGATCTATGCACTTTGTCTCTTATTAGGCTTGTAGTATATTGAAGACAGCTGGATCGACTGATAGTAGTGTAGATTGTCTGAAAGGGGAAGTCCCGAGACTGTATATAAGCGAGAACTATGCACTTTGTCTCTTATAAGGTTTGTAGTATATTGAAGTCAGCTGGAGCGACTGATCTAGACTGCAATAAAACAAATAATTTCTAGACAATTACTGATGTAAATTATTTGGGAATATTGCGGATTGCTATAAATAATTAGACAGATTATAACAAGAGATATATTTCAATAACTTCTTCGAAATACCAACACACTAGCGATTTGCTAACTACAAATCGTTAGTGTTAACTATTTAGCTAACTACTGTTCGCTGTTTTACAATGTAGATGGAAAAACTGTTAAACAAGTTAAACTTTGATTGACACACCCATTATAAAGTTGTTAAATAGCATTGCGGCAAATTAATCAAAGCAAATAACTGTAACAACTTAAATCAATTGCATTCTTTATGACAGATTTCACAATTTTATCAAACATAAATCAATAACTGATTATAGTGGTTAGTTATAACCAATTCAAGGAATATTGATTTATTTATTGCTTGCTTAAATAAACATTTCTGCTATCAAATAACTAATTCTTCCATATTTTCTCTCTTACAATGCACAGAGTGACAATGCCGCTGAGCTGGATAAGGCCATAGGCGCACCGCAGCATCACAAACACAATAATGGCAAAGCGATGCCGCATACGAGTCAACAACATGCAGATCAGCACGCTGCAACACATCAAACGGGCCGAAGCAACAGCACAACACGCGAATATATTTCATCGCCCGGTTATGATACCTCATCGAGCACAGCACCGGCCAGTTCGCCAGATCCGTGTGAATATACCTACGAAGGCGCCATACAGGACTATAAGGCACGTGTAACACGTGCTGCATCTGGTGGCAAGCTGCCGCCTACAGTCGACAACAACAATAGCAACAAGTTGAAGGATGGCTCACCAACACAACAACATTACAACACTGACACGACTGCATATCCTACAAGACGTGGAAGTAAGATTGAAGATCGCCTTATTGGTTTCGAAGTGACTTCGCCAAGCGACAGTCAAGAAGGCATAGAAAAGCAAAAAGTTGATGTACCAAAAATTGATATATCGAAGCGTAAAGAGATCTTCGAGAGTCAAGCAAGCGAATCAAAGGTGACCACACCTACTGGTCAGCCAGGCAATCATCTGCCTTCCAGCAATGGCGGCGGTAGTGTTGTGCCTAAGGTGGTGCTACGCGATCGCTTCAAATTTGAGTCTGCGTCATCCACTAATGGCAACAGTGTTGACTTGCCCGCTGCCAAGAAAGAAGTGAAACGTCTCTCCGGTGATATAAGCAGCATACGCGATCGTATGCAAAGTCTGGAGCAACAAAAGAATTCGGTGAATGCCTCAAAGTCGGTCGATGTACCAGTGCCACCGCTAAAAGAGCGTCTGTCTAGTTTGCAAAATGCCGTAACCAAAGAAGATGTTAAGAAGCCACCAGTGGCGCTTATCGATGCACGTCAGCTGGAGATTATGAAGAGTGAAGAGGAACGTATGAAGCAGCTGCAACGCCAAGAGACGTCAATTGTTGCACCGCCACTACCACCGGTGGCTACGAAACCACTAGTAAAACAAATCGAAGTAATTGTCGAGTCGGCGCCGGAAGCTGTTGATGATGGTTTAGAACGTGATGACAGCGGCATACACAACTCCAGCGATGAGATTGAACTACAGCTGCAGGAACAGCAACTGAATGCTGCCATAGCTGCGCTTGCACTCGAAGAGAAACAACTGGAGGAGGCTGCAAATGCTGTGAATCAAATTGAAGCCGAATTTGACGAACTATCCGATCTGAATCCAGCACCATTGGTGACAGCGCCACCAGTACCAACAGCAGCAGCGGCAGCCGCTGTAGCTGCCGCAACGGCAGCAACAACAACTAACGAACCGACACGCAATATGGAATTTAGTGTAAGTTCTACTAACAATTTTATAATACCCCCAAAGAATCCAAGTAGCACTTGTCTTGTCGGTAGTAATAATGTTAATGATAATGTTAATGTAGTAGCTTCTACTGCTGCCGGTGGTGATAGTGTAGCGGTGTTGGGTAACACAAGTAATTTACGTAGAAAGCCCTCAAACGAAATGGTCCATGCGCGCAATCTATTGAAAATGTTCAAGGAAACCTTTAAGAATGACATAGAGTTGGATGAAGAAGCCGAACATCAGGCAGAGCTTGTTGTGCGTAGTCCAGTTGTAGAAAGAAAACAAACTGAACAAACCAAGCAGCCCATAGTGTCCCCACAAACTCCACAAACACCAACAGAACCAACATATTTCTCAGTTACATCACCAGTAGTAACACAGATTTTTGATTTTACGCGTGGCAAATCGTCACCAACCACACCAACAACTCCCATGCCTATACTTACACAGAAGCCACCATCGCCTGTGCCGCCACCACGCACGGCGGGCACACCGCCAGCCGGCTCAATGATACCGCGCGCTATAACAAACCCCATCGGTAAACCGCCCATGTCACCCAAGGCAGTACGTTATGCTGCAGCAACTAAACTGCCAACGCCACAGAGTCCAGTGAACAGTCCGACGCCTCAACGCAAAGCGGATAATCAATTTAGTATCAATGGACGCGTAGAGATTTTCAATTCGAAACAATTGGAGACAACAACAGCAGCAGCTGCCAAACCGCCAACACCAACGATGACCACGAAGAAACTACATTTGGCCCAAATACCAACAGCTAAAGCAGAGATTGGATTACCAGCAGCAGCAGTAGCCGCATTACATGAAGTTAGTGAACCGTCTTTGCCGGTTGGAAAATCAATGCCATCGACAGCATCAACGACAGCCAATGAAGCAACAACTGCTGCTGCTGCTGCTGCAAACATTGAAACTCGAGCTGTAACGAAATTGGCTCCTTCTTACCTACAACAACAACAGCAGTCGCCGCAGACGCCAACAGAGGTTGTTATTTGCGCACCACCGGTTACAATTGTCAACCCAGATGAGCTGCCGAAACCGAATACTGTCAAAGCGCTTTCTAGCTGCTTCTCCAAAGATGTGACAACAGCACATCCAACACCGCCAATACCGCCGCCAAAACCGCTGCCGCGCAGTCGCATACCACAAATAACGCCGCCACAATCGCCAACACCAGCGCGACGTAGTCTGCCAGCAAATAATACGCCGACAGTGACGGCTGCAGCTCAAATCAAATCCAAAGATGTGGTCGATCGTGCAACGACCGTGAAAACTAATGAGTTGCCAACTGCTGCTGCACCGATTGCAAGAATCAAGCTAACTATCGACGATGAAGACGATACAAAGAAACACTCGATTATCTCAACTGGTTCAAGCAATTCAGCTGATTATGCGCCGATTTCAATGCAGACAGCAGCTGTGGTGCATACGCCGCCAAAGGAGCAGCAGAAGAGTGCAGATCCTTTGGCGCCCAATGACTGCATAAAAGCAGTTGTTACACAACCCTCAGATATGCCGCAACTAGTTGTGTGCACACCCAATGAGTCTAGTCTCTTTAAGTTAGCCGCCTCGGCACCACATTCGCCGGCATCGCCACGCACGCTCGAAGCAGACATAGCGCTGTGTACTAGTTTTCTAGCCAGTCAGGCACCAACAGATCTAGTGCTATCCAAAGAAGATCTCGAATATCTCGACAGGCAGCAGACAGTTGAAGAGTTACCATGTGATAAAATCGATATACGCAAGCGTCCGGCTAACGATCAAGTGCCCTGCACAGGCTATCAGGATGTTTGCGATGACGTAATTAAGCGCTGTGAAGGCATACGTGAGGAGAAAGTGAACGCAAGCGTAAGTAACGCTGCTGCAAGTCCTACTGACTTGGATATAGCGCTCTGTGAGAGCTTTCTCAATAGCATGGCACCAACAGATCTTAAACTGCCAACGCCTTTTCCACCGGTGCGTCAGAAAACAGTCGAGGAGGCGCCTTGCAATAGAATTGATGTACATAAGCTGCCACCAGCAGGTAATTGGCCAACTACAGGCTTTCAAGAGATCAGCACTGACGATGTAAAACGTTGCGATAATTTAGGCGCAACGCCTAAAACGTGCGTTGCCAAACCAAACTCACCCATAATGGCCGCACGTGCAGCACACTCCAAGGCGTTGATCGACACGTGTGAAAAGATTATAGCCGAAGAGCGTTTGGCCAGCAGTCAAATGAAATCGACGCTACCAAGTTCACCTAAATCGACGCCGCTAATGCAACGCAAATCGAAGATACCCAAACCGATACCATGTTGCATCTCTGGTTCAGATTCTATGAATCGCGCAGACTATGAACCAGCAGAGAAAAGCAAAGATGCGCTCAATACGCCAACAAGCGATGCTGATGAAGATGAAAATGTGCTCATAGCGCGTACACATGTTGTAGAAACACAGATAAAGGTGACCACTACAGAGCCCACGGTGCAAACAACCAAACCTAGCACTGCAACAGCAGCGGCAGCGAAGCCAGCACAGAAAGAGAAAAAGACCAAAAATATATTTGATTTTTTGCGACGCAATTTTGGACATCACGAAAATGCAACTGAAACAGCTGCCAATGCAGAACCAGCACAAGTTGTGGCAACCAGCAGCGGTGTTGATGTGGTCAAAGTGGATGAGATACATACAGTGGACAATTCAAAGTTCTATTTAGCTAGCGATGATCTGGCGCCACCACCGTTGCCGAAAAGTGCAGCGCCGGTGAATATTGAAATCAAGAAGACCATAACTACCGATGAGATTGTAGAGGAACATAACAACGATATAGCATTAAGTCAAGAGATCAATGAATTACTAGATGATGAACTGAGTAAGCTGAGTGTTGGTGGTGGTGATGCTGTGGCTGTAGCAGGAAAATAGTGCCTTAAGAGAAAAAAGAAAAAAAAAAGTAGCAACTCGAATTTAACTCGAATTTATTTTAAATACTCGCCTTTGAAACTGTATCGAACAGGTGATTGATTACAAACATATAATGAATGGAGCGGGTATTTTTTGACGAAAAGAAAAGAAAAACACTTATTTTTGATATATATAGCATAATATATTATAAAGAAAGGTGCAGCTATAGTTTTAAACTATCTATGCTTTTTCTTAAACCTATAAAAATTGCGAATTTATGTTTTTAGTTTTTTATAATTTCTGGGCTCAACAAGCTACGTAAATTACAGCGTGTCTCTCTGTCTCTTTTACTATCTCTTTATACCTATATACATATTTATCCATCTTATTTTTTGAAAACACTTTTATGTAAAAAAACTACAAAAAAGATAAAACACATATTCTAAAAAATGGAAAACCTTTGTAAAAATGTTAAACCTCAAATGAAACAAGCATACCAAAATAAACATATGTTGTGCTATTATTTCTACGTTAAAAAAAAAAAAAACAAAAACAAAAAAAAATTATTAATAATACTATATAATAAAACTGCAAAAAAAAGTACAAGTTTTCTTTAATTTTCAACATTTTTTGCATATATCATACAATTTCATTATATTTTCAACATAACTCACACCACTGTTAGGCAATGAAATGTAATCTGCAATTAGTTTAACAGTTGCTGTAAAGTACTACTGTTAACATTAAAAGCTGCCACTGTTAGGTTGTAAAGTACAACTGTTAGCTTAACAGCAGCCAACTTTAGGTTGTAAAGTACGACTGTTAGCATCAAAAGCAGCCAGTGTTAGGCAACAACAGTGCAAATGTTGCATATTTGACAGTATTAAATGCTGTTATTGCTTTTTATTTTGAATTATGTCGCCGGATTTTGTTTTTTTTTTTTTTTTTAAAGACTACTTTGTGCTGCTGCGTGTATTTTCCAATGAAATTATTTTTCATATAAATTTATGTTATTAAATGAATTACATATACACTTTCATGCCACACATACACACACACATTTAGTCATAAGTAAGTCAAAATTAGCTTTAACTAGTTGCCAATTGTTGTCTCTTGATTTATTTTATATGACATTTTGTAATCAATTCGTATAATTTCTATTGCCAACATTTCTTTACATGCCTGCGCTTTCACATTACAAAACGATTCGTGCGCACTTAAAAATAATAATAATTATGGCTAATTTTGCATAATTTCGTATAATTCATTAATAAACAAACAAAATCAATTCAAATCAAATCATATTTATATGCAGTTACATAGTTTACATGCTTACTGCCAGCAAAAGCTTTTGCAAGTGTACAATTTCAGAGGTAAGCAGCAGCGTTAGTCAACATTTTAAATGAAAAATCGTTCATATATATATACATATATATATATATTGGTTATATATATTTTATTTGTTTGTTATATTTGTTGTTGTTGTCTATTTTTCATATGCATATATCTTTGCTTCTACTAAGTATTTATTTTCATCTATCTAACTATTTATCTGTGTTTGTCTTATTTTATTGCTGTTCTTCTTTTTAAACTGTTGGATTTTGTTTATGCATGTCTACGTATTTAGTTCTATTTTGTCAAGTGACTTAAAATGTCAAAAGTCAGCAACAGCGTTCGGAAAAGTCTACTGCTGAGCTGTGCAGAACATTGACAAGGGTTTCAGTTCAAACTAGAGTGCAGACTTCTAGGCGTTTTGCTTGCCACACAGCTGGAACAGCATTGCCAGCTTGAAGGAAAGTTGGATACATGGCATAGCTTGTTTAAGACGTTACGCTTTGATTTTTAAATTAATAAATACCAGACAGACGTACATTGTTAGAACAAGTCTTTTTGTTAAACTATTCAATGAAGATTTAATGCTTTAATTATAAAATGGTATTCACGCCAATTTTTTTAATTTTACATACAAAAATTTTACAATTCCTATTCTCAAGAAACCAATTACCACAACTAATCAAACAATTGTGCTGCTAAATATTACAGAAGCAATCAAATTTTAATAGAACCATTCGTAATAGCAAAAAAACGTTGTTTTTTCCCATATACCATTATTTGTTTGCGGCTGCTATCTTTGATGCATATCTACACAAACTCATACCCAAACAACTAACCCTAACGTACTAACATTCCATGCGATTTCCGTTTACGTCTCGATACATTTTGCAAATTTTTCTTTATCTAAACGAGCGTTTAATACTGCCCCAGTGAAATAGTTTCGGGCTCTACTCGTATTGTGTATTGTCTGCTATTTTTTTACGCCCTTCAGTTGCTTTTGAGCTGTTCGACCAAAAGGTGCACATAGCGCGTAACTCTTTCGCGATTTTTTTTAGTAAAGTTTAACAATTGTTTTTTTTTTGTTGGTCTAGTAAATCGATAAAATTTTAATTTAAAACAAAACATATTGACGCGAATATGTTTAAGACTTTACAGCGCATGAATTCATTAGAAGCCATGGATCGGAAACCTGTGGTAAGCTTTTAAAGTGTTTGTGGTTAAAATTGGGGCTTAGAAGTGTATAAAATGGGTGAATATATGTTAACTAAAGTTTATTAAAAATTTGGTTAAGGGGGTTTAAAATATATATAAAATTCTTTAATTGTAGACTTAAAGTGTATAAAGCAGTTAAAAAGTGGCTTGTCGGATAACTTGAAAGTTTGATTCGATACAGGCATGTCCAGCTGCCATATCGTCTGATCTTGAAGACTATATACGGTTCTCTTATTAGATAATAAAGTGTATAAAGTGCACGTTCTCCAAGTTTTGAGTTTTTTTTTATGCTATATGATGTACGTTTTTGTTGTAAAATAACCTAGAAGAAACCATCCTATCTAAATCCTAAAAAAATCGTACATAGTTCTAAATTGGAAAGTAGCTCTAGACAAATAGTTTAAAAAAAGAAGGCTTAGACAAGTTATGTGGTATCTAAAAGTCGAGCACACTTCTCTGCAAAATTTATGCTTATTAAAATAAATCAGTATATTGACTTTCTACCAAAATGTGTAACACCAATCAGTAGGCAATAGTGATGAGCAATATTTCATGTCACTGCTATTTTTTACTGTTATCGAAAAAAAAAAACAGTTTGAAACTGCTAACACAGTCTGTAAATACGAATGATTTCTGTTAACTGATAACAGTTCTGTTTGACTTTGTCAGCATTTGAGCAACAAGCCATGTTTATTAACATGAAAAAGTTTCAAATTTTATACTTTCACGTTTTTGCGGCACTATCCGCTATAAGAAACTGTAATTAACATGAAATATCAGATACTAACAGCAAACAATGTTATTTAACATAAGTTATTAGCTATTAAAATACTGTAAAATAAATAACTGCAAAGACTGACTAACACTGAAATTTGCAAACTTTACAGCACTGGTCTCTGTCTTGAACATAAAAGAACAATTGCAACTGTTATTGCTACTTAACAGTAGAGTACAGTTGCAACTGATTTGACCTACTTACCATGTGCATTTAATAGCGCAAATGCAGTTTAAAAAAAAATTTGTGATTTAAAAATAGCAATAACAGCTTTCACTGTTATCAAAATAGAACAGTTTTGGCTACTGTTAGAAGCCAAATATAAAATTTTATTATAGAATTATTATCATATAATGTATAATAAGATAAATGTATGTAAAAAAAAAAAAAGACAAAAGGAGGCCAGGGGGATCCCAAAAAAATATATTTATTGTTCAACATCATCAAAAGTCCAATTGTTGTAGACATGACCATTAGCTTTACCGTCTTTATGAATCCGGATTGCTTGGAGACTTTAAGTGGTGTAATTTATTTCAATTCTTTTAAAATATTTTGCACATAACCAGTCCTCATATAGTCCAAGGTCGTGCTCACCCGATTGTAAAGTTCTTTTTGAAGCTTGAGAATATTGTGGTGGATCCAGTTCCATATTAAGTTGTATATTGTTATACAGAAGATTTTATAAAAAATTTCCCATAAGTGGAGATGCGTCTATAGCAGGGGTGGCAACCGGTAGATCGTATTTTATATATACTATATAGTCGTTCTACGTATTTATGTTTTTTGCCTTGCCACGATCGACTAGACTAATAGTCGCGATCGACCGATTGTCCACCCCTAGTATATTAGAAACCAACATATTGATTTTCAAGCTAATGTTGACTTAAATAAAATAGTTGTTTGCAAACATAGTTTCTGGATTATAATGCTATTCACAGTGTTACATCTATATACTACATGATTGTATGTAGTTTTATTGTGTACGAACGCACCCTCTGACAACCAGAATTTCTTGTCGGATCACTCAGATAGGCGTTAAGGGCTTACCTTATGTGCATTTGCAAACATTCTGTTAACAAATTTGTGCGATGGCTTTTTTTGCTAAGTCTTATAGTCTCAAGAGTGTTTCTTTTAAGCCCAATTTTTAGATGAAGTGCTGTTAGATCTGAAACTACTTCCAATGCTTAATGAAAAGGTCTAGCGAAAATATTAAATTTTATAAAATCGGAACCAAAAGTCCGAATTATAGTAGGCCAAAAATATTCAAACGCAAGATGTAATGAAGATGCTGGGACCCTATCGCCTCAAATATATATTTCGTTTATTCTTTGCTGGAATGTGTCTAAGTTAAACAACCCATTTTAAAGTTATGATTTTTTAAGTATTTTATACTGCTTAAGCGTGGGAAAATTTTAATGTGTTATACTACTCTGGGAACATTTTTTAATCTGAGATTGGCATCATATACTTCAAATGTTGCAAGTTTAGCGAATTTGCTGCTCAACCGGCTGTTAAAAATATTATTGTTAATAGCTGTTATATGGCTGTTAAACATTATCAGTATTCTGTTACTGTAAATGATTTAGATGAATTTTAGGTACAATCCTATGTGAAAAAGAAAATATTTATTAAAAAATCGAGTTCAGAAGTTTTGCAAGTTGTACGTTAGCGTTCATCACTTGGTTTCTAACTCGTTAAGAGGTTTTATTTTTTATTTGATTTAAATTGTACTATTAAATATTTGAATTACGTTCGTGGAATTACAGCAACGACAATAATTCTGCAGCTACAAACGAATCGAAATGAAACTTTTAATCAACTTTTGTCAATATTTGCAAAAATTTATTGCCTTTTTATGGCGCAGTGTTTCGGACTGCCTGTTGAGTTGATCTCTTTTTTTTTCATTGCATTTACTCACTACATATGTATGTTTGTATGTGTATACATATGTATGTATACATATGTATGTACATATTTATTTGTTCGTTTGTTCATTAGTTCGTTACTTTATTTGTGCATTTTGTGAAACGCTTTTAATTAAACGCCTTATTATTTATTTACCCAGTGACTGACTTATTTGCTTGAATTTTTTTTATATAGCTTCTACTATTTGTTTTTATTGCTCTCTCATTTATTTTTTACAAACATATTCGTTTACGTTCCATTTGTGTTTTTACTTTTTTTCTTTTTTGCAATTTGCGCTTGGACTAACTTAATTAAAAAACACTCACATGCTATCTCTTTCTCTATTACATGCGCTGCACATTTTTTGCTGGTTTTGCTTGCATTTGGCTAAAAAAAACAAACGCACACATGCATTAAAAAACAAACATTGCCGCAAAAACCAAAAAAAATAAATAAACGAAAAAAAATTTAATACTAATTTGCTGCAAACAGATCAACGAAGCTCTTGAATTGGCGCTGGAAGCAATTGATAAAGAGACGCGCAATGAAAATGCAAATAATAATAATAATAATAATCAAAAACAACCAAAACAACAACAACAAATTCAAAATCAAAAACAAATGCAAACACAAAATCAAAATAAAACAGACGAAGAGAAAAAACAAATGCAAAAGCAGCAACAACAATTAAAGATCGATGATGATGATGATGTTGAAGATGACAAAGAAATTGAACGTGTAGAAGAAGAAGAACATATTGAAGCGGAAACAGTTGAAGCGGAATTGACTGCAACAACAACAACAACAACAGTAACAACAACCAACGAAGAAGCAATTATTGCTAAAGAACCCATCTATGAAAATATTAAATCGGCAGCCTCTATGCGAGAAGTAGAGCCTGTACAGAAGTTAAACATTCCAAATAACCCAAACACGAGCAACAACAACAATAATAAGCATAATCAAATTAACGTAAACAATAATAATAATAATATTAATAATATTATTACTAAAGATAGTCAAGCAAATTTAATTGAAAATATTAAAACAACAACAACAATAACTATGGAAGCAGCAATTGAAGTAGCAACAGCAGCTAACAATGAACAACAAGTTGGAGCAGCAGCAGCAACAACAATAACAAAAACTAATACACACACTGCCGCACCGGATAGCGAACCGGAGCCATACTATCAAGTGCCCAAATCCAGTGAACCATATTATGATGCACCAAAACATTTACGTCCCATACCTGTCTACGAGAATATTGATATATTCTATAATGGACTGGAAAACGCTACACTTGCTGTCAATGGTAGCATTAGTACAACAACAACATTAAGCATGGAACCGCCCAAAGAAAAACCACCTCCACCGCCCACCGAAAGTCCGCCACCATTACCAACAATGCCGAACGATAATTCATGTGAAGATGAGCTAGATAGCGTAAGCGGCAGCGCTAATACAGATACCTGGTCGTCATCGGATAATACATATGAGACAATAACAGCAACGCGTCGTCATCACAGCAATACCAATACCGGCTTAGCTGCCGGTGAACTGCCATCGCCGCCGATTAAGCGCATGAACTCAACGAAGCGCATCAAAAAGGAATTGCGTAATAAACGTTCTAGTTTTCTTGGCATCGATTCGACGAGCTTGGATGATGAGGAAAGCTATTTGGAGTTGACAGTGGCACCGCCGCCAGATATGGCGCAACTATTGCAAGAAGAGCGACGCTTGGAGAAGCAACTGTACATTAAGGCTGGCTTGTGCGACAGCTCGGATACGGGTAAGTCTGTGTGCATGATTAAGAAGGGTTGTGTGTTGCAGCTAATAATAATAGCAACAACAAAATAAAATCGCAGTATGACGTACGTCTACGTGTATATGGCGTCATGGTCGCGCCGTGTATTTTACATTGTGACGCTAATATTGAAGCACCACTTTAAGTCGCAATAATCCGTTTAGTTAGTTAGCATGCAACATACTATACATAAAGACAGGGAGTGTAGCAAAAGTCATGAAATGTGTATATTTTACTAAGCAATATACATTGGCATATATCTTGTGCATGCTGTTAAGCTGAGTCTTTCGTAAGCATTCGAAACGGCATGCTAAAAAATTATATTTCATGACTTTTGGTATGCGCCGTGTTGCATCTCTACACTTCATTTCTTAACACCCTTTTTCTTTTTGTATTTTTTGTGCAGGTGAAAGCCGTGATTCGGGTGTCTCAGAGAATCACTCACGCCAGAGTAGTGAACACTATACGAACTCATCGGAAGAACATGATACACAGCTGGATACACCGCCACATAGTCTGAAACATGTCAACGCTAGCAGCACGGAGTTAATCTATCAGAATGAAACGCTACTAACAGCCGCACAAACGCCACTCTTACAAACCGTAAAGGGTAACTCAGCGGAATCATGGACAGAGTCAGCCACAGTGGCAGCAGCAGCCTCACAATCGCTGAGCGAAGCCACAGCAACAGCTAATGCTAAAATGTTATCCATTGAGGAAAAGATACGCGAGCAGGAGGAGGTGCTGCGTGTGGAACGTGAGCTGTTGCACTTTTCGGTGAGTTAATTTTTTTCTCCCTTTGGTATTCACTCATTTATTTATTTCCTTTTTGAACTTTCTAGCAAGAGGAACTCAAACGCCAACGTGAAAATTTGCTGCTACGTGAAAATCTTGCACGCCGTGAACTGCAACATGGCGCCAAGATGCTAATGTCTGCCAATCGGCGTTCATTGCAAGATTTACATGGTACACACCATAATGCCATTGGCAATGGCATGTTAAGCGCATTTCAACCGCCAGCAGCAAAACTACAACAACTACAGCAGCAACAACAGTTGGCGGCAGTCATACAACACCAACAGCAACAACAACAACAACAACAGCAGCAAATCTATGCAAATCTACCAAATCTACAAACACAATACTATCAAGTGGAAACGGATTATCGCAAATCCATGTCCGATTTGAATGAATTCTCCAAGCGTTTAATGTTGCCACCACCAACGCCGCCAACAAAACCATTGCGTGCCATGCATATAACAACAAATGGACATCATGAACATGTTGAATTGCTTGCGCGTCAGCGACACTCGCTAAACATGTCGCAACAACATGGCGCTTATGGTGGTTCACTGGTTAAGATTGCCAACATGGATGCAATGCCACAAGCAGCAATGCGTACACATAACAATAGCAGCAACTATCATCAGCATCATCAATCGGCACAGAACCTCAGTCAGCCAACAGCGGGCGTATACCAAAATGGTGGTGGTAATGGTGTTGTGCATCATGGCAATATGACACGTAATACATTGCATGCGCTTAGTGCTACACCAAAACCAAAATATACCGATGGCTGGGTACAGGTGCAGAATCGTAAATCCTTTGACAGTAATTTAGCTAATGATGCAGCATGGCTTTCAGCCTATCAACAGAAACGTAAATCTATGCCGGATGGTGGTTATCAAGGCATGGGCGGTTATAATAGTAATCACTGGCTTGTACAGGAAGCGGAACAGCGACGTCTTGTTGAACAGTCAAGACGTGGTGTTACAACAGTAGCGGCGACAGCAACAGCAGCGCCGGCGGCACAAAAGTCGTCAACAAGCAGTAATGGTAAACCACTGCCAGATTCGATTATACAAACGCTGACGGAACGTGTACAGAGCAAGGGTATAGGTGAACGTAAACGGTGCGTAGTCATTTTGAATTTTTGTTTTAAACTTTAAGCATTTTAATAATATGAAATAATTTTTTTAACAGTTTTGATAGCAACTACAATCAAATCAATGCCGCGTATCATGCAGCTAATCATGCGACAACGCATCGTCACCACAAGAATAATAGCAACGAACTGAAATCAAATAGCAACAATAAAAATGCCAACTCCTCCTCCTCCAACTCATCAGCGAAGGATCAACAGGATAAAGTGCTCAGTGTTAGCGGCAAAAAGAAATGCTCGCATTGTGGTGACGAATTAGGTAAACTTTGCTACTACGTTGGTTGTGAGTGTTGTTCCAAAGATATATATATCTAAATCAGTATACTTCCAAAATCAATCAACAACATTTTCAAATGTATTCATACAAGTAAATAATATGCTAATATGTACTTATGTATTTATTATTATCTCATGCAACAAAGAACAACAAACAATCATAGCAGTCGTGCGTATACGTTCGTTCGTTCGTACATTATCTCTCGCATGCGTTAGTTTTTTGTGTGCGCGCATTTCTATTTCTATATCATGCAATATAATTTTATAAATAAAATATTTTTTAATGCGATTTTCTCGCTTAATTTTTGCATGTCTGTTCAACATGGATACAAAAATTCGACAGATTTAGGTTGCACCAGCGACAATTGTCGCCATACACACAAGGCGCTCAAGTATATCGTTTGGGTTTGATCTTCGTAATGCAAATTAAGACTTTTAACAAAAGACTTGAAAAATTTTTAAATGTATAAAAAAAAAAATAACTGATAAATTTTACTTTAAATTTTTTAAATTAAGTGCATAACATTTGAAAAATCTATATATAGTATATATCTATACATATATAGACTGGAAGTTATAGGTACGCTACTCACAATTGACGCCGTGTGGCATTTATTATTTTTTTTTTTTTTTGTAAGTGTATAATTGAATAAGTCTATGAAAAAAACAAAACTCTTAAAAAAGTTGAAAATATTTCACACATTTTATTTATATAAAATCTGAATCTTTGAATTCTTAGAAGTTTTTGTATATTTTTCGCTGACTTATTTAACTATCTCTCTCCACATTGTACTCTATTATATATAAAGTATATCTATTTATTGAATTTTTATTAATTAAATACTCTATTCTAAACATATTCACAGGTCGCGGCGCTGCTATGATCATTGAATCACTGCTGCTTTTCTATCACATCAACTGCTTCAAGTGCTGCGTTTGTCATGTACAACTGGGCGATGGACTCAATGGCACCGATGTACGAGTACGCAATCAGAAGCTGCACTGTCAGAATTGCTATTCAAGCGATGATGGCATTAAGTTTAGTTGCGTCTAGTTAGTTAATTAGTTATTAACTAATTACTACTATATAACATGAGCGTTTAGCAATAGTATTGTTGTTGTTATTATTATATTTTAAAACTATTTACATATTTAAATACTTACTTCTTTGTATTTTTCGGTAATTTTTTCTCTCTCAAATGCAAGTCAAAATGTTTTCTTGATTATATAAAAGCGTCTAAATGTTTAGAGTCAAAAGCAAAACAAAAACAAAAAAAAACTATTCAATTTTTACAGAATTTTTGCCAAAAAAAGAAAAACAAAAATTAAGGTTTTTTGAATGTGTATTTTTTCTTATGTGTATTTATGAGGATTTTTGTCATAAATTTTAGCTATCTATAAAAATAAGAGAAAAAAAATTATAAATTTTTAATGAGGTCAAAGACACTCAACGTTCTTTATTACAAAAAAAAAAAAGAAGATATATGCCTACATATATAAATGAAAAAGAAAATGCGCTTTTTTCAAAAAAAAAAAAACAAAAAAAAAATGAATTATTAAATCAAAAAGAATTTGAGAATTGTATGTTATAAACGTATGTTATACATTGTATATGAATGTTGTTGAATTTTATGAAATCTATGAGCAATTATTTATTAACGCATGAAAGTTCAGAGAATATCAATTATACATATAACAATTTACTAAACGCTATTGTACATTATCATTGCATAACTATACAAAAAAAAAAACATATATCGTATATATGTATATTTTCTTGAACACAATTGAATTACTATATTAATTAAGTTTGGGTTTTATGTTTCACTTCAAACTATTTTTAAACTTTTGTAAATTAATTTTGTTTCTTTTTAAAGTAAAAACTACAAAAATACACACAACATATCCCCATAAGTAAAATTGTACCTACACAACTGAAGAAAAAAAAGAACTAATGAAAACAATTTAAGACATTTTATATATAACCTTTAAATTAATTTTATTTTTAACGTCATTATTGTATATTGTAATTATAAATGAATTAAAAGACAAATTTAAGAAAAAATGAAAATCATATTCATTGAATTATAATTTTTACTTGGTAATTGTCATTTGAATAGGACTCCCAATTACCAGTTTGTTTTCTTTAAATTATAAACTGTAAATGCATAAATGTTTTTTTAAAACTTAGTTTTTAAATAAAAATATATTCTTTATGTACGATACAATATATTTAAAAAAAAATTAAATAAAATGCAGCTTGAAACATTCATGAATAAAATAAAAATATATAAAAAGCACAAATTTGTATTTTTATATACTTCACGAATGTATATTTTGAATAGATTATCAAAATATAAGCAATATATTTATTTCGAACTTTAATAATAAAAAAACATCGACTATTCGACTTCGAATAATCAACGTTTGAAACAAAAGGTGACAGCCACTGTGCTAACTAAACAAAGCAACTAGTTGTCGACTTTTTCAAAACCTAAGCATAAACTCTCAAAAACAAAAAACATGGAAAAACATCGAAATGATACTCTCCTATATATCATCCTGTACGAACCAAAATCTCATGTTTTCGGATCTCTCATATTGAGTAGCTCAGCTTTCTCTCACTGGTACAGGGCCTCTTACAGCCGGTTACGCCCGACTGTAATTTTCTTACTTGTTTTGTATAGACTTATGTAGGTTTTGAATATTTTTGTAAATTATATGGGAGCTACCCCAAAAAGGCGTGGTTATGCCCATTAATGCATGTATTTGATGGATTTCTTTTAGGGCTACCCCAAAAAACGTGTATGTATATGTATGTAAGTTTCGTGCTCAAGCGGTACCATACCATCATAAAAACCAAATTTTACATATACAATTGGTGGATGGATTTGTATGGGGGCTACCCCAAAAACGCGTGGACATGTCCATTGCTATATGTATCGGGTCCGCCAAATAATTTTTTTTTTTTAAATGCTATAAAATGAAAACTATAAGAGATTTTTTGAAACTGTTTTTTTTTTTTATTTGAAAGCTCAATCCTTCCAGTTAACAGTGGAATATGATTTCATTCATATGCTTGTCACGGCTAGCATTTTCGACTGTGTACAGCCCTATCTCGGCTATGGTATCGCGATTGTTGTTCTTCAAAGCTTCAATTGTCTCCGGTTTGTTGGCGTAACACTTATCTTTGACGGCTCCCTACAAATAATAGTCCAACGGTGTTAAATCGCAGCTCCTTGGTGGCCAAACGACATCAGAATTTCGACTGATAATTCGATCTTCAAAAACAGTGCACAAAATATCGATTGTAACATTGGTTGGGTGGCACGCAGCGCCATCCTATTGAAACCAAATGTCACCAAGGTCCTCATCTTCAATTTTTGTGAACAAAAATTCACTTAACATGGCTTGATAGCGCTTATCATTGACTGTAACCGTCTCACCTTTTTCATTTTTAAAGAAAAATGGTCCAATGATGCCTTTCGACCAAAATCCACACCAAACAGTCACTCATAATGGGTGCATCGGCAATTGTTCAATTACGTGTGGGTTCTCCGTGCCCCAAATACGACAATTTTGCTTGTTGACATAACCACCAAGATTGAAATGAGTCTTATCAGAAAAGGTGATTTTTTTCACAAAATCAGCATCGATTTCAAGTCGATCGAGAACCCACTTAGCGAAGCGTGTACACAACCATATTCGTTCAGCGGAATAATAAAACTAACTTTCTGTCAAATCTGACATGAGCTAAGTGTTGCCAGGCTCGGAACAACCGGTAGTTCAAAAAAAAAAAACATTAGATGGCGGACCCGGTATATGTTCAATCGAAGCCACATTATCCACTATTTTGCGGATATCATCATAAGAAAATAAGTATTCCTTCGATAGATTTGTTTTAAGGCTATCCCAAAAAAAATGGGAAATGCCCATTGGAATATGTATATGAACTCACCGTGCAAGCAAACGTAAGAACGAGTTTGGATGCGGTTTTGCAATAAGAAATTACGTAGCCTCGTCTCCAGATTCACCGTACGTCCCAATACAGTGCGAAAGCTAGACGTCTCAAGACTTTTTAAGTTTTATATGACAGAAAAGAATCTCGAAAATTTTATCAAAAGGTCAATCGTATGACCGAATGTTTTCAAAACGGAGTAACTCAGGAATCACTGAGATTATGGAGAGAGTTTTTTTTTTCTGACCTACTAGGAAGTGCACAAAAATGACAACGAAACCACAAGTAATGATGACACTATTGTAGCGCCATCGGACTATAACGAGGTCAAAAGCTGAAAAATAACAAAGCGGTAGGCTCTGATGGGCTGCCAGCTAAGTTATTCAAGTCTGGGAGCGATGAGTTGGTTAGAAGTATGCACCAACTTTTGTGCAAAATATGGTCTGATGAACTCATAACCAATGACTGGAATCTCAGTGTTCTCTCTCCTAACTTTAAAAAAGGAAGTCCCGGCTACTTAAGCCGCGAAGTAGTACACAGACGCCCTGTCTATGTGTCCTGTCTAAGATCATTCATCCTTGCATGAAGACGGTATCACGCACACAAAGCGTTGTAAGGGCTGGAAAGAATCTCCCCGAATCTCGTGCAATTTTTTCAATCTTCTGATGGAATACATCTTACGCCAGTGCCCGTACATACAGAACATTTCTGGCTCGACCTTCCAAAAGGAAGTGATGCTGCTCGCATTCGCGAATGATAATGGTATATCGAAGTACTTGGTGTCTTCTTGGACGCCGTAAATCAATGACGATGGAGAAATTTCAACCTTAATGTTTTAAAAAAACTATCGTCTTTCTTGGATGCAAAATGATCAGCCACAATAACGTTCGCCTAGAGATCAGACGAAAAATCACGCTTACAAATATAAGCTGTTTTGGGTTGAGCAAGCAAATTAGAAGTAAAGCCCTCTCTCGGAAAACGAAAATCAAGATCTTCTGGAGCCATGGGCCGTGATTCAGTCAGATGAAACGGCGTTGAAAGTCCCTGAGCGGAAGATTCTCCGCAGGATTTTTGATCCTATTAGAGTCGGCGACGAGTTTAGGTCCCGTATGCGAGCTGTATGAGCTATTCGATGAGGTTGACATCGTCCAGAGCATAAAATTCCAGCGGCTGCACTAGGCTGTTCACCTTATTCGAATGAATGAAAGAGCTCCAGCACGCATGGCTTACATGTAGGCCCAAACTTGATTGAAGGATGACGCAATAGAGAACGATCGAGCACACGTTCGAATGACCAGGTATGAGAGATCTCAGCGTACTTGGCATTCATAATAACTGGTGCCAGCGCGCAAAAGACTACTGCCATGAATGAGCGAAGATATTACCAATACCAATAAAATTTTTCAATACAAAAACTCAGAATGAGTAGTTGATTTGCATGGTAAGTCTCAACCTTCCTAGAGTGAGTCGGGTTGGTCGAAGCTTTAGCTCGTTCATTGAAAACATGTAACAAGAAGAATACATAAGATAAGCTAAATATTCAAATTTGGAGGCTCTAATCTATTGTAGTCTTCAAGTTTTTCGATTATGATACGGACAGCCAGAGAGACAGACGGACATGTTCAAATCGACTTTTGATGTTTTTCAAGAATTTATTTACTTTATGTGGTCTGCCTTCCTTCCTGCTTCCTTTAAGCTTAGTATAAAATTTTAATTTGGACACAGAGTATCCAATGCCTTAAAGAAGACACCGATAACGCTCAATACAGTAAATACATACATATATACATGAACAGTTTCAAAAGCCGATTAGTGAATCTACCTAGCGATTTATAGTAAGTTTGAAACGATCTCGTATTCACAAGCAAATAAGCGAGAGCACGTTATTGAAAATCGCAAAACACTTCCGCGGGCCAAACGCTTTAAATTTATTTTCTCTTGACCTGGCCCATGTGTACTTTTTGGAAAAATTGCATGAAAATAAACACGAATTACGATGCTGTTAATGACTATTAGGTTCGTCTAGCGCTGCATACTCTTTCTTGTGATAGGCAAGGACTAATTGATAGTTCTGTGCAAACTTTATAACAATTTGCGATATAATTGAAGTTAAATTATGAAAGTGGCTCTTAACCCGTTGAACTGTTCAGTTCTCAGACGTCATTGTTGCTATTATTAAAATTTTTCTGCTTACGCAGCAAGCAATAAGACGCTAACAAATCCGGCTTATCAGCAGCCATTTGCGCGTAACAGCTTATCACACAGCTATCATACACACGTGCATATGACAAATAGAATAAAATACAAATTTATTTATTTTTTGTTTTTGTTTAATTTTTTATCGTTTCACTATGAAAAGTTCTTCTCTATTGTGTTATACAAATTCATAATATAATTCTTATCAAAATCGCTTTTGATGATGTGTCTGTCTGCGTTGTGTGTGAACATGTTTATTTTGTTTGTTTGTCTGTGTTGTGTATTTGTATGTAAATTAATTAATTTACTGCACTATTTGATTAATTAGACGCTTAAAAGCATACGCGCGGGAGCGAATTATTTTGCTGTTAGGCTAATTTTTCAAAGCTTATAAATAATGCGAATGACTTGGTTTATTTTTTTCTTTTAAATTTTGTTGGTTTTTTTCATGTACAATTAAACATATTATTTGTTTTCATTTTTTCCTTTCGTTGAATGTTTTTTTTTTAGTTAAAATATATTGTTAAATAATTTATAATTAATAGTTTTGTATAGCAATAAGTTTAAATGTTAATTTTGCGTATTATTAATATTTATTAATTAATTAATTTGCACATATTAACGGGTTTGATTATTCTGTCTATTGTAATTTTTAATAATTATAAATCGCTTTGCTTGGCTTTTGTCTGTCTGTCTGCTGTGTGTTTGTTTATTTGTTTATGAAAATTTCGTGTTTTGCTTTATCAAATTTTTTGTAAAATGTTTTTCTTGTAAAAATTATACGACAGTTCGTTATATTTTTTTATTTAATTTCTTTTCGAATTTTTTTAGCAATTGTTTATGTAAATGAGTGTATACATATAATTTTCTTTATTTTATATTTATATATATATATATATAGCTATTATGTATTTGTTTTGTATATAGATAATGGTTTTACAATAAGCCTGAGGCACATATATAATTCTTATTTATTACTTTTTATTTTTTTTTTGTTCTCAACGATGACAATCTTTTTTTTTTGTTTGTTTTACAAATTAAAATTTACAATTTTTTTTTTTTTGTTTTTCAACACATATTTATTAATTTTTTTTTTACCAATTAGTATGACTATTGTTTGGTTAATTAAAAAGGCGCAGAAACAAATAAAGGATACATTATATGCAAGATTAAATTTAATTTTACAGACACTTCACTAATTTCGAAAGACATAAATTAAGCTTATATTTTTTTTTTTTGGTTTTGATTGTTTTAAATCGTGCATTTCTGACGCTGGTAACAGAATTTTATTTTTATTTATATAAGTAAGCATTATTTTTATTCATGTATAATTTGCCAACATTTAATTTATTATGTTACACAGATTTTGTAGATCGATTGTTTTTTTTTTTTTTTTTTTTTTAATTTACAGACTATTTAACTATTTAAAACATGTTTCATACACAAAAATATAACAAAAAAATAAACACTTAAATCTATAAGAATTCAAACAGCAATGCATATAAATTTTTGGCCATATAAATCGCATTGCTGCCTCTACAATGTATAATTACAATATATAACAAACAAAAAAATACAAATAAAATAAAACAAGATTTAAAAATATAAAATAATTGTTTATAGAATTTAAAATGTTAGCTTAAAATCGGAAGAGTTCTATTATAGTAGCTAGATTGAAAATATTTTATTTAAAGCAAATGGTTTAAAGGAAGATTTTTTGTTGTTTGTTTTGAAAACCCTAATGGCCAAAGTTTTTTTATAATATTTATTATAAATATTTGTTATATTTTTTAATTTTACTCTATGTAAATTGTTTTTGTATAGTTATAAAATCGACTGCAAATGTTGCCGTTCTATTTAATATTTAGAATAATTATTAATAATGACTTGTGTTAGATAATCTGAACTGATTTGAAGTTATATATTAAAAAAAAGGCGTGCTATAAATTGATTCAAATAGAAGCTTTAGGAGAGTTTGTATTTTCTGAAACTAATCGATCGATAAAATTGAAGATTTGTTTTTTTACGGTAAAAGCTACTGAATTTCGTAAAAGAATGCAATAAACTAAAAGTTTATAATATTAAAACTGAGGAACTGTTCTGGAGTTCGATCGAATTGAAAAATTTTTCCAATAAAATCAAATTGCCTTCAAAACAGCCGTTCATCTTACACAAGTATATATATATAATTCCACTACACCCAAATATTTATCGTAATTAATAATTGTATTGTATAATTAGCTTAAAACCGTTTCTACCTTCAAGAGCTCAGACTTTATGTTCGATTTACTTTGTAATTGTTTCATTTTGTATTTATGTTTATATATGTACTTAAATTGCTGCTGATTTTTTCGTTTTTTAATTATTTTTTATGTCAAATATCTCTCTAACTATTTGGTCATTGGATGTGCAAACTGCTGCGTCGTTTTGTCTTTTCGAAATATTCAACAATGCTGCTGCTGCTGCTACTAGAGTACAACATATTTCTTTAAATTAATCGACTTAATAGACTATAGTTAATAATTATTATATAAGTATGTATATATAATATATTTGTATGTACGCATATAAATAACTAACAAGGGCCTGAGGGTTGGAGGTTTCTTTACAAAATACGTATATAACGTCTAACAAAAATCGTTAAGAAAACAATGCCATCGAAAAGTTTGCGGCTAGGAAAGGCTAAATTATTTATAATAGATTGGTCAAAATTGAAAAATAAAAATAATAATAAAAAAATAGATGTATAATTGTATAATATTAATGCTACGAATTACTACAATTATGAAGAGAAAGCTCATTGACGTCGACTTTAACTAGCACTAATGTATGTGTGTGTGCATATAACTTCGCGTCCGTCTGTCTTTTGTACAATAATATGCCTGTCGAAATATAAAATAACAAACTACAATATAATAAACAAACATATTATATATACACAAACGCGTCACCAAACAACACAAACAACAACAAGTTTAATAATAGCAACTATTACGCCCCTACTTCTTACAATGTATCCACATGCTCAAGCAAACGCCCAACCACCATGGCAGCAGCAGAGATCGTAGCCAATTCATTATCTTCAACATTCTCAATGTTAGCAGTTTTAATACTACTTGCTGCAGCGACATCAACTTCGGCTTTTGGCTCACTTTCACTTTCAGCTGCATGCTCAATGCCAGCACAACTGCTGCCGCCACTATTTTTTAAACTACTTTCAACGTCATGAGCTTTCTCTTCATGCAAATTCTACAAATTACCCAATATATCCGAACCTGCCATAATCGCCTCAACATCACTGGTCGGTGCACTATCATCCATTAGCGTATCAGCGTTGAGATTACCCACGCCTAGATCATCGCATGTGGTGCCACCGCCGCCAAAGTGCGATGTCAGACTGTCAATTGTATTGCCATTGATAAGAAAATCACGTTGTAGATCTGCTGGACTATAGCGAAAGCAGGGTGTTGTTATCGGCGTCGAGGGCATTGACTTGGATATGTCATAAGCTGCACGAGAATTGTAAAATCCATGGTTACCACTACTGCTGTTGTTGTTGTTATTATTATGGTTGTTCGTCGTTGCGCTCCCAAAGCCAAGCACATCTCCTGACATTAACGGCGATAGACTGAAGTCATTGTTGCGTCTATCATAGAATGTTGCATTACCAAAGCTATTTTGTTGATGATGCGGCAGCGGCGTTGATGGTACAGATCGTGATATAATGCCGAATGTATTGCAAGTGCCACTGCTATAACCGGAGGACGAACCTGTCGATGAGGAGCAGGTAGTCGTTGCATTTTGCGTTTGCGCAATGCTCGAGAACTTTGTGCTAAAATCAGGTGACAACATAGCACTGACGTCGACATCATAAGCTAGCGCAGCTGTATCGGGCACCAGTACATCGTCTGTATTTAGTTTTAGCGTTGCTGCCTGACTGTTACTATTCTCTGAGAAGAGCGTCGTTGAATCTGCTGCAAACTCTGGTGGTACTGGCGTTTGATTTACCGACGTACATGCCGAATAGTTAGCGTGTGGTGATTGTATGCGTTGCAATTGTGATAGAGGAACGGACTGCGAGCGTTGTGTTTCGTTGAGTGGTGTCAATTGAAAGTCAACATCACCGGTGGCAGACGCAAGCGCTAGGCTGTTCTCCAAATCCATGGAATTTTGATCTGCTAAAAGCGCAACATTGTTGGCAGTATCATTAAAAATGTTACTGCTATTGTTGTTGTTGCCAATCATAGCCCAAGAATTAATGCTGCTGTTGCTGTATTGTTGCAGCATAGATGGACTGGGTGGTGCTGAAGCAGATGTGCTTGTTGGCATGTTTCGCATGAAGTTAGGACGACGACGTGAAGCGCCAATCATGGGATCACAACCATTGTCGCTAGTCTCAAAATCAAGCGATTGCTGTTTGACTAGCGTGGGTGCGCGTACACGTAAACGTGCCAAACCGGGACTTGCAAAGCAATTAGTATTGTTGGCGCTTTCGTTAGTAGCACCATTCAATGCTGGAACAATGCTGCCGCTGCTACTATTAATGTTTGGCGATATAGGTAAAAAGCAGTTGTTATTGTGATGATTGGTTGTATTGCTTAAACTAATTTTACGTTTGTTATTATTTACACTCAGTTTATAAACTCGTAGTTGTTGTTGTTGAGTTGTAATTTGTATTTGCTTTTGTCTAAGCTGTTGCTGGTGTTGTTGTTGAAGTTGATGCTTCTGTGACATTAGTGCCAGAGACGCTGAGGCAGAACCCACAGCATTTGATGTTAGGGAATTCGGTATTCCGGTTGTTGTTGTTTTATTATTTATGGCGACATTCTGCCGTGACACTTGTAGGTTACCACTGGCAGCTCCAGCACCAACCGTAACCGTTGTAATTGACATATTTCCATTACCACAAGTGGACAATGTCTTTGACGTCGCATGTAACAAATTGGACGCTTTAGCAGTTTGATTATTAGCTGCTATTGTTTTTGCTCCAACCATTGTTGTTGTCGTTGTTGCCGTCGTCGTTGATGTAAAATTCTTTTGATGATTATTTAACATTGTTGTCGTGGTTGTTGTTGTCGCACTATTCGCTGTTGGATTTCTGTTCTCTGTTGCATCTAAGGAATTTATACGTTTTTCCTCAGCGTCTCCCGTCTGAAAATATTGAAGCAACTCAGTTTCTTGATCTTCCTCGTTTTCCGCTTCCTCTAGGAAGTAGTCATCCAGTTCGTGTTTGTCCATGTTACAAATACTTATAACACGCTCCCTTGGCAAGCCCAGATTTTCCGGTAAACAAGTATCATCTGCGCCAGCTGCCGCTTCAGCAGCCAATGCTTTCTTAGCACGCAGCAGCAACGTATTGCGCGAGACTACTTTTGGGCCACATGCGTCTAAACTGCTCGAAGGACTAACAGAAGTGGTTGACATTTGTGGTGGTCCCATAGACAAATTCGTTACTGGCGAAGAACCACTTATCGTTGCTGGACCTGCGTTACCTGCCGCTTGTCCGACATGCGTTTGTGGTGGCGGCGGTGTTGAAGCCGTTGTTGTAATTATAGGTGGCACCATATTGTTGTTAGCCCAAAAACCTTTGGTCTGCTGTGCCTTCAGAACTTTCTTGCAAAATATATTGGATGTGTTGTATTCATCGACTTCATCTTTTATCGTTACAAGTGGTTGCTGCTGTTGTGAAAGCGTTGAGTGCTCTGGTGAAATGTGTACTATTGAAACCGATTGCTGTGCATTATTTATACTCGTTGACATTCCCATTATTTTAGGCGTTAGATTTCGTGCAGCAGCATATTGGCCACGTGCAACTGCACTGGGCGTAGCCTTGGGCAGCACTGAGCGTGGCTCTGTTGCTAAATTCATAGGCATCATTTGATGCTGTTGTGATGATACAAAATTGTCGTTTAATAATGCATTTTGTGGCATAGGTGAAGCACTTGTATGCAACAATTGTGTTTGCGAACCCGGGTAGTTGGGCGAATCCATTATTTCTTGCTTGATCTTTAGCTTTATTGCCTTTTGTTCATCTTCGGAGTTGAAAGAAGCATTAGACGGAACCGCTATATTAGCGTATGCAGTTGACTCTAGACTAATAGCAGCGTCTTTCACTGTTGACAATTGATTACAACTCGATTCGGAAGACGTTGATCCTTTACGTTTCTTCTTTCGACGTTTTTTGAGTGGTCCTAGGTCCTGTAACGCATATAAAATTTTTAGATTTTAATGATTTGAAGGGAAAATATTACTTTCTTACAGCGAGTAAACGTTTTTCCTTGGGTTCACGTGGTGTGTACTTTTTTGGTCCCATACGTAAAGCGGTAACAGCTACACCTGTAGCACCGGCTGAGTTGTTACTCTTAATACGTAACGCTAAGTCTTTGAGGTTATCGACTTTGACATTTAGCAATTTCTCTGCCCAGCCTTGTACAATATCCCACGATTCATTGTCGCCGTCTGCTTTAGTTGTTGGTGTTGAATTGCAATCGTTCGGTGTGCCGGCATCATTATTTCCTCCATTGGAGGCACTATTTCGACCCAATTGTGGCAATTGTGGCGCAGTCAGTTGTGTTGTTTTTCGCATAGCTGCATAACAATAACGAGAGTTACCTCGCGTGCCCAAACGGCGCGGCCGTATTCCTGGAAACACTTGCTTCATAACCTTGCCAAAATCGGCTGTTGAGAGCGGTTTGATGTTAAGACGTTCACAGTAGGCGCTGTTTATAATATAAATACAAGCAAATAAAATTATAAATCCATCGATCAAGGGCTGTATAGATGAAATCTATTGTTTCCACTGAATGTGACAACCTTATCTATAAAATCTAATAATCTGAAGCAATAAATTTCATCGTGTAAGGATCCAAAAACTTGCTTAGTCGGAACCTTAAATTTTCATTTCTAGAACTTAGTTGTTTATATATTCAACTTACATGTAATCATTGTAAACATCCTGCTTTGGTATCGAAACCTGTGGATCATGCTCAAGGTGCGAACGAACCCAATTAATTGTGTGTGTAATCTCAGAACGCGTGCCCAATGGATTCTGCGGCTGTCGCAGTGGATCCGACTCTGGATTCTCGCCAGGTAAGCGCAGATAGAGTAATAGACGTTCCACAGGCTTTAAAGATGAAATACGATCTAGAATTTGCGCAATACTTTGCTTTGAAAATTCGCTAAAAGAGTTACAAAATTTACATTAAAATACAAGAGCGCATATTTTTACAATCCTGAAAATACTCACTCCAGTCCTGATTCGACAACCTGCTGAACACGACGCATTTTCTCTTCATCGTGCGCCTTAACGCCAACATGCATTGGACGTCCTGGTACCTGTTGCCCCTGACCAGAAGTTATTGCACTTAGCACATTCTCAGCAATGGTAGAGTTTATGGCGCCAATATTGGCACCACCAACAGGGGCACTATCTACTGTGCCAAGTGCACGATGAACATTTTGCGCTGGTTGCTGTGCGGCTGCAACAGTTGCCATTTGAGCACCGCCAATGCCCGGCGATGCTGCATTTTGCGCACTCGTATTCATAGCATTCACTATCTTACCTAGTTCTAGTTGCTGTTGTGCATTTAAGCGCTGAAACGGTTCCATACCAAAAGCACTTGCTGCGCCAGCTGCTGCTGCAAATGCTAAACCCGGATTGCAATTTGCTGCCGCAGCAAAAGGATTGGGTGTCAGCACTGATGTTGTTGGCGCAGCGGTTGTGGTGGGAAATGTTGGCGGCACAAAGCCACCGCTGGGAGCAGGTACGTTTGTAGGTGTGGATGACGGCAGCATTGTGGGTGAGATTTGCGGCTGAAGCGTTGGTTGCATGCTGGCCGTATTTGTGGTGGCATGATGAATTGGTGGCGCCTGAAAGCGTGCCGATGTATAAGCAATGTCCGTCGGCTGCTGTTGTGGTTGCAAGCCCGGAATGGCACAGTGGCCACCGTAGAGGACACTCGGCTGCGCTGTGTGTACGTTTAAATTGTTATTGTCATAGGCGGAGTGTTTTTGTATCGCAGCTGTTGCTGCCGCCACCGATTTCGTCCATAGCGCACTACTTTGTCCATTCTTCTCGGACATGTTAGGCTTGCTTAGACTTTTGAGGCTCGGTTACGAGTGCTACAAGTCTGCGCGGCTCGTGCCACGGCCCACCCAAGAGCCGCACGTTCCGTTTTGTACGCTTACTTTACGGTTCTATTGCTTTTCTCACACTACCGAAATTTAATACGTTTTTTAGACACTATAACTAAGTTATGCAGCTCTTGTTGAAGTGTTTATTGCGCTGCTTTGCCCGCCCGCGTGCTCATGTATTTAGATTAGAGATTGCGAAGTCGATAAAACCAGCGCAACTGTGACGACGATGGCGACGACGACAACAGATAAGACGATGCGGTAGTACGGTCCATCCCGTTATGTAACGGGCGGAGGAGTCTATGCTGTTTATTTATCTACCGTATTGTTTATTTAATTTGCATTTCTAACGAGAAAGAAACATTTTTTCTGAATCCATTTTTTTGCGTCTTTTTTTTTACGCGTCGAGTAAGATATGCTAAAAAATACTGCAACTAAATCCAATTAGAAAGTATGGCGCTGGTAGCCCTCGCAGTATGTCAAGCTGACCGTGTGCACACAATATATACATAAGATATACATAACTTAAGCCCAGTTTTAAGTTTTTTGCGGAAATCATAAGTTTTTTCAGTAATGCGAAAGTGAAAATTATGCTTTTTGAAAAAAGGTTTTAACATTGTTTATAGTACGTTTAGCGCGTTGACTACCCTACAAATTTGGTATTTTTTATTGCATTTGTCGTTTGGTCAACTTTGGTCTTTTATCATTGTCGAGCACATACGCGTCATTTTAACACTGCTCAATATTTGCTGAAAACACTGAACATTTTAAAACTTTCCAACCCAAACACTAGCTAACCGTAAGGAAATTGACAATGCGTTACGAAGTAGGACCTACTAGCTGCCGGATTTGCTTGCAGCAGGAAAGGAAGATGCGCAGCGTTTACAAGCCGCACGATGAGGGCGACGAGACGCCAAACGACATGCTGACGCAGTTGCTGGGAAACTCATATGCAAAGGTAATTTTTGACTATATATTCTTTGTATGACTGCTGTAATATAAAAAATTATTTGCGCGGCATGAAGTTTTGAATTTATATATCAATTTCTTTGAACCACTAGCTCAATCAGATTGATATAGTACCGGAGATTATTTGCAAGGAATGTGAGCTTGCACTGAACATGGCCTTTCAATTTCGCGAACGTGCACTGAAGACGCAGTGTATCATTGAAGAGTTTTGCACAGACAGTGGCATAGTGTTTGAGGTGGGTAATAGCGATGAAGACATGTTCTACAAAACAGAAGATATTACAATGGAGGGTGATATAGTGGACGATGGAGAAATTCAGGAAGTTGTAGAGTTCGATGATACTGAGGAACAGGAGTACCAATCACGCGGCGACATCGAACTCGACATTGAGATTGACTCAAACAGCAACGAGCAGGATGATCATGCTATCTTGCCAGATGATGAAGTTGAATATCTCGACGAAAATTTTCTGGAAATTGACCCGAGCCAGGAGGACACAGATTCAGAGGCAGCTGATGATTTAGCACTATCTAATGAGTTGAAAACATTAGACAAGAAATCTACGCGTACCATTCGAAAAGATCGCAGAGTGCACACAATGAAACTAGAACAAGGAAATGGCTACATTTGTGATGTCTGCGGCAACAGATATGCAAAGCGCGGTCGTATGTTGGAGCACAGACGTCGCCATGATATCATACAGCACTATCAATGCGAGTAAGTGTAACTTAATTAGTTTTGATATACATATGCATATTGAAAATGTATATATTTTTTTATTGCAGACTGTGCGATATGCGTTTTCCAACTCGAGAACAACTACGTAAGCACATATTCTCGCACACTGGCAGCAAACCTTACAAATGCAGCTATTGCAGCCGCACATTCTTCTATGAGAGTGTACTGAGAACTCACGAAAAGTAAGTAATAAGAACACTGAAAGTATACACACAATGTTTTAATTTAATCTTTATCCCACGATAATAGTGTGCACCGTGGAGTCAAGCCTTATATCTGCACGGTGTGTGACAAAGCCTTCGCTTACTCACATTCACTGACCAAGCATGAGCTAATACACAAAGATATTAAAATGTTTCACTGTCAATTCTGCAAAAAGGACTTTCGCTTGCAGCATCACATGCGTCAGCACGAGGAAACTAAATGCCATCAAAACGCCGTGGCTATGGCTTTAAAAGAACATCCAGATATTAAGGACGAAAATAGTATATTTTCACAATAGATAATTGAGCTACGTTAATTTCTTACAATTGTAAAGCTTATAACATATTCGATTTATTTTATGAAACAGAATGTTTTTGCATTAATAATAAACTAGAATTAGATCGCCAAAAAGCTGCGTCGTATATCCACATCGCAAGCACTGCGATAGTTTCCAATCTTTTTGCTGCTCATTTGGCGAAATCTCCGCATCGCCTCGTGTATTTCCTGCACGCTAATAGGCTTTACCACCTCCATACCACGTCCTTGAGTTACTTCGGGACAGACATGCATCACCGCAGCGCTGCCACCGGCCGAAGTAACTCGACTATATGGCTCCGTGGTACGGTTATCCGAATTGAGTCTAGTCAGTATGGCATAGTCTACAATAACTGCAATGGTTTCATGCGCAAAGTAAGCGAGTATGTTCATTGTAGCCATGGGTATGCGCAGGTCTGCAGGAAGATCCAAAAAGCGTCTAAATTTATTCTTGATTTTCTCGCCATGGCGACAATAGAATGAAGTTTTGCGTGCTTCGTTAAACTCCATATACTGTTGACCAGTAAGAATCTGTGAAATTCTATCGGCACGTATAAGACGACGAGTACGCTCTTCGTCATACAGCTCGGGCACATCAATTGCCAATTCCTCATCTTCATCCTGCTGATCTAGGTCCTCGGAAAAGTCTTGGGGGCGTCCAGTACGTATGCTAAGGAATCTCTTGAGTATGCGCATGTCTTTAAGATGCTTACGCATGCGTGCAATCTTAACGGGATGCAAACGCATTAGAAACTCAAAATCAGCTTGCGACGGGCACGGAATGCTCTTGCGGCGCATAGAGACTAATGATGCTTCATTAAAGATGCCACGCAACTGTTGCTGTAATATCTTTTCGATTAGCTTGACGCTGTCGGCCCGTGGCTGATCACAGTCACCAAAGCTTCGCATGATATCAGCAATTTCCGTGAGTAGTGAGACTGGTGCATCGTCTGCCATAGCTGCAGAATTAACCATGTTTGGAACAGCGGTGGCAGTAGACGGTACAGCACCCAGGCCGACATTGCTTGTACTGGTTGACATAATAGGTGTTGCAACAGACTGCGCACTGCCAATGGATATTGTACCACCGGTAGTTAATAGAATTTGACGGTGCACCGTAGTTGCTGTTTGTGCTCCTGTTGGCGGCTTGATGTCGTCTACATTCGGTGCCGGCGGCGTCATACTCGTTGTTATGGCATTTAGCTCACCGACCGATACCGAATTTTGACGGATGACGCGTTTATTAAAGTTCATCGCGTGTAAGAAACGCTTTTTAATTAATAATCAAATGTTTAATAATAAATAATACAGAAAAACCCTTTTGTTGTCCTTGCAAACAGCAGTGAACTGAGTGTAGCTTCTTCTACCGCACTTTTTTTGGTATTTTTTAGTGTTACTTAGCAGGATAAATTTAGTGTTTTTTCAATACTACGAAATAGAACAACAACAAAATACTACTGCTGCCGAATCAATAAATGTAGTTTAAATAAAATTAGCCGATTAAGAAAATATTTAATGTTTAGCCAAAAAAAGCTCGCCCACCTGTGAAGTCATGTTTAATGGTATGGTTAGAACTGTGCGGGAGAGTGTGGTGGGCACCTACCCTTCATGCCACAACATCTCACGACTAGAAGAGCGCAGATCCAAGTCTCGAGCTTTGCGACTGGAGCGTCGCCGGAAACCTGACAAACCAGACGATTTTGTAACATACGAAGATTCCGGCAGCGATGAGGAGACACCACAACAACAGGAAGAAGTGCTGCACACATCTTATAATCTTTGTGATTACTTGAGAAGCAGAGAAAACGGATTGCGGGATGTATGTATTGTGTGGTATATCTTTTATTCACTGAGTACCTATATGTACATTTTCTTTATAGTATCGCAGCGTTAATGCTGAGCACATAAGCCGCTACGTTTTAACACACGATATGCTAAGGGAAACGCAAATAAATCTTGGTTACATTAACAAAGTCTTTTGCTCCAAATGGCTTAGCAATCGACAGGTTGTCTTCGGAACAAAGTGCAATAAACTACTTGTCTACGACGTAAATATGCGACGTGTCGATGCGATACCGACACTATCAAACAAAAGCGCTAATCATCCCGATGTACAGGGGGGTCTGCATGCTATTGAGATCAATCCCAGTCGAACTTTTCTTGCTACCGGCGCACGAAATTCCTCAGACATTGCCGTTTATAGGCTGCCAACATTAGATCCTGTGTGTGTGGGCGTAAATGGGCACCGGGATTTGATTATGGGCATGTGTTGGCTTGATGATCAGTTTTTGGTTTCGGGCTCAAAAGATTCACGTCTGGCGCTGTGGCGAATAAATGAAGATCACATGGATTTTCCTGATGGTGGTCAGGAATCATGCCCAACATTTGCTACAATACATCCTTTAAGTATGAAGGATGTACGCACCGCTCAACGGGTATGTTTGATGAAATTTTATTTCATTACTTTGTGGTATCTAACTAAATTGCTATTACAGATACGTTCCCTTTGTTTCAATAAAGAGTTTAAGGAGATTGCCGCACTCTCACTGAATGGCTATATACACATTTTTAATGCGGAAACCTTCAAACAAAAACTCTCACGTAAATTGCCAAACTGCCAGGACAATGTGAGCATTTCCTATCACTGCGATGGACTTTATGCCGTCGGTTGTCGTTCCTATACAATACTGTTGGATACACGCACACTGCAGGTTTGTAAAAAACTGTCATTAGTTTATTTATATTGATCAATGTCGAAAAGTGTTGATTAGTAGTGGGCGAAATACGTATACACTATATAGTTAATGCGTACGTGACAAGAAGTTTATATATAGAATTCTCTATTATTTAGAATCATAAGCGATGTACATATTTAGAAGTTCATACTGTATTTCTCTTTATTCTTTAAAAAAGTTTTGGGATCGTCGTCGTCGTGTCAGCATTTATATTTTATTGCATACTTTTAATTGTGCTGCTACTCTCTTAAGCTGTATGCATGCAAGCCGGCACAGAAATGCGAAACGAGCGAAGCGAGTGAAGCCGGTGCTTAACGAGTAAACGAAACGTACGATTAGGGGACGGAGCCCACAAATTTTTTTATAAATTAGTTTTGGTACTTGTTGCTTTCTGTGTTCGTTTATCTACATTCAACGGCTGTCAAACCCATGCAAATTTATACAGATTTCCCAAAATTTGACCGTAGTTCAGTGTTAGCTGAAGTATTTTTAATCTTTTGGTAGTAAATGACTTATAAAAGCAATCCTAAAAGTACTCAATCTCGCTTATAGCATTTAAACGTGTTTGAGGCAACTCCAATCATTACTTTACAGTCCAATTTTGAGCAATCTGCAATGTATTAAAAATATATAGTACATAGTATTGGTGGAGAGTAATATGAAATGCTTTTTATTAACTATTCCTATCTTTTCCGTATAGACAATTAAAAAGATCACATCGCGTTATAGTGGCTGTGGTATACGTGCCACTTCTTTTGAAGGTAATCTACTAACCGTAGGTACTGGACTGGGCATGTTGCTATTCTATGATATACGTGCGGGAAAGTATCTCGAGAGCAGCGTTAACGCATCGCGTACTGTGGCATTGAAATGCAGCAAGGGTATTGTGGTAAGTAACAATACTTAAAATTTAATTAATGACATTGTTATAACTTCACTTTCTTCAGTATCCGGAGGATGAAATGGATGGTTTTCAGCAGGTGAAATACGTGCCTGCAATTTATACCCACTGTTATGATAGTACACGTATGCGTCTATTTGCTGCAGGTGGCCCACTGCCTGCAACACTTGTCGGCAACTACGCTGGAGTTTGGCAATGAATGACAGGAAGCATAAATGTAAACTTCGGTATCTTCATGAGTACTACAATAATTTTTTTAAATCTTTTCGATGCTTTGATTTATAATAGTTTTAACATACAACATATTGTAGTGTTGTAATGAACGATGCTTCCGGCATTGCTAGTCGGCAATTAGGGTGGTTGATAAAACCGTCACTGAACTCTAAAATTTAGAGCAACGCGGAAATTTTAACTATTATAAAAACGAAGTAGTTGAAGAAAATTAAAAGAATGGACAAAGAACTGCAATAGAAAAATAATGACTTACCCACCCTACGTAAGTCCCTTACTTCTTTATATCAATTTATGATTTAAAGCCTTTATTCCATGTTTAAATGGTTAGACTAAATATGTATACGCTTTACCAACTCCGCCATGAGGCAGAGCTCGCAAGAAGTGGTCCCTCTTTTGCATATAGCTAGAAAAAAAAAAACAATGGTCCACAGACACAATGCGAAATAACGTCGTTTTTGCTGCTAACTCTCAGTACGAGTCTGTTCGGATTGCGCGGTCAGCGAGAGATTGATTCGTATGTTTCTGTTGCTTGCTATATGCTTTTGAGTGAGCAGACCGCTCAGAACAATTTGATGGGGCATATTTTGCGAGCTCTGATAAAATGTGGTAAAGGTAGGCTTCTTTCATCTAATTCAAATGTATTAATTTGCCGCGAATGTGGTTCATTTTAGAAAAATTCTCTGATATACTTAATTTTTATTCAGCTTTTATAGCTTCGTTACTTAGTATATGTTTGCATACATAAAACGATTATATATTATCATTTTTCTGCTCAATGGTTAATTCCTTTTTTGTACAGATGTGGACATGCGGAGTTCAAGTATATTTTTGAACTTTACGACTTCGCTGACTTCTATGCAAATTCACCAAAACAAATAATGTGCTAGCTATAATATTATTTATACATAAAAATTGTCGATTTCATAGCATATATGTATTCCTTTTAGGATGTGTTTATTTTACATGATATTTCATTTAGACTTAGCCATGATAATTGTGATTAATAATTACTCACTTCGGATCTTAGGTATTAAATAGATAACCGCAACTATAGTCTAGCAACAACACATATACTTGTATGTATATGCATAAATACTATATAGTTAATATATAAAATTTATATTATAAATTACTGCTTTATTTGATAAATACAATTTTACTTATATTTTATACGATATATATATATATATATATATATATATTTATATGATTGAACAATAATAAAACTTTACTTACAGTAACATGGAAAATTGAAAAACATCAGTTAAATCAGAGCTTATGGCCCAAAAAAAAATATTTATAAAAATAATACAAATTGAATACAATACATAAAATTTATAAAAAAGAAAAACAAAAAATTTAAATTGGACGAAATACAGTTGTAAATAATTTTACTGGCTATGTTTTTAAAAATCAAATCACATAAACAGAATAATTTAAATATTTTACAAATATACCATATATAGATTTCCTTATCTTTCGATCGATTTAGAGACCAAATAACTTATGCAGCTTTATATGCTAATTATTGTTGCCACCGCTCCCGCTGCTTGTGTTGCTCCAAGAGCTTAAAAAGCTACCCCAGCTGCGATTGTTGGAATCATTGGTTACTGTAATTGAATAATTGTGAATAGAGTGCTTAAATTTTTCAGTTAGAATGTGTCACCTTTCTGACCCTTAGCTACGCAACTGAGCAGTTCCACCTCATTACGACTCAATTTAAGTATAGTATTGAGTACAGGCACTAGTCGCATTCGTTCATCACCATTATTCAGTGTCAAAAACTTTATATATGAATAATTAAATGAAATATAATTTGTCTATACAATGCATACAATTGACTTACTTTCAAAAAGACATTCTTCAAGTACTCGGAGTTGTGCATATGTTGTTCGCGCTCTTCGGAGCGTTCCTGACGACGTAGTTCCTCCTTAAGCATATCGTTCATTTGTGTGAGTTTAGCTAGATCCTGTTCATTTTCCGCAAGTAGTGCTGTAAGATGTCGCACACGACTCTCTTGTATCTGCAGTCGTCCTTTTGTGTCTTGTAACGCTTGCTGTGCATTCTCATTATTATACTCCATTGTGTCTTCGTCATTACCGCTGTTGCTTCTGCCTAAACCACGCATTGTAACCGTATCGCTCATAGCTGTGAGCGGCGTATTTAGTAGCTCATCCAGTGGCATAAAATCGTGCTGCGAACGTCGTGAGGTAGTGGAAATCTTGCGTTTAGCTGCTAAATTGGCAAGTGATTCAACCGCCTCCTCAGAACCCTCGGCTGCTTCGCGTTCCATTAGCAGAAAATCGATTCTACTCTGTTCGACGCTGGTGTTATTATTAGATGTTGGAAGTGTCGACGAAATTAGTGCATTTGCTCCAATAGTAGGTGGCTGCCGTTTAGCCTTACTTAGTTCTGTTTGCATATGACTAATTTCTTCTTTTAGTTGTTTAATTTGTGCCTTATGGCATGCATTAATGTTATCGATTTGCTGACGATGTTGACGCAGCGTATCCTGTTGTAATTGTGTACTATGTTGATTTTCCTGCACATAACTCTCATTTTGCCGGCGTAATTCCTCCACTAAATTCATTAGATCACGATTGCGACGATGTACGCTTTCATGATCGTCCTTTATCAATTCTATCTTTTTGATCAACTCTTCCAATCGAATATGTTGATCGTTTACCTGCGTCTGCAGACCGTCTCTGGCGGCACGCACTGCGTTGATCTCATCGTCTAACTCACGTTCTCTGCGCGTTTCTTTGCTTTGTTGCTTGCGTAATACAGTTTGTACTTTAACCTTATATTCGATATACTCAACGCGTAGATCTTTGCAAGCATTTTCTGAAAGCTGTAGTCTAGTCTCCAGTGATTTAATATTTTCCTCTGCCACTTGTAGTTGCGACTGTAAATTGGCTTGTGTGCCGTTGTATTGCGACAATGCTGTTTCGTGTTGACTTGCATTGGCAGCCAGTTGCAGATGCAATTCTTCTAGTTCTAATTTATACTTCTCTAAGCTTTGCTCCAGTTCTTTGCTACGCATGATTGCCTGTTGCTGGCTGTGCACAGCGTCCTTCAGTTGTGTTTGCATACGATCAATTTGTTCTTTTAATTGCTTTGCGTGTGTCACTTCGTTGTTTTTCGCGGTTTCCAGTAGGCTGATTTCTTTGCGCAGCTGTACATTGGTACTCTCCTTTGTAGTTAGCGTATCATTGAGCGCTTCCAACTCGCTATTTTTAGCCGTCAGTTTAGCGCTTACTTCAGCGAGCGATTTCTCAGCTGCTTCAATTTCGAGATTAAGTACGTTAGACTGTTTACGCGATGATTTCAGCTTGGTATTCTCGGTTTTTAACGCGCTAAGTTCTTGCTCCAGCTTCTTTAATTCGGTATTCACATCTTCCAATTCGTGCTTCAATGCATTGCTATCGCTAAGCTTATGTTCCATTTCGCTGATATGACTTGTTTGTTCTTGAAGTTTCTTTTTAAGCTTCGCTGCTAGGCCACGCAATTTGTTGTATTTTTCCTCGTAACTATCGTCCAGCTCACGCAAACGGCTTGACTCCTCCGCACGAGATATTGTGGATGTAGATAGTATTTCACTCTGTGCATCAGCGTTTGCCTCCTGATTACGCAAATTCAGCAGTTCGCACTCGAGTTCACTAATCTTCGCATTCGTTTGTGTTAGTTGCGTTGACTTTTCGCTCAAGGCCTGCCTTTCGTTGTTTAATGCCATTTCTAATTCTTCTTGTTGCAGCTTAACTGTTTGCAGTTCATTCAACAATTCCTGCTGCTTCTCTTTTTGTCTTGATATCAAATCTCCACGTCCCTTCAACGCTTCATTTAGCTCACGCATCTCGTCAAGTAAATCAGCATGTTCTTGCTCTTTGAGCGTATAACGAGCTTGCAGTGCATCATTCTTCTGTTGCAGCTCCACACACTCGTCGCGTGAGACTTTTAATTTTTCAATGCTATCCCCCATATTTGCCAAAAGTTCATCATGTTTAAGCGTAATGCTTTCGACTCGTGCTTTTTCCTTCAAAGAATTTGCTTGTATATTAGCTAACATGGTTTTAAGTTCATTCCTTTCTGCATCAACTGTTTTAAGTGTATCACAAAACTGCTGCAATTTAGTCACATTGGCCTCAGATTCTGTCAACTTTGTGTTCGTGAGTTCAAAGTTTGGCTGAAGTTCAACGAGATTATCCTGAAGTTTCAAGCTTTTTTCAAAGGCTTCAGTCTGAATTCTAGTACACATTTCTCTAAGTTCATGCGTTTCTATAAGCGAGCCTCTCAGTTCCGTGCATAGCTTATCGTGCATAATTTGCAATTCAGCACCATTTCTATCGGAGGCTTTCAATTTTTGTTTTGCATCCTCAAACTTAGCCAATAGTTCATTATGTTTAAGTTTATGTGCTTCTATTTCCTTTGTGTCTTCTAATGATTTGAGTTGCAATAATGATACCATGTCCTTAAGTACATCTTTTTCTTTGTTATGTTGTGCATTTTGCAATTCAACATTTTCTAAATTTTGCTCCACCATACTATTTAGTTTTATGTTTGCTGCTTTAAGAAGCTCTTGTAATTTCTTAGTCTCAGATTGCAAGGCTTTTTGGATTTCGTGACTAGACTGAACTTGAGCTTTTAACTCGTTTAATTCTCTTGGGCAGTTTGTATGTTGTTGCAATTCGTTTTCTTGTAATGAATCATTTAAATCAATTTTCTCTTTATTGTAACAAAGATGTTCTTCAATCTGCACTTTTAATATTGCCATTTGCTCTAACTTTAGCTTCATTTCAGCGTCATGGTTTGCATTGCACTCGTTTAAATTATGTGTTAATTGTTTATTTTCTTCGTGCAGTGCCTTTAGCTTTGTTTCGCTGTCATGTAAAGCTGTCTTTAGATCTTGCAGTTCTTGTGTCGTGCATTGATATTTCAATTGTTGCGCCTGCTGCTCCTGCAAAGCAATATCACCTAAATGTCCAATTTCTGACAATTTAAGCAGTGCATTGGCAACGTCAATGTTTTCGGTGGTATTTGATTTCGATTGCTCCAATTTCAATTTTAGTTGGTTGTTTTCATTTTGTAGCGAGTTCATATTACTGCACAGCAATTGCGACGCTGTGATTATCTCACGCTGCCACTTGGACACAGAATCAGCGTACTCATGTTGTGTCTCGAGTAATACACATTTACATTCCTTTAATCCTTTAAGCTTGCGGTGCACATCTATAAAACGATCTTTCAGCGTGTTGAACTTCTTACGCTGCGACGAATTGATCTCCTTCACGTTTTCATATTTCTGCATAAGCTCTTCTAGGTGCTGCTTTGCGGCATTGTATTCTGCCAGCATAACACTGAGCTGTTGTTGTAGACTGGCATTCTGGCTCTCAGCTTCTTTTAGCTTATTAACGTCCTCTTCCAGCAATTCCAAGTTTTTCTTCTGTACATGTCCCAGCACATTTACTTGTTGTAACTGCTGTTCCATGCTTTCAATATCGCCAAGCAATCCGTCGTTTTCATCGGTCAGTCTGCTTAGTTGACGCTTGAGACTTTCATTCTCGATTTGTAACTGTGAATTCTGCTCAATGTCCACTTTGCGCTGTTTTTGCAGTTCACTTAATTGTGTCGTTAATTCAAGCTTATTCTGTGTAAACTCTTCTAGCATTTCCTTCATGGTCAGTAGCGCATTTTTATCTGCCTCTTTTTGAGTTTCACACTGCGATAGTGCATCTTTGAGTTTGCGATTCTCTTCTGTGATATCTGAAATGACAAAACATATATAGATGATGTCACGAACTAAACCGGATTAGCATATTACTAACCATCTTTGGCCTGTTTTGCTTTCTTGGCAATGTTTAGTAGTCCTTTATATTTGGTTATAATCTCCTCCTTGCTAAGCGCCTCAATGGGATTTTTCTGCGCAATAGTAAAAAATTGTAGTCGTAAGCGTTTAGTTGTTTCTTAAACTGCTGGTGGGGTGCTGATAATAGTTTTGTTGTTTTGCGTACACTTGTTACCATGAATGTTAACTTACCTGCGGTGCCGATGTCTCACGTGGCGAAGCATCGCCTTTATGCTCCATTTTGGTAGAGCTAATACCGTTGCGTTTAGCTGTCGTTCAAATACTTGTACTTTTTTGATTCTAATGATTCCCTGTTCTTATTTTACACAGAATTTAATTTACTCTATCATCATCTTCTCCTTTTCTCTACTAAAATTTGCCAATCACATAGCAGCTGTTCGTTAGATTTCATTTGGCTGGCAACACTGCGTGCTGTGTAATTATTATTAGTGTTGTTGTTGTTGTTTTCTGCGTTGTGTTGTGAGAAGGGACCGAAATCGAAAAACATATAAACAAAGTATTGTGACAGCGGCCGTAGAAAAATAATAATATTTTAATTGGCTAATTTTTGGTTAAAATCTATTCTTGCCGAGTGCAACAATGGACGATAACCGCTTTGAGGATCAAAATTTCATGGTCTACAAACATGAGGAGTTGTACGGCGATAGTTTTCCAACATTCAAGGAGATTAGACGTTTAGGCAAGTTATGCGATGTCACATTGAAGGTGAGTGTAGCACTGCGTGCGGGTGGGTTGGACGGTGTACGTAGCATGTTGACGTTAGCTTATCATTGATTGACTGCAGTTTATCGCTGCTGTTGTTTCGTTTTTTCTAAAAATAATTAACCGTCTGCCTATCTGCCCGCGCTTCTAGGTGGAAGATCAAACATTCTCAGCACATCGTGTGGTTCTCGCCGCTACGATACCCTATTTCTATGCAATGTTTACAAATAACATGGCAGAAAGTCGTATCAAGGAGATTACAATGAAAGAGATTGAACCTGGTGCACTAGAGAGTCTCATTAATTATGTCTATAGCGGACAAGTGCGTATCGACACGCAGAATGTTCAAAGCCTAATGGTGGGCGCTTCATTTCTGCAACTATCGAATGTACGAGATGCATGTGCCAACTTCTTGATCTCACGCTTTCACCCGCACAATGTGCTGGGTATTAGAAACTTTGCTGACTCAATGGCATGCAAGCAACTCATTGATGCCGCTGATAAATATATTGACCATCACTTTGCAAAAGTGTCGCAATCGGTAAGTATTATAAAATTGTATATTTATTACAACTAAAATGTTAGGAAAACATAAAACTGAATCCGTTGTTTCATTTGTACTCTAAGCTTATCATATTTTCTTGATTTTTTCGTCTGTCTGTGTCAGTATGTACATAAGCTTCTTATTCCTTCTTATTAATAAAAACAAAATATTAGTGAAATTGGACACTAAAAGGAATAGCTTTATACAAAAACGCTGTATAAATATTTCATACCCAATAAATTTGTTCCCATCCGTAACTACCAAACCGCGCCATTGGTCCTAAGTAAATAATCGAATATTACTAAATCTAAATAATATAATTAATATTTGCAATCCTCTACTCCTTCCTTTGGCTCTTACATACATTTCCAAAAACTTAATATACTATTTTACCATTACCCATTTATTTCATATAAGTATTACATATGTTACATTTTTTGCTTTAATGCTTTCATTGCTATCAGAAGTTAAAGTTTTCTCTTATTTTTAATAACTTGCAGGAAGAGTTTCTTGCACTAGACAACGAACCACTACTGGAACTGATGCGACGCGACGAACTAAATGTACAATCCGAGGAAGTGATTTTTGAGGCATGTATGCGTTGGGTCAAGTATGCAGAGGAAAAGCGAGTGCAACTCTTTCCAAAACTATTGTCAACGGTACGCTTGCCATTGTTATCGCCACAATTTCTGGCGGATCGTGTGGCACGGGAAAAGCTTATACGCTCTTCACATCAGTGTAGAGATCTTCTGGATGAAGCCAAAGACTTTCATTTGATGCCCGAAAGACGTAGTCTTTTGCAGAGTTTTCGTACGCGGCAACGTATTGGAGAATTCTTTACAGGACAAATCTATGCGGTAGGTGGACTAGCTAGCACGGGTGAATCTGTGAGTACAGTAGAAATCTATGATCCGGATTCAAAAATGTGGAAAATGGGTGAACAAATGTCCATGATGCGGTACGTGCAAATTAAACTTAACAAACATATTCTATTTTATAAAAAAAAAAAAACGATTTTATTAAAAAAAATAGTTCGCGTGTGGGCGTAGCTGTCATGGGTGGCAAACTGTATGCCTTTGGCGGTTTTAATGGCACCGAACGCTTGTCTACAGTTGAGGTGTACGATCCAAAACTTAACAAATGGTCACAGGGCTGTGCAATGCGTTGCAAACGTAGCGCTGTCGGTGTGGCAGCTTTAAAAGAATGTATTTACGTGTGCGGCGGATACGATGGAGTAACCTCTCTTAATACTGTGGAAAGATATTTTCCAATGACTGATACCTGGGAGAATGTAAATGCTAAGCATATAAATATAAATAGTATTCATTTAGATTTTATTTTTTGTGCATTTACTTATAGGTGGCGCCAATGATGAAATATCGTTCCGCCGGTGGCGTTACACAACTTAATGGTTACGTTTATGCTTTGGGTGGACACGACGGTTTGTCTATCTTCGATTCAGTTGAACGTTATGATCCGCAACAAAATATATGGGTTAAAATGAGTCCCATGTTGAATCGTCGCTGCCGCCTTGGTGTTGCTGCATTAAATGGCAAACTTTATGTATGCGGTGGCTATGATGGCAATTCATTTTTGCGCTCCGTCGAAGTATACAATCCGCTCACAGATAGCTGGAAATTAGTGAATCCCATGAATTGTAAACGTTCACGCGTGGCATTGGCTGCAAATATGGGCAAGCTTTGGGCCATAGGCGGTAAGTTTTAATTAAAAACGAATAATAAAATTATATTATAATAAAACGCACACCCGTACAGGCTATGATGGCGAAAGCAATCTTTCAACCGTTGAAGTCTATAATCCAGAGACTGACAGCTGGAGCTTTATGCCACCTATGGCAGCACATAGCGGTGGCGTTGGTGCAGGAGTTATACGTATTGACTAAACTGTGTATATCTGCGTCACATATTTCATATTTAAGCAGCATAATAGCGCAACCAATACTTCTCTCTCTACTTTTGTTATTTGTAGTTGTTATCCTCATGTACAACATTCCATTTCTTGTATGTTTGTGCTTTTCATTTGAATATATTTAATTGTTAAAAATGCTCTTTCTTGCGTCTTGTAGAAAAAACTTTGCAACAATAAGAACAACATATACTACCTACCTATAAAATTATACTATTTTTTTAAGTTGTGTGGTATTTAGTCTCTATGTATGTACTCATATATGTATTTATATTATTATAAAGAATTATATAATCTAACTTTAATAGAATTTACGTAGGAATGTTCTATGTGCGCATTCAATTTTATTATTATCGTTAATTGTTCAAACTCAATTATGCATTTTATTGCCAAATGTAGTTAAAATTTAACTTTAACTGAAACTTAATTAAATCAATCAATTGCAATTGCCTGTGTCTCTCTATGCTGTTGTTTATTGAAGCTTTATAATTTAATGTAATTTTGCTACAGAGTGAAATGCATTCATTTGCGCTGCCAGCTGTTGTAAAATTGAACTTTAAAATGGAAAATAAAACGTATATACATTGCAACATATTGAACAGCATAACTAAAAACGAATTGGCAAAGTGTTTGTTTGCACAACAATAAAAAGCGGCACTACGTTAAAAAAAAAAAAAATTTAAAAATTAAATAAATATAAAAAGATAAGGGACCCGCTGCCATGTTTGCACAGCAGTACGTACAGTACAGTACATTCATAGTCTCGTCGTCCCTAGATGTGTGTCTATATGTGGATATGTATGCACTTTGTAGTATGAGTAATGAAATTTCAAATTGAATTTATGCCACCTGCTGCTGCCGCGAATGGTCAATGGGCAATGAAAACCAACGCCAATAGCGATGCGACATCAGATGGTATTTCACTATCGCACGCCGCTGATATACCTGACCGACCTCCTGCACGAAGCGATACAAACGCCGTCGACAGCGCTGTTCCGGTTGTTTCGCTTTGGGTTATCTCATGGTGCATTTGTCACTGATAAGTTTAACTGTAATAATTTAATTAAATTTTTTTTCGCAACCACCTATTGTGTACATGTGTACATATATGTGTATATATTTTATTGCATTAATCGCATAGTGCTCTCAGATACTCGTATGCATGTATAATATTGCGCAACAAAATCTTTTCACAGCTTTTGTTTATAATTGCAATAATTGATTTGATTTGTAACTCATATGGTGGCCAATAATAGAACGGAATATTTGGCTTTTAGCTATCACGCCAATACTGTGTACGGTCGTCTATGCATGTGAGCCCGTAATAGTATGAGTACAGCACGAGCACTAAGTCTGGTGTGTTATATGCCATGAATTGTGTCTTAAAATATAAATTTGTTCAACACACACAAAATCAGATCACTCTAGTCGAAAATTTAAAGCGAAGACATATACCCTTCTTAAGGGGTAATGAGGTATCGTTGCTCAAATTTGAGTTAAATAAATACAAATTTTATAAATTTTTATTTAATCTAAATTTTATGTTTATGATTGACTTCGAGATGAATTCAAAAAGCTCAACAATTTGGAAATTTTCGACACATTTAAGAGCCCTATACAAATCTGTCACCATTCTTTGGTTTCTTAAGAAAAATATAGTTTAGCTCGGTATCGATCTACCATTATATTTTCGCTTGTGCCTCCACTGGAAGATATATACTCTAATATGCTACCATTGACTTAAGCCGGTTTTAAAATAAACTTGTAAAATTCCGGAGCAGTCCTAGAAGAATGCAAAAACACAAAGTCTCTATCTATTACCGTTTCCGAGATCCTTTCGTTCATACAGACGGACAGACGGACATGCCTATATCGACTCCTGACCATAATGGGGGTAACTTTGAGGGTCTCCGACCATTATTTCTACCTGTTACATACATTTGCATAAAAACAATAGGCTCTTGTACAGGGCCTAAAAAGTCGAAAATCCTATGATTCATTGTACATGTTTTTCGTAGAATTAGAACCATGTGCAAATAATAAGGAAGTTTATGAAATTAAAGTCATTTGCAGCACATAGTGAATTTTAAGCACCCTCGCCGTCTTTCGGACTAGATTTATACACTGCTAATCACACTGAAGATAGGAGTATTGTCGGAGCTGCTATACATATTAAGTCAAATATAAACCAATTTTCGGTTTACAGTATACGATATCTTTGCCTTTAATGTATTGGCGTCAAAGTAAAAAGGCCCCTCAAAAAAAAAAAAAAAAAAAAAAAAACTTTCCTTGAAATTCTGCTGATTTCCAAAATATATTTGGCGAGCTTGGTCCTAAATTTGTAATTTCTGGAAACTGAAATGCATCGCATCTGGGGAGTTAAACGTGCATGTCCTAGAGGCAAGCCCATACTCGATGTTGTGACCAATTCTGGTATGCAGATTTTGGCCACAATTTGTAGTTCATACTGCTATCACGTCATCATGACTAACTATCAATAGAGTCAATGAACCTACCTCACACCATATGCCGCTGATAGTTGATTTCATTGCCGGAGCTCAATTTATGCGCGCTAACCTTAAACGTTTACCTTCAAATGCAAACATTGGTCGCTACCAACGTAAGCTAGGTAAACTGGATATGGAGTTCAGAACTGGTGATTCAGAACTATTGATGACGCGATAGAATTGTGTCTACGGAATATTTATACATAAATTTCCACAGCATCCACCATGTCCAAGCATCTCTCATCGATAATTTGTATCAAGCTAAGTTTTTGTTAATAAAAATGAGTCTACGCTTCAGCCTTAAAGCTTTTGAAGATAAGCAATATAGTTCTGCGTTTCTTTCTTGGATGTGCAACAGACATTTGACACGATGGATTATAGCAAAAGGTGAAACGCTCCTTCCAACAGCCTACTTCCTCATCATAAAGTCTTTTATAACCGAGCGATGTTTTCAAGTTGCAGTGAGGAGCAAACTTTCGACGATACGACCACAAGGAAGTGTACTGAGACCAACTTTTTTTACACTGTATACTGCAGACATGTCTTCACCAATTTCTAAGCACATGTTTCTTGCTACGTACGCGATTAATACTGTTCCAGTTGTCCTTTAATGGCTTCTAATTACTGTCAAGTCTATTTGAATCTGTTTCTGAGCACTGCTTCAAAAACTAACATTCAACGTATAAAAGTTGCAAAATAAGTCTCTTCCTCTTATTTGAAATGCTTCTTAGTTCGTGCGTAATTTGTTCTTAACTCGAGATTTAGATGCATCAACTGCTTTTGACCAAATCAATCGGCATAGTTCGAGATATAATGAACATCTCCACAAAAATCCAAATTATAGTTCTCACTAATGATAATAGCAGAAGACGCCTTAAGAACCCCCACCTAGAAGATCTTTTATCACGGCACAAGACTCCAGTATTAACATTTATAAGTATTAATTCATTTATAAATCATGTAATTCTATAAAGTGTAAATATTTTAATACTTGCCATCCTTTTTTTACTTTTAAAAAAGATATGTTTAAAATAACTTAACAGTATAGGATCCCACTATAAAACGACCTTCACTGAGCTGCATAATGGATGAAAAGTAGTTAAATATTATTATTAGGTAGTAAGAACTGCGACCTTCACAGGTCTATTGTGCCCTAATAGTGGCTGACTTACAGCAACTTATTCAGCGCTGCTGCCTTGAAAAAGGCCACTAGGTTTTCGGGATTAAGTGCATGCACCGCCCTTCCTGTCACTTGATAATTGCCAAGATAAATGTGTCTGATTTGAGTCAGAGCTGGACAGTCTCCCAAGATATGCTCCGGAGTTTCGTCATCCTCCAGAAAGAATCTACAAGTGCTATCCCTTTCGATTCTAATTTTACACAAGTGTCTTCTAAGTTTACAGTGTCCAGTCAGGAAGCCCGAAATCATTCTTAGATCGTTTCTTTTAAGACCGTTGCAAATTTCCGATTTCCTCTTGTTGTAAGGGCCTAACAGCTTTTTGATCTGTTTTAATTATTCATACTTTTTCCAGAAAAAGTCCCTTGCTTTCATTTCTTTCTCTTTTACCAGGATTCTCATTGTTCCTGGTCCGAGCCCGCAGAACCGCTCTGGACCCATAAAGGGGGACGCTGCCCCTCTCCTGGCCAAGTCGTCTGCATGCTCGTTTCCTGGTATGCCAGCATGTCCGGGTACCCAGTACAGAGTAATCTTATTGAGTTTTCCTAGGTTGTTTAGTTTACCTATACATTCCATGACTAGTTTGGATTTGATCACAAGCGAACCATATGATGCCATTATCTGTAAGAAGCTCTAATAGTTCATCCACTACGAGACACCACAGGAGAGGTGATAAAATGCGCCCCTGTGGGCATCCTTTTATGGTTTTGACTATAATATTTTTGTCAGGTAGGCTAGTCTCGACTGTTCTTGAGTCCAGTAGTTGTGCTATCCGTCTGATAAGGTAAGGATCTATACTCCTCTTGTTAAGTGCCTTTGCAACTTCCGTGTGAGAAGTGTTGTCAAAGGCACCTTCGATGCCCATAAAAGCACAAATGGCTGTTCCTTTGTCTTTTATGGCGTTACGAATTAAGGTGTCTAGCTGGTATAGAACAGTTTCAGTGGATTTGCCAGACCTTTATGCACGTTGAATGAAAAGTAGTTTATATCCAAATGAAATGTTTAATATAAAATATTTTGGATATAAAATACTTTTCATCTAATAACCAGCTCAGTGAAGGTCGTTTAATAGTGGGATCTTAGAATATATGTAAATGGAATGCTCAACATAAAAAAATTAAACTATTCTAGTCTATCTAGAAACATGCTTTTGATGCTTGGTTTTCTTTTGACATGTGTTTCTCCGGATACAGAAGCATTTCTTTACAGGCCTCCTTTTATATGTTACAAAGAACTTAGTTTTTGTAATGCAGCTAGGCTCTCATAATATGAATTGGGGTCAACTTTTATGCTCTACCAACCTAACTGCAACATGCTTTAGTTAGGCTTTCGTCACTTGGATTTTTTCCTCCCCAAGATGTTTTGTTTGATTTACATTTACAATGTAAACGAAGCCGCTTTTATTGCTAGTCTAGCGGCTAATTTACTATTCAAATTGGCAAATGTCTATTTGCTTAATAGAAAAAAATATACTTTTCGATCCGCAGTGGTATCCGCCAATTGATAACATTCAATTCGATGCAATCAAGCAATAAACAGAAATACGCAATTGTATTTTAATTAATTGGTAATTATGTTTGCAATTCGAACGAGCTAAACTAAGGTAAACAGAACGCGGCCATATTTCAAACAGTTTTGATTGATTGTTGCTGTACTATGATATAAAAATAATCTTAATTTAACTAATTGCAAATAAAGTGTACCGCCCGGCGGTACAAATAAATAATAAATGTACAGTATAAAATGTTATATGTGTTATGTATGCAACATCCTTTTTCAATTACCTTCCTTTACAATTGCGGCAATACTAAATAAAAATAAATATTAAGCCTAGTTTTGCGTCACCATTTTTATAAGTAATAGCAGTCAATAAAATACGCAATTTCCTTATATGCAATAATCGTCACACATACGAATTTAACACAAAGACGAAGAAGAAAAAATCACTTAGTATTACGAAAAAGGAAAAACCTTATAACTGACTTTAAACCATCTAAATGCAAATAGCGATTGGCTTTTGCCCTCCACAGCTGATTAACATAATTTTTTATTAACTTAAAGCAACGAAAATAAAGAAAATCTATGAAAGCAAGCAAGCACGAAGGCGTCGGTTAGTGTACATTTTTAAGGACTCCGTACCCCCGAAGAAGGCGGAAACATAAACGGTTACGTTTAATTTTAGCCAGCCAACGTCAAACAAGACATGTTCTATTTGGCTGTGTTATGATGACTTCCCTTCTTGTGGCTGCTGCTGCTGTTTCCCCCCGTGTCTTGTGGTAAGTACTCGAAATACCCTCTTGCACAAAGGCTAGTAGAAATTTGTCGAGAAGTTTGCGTAGTGTTTTGTATATTCTCAAGATATATTGGAAGAAGTAAGAAATTTGTCGAGCTATACTGTTGGGAGATGGCAGTCGTTTACAGAAGTTCACATTGGCAGTAAAGTAGTTGACTGCCATTCACTTGGTGCAAACGGCCCAAGTAACGCTCAACGTCCGCTAGAGCACATATATCCTGGGTAGCCGTGGGAAGGGTTAGGGGTTGGTACGCTTGGCACCGGGACTGTAAAATAAATCCACCCAATGAAAATAAAAAGGAAGCCTCTGATAAAACCCTATGATGACGACCCCTGCAATCGATATAAGGACCATGTTTTACGGATATACACCTAGAATGTGCGCTTACTTAATAGTGATGATTCAAATACACAGTTGGTTGATGTCGTTCACTGACTTCACTGCAATCCAGGAAATATGATGGATAGGACAGGGTTGCTCTAAAAAAGCATACTGTGCATCTATGTACAATAGCTGCCATCAGAGTAAGCACAAATTGGGATGCGGTTTCGTGGTGCGTAGGAAACTACGTAGTCTCGTCTTTAGATTCACACCTGTTGACGAGTGCAAAGCCCCTATACTCATCAAGGTTAAATATTTTAATATAAGCCTGATTTGTGCGCACGCTCCGACAGAAGAGAAGAACGACGACGTTGCTAATAATGAGTTCTATGACGGCTTATAACGTCTATACACGCGCTGTGCCAAACACGATTTAAAAATCGTGCTTTGCGATTTTAACTTCAAAATTGGGAAAGAAGGAATCTTTGCCATAACCGTCGGAAAATTTAGCCTTCACAATACCACCTCCAATAATGGAGAGAGGCTAATCGATTTCGCCGCGCAACATGGTAGTGAGCAGCACCAGATTTCAAGATCTCAACCTCTACAAGGCTATGTGGCTAAGTCCCGATCAAATTACACAAAAAAAAATTGATTATGTTTGATCAACACGCCTTGTGCGTGTTGCACGTGAGAACGTAACGTTGTCCCAACATCGACTCGGACCACTATCCTTTCATAGCCAAGGTACGCACTAGGCTCAGCTTGGTGCACTACGCGCGTCACAACATGCAACGAAAACTAGAGGTCGGCAAGTTGCAATCAGAACAGACCGCGGAAGAATTTTCAAGTACACTCTGCACTGCCTATAAGTGGAAGAGCCTATGAGTGTTAAAGAACGATTATAAAGCCGCTTCGACACGCCGATACGAACGAAGATTCTCTACTCCCTGTCTGCACTATGTATCCCAGCAAAAATCGTTCGTCTTGGCATGATAATGCTATCACACACACAAAGCATTGTTGGGGTAGGAAAGAAATTCTCTGCGTTTCATAACAAGAGAGGTTGCAGACAGGGTGAAACGCTGTCGTGCGATTTTTGTAATCTGTTGATGGAATACATCTTACGCCACTATCCGTACATACAGAATATGTTTTGCTCGATCTTCCAGGAACGGCAAGTCAGCAATGCGTGCTCGGAGATTGGAAAACAGACTCGGCTAATGGTTCTAGCGGTGAATGAAGGAAAGCGGAAGTACTTTGTATCTTCCCGCACATCGTCTTCGCGTCTTGGACAATCTGTGACGGTTAAGAATATTATACTTTAAAGTTGTAAAAAGTTCGTCTACCTTGGATGCGAAATGACTAGCAACAGCAACGACAGCCAGGAGATCAGAAGAAGAATCATGCTTACAAATGCTGGGCTGAGCAAGCAAATTAGAAGCAAAGCCTTTTCTCGAAAGATTAAAATTAAGCTCTATAAGAGGCTGATACTCCCGGTCCTACTATGTGGCACAGAAGCATAAACCATGATTGAGTTAGACGAAACGGCGTTGGAAGTAATTGAGAGGAAGATTCTCCACAGGATTTTTGGTCTTATTAGAGTCGTCGACGAGTTTAGGTCCTGTATAAGCTATAGAATATATTCAATGAGGTTGACATAATCCAGCGCATAAAATTCCAGCGGCTGCACTGGGCTGACTAATTCATTCGAAAGAACGAAAAAGCTCCAGCAGGTTTCGATGGGGGCCCAAACTAGATTGGTGCACTACGTAATATAGGATGACCGTGCAAAAAATGGGCTTTTCTAAAAAACCCCAGTCTTAAATAATTATCCAAAACGATATATCGAGAGACAAGAAGTCTTGATTTCTTCGGTAAATAGGTGAGTTTGATTAAAATACGACATTTTATTCGATATCAGTTGGCATGGTAGCGAAACTTCTTCAGATTTGGATTAAAAACCTTAAACCTGTGTTGGAAGTATGACCAATTGTCATTTTGGCGATAACAAAGGTGGGATAGATGGCTCTCAGTATGTTCTTTTCGAAGTTGGGAATAACAAACATAAAAGTGGAAGAGTTTTATATGGATTTTGCAGCAGCATTAATTATTTCCATCTTGATTTGGGGTTAAGATTTTTTGTGGTTATATATACCACATGATACTTGTTTAGTTATGCAGGAATATTTTCTCCAATATTCTGAAGAAATATGTCAAATGTTGAACAGTTTTTTTGACCATTGTACAACATATTTCTCTTTTATTGGGAAAGGCTGGCACGGAATAAATAAGCAACAGAAACAAAATGTCTTTCATAGGAATAACTTTTATGATTCTTGCACCGATTTTGCCATAGCCTGGGAATCTCTTGACTTTTAGCGTGATATTATGAGACATAAACCTAGATTGCAAAGGTCTGCGTCTAATGTGATGATTGCCTAATGTCATGATTGCGAATCTGTAGACTTTTGTTAAAACTTGTCATATCCCATAGAATAAAAAAGTATTACTTTCCAGGGAACTTTAATTTCTTATATGCACTTTTCAAATAAAATCTATAAAATTAACCATAAAGTCGCACTAGAAAGTTTGTTTCAGAAAAACTTCAACCAAACCAATACAAATAATTACTATAGAATATATAATCTATAAAAATATATTGTTTTTGACAAAGTAAAAGCCCAATCCGAAGCGTATTCATGCTGCGTTGCCACCTTTACTTAAATTTTTCCTTGTTTCATCTTAACTTGCAACCACACCGAAAATTTTGCCGGCGGCAGCGTACTTGGCCTTTAAAAACATTTTACGAGTGTTGGCGCCTCCGTAGATTCGCGTGCATCTTCTATAGCTTTAGCCTGGTGTTCCGGCATTCATTTGTGCTGAACTGAACTGAACGGCTGCCCTTGTTAGTAGCTAGTAGTAGTTAGCTAGTGGGTTGGCATGCGTTTCTTATGCAAATTCGACTGACCTTGGTTAAATGCATCATGCTACTGTCTTAACTATTACATTTCAATGCAGCAGCACTACATAGTACATAAAATTATAATTGTACAAAATATTTTGTATTCACTTTCATTGTATGTGTTTAATGTTTTGTTAATGTGTATAAACCGTGCATATATATATATATATATATATATTTCTCGGTAAATATACGACAGTCAGTTGATTAATATTGATGCTGCAGTCAAAAAAAAAAAAAATACATGTCACGTCAATTGTAATAACCACAAATATTGTTGCATGCAATAAAAACAACGAAAACGAAAATTAATTAAAACAATATAGTACAATCACCTCGGAACAATATACTAATAAATTCATCAACAGCGGCGTCATCGATAATTTTGGCGGTGGCCGACCATCCACAAATAAAACTGGGACGAATGATAGTTAATATCATAAAGCAAACAGACGCGAAAAACGATTTTCTGTGACGTACCGCATAATTATTTATTTATGAGATTTATTTATATTTTATGCATTAATTATTTATTACATTTGAGCTTTGTATGTATATGGAATATAGAGCGATTTAAAATTACATTCGCTGGCAATATGACATTTTCGCAAACATATTAAAATGTTTCAAATTTATGAAATCTCTGCAAAATAACGCAAATGAAACAAGACAAGGAGAAAATGTTACTAATGACTCTATTTTATGAAATTAGCATTCATAAAGCTGTAGAAAGATATTACGTAAAGCCGCAAGAACTCATATCATTCAGAATGTGTAATTTTAACGAATTTAATTTAGAAAATACTTTTCAGAAGAATTATATATAATATATTCGCCTATATAATCAGAAAATCAGTGCTAACATTAAAGAGGTATTGTAAATCGAACGCTATCAAAACTTTGCATACTTTTAGGCGTAACTATGTATAAGGTAAAGTGTGGGCAGATATATGCTATTAGGGATGGTGTACACGAATGTGGGTAGTGAGGGGAGGAGGGAGGCGGGACGCACAACGTACCGCATAGGAACGTCGATAATGGCACGATCTTCAGAGGCCGTTATAAGCATTCTCTGACCAATGTAAGAGCTTAGCTGTTTTGGAGTCTGCAGCAGCAATGTTCACATTCCATGTGCCAAGCCTAGTTTGTCTTGAAGAATTTCGGGCTCTAATTCTGGCAAAAGTCGGATATAAATCGGAGTAGATTAAGGCTGGTTTACACTCTATTTCGGATGAGAAATATCAGGTACACAAAATAACTTCTGCTAAATGTCCACTATGTACCATCATGCACTATGCATCATCACAAACTCAGTGCATTTTAATTTTATCTTTGATTTCATCACTTTGAACGACAGGTATTGGAAAGTCCTTAAACAAGCCGAGCTCAGAAATTCAAATGTTTCTGGAGCAAGTATTGAGTGGACAAAATTAATTATACAGATCAACAGCAAACGCGTTGGCTTTCTCTTCATCCGACAGATACCATAGACAACTGGCTTTTTTTATGGATGTCAGCTTTTTAGTAAGTCTTTTAAGGTATCGTGTTGCTTCTATAAATTGTGCCAGGTTCAAGCAGGTTCTAGTGTTTGGTTGCACAGTGTTGTGGTTTTGGGGTAGTACTGTTGGCACATTCTATTTCCTTCGGCTTAGACTTTTCGTCCATGTAGTAGGTAGTGTGGATATTCTATTCTTCTCAAACTTCTATATCCACTTAAAACTTAATTATTCGATAGAGAGCAGTCTATCCACATGTCTGCTAAGCAATTCGTAAATTTGAGTAAAATTTCTTCCACTTTTTGTTCAAAATTTGAGCGTCTAATCCTGCGTTTTTTTTTTAAAGCTACAGTCGGTCAAGAGTGCATATAAATATGTAGAAAATTAATAGCTTTACGTCTTCTGCACTATATTTGTAACATTTTATAGATGTGTAGGGTATTTGGTAAAAACAAAGCAAACAACATATATTATTGCACTTTAAACTTTGATCAATAGCACAAAAATAAAATAAAATATTTTTATGCCCTTTTGCCGGTGACGACATGTACAGGCGTTTGTTTTTAAGTTTTTTTTTTTTTTTTTTATTAGCTATTAGGATTATGTTTAACGGAAATAGAAATCCGCAAAAAGGATGTTGTTTGCGGCCACAGAAATTGTTGCTGATTTCAAATGCATGAAGAATGTTTAAGGTATAAGCATACAGAGAAAGGTTTTTACACTTACGCACGCATACATATTTATTTATTCATGTTACAATCGCTGATAAGGCAACTTCACGCATACAGTAAAAAACATACACACATATAAAACAATTCCTCCACACACATGCAGGCCCTTTAGGCCGACCACTTTGCGAAATTCTATAGCATACTTTTAGGCAGCACTTTGTTTTAAACGAGCTACAAATAACAAAGCATATACTTTTTATAATGCATGAAGCTGTGCATGTGTGTGTGTTAAATTTTTCTTTTTGATTTTTTTTTTTTTTTTAACTTCATATATGGCCAATTGTTGCACGCTGCCAACTAAAACACTGAAACTATACTTCAATGCCTTTGTAGTAGAGCATGCGAGACGGCTGACTGTATGTAGTATTGCGTATGTGTGTGTTCGCGTTAGCGAATAATAAAAAAGAAGAAAAAGCACGAATGTGCAAACCGAACAACAAACGAACGCGAAAGTATTCAAACGAATTCTCGCTTTAAAAGTGCTTGGCTCTGTGATCTGTCGCTTAGTTGTTGCATACTTCTCGGCGTATTCATTACAGTTGTTTAAATTGTTTTAAATTGTGTTTTTAAAGTTATTTTAAATTATATAAAAAAAACAAAATAAATTCATTTAACTTAAATTTAACAAAAATTCTGAATAACATTCAAATTGCATAGATTTTGTTTGACCTTGTGCTTGAATATATTTTGAAAAACAGTTGGAAAACAGGTGAGTGCTTCAGTATTTTAATCTAAATCATTTAATTAAGGATTATTAAATTAAAGTAAGTTAAAGTTTTTTTTAAATCGTTTTTAAAAGTCGCCACATATTTTAATAACAATTGAAACCAAAAGTGTTTATAAATTTAAAAAAAAAAAGTTTTTTAGATTTGTTACAATTTTTTTAACTTAACTTAACTTTAAATTTTTTTTTAAAATGTCTTATTTTAAATATTTGTTAAATTAAAAGTGCAAAAAAATCAATTATTTCGATAGCTCTTGTGTAGATTAGAGATCTGTTCAAATAAAATGCGGCTCAATTTTTCAAAAATTAAGTTTTTCAATACAAATAAGTAGGACTTTGAACGGAAATTTGTAAATTCTTTTTTTTTAATAAATAGCTCCGCAACTGTGGGTCAAATTTTTAAAGCGACATGTTCTGGTTCTTTAATTTGTACAAAGATGGTTTCGATGCTACGATTACTCTTAAAGATATACCCTGTCCAAGTTGAAGTTCTGTACAATATTTTTAATTTCCTCAACTTTAAAATTTTTTTAATTGCTTTTTATATGGCGGTTTTTTTTCCTTAATTAAGATGGCAATTCTTAGCGTGATCTGCCAATCAGTGTGTTTGAGTGAAAATATTGATCAACGTATTTGTGTTAAATTTTGTTTTTTATTTTCTAACGAATTTTTATAAATCCAAATTTCTTAAAACCTCTTGGCAACCGATCTACTATGCTGTCCCAAAAATTACATTTTCTGCTGTCTTAACATAAACGCACCATTCTAGGTTTTTGTACTATATTAATTGGAAACGACCATGCACTATCGGACTCCTCAATGACACGCAATTTCAGTATTCTAGCTAATTCCTTGCATATTAATTTCTCTACAAATGGAGAGTCCGGAAAGTGTCTCGGCTTTAAAGGTTTTGCGTTCTCATAAAACTTAGAAAGCCTTTGTCTCGAAATAGTTGGAAATAAATTTATAATATGTTCTCTTTGTTCCTGCAATTCTGGAAGATTGTTAAATTCCTATTCGAATGCAAAAAGAACAAAATCTCTATCTATTACCGTTTCCGAGATCCTTTCGTTCATACGCACGGACAGACGGGCATGGCTATACCGACTCCTCTATCACTTCTGACCATAATGGGGGTAACTTTGGGGGAGTCTCCGACCATTTTTTTTTTCCTGTTATATACATTTGCACAACTAAATAGAAAATTGTACGTTAGTCCTTAGTAGTTCCTCAACAGAAGATTCAAGCGGAGCAACATTTGAAGTTTGCTTTTAAACATATTCAATCGGTTGTGGTGATGAGCAAGATTATCATTGTATCTCCATGATGATGGATCTCCTCTAACAATTTCTCTGTGGATAATATTGTTCAACGTAACATGATTTGAATGATAATATTTACGGAGCTCATAATCTCTGTGGATATGCGGTATTGCCATAGTTTTCACGAAACCAAAATTGGTGAGTGGGAAAGACGTTCTGCATGTAGAAGCCCACTTTCCAGTGTGGTCTCTAATTGATGTAGGGACTATAGCTAGTGATTTAATGTCTGATCGAGCTTTCCATAGAAAAAACTTAGAACTTGTTGAAGCAAGACGTTCGATGTATGTATTGTCTAGTTTATGCTTATGGCTGGAGATCTTAGACACTTCCTTGACTTTTGGCTACGATGTGTTTCATCGAGTGGGGTGTAATTGTTTGTGGTGTGGAGTGTTGAGCTGCAAGAGTTCTCTCTAACTGAGTTCAGGACTTTTACAGAGTTTTCAATATGGATTTCGTTGCTTTGCGAAAAGTAGAACCGCTCAAAGTTGATGTATTCTTCAATCGTCAACTTTTAGGGAAAATACTTAACTTTCAGATTAAATTCTAGGAAAAAGAGGACTTTAGTTTCTTTACTTCTAATTTGCTTTCGCAGTCCAAAAAAGCAAAAAAAATTGCAAGCATGATTCTTCGCCTGATCTCTAGGCTGACATTGTTGTTGCTGGTCATTTCGAATCCAAGGTAGACAAAGTTCTATATTTCCCACACAACAAACTGTCTAAGACGCGATGACGGCGTGGGAGAAGCTACCAAGTACTTCGTATTGTTCTCCTTCACCGCTAAACTCATGAGCCGAGACTTGGTTTTATATTCTCCGAGAACGCTTTGCTGACTCACCGTTCCTGTGTGCCGATGATAATAATATCATCCACGTACGAGAGCAGCATAACTTCCATTTGGAAGATTGAGCCCGAAATACTCTCTATGTACGGGCACTGGCGTAATATTTGTTCCATCAGCAGATTGAAAAAATCAAAGAACAGCACATCACCCTGCCTGAAATCTCTGTTGGTATCAATGGGTTCGGAGAGGTCCTTTCCTACCCGACAACTTTTTGTGTGTTTCATAGCGTCATCTTGCAAAGACGAAAGATCTTTGCCGGAATACCTAGTGCAGGCAGGGCGTCGAAGAGCTTCGATCGTATCGGCGTGTCAAACTGACGGGTCTTTTCTAAGATTTGGCGAAATGTGAATATTTGGCCTGAAGCCACACTGATACCGTCCTATGAGTCGGTATATGGCTTCAGCCTATTACACAATACGCGCGACAAAGTCTTATATCCAATGGAAAGGAGTCTTATTCTGCGGTAGTTGGCGCAAACAGCAGGGTCTCCTTTCTTAAAGATAGGACAGAGAAGACTTAGATTCCAGTCATTGGGTATGCGTTCATCGGAACATATTTTGCATAAAAGTTGGTGCATACTCCTAACCAACTCTTCGCCGCCGGTCTTTAATAATTCAGCTGGCAGCCCATCAGAGCCTGCCGCTTTGTTATTTTTCATCTTTTTAATAACTGAATCGATTTCGTTATAGTCCGGTGGCTCTACAATAGTGCCATCATTAACTGCTGGTTCTGGTGTCATTTCTCTATCGGCGGAATTGTGCGTTTCATCGCCTCCAAGTAGGTTGGAGAAATGACTCCTCCATAATCTCTGTGATTCCTGTTCATCCGTTACCAGATTTCCATTGTTATCCTTACAGAAAGTTACTTTATGCATGTTGGGATGTTGAAATCTGGTGTTGCTAACTACAATGTTCCGACCTGCGGTGAATTTGATAAGTCTCTCTCCATTGTTGAAAATAGTGTCGTGGAGGCTACACTTTCCGATGGTTGGACACACGATTCCTTCTTTCATTTAAATATTTATCGTTTGTGCGTATCGCGGTCAGGCGCTCTTCACACCATGCTATGTAGTTTTCTACCCACGAAACCGCATCTAAGTTCATGCAAACTCTCATGACAGCTATAGTAGATGTCACAGTGTATCTGTTCAGATGCTACCAAAAAATTTGAGATCTGTTCACAGTTTTATGGGTCGTTTGTAAAAGCGTTTTGATGAAAGTTTGCTAGAACTTTTGACGTAACAAACGCTTAGCTTCTTTGCCCAACTAATAATATGACTATTAATGTATAATTTGGGAATTTTTTGTTTGTGGTTCTTCTTAAATTAATACCTAATTTTAAGTTCAGATGGTTTAGAAAAGATTCTATGTTAATATTTTAATTAAGTCTTACTTTAATGAGACATCCAAGACATCTTGTAGCTTGTTATATTTTTTGAAGTTTTCTCTTTTTCTCTATTTGATGGCGACTTGTAGCTTCTTTTCGAATTAAAGCCGAAGTGTAACACAGTGACGTTTCACTTACAATGTCATTAAATTATATAACGGAACTTTCTATATCATTTGCACATTTTAATGAGATGTTCCGTCTGGACTATATGTAATGTGCAAAGTATATCCTGTAATTTATTAACTATGAGTTGCAATTTACATCAGTTTGTTGATTTCCTCATCGCTGACGAAAGCAAATTGTGTTACGCTGTCTTTTTTATGTGTGGAAATATCTTTGCACTGCATTTGTCAACATTGATTTCCACTCCACACTTTTTATCCATTGTTGAAAGATTTCCAAGTATCCGTGCTCTCAATATGACATACACATCTTTTCTTTTGGATTTTGTTCCACCGGAAATTTGTATAGTTTTAAAACAAAATTCAATAAGCGTATGAAAAACTTGCGAAAGAAATCGCAAAAGTAACCAAGTAAGAAAATTACAGTCGGGCGTAACCGACTGTAAGAGGCCCTGTACCAGTACAGGTCGCCTAACAAACACAATAAATGTTTCCCTAGCTTATGACCACTTCTCACTGCACGAACAAGTGCCTTATAAAACATTTTTTTATGTATGAAAAGAAATAGGAGGACGGAAGTATCATAGGTCGTTTAAATTCAATTGCTTATAAAATCGTAATTTATTATCCGATTTTGGTGATTTTATTAGGAAGGGGGAGGGGCAAAATTTTAAAATAAACATGTACTGGCTCTATACTCTATATTGTGCTGAAGAAAGTTTTACCATTGATGGGGAGGGGCAAAATTTTAAAATAAACTCGTAAAACACCGGCGAAGTTCTAGTCGAACGAAGTCTATATCTATTACCGTTTCCGAGATCCTTTCGTTCATACGGACGGACAGACAGACATGACTATATCGACTCCTCTGTTACTCCTAACTTTGGGCGGTCCCCAACCATTATTTCCACCAGTTAAATACATTTGCTGTACGCCGGATCACCCATCAATTTGATGTTTTGAACGTTCAAAAACTCATTTAATACAGCATTACCGTGATGAAGTATGATTCGTCTTCGTCGTTGGGTTTTCCTCAGTTCAGCGAACACTTCAGGCAAACAAATGGTTGTACACCATTCCGAATTGACCGTCCATCTTTCTACAAGCGGCACGATCGCAACATCGCCTGATTTCGAGAACAAACATGCCATCATTTGATTCGATGTGCTGCGCGAGCGAGTAACTTTTGTTTGATTTTGCTCGTTTTGAAAGACCCAGACGGTGGACTTATACGCATATATCAACGTTTCGAAATAAATCATCGCACGAAAATGTTCACGGTTTAATTCCATGCCTGTAAAGAAACCAAATTGCACTCGTACGTCAAAGTGTTCACAGTAAGTTAGGCCTAAAAAATATCAGACGATGGAGACGTCAGATTACATCTGGCAACATGTTTTGTTGCTCTGGCTAGAGACTTCGCATAACTCTGTAAATCCGTCCATTCATATGAATGCACTTTATAAATTTTTAAACTATTATTTGTTCGTGGGCATCTGAGGACGTCACTGATGTTGTCACAAAGACAAAGATCTGGAATTCAACAGGGCTTTTTATAATGCGTGAAAATAATGATCAACGTATTTGTGTTTCGAACGAAATTTCTTGTGTTCTTACATTGAAAATGTTGCAAAGGCTTTTGGTGATTCTGCTTTCTGTCAATAAGGAATGGTATAAGCGTGCAGGAATGGTCGGGAGACCATCAACATCGTTAAAGTACATCCTAAAGCTATCACTTTGTTTAGCGTAAATCCGAGTTACACCGCCTACGTAGATTCTAGTTTCGATATTAGGTAGTAATATCGAAACTAGCTATGGCAGCTTTTATTGGAAACATTATTATCGCTTAGCCGCTCAGATTGTCCATCATCAAGTTCATTGATAGTAGTGCATTGTCTTAAAGACTACAATAAAGTTTCGTGATAGGCGTTGCAAACACTGTCATAAATTTATAATACTCTTCACACTACAAGGTGAAGTGTATAATAAATAAATAAGCCTAAGTTCTCGCAATTCGAAAATTTTTTTTTGTCGATTGGAAAAGCAAATATTACTTGTTATTAATCAAATAAAATAGGACACGTGAAATCTTGCAGAATTACCTGCGGCAAACAACTAATAATAAACATGTCGAGTATGTCCTTATAGACTGTACTAAGAACAAATACCAGCAGATGCAAACACGATGACGATTTTAATGAGAATTTAAAATACTATACAAAGATAAAGCAATAATTATACAAAAGCAGGAATGACACAAGTTATATATGTGTGTGTGTGTACGTGTGTGCTCAAAAAAGCAGGCTCAAGTGCACTCACACTAAAGTATATCGCATAGAGAGACAGACGTGTAGGATAAACTTAAATAGCACAAAAACAGATGCAGCTGAGCTGCGCCTAAAAGTATGCATGCTGTATTTCTACAAAGTAGTGCGAATGAGGCAGCGGCAGCACAGCAGCGTAGAGCAAGCAGGCAAACAATGACAGCCAAGACAAGCAAATAAAAACTAACAGCAACAGCTGATGAAGACGACATGGCGGTACATAGAACATGCTATGATGTGAACTAATTAAAAGCTGAAGATGGACTTGCCTCGCCAGAAAACAGGCGTCTACATTATATATAACAATATAAAATGTAAGCAACAACTGACTAAGGACTAAGGACAAGGCACAAAGCCGCACAACACTTTGAGGCTAAATTTTCAGCTATTTTAAACATTTTTTTGACACCAGCACCAGCTTCATGCTTTCATTGTCAAATAGCGCCTTAATGCGCCCAGAGATACGGTATGATAAAGTACTTTTGTTTAATTTGCGGATAATTTAAGACGCATTTGCGTTGAAATAACTCTTAGCGGAGTTATTAAGAAATTGTACACAAACGCTCGCACACACATATACACACATATACATACTTATACACAGTCGAATTTATGCGATGTGTTTGCCTTAATCACGCCACTTCATCTCGGTTCGTTGCGCCGTTCCATTTCGGAGGCTTCAATCAACTGGGATTAATTTGAAAGCGTTTGGGGCATAAATGAGTTACTACTACTAATACTATATGCAATCGTTAATTTTTTATGTCACGAGTCTCGAGTAGCGCATTTTATTTACGTACATTTGTATATATATATATATATATTTTAGAAATATCAAAGTAATAAACTTCTACGAGCTTTGTATTTATTTCTTAAAATTGCTTATTAAAAGTGTTCTACTTAGGCGTTTATTAATTTTTGATTGATTTTTTTATTTGACATATTATTGTATTTATTTATTTATAGAAAGTAAGCTTAAAGTTGGAAATTACAAACTAATACTGTTGGGTAACTGCTGTGGCTGCTAGCGTCTCTTCAGCTGTTGTACAGTGACTTATTTTTGCTTATAGAGAATTTAATTTTACTTACTTAGGTGGGCTTTAACTGTCGTTCGTCATAAACGTATTTAGGAAATCGCATAGATATCTCCATACCTGGTCATTCCAGGTCGTCCAAGTTTGTACCCTTCACGTAAAACATGCGTGCTGGAGCTCTTTCGTCCATTCGAATGAGATTACCAGCCCAGTGAAGTCGCTGGAACTATGTCCACCTCATTGAATAGCTCATACAGCTTGTGGTTCATACGTGACCTAAACTAGTCACCGACTGTAATATGATTAAAAATACTGCGGAGAATCCTTCTCTCAAATACTTTCAATGCCGTTTCATCTGACTTAATCATGCAGTAGCACCGGAAGCATGCACCAAATTTCCACTTTCGTCTTAACAGGTTTAAATCTATCGATCAGACGCTTGACTTTTCGATAAAATACTCGAGGTTCATTTCACTCTCCGTTACGTTCCGGATTCTAGTAAGCTTAACTTATTGGAGTCTAGTTATGGGAGTGTTTAATTTGGATACTCAGTAGAAGCTTGGTAGACATATGAAAGAATATAACTGAAATTGGAGATCATTGAGGTTAGCAATTTCTAGATGGAAACTATTGAAGACAATTTTTACCAGTCTACTACTATTTTTCGGTAGGTCAAGGAGTGTTTGGTGTAGTTGTAATACAGATTGTATGCCTATTTTGTCAAATGCCTGGTCGAAATCTTTATTCTATTTTCTATCTATTTATTACCATCCAGTTTAGGTTTATCCGCAAATGTTACTTCGCTGGCAATGGGCGCATGTTGATACTCGACAAGCACAATTTGATTAACGCCCACCTTAAGTACTGGTGCCGGCACATAGTTTGTTATCTGTGGTCCCACAACCGGCCAATAACGACCAAGATTTTCGCCATTAATAAAAAGCAGGCCTTTGCCCCAGCCACTCATGCCGGCACTGGCACTTATAGGTAATTCGAAAATGGGTGTCTCACGTGAGAGTATGCCCACTAGATCACCATCAACATACACATAGCCACGATCCCACATGCCCGGCACACGCAACATGGCGGGATCACGTTTAAAACGCGGCAGTAAAGTATCATAAAGCACCAGTCCGGATTATTGATGCAAGGCTTCGAAGGTTTTGGGCTTTTGTGCATGAACTACAGCTGTTGCAATGCGTTCACGACCCTCCGCTGAGAGCAATGAACAACAGCTCTGCAGACGTATGGTGCCGTAATGTTTTTTCGGCATCGGCGCCGGCACCGGCACATCGGGCAATGGCAAATAATTTTTAATAATTTCACGTAGCTGCATATATTTGTCTGTTCGATCGATATGACACAGGTACAGCGCCAGTAACAGCGAAGCGAATAATATTTTTATTTTATTATTTCTAATAAAAATATAAACCAATTTAAATTTTGAGTAGGCATTTATTTATTTAGGCATTTCTGTTTGTCTTTTAAATAAATAAAAAATATTTAATTTATAATATTTCATTTGACAGATTAATAATTTGGTTTTTTTTCTTCTCTCTGGCCGGAAAATTGAAGATTTAATAGATTTCGCAATAACTCAAAACATCTCTCGAAATTCAATTCAAACACTCTGTGGTTATGTTTAACCTTCCCGAGAAGCCAATAATAACCCTTCGTATAAACTGATATCCAAAAGAGTTAATTGTCTTAAATACAAAAAATATAGAAGTGCCCTTGATGCTTCAATGAGCTCTGAAGTTGATATCGAAGACGCAGTGAACAACTTCAACTTATTAGTCGTTGCCGCTGCTAAAAACTCAACCCCAATAATAACAGTAAAATGGAGCGTTTAGTCTCTAAAAAAGTACGATTAATGCTAGAACTTTAGACAGCTAGATCTCCCGAATCTAAACAAAGTTTCAAAATAGCAAAACGTAATTTAGACAGAGTTCTTAGATTGGAAGCAAGTCTATCACAAAGACAGTACATCGAATTGGTGCAAAAGCCTCCCTATGCAAAGACTTTCTGTATCCTGGGCTCATAGGGAAGACCTGCAAAAAGTGTTCAATATGAAACATTTGGTATAATTTATTTGGGCACTCCATCTCTTTGCCACCCTATCAAAAGCCGGCATTGCAACCATCTATAACCAGAACTAAGCATTTTTGTATGCGCTCAAATGCTTCAGCAGAGTGTCAAATAATGTGTTACATTATTCTAGAAGTATTTTTTTTATATCAGAGGAAGCCCTTAGCCATTTCACCTTGTGTATCGGACGATGCGTGCGTACTGCTTTGTACTGCTTTGATAACTGATTCATCCTTGGTGCTATTTTCGAGCCGGTGACAACGTTGGACTTTATTTCATTAAGGTTGAGAAAGATGAAGTGGTAGCCAGAGCTAAAAACAACACCCACAACTCGAACATACAAAAAAAAAACTTAGAAAACGAATGAAAACTTATTTGATTTAATAATAAAAATAATAAAAGCGCTGACGGCTGCACAACAATTCTCCCTGTAAATCCTGTAAAACAAAAATTAATGCTAAAAAATATTTTCTTAAATTTTTTTATTTTACTTATTTTATTTATATTATTTGTATCATATTTATTTAATATTATTTTCTAAAGCAAATTTCTCTAATTCTGTTTTAAGTTTTTGTTTTTTTTGCATAAAACATCGTACATATATATTAATGAGGTGAGGTAAGAGTGATATGGATTGATTATTAGATTATTGATGGATTGATAAGAATCAGAGAAATGTTTTGTTAGAATTGCTGCGTGTTGTCTGGCTGGTCGTATCCACACTGAAAGGAGCCGAGACGTGCACACTCAGTGTAGACCGAGCAAGAATCACTTACAACATAGAGTAAAGTTATACTATTTATTACCATCCAGTTTAGGTTTATCCGTAAATGTTACTTCGCTGGCAATGGGCGCATGTTGATACTCGACAAGCACAATTTGATTAACGCCCACCTTAAGTACTGGTGCCGGCACATAGTTTGTTATCTGTGGTCCCACAACCGGCCAATAACGACCAAGATTTTCGCCATTAATAAAAAGCAGGCCTTTGCCCCAGCCACTCATATCCAGAAAAGTGTCTGCGATATCGGCTGCTTTTTCAATATTTAAAACACCAAAGAAAATGGCCGGACCCGAGCGCAACAGCTGTCGCGTTGATTTCAGTTCACGGAAACTTACATCCAACGATTGCATCGAATGTTGTATGTAGCGCTCAATATTCTGATACGATTCCAGCGGATATTTAGTCATATTCCAGTTTGTAAGAACTTGCTTGTCCAGACGTACATCGCTAGTCAAACCCTTGAAATCGTTCATTTTGTTATAGTTAATGCGTCCCTGATTTTCGACTAAAATCTGTAGTACGCTGCCGGCACTGGCGCTGATGGGTAATTCGAAAATGGGTGTCTCACGTGAGAGTATGCCCACTAGATCACCATCAACATACACATAGCCACGATCGCACAAGCCCGGCACACGCAACATGGCGGGATCACGTTTAAAACGCGGCAGTAAAGTCTCATAGAGCACCAGTCCGGAATATTGATGCAAGGCTTCGAAGGTTTTGGGCTTTTGTGCATGAACTACAGCTGTTGCAATGCGTTCACGACCCTCCGGTGAGAGCAACGAACAACAGCTCTGCAGACGTATGGTGCCGTAATGTTTTTTCGGCATCGGCGCCGGCACAGGCACATCGGGCAATGGCAAATAATTTTTAATAATTTCACGTAGCTGCATATATTTGTCTGTTCGATCGCCTGCCTCTGTTATGGGTGCATCATAGTCGTAGGATGTTATATCTGGTTGATAGCGGCCTGGTCCACCGTCATTTGCACCGGCAGTGAAACCGAAATTGGTGCCGCCGTAAAACATGTAAAAGTTGACACTGGCGCCATCATTCAGCATGTCGCTGTAAGTGATATATGTATGTATTAAGATTATTATGCCATGATATACTACGCACATAGACAGACTACTCACATAAAAGTATTACGTATGTCTTCCATTGAAACGCGTGCCATGGGTTCAGACCAGTGAGTCAACCAGCCCGGATAGTATTCGGCATTGACGAGCGGTCCCTTCGGTTGTATTTTACGCAATTTTTCCCAATTTGCTGAAAGAGATTTAGTTGCGCCGAAGTCCATAGTTGCTAATACGGTTGGTATGTTACCGCATTGCAAAACACTTGGACCGTCATTGGTAAAGAGAACCGCATTGTTCTTAACATGCATCAACGTTTCATCACGCAGCCAGTTGCGATAGTTTCGATCGCAAGCGAAATAGGAACCATATTCATTCTCGACCTGGACCATTATAATAGGACCACCATTGCCGTAGAGATACGGTGCAATACGTGGCATAAGCTGTGAATACCAGATACGTACTTCGCTGAGATAATCTAAATGAATGATAAACATTTTTAAAACAACTTCTACTTTTGTGCACGACTTGACTTACTTATGTCCGCTGTACGTAACTGTATACCCGGATATTTAGAGAGCAACCAGTAAGGAAATCCACCCTGAAAATATATGCGATTCAAAATGTATCCTTCATAATTGTACGCCATTGTCTTACCATATCACGTTCCGCACAGATGTATGGTCCTGGACGCAGAATTACAAGCAAATCCTCATCAATGGCAATGCGTATGAATTTCTCTAAATCAGCAATGCCATTCCAAACATAGACTCCATCACGTGGATTATGTAGCGACCATTCTACGTAACTGTAATTGAACATTATTCCATTTGCGTAAATGATGTATTTTATTTTTGAAAAAACGGAATCACTTACGTTGTGACGGCATTCAAGCCGGCTGCACGCATGGTACGCAAATGTCGCTGCCAGGTAGCAGGATGCGCCCGGAAATAATGAAACGAACCAGCAATAAAACGAAATTTTTGTCCATCCTTTAGAAATTGATCGTTCTCCCAGTCGACGACAAAGGTGCGATTGGCCGTGATAGGATACAGGTACAGCGCCAGTAACAGGGAAGCGAATAATATTTTCATTATATTATTTCTAATAAAAATATAAACCAATTTAATATTTAAGTAGGATTGTATTTTAGGCATTTCTGTTTGTCTTTTAAGTTGTGAAAAAATATTTCATTTGACAGATTTATTTTAAATTGACAGATTAATAAAAATTATTTTACCTAATGTTTGTTCGGCGTTAAAATGCATTTTTTTAATGGAAAAATGCAAATTACTAAATGATTTTGAATTAATTTTAGCTAAACCTAACAAATAAATTTGAATTTGTTGCCTTGCTTGGCAACTCTAACAGTTTGGCGCAGTTTTACGTTAGCACGTGAGTGGCTAAACAAAACTTAACAAACGTTTCGTTGTGCATTGCAATCAAGATTAATTAATTATAATAATTGCAAATAAAATTATTTTTATTTTAAAAGATTTTTTATTTGTCGTGGATCTCGATTTCTTGCGGCTGGTGACTTTAATGCCAAACACTTACACTGGGGCTCGAGATTGGCTAAGCCCAAGGGAAACCAATTAAACTACTCGCTCTCCAATCCAAGTAATAATTTGGATTTTATCTTTTCTGGCCTGAAAATTCAAGACTTAATAGATTTCCCAATTTCTCGAAATATTTCTTGAAATTCAATTCAACTCTGTGGTTATGTTTAACCTTCTCGAGAAGTCAATAATAACCCTTCGTATAAACTGATATCCAAAAGTGTTAATTGGCTTAAATACAAAAAATGTAGAATTGTCCTTGAAGCTACAATGAGCTTTGAATTTGATATCGAAGACTCAGTGGACAACTTCAACTTATTACTCGTTGTCGCTGCTAAAAACTCAACCCCAATAATAACAGTAAAATGGAGCGTTTAGTCTCTAAAAAAGTACGATTAATGCGAGAATTTTAGACAGGTAGAGCTCCCGAATCTAAGCAACGTTTCAAAATAGCAAAACGTAATTTAGACAGAGCTCTTAAGTTGGAAGAAAGTCAATCCCAAAGACAGTACATCGAAAGTCTAACTCCAATTGGTGCAAAAGCCTTCATATGCAAAGCTTTTCTGTATACTGGGTTCACAGTGAAGAAGAGAAAGCCTAATGTGCCCTCGGTTTTTTTCTGCCACAGCTACAAAATATCGCCTACCCCACTATAACAGCTCTCAAAACTCAAAATTGATCACAGAGCTTCCCAATTCAGCTCTTCGGGAAGTTGTCATTGATCAGAAAGATGCCAAAGTCAAAACACTGCCAGAATCACACAGGCCCATAAGCTTGTTCAAACACAAACTCAAAGCACATCTGGAAATTAATAATATTATTCCCACGCATCTGTTTGGACATTCGGCACCCATGCTAGCAAAAGCAATATTCAGATTATTCAAAGAGCTCAATCATGGTACAGCCGCAACGAACTGGTCATCAACAAAGTTGTGAAACTTGCCCATAAAATTTGAGCAAGCATTGACTTATAGCCTATTCTGTTTAAGTGAACTAAGTCTAAGGTACATAAATTTCTCTAACTGATGAGAGCGTTAGAACGCGAGAGAGAAAGATTTATAGAATATCTAAATTATAGAATAGAAAATAGTAAATTTCTATGTTGCTGAAAAATATTCTTTATAAATAAAAACCAAATTTAAATATTTGACACCTGACGCTAAGAATCAAGAAGAATCTACACTCAAACAGAATAAAATATGCCTGTATTTGTCCGTGCCTGGTTGTTATTTCACCATGCACAAAATTAAGCTGCAGCAACAACCACTCATGCATAAGCACTTATTCTTTATGCTGCAGACTCACCAGCTAAAGCTTGTTCCCCTCTTGAATTCCGTTTCACCAGAGTTATTATTTCAACATGCAAAAAACCAAGCTGCAGCACCAACAATAGTAGTATCTCACCCTTACTCATTATGCTGCAGACTTTTCCCTCTCTTGAATTCCGTTTCCCAATTGTTATTATTTCAACATGCACCAAACTAAGCTGCAGCAACAACAACAACAGCATCTCTCTCTTACTCATGCATACGCACTCATTCTTTATGCTGCAGACTCACTAGCTAATGCTTTTCCTCTCTTGAATTCCGTTTCATCATTGTTATGAATACGTAGAACTTGACGGTAAAAAGAGACAAAGATTTCAAATTTCGATATTTGAATTCTCCCATTCCTTCTTCAGATCACTCAGTATTCAATAAAGATGCTTCTTTGTACAGTAAGTTGTATAAGAATTTAAAGCATGCTTGTGATTACGGCTATAGCTCCAACGATTTGACCTTTTTCTAGTACAGCAGTTCAATATTGACACAACTGAATAAAATCTCTTATTTGTTCCTAATGAATTTTAAGCGATTACAAATAAGTTTCTTTGTTTGTATTTCGGACTCGGCATCATGAATTGTAATTCGAGTGGAAATAATTTTTGCTGACAATAAATTTTCGGTGCTTGTGGAAAAGTTTTGCAAGAAAAATAAACAACAAGGCTTGCAATTTAATTGAACTCGAAATGTATAATTTTTTTTATTAAATGGTTTAACTAATTTGTTGCTTTATTTCGTAATAAAGTACTCATCTTGCACGAATTAAATCGCATTGCATTATACATATATTAGGCTTATAATACATACATATATTCTGGTGCGCTACACGCTTTTCAAATCAGAAAATCAATTTATACAATGAAAACATGCTTAAGCAGTTAATGACGACCGTGAATGCGAATTGAGCGCTAAGAAGTATCTACTAAGCTGAGCAAGAAGCACAAGCAGCCATTTATCTACATCTTTGTGTCATGACACGCGACCTAAGAAATTTGCTTCCTTTTGTGCATTTTACTTCCGTTATGTGTAAAGTGAAAATCTGATTTCTCATGTTATTTGTTGACGACAATAAATAAATTGTTTTTTATTTTTTTATGTTTATATAACAAAGTATTCTTCAAGGGTTGTCACCTATTTATATATTTCGTGAAAAATTTTTTCATACAAAAACTTAGAATGCAGCTGCGGGATTTTTTAGTATTACACTTTAGAGAGAGCATAAAAGAGATTAATTTTCCAAACTTAAAAGCTCTAATTTTTAAAGTCTGCAAGTTGTTGTTGGTTATGAAACAGACAGATGGACTTGTCTATATATACTCAACTTTTTGTCAGTGGTCCGATTTCAAACTTAATAGAATATTGATTGAACTGCTGACTTAACCGACATTATGCCTATATAAGCACTGCGAACTTTGCTGATCTATTGTACCCTGACCTTAAAGTTTTTTAGGATTCCTATCAATTGGCCAATTGCCAAGATACTTCTGCCTGGTTAGGGTCAAATCTGATTAATACGCGAAATTATGCTCTGGAGTTTTGTCATCTTCGAAACCGAAGCTACAAGTGGTATCAGTCTCGATAGCTCGATCTTTTTGAGTGCGTTACAAATTTTTGATTTGTACCTATTGTAAGGTTCTAGTAATCTATCCATTTATCCATCTATACATCTATCCATATATCCATCTATCCATATATCCATCTATCCACTTATCCACTTATCCACTTATCCATCTATCCATCTATCCATCTATCCTTCTATCCTTCTATCCATCTATCCATCTATCCATCTATCCATCTATCAATCTATCCATCTATCCATCTATCCATCTATCTATCTATCTATCTATTTATCCATCTATCAATTTATCCATACATCCATCTATACATCTATCTATCTATCTATCTATTTATCCATCTGTCAATTTATCCATATATCCATCTATACATCTATCTATCTATTTATCTATCTATCTATCTATCTATCTATCTATCTATCTATCTATCTATCCATACATCCATCTATCCATATATACATCTATCCATCTTGTAACAATACTTCCAAAAAAAAGTTTCTTCTCTTTATAACCTGGTTTCTCCGGGTTTAACATCATAGCTCTATGATTTCCTATTTTTTCTTAGCGCTGAGCCCTACCTAAAATCTTCTGATGAAATTGTTCTTTATGTCGAGGTTGCCACCACTGGGTATAGCAGTAGTGGGTGTGCTTCCGCCAAGATATCTTTTATTCAATTGTTGTTGTAAGCCTCACTATCAATATTATTTCTTTCTATTCTATCCGATTGCTGTATATGAAAATGCAATGTCTAACGCCGCACTAGGACAGGTTCACCTCTGAATTTCGTCCATAAAATGGTGCTTTATGTTATCAAAGGCCGGACCATTGTGAGCTACATACACATTATTATTTTAGGTGGAACACTTCTAATTTCCAAGTCACTTTTACTACACCGACTTTCTGCATTATATGTTCCACCTGGATCTTCCATGTGGTACGTTGAGCAAAGATTCCTCCCAGGTATTTTAACTTCTTGCAGAATCTGTCATACACCCATATTAGTTTGAGTGATTTCTGTTAACATTTTCAAGAAAAAGGAATGATTTTAGTTTTAGCTGGGTTTATGCTCAGTCCTCCTTTGGAGCAGCAAGTTCATGTATTATTGATGCCCATTTTTTTTTTTGATCACATTCTTTCATCATTTATTTGTATTTTCCTTTACAGTTAATAACTATAACATCGAATTAGGGAGTCTAATTGTTCATCTACCACAATGCTACACAGGAGAGTCGATAGTAAGCCCCACATACGGGTGCGACCGTTAGACTTTTATCAAGAAAATTAATCACGACTATTCTTGAGTCTAGTAGCCATCTAGTACGAGCAGGATTTATATATCTCTTGTTGAGTACCCTTGCCACTTCTGTATGAGATGTGTTGTCCAAAGCACCTTCTATGGCACGTATGACACCTTGAATTGATGAGTTTAGCTAGTATAGTGCACTTTCAGTGGATCTTGCAGATCTATACGCATGCTCAATTCTGAGCAGAGGCTCGTCCAACAATTATTTAGTCCTTATGTGGTTATCTAACATTTTCTGTATAGTATTCAGCATGAATGAGATAAGGCTTACTAGCCTAAAGAATTTTGGTTGGATAGAAATAAACGTAGCCTAGTGCCTAAGCTACTTCTAAACATTTTCAGCATTGGGGCTTTCTTCAGTAGTGCTGAAGCGGATTTCTAAGAATAGAATGAACAAATGAACCAACAAAATATTTCCTTCTTAACCTTTCCATCGTGCAGATGTTTGGTATAATATTTTTTTGTAAGTATAGGCATACAGTTCGGAAAGTGAGTTTCTTGTAGAAAGTTTGCCTTCTCCACTTTATCCAATTCCAATTGCCTCAAAGTTTATAACTATAGCACAAGTATATGCGTTCAAATAATTAAACTACAATTTCAATTTTCTTCTATAAATAACTATTCTGTTAATGCTAAAATTCTGTTGGTGATGTCTCATAACTATAGCACAATCATTGATTTATGTCATTTCATTGAGCAGCGTAAGCGGGGTTCATTAGTTTAGATTATTAATTTATGGAAATTAAAAAATTTTAATGCAATTTTAAGTGCACTGCAAACCGAAATGAAGTTCAGTCAACTAATGGTGCTCAGTGGCGCATTACAAACAATACCACTCCATTATTAATAAATATGTGCCACAAATATTTGATGTCATTTCTTATTAAAAGCAGCAAATTATCAAACGCATTTGGACCCGGCCCTGAACTTGAGATTATCAATGAAGATCGCTGGAAGTTTACATTTTTTCTCCAGTGTTTCTTTCTATCTTTCTTCTTCTCATACAAATCAGACAAAAATCATAAATAATGTGACAAAGCGGCATAACAATGTATATTAATTTTGATATGAAGTTTGTAACATACAAAAGTACACAACTATAAAGTATATATATAAATGAGTCGATCTAGACATAACCAACTGTTTGGCTGTCGATGTTTATATCTAGTTTGTCAGTCTCCATACAAGCTTAAGCAAAATTGCTATATAGACCCACTGAGGAGAAGCCTCCATAAAAACCAAAGTATTTGTTATTGCTATAAACGTTTTAATTACGATCAATATTAACTTGAAATTTTTGCCAAACTCTACGTCTTAGTTTTTAAAAATTCGAAATATTTGTGTATGAAGATTTTCTTCAGAGCGCAGAGTATAAAAACTTCTGAATATATTTTTCTGAACCTATTAAATGATCAGATGATTAATAATATTCAGCGCCACGAACGAAGTCAACAACAGCTGGAACAGTCTGTCGCGCTGACCCAGTTGAATTATTTTGCATGACATGAGATACCGCACGGCTCAGGGAGTTTATTCGGGTCAGACACTTTAATTCTGTTTACGCCGTGGGATGCACAATGGAGTTCGGCATTATCATGCATAATTATGCATTTTATTTCTAGTTTTTACTATTTTCAAAGTGTGTACTTTTTTTTTTTAGTTTTTATAATCAGTCGATTTAATTAGTTGTGCGAAGTCGTGTATAACAAACAGAGTCTAAATCCCATGGAGCGAGTCCAAAAAAAAAGAGGGCAACTGTCGAAAAATAATATTATTGCTGTGGCAAATTCTAAGATTAGAAATTGATAAGCGCAGAAATGTTGGCATGGACTAATTTTAAAAAAATATCACTTGTAGCATTATATATATATATATTTTCTTTCAATTTAAAATAAACTTACCACTTACTTTCGAACACGATCTTCAATTTATTGCAACAATATTTAAATTTTTATTTTCTTTCAATTTTAAAAAACACTTCTTCAATTGTTAATTTTATTCAATCAATTGTTATAAGTTGTCACACAACGTTCAATAAATTACTAAAAAATTATTGAGTGCAGTGCAATGTACAATAATTGCAATTTTTTATGGACAGCACTCGATCTTGGCGCGTATTTCTTTAAATTAGGCTCGAAATATGCAAAGCGATCTACGTTCTTAGTTGCTACGAAGCTCAGCTCCGACTGAAATATGGAAAACAAAAATTGTGTTATCAGAGCAACGCATAAAGCTTCAAGCATTGCGAATTCGAAGCGTCGTGCGACACGATCGTTTATGTATAACGAACACACCCAGTGGAAATAAAAGTTGCTTACATCATACATTATTATTGTGTATATGGAACATGAAACATATTAGCGATGCTAAGCGTATTTATGGAGCAAAGCAGAAGAAGCAAAAAAAAATATATTTGTTGGAATAACAAAATTTATATCTTTATATATGTACATTAAACTTCTTCCGAACCGATTTTGAAGAATTTTGGTGCATGTTTGAGTTGCTTCCTGCATGGTTTAGACTCAGCGCGTGACGCCTGCGATTGGGTTATATTTATTTTTTTAAATTTTTTTAACCGACTTCAAAAAGAAGTAGGTTTAATGTTCGTCTGTATGTATTAACCACCCGTCCCCCTCTTATGTATGTTCACCATTTTCTTCGTCAAATATGAACTAGGGAAGCCTGCAGCCAATTTCGGCTCAAATCACGCGATAAGTTTATTGACGGTACTCTCTAAAGTAGTCGAAAGACTATTTCAAGTAGTGTGGAAGAAAGTTCTTAAATAAAAGAAGTCAGAGCAGGAAGCTTACTTGGACCTCTAAAGCTGGCATGCCGAATATCTAGGCTTCAGTCATTTTTCAAAGCCAGCTTGACACCACCAATACTTTAGAGGTGGAACATTGTGAAGAAGTCGAAGCTTCAGCCATTCTTCAAAGGTAGCTTGACACCACCAGTACTTAAAAGGTGGAACATTGTGAAAAAGTCGAGGCTTCAGCCATTCCTCAAAGCCAGCTTGACACCACCAATACTTTAGAGGTGGAACTTTGTGAAAAAGTCGAGGCTTCAGCCATTCCTCAAAGCCAGCTTGACACCTCCAATATTTTAGAGGTGGAACATTGTGAAAAAGTCGAAGCATCAGCCATTCTTCAAAGCCAGCTTGACACCACCAATAATAAGGAGGTGGAACATAGTGAAGAAGTCGAAGCTACAGCCATTTTTTAAAGCCAGCTTGACACCACCAATACTTAGGAGGTGGAACATAGTGAAGAAGTCGAAGCTTCAACTAAAACTTGGCTTAAGAGATGGAACATTGTGAAGAAGTCCACTCGAACGACTTTCTCTCTAAAAAGAGAAGATTGTCAACAAGTTTATCTCGACGGAACAGTCATGACAAGCAGCGCTATAGCCAAGTATCTGGGAACATTTTTGCTAGATAAAGGTGGAACATGGTAGCCACATCTGCTCACTAAAAGAATTCAACTCAATGTAAGGTTAAAAAAGCATTTATGATCGGACGAAGGTCAACTCTCAGGCTGAAAAGCAATATTCTAGTATACAATGCGATAATAAAACCTATATGGACTGACAGATTACCGATCTGCTGCACTGCCAGAAAAAGCAACTGCTCTATTATTAAAAAATTTCAAAACAGGGCTTTCAGAATTATTTCCTAACTAAATCGACTCAACAGGCATATTAACATCCTTGTCATCTACGTAATTGATACCAACTCGACTACTAGAAAGCTCAAAAGGTGTCACTCGCTTGATCTCACACATGGGAGGCATTAAAACATTTAACTTTTCGCCACCCTATCTCCTTAATACTGTCATATTTCTACCCTAGAACGGGTCCGCCAATACATTGTCAACTGTTTCCCTTAAAATTTATTGATTGTCCTATATAGATAAATGGCAAATAAAATTTTAATCAGAAGTGTATCCCGTTGAATCCCAATTGCTCTTAACAGTATTGCTTTAATGCTGCGATTAAAGCGTCCTCCACATGGGCTAGATCCTCCTAAGAGAGGATAAAAAAAGGGAAGGTTTGACATTTTTATGCCATTTGTTAGATGCATAGCTAGATCCTTGTAGGATGCACAATTCAACAACGTCAAAAGTGCGCAAACGTTGTGGAATTGTGCTTCTTTTCGGTTTCTCCATAATTGCGTTCTCTTTTCTGGCCACAAATTGAACTCTGTGTTTCAGTGCCCTTTCTCTCCATCACATTCCTGCACACAATGCAGATTACTTCGTAGTGCATCGCAAAAACTATTCTCGCTGGGCACAGTTTAGCAGTTGAGCGGTGGGTGAAAGTGAGAGAAATTAATTGGATCATATATAATTACGCTCTTTCAGTGTACGTTGCAAGCGAATGAGCATGTAAAAACAAAATAACAATGAAGACCCCATAGAAACGTAGACATTGACTTCTAGAATATTTAAAAGAATTTAAGAAATTCTTTGGTTTTTCATGCACAAACTGTTGCTTCTTGTTTATTTAGGCCAATACAAAATATAAGCATATGCATATGGCCAGAGGGTTAAGCAAAAAAAAAAAAAAAAAAGAAAGGCTTTTTGTTTTAACCTCCACACACACCCCGGACAAACAACAAAAATAAACGACTTCATTTTGAGGTTATGCACGTACACTCCAATTTAAATATGACTGTGTGGAAATGCGTGTTTGTCTTTTATTGTTGTTTTATGATTATTAATTTTTAATTTTTTTTCTTTTCGTTTTTCTTTTTTACAACTCTGCACAGTCTGCATATTGTACATGCAGGACATGTTGAAAGCGAAACCAACAAACGTTGAATATATTTTCGCCTGAGGAGTTAATACTAGCTCAAAATGGCGCGCACGCTCGCTATTAACAAATAAAGTCAAAATCACAAAACACACAGAACACTCGGAATACTCGGCACACAGGCATGGTTTATAGCATCTTTTATGTTGGCTCTTGTACCAAAATCCCGGTTGACAACGCTTTAATGTGCTAGTTTAGGGCATTTTAAAAGGTTCTACAACAATAGTAATGGCAATCACATACGCTGATATTATATGTAAATACACAAACACACACACGCACACACACACACACACACACTTATTCAAATTAACACCTACAAAAAATAATATAAAAGGAAAAGAGTCCTTCACACTTCAAAACATGACGTACACTTTAGCCCGCTTACGTTGTACACGGTTCGCTTTCAATAGGCAAGAACTGTTTGAAATGTTTAACAATTTTACATAATATCAATAAAAAAAAATTTATTAATTTACTAATGAAAAAAAGCTATAATATAACTTCTTAAGAACTTAAGAAAGATAGTAAAAAAAATTATGAAGCAATGTTCTCTTATAATGCTTACATCTCGAATAATATAGTAGTTCCACACATTTACAAATATTATATTTAAAACGAATTGATCCGGCTTGCGCTGCTAGATTCCTTCTTTATGTTCCCTTTATATAGGTGGGGCATCACCGAGAATATTAATCTTTTAAATCATATTTTAGAATACATATTTGATTTATTACAGCAAGCTACGATTTTCAGCCTACCCTACGCATCCCTTTGGGGATCTCCTTATTGAGACCACACAACAACATGTATTCAGTGATTTAGATGGCCCTAATACCTGCTGTTACCTTCTATCGTGTAGGATATTAATTAATTTTTTAATTGTAATACATAAAATTGCATTGGATTTTCAGTAAAAGCCAACTAGCCAGCAAGCTAGCATACTGTTCCCTCAACACTGCTATTTTCTGCTATCATACTCTGCACCGAAAACGCTCCAATTATAATATCTCTCCCAGCACCCTACTCGGGACTTGTTCAAGTCATACCTTCTACATTACTCTCTCCACATTTCAGCGTTAATTAAAAAAAAATAATTTATAATTTTAATAAATTTTATTTTGTTTTTTTTTTTATTTTGTTTGTTATATTTATTTACAAAATTCTATTTCATTTTATTAAATTTGTTTTGATTTTAATTAATTAAATTTATTTTATTTAATTTTGTTTTAATCTAATTTATCTATTTTGATTAAATTTATTAAATTTTATTTAATTTTATGTAGTTTTAATTCATTTTATTTAATTTAATATTAAATTGTATTTTATTTTATTTGGTTTTATTTAATTTTACTTAGTTTTGCTTAATTTTAATAAATTTAATTTTATTTTAAATTATTTTATTTTTTTTATTTTATTTGGTTTTATTTAATTTTATTTTATTTCATTATATTTATATTTTATTTTATTTTATTTAATTTTGACTAATTTTATTTTATTTATTTTTATTTTATCTTTTTTTTTTTTTTTTTAATTGTTTAAAAATTGTATAAAAATGCTAGTCTTATATTGTATAAAAATAGGAGTTTTAAGGGAATTTTGTACAATTTTTTTAAATTTATTTCACTTTTTTCAATTCAGACTAATTTTATATTATTTAGTTTTATTTGATTATTCTTTTAATTTATTTTATACAATTTTTACTAATTTTATTTTATTAAATTTTATTTATATTATTTAATATTAATTAATTAAATAAATTAACTAATATTTAATAATGTTTCATTTAATTTTATTCAAATTTATTTTGGTTTTTTTTTATTTTTAATTTTATTTAATTTCATTCATCTTAATTTTGTATTAAATTATTTTATTTTATTTAGTTTTATTTAATTTTATTTCATTTTATTTAATTGATTTTTGTTTTAATTTATTTTATTTAATTTTGACTAATTTTATTTTATTAAATTTAATATTGTTTTATTTCAATTTATTTATTTTTTTAATTAATTAATTAAGTGAATTAACTAATATTTTATATTACTTCATTGAATTTTTTTCAATTTTATTTTATTTTAATTTATTTTATTTGATTTGATTTTATTTAATTTCATTCATCTTACTTTTGTATTAAATTATTTAATTTAATTTAGTTTTATTTATGTTAATTTATTTTTGACTAATTTTATTTTATTACATTTTATTTTGTTTTGATTAAATTAATTTATTTTTTTTTAAATTATTTTTTTATATTAATTAATTAAATGAATTAACTAATATTTAATATTATTTTATTTAACTTTATTTTTTTTTAATTTATTTTTAATTTGATTTAATTTCATTCAACTTTCTTTTGTATTTTATTATTTTATTTAATTTACTTTTATTTAATGTTATTAATTTATTTTATTTAATTTTATTCAATTTTATTTTGTTTTAATTTTCTTTATTTAATTTTATTTACAATACCTTTTTTAAATTTATTTAATTTTATTTTCCAGAAAGCCAGAAACTTTCTGTTAGTCAATAGTAATACACGCTTCTAAACGATCGGTCAGTTTGATGTCACAACGCGATGAATCTATTTCGTTTTTCTTATATGAAGGCGCTTAATATATAAATTTTTGGTTCAAATGACCAAATAATGTTCTCCTGAATCACAGACACACTATAAAATAGATGATACATAGGTTAAAACAATAACTAAATTTTATATACGATTAGTTTGAAGAGAGAAAAAAACGAACAACAAATACAGAGCAAGAAAAATACGAAAGAAAAAAGCTAAAAGTCGTGATGATTTTATATTTAACTACAAAGAAGTTTCTCTTCAAAAAAGAGTTATCAATAACCCCAATACTTCTACTGCACGAGCACATGACATGAATTCTACGAATAAAGCGAATGACCAGTAAATGATAACACAGACGTTTTGGTCATGTGTGGTTATCAGCATAAACGTTGCAACATAAGTGTTAGAATTTTCGTGACGAAATGTTTTACTTTAAAAAAAATCTATATATCAATGGTATTCAAATATTATTTTGAATACTCGTTCATAAATAAATTTCCTATTTTTCTATTTTAATAAACTAAACTTCCCAATCTTTTGTATAAGACCTTGTACCAAAATATTATGTCTACGCATAATATTCCATTTGACATGTCAGTAAAGAGACTGACATATGCGCTGCCTACATTTGTCCGTTACCCTCATCCTTGCGCTAGCTGACGGAAGCTTTTGTTTGTGACCATAATTAGCATACAATGATTGTCGTGGGATTTGCTTGAGGCGGCTCGGCTTTTCTGCTTGATTTCGACTTTCACATTAGAATGCCAACACTTTAGACTTGTACAAAATTTCCATAGCAGTTGCTATAAATAAGTCTTCAACACACACGTGCAGCTAAATGTAATTCAACTACTCTTACATACATATATATGTATATTATATTTGAATAGATATAGTACTACAGTTCCATCTACATATGTCCACTGTTGACAGCCGTGCGGGGTGTACATGTTAAACAACCTGTTGATTGGATGGCAATAATATAATCAATTGAATAGCAAAACTTGCAATTCAATTCAATTGAATTGGTTCAGGTTATGCATCGAAGAGCATCGAGGAGAGACAGTAGAAGAACATGTAATGCAGTCAAACGGTGCACAGCTGCCAATACCCTTCGCCTTTGCCGGTGCAACAGCAATTGAATTTGCTGTCGGTCGCTTATAGTTTGTTTTCTTTTTTTTAATACCCTTCAGATTTGCCTATAGTTTGTAGTTGGCTATAAGCAGTTTCTTGGAGAGTTTATAAAACTTGAAATATTTTTTTTAAGTCAAGCAAGGGTGTATCTCTTATTTAATTACTTATAATGTTCCTATATGTTTGTGACGTTGCTCATTTCTCCGGTGGAACTTATAACATCAACATTTCTTAAATAATTCCAAAAACCTTTGGCCAGTCTTTAACAATATTGATCCAGTTACAGTTGTAATACTTTCTACTGACTCACCATGAATTTTTTCAAGACTAAATTTTCAATACTTCAAAATTCATGGCATGCTACGATTAGTTGACCCCGCGTGCTCTGCTAGCTGAACCTTTGAGTTTCTCTTTTATGAGACCACATCACAACATGTATCTAGTGACTATAGATTATCCTGATACCTGCTGTTAGTTTATATCGCCGTATCCCTCTCACCTACTCATCACGCTCTCTTTCCCAGGACGCTCACTCTCCCGCGAGTCATCCCTTAGACTAACGGCTATCACAATCACCCACCATCACTCACCAAATCATTAAATTGATATTAAATATTTTAAACTTCTGAGAATTATATTGCTAGAAAAATTTAAAACAATGAGAACAAGTGCTTCTATATACATTTTGTTATTCTCCATATTGTTGTTGTTCAAATTATTCGAAGGTCATCGTTAGATTGAGGCATCAGTGTTGGCCCATTTCTATGAAAGAATGTCAAAAATGGTTATAAAAAAATGATTCCAAAACAGCTGTGCAAAGGTAAACTAGTTTTCATGGAGAATATTTCCAAATATGTAAAACACCAGGAAGGAAGAGGGTTCTTCGATCAAAAATTGAAGGTTAATTAGCTTCACCGACTGAGCGAATTAACCTTCTGCTAAATATCAGAGCTAAATAGTTTGTCTTCACTTGATATTGATGATAATATGACCAAGAACGGTCTTCCATTTCATCTGGTTTTGCTCAGCCCTTAGTTGAAGATGAAAGAAGTTCTTAGGCAGGCTTTACTTCGCCGATAATCTTATGGAGAGATGCTTTACAAACTTTTATTGTCGAGTCATGCCTTCTCAACGTATAAGATTATCGAGTCATGCCTTCTGAACGTATAAGATTTTCCATAAGAAATGTATATAATAGGCAAAAGAAGGCGTGACAGAACCCACCGAATCAAAAAGCAAATCAATATGTTCGTCTGTTTGTCTGTATGAAAATTGAGATCTTGGAGACTATAATATATAAAGCTTTCAAATTGCATTATTAGAATCTCCTATTCATTCTTCAATAACTTGTATTCACTTACCTCCCCTTTCTAAGCGAAAATTGAGACTTACCATACAAACCTACATCAACTTCTGAGTGTTGCTGTTAGTTTTGTCAGAAACACCAAAACTTACGTTAATCCTTATCATATATTTCATTTAGGTGAAGATCGGAGCACTGCATAGGGCAACCCACATACAAATCTGTCTCACCTTTATCAGTAATCTATACAAATATTATTAAGAGGAAAGATTTGATGTTTGCATTGAATAGGCTCCGAAACTACTGGACCGATTTGAAAAGTTCTCTCACCGTTGGGAAACTACACTATCCCCGTGAGACATAGGCTATATTATATTATCAAACAAATTAGGCATCCTTACTAAAACTCCGAAAATGTAGCCCAAGGTGTAAAAAAATTAACGAATAAATTCAAAAACTACTGGATCGAAATAAAAAATCTTTCACCAATGTTATACAAGTATTACCTCTGAGGAATATAGGCTACATTTTTTAAAATTAAAGGGCAGTACGACAAACCCCCGCCCCTCCTCCTTTTAAAGCGATAAACATAAATCGACATATCTTTGCATACATTTGATCTACACGCATGATATTTTGAATAAATGTGAATCGGATCAGAAGAAGTCATGTCCATTGGAACCACATTTACGATATTTATTTTGATAAACATTTTTACGGGACGCAAACTTTTGCAGTTTGTAAAAGAATCTCTGAAACTCTGACTCTCTATATAATCCTGCCATGGTAAGGTTTTTGGAAGATTGAACCGCTAGATGCTCTTGAGACAGATGAAAAAACATCGCAGAACAGCGCGTATCCTGGATTGATTTTACTCATCTGGATGTGATGCGCGCAAATGCCGTTTCAATAAATTCAGTTTCAGAATACCATACAGTTCCGGCACTTTTGCTTTTTTTATGCGGCTTTATAACATTGTCAATTGAGAACATATGCTCGTTTTCAGCAGAGATTATAGAGCTTTTCAAATCCTCACTGAAGTGCCTACCTAGCCACTTATTTACATTGTTTTGTATTTTAGCGCATATGAAGCGTATTAAAGTTTCACAAATACCATTCATCACTCTTTGCTGTAGACATTTCCGGTACCATTTGGCTTATATATGTATATATATATATATATATGTATATAAAGCTGACTTTCACGTTTTCTTTCTAATGATGATTCGCCTGCAGACAACTGCATTTGCATCCGCAGCGACAACACCTCTGGGAAAGCATAAGAAAATGCCAACATCCATAACCATAATCAATACTGTCACCAGTTACTAGGCGACGTTGCCGTCGATGTTCTCGTATCTGCTCGATACTTTTTGTGCGACTTGGAAGCTGTTGGCAGTTGGATTTGAATATGCTTCCATTAGCTGATCATTCGAGGCCATGTGACAAATACAATTTTATTTTTATCTTCTGTGTACAATTCATATAGTGTCGTCTCTGACGATTGCTAACAATGTTTGCTTAGCTGCTGCTGCTGCTGCACTCGTTAAGTGCTGCCTAGCGATGCTTTGCCTCCATAGCTGTTCGTAATTGTGTCAACTAATTGTCTATAATTTGTTTATGCATTGCAAACAAATAGAAAAAAGAAATCGAGTTATGTCGCTAAGAGATTTCAAGCAGAATTTAACAGAGAAAACTAAAACGTTTAACAGCGTCAACAGAGCAGTTGCAGAATGTTTAAAGCCAGTAATGGGTGATGGCAATTTTTATTGCATACTCTGAGGCGCAATGGCTGCAACAACAGCAACAACAACGGCTACTAACAGAAAAGGTCAAGTAGTCGCCTACAGCATTAGGGTTAACAATGTATGTTAAATGGTGATGAGTTTTTTTTTATGCATACTATTCGCGTAAAGTACGAGGAGGGTATTAACAGTTTGTCGCAAAGTTTGTAACGTATTGAAGTGAGTGCACATAAAAGTTGTTCTATATATTACTTCAATATTGCCCAAACGAATGTTGGCACAGACTTGAATTTTGTTTTAATATAATGTTTTTGCATTCAGTTGCAAATAAGATATTAATTAAGAGGTAGGCGGGGTGTTTGACTATTTTGACTAAGAAAATATCAGAAATAAAGTACTTACTTCAAAAAAAGGTTCAAAACATTTTCGATAAAATTTTAAGATAAACTTGTAACAGTACGGCATACAGACAGAGCCCTATACAGTGAACTGTGTTTGTGTAAGCCAACTCTATTCAGCGTAATCTTACCCAGACAGACAAACATACAGAAGGACAAATGAACATGGCATAATATATAATACAAGTTTAACCAATAATTTGTTTTTAATTCCTTGGTCTTATCTTACAAAGTGACTTAGAGAATCACTTCTACAGTTCTCTAGAACGAAAACAAACGATCTCTATCATCTACTAGGGTTCTTTATTCACTCCATGTTGCCCTCTATCCGATTTCAAAGTAGACGGCCTTGGACAGCCACTTTGACGGCTGCCTTGTGGGTTCCACTGAGAGGTCATCATCGCCATGGTGCAACCTACTCAATTCCTCTTGGGCATTTTTATTTCAATTTTGATAAGCTTGGTTTTTTGTTGCTTACCATAGGTCAGCATTTGGCATCGTTTCTAGCCAGAAGATGCGACAGATAATCCTGAGACATTTGTTGACGAAAGATTGATGCTTCCTGCCAATTTTGTCTGAAACTATCCACATCTCGAAGCCATATAATAGGCTATGCTTTACGTTATGTGTTTATTATCGATCTCAATGAAAGCATACAAGAGTGGCTTACTTTCTTTAGATTTCGAATAGAAATCTGCGCTTTGCTTATACGCTACACCCTATTTGCTGTAATATATCTGCCAAGATAGGGGAACTTGTCAACATTTCAATGTTGAGAATAGTGTTTTCCATGAAGTTGTCAGTCAATAGCGCTGAAGAAGTAGAAGTTGTTTGAGATGTTGATTTTAAGACCGATTGCACAAGGATTAGCTTCCAGACTTCAACAGCATAGTCTAAGCCGCTAAGTTTCTGATCTAGTCTTTACTGTAGGTCTTCTGGCACCTCCGCGTTTGTGCGTTTTAGCACTCCGTCGAGGATATTCGGTATTCTTCCTGGCAGACGTTGTAGCCCATTTTCCATTAATTGACTTAGCGCAACAATGACATATCCATATAGGATAGGATAGAATTTATTGTACAGTCGAGAAAGTTGTAAATCCTGTCCTTAGAATCGACTCAGTATGGTTCGGTAGGTACATAGCAGTGGACAATCCAACTGTTATTATATGGTTACAGGATTTTGGATTTTAGTATGCTTTCAGGGGTGCAAGATTCGCCCTACCGGAGCCATCTGGTATCACAAAGTCCGAGAATTTAATTTTGGTAGCGCTCCATCTGTCTGCAAACTTGTTTGCGTTTAGAAGAATCAGGGGTTTGTGGGTTTTCAACCCATTTGTTTCAACAAATTGCTGGTAGACAGTCCTTCTGTGAAACGCAGCGAAAGTTTACTCCTATTAATAAGTTGCCAGGACAGCTTTTTCAATTTGGTGTGGCAGGCACTTACAACTGTTGCGATGTGCTCCTTAAGGCATAAACTTCTATCTAGTAAGAGAGCTAGGAGTTTTGCCTTAATGGCATAGCTGTGCTGGCAAGAAATATACCCGGAGGAGTTCTTCCTTTTGGCATAAACCATAAACTTTTTGCTATTAAGTATCGAGCCAGGAAAGCATCTATGATTCCGGCCAATAAAGCAGTATACCACACCGACGGAAAACTTGCTGCACATCGTTAAAGATGCTATTGCGATAAACTTTGGCCTTAAAAGCATAGAGAATGTGGTTGACTACGTGGTGAAGTTATTTGAGAGTATTATGTCGAAGACGAAGTCCAAACTGTTCTCCGGGATTCCATAAAACCAACATCCAATCCTTCAAATTGTTAGGCAGAAGACAGATGACTCAGTGTCATTTTTCGGTTGTACAGCATGGTTGTACAGCATGGAAATAACTGCGAATTTCCACGAGAAGGGGTAGCACTGCACCCATATTATAGTATTGGTTATTCTTACTTCAGGTAGGGAAAATAATCGGATGCGTAGATACATTTACAGCTATGATGCTAAATACCTTCTATTTCACTTTCTTTTTCGCTATGCGATGCATTGCAAAGGCGTAGGCTTGTTTCTCATCAAGTCTACTCTACACAACATATTACAAAATATGTGTTTCGCCAAGGACACTCATAGAGAAAACGAGCAAAATTTTATTTGGTCTATGAGTTATTTGTATTCAATTCAAACGTTTTCAAACTTGATTTGTAATAATTTTACTCCAGAATTAACTGCTACTTAGACAATAGAGCATGTAAAGGCCATTAAAGCTTCAGCGCTATGTTTATACTTGTTAACCTTTTACGGCTTTCAAACTATGCTGAAGCACTTAAAAAAGTTAGAAGTAAGCTTATATGAAAACATGCCATCACACAAAGTTTTACAACATTTTTAAACTTTTTTTATTGCAGCTGCAAAAGATTTGCCAAAAATACGAGCAAAAGTCGCAACAATCAAATGACGCCGACTGCAATTGTGTTGCCGTTGCTATTCTGCATCATTGTACAGGCTCAGCACAATGATGCGGCCGAACTTATTAGTACAACGGCGGCGGTGCCCATTGCTATGCAAATGGAACAGGAGCAGCAACTGACACGCAAAATGGTGAAACGTGCACCAAGCGGTTTTATGGGCATGCGTGGCAGAAGGGACTGGCAGGAAGCTGCAATCGATGATAGTAGTAACGCTGCTGATGCTGCACTCAATCCCGCCGATTTCGCTGATATGTATGACTATGCACAACGTTTTAAAAAAACACCAACGGGTTACTTTGGTGTTGGCGCCAAAAATGCACCAAGCGATCTGAGTCGTCTCGGTCAGTTGATACAACGTTTAGAAGAGGAAAATCTACGTGAAAATTTACTACAAGATTTCATACAACGTCTGGCATTGGATGGTAATAATGAATTGATAGCTAAACGTGTGCCCACCGGTTTTTCAGGTATGCGCGGCAAACGACCTGAACAGGAATCAGAAGAAGCTGCTGCACATGAGGACGCAATGTCTAAGCGTGCACCGGTTAACTCTTTTGTTGGCACACGCGGCAAAAAGGATGTCTCTGAACATCAGAACTACAAACGTGCAGCCTCACAGGTAGGTCACTAGCGCTTGCTTTGGCTTTTAATTGTAAATGTGTGCTTGTGCAGTTTGTAGTTTTAGCTAAAACTCTTTTAGCAGAATTTCATTTACAACTTCTTTCACAAGGCATTCGAGACGCGCGGCAAGAAACAACGCTACCTGGATTTTAACAACAAATTCGTTGCGGTACGTGGCAAGAAGAATAATGAATATGCTGTCGCTGCAGTTGAAAATAATAATAATGATGTTGATGCTGATGGCTATGAGAATGAAGTGCTATATGATGGGATGTACAATTATCCTGCGGGCAGCGGTGTATGGCAGCATAAACGTGCACCAAATGGTTTTCTGGGCATGCGTGGCAAGCGACCAGGTAAGTGTTGAGTCTTTTTAATTAGTATATTTTAATTTTTGTTTTTATTATTATTTACAGAAAGCAATATGGCGCTGTTACAATAAATCTAAAGCCACAACAAACAATCCACGCTCTAATTGCGCACCCTACTAAGTTCTGTTATAAAATGTAAATGTAGTTCCTTTACAACAAGTAAAAGTATTACAAAAAAATATATTAGTAAAAAAAAAATATGCAAAATAATCAACGGGCTGGAGATTATTTCGTCATATTTTAAACGGCAAGCCAAACAACTACATGCGTTGGCGCTACACTACGCTAAACATATCCAAAATTAAACAGCAACGTAATTTATTTTATGTCTGTAAATGTAAACTGTAATGTAAAGACTAAATTAAATAATTAATATAATACATATTATTACTTTTATTATTATTATCAAACGAGATGTCATGTTAAAGTTTACTGCGTCAAAAAAAAAATACAAAAAAAAAAAAACAATGTACTTTTGCTTTAAGCAAACATTTTTCCAATTAAATATATCAATGGAAATTTATAAATTTTATAGAATTTATTTATAGCGTACAAAACACTATTGCAAATTATTTAGCACAAATTATTATTATAAATATCTAATTGAAAATCCAATATATTCACTGTACATATTTATTTTTATTGTAAAATATACATCCAAATATATATATATATTATACATAAATAGTAATGAATATATAAAAAAGAAATTTTGCGTTTATTAAAGTACAACTTTGCGAGCTTATTAGCTAAATATCAAATTTTCTGCGCTTGTTTACTTTTGCGCGTTAAAGCTTAAAACAAAAAAATGGAGCTTGTGATAACAAACAGGAAGGCTTCATTCTATGAATTAATTGACTCGAAATTGTCATCTAGATATAAACATGTCACAAAAGTTTATTTTGTTTGCCAACTGTCGCATTAAAACAGTCAATGACAGTTTGGCAAATTAATTTTCAATCAAAAATTTACATAATATCTACTATCGTCAATTCTGTACTTTGGTAAACTTAATTATTGAACAATAATTTTAATAACGAAGTACAACAAAATTGTATGTGTTGGTGACACATTGAAAGCTTGGTATATATTCGTTAAAAATTTGTATGCAGTTAAATAATTCTAAATGGAGTAAGTTGAGTTTGAGAAAAAAGTTTTAACATATTTATCTAAACAAATCGGCAACAAAATTAAGCATGGTACAAGGTAAGTAATAGGACTTGACAACGAATGATACATTTAGGTATCAGCTAAAACATTTTGTTTAATAAAAATATATTTGATAAATCTGCAACATTAAAGCACGTATATGAAAAGTTGTGTAACTAAGTATGACATTGAATGCTCAAGTTTTTGCGCTGTTTTATAATTGTGGATGCAACATGCATTTATTGCAACACAAACGTGAGCAGGCACTTTGAAAAACGATAGATTTCACTGGCCGGAACAGCGCGGGAAAGCTAATAATAAAAGTTATTTAATCTTCGAATTAGTTGCCAATTAGTTTCACATCAAATTCACTAAAAAAAACTATTTTTGTTTTTTTTTTTTTTGACAAGTATAAATGCAAATAAATAAAAAACTTAATATTTAAACAGGATTTAACTAAACTCGAAAATAACTTGATTCTGTGAAACTGACGCTTAATGTAGAATGATACTAGTTAGTCTAGTAATAAGGTACTTAATACTAATGCAGATTACTACAGAAATATCTGCAAAATTTAAATGAATATCAGATTTCTATCTTTATTGCTCAATATCATATGAGATGATACTTATTAGCATTAAAGAACAAGCGTCAACTATTCGATTTTTAAGTACTTTCTTTTCTAGATACCGCTTTTGTTTTGTTGTTTAGCAAATTTAACTCAATTTTTTAAAGTTAGCATCTAACTCTTTAAACTTCAATTAAATTGCTTTGACAACTTTCAAAACGCTAAACTGAAAATATTTTACAACTTTGTAGTTTGATTTAAATGGCTTAGTTCTAAAATTATGTGTAATCGCTATACCAAGCTTTCAATTCAAACATTGCACTTTGTTATTAAAATTTATATACTTATGACGGGCTAACGATCAATTTTTTTTTAAACATTGTCTGCTTATTCTTCGTCAAACGTTTAAGCCCGATATTAAAAGGCAACATATTATATGTTAAGTCTTAATGAGCCAGCTCAATATGTGCTGCTGATTGGCGGCAGTATTCAGTAAATTGTTGCAGTAGAGAGGCTGAGGCACCTTTAGTCACATTATGATTAAGCTGTATGGGATCTTGAATAATCATCGGCTTTCTTAGCTGTAAGCCACAGTCACGATTTGCTTTGACATATTCAGCATAGCTAATAAAAATAAAAGAACAATTTTATTAAGCAACAAATTTTATGAATATAAATTTTTTTCCTTTGAATACATACCGCTCTGGCATTGCTTTTTCAATTTGACGCACTTCAATAGTACATAAACCAAAATACGGACAAATTACATTTGTATCATATTTAAATGTAGCATAATAATCGAAGAACTGCTTAAGATATTTTTTAGCAATCGGTGCACTGACTTCGATCTTTTCCATTTTATAATCAACAAGCGATTTGCCATCGAAATTAGCCACCCAAGCTGTATAATAAAAGTTAAATTGAACCAATCTTAACTATCTATTTTTTTTTTTTTTACTTACGGCCCACAAGCACAGTCGATTCCAAATCTAATTGCAGCTTCTCAACGGACGGCATTAGTTTATTTAGTTGAAGGAAATAGATCACCATCAATGTCAAGCTATAAGTTGAGATGTGTTCACTCAGTTTGGTGCGCTCCAGCCAGCGTTTCAGAAAGAGGCACAGACAGCGTGCTAGATAAACACGTTAAACAGTTAATTCAATGATATGGCAAATGTTAGTTCAATTTACTTACAAATAGGCTGTATTTCAAATAAAAACTCCACCAACTTTGTGTTGCAGTAACCCAAACTATTCGAAAAACCAATGTCACACTCAATGGTAGTTTGAACATGCATCACTTTTATAATGGGTACACGTGCGTTCTCAATGGAAGCTATGACTTTCCATTCCTTCTGTAGACGCAAAGCATTCCGCACCGCTTGTAGATTTTTGAGCGTTTGTGCCGATGCGCGATTCTCGAATGTGTTGAAACTGTTGCCTGTAAGTATTTTGCGAATAGCATATAAGAGTTCATACATAAGCACTTTTTGAACACAAGCTATAGTATACGCACCGATATCTACAAATATATCCAGATCTGACGTGCGCGTGCCTATGCCGGACAAGCGTGATCCAAATTTAAAAATGCGCACTGCCTGCTCCGGAAATAGTGGCGTCGCTAAATCCAACATTGCTTTTTCAATTATATCATACTCTGGCAATTTTTTCAGCTTCTCGCCTATTTTAAGATTGTCCACGAAGAAACCCGCTATGTTTTGATGTGACATCAACGATTTAGCTTCTATATATATATAAAAAAAAAATTTATTAAATATATTGTGCTCATCCTTTTACGCTCTAATGTTTATATTTACGTACTTTTAGGCAAATTTATTGGCGGATTAACATGCTTAGCCTTGTCCTTACGATTGTTTTCAACCTTTTGTTCTTTGGGTGTGCATGGATGACCATTAGTTAAATGTATAGCCGCCTGACCAATACTATTGCCAATATTCTTAAAGTCACAAGCGGAGCATATGAAAAAACGCTTAATTTTCGATAGCTCCAGCACATCCACAAGTTTTGTTTTCTCAGTGGTCATAATTTCTATCGGATCTTGATCCAAAAAGTTTTCGATTTCCTGCATTATATTGCTCAAAACAATGGTGAGATTCGGATCAATCTGCTTGTATTTCTTGGTTTGTTGCAAAGTTTGCAGAAAAAATGTAGCCTCCAGCGTTAGGGGATTAAGCTATTAGAAGAAAGTGTATTATAGCACGTTGCACAATTAAAAATACGTCTTGCACTTACATATAGCACATCCGGTGTTTCCTCAACCATTATGCGATTTTTTGTTTATTTCAATTTTTATTATTAAAGACTCTGAACAATGGATTTCCCCTACTACGTTCTCACCAGGAGAGCAGGGAAACAGTGCGGCACAGAATAGTCACAACTACTAAATAGCTAAACAATGTGAGGCGTATGGCTACGACTGACGGTACGCGTTGTAGTTTTCAGATTTTGATTTTGTTCAATATCACCTTAGCAGCGCAAATAGAAATTATTCAACGTGTTTAATAACTTTAAATGATGTATTCCGATTATTTGTGAAATAAAAGAGTCTAGGCGGCAATGTGAAGCAAGGAATTTCACAAAAACAGCTGTTTTCGGACAGCAACAGCGGTAGCACAGTGTTGAATAACAACATACAGTAAGTGTTGCAAAATAAAAGTAAAAAAGGTAGAAGAAGCATTAAAATAGAAAAAAAAACAACTGCAAAATTTTTGCAATAAGCCTTTAGTAAATACGACTTGAGTTAAATTAACAATCAAATGAAATAAATATTAAGCTGGTTGTGACAGGACATGAATACTTATGGTTTGTAAATAAAATGAAAATCACATTTTATACGCTGTGTTCCTTTTGTTTAGTAGAACACGAAACAGCCAGCAAGCGAGACTAAAGCACTGAGACGCCGCTATTAGCGCAGCCGTATTTACATATGTATATGTACTTATATATTTGGTTTATGTTTTGTAAATTTGTTTTTTATTAATATTACCACATATAGTGTTCAACCTTTTTTTCATTTACAAGGAAGTGCGCTTGTTTTTAGTTTATTTTTCCCGTATACACAAGAAATTTGCACACTCCTCACCACTACCATCACAACCACCGACAACAACATATCCAACAAGAACAGCATCTAGTAAAAAGCAACTAAATACAAACACAAACTAAAAAAAATTAATCCGCTAAGACGTCGACGAAAAAAACCCTTTCCAATAGCGCAGCTAAAAAAATGGCACAAAAATATGGAAAGGGTAAGAGTAAGTAGACCACATTAATTATAATTTATCAAGTTTTAAATCAAATAAAAGCATAAATAAAAAACACTTAATTCGCAGGCAACAAGTTTTGCGCCGCCATTGAACAAAATAATAAAAATGTACCAAGTCCCATGTTATTTTTTTTGTTGTCTTTTTAACAGCTGCCATAGAATCGGATGACCAACAAAAACTGCGTTGGCAAGTTGAGCTCGAGTTTGTGCAGTGCCTTGCTAATCCTAATTACTTGAACTGTAAGTAAACAGCTCAAGCATATGGAAAATAGTTCAATTAAATTTTACTTTATATTAATATTTACAGTTCTTGCACAGCGCGGTTATTTTAAGGATCAAGCTTTCATTAACTACATTAAATATCTACAATACTGGAAAGAGCCGGAATATTCAAAATATCTAATGTATCCAATGTGTTTGTATTTTCTTGATTTACTGCAATATGAGCACTTCCGCCGTGAAATAGTAAGCGCTCAGTGCTGCAAATTCATTGACGAACAAGCAATATTACAGTGGCAACATTATACACGAAAACGCATTAAAATGTTGAATGCCGTCAACGAAAGCACTAAGCAGGCGGATTTACCGGCTGGCGGTGCTGCTACAGGCCTTAATGCTGGCGTTATTGGTAGTGCCGGCAATGAAATAGCGGAACAACAACAGCAGCAGCAACTACAACAAACTGCAGCGAAAGGTGGTACAACAGGTCCCGCCGCAGTACAAAACGGACAAGAACAACAAACTTCGCAACAAATGAATGGTCTCGCTGTAACAAGTGGTGCAGCAATGGCGAATATTAAGTTAGAATTAAGCTAAAACTTTTTGTACGCAGTATTGTTTTATGTACATGCAAAGCATTAAATCAATTATATGTCATTACTTCAACTCAGCTCGTCTTGCTCATGTGCTTAAGTTAGTTTGTTTATTCACGAAGTTTTCTCTTTGACAGCGAATTTGTTATAGCTGAACATAATTATGTCAAGCAGCGATACTCAAAGCAAAGGACGCTTCTACGGCGTCTACTTGCTCTGCAGTCAAAGTCCAGATCGACGATATCGGGGCAAATGCTATGTAGGCTTTACAGTTAATCCAAACCGGCGTATCAAGCAGCACAATCGTGGTCGTGACTTTGGTGGCGCTAAGAAGACTAGCAATAAAGGACCATGGCAGATGGTTATGATTGTTCATGGATTTCCAAATAATATATCAGCGCTGCAAGTATGTTTCAAATATTATATTTTGTTTATTTAATACTTTTTTGAATATTTATTTTGCATTTAGTTTGAATGGGCATGGCAGCAACCAAGCCTTTCGACACGTCTAAAATCTTTTCCAGAATTGCAACGTAAACAGCCTAAGGAGTCATATTTTCAATACAACTTTCGTATACTTAGCCGCATGTTGACAATGGGTCCTTGGCATCGTTTGCCGCTGATCATACGTTGGCTGCAGTCGGAGTACGAATGTACATTTGATGTGAGTTAATTGTTGTCCAGTTTTTGTTGTTTTTGTGTAATAACTATAACTTTTTGCAGCCCCATATAGATATACCATTACATATGCAAATTGTTAGCGGAAATGTCGCTATTGCCAAGTCTCCATCATCAGCCGCCAAACGCAAAGGTGCTGTAGAATTAGCACCGCGTGCCATTTGGTCACCGGAGTGTCATTTATGCATGCAACGTATCGATCAACCTGAACGCTCTCGTATCGGCTGTCTAAATGCACTTTGTAAGCTAACATGCCACATGATCTGTCTTGCCAATCATTTAATTGCCAGCACTGGTCATGCAAATCATGGACAATACATACCCGTGTCAGGAGAATGTCCACTTTGTGAAACAAAGCTCAGTTGGGCAGAGTTATTGTTACGCAAACGCCGCATGCAATCTGTCGGCGGTGCCATCAATTCCAACGAAGAGCAGCTGGATGACTATGAAGACGATAGCGACTTTTCGGATAGTATCGATGCTAATAGTGATATAGAGTGTGACATTAATGAAGTACTTGAATTAAGCGACTAAATTTGTAGTTGTTTTAATAATTAAAAATTAATTTTCCAGTTCATTTATTATACTTTTCAATTTTTTTATAACACTGTTGTGTCTAGCCATTTTCTTTCGAAATGCTCGTTTTTCTTGAAGGTAAAACTCTTTCGGCATTTGTACATATTCTTGGCAACTAAAGATAAACGTTGTGATATTCGTATGATCTATGAGATTTTCTTCATCCAACTCATCTTCGGACTGTTCCTTGAGCAGCTGTTGTTTCGGCAATGGTTCTTCGTTTGACAAGTGCAGAACATCAGCAACTCGTTTTTTGGCGCTGGAGACGATTTGATTTGCTAAAAATATGTTTAGTTAGTATAAATTTTAAAGGAATGTATTTAGGCACACTTCTACTTTCTAGCCGATCTGGGAGACACAGCTGTTGTTCCTCGTCCGATTGTATTGTAGTGGACTCCACTAGTATATCGTCCTCCTTTTTGATTATTATGTACTTTTCAGTTTTCGGACTGTTTGACAATTGTGCCTCGTTCAAACTCTCTTCAAGGGATTCGTTACAATTTATATAATCCGCATGGGGCATTGGCTCGGCTGGTCCAATTAATACTGAGCGACGACTATTGTTAGAAATATATATCGGTTTAAAGTGAACTGAACATATAAAGAGTTCCGAGGGCGACCAATTTCCTTCTACAGCCGCAAGCCTCATCCATTTCTCGCGGCGCTCAGGATTTTTTGGAAAGGAGAACATTTTAATTTTTTTTGAGAACTCTCCGTTGACTACATAGTTTTCGCAGCCTTTATATGCACAGGTTCTGAATGGCATATTTATTGTAGTACTTTTGATCCGATGGCTATATAAAATGTATGTATTTATTTTTTGTTTGTTATGAATCGATTTATGATTGTTGTGCTTCTTTCGTGTTTGGGCCTGCTTCTTTCACATTTGACATTCACACAAATTGGTTTCACTTCGAAATCTATGGCAACACTTTCTCTGCACAGTCTAGTAACGGTAAATAGCGCCACGCTTTTCCATATTAAGTGTATTTTAATTTATTTTAATTTAATTCAGTTTTTTGAATAGTTTTTTTTTAATTTATATTATGTTTGCAAATGTTAAAAGCTACCAAGTGGAAAGAAACAAGAATGAGCCCTTTGAATGCAACACAGATCCCACATATTTTGAAAAGATAGTCAACGATATATCACCAACAATGCAAAAAGATACAGTCAAAAAATCGAGTCGATTGTGTACCGGATTTGTACAAATCTATCACGAATACTGCGCCAATACATCCATACATGGCGTCCAATACCTGGGCGACAAACGCCCGCTGAAAGAAAAAATTTTCTGGTTGTGTGTATTTATTGCGTCGATTTATTGTTGTGCCAGTTTGATTAATAGCGTCTATATAAAATGGCATGAAACGCCAGTCATTGTTAGTTTCTCAGAAAAAAGTACCCCAGTGTGGAACATACCATTTCCAGCAGTAACCATTTGTTCCGAGACAAAGCGTGTGCTCAATAGAAAAGGTATGAGCATCTGGTTACAAATACATATGTAAAAGTAATAAATTTGTTGTATCCTTATAATACAGGTCCATCGTTTGGTAAGCTCTACACACAGTTCAATGAAGATCTGAAAGAGTCACGTCCATTCCGCCCGGAAAATGTGAGTGTCGCAGAAATGACAGAGTTCCGTACGTTGCTGCATATTTGTAATACGCATGTCATTGACGAAGGAGTACAGCCGATTGCCGGTGAGGAAATCGATTATTTCGATGTACTTGATCGCATGTTGCCGCCTTTCGATCGTCATTTCTTCTTTTGTCGCTGGTTAAACCACTATAACGAGTGCGACAAGTATTTCTGGCAGACCTACACGGAGGAGGGCATTTGCTACACTTTCAATGGTCTAAAGGCTAAGGATATCTACCGCGAGGACACCTATCAGTTTCAGCGCATGCACGCAGAAGACATTTTCGATAACGAAACTTTGCTCTGGTCTCTAGAAGACGGTTATCAACCTACTAGTGGTATTGATACATACCCAGCGCGCGTACTTAGCGCAGGTTCACGTGCTGGCATGTTTATTGCATTACAAAGCTTTAAACAAGAAGTCGATTATGCATGTCGTGGTCCGGTGCAGGGTTTCAAGGTACTGTTACACTCTCCTGATGATGTGCCGCATGTGTCACAGCAATTTGTGCGCATACCAATGACCAAAGAAGTACTGATAGCAGTAAAACCGAATATGATAACAACCTCTTCGGGCATTGCAGAATATAGTCCACAGCGGCGACAATGTTTTCTGACCCACGAGCGCACACTTCGATTCTTCAAAATCTACACGCAGACCAATTGCGAACTAGAATGTTTGGCCAATTTTACACTTAATAAATGTGGCTGTGTAAAATTCTCTATGCCACGTACATTGGATACGCCGGTTTGTGCTGAAGACAAAATACACTGCTATGATCGCGCCGAAGACGATCTACTTATACACGAATTTCAACAGGGTATACAAAGTGAAATAACACAGATGCCCAGTGAAAAAGCATGCAATTGTATGCCTGCCTGCACTTCGCTCGTCTACAATGCAGAAATATCACAGGGTAATTTCGATCTGGAGCAGATGTTAGAGGCAAACGAAGATGTAGAATTTCAAGAAAATTTTCCCGGCTCACAAATGTCACGCCTATCGATCTATTTTAAGGAGAGCCAGTTTATCACATCAAAGCGTTCTGAGTTGTACGGCGTTACAGACTTTCTGGGCAATTGCGGTGGTATATTTGGACTATTTATGGGCTTCTCAATACTCAGTCTAGTTGAGGCAATTTATCACTTTACCCTGCGTTTCTGGTCGAACATGAAACGCATGGTTAAGGCGCCACACAAATAGGTTATTTGTTTGCAGCATTCCAAAGAATATTTTGAATGATTGTTAATCAAATTACTTTTGTTATTTTGTTAAATTATTGAAATTATTTATGCATGTAAATTTATTTATTTATTGTTTTTAAGATTTTGGGTTTTAGTTAACTCGCCAAAAAATATTTCTTCTAAAAAATATTGCGTTTATTAAAGGGAAGTTTACCATAAAAAATTAGGTGACATTAATAAGCACAAGTCATAATTCTTCGTTCTAAAGAATTATTCAATATCTCATTAAGATAGCAGCGTTTATTAGCTGTAGTAATTGCATATTGTGACTGTCACAAAGTCCGTAACATTCAATTCAGGTATTTAAAAACCATTTTCGGAATGTATGCGAGGATTGGTGTACACTTTCTCAGCAGTGGCGTAGCGTGAGTACAGGGAAATTCTAACCCGTGACATGAATTGAGTTGAGCAACAATTGAAAAGCGTTAAAAAGGACATTTATTTCATAGTGCTGATCACAAACACGATTAATAAAAAAATGTATAAATATATATATATGTGCATATATATGGTATATATATATACCTATGTAAATATGCTTCCTTCACTTCTTTTTTTTTTGCATAAATGCCAAAGAAAAAAAAAACGATTAAGATTTGAGCTCAACTGCCAATCGTGCTTGCTAAGTAGCAAAATTCCAGCTTTACCGAAAAGGGATAAGTGTTAAGATTATTTAAGCTATTGTAATCTCAGATTTATAAAATCTTAAACATTATTTTGCACGATTTGATATGTACTATTTGCAACATTTAATTTATTCGATATTTAAATGGTCCGATGAAATAACAACTTTTTGGTCAATAAAATGGTTAAAACAGTTCTTTACTCCAATTACGAAAAAAATATAATCAATATTCGAAGTATAATTAGTTGATATTTTCTCTTATCTTGAGTAAATTTATTTAATTAAAAAACAACATTTTGCCAACACTTTAAATTTATTGCCACACTTTACAGACGGCTAGCAGAGTTGATTTTCTTTAAAATCTGGCCACATGCTAGCTTGTAAATTTCCCGCGCTAAAACGCAAATTAAGACGCCTAAGCATAAACGCTTTGCAAGAAATTAGTTACAAATAGATATTTGAGTTATCTAGCTGCATTTTTCAACTAAAATTTTTAGTGTAATTATTTAAAATAAATTGTTAAAATTATTGTGCGCTTAAATTACAAAATAATACAAGTACGGCAACCCGGTACGCGCTTCGTTTTGCATTGTTCTTGTTCGGTTTCTTTTGTCTCTCTTTTTAGAGCGGTATTCGTCGCGTGAAGATTGTTGAATTTGTTTTCCTCGATAATTTTTTTTGTCGTTGGCAGACATATTTGGATTTTAATTCATAGTAGTGCATTTGTCAAAAAGGAGATATTTGTGCGAATATGGCAGCAGATCAAGGACAATTTCAACAGCTCCTGAGCTCCCTGCTGTCCACGGACAACGAAGTGCGCCAGCAAGCTGAGGTGGGTACTAAAGATAATAAATGCACGACAGACATGATACTTCTATAACGTAAAAATATGCCGTTTTGCAATTACAAAACACAAACTGCGCATATTGATAAAATATTAAATAATTCTGATAAAATCCATGAGACAGGCACGCGGGCATGTGCATTTTTTAAATTGAATCATTTTTTTTTTACGCTCTGAGGAAAACGTGTTTTTTCATTTGCCTCGCACATTGCGCGATTGCTTGGATGTGTGTGCGTGTGTATATTTGGAGTACGGCGAACTATATTTGGTTGTGTGTGTGTGCTTGCGTTTGTATTGGTTACCAAAAAAATTTGGTTTATAACATGGCAGCCACTGGCGCTGAAATTCATTGGCAGCCGCCACCTACAAAAAATGACAAAGAAATTGCTACACACACAGGCATAGTAATTATGTTTGTTTTGAACGTATATAATTTTTCGTAAATTTGCTTAGTTCAAAAAGCGGAAACAAAGAGCAGGTGCGAAAAAAAAAAAAACAAAATTGACCACACATAATGGCGCAGCGAAAAGTGTAGAAAGAAAGCAGCTAATGACACATTTTTGAAATGCAAATCTGTCTTTGTATATTGATCGCCAGGTGCGATAATAGAAAAAAGCATGGCGTACTGTCGGTACCACCCCACCCACTTGACATACACACACGCACAACACAATTACATACATCTATGTATATATACACATTTATATGAAGACACACACGCACGCAATAACATAACACGGCATACTACGTCGACGTTGGCGACGCCGTATGACCTTGATACCCCGCTGTGCCAGCCTACCTCCCACTTAATGTAATGATAGGATATAGGCACTAATGTATGTGTGTGTGTCTATGCCGACGATGCACAAAGTAATATTTTCTACGTTACTTAAATTTAACTGATTTTCTTTTTGTTTTCATTTTGTTCATTACATATACGGCGGCGCCCATACACCGTATTCGATTCACATCCATTGCAATCGTATAGGAAGCCTATAACAATTTGACACGCGAGGTTAAGGTAACACACTTGTTGGCCACCATCCACAATGGACAGCAGTCGGAGGAGGGACGCCAGATGGCAGCGGTTCTATTGCGTCGTCTATTTACATCAGAATTTGTGGAATTCTACAAGGAGGTAAGTGTGGCAAGCGCTTACACGTGCTAGCTCTTGTAATGTGTGAAACTTTGCACATAAGATTGTAAGCAATAAATTACAAAATTCGTTATACGCGTTTGCATGTATAGGTTCGTAATGATCGCGTTTTTCTGCCTATTCCGCATTCTACATTAATCTCAGACTACAGATAAAAAAATTTTAAGATTTTGCTATAAACATTTCTTACACAAATGCAAACGTTTCGTGAAATGAATTGAATCTCTTCCCTTTTCAAGTTCTTACTTTTATTGGACCTCCACGTGTATATATATGGAGATGAGTCATTGTACTATCTTGATCAAAATATTAAGACAATTAAGTTCATATAAGTATTGCTCATGATGAATTTTATAGGTCACATTGTATAGATCATACAAACCGAAGTCATTAATAAAAATATGTTGTTAGATCAGTGGAGGATTGTCGCATATCTATAGACTATTTAAGATTACACCCACGAATTAAAGAAATTTTGAGAATGTGTTAAAGAAAGATGTAACTGATTGTGTATGAAGATAAGAATAGATTTCTGTTATAACTGCCAAGTCATGTAGAAAGTAGCTTCATAGACATACAAGCTTTGTTCTACTTATAGTTAGTTTTATCTCTACCCGATCAGGGTCGAAACTTAATTTCTTCTAAGGATTAACCATGGGATCACTCGATTACAAGCTTTTAAAAGCGCTAACATATAGTATATTGCAGTTTTGTGATCTTTACGAGTTTATATGTATGTTTAAACCTGTTGCCAGTTAGCGTTTTTCTAATTTTATAGGCGCTTAATCTGTACACTGGGTTGAGCCAGACACGTATAAACTTGCAAAAACAAAAAGCTTTTTTAACAAAATTTTTTTTTTTTGGTTGCTTGTTTTCCGCTTTTACACGCACAGATCTCTGTCGATTCGCAAAATCAATTGTTGGCGCAAATTTTGCTTGCTGTGCAACAAGACGTCACGCCGAATCTGCGACGTAAGATCTGCGAAGTAGTGTCCGAGGTTGCACGGAATCTCATTGACGAAGATGGCAACAATCAGTGGCCCGATGTACTGCAATTTCTCTTCCAATGCGCCAACTCACCGACACCACAACTTCAGGAGTCTGCACTACGCATCTTTTCGAGTGTACCATCTATTTTTGGCAATCAGGAGCAACAATATATCGACTTGATCAAGCAGATGTTGGCCAAGAGCATGGAACCAACCGCTGACGCTGAAGTGCGCGTGCAGTCAGTACGTGCTATTGGCGCATTCATTCTTTACCACGACAAAGAAAAGGAGTCGGCAATCTTGAAACACTTTGCTGATCTCTTGCAGCGTATGATAGTTATTACTGGTGAAACCATCGAGGCGCAAGATGATCAATGTCTGTTGAAGCTATTAATTGACATGACCGAGAACTGTCCGAAGTTTTTGCGTCCGCAATTGGAGTTCATTTTTGATATTTGCATGAAGGTCTTTAGCTCGCAGGATTTCGAAGACAGCTGGCGTCATCTTGTGCTCGAAGTTATGGTTTCGTTGGCTGAGAATGCGCCAGCCATGGTGCGTAAACGTGCTGAGAAATATGTGGTTGCGCTCATTCCACTGATCTTGCAAATGATGACCGATTTGGATGAAGACGAAGATTGGGCCACCGCTGATATTGTCAATGATGACGATCACAGCGATAATAATGTGATTGCAGAATCATCATTGGACCGTTTGTCTTGCGGTTTGGGCGGCAAGTCTGTGTTGCCGCATGTCATGAATGCTTTGCCAGCGATGTTGGGTAGCGCTGACTGGAAACAACGCTATGCAGCACTTATGGCCATCTCTGCTATTGGTGAGGGCTGTCACAAGCAGATGGAAGCCATTTTGGAGCAGGTTATGTCTGGCGTGTTGAACTTTTTGCGCGACCCACATCCTCGTGTACGTTATGCTGCTTGTAATGCGGTCGGTCAAATGTCAACTGATTTTGCGCCAACTTTCGAGAAGAAGTTCCACGAACAAGTGAGTATATATCAACTATTGTTTGTAGAATTTTTGTATATAATTTACGCTTTTGTAATAGGTTGTACCCGGCTTACTTGCTCTGCTCGATGATGTGCAAAATCCGCGTGTGCAAGCTCATGCTGGCGCTGCTTTGGTAAATTTCTCAGAAGATTGCCCGAAAAACATATTAACTCGTTACTTAGACGCACTTATGTCTAAATTGGAGAACATTCTCAGCTCGAAATTCAAGGAGCTTGTGGAGAAGGGCAATAAGCTGGTACTTGAACAAGTGGTCACAACCATTGCATCCGTGGCGGATACTTGCGAGAAGGAATTCGTGGCATACTACGATCGTCTAATGCCTTGTCTTAAGTTTATCATACAGAATGCTAATACGGAAGAGTTGCGCATGTTGCGTGGCAAGACCATCGAATGTGTTAGCCTTATCGGTTTGGCTGTAGGTCGTGAGAAGTTTATAACCGACGCTGGCGACATTATGGACATGCTACTGAAGACACACTCTGAGGGTGACTTGCCCGATGATGATCCTCAAACATCGTACTTGATCACCGCTTGGGCACGCATGTGTAAGATTCTGGGCAAGCAATTCGAGCAATACTTACCGCTGGTCATGGGCCCTGTAATGCGTACAGCTGGTATGAAGCCCGAAGTGGCATTGCTTGACAATGACGAAGTGGGAGACATCGAAGGTGATGTTGATTGGTCGTTTATAAACTTGGGCGAACAGCAGAACTTTGCCATACGTACTGCTGGTATGGAGGATAAAGCTTCGGCTTGTGAGATGCTTGTTTGTTATGCCCGTGAACTGAAGGACGGGTTTGCCGATTACGCAGAGGAAGTTGTGCGTTTAATGGTACCGATGTTGAAATTCTATTTCCATGATGGCGTACGCTCGGCAGCAGCCGAATCTTTACCATATTTGTTGGATTGCGCCAAGATCAAAGGTCCACAGTATCTAGAGGGTATGTGGCTGTATATTTGCCCAGAGTTAATCAAAGTTATAACTACTGAACCCGAACCGGACGTACAATCGGAACTGCTGCATTCACTTTCAAAGTGTATTGAGACCTTGGGTCCCAACTGCTTGAATGAAGAAGCAATGAAGCAGGTTTTAGAAATCATAAACAAGTTTGTACTTGAACACTTTGAACGTGCCGACAAGCGTCTGCAAGCTCGTAACGAAGAAGACTACGACGATGGCGTTGAAGAGGAACTGGCCGAACAAGATGACACAGATATGTATATACTGTCCAAGGTTGTCGATATTGTGCACGCACTTTTCGAAACCAACAAGGCACAATTTTTGCCTTATTTCGATCAGGTAGCACCACACTTTGTCAAATTGCTTGATCCCAGCCGTCCGTTTGCCGATAGACAGTGGGGTTTGTGTGTATTCGATGATGTCATTGGTAAGTAATTGGTGGTTGAGACTGTTGGCATTGTTTGACAAATTAAATAATAAATTGATTTTATTCACAATTTACAGAATTCTGTGGTCCAGCATGTGCCCCATATCAACACGTTTTCACACCGTCGCTAATGCAGTATGTGGTCGATAAATCTCCTGATGTGCGTCAAGCTGCTGCTTATGGATGCGGTGTTTTGGGACAGGTACTTCAATTTATATACAGTGCTTGAAAAAGTTATTGACCTATGTCTGTTTCTATCTTTGCAGTTTGCTGGCGAACAGTTCGCAGTCACCTGTGCACAGGCCATTCCACTATTGGTGCAAGTCATTTCCGACCCGAAGAGCCGCGACGATGACAATATTAATGCCACGGAAAATGCCATTGCAGCCGTTACGAAAATTCTTAAATATAACAAATCTGCGCTAAACAATCTGGATGAAATCATAAACGTATGGTTCTCGTGGCTGCCCACAACTGAAGATTCAGATGAATCGACACATATATACGGCTATCTTTGCGATCTGATCGAGGGCAATCATGCTGTAATACTTGGCGCAAATAATTGCAACCTTCCGCGTATCGTCTCCATTATTGCAACCGCCTTCAGCTCCAGCGTACTCGAACCAACAAGTACCGAAGGTACCCGCCTGCTGACAATTGTTAAACAAATCGAGTCCAATCCAGAAGTGATGCAAGCCTGCGCTAGTACACTTACACCAGAACAGCAGCAGGGACTGCAAGAAGCATACCGGGAATTGGCTAATCGTCCGGCAGTTTAAAAGCGTACGTAATCGAACTGGTACCGAACCTTCTCGTCTTCGTTGGTCGTCGTCGTCGTCATTGTCTGCATTTCGAGCAGCAATTATTAATTAATATTTACATATATACCAATATATTTACATATATGCTTTATGTATGCGTATAGATTACAGTTGTAATTTATATGAATATATGAACTATATATATAAACTAATTAAATCGCGATTTTAATATTAAGCATACGTTCTCCGGCGGATTATATTTTTTTTATTTATTTTGTATCGAATTGTGCTCTTGAAATTCTTTACGGAAACGAGAACGAATATTTTCTGACTTCAGCTTGAGCGTTTTCCTTTTTCAAAATTTTTTATTTGGTATATGTTCTTTTTCGCACCGCGAAATTTCCAGAAATCGATCATAAACTAAAAAACATACAATTACTTTTTTATATAATTTGCAACGATTATTTTTTGACTGTACATGAAATTTCACGATAAAAATGTATTTAAAAAAAATATATAAGATACAATAAACACATTTAAACGAATCACATAAAGTATCAATTTGGTTTTATTTCGACTGGACATATTGTGCAAACACTCGTGCTACTAAACTAAAGTAAACTAATGGAAAATTAGGACTATAACTATTAAGCTGAATGCAGAAGCACTCATCCTAGAGTCGGATGACGCTCTATGTTTAAAATTTTCAGCGAACGGCGTCATTGAGTATATTTTTGAAATATTGAAAACAGATTGAGCCGGACATAAAGCAAAAACACACTCTTTGAACTACTGATGTATGCAATGGATTGATGTTTCATCTACGGCCACTTCAAGTGCCATCCAACTTCAAGTGCATACTTCTAGCATTCCCTTGTATAATAAAATTATTTTAATATACTTAGAGCGCGTGCTCCTTAAGACTACGTAAATCAGGATAAAGTGCGCCGGCGTTAATGTAATGAGATTCATCATGGCGCAGCGTGCGCTTATAGTCGTCCACGACAGCTTCGCCAGTATTTTTGACCATTTTCTTTGCTATACCCTTAGGTGTTATGTAGTTGACATTCTGACTCACGACAAAAGCATTGCCCACGGTATCAAATGTGCCTGCAGCAACGTTACCAGCTGAAGCGCCGTATTTATGTTCAATGATCTTCACTGAATTCTCGCTCAAACTAGTACCGAGTATTTTTGCAGAGGTTTCCAGACCATTGTAGACCGTGGTGAAACCCTCGACCGCGCCAGCTGCAATTGTCATGGCACTCTCCATTTTGCTATTAGCCTCGGTGGTGTCATAGCCAAAACCCTTCTGCAATAGACGTGAGCCTTGTGTTTGTATGTGCGGTGCCATATAACGTCCAATTGCCAGAGATGCAGTGCCCACTTTGCCGGCTACCCAACCAGTGACACCAGCAGCAGTGTGCGTCACCTTTTGTGCCACTTGAACAGAGGTCTGTAATGATGACGGCATAGGTGCAACATCAGCGGGTGCTGGATTCATTTTGGAGATAAGATAGGGTGTACTTCTCAACATCATATCACCCGTCTTTTCAGCTCCTTTTACCAGATTACGTGCTATAAAATCGGCAGCGCACACAATATGTTTCGAGACTTGTTGACTTGTATCGCGCTGTGCGCGCGGTGACTTTAACTCCTGCACAGTGCCAGCGAGCACAGCTTCGAGTAGATCCAAGAAAAACTGTTGTAAATCAGCGAGTTGTTCCAATTCATCACCAGAATTTGTAAGCGGCATATATGGTTTAGTTATCATAATACCAAAGGCATTGCCTGGCGTGTTTGCTTCCATGTCAGGAAAAATGAACGCGCCATACTCAGTGCGATAGCAATTTGTTACGCTTGGTATGAGCGTATAAATCCAGATCATATTAGGCGTAGTAGCAGCAGCTCCCGCAGCCTCTGCTAACAGCTCATGGTGCAAATCTTCTGCCGGTATGGCGCATTGTATGAAATACATGCCATTTAGAAATTTCCATTGTCCACCAACGGTAACCATAACCAGTGACATAACTGTATCGCGTGACAATGTCACGACTGCACCGCTAGCTTCGATCTTGTACAACTTCACTTGCGCTTGGAAAAGTGTATCAAACTGCACTGCTGAAGCCGAGTCTTCTGCTGCCATTAGTTGCCTTAAACCTGTAGAGATTTCTCTGTAGGTTTTCGGCGTACCACCGGCATTGCTTATATCATAAAAAGTTGCTGGGTTATCCAATAGTAAAGGACGGCGCTTAACAGCTGGTTCAATGTTATCTTCTACGCCATCCAACTGCTCCGCCTCAATGGCTTGTGTATCGACGGGCGCCAATTTGGTGCGCAAAACTTTCAGCCTGTATGTGATCTCGGTTTTAGCGCTTTTTAACTTTAGTATATATGAGCAGGCATCTTGCCATTGTGTTTCTACATCATCCAAATCATCCGGCAGTCCAACAGGTATAGAAAAAATTTCCTCAATCATTTGCAATGCTTTTTCATATGCGGCAATTGCTTCCGGCAGTTGTTCTTGCTCCTCAAAGCTGACAGCTTTATCCACCTTACTCATGGCTTCTTTGTAGGCCAAGCGTATGGTTTCGTAGGCCTGCAAAAACTCTGTTTCGGATGACATCGTGCTGAAGAGCTGTAAGTACATAAAATATAATAAATTAATGTATATAGTAATATAAAATAAAAGTTTATGTTACTTTAAACCAAACTAAATCCATGCAGCAAAAATTTAAGCAATAAATGTCTAAGCAAAAATAAGCGCAAAGTTCAACTGTCGGCAGCAACTGCGTTGGAAACTATGTATAAACAATTATATTGGCATAATTTAATTGAATTGTTGCCAATTTTCGGCCCAACAGGAAAAGCTAAAATTTAATTATGACGCATGTCTTCATCGCGCGATGTCCCAGTTTTCATTTTCCGCAGACTGACCTTTAATTTCATCATCAAATGGGTATAAACTGACGTGGTTAGTTCTCTTACGCAGACACTTGTTGAATCTCTACATACATATGAAATTCTTCTGCCATTAATGTACTTACGATCTTTGGATGTATCTGGTAATCTGCTGACTTTATGTGCTTCTTATCAGTTAATTAAATGCTCTGCTTTGTATTTTTGTTTAAACAGCCGCGAACATTCGATGCGATTCTACAGACTTTGACTTCTGGATGCTGACTAATGGAAACTTCGACTTTTCCTCATCGCGCATGTACCCAAAACATTTACAGCAACAACGACCGCAAATAATCGTAGAATAACAATTGCAACGAAGTCAAAAAGAATTAAAACTTTTAACTATTCAAATTATAATTTTTTTTTTGAAGTTCTTATGTATGCATAAGTTCAAGCCGCAGCGGTAATTATTTTACTACAAAAATATAAACAATAAATGCTGAAACGGCGTGCACGTGTTCCGCATGTAAACATTGCATTAAGATAATAAACAAAGTAATTTATATAATAATTTTGTTTTATCGCAACGCACTACTTATCAGTTTGTTGACAGTATTGCCAAACGTATGCAACAGCTGTTATTTCCCTGTTAACCATATGCAAAATGTTATGTTATCATAATGTTAAATTAGCAGCACACTGCTAATGCACTTTCAGCTGTTTGAATGCAAAATACAGAGAACTCTCCACACCTGGTCATTCCAACGCGTGCCTGGTCGTCCTCTATTTCGGCGTTCTCCAATCAAATTTCAACCCCTATTTAAACAATGTGTGCTGGAGCTCTTTCATTCATTCGAATGAGGTGACCAGCCTACCGCAGCCACTGGTCTTTTATGCACTGGACATTGTCAACCTCATCGAATAGGTCATACAGCTGGCGGTTCATACGGGACCTAAACTCGTTGTCGACTCTAATAGGACCAAAAATCCTGAGGAGAATCTTCCACTAAAAAACTCCCAACGCCGTTTCATCCGACTCAATCCCGGTCGTTGCTTCTGCGCTATACATTAGGATCGGGAGTAATCAGCGTCTTATAGGTCTTGATTTAAGTCTTATTTATTTCTGATATCCTTGCTCAGTCCAAAATATCATATATTTGCAAGCGTGATTCTTCGCCTGAACTCCAGGTTGACGCTGTTGTTGCTGGTTATTTCGTATCCAAGATAGAAGAAGTTTTTTACAGCATTCAAGTTGAAATTCTCCGTCGTCACTCAATCGCGATGACGGCGTGCGAAAAGACACCAAGTGCTTCGGGTTGTCCTCATGAGCCGACAGTGTTTTTCAATTTGTGAGAACGCCTAGCCAATCAACAATATCGTCCGGGTAAACGGACAGGAACACTTTCTTTTGGAACGGGCACTGGCGTAGGATGTATTCCATCAGTAGATTGAAAAAATCTCACGTCAGCCCATCACCCGGTCTGAAACCTCTTGGTACCAAAGGGTTCGGAGAAGTTCTTTCCTACCCTGACAACGTTATGTGTGTGCAAAGACGAACGATATTTGCTGGGATACATAGTGCAGACAGGGCGTCGAAAAACTTCGAACGTATCGTCGTACCTTTATAATTGACAAACAGGTGATGTGTGTCTTTGTTAAACTCACGCGTCTTTTACAAGATTTGTCGTAATTTGCTAAATTGATATTGTCCACTCAGTGAATCCGAATATGGCTTCAGCATAATATATAATACTCGCGTCAGGATCTTATATGCGATGGGAAGTAGACTTTTCCCCCGGTAGTTGACAGAAACTGCGGGTTCTTCTTTCTTAAAGGTAGGACAACGAACACTAAGATTTCAGTCATTGGGTTTGCGTTCATCGAACCATATTTTGCATAAAAGTTGGTTCATACTCCTAAACAACTCTTTGCCACCGGTCTTGATAAACTTAACTGGCAGCCTGCCGCTTTTTTATTTTACAGCTTTTTAATAACCTACATAGTTCGGTGGCACTACTATAGTATCAGCAGAATTCACTATAAGCAGAATTTTTCGTATCATCGCCTCCAAGTTGGTTAGAAAATTACTCCTCCATAATCTCAGTTATTCCTGAGCATCTGTAACCAGATTTCCATTATTGTCTTTAAAGAAAATTACTCTGGGATTAACGCTTCTTTCACATAACTTCTCAACATCTTCAAACTCACACATATCTTGCTCCTTTTCTTGCCGTTTATATGGCAAGATAGGTGAATGTTTTTAATATCCCAATTATAAACTTACTTAGTAAACATAATGACTAAACCATAATTTTTATAATTCTTAAAAATATAATGTGATCTACAATAATTTATAATACATATACATACCACTTTTTTTTCTGGTTATATAGTTATTCTTTTAACTATTCAAACATTCGGCCCACGGTGCACAGCTGTTAATGTTATATTGTAGAAGAAGAGTGCGCCGCTTATTGTTTATATTTTTCTCAGCTATGGCGAATTTAGATTGGTAAAATAAAAATCAATCATCTAACTTTACCATTTATAAATATAATTTTTAAATAATTCACACAGGATCTGCGTGCCACGCAGCTACGAAGTAACTAAAAATAGTTTACAAAGTTTCCGTACCTACGAACATCCGCTAAAGCTGCAAACTGTGACGGTAATTGGAATGAAAAAAGAAATTGAAATGTTAATAATTTGTTTAATAATTATATACAAACTTTAACTTAGGTCGTAGATAGCAAAGGTACACGTCCACCCAGCCTCGGTAGCAATGCTAGCAGCCGTTCCTCGAGCATGTCACTATTGGTGGAACCATTGGGCAACGCAATGGACGGCACGGATCCCTTATCACAGTTTGCGCGCCAGGAACAGGAACTTAAAGATCCACTCTCCCAAATGGCGAGTGAATATGTAAATACTAAAAACATTTTATTTTTATAAAAAGAAAGCCAGTAATTTAATGCATACTTTTACAGGAAGCACCATTGCGTCGCCGCGAGAAGCTACCAAGCGATGATAATGCACTTAATTGGAGTACAAGACGATTGGGTATACTAAACAAATATACAACATCAGAGAAACTATCGCTGTCAACAAGTTTCTTGTGTACCGGTGCTGCTGAGAGTGGCACAGACAATAGTAAGTTATATTGTGATTATTTATAATTCACATGCTTTTAATTACTTTCTTTGCAGTTAAAGCGCAAACCGTCGTTGCAGATAAAGTCAAATATCGCCTGGAGCAGTTAGATAACTTCGATGACGGTAGCATGCGCCATATGATGGATTTGACACAGCAAGAGTACATACAACGCTTCGAACAATTAAAGCAAGAGCTTGTACAATCGTGGAACAGCGATCAACGTGTCAAAGCACTTAAAATAGCCATACAATGTGCCAAAATGCTTGCAGATACTTCTGTGCTGCAGTTCTATCCCAGTCAGTATGTGTTGATCACTGATATACTGGATACATTTGGTAAACTGGTTTACGAACGTTTACGGACAAAGGCAGCTGGTGCGGCCGGCGCAAGTACCGCTGCATTGGAGCGCGAACGTGATAGTGCGCGGGAGACATGTCAAAATTGGTTCTTTAAAATTGCATCCATACGTGAGCTGCTACCGCGTTTGTATGTCGAAATGGCCATCATAAAGTGCTATGAATTTATAACGGATAAGTATGTAAAACATTGTGAAATTGTAGCAGTTTTGTTTCAAAATTTTATTTTTTGTATTTTTACAGCAGTGAATATGAAGTTGCACTACTGCGTCTTACCAAAATGTTGCGCGGTATAGCTGATCCACTGGTTTCTACCTATGCACGTTGCTACTTAGTGCGTGTGGGTGTTAAGCTGACACAAACAAAGGAATATATACGTGAGAGCTTTCGCGATTTCTTTACTGTTTATCAAATGGTAAACAATATTTGTTTTATATATTTGTAATCATATCATTCCAATGTAACGCTTTACTTTAGATTTTTAGATACTCTGCGCGTTTTAATTTACATCCGGAAATTATAACGCCAGGCACATATCTCTCACTTTTTACGCCCGCACTGGACTATATGCTGCAGGCACTGGTGCATAAGTGCGAGCTTTACACGGAGGAGATATTCAATGAATGCAAAGCGCTCAAGAACAAGTTAGTTTATATATATGACATAAATATCCTTTATATTCATACTTTAATGACTTACAGCGGTCCTCTATTGGTTTCTATACTGAACGCATTTAAGTCGGAATTCATTGCTGCCAATGCTTTAGATTTTATACAGCTGCTTATCGATTCGAATACGGCGGGTATTTCGAAAGGTCAACTCTTCCGTGCTTTGGGTAGCTGCGTCAGTCGTTGTGCACCTTTGCAGGCACAGCGCCTAGACTTTTTGAACACAGCCTTTCAAATCATTAACACCTTTACCGATCCTAATGAGTACATCAATTGTGTTGAAACTTGGGCACCATTCGTTGCGGAGAACTTTACAGTAAGCAGCACATATTATGTATTTTATTGCGCTACTAATCTACGACGCCTATTTCTATAGATCTATGAAATTAATCGTTTTCTCGGCGACATTAGCTCACGCATGAGCGTTGGTAAAGCCTACGAAAAACATTATGCACAGCTGCAAAGCATACTCGACAAAATAATGCAGCATTGCAAGCACATTGATTTGCTGTTGATACAGGATAATTTTTTTCCCTATTTGGATCTATTTCACAAGGAATCAGCAAAAATTGAAGTTTGCAAGAATATATTGTCCATGTACAAGCAACACAGCACAGATGAGTACACATACAATGCCGTCGTCACTAATGCTCTTATGTATCTCGGCAAAATATTAAATGATTCGGTTAAGTATGTCTACAGCACATCATATTATATGCTGTAAATACTAATTTTAAAAATTCACTCATACGCAGCGCACTTACCGTCGATGATGAGCGTCGTCAAATTGCACAGTTGATTAATAGTTTCATAACCAAGATCAGCTTCGGGCGTGATTTTGAACAACAGTTGAGCTTCTATGTGGAAGCACGCGGCACATTTGCCAATTTGGATGCAGTTTATATAACATTGATACATGCTGTCAATAAATTGGCAATGGAAACACATCAGTTGGTGGCTGGGCAGCACACACGTAAAACTGCTGCCTTTGTCAAGGCATGTGTTGCCTATTGCTTCATCACCATACCAAGTATTGCTGCTGTACAACAACAAATGGATTTGTATTTATTGAGCGGACAAGTTGCGCTACTCAATCTTTGTCTAGGACAAGCAGATGACTGTTTTGAAGCAGCATTGTATTTGGTTAATGATTTGCCTGCAACAGTAGAGGTCGAAGGCAAGCCAAAGAGTTTGGAAACGTATTTAGTGACATACTTGTGCAATATGTTGGCCACATTGGTTGTGGTGCCGGTTAGTGTTAACATGTTTCAAAGGCAGTATATATATTTAATATATAATTTGTTTATTTTTAACACAAACAGGATAGTCCCGAACAAGGCGTGCTATATTTTTTGCGTCTATTACTCGATGTGCTCAGCAAGTATCCCTTTAAAGCGCATAGCGCTGGACCTGTAACAGTTTATTTGCATGCACTGGATATGCTATATGTGCAAAGCTTTGAACAGTTTCCCTATCATATACCACATGGTTGGTTTTTTAAATTTGTATTTAAATTAAAATGGCAGCAATTTAAATGTATATTGATTTGCAGTTGTTTCTAACGATGAACTCTACGGTCACGATCAAAAGTTTCTTGCGGAGGTCAATAATCTATGCTGCCAGGTTATCGATGCTATATTAATACAACTGAAAACGCTTGGCGGTGCACAACAAATGCGCACACAGGCCACACTGACCTTGGATTTATTTTTACGTATTGTGCGCTACGCAGATCTAAGTAAAGAGAAAACCTTTCAACTTGCATTGAATCTTTGGCTGTTAGCTTACAAATCAGAGAGTCAATTGGATCCGAAATTAATTGTACGTTTTTTTTTTTTACTAGTTAAATGAGTAAAAGTTATATGTTAATTTTTTTATTACACAGCCACAAACGCTCAAGAGCGTTGAAGAAGCCTATAAACTGGTTAAGGACAACAATTCTCAACGTGCACAATGCATTGCCAAATTGCTCATGCGTATGCGGAATAAATAGATATCTTATGGAGCTTTTATGAATTTAGTAATATGCATTTACATATAATATATATACTCATACTGTATTAATAACTACTAAAAGTAGTTGAAATTTTAACGAAACTGACAATTATATTTAAAAATTAATTTATAACGCATAGCGTATTCTTATTCTGCAAACAGAAAGAATTTTTCAAATAGTTTTTATGAGCACTTTTCGTAAATTCATTAAGCATGGAAAACCGCTTTAGTTTGAGATGTGTGCGAGACGCAATATGCTGCATAAATTTCTCCATTTCAATTGCATATTTGGAATTTCTTTAAAAACTCAGTTTGGAACTATGTTTTATAGGAGACAACTCGTACTTTATGTGTCCAATTCTTAAGAGAGTTTCCGTTGAGCTGTCAGCCGAATTATTCAAGACTGGTGTAGAAACGTTGGTCAGGAATATGCACCAACTTTTATGAAAGATATGCTACGATGAACGCATATTCAATTACCGAAATCTCTTTGTTCTCTGTTCTATCTTCATCTTTACGAAAGGAGACTCGGCTGTTTCCGCCAACTACCTCGGAATAAGTCTCCTTTCCATCGGATATAATGCATGGTTTACATGGGGGCCCAACTTGATTGGAGGATTACGCAAGAGAAGACGACCGGTCCCGCGTTTGAGTGACCAGCTATGAAGAGATGTCTTCGTAGTTGGTGTTCAAAACTAGCGCCATCGCGCACAATATTACAGAAGCAGGCGCGCCGTCCTGAATTCGGCCATGACTAAACGACGGTTGAAGGCCGTTTTAGTAATAATCTATGACACACTAATCCCGGTCCTGCTTTATATCATGTAAGTAAATACTATTGTCATGTACGAACTGCGCGCTGTATGAGCTATTCGACCGGCGTGCTTTGGAATAAAGTGATATTGAGAGATCTCTGCTTACTTGGCACTAACAACTGGCGTTAGCGCGAACAAGATTATAACGACTAGTTGCCTAAAGGTTCAAAGCCATAAAATACAATTGTTTAATCTTCGGTATTATATCAAGGTACACATTTTCTTATATAATTTTTTGTAGTAAATAAAAACAATTTGCTCTTTACCATTTATTTATCGGAGTTTATTTTGCCTATAATTCATTAAATATTTAAATATATTGTTTATATAAATAGTACACATACAAACATAAATAATCCTTGCCGTTAACAAACATTCAAATTTAAGTTTTGAATGATTGCGATTATCTTCTGCACTCTAGTTTTTTTTTTAATTGATTTTAGTTCGACTAAAATGCTTATCAAAATGATCTAATCGGTGTACATAATTTCCATAATCATACAATAATATAATATAACATCACTTATATATATATGTATATATATATAGATAAGTATTACAATAATTACTAAATATGTATTTATTTTATGCACTAGCAGTGTATTATTTTTGCGGTGCAAAATGACTGAATATCGAAGTGCATATGCATGTATAAGGTATGACTGGAGTTGCTAAGAGGTGACAATGAGTGACAGTTTGGGCGAGAATTCATAATACAATGTATATTCAAATATAGAAGTATGATATGTGCATTAAAAAATATAACAAATTACATACAATGAACTTGGAATGATGTAACAGAAAATTTTACAATTGGTTTTCTTTCGTTTTTTTTATAATGTTTAAACTAATAGTAAAGTAAATATAGTAACAAATCATGTGCAGATATAGTTAAAGATGCCTGAATGCAAATGAATTCGTTTGACATTGACGATGTTATGAAAAAAAAGCGTTTGACATAGACAAAGGCATATTTGGATTGGTATTTTGGTCACGATTTGCTTTGGTTAGCACCACGAAAAGAAAGGACTCTTATTCTGGAAGCGCTGCGTAAACGAGAAGAAACGACTGCCACTGGAACTGAAAATAATGAATTTTTAATTAAAATTTATAAAGTATTATATTAAAAATAACCAACCGTTCTACAATTACAGCAGGCATTTGCACCAACTGTACCGGTGATTTGCCATCTTTTAACGCCTGCGTTAGATTCAATATTTGGCCACGCATCACAGACATTTGACGTTCAAAGAGACGCTTATCAAAGCCGCGATCTTGCTGCAAGTGACAAGGAAAAAATGAATAATGAAAAAAAGAAAAAAAATATAGCATTTATCTACTTACCTGAAAAAGATAAAGCAACTCTGTACAAATCTCCTCAACGAAGTTCATATCAGAGAGTTGCGGCAGTACCAGCTGCTTTGTTTCCTCACTGAAAGGCACCTTTGCTTGCGGCAACCACGCCCAGTGATATGGATATGCACGCCACGAATCGGGATGTTTAAATGGAAATGCCAGTCCATTATCAATTGCAGCAATTACTATTTCCGGCGATTCAACCATATCCCAATCAAGCGTAGTAATATCCTTACGACTTGTGCTCGGTTGCTCATCATAATCAGTCTTCGCCACTATATGCTCTTGAGTATCAAGACTATATGCGTCTGTTGATTTATGCAATGTAGTCATTTTCTTGTTGCTGGTCGGCGAATCCAGCTTTATAATGGGCTCCTCTGTAGTTGACGCAGCATTTTTATCATTACCAACGGCAGGCGCTATATTCATGTTTTCTTGTTGTTCGACTGCCAACGTTTTACCGCCAGTACCGGTCACTTGATTCTCTACACGTGCTGGACTATAGCGTATCAACCAGTTATCATTGCCGCGATCCGTATTGCGTATTATATAATCCAAAACAACGAGTCGTTCAAATTGCAGCTGAAACGATTTGGCTAACTTTTCGGGCAGCGGCTCATTTTCAAAACGTCTCAGCCAATAATCAGCATCCTTGTAGCCTTCGACAAACAGCTGAAAGGAACCAGTCTGTTAAGAGAAAACAAATGTTAATTAATTTGGTTTATATATTTAGCAACTTTTTACAAACACACCTTAAGCGGCAAACTCATACGATTGAAGTGCGCCGATGGATAATGTTCCTTTATGCGTTTCTTTAGCTTAGCCTTCTGTCGATCAATGCGCGCATAATTAAAACTTTCCGCAACTAGACGTACAACACGCGTTTTCGGTACAACATTTAAATTTAATTTTCGATCGACCAAACTGGCACCGGATTCCGAAAGATAGCTGCCGACAAAATTAAAAATATGCTTAATAGTTTGTTGAGCTGGTATATAATATCTTACAACTTACCCCTGATTGGGTATAAGACAGGCACGACCGAAACAGCAGGGACAGCACAGCTTATGCATCCATTTGATCCATTTGGGATTCAGTTTGCCATATGGTTCTTCATCTTTTGGCTTAAACACAGCCAATGTGCGCTGCAAATTTAATGAATCACTTTTTAGAAATATGTTTATTTACAGACCATATGTGAAATGACTGAGTTTATGTACGACTTAACAACCAAAAGCAACACAAAGACAAACTTGATTGTGCTGCTTCCCCGTTTTGCAGTCGGGCTATTACTCTAAGCGTTTTGATGATACAACAACAGCAGCAAAACTTCGACAAAAGTTGTTTGTTTGCGAACGCTTTAATGAAATTTATTGGATAAAATACTTACACCCGATGCATTCTTTACAAAATATGAGCCACTGCTGCCTTGATAGATACGCTCCGGCATAACACCTTGTTCAATGGCATACTCTGCTTGTGCAACAAATTCTTGAAAACTGGGATCATCTGTAAAATGCGTAAAATTAATTTTTAAACATTAATTAAAATATTAAAAAAGTAATTTAAAATTAACAGTAAACAACTTCTAAACCAGTTCGTGCGTAGCACCATGACACGCCATTTGATGCGTTGCCTTAAAACGCAAACAAAAGGACAGCGCATAGCTGGTATGTGTCTCTAAAGTGCGTGTTTCCACTTTGGACATACGTTTCGAAATGACACAACGGTGTGGTTTGTGTACACCTCACAAGCGACTCTTCGTTCAATTTGTACGCAATTACAATTTCAATATTTAATATTTTAATGAAAGCACTAAAACACTTTAATAGATATGTGTGTCTATAAATCTTGTAAAACTTAAAAATTGATAAACATGTGCTACACTGTAAGAAATTATAAGTATTTGTTGGTGGGGGAATATATGAAATACTTCAAACGACTTTTTCAATTTATTTAAATGCGACACTGATCCCGCCAACGTTTACCAATAAACCACATCGTTTACCTTAAAAAGGGTAAAACGAACGCCAGCGAACATTGTCCTTAACTTTTGATCAAATTTGATATTGATTTAAAGCAGAAACGACCTCATTTGGTGAAGAAAAAATTGCTGTTCTTTCAAGAATATTAACTGATGTAGATGTGTGCAATTACCATTGCAAAAAAATTATAAATTTAACTACGAACTGCTATCCTATCCAACATATTCCCCAGATTTAGTCTGCTTTGTCTATTTCTTACTTCACGATTCCATAAAAGATTGGGCGGTAAGAGATTTGGGTCACTGAAACCTAACGCTAACGATACAAGACGCCCCGACGGAAGAGAAGAACGATGATGCTAAAGATAATTCTATGACCGCTTGTAACGTCTATACGAACGCGGTTCCAAACACGATGTAAAAATCGTGCTTAGCGATTTGAACAGCTAAATTGGGAAGGAAGGAATCATTGACCCATCTAAAAATTTCACGATACTATCTACAATAATGGAGAGAAGCTAATCGATTTTGCCGCCGGTCGAAACACGGTAGTCAAATTGATTATGTTTTGATTGACGGCACGCACCGTGTTGGACGTGCTGACCACTATTTTGTCGCAGCCAAGGTACGCACTATGCTATACAACAAAAGCTAGCTGTCGACAAGCTGCAATCACAACAAACCGCCGTAGCCTTCTCAAACACACTCTCACGACTGATCCGGGTAACCTCTCCTAGCAGTAGAAACATATCACACGCTCCATGGATAGGGCGGCCAAGGAGGTCATTAGTTATACATAACATGTGAATAATTCGAGGAGTGTCGTAATGCTACTACAGAGAATAACGGTTCCTATCAGCGACCTCGAGGAGAGAGGAGAAACGCTTTCTCAGCCGCAAGGGAAAATGGCGGGAGTTAGAGGATGTTGAGAGTTTATGTGACAGAAATGAAGCTCGAAAATTTTGCCAAAGATCAAGCATCTGACCAATGGTTTTAAACCAGGAGTAACTTTCTGTAAAGACGAAAATAAAAATCTGGTTACAATTGCACAGGAAATACTGAAATTATGGAGGAGTAATTTTTCTAACCTACTTGAAAATTCCGTGTTCAAGTTCCGGTGAGCACATTATAGTTAATCATAATGAATTACGACCGATTTTAATATTTTTTTGTAACACAAAAGTGAGTGTGGCTACTAAAATTATTGCGGGAACTGCGCCACCTCGTTGCGTAATGCTGCAATTTATCAATTCTGGAGAGAATGAGTGTGAGTTATTTGTGTAATTTATACAGAAGGCAGCGAGCAAAATAGAAACCACTGGAAAAAATGGGCGGAGTCAGACCTCTGAATTAAATTCGTCATAAATCTAAAACTTTGTGAGGAAGATCTATGAAGCTTAGTATTTATAAATAGGGTTACAGGAATAAATAAATGATGCCTAAACTTTTTCATACAGATGATAATTTTGATAATTTTCAGTGCACTGATAGAAAGATTTTTTAAAAACAGGTGAAATAACTAGTGGCATCAGTATAACGGGCGAACCCATGGGTGACTCAGTTTATACTATGAAAATTATTACGAGTATATATACTGCAGGGATCCTTGCTCAGCACAAACTAAATAAACACTTTTTTTAATTTAAACTACTTCAGATTAACACTTCTGCAGGTTTGCGATAATATTTTTTTCATTAATCTTTGGTTTTTTTTGTTTCTTTCACTAAGTTATTTTAATTTCGCGCAGTGTATGTCAACATTAACTGACTTGTAAGCTATTATCTTTCACAATTGCTAAATAATTGTTATCCGTTAAAGAAAAAAATATAAATTAATTTTCTTTTTTACCATTAAATTGCGCCGCAGCAGGTTGCGTGCGATACTCAGTTGAGGAATTGAGGCTTGTCATTGAAATATTTTGCACAGTTGACGACATTTTAAGGACTTTAATGTAACACGCACTAATCACTGCATTAAAGAATCGATAAAACTAAGAGCCGTGCGCTCGATAGCTGCAGCAGCCGCAATTGAAGACCGACAACTGTGTGGCTCGGGCCTTTAAAATATTTAATATAAAGTCAAAGTTTTAATACAAATAAAAAATGCTACGTGCCAATTTTCTGTTTAGTAGCTTTAACCGACGTCTGAAACTGTGTGAAGCGTGTGTGCGGCGGCGGCGGCTGCTGTATCTCAGCAATTTACTTCGGCAAACGACAAACATATGACGAAGAGAATTTAATCGCGTTTCGTACTCAGCGTTTTTCGGTCTTCCCCCAAGACTCTTAAATATGTAGGGAATGCACCACATGGCATATGAGTAAACTCATTTTAATACACAACATGCGCATATGCCGGAATGGTGATTTACGTGGTTAAAGCTACCCACTAACCCGCTATCTTATGCCACCCGCCACGTTGTTGTTGTTGTTCTAGTTACCAATAAAATCGAAATTCTCGTTAAACTCAAAAGCCAAATTGTCCTGTTCGAAAGGCCAAGTCTGACATATGGAGAAGACATGTTGTATGAAATTTTCTTCTTGATTAATGTTAAAAGACATTGTTGACGACGACGACATGGCGCAACTGAACAACAATGCCATTGCTGTTCGGCCATGTTAATGGTTATTTCTTTTAACCATGGATTGTTTAAATTTGCATTCTTATCAATTGGCCGTAACGTATTCAAAGTGTAATAAAGTGTGTCGTCGATTGTCGACCTCGTGTATAAAAATTTTACCGTGAATTTTTTTCACTTTTACTAACTTCTTCTGTACTTACACATAAACTTGAGCGGACAATTGGCACAATGGCAACGCGGACGTTCAATTTGCAGGGTAACCGTATCGGTTGAGTCGCGTGTCATGGACGGTACATTTATAATATAAGGTACATCTGTTTCCGAACCCGATTCAATGAAGTTCTTATCCTCAGCGCACAGCTCTGCACAGCAAATGCATTCATATTTTACCGTAATATTGGATAATGTTGTTGCCAGCGATGTTTTGCTGGTTTGAGCGTACACTTCTTTTTGCGGTGTTGGTGGCGGTGGATCTTCATCACTGCCATTTTGTGTTGATATACGTACTGTATTCGTATTCGGATTGTTAGTGGGTCGACCGGTGTTAACTGAATTTCTAACCCGTGCTATAGTACTCCATATTGGACTCGAAATCATTGTTATAGGCGTGGAGAATGCCATTAATATGGCATATGGCAAGGATAGACCAAGAATTTGTTGTTCATTTTGTGGCTCTTGTTGTTGTGGTTGTTCTGATGCTGCTGGTGGCTGTTGTTCTGGTATTTGTACTTGCACTTCATCTTCTTCTTCTTCTTGCTTTTGAGATGTCTCAGTTTTAATAGTTGAATTTGTCGTAGCATCATCATCTTTTTGATTTTCGGCAGTTGACATTTGTGATAATGCGTGAACTTTTTATTCTGCTTTAATTTTATAATTGACATTTAGGCTACAAACATTTTTAGTTTCTATATTGATATCTTCTATATAACATTTAATTTTGTTTAATTTTATCTGTTAAAAATTGCAGTAGCCATATATATAGATATATGTAAATAAACCATACAAAATTTGTTTTTCTTTGATTTATTTTTTTGTTTAACCAAAAACAAATTATTTTTGACATTTCTGCATTAATCAAGTTTGGATAAAATTTTCATCGCATCGAATTGAATTTATTGTCATGTTGGACCTATATAGCCAGAGAACCGAGAATTTTTTCAACAATAATGTTTATTCTTGACTGATCGACTGATGTTTTTTCATATTATGCATGTATTTGTAAGTCAAAGATATGTCAGCACGATTAGAATAAGTTATTTAACATCTTAGAAATTTCGTGGACAAAAAACTTCGGGGGTATTCACACACTGTCAGCCGATGCCAAGTCTGTGTTAATGTATATAAAGCAAAAGCAGGAGAAGAAGATCCCATAAAGTATATTATATACTTGATCTTCATCAAAAGTCAAGTCGATATAGAGATATCTACTTCGCTGTCTGAAGAACACGTTTTTTGCTAAGTTTTTATATTAAAAAAAGTTTTCTTAAATGAGCTAGAATCGCCAAATTTGGCGAATTTTTGAACCACTAAATGCATTAGTCAGGTTCAAAAACGGCAGTTGATATAGACATGTCCAGTAAATCCATGAAGAATTTGGAGACAGTAAAAAAAAAAGCCTTTAAATTTGGATATTTAGGCTCTTCTATTCCCTCTGCAGATAATTAGTATTTAATGAACATACCATGAGGTAGCACTTATCACAAACTGACCCTCCTTTTTTAGTTTTTAAATGAAAAATGTGGGTTCTTGTTATTGCTTAAAGTTAAAAATGTAATGTGTTTACTTCAATTCGAATAAAATATTCCATACATGCGCATATGGAACCACTAGAATGGGTAGCACTTATACACTTCCAATTCTTCTTCTATTTTGTAAGAAATATGCAACGAAAGCTAGACGTCGGCAAGCTACAAGCTCTCTTCTCAAGATATATGTCAGCAGCTGAAACATATCACCCACTCCATGGATAGGGCTGCCAAGGAGGTCATTGGTTATACAAAACCTGACTAATTCTAGGTACGATGAGGAGTATCTATCACCGAACTCTCCAGTCGAAAAGAACGCGAGCTGTTAGTGAGTGATATTGAAAGAAACAGAGAGAGGTTATGTGACAGAAGTAAAGCTCGAACATTTTATCTAAACGTCAAGCGTCTGACCGAAGGTTTTAATCCCACAGTAAATTTTTCCTCAAGACGAAACTGGAAAAGTCATTTTTCTTACCTACTTGGAGGTGAAGAAGCGCATAATAGCGCTGATAGAGAAAGAACACCGAAACTACTAGTTAACGATAGGACTATAGTAGAGCCACCGGTCTATAATTAGGTTGATTCGGTTGTTAAAAAGCTGAAAATAACAAAGCGGCAGGCTCTGATGGGCTGATCAGTAGTATTCACCAACTTTTATGCAAGATATGTTACGAAGAACACATACCCAATGACTGGAATCTCACTGTTCTTTGTCCTATCTCTAAGAAAAGAGATAGAACAACTACCGCGGAATAAGTTTCCTTTCCATCGGATAGAAGATCATGACGCGCGAATTGTGTAATATGCTGAAGACATATAAGGATTCACTGGAACCAGTGACCAAATATTCATATTACGACAAATCTTGCAAAGGACCCGTCAATTTTAAAAAGACACACAACACCTATTTGTCAATTATAAATCCGCTTTCAATACGCCTATACGATCAAAGTCTCTCGACGCCCTGTCTGCACTAGGTATCCTAGCAAAGATCGTTCGTCTTTGCATGATGAACGCCGTCATGGCGTCTTGGACGGCCAATGACAATAACGAATATCAACTTCAATGTCTATTTTCGATCCGAAGTAACCAGCAACAACAAAAATCAGTAAGAATCATGATTGCAAATAGATGATATTTTAGACTGAGCAAGCTAATTAGTATAAAACCCTCTTTCAGAAGTCGAAAATTAAGATCTACTAGGAGCTGATACAACTGGTTTTACTGTATAGCGCAGAGGCATGGACCGTGATTTGGTTAGATGAAACGGCGTTGGAAGTCTTCAGAAGAAGATTGTCCGCAGGATTATAAATTTAGATTGGAGCACGACTAGGCACGCGGTGGTTATTCAGGTATGGAGAGATCTCTCTGTACTTTGCACAACTGACGCCAGCGCGCACAGGACAGCAGCTGCTGCACTTTCCTGAAGGCCATCTAAGTAAATAAGTCACAATATAGTTTTGACTCAAAAATAGAAAATACGAAGTAAACATTTAAGCTAAACAGAAGGCGAACTTCTGCTTTTTGTGCGTTATTTTTGAATAGATCAAGAATAATCAAAATAAATAGAGGAAAAAACTAGCATAGTATTTGCTTTAAACATACAACCTTGTAAATCCTTCCCTAAACCTGTAAAGTCATTACAGTCTAGACTATTATAACTGCGTAGTGTACAATGTAGTTCATCAAATCGACTTCAATACTTGTTAGTTATGTGTACAGTAAAAAAAACTTAATTGCAATGATTCATCAAACAAATGTTTAAAAATTAGTTCTTATCATGCGGTTTGCCGCCTACAATATGCAAAAAAAAACACTATAAAAAACGATAAGCCTAATAAAGAAAACGCTTGTTAAGTTTTTTAGAATAACTACACTGATTATGCTAGTAAATTTTAGTTACGCTGCAAACTATTTTCTTTGATATGGCTTCTTTTGCACTGCATGACTTAAATTGCCCCCGTTTCACAAAAGTCTATATTATGTACATCATACGCGTATGTATTATATTACTCACCGAGAAACGAGTTTGTTGCCAGATCAACATGATCTTGGTGTTGATGATGGTGACCGCCAATGTTATCCCGTTCGCTCAAACGACTGTTATGACTGGCACCAAGCAATGGCTGTGATTCACGATTATCGAACGACATGCCTTCGTAGTCGATTTCAGGCACTAGACAAATATCATCAATGTCCTCGTGTGAGGAAATTAACGTTGGATGATGCTGCTGTTGCTGCTGATGATGAATCAAAGGTATACGATTGCTAGACGTTTGTGAACGTTTTGTATATGGCCCCAATAACGTTAGTGGTTGTTTTTGTGGTGAACCTGCTGCTGCCGCCGCCGCCGCTAATGATGATGCGTTACGCTTTGGCGTTGTTAGTCGACTACTTGCATCGCCAATTACAGCGGCAGTCATCATATCTGCTGCTAGCGGTGTACTCTTAATGCTACGCTGCTCTTTACTCAGTTTTGTTGGTGTTGGCGTTGAGCATGAAGAGAGTGATATGATGCTGCCATTGTTATTGTTTTGTAATATAATTTCTTCTTCTTCATCATCTGCACTAATAACATCGCCGTAGTTATTAAGCAATAGGAGCGGCCTTTGTTGTTGTACTTTCTTTTTCTCTTTGCCATTGGTTAGTAATTCTGTTGCATTATCATCTGCAACTAAATAATCTATATGATCGCCAGCATCTTCGTTCATGCAATTGCCGGTGGCATCAATCTCCGCCTCATCATCATCACTAATGTCGTCGTCGTCGGTGACTGATAAGAGTATTTGTTCTTTTCTGTGTTTCCTTTTTGTACGGCGTTTATTTGTTGTGTTTATTGCCGACTTGTTATGCACACCGATTGTGTTAATCTGCAGAGTTAGAGATAAAGTTATACATATATTGAAATTTGAATGCATTTAAATGTTGTTCATATCATACCTCGACTTTTGTGGTCAACTGATTATTTGTAGGTTCGAAGCCATTTAATTGCGCTGTAGTATGTGTCGGTGTTGAGACATTTGTACCATTTGCAAAGTCACCAATTAAGTCAACATCTTCCAATTGTACAAGCGGCTGCTCCGGCCGGGACATGTTTCCTTTTGTATATAGCTGCAATTACTATTATTCCACTGTGCGGCTGTTTGCTGTGCAATATGTTGCGAGTTTTTAGCGTGTGATGTGCCTGTCAACGTCCGACGTCTGCCTTTAACCCACGCAGACACAACAAATACAATAAAACAGTACAGTAAGAACAACAACAACAACAATTACGAGGGTATCAGCAAAACAAAGGAGACGAATTTTTGTTTTTTGTATTTAAGGTACGTGTTGTTGTTGCTGGTTCGTTATTAAATTACGCGTCGCTTGTCTTGTCCGCTTGCTCATCCAATGCGTTATCTACTATTTGAACAAATGTACACGTATTTTCAAGGCTATATTATTTAATTATTTGTATTTTCGTAGCGCGTTTCCCACAGTTTATAGGTTTTTGTATAAATTATTGATTTCTTCTCAACTTAACAACACTTGGGCTTATTTTGTTTGACTGCTTAAAGTTAAACGATTTCGTTGTGTTGCGCTTTAGTTGCCCTTATTGCATATTTTGCATTCGTTTATAAGTATTTTTACGCCAATACTATATAAAAGAAACTAAAAACTATGCGCATTTTCAGCTTAATCATACACAAGCAGAATAATTCTGCTAGCTTCATCTCGCTCTTTCGCTAACGCACATATCATATGCAAAATAACAGCTGTTTGAAAAGCTGTGTTGCCAGCTTGTTGCAGTAATCATATGTTCTATTTAATGTTGGGGGTGGTGGATATGAACAGGCGTTTTTATTTTCTGTTTATTTTTATTAATACTTATTAACAATAATAGTTTATTAAATATGTATGCAACAGTTCACATCAGCGTTCCACATCATCCCCTACGAATTTATGCGTTATGTATGAGCTTAGCTTCTGTATGTTCTCCAGCACCGCAGTCAGTTCACGTTGTAGATTAGCGCTCTCCACCACGTAATCCACACACTTTTTAAACTGTTCTGCTGCATCACGTAGTGAACGCGATGGCAAACGGCTGAACCAGTGCATTGGCTCCAAATAGCCTTCGTTCTTATCGACTGCATGCTTCTCGAGTGCAACTTCTGTGCCAGCAATCATTTCCTTGTTCTGTTGATCCTTAACGCGGCATAATGCATTGAATTCGATGCTGTTCTCAGTTGGTATCTGTGCAATGCTAATAGCCATGGAACTCTGCTGGAAGCGGGTCTGCGCTAGTGACAATTGGCCGCCGGAAACCAGACGCTCAATATTTACACGGCACTTTGCCTGCTCCTCTACAAGATATAATGATTCGAGCAGCAGTGCATCGCGTAGGCTGCCTGCTTGTTCCTTGGTGACGGTCATAGCTGAGCAGTAATACTTGAACTTATTACAATTATGTGTAATGAAAACTGTTCGTCAGTGAAAATTGTGTTTAACTTTATGTTGCCATTCTGTGGGAATAGTATGTCATATGACCGTCAGTTACTTATGTGTTACTCAACACTGTACTAATATTTAGAGATGGACAAATATAATTATGTATTGTGAAACATTAGTTTACTTTCTAATAAATTATATGATTAGAAAAATTATTACAAAGAATAGTTTTGTTCGCGTGTACAAATTTAATACGCAAATGTGACATTCAAAAATGGCTTTGAGAAGTGGTTGGTAAAGTCACTTAGGTTGATTCCCTTTGTTTAAAAGCCGGTTTGAACAAGCAACTGAAATTGAAACTGAATTTTGAAATTCAGTCCTCCACCGCAACTGAATTCAGTACATATAAGACTGAAACAATCTCAAAGTATTTCTTTCAGTATAAATTGCTAATGTACTGATTTCAGTTGCTATGTAGGACTGAATTCCAAAATTCTGTTTCAGTTGCTAATGTACTGAATTCAGTTTCGGTTTTACGGCCTTAAAAAATGCCTCTCTTAACGCCTGTTGTCACATACAACAGAAAGTGAAACGAAACAAAAATTGATTTTTAGTTTCTATTCAGTTGAAATTTCAGTGGGGGGTTGCCGCATAGAACCGAAACTGAACTGATATTAAATGTCATTCATTCATCATTCATCACTTAATATTTTTATCAGTGTTATATTTTGTATTTTTCTGTCATTAAGTACTGAAACATGTCAAAAGTACTTTTTTCAGTTTCAGTTGCTGATGTACTGAATTGTATTTCAGTTGCTGCGGACGACTGAATTGTAAAATTCAGTTTTAGTTTCAATTTGCAGCTGCTAGTGTACTGAATTAAGTTTCTGTTGTATGCGACAACAGGCCTTTAGACAATTTTCGCAAAACACATTTGAATCTTTTTATTAAAACTAATAAAATGTTCACTAAAAATTACAACAAAAAATAAATTCTTATCCGGAACAGGGAATTTTTTGTTTACCCTTTTGCGTTAATGTATGTTCAGACTATGCCATCTATTTGGCTAAAATCTGATTTTTGAACAAATTCTCCTGAGTTTTTATGACACCTTTAATTTAAGTTTTTAACTATTTTCAGTGCAATATGATAAAGGTTTCTATTAATCCCAACATTCCCTCAATATATGAGATATCGGTTTGAAATTCCGAAATGTATCCATTTATATCAGAAGAGAAACAATATATCATAATAAAAATGAGCGTAATTTAGCTACAACCATATAAAAATACTATTTAATAAAATTCATTAATCATTTTTAAGTTGTAACTACATTAAAAAAAAAACTGGTTGTGATATATATCTATACACATATATAAGTTATTAAGAAGTAACATATACAAATGTTTACAAACTTACACGATTATTTTGAGGGTTCGATCTATTCATTGCCCTAAATTTAGTTTGAAGTGTTGTAAGCAAGTGTAATACGGCACTCAGCAAATTATCAAAACTTAAAGCACTGTGCTTAGCTCACGAATTGGTCAACACTACTTAGACTTGTTGGTCTCATTACTTTTTTGACTGTTGTCCGAGGAAGTTCTTTCTTGATAATATTAAACTTATTCGAATGAGTTGAAAAATTCGAACGCCAAAATGGACGAACTAATGGACTTTTTCGATCTGACAAAAGATTTTCAACGTGTACAAGCACCATCAGGTTGCATTACGGGCAATGTAAAGGTGCTGAGTGGAGAATCTTTTGATTCTAAGCCTATTAAACGTGAACATATCGGCACAGAATATGCCGACGAATTGACGCGACATGAGAAGCGTAAAATGAATGATGTATGTGATAAGCTGTGGGGTTGTGTGTGTGAGTGTGCAACGGCATGTTAAACTGTTTGTATTATCCTTTGCAGTTTTTTACGCCTCAACAAAGAAGTGTTTCTAAATTTGATACAGTTGAATCATTTGACAGTGACGATGAAGAGAATTCCGTTGCTAAAGACGACTACGACGAAACACAGCCAGAAGAACGATTCGATGATCAATTCTATGATCAATATAAATTCGATCTGCAACGCGACAAAACACTTCCGATTTATCAGAACAGAGATGCAATTGTGAAGGCCATAAACGATAATCCAGTGGTCGTACTGGAGGGCAATACAGGCTGTGGCAAGACTACGCAGGTGAGTATTTTAAAAACGCGTCTCATTTTTTTTTCGGAAGCATAGCGTTGCTTTGTTTTGCTATTATTTTTTGTGCGTTCTTTCGTACTGTTTACGAATAACGGTTTAGAGGGAAAGCTTGACAAAGGTAATTGAAGCTTTTAATATACCCTTCTTATACGTTAAATGAGTAGATTTATTACAGTGTATAGAAAAGTTTGTAACAATTGCAAAGTTAAATTATAATCGTTAGCTGAACACACACATGTGCATTTTGCAATAGTGTGCGTGTACTACGCATAAATGTTTTTCTCTCCATTTCGCACGTGCTGCCGATTTGTTTTCTTTTGCTTTTTAATAGTAGTTCCCCCTCTCATGGCTAATATTATTGAAAACAATTTTTTATACACAAAAATATTTAATGACTCATAACAATTTATTACTTTATTTCGTTGAAGTTCCACTAGGAAACTCTTCAAATATTTCTAATACATTACAAAGTGCTTTTTCTGTTGTTGTTTCATTGCCGGAACGATCGTACAAACTTAATTCATTACACACATTAGCCGCTATAAATTGTATATATTTTTTTATATTATGTGGATAGGCTAGATCATAATAAATATGTTGATTTTGTTTGTTTTTCGGTATTAGGAAACAAGTTGGATAGCAATCAATGTTGTACTCAATATGCGCATAATCAAAGCCTAAATAATTATTATCCACATTGACTTTGACTACAATAATACATTCCTTTGCTAGTTTTTTCGCCAATTTCTGCAATAGTGGTTCATGAAATTGTGTATAATAGTTTAATGGATCACAGAAACTAAAAAATATGTCTTTATCTGTATTAGCCTCCAGCACAGCATAAAAGTTTTGCGGCATTGTTGCATGCTCATCAGGCTGCAATACTGTCGCTAAGAACATTTGTTCTTTGCTTAATTTATCACAAAAATCCATTAAATTTTTTGAGTTAGGCAGCGTCGGCAGTTGATATTGTTTACCTTGCGCATCCACCGCAAATATCCAAGGCATACGCTGTGCATTGAAAGCGCCATAATCGTAGGCGCTTAGTTTATGATTGAATTCTCCAATGGCACTTATGTCCGCAACGAAAAACTTTATACGAGTTTTATGTACTCTGGCTACGTTCTCTAATAAATCCAGCCATTTTTGTAGTTTAGACGCATGTTGCTTGAAATAGTGGAAAGTAATGATGTGTAAATGTGGTTCCGTCTCCTGTGCTGCATTGTTTGGTGTGTATTCCTGCAGATAATCTTTGTATTTTTCCAAATCCATATTTTCTGTTGTGGTATTAATTGCCGGTGTATAAAAATATTAAACAAAACGTTCGTCTGCTTTCAGTTTTAATTCACAACTAAGTCTGAACTCAATTATTTCAACAGTTTTTGTACAAAAGTCGCGCTGCTTAAAGCTCATATGAGCGAGCTTTTTCAAAGTTTATCTACTTTTCACACATACGAGTATGAATAGTATATTAAATTTGACACGAAGTTTGCAACACCATAATATAATGTTTAAACATTCTAGGAAAACTCGTATAGAATATACGAGCTAACATTGTCTGTGTCTCTGTATGAATTAAAATTTGATCTATCAGGTTTCATACAATTTTAAAATCAGTATCTACTATAGTTGGTAGAAGTTTGCCTGAAGAATTCGCGGAATTGTACGGCGGTTCAGAGATTACGGATTGTGAATGATCTATGTACTTAAATGGGCGTCAACCGTTTTCCGGTCATGGACGCATCCTGTGCGCGCTGACGCCAGTCGTTTTGAATGCCAAGTACAGAGAGATCACTCCATACCTGGTCATTCCAACGCGTGCATTAGATTAGATTTATTACAGTTTATAGAAAAGTTTGAAACAATTGCAGAGTTATATTATAATCGTTAATTGTGTGTATTCCTGCAGATAATCTTTGTATTTTTCCAAATCCATATTTTCTGCTGTGGTACTAATTGCCGGTGTATAAAAATATTAAACAAAACGTTCGACTGCTTTCAGTTTTAATTCACAACTGAGTCTGAACGCAATTATTTCAACAGTTTTTGTACAAAAGTCGCGCTGCTTAAAGCTCATATGAGCGAGCTTTTTCAAAGTTTATCTACTTTTCACACATACGAGTATGAATAGTATATTATTTTTGACACGAAGTTTGTAACACTAATTAGGGGTTTTAGAGAACATATTATAAAGTTATAAATTATTGATTAGCTCGACCTTGTTTGTATGCCTGTGTATGCCGGTGTCTATGTTTGCAACACTGATTAGTCGCTTTGTTCTCCCTAAAATGTTATCATTTCATAACCTTTCCACATTACATTCGCGGCTTATATGGTTCTTCTTCTTTTTTTTTTCTTTGTTTCTCACCCAAAGCCAGAATGTTTTAGGTCTTATTATTCACGGGCCTATCTCACGGGAACATTTAACCAAATAAATAATATTTTGGTGGACACTACCGCAAGAAAACTTGCTCACAGACTGGATGACACAGTTCAAAAAGAGGATCTTTTGGGGCAATCACAAAAAAAAAACTGTGCACCCTATAAGACCATTAAACAGGGAAAGGGTACATTCAAAACATTCATTAATCTAGTAAATGGGTACAACTTACTTACTTAAATGGTCTTCAACGGGTTTTCGATCATGGCCGCATTCAGGAAGGCTCGTTGGCGCCAGTATTGAATACCAAGTACGGAAAGATCTCCCTATAACTGGTCATTCCAATGATTATCCGGTCGTCCTCTGTTTTGGCGTCCTCCAATCAAGTTAGGGACCCCATGTAAAGCATGCGTGCCGGAGTTTTTTCATCCATTTGAAAAAGCTTACCAGCTCAGTGCGGTACATACGGGACTTAAACTCGTCGCCGTCTCTAATAGGACCAAATATCCTGCGGAGAATCTTCCTCTGAAAGACTTCCAACGCTGTTTCATCTGACTCAATCACGGGCCATGTCTCTGCGCCATACAGTAGAACCCGGAGTATCAGCGTCGTATTGCAAAGTAGCATCTGTTTGTAGGCGTGATTCTTCGCCTGATCTTCAGTCTGCCATTGTGCGTGATCCGTTTTTCAATCTATGAGGACACCTTGCTGACTCGCCATTCCTGTGCACTGATGACAATTTACTTCAGCGACAATCCGCCTGAAAAATTTATTGTTTCTTGGTCTCTGGTGTCTTGGACTGGATCCGTGTTTCTACTACGATTACAGTTAATCTTAGCTTCAGTACTCAATTGAACATTTGACCTCGTTTAAACTAAATGAGGTTACTAATGATTAATATATGTTCCTTAGGCTAACAATAAGTACCGTGTATCTAGAATTAGTAAGCTTAAATTCAGTAAAGATATACCCGTATTACTTTATGTATTATCTAACAAATCTTATATAATAATTCTTTTCTTAATTCAAATTTCGCCAGGTGCCACAATATATACTGGATGATGCTTACACCAAGCGTAAATACTGCAATATTGTATGCACACAACCAAGACGTATAGCTGCAATTACCATTGCAAATCGTGTCTGTGCTGAGCGTCGTTGGGCACCGGGCACTGTTTGTTCATTTAAGGTAAGTCTATATATATTTATATATAGCTGATTTTTAAATTTATTTGTACAATAGGTTGGCTTGCATCAAACTGGAGGTCCAGATACACGTTTACTTTATTGCACTACCGGTGTGCTACTGCAAAAACTTGTACACGAAAAGTCGCTTACAGAGTACACACACATCATACTGGACGAGGTGCATGAGCGTGATCAGGACATGGATTTTCTCTTGGTTGTCATACGTCGCCTTTTGGTCGAAAATTCTAGACATGTTAAAATTATTCTAATGTCCGCCACCATTAATACCAAACAGGTTAGTTGTAATATTTAAATTCGTTGGATTTTAAATTTATTTGCTATTTTTTTGACGTATCTTTGCAGTTTGCCAACTATTTCTCTATACGCAATAATCCAGCGCCTGTAATACATGTTGACAGTCGTCGTAATTTTACTATACGTGAATTCTATACCACTGACTTGCAGCGCATTAATGCAGACCATTTGGAAGTATCAGCTGTAGAGCCGGGCATTTCTGATGATATGTATGCAGCTGTAGTGCGTCTAATTGTTGTGCTTGAGCACGTAGAGAGTCGTGAGCAACAGAATCAAACGGAAAAGAAAGAAAGAGCGTCAATACTTATTTTCTTACCGGGCATTAATGAAATTGATGTTTTAAACGGTAAAATTCGTAATCTTATGCAAGAACCGGAGCAGGAGTAAGTTTATTGTTGCACTTTATAAATTTATTTCTTTAATCTAAATTTGTGCTTTTTTAATTAAGATGTATCAAGATGAAAATATTTCCGGTACGTTTACATTCAATGATATCGCCAGACGAGCAAATACTTGCATTTAATCCATCGCCACCTGGATATCGTAAAATTATATTAGCTACTAATATAGCAGAGAGCTCAATAACAGTGCCGGATGTGAAATATGGTGAGCAAGGTTTTTTGCATTGTTGTAACATAGATCATAACTTATATTTATCAATTATTAAATTTTATTTCAATATAAATTTCTTAAAATATCCTTTTATCTTATTTTGGCAGTGATTGACTTTTGCCTAACTAAAATGCTTGTCAACGATTATACTACCAATTTTACATCGCTACAGCTTCATTGGGCCTCTCGTGCCAATTGCCGTCAGCGCGCTGGACGCGCCGGTCGCGTAATGAACGGACGCGTCTATCGTATGGTGCCCAAACAGTTTTATGTATGTCTTTAAAACGCATTTTTTTTGGCTTTTTTGTTAATTTTTTATTTTTTAAAGGATTCTTTGGACGAATATAGCATGCCAGAAATGCTGCGTTGTCCGCTCGAGAATATAGTACTGAAATCCAAATTATTAGAAATGGGTCCACCCTGCAATGTACTTGGACTGGCTATGAATCCGCCAAATAAGTCCGATATACGAAATACTGTATTGCACTTAAAAGAAGTTGGTGCTTTGTACACTACAGTTGATGGTATTTGGACCTGCGAGGATGGCGATCTGAGTTACTGGGGACGTATTATGGATATATTGCCGTTGGATGTGCGTCTATCGCGTTTGATTATTATTGGTTATACTTTCGGCTGCTTAACAGAGGCTATAGTCATTGGTACTTGTTTGTTTTCTTGTAACTGCTTAAATATTTATTTGAACATTTCATACGAATATACTTAGCTGCCGGTTTAAGCGTGCGCTCGCTATTCTTGACGTCTGATAAATCTCCGGATTATAGGAATTCATATGACAGTTTTATACAAAAACTTGTTTGGGCAGATGGTTCTGGTTCGGATTTATTAGCCATATGGCGTGCGTATAACGTAAGTGATATTTAGTTTTTAATAATGTGAAGACAATGCCTTAATATAATATTTTTACGTATATTTCAGATGTACAAATCCATGTGTACACATACTCATATCGGCGAAGCTGCTAAACAATGGGCTAGACGCTACAATTTGAACATATTAGCCTTAAGGGAAATGGCTTTGCTTATTACAGAATTGGAAAAACGTTTGCAACGTTTTGATATCAAAGATAGAAGCGTTTCAAATCATGCTGTTTGGTCGGATCGCGAGAAAACTGTTATCATGAAAATTGTCATTGCGGGTGCCTTCTATCCGAATTACTTTTTGCGTGACAAGGCTAAGTGTGTTGATCGCCAGCGTAAACTTTTTCACACACTTTCGGGTCACAATCCCTGCAACACTGTCTATTTTACTAATTTTACACAACGTTCTATGGGCGAATTATATACACGTAATATTAAAGATCTATTCGCTGATATGCGCATACCGCATCAAAATATGAGTGTTACATTCCAACCGGGCTCGGAGAAGGTATTCGTAACTTTCAAGTCTGATGATGATAATAAAAGTGCTGCGGGTAATAAGAGAATCATAGTGCCAGGACGTATTCATCCGAACATTATCAAAGCGGTGCGCATGCGTACCGATAATATGCGCCGCATACTTCATGTTATGGAGTAAGTTGTGCTACAGCTGCTGTTACACAAAAGTTTACAATAATACTTTTTTTTGTATATATAATAGCCCACGCATTGCCATGCAGTTCGTTGAACAGCACAATATTGGTGCTATTATAGATGGCGTCTGGCATCCTGTGAATAATTCAACGAAACATGCTGAGCTTACTTGTTTGCCTTCGTTGTTTATCAAGAAAACACGTGGTTTAATTTCGCACGTAAGCTTTTCAATGCAGTTCAATGAATTTAACAACTTTTATATTGTCTATTTGTTTAAATTGTAGGTCGATACGTGTGGCAAATTCTATTTTCAACCACTCAGTGAGATGACCATGCTCAATGAGATAAAAACTATGCTAAATGATCCAGCTGAAGTGCGTGCCCATCGTTTTAGAGCAGCCTCTGACATTAGAAAGGGCATGGTGCTCTCTGCATTGCGTTTTAATACATATCAACGTGCAGTCGTTTTGGAAATCATCATTAATGGTGCTGATGCGCCAAAGTTTAAAGTATGCCACGCGCAAATTAAAACTTATAAATACTTATAATGTTTTATTACAGGTGCGCTTCATTGATTTCGGCAACTGGGCAGTACTCGAATTGCACGAATTATGCTTTTTCTCACAACACACAGAAACCATGAAAGATTATCCACCGCGCATGTTTGAATGTCGTCTAGCACTTGTGCAACCATCGGTATTGACTTCTAATAATAACATTTGGCATAATGCAGCCAATGAAGCGTTGCGCAAGATTGCCAATGCCGGTGTGCTTGAATTGGAGATATATTCTTTGGTCGCAAACGTTGCTAATGTTATTATTAAGCTTAGTGATGGTGATTTCAATGAACGTCTTGTACATTTGAAGTACGCACGTAAAGCTGATGAGGATTACATGTCCAATTCAGATCATGATTTACGCATGCGCAAGCAAACAGTTGCACCGCAGTACAACAATAATTCACACAATCATATTAACGAGGAATACTTGCGAAGCTTGCAAATGCCAATTGATTATGATCTAGCACCACCACCACGTAATCGCTGCAACAAGACTGTTACTTTACGTGGGCCGTTTAGTCCGCTTGAGACTGAAATGTTTTCAACATTGCGCGCGCGTAATCGAAATTCGGTTAGCATCGAACGTGAATCGGTGAACCATAATTTGCTCGACTCTGATCCACAAGATTCGCACGATACTATGGTTGTCGCTGCATCCGTAACACAGAGTGCACGTGGTGGTACGCTAGTGGCACGCGCTACTACTGTTATGCCAAACATACATGGCTTTGCGGCACTAATGGTATTGCTATTCAGTCCTAAAGTACAATTGAAATTCAACACTGAGCGCACAAAATATATATCACTGCTCGCCGGACTGGGTTACGATGAAAATACAAAGAAACCATTATATGAAGAGCACGATATGGTGCTTAATTTGGATGTTGATCTACTTAAGGAAGACATAAAGCTGGTAAGTTTGAGTAGCAGCATTTAAATAAATAATAAAGTAGCTAATGGTTTTTTTTTCTTTTAGATTAACAAAATTCGTTACATGTTTGATACCATGTTTCATACAACTAGTTCCGAAGATCAGCTATCGTTTACAAAAGCTGAACACGCTACCATTACCGGCAACATTAAGACTGAATTGTTACAGTATGTATGCTTTTAAATTTATTAAGAAATAATTTTTAAGTAACTCTTACATATTTTAACTAGTTTACTAAACAAAAGCCGTGACTTTATTGAACCGCATTTCTACATTGATGACTTCAAATGGAATGATAACGTCGAAGATGTACAAAGCGTCACAAATTGTTTCGGTTCACGCACACTTTTTCCTATGATTGATACGCCGCGTTTGTATGAGGAGAAATATGATCGTCTACATACACTAAATATGCATTGCAAGCAGCTGCATGATCTACGTGATTTGTAAGTGTTTTTGTTTGTTTATATATTTTTTTTTTCTTCTAAATACTGCTTATATTCATTCTAGTGACGGTACTCATATGCAACCGATGAACTGCCTGCTTTGCAATGAACCGCTCGAGAATATTAATGAGTTGCGCATACATTTACTTGTACAGATACATCGCGATCGTGAACAGCAGATTGGCTTCAAACCGCGAACTTAGATTATATAAAACATGACAAAAGATTGCAGAAAATCAACATTTCATTTAGTATATAAAAGTTACAAAGATTCGAATTCAAATTAGTATTACACTGACGATATGTCTTTTCATTTACAAGTGCCTAAGAAAGAGCTTTAATTTTGTATTGAAATACATTTAATTTTGTTACATTTGTACTCATAAAAGTTTAAAAAATCTACAAATGCCGCTTTGATCACTTTCTTGCTTTCAACACGCTTAGAGACTCAAGTGTCAATAATTTGCTGCTTATGACAAGCTAGATGCGAATGATTCAACTACACAAAGTCAAGACTAGTTCCAGCACCTCAATACTCACTTTTGAAATCATTCCTACAAGACAGTACCTTTATGGTGAAGAAACCAGCGTATGGCTCATATATCAAATTTAATGGTAGCTGCCCATGCTGAGGACAACGACTTATTACGCTGGCGATTCATTGACTCTGCAGAAGATTTTAAAGACGAATTTCCAAACAAAAGACAAAAAAGTAATCATTCTTTCATAAGTTTCAAGCTGTTTTACTGCAATTACTTCGTTTTTTTTTTTTTTTTAGAATTTTGCATCAATTAGTTCATTCTTATGCACTAAATAGTTATTATTTATATATTATTATACATTCACACAAAAATAATAATAAATGCCAAAAATCAATACGAATACGAGCACTACACGCCACAGAGTGTATAGGATGGCATAGGATTCAGTGTTTTGCCACACAAACCGCACATTTGGTTCTTATAGACGCCAAAAATTTCGAAATTAAGAATGTTATACAAATCGAACTGTATGGTGGCATGCATTTGCTTGCATTGCACTGTCAGTATTTGCTGCTCATTGAGTTCAACGCTGTAAATAAAACAAATAATAGACTTTTTAGTGATTAACTTAAAAAAAAAACTCACCGGAAATCATATTCATAGGCATTATCCGGATATTGGTATGCCTTCTGACGCACATCGAACGGCGTCTTTGCTTGATTCAAATAAATGTATACAGGCTCTTCTGGCGCCGTTGTACTGGCATTACCGCTGCGCGATTTAAAGTCAAAATAATTCTGTCCAATATGTACGCGTAGGCCATAGTTGCTGCTCAAACCATGTTCCAAAGATGGTGTCAAAAACACCGCCATCTTGGGAAACGGTGAGCAATCGGCAGCCAAAAGCGTAAGACAATTCTGTTGTGAAGAAACCTTATGATATTCCGCAAGATTAATCAGATAATCATCGAAACTATTGATCATGCCATTGATGACGGAACAGGAACCTAAATGCGTAGCAGTTAAGCATCAAATTATTATAGTAACTAACAAACAAACCACATACGTTTTAAGCCGGAATCATAGGTCAGCTCATGCGAGGCATCGAATTTCGAGTCTAATTTATGCAAAAAAGGTATATGATAGATGCGCCAGTTGACACCGTTCACCTCCACCGTAAGCCAAAAGTAATCATTTGGTGTATGCATGCTACGCACATTAATCTCACGATTTAAATTTAAACGTTCCACTTTGCTTGTAGACATGGCAGAAACGAAATGATCGAGACGCGTCGCCCACAACTCAAACCAGTCGGGCATCTGTAAAAATGAGACGAAAACTAAATTTTCATAGCATGACGGTTGGTTGGTTGGTTGATGTACTTACGTTGCTGAATTTCAAATCCATATCATACTGCGTTATCGAAGTGAAATTCTCAAAATTGCTGCGTTTACAGTATTTCGATGTCGGTATGGGTGAGAATTTGAGCACCTCTTTGGGACAGAAATCCGTATCGGTGAGTGAAATTTTATCTGAATGCAGAAAAGCGCGCGCATGTTCTGAGGGCTAGAAATGTGTGCATATTTTTTTTTTAATACATACTACAAACTTTTATTTCCAGACACAACTTACGCCTGCTCTGCCGGAGAATTGCACCATTGAAGCGCCGCTAGCTGTTGGACATGCCGCATTGTCTGCGGTTGCTTCATTGCCAAAGTATATGCTGCCGTTCAGTGTGTGTGGGCGTTTGGTAAAAACAAGTGGCTCATATGTGATATTAGTGCAGGCCTGTAAAGGAAACGAAACAAAGAAGATACTATTTTTTGTAAGCTCATTAAATACTAGATATGTATATATATATACTAAGTGGCATGTAGACAACGCAGTATCCTACATACCCGTATACAATACAAGCAATGTATACAAAGTGTACTTGTACTAAGGTGTTTTCTCAAAGTGGAGCAACGCAAACTCGGCAAACTCGAGTAGGACCGAACAAAAAAATTAAAAAGGAACAAAAAATGAAGGAGCAGGAGTACATGCGTCAAAAACGCAGACAGCGGCCGACATTGCCATGACGAATGACAGCGCAAACATAGCCGTCTAGTTTGTTTGTAAAGGTAGCAGACCTCAACATATTCTATGCCGATGTTTCCATGCCATTTTTTGTCTTTATGTATATATGCAGTCCACCATAAGTTCGCATATGTTGGCCTAAACGAAAGTTTACGCGAGCTTATTACGAACAAAATTATCGAAAAAAGATTTTTGCATTGAAACTTAGCAGCACTTCTTGCATGGCACACCAATCTGTAATGCTGTATGGAAGAAAAAACGTACCTGTTCGTATACTACATATTCTAAAAGGTATGAATTATTTAAAAAAATTCTTTTTACCAAATTTCTAAATAAAAGAAATCAATATTTTCTAGATAGGTCGTTCAATATGTTTAAAGACTATTGAAAATCTTCAATAATTGTTCAAGATTCTGTTTTTGCTTGGATATTTTAAAGCGTCGTGGGTAAGAAATAAATTTTCTATCCATGCTATCATCAAACTTACCAAAATTTGTATGGGGGTCTACCTTAAAAACTTGGGCGTGGCATATCGACTCGAATACTTTATGCATTAAATTAACAAGAAAAACTTAAATTTCCTTATTCCAAAAATTAAAAAGGATGGACAGGTTCTTATGGGTACTACCCCTTAAAGAAGAGTTAAAAAGTATTCCTAACTGAAGGCTTGAAGGCTCCATATTTTAGAGTAATCAAATACTTGTACTTAGATAGACGGACATGTCTATATCGATTAGGATTTTTTGTAGGTGGGGAAACCTCTTTTAGTGGTCTGAATTAGAGCATAAGGGATTTTTTTTTAGGACTAATAAAACATATAAAAAATTCGGCAAAATTGTTTTAATACAAAAACCCAGAAAGGTGGGACAGATTTGTATATGGCCTGCACATTTCGAAGGATCCTTCAACAATGTTATCGACCACACTTTCGAACATTAGGTGAGACCCGAGAATTACGCGATGGCTTAGCAAAATCCTTTGCGGCTGATAAAATCTCAACTCTATTATGCGGAAATAAGGAAGAAGTCCATAAGAGGTACTCCAAAGGGAGGAATCATATGTTGTCTACTGTGAAATCTGTTTTTTTTATCTTTTTCACAAATGTGACGCTTCAAAACAATTTAATGAAGACCGGCTTTCAGGCAGCAAGACTCACCACGTAATAATGTTTAAGCACTTTGCCTCCGGTAGGCTTCCGTTTCAATAAATTTTTAATAAACCAACGGAAGCTTTAATGCTTCAAATGATGGGAATACTTTATTTAGCAACATTTTGTGAATTGTTTCGAAAATTATTCGAGAAATGTTTGCATTAGCGTACATTCGTCACTTTGTCGACTGCGTATGTAAATATGTACAAGCATACTCATGCCACATATATATGTCCCATATGTCTTAGATAAAAGACTAAACCCAGCAAGCCGTGCCACAATTCATATTACACACGCTGCCGAGCGAAACAATTTCCATTCATAGTTGTCTATGCATCGTAGAAGTAGGCACTGCCTGTTTAAATCAGTCAGTCAGTCGACGTTTGATCGATAATAAAATAGTACGACGAGATTCAGAAAGCAGTTGGCTCTTCACTGTTCAATACATACTAAAAAAAAATTTCGGACAAAAATTATTCTGAAAAAAACTGTAGTATTTGAAAAATATATTTTCGGAAAAATTTTAATAAAATATAGAAAGGAGTTATATAGAAAAAAAAATTTTGGTTTTGTTAAAGGATTTTGTTATTGTAGAGGTCTACTTTTTTGGCACTAAACGAATATGACTTCGGTAAGTGTTTTGTTCCGCATGAGATCTTATAGACCGTGCTTCTTGCTATTCTCTCTTTTTTGTAGATCGAATCGAAACGCGTGCAGTACCGTAAGTATCTGGAACGCGCCGGTGTTATAGATGCGCTTAGCAAGGCGCTCATAAAACTCTATGAGGAACAAAACAAGCCCGAGGATGCTATACGTTTTGTACGTAAGTTCATGTGTGAGTCATGTCCCGATGATGCGCAATATGATTTGATGAAGAATGATCTGGACGAGGCTAAACAGACTATAGCACGTTTGGAGCAGGAACTGGAACGACTACGCGGCCAGATGTAAGTTGTCATGCTATCATTGCTTTGTACATCTTCAAATTTTTTTTCCCCACACTTTGTATAGCAAAAAATCGCCGGAGGAGTACATGGAGCTCACCGAGGCCGGCTTCAAATCGCTCGAGGAGGATGAAGAGAATCAAGATTCATTGCTGCGTAAATATCTTACGCGTGAGCTTATGGATGAATACCAAGGCGTTACCACACCTGCGCCGGTTGAGGCATATCTGTACGATTGCGCCGTTTCCGGTTTTGAGCATCATCAATCGAAGGTAGGCATCTATGCAGCCGATGCAGAGAGCTACGATGTTTTCGGCAAACTTTTCGATCCGATTGTACGTGATTATCATGGTCAAATGGAAGTTGAGGGTGATGGCTTGCAGAAGGATACCGATTGGGGTAATATCGATGAAATCGAGAATTTAGATGCCGAGCGCAAGTATATACTTTCGGCGCGTATACGCATTGCACGCAATATCGAAGGTTATCCCTTCTTTCCGAAACTTACCGAGAAACAGTATATTGAGGTGGAGGAGAAGGTGCGCGGTGCTACTGAAACGCTGGAGGGTGAGCATACCGGCACGTATTTGTCCATGGGTGAAATCGATACTGAAACACAAAGCGAAATGGTCAATCGGCATATACTGTTCCAACGTGGCGATGAGTATTTGACTACGGCCGGTTGTTACCGCTTCTGGCCAACCGGACGCGGCGTATTTCACAATCCGGCTGAGACTTTCCTCATATGGGTTAACGAAGAGGATCATTTGCGTATTATATCAATGGCGCCGTGTGGTGATTTGGGTGATGTTTACAATCGTTTGGTTACCGGTCTACAGGAGCTGGAGAAGAATCTCACATTTGCGCGACATCCGAACTACGGCAGTTTGAGTGCATGCCCAACTAACTTGGGCACTACATTGCGCGCTTCGGTGCACATACGCTTGCCGTTATTGTCTAAGGATCAGGAGCGCCTAATTTCCATGGCTGACGAGCTTAATCTACAGATACGCGGTACCGGCGGCGAACATACTGCCATCGAAGACGGTGTCATGGATATTTCAAATCGACGCCGTTTAGGTTTTACTGAATTCGAATTGGTCAAGTCAGTGCAGGATGGTGTTGTGGCATTGATTAATGCCGAGGAGGAGCTTGAGGCTGCCGGACAGGAGAACTAGTACAAACACAACCAACAATAATTTATTATAAACAATTTATGGTCTACGGCGACGACTAACATGCTATTTTGTTTAAGTTTCTTCTTCTTTGCGTTATATTATAAGATGAGCTGTATGTCGTATGCCCTCGTTGTTGTTGCTGCTGCTGCTAGTCTTTTCTAGAAAATCGTTTAATATTACTTTCATATACACTCCGTTGGTTGGAAAAACAATAAATCGAAACGTAGAGCTCATAAAAGGTTTTTCATTTTTGAGGCACAAACCGTCTTAATACTATTTTATTTAATTGCTGCAACCTACCTTCCATTCATTCTTATCCGTCTTGGAATTACGCTCGATGCGGCCTTGTACATTAAACCAATTCGTCTTTGTGGATGAGAGCACATTCAGTGAAATATTCCATTTATGCAACACTTCACTATCCTGTGGATCGTTTAGATGTAGCAAAGTAAAACCAATGTGTTGACCCTTTAAGTCGGCTGTGTTTAGAAAGTCATCGCGGCAGATGGAACCATCGATCTGTGACGTAAGAAAGTTTTGTTAAGTTATTAAACACAAGTTTATATTTAATTTAAATAATCAACCAACCCGTGTAAAGTTTTCATTATAGACCAGCATTGTAAAATTTCGATCATGTCCCAGATGTATGCTACTCAGTTGCGCAAAGCCGAAGACGTACATCAACAAACTGACAACCATGTTGCGTGAGAAGCCACTAAGTGTTAAAAGTAAATGCATTACAATCAAGCTTATACAGTGCTTACTGCGCAAATACTCACTTCTCCATGAATTCGGACTTCAACAGCATGCCACGATACTTGATGAGCTCATTCAGATTAGTATTAATGGTGAGGCTTATGCCTAGATCGGCGGTATCATAGCGGAAGAGCTGAAACTAGAAAAAACCATACTATAAGCGATATTTAAATTTAAAATGCAAACACTTACCACTTCATTCTTACGCTCCGGATACATAATCTCCTGAAACGGTTCACTTGCAGATTTGGTGATTAGACCACGCGTCGAAGTCACCGCACGCGATTTGAACGCCAAACCGCTGGTTAGATTTTCCGGACGCGTAAATGAATAACTAATACATTTACAGGTTTCATTATAGTTCAGCTCATTGTTGAATGGTACATAGATGAGAAAACCTTGTTCGCGATTGATCTCGTGATCAAGATTGAGAAAAGGATTATAGCTACGCGTGCGTACTGAAGCATACGAAGAGTAACGTCCATCGATTTCTAGCGCATATTTAATGGTATCCACAGCACGATGTTGTGTAATATTGCCACGCAGTGAAGTCAGCACAGTTGTCTGCAATAGTACATCAGCCGGTGTGCCCAGCACAGTGGGTACAGCATATTTGGTCATGAAGGGCCAGCGCACGGTTTGCATGTTGATGTGGCTATCGGCAAGCATTATGACATTGATGCGATTTATGACTGCAAGGAGTGTTTGGAAATAAAAGTAAAAAAAAAGAAATATATTGTAAGGTAATCAAATATTTTGAATTCTTATTATAAAGGATTACAATCGGCAAATAGTTTTCAGCAACAACTACAATGGACTGCAATGCATCATGTCCTGTCCATCGATTTTTCACTTTTTTCGTGGAGTATGTAAGTATGAGAGAGAAAGAGCTTAGATAAGGTTCGGTTTATTTGGTGGTAACTGTGTGCCTTCAAGGCACACCCTACATTTAGAACATTTGATACCCCTTTAAGTTGTTTCTTTAAGTTTAAAATTAGAGAAGAAAAATGTATCCTTAATAAGCACTTAACAATTTTTTTTTTACTCATGCAGAGTGTCTATATGTAGTCACATTTTGAAAAATATAAAACCCTAACGTGATCAGTAACCCACGTGATGAGAATCTGACCCGGAATTGAGCCTCTGTGCCAAGGGACTGGAAGATCCGTTGAGTATACACTAAGCTGTGGAACTCCAGCTGAGACTGAATGCCAGTGCGAAATTTGACGGCGAATGTGCACGTCCTTTATGAAGGAGCGCAACAATAAGAAGAAAGGAGCCGGGAGAACGTCATTAATCTTCACCCGAAGACCGGTATGCCAAACACGGTTAAATGGTTATTGGACGTCAAAGAAGACACTATTAATTGAAGTCGTAGACGCTATGTGGTTAGCGACTCGGTGTAGTTGCTCCGTGGTACCATGACCAGTTCGAAAACCAAACTGATGGTCCGAAATTATACAACAACCCGAGCGACAAGCAAACTTACCCAGATCTTCGAACTGGAAGGCAGGAGACTGAACGGCTAATATGACGGGATCATTTTTCGGCTTGACAAGCTTGTGGATCATGCATATGACAGCAAACTTCTATTGTGAGGGGAAGAGCTGCACCCCTTTTAAAGTGTCATAGTTGAACAATATGTAAAGTGATGCCTGCTCGGGTAGAATCTTTAGGATAGTGTTTGCAAATACCAACGACTCCCGAAATTTTTTGCCACTTTAGACTTTTTATTTTTACTTCAGGCAAGGTGAATGGTTTGATGGGCAAGTCCATTTGTAGAGGGAAGTCCAATGAGCTAAGAATTTGACAAACTTGTTCAGGTATCGCCAGAGAGAATGTCTTAAAGCGGTCTGCTTGATGAAAAGCGAAAGTGTATACTTGCTATTCGTCGGATCGACAACATCTACCGATAGCGTTCCTAATGAGGATGTTGAAAATTGGTTGCCTTTTGATGCCTCTAGTAGCCTTCCAGAGTGAGCATTTACTGTCCAATCTTAAGAGCATATGGTAAAAATACCTGATGCATCCTGAAGCGCTTCTATAAGTAATTTACACAGATTTGTTCCATGGGTGCTGCGATGTCATATATCTTGCGCAACTGACTTTTTCTTTTCGAAACAGCATGAAGCTGCCCACCAATTCACCTGCCAATTCACCCACCAATTCACCAACGTTGGTCCTCTTTTGTCATATCTTCTAGCCACCCATATGCTGTGTTTGGTCCTCGAATCAGGGGAAAATTGCAATGGTGCATTTATTGACCAAAAACTGGCATCCGGCTCCTTTCTACCTTATGCTGCCTTCTTACTTAGATGAACGTCAATCTTCTATTAAAGTGCGAACGAAGACTTCAGCCACTCATCCAGTTCTAACTTAGGGTGCCACAAGGACCTATTCTTTATTCTGTTTATACAGCGGACCTTCCTCTCCCAGATGCAGAATCCAACGCCCAAAACGCTTATTGCTTCAAGAACATCTGTATGTCTCGGAAGTCGGAGCAAAATGATGGAACCTAAAACTAAACAGTGAGAGGTGTACAAATGTATGATTCACTTTGAATAGACAAATTCCTCCTCAGTAACTCTGTTATGCTTTAGGCCTCCACGACGATCAAAAGCTGAACTTTAAAGATCACATAACTGCGGTAGTTTGGCCTCTCAATAGAAGAAGTAAACTCGCGCTGCGCAATAAATGGAGGATCTACCAGTAAATTATTGCTCTAACGTCGAGATACGGCATACAAAATTGAAGTATTGTTGCAAGACGAAATTTGGCAACTTTTCACTTAATTTGAAGCTTCACCTGCCTCATTTGCATCCCACTTCACTATGAGAAACATGAGAATTCTAGTTGATGCTATTTCAGTGGACCAATACTTGCAAATTGCATGTGGTGATTATTCGAGTTCAGTTGGACAAATGATGTTTCTGATGTATATGTCTGTATTTGTACGTCGTTCCGAGATTATAGGGAAAGGAGGATATGTTTATCGATTTACAGTTCTTTGTCAATTTGTACCATAGATTTTTTAAGTCAAAAAAAAATTTAAAAAGAATATGAAAAATATAAGCTTTTACTCACTATTTTCGTAGGTCAACTGCTGGAACATGCGCTGATTTAAATAATAGGATAACACCGTCTTGCCCTCCATTTGTAGTATGAACTCAAAATGTAATGTTTTCGAATCAATGATGGGCGCCTTCATCATGCTGAGTAATTGTTTAATGCTTTTAAAGGTAAACGGATCGCTGGCATTTTTCGGAAACTTATCGAATATAGCATCGGGTAGACCGCGTGCCTTTATATATAGCTGTAAATATATGTATGTATAAACCCAATTAAAATCAAAATATACATATCATATATAAATAATTACAGCCAACTGTCCAGTAAATTTGCCGAGCGCCTCCGTATCGAATTTGAAATAGGCCACCACCGGTAAATCAGTTTTCGGATCACCAACCAGAAATGCTTGCAGCATAGCACCTATGCCGAATTTCGAATCACGATAGTCGAACACATAATTGCCCGTAACCCAATAGCGTGGCTCCGGTTTTTGTGGCAGATGTCGATGCATATAGGAGAGTAGACGGCGTCTATAAATAATGCAAAATAATTTATTAATACGGTTGCCTATGCAGCCCACACTTTACCTCGCTTACAGATGTTGATAGCACGGATAAGTAGTCTCCGAAATGCTGGTTATGGTAGTGCGATAATAATTAATCATATGTGGATCCGTTTCGCTTTGTATGATGCGATGTATGCTGATCAGGCGTGCTGCAGTGGGATTGGAGATGAGCAGCAAAGTAACCGCAGCAACGCGTAACTCCAGACTGGCATTGCGTGACTCGAATATGGGCCAATATATCTCGTAAATCTGTAACAAAGTAAATACAAATTTTTATTATTAAATTATGCAAGTGCAGGTGTGACTTACTCTTTCAGCACGCTTATCGGCCATAGTAAGCGTTGTCCATGCTGCTAGAAACTTAAGATCCTGATCTTCATTTTCATCCAGCAATATGGGATCCAAATAGTTGGCCACATTGCCTAACTGCAAATTGCTTAGACCCTGCAGATACAACATCTTCTGCTCGTAATCGCGTTCATCTATTGTATGAGATGTATTTTAACTGTGGAACTTCTTATAAATTCTTAGGACTTACTCAAATACAAGTTAAAATACTTTTGTACATATTCCTCGAATACATCCTTATTAATGCCTCCAGCCACGAAAACATTATAAACCAAAGTTGCAAAACTAAGTATGGCAGCCTGCCGCACATCAGGTCGATCAAAGCCTATAAATAGTAAAAAAAATTGTAAAAACTTTTCTTTAACAGTTATTTCAGGCTCACCTAGCGTTAAAAAGATCTCACACTCCTTGACCAAATCGTGCGTTAATTCAAAAATATGAAAAGGCATCGGTATAAGCAGTTCCACAGCAATTGGTGATTTGATTTGCTTCTCCATAACAAGATAGCGCGTTAGAAACACCGAAGCTTTTGTGCCAATGCGTGGTATGATCTCGTGAAATAGATTGCGTATGGTCTCCTGCCGATAGGAGGTACCAATATCCACTTCGGTATAAATCTTCTTCAGCGACTCAAATTCCATTTCGGTCAATAGTTTGATAATATCCGATACTGTGGAGTCGTACGGTTCACTGAACTTAAAATCTGTGCTCTCAAGTCCCTCAGCTAGATTGTCCAATAGACTAGAAGCCATTTGTATTAGTGTCTCTTGTTGCTGTGGATTGCGCCCTCCAGTGGGATCACTTAATTCAAGCGGTTGCAATTCAAGATTGGAGATCTCTGAGGACATGGATGTTTCTATATCAATGGCATTATCGATAACAGTCTCATTGAGAAAGTTGAGTAGTAATCTGAAATTTGGTAAAAAAAAATTAAGATTATTTATAATTTTTTTACATCATATACTTACTCCGATGTCAGAAACTGTGCCTCGCCCGTCGATTCGAAGGTGTGTATCAACGTTGTGCCCTTTACATGCGCCATACTTAAAAAGTAATTGGTCTCCGCGTGCGGCAGCATACCATAGATAGCCTCAATGCCTAGTATAACGCTTTTCTGATGATCGAATTCACAGGTATTTGGTGGCACATTGCTGCGTCGTATATGCACAGCCTCCGAAAATGGTACACAAGTCTTGAGTTCTGGCGTTTTACGTATGGAGATATAATTGGTTTTGTTGGAGACAAAATACTCGGTGGAGCATTTGCCGTGTATGCTGGTCTGCAGGCAAGAGGAGAAATATTTACAAAAAATATATTTAAATAAAAATTATGCTTAAGTCTTTGTCTCACCTCATCTATAACAAATGCACCGCTGGATGTCATCTGAAATTGTAGCGTCGATGCAATTGCGCGCTTAAAATTTGTCGACCATATGGGATCGCTTTCCTTAAAGATCAGATGTGATATACTGCCATCTGCTGTTAGCACAATCTTAAAGGGTTTGTATGGCGGAAACATTTCCTTGTTCTGCAGAAATTTCTCGCCGGAATTGTTGAGCGTTACATCATCAATGACAAGCTGTGTGTAGTAGTTAAGAAAGATTATTTAGTGGTGAAAAATATTGTAAAATGTTTACCATAAAAAAACATACAGGTGTAAATATTTACTTCGGTAGCACCGACCCAACATCTTTTAAGTGAACCATTTTTTTTTTTTTAAGTTTTTCATGAAGCAATTCATCTCTTTGAGGCGAAATTGAAAATTCCGGAAATAGAAGAACAATTGAAATCAAATATACTTGAGATTTACATTGACAGAGAAACGTTTCAATGGATTACTTTTTGAAAATTCTGCTTTGCAAGATATACCATCAACATTTGAGATATTGATTTAGTAGTTGGAATGGTGACTATAGGCTTTTAACGTCTTTTAAAAATTTAAAAAACTCTTCCGTGAGGAGTATGTGTAAAAAGGTACGTTGCCTTTCATAGATGTATTTTTTTACCGTTATGTGACTGTTTTGCGACCTATTATCGCAAGCTTTGGGATATTAGTTGGGAAGTTGGTATATAGATATTCCAGATGTGTGTTTTGGCATTAATATAATGGAACTTCTAATGATGATTCATTTCAAATCTGACTTCACATTTTTGAAAGCAGTATTTCGCAATAAAAATGGCGATTTTTTTGCTTTAATTTGCTTGGATCATTGCCATATTGCTTAAACTGCGAATTCTGGGGTCGGTGGTTCCGAAAAAGAAGTCAGGTTTTCTAAAAGCAAACCTAACAAATTAAACCTGGTTCAAAGGAGTCACTTCTAATTAATTAATGCAGTTGGACGGTTTGCGATAGACGGTTTGGCAGATCCAAAGGGGGACTTCTGCTTGCGGAGTATTCAAATTGGGAAGGTCAGAAGTCAGATCGTTTAGATGCAAGGCCAGTCTTTCAAGATAGTTGCTCTGATCTTGTGAAGTGTAAAATTTTGGTATCTCTGTAAAATATATGCTAGGTCCAGCTGGTTAGAAGTTATAAGAGAAGTTAGATCACGCTCTTGAAAATCGAAAAACACTTTCGAGAGCCAAACGATTTTAAATATTTTTAGCTTGGCTCTCTCTTAAAATCTTCACATTGAAGGTAAGAACAAACGGAAGATGGATTGTTATTGGTAGCGCTTTTGCAGTTATTACATCCATTCCGTTATATTAATTTGTATTGGATCAAGAGTTGTGTCGTGGTCTCATAAAAGAGAAACACAAAAAGTTTCCTAACATGCCCTGATAAATCACATATTGTTAAATTAGACTTGAAAAATTTCATTCATCGTAAAAATTAATGAAATTCATGCTTCTTTCGGGGCTTATATGAAAGCTTTAATCAATCAATATTGGCAGTTAAAGAAATCCTGTAGACTTCTCTTAGATAATGACTTCAGTATTGTATCAGAAATGCCTTTGAAGATGTATTCTATACAATGGAAGTGGAGACCATAATTAATTAACAACAACAATTTTGTGGCAAATACATGGATTCGTGCTGATGTTTATTTGACGGTTGATGTTTGAAAAGAATAAAACATAAAAAAACCTCTTTTTATTTATTATTTAATTTTAATACCGGATAAAAAGGGTACATCAAGTTTGTGGAAAGATAGGCGTAAAGTGCAAAGTATTTGAAATGAACGGGCGAAACTTCACTATAAGAGGTAGAAAACTGTTATGGAGAATCGTTGAATCACTATTAGAGAAGTTACTGAGGAGGTTGGCATACCGGTTGGCTTATGTCATTCTAATTTAGGATGTTCTAAGTATACAATGTGTGGAAAGCGCAGTTTGTACCGAAATTGATACATTTTGACTAAAAGAAGCATCCAATGCGCATCGCCGAATGACTTCAGAGACGATATAGACTTGCTCAAAAGAGTCATAGCTGGTAACAAAACAATTGTCATCACAGTGAACGCGGCCAAAAGAACCAAAAAGACCGAAAAACAAGAATGTCAAGGATTTGCTCACTGCTTTCTACGATTATAATGGCATAGTACATCATGAGTGCTTGCCAGAAGCTGGTACACTCAATAAGGACAACCCATTGACCATTTTTGTATGAAATTATTATTCAGAAGCTAAAAACGACATATTTACAGATCGAAATAATATATAAACCCAATAAAAATCTAAAGCTCAAGGAGATACACGATATTATTTTCTATTTCCAATTTTGAAAAAAAGTTCCTGTGGTAGAAGATGAAGCTTAAGATTATTTAGCGTCTTCGGCTTATGGCTATTTTGATAATCTAAATGATTTTCTCTACAAATAAGATATTAAAGGTATTGAACATCGCCGGAAATGTGTATAGCGAAGATTTGCAAATAAAGATATTTTTCTCCAATTTGTTGGTCCTTTACTTCTTCGTCTACCTTCGCATAAGAACAAAAAGTTTCCATTTTTAAGTAAGTCAACATATATAAAAATTACACAGTTTTGAGTTTTATTGGGTAAAGTCTCATCTATATAAACAAGCAAACTATTGAAGTGAAACTGCAGACAACAAAATGGAATCAAGTCATCAGAGTTGTGTTCTCCATATTTTGTTGTTGATTTTGTCGGATCATTTGACATGGTTTAATTTAATTATTCTTCGAGAAAATTTAATAGTGAAGCTGATGTTTTTGTTTGTTTTAAGATATTCATAGAAATCTTTTAAGAGAACTATACGGATTTTTTCTAAGTTTAGTTTAAGTATTTTAGCTACTTCAAATGAATATAAAAGAGTGTTAAATTTTCTTCCTGATATTCAGCTACAGCTGACAAGTACATACATTTGGTTTTAATTCTTAAAGAATATTTTTCAGTAGCACAAAAGAAACAAAAGAACGGTACGACAAATGCTCTATTTACTATACATATTTCTCTGTCACCTCTCTCACGGTCTAACGCTTTCATAGGTTAAAATAGAGAAAACAATCATGGATTCTAATTATTTCACCATGCTTGTTTCACCATTGTTATTTCACCATGCACAAAACGAAACTGCAGCAACAACAAAAAAAAGCATCTCTCTTATTTATGCTTCAGACTCACAAGCCAATACTTTCTCCCCTCTTGAATTCCGTTTCACTTTGCACACTATTGAAGTTGAAAATGTACTATACACATACACACGCACTCTCCTCACTTTTTAAAAGATGTTAGACCTGCTACTCGCGCATTTTTTAAAGTGCATAAAAATTATTGAAGCTTCAATTCTAGTTAATTTTTTCTCTAATATTTTTGCTAAGGACCAAGTTTAGCAAATTATCTATGATCCAAGTTTTACAGCTCAGCCTTAAGCTACATTAACCCATGTTATATAGAATTCGGAATCTTCTAAAAAAAAAAAAATGGCCAACCCTTCGACTTCCCTAGTATCGACGGTCATTGCATCGCCACCATATCTTATGTTCACGCTCTATCTTACATTCTTTCACTTGCTCTTCAGAATGGCTTCAATTTAATCTCGCGGCGTTCGTACGTACGTTCTGTCGTCACATGCATCCGTTTGTCATTCGCTCTCGCTCTCACTCACACGCTCTGTCATGGGCTTGATCTTGTCTTTTGTTTAATGAAAAAGTTCAAGCGAAGATCATTGTGCGCTGAGAAAGGTTAAATTGCTTTTAATTCATACGCGCGAAATCAATTTGCAGAACTTTTCTTTTTGCACAATAAATAAATAAATAAATATAATACACACTCGGACAAATTCCGCCGTGATTTCGCATACATATTCCCGCCCATAGCTTTGTATATGTTATGTTTCTTTTTTTGAATTGATTGATTCAAATTGATAACGAATGAAATCAATTTTTATTTAAATTTATTTTAGTTTTAATTATACAAAATGGAACATATTTGTTTTTGATGTCTCTGAATTTCCCTAAAAGAGTGTGGAACTTCTTCGAATTAAACACTTACCGCCGCCGCCATTACATCTTCCTTCTGTCGCTGCAACGTCAGCTTGCCACGTACAATCCAACCCGAGGTTGGTGGCGCCGGATGTCCTTCATCGGATGGTTTTGCGCCCACAAGCACATTGCCCACATACTCGTAGAGCATTTGTTTATTAACGCCAATAATATTAAAGGCATGTCCGGCATCGAATATCAGAAATAGATCTGAGAGCGGAATACAAAAAAAAAAAAACGTATAAAAAATATATATTTTGAATTGATTTAAATAAATCAAAAACATTTTTTGTTTAATTTTTTTTTGTAATCACAAGTTGTGCCAATAAACTTTTCGAAATTGAAAAAAAAAAAACATCACAATTATTATCAATTTCAATTCGCATATAGTATATATAGATTCCGAACATCATGGTATGATGCTACTGACACTAGACGTCGCATTTTTTTTGTATAAATTGTAGATAGAGCGAAACATTTTATTTTATTTTCAAATAGACATTACGTCATTTTTTTAATTAATCAATATTTTAGATTGTTTCTATTTATTTTTTTTAATACATTTTATTTGTTTTTTTAATTCTAATGGAAGATTTTCTACATACACACAAGCACTGAACACTTGAAACGCCGCATGGCGTTGCCGTAAACTGGATAAACTTTGCTTTAAGTTGTTCGCGAATTGTTTAAAGAATTTCAAAAACCTTTTCAAAATATTTAATTCAAAAAATCACTTTTGCACCATTTGAAACTATGAAAACATGTAAAATTTAGTTCGAAAACTGACGTTTTTTAAAATTTGAATACAATTATCTTGCAGCACTTTCTAGTTCGTTGTAAGGTTTACAAAAATTTGATAGATATATATTATATATTTGTTTTTTTTTTTTATTTTTCAAGATTTTAGGTTCCGTACGCGCAACTTATTTGCTCGACTGCCAGACTCAAACTGAGCTGTGCTCGAATATTGAACATTTTTGATTGTCGCCTTATCGCCGTCGTAGACCAATCAAGCTAAGAGTAAAGTATGTACGACTCTCTTAAGAATTATATACATGTATATTGCATTTATGGATAGAAATTCCCAGACATTAATTTATACAAATTCATTGAAGAGCATGTGTTAAGGGTGACGTCGACGACAACGACGACGATGACCACAGTTGAAGATAAACTCTGCTGCTGTAACATGTGTACTTCTTGTGTGCTGAAAAACTGCAACACATGGTTGACGAGGACCGCATACGACAATTAAGAACGCTGTAGTTGACTAGACGATACCCTGTATTTGTGTTTGTGCGAGTGACAGAACTTAGCTTAACAATTGACTTCATTTATGCGGTTGATCATTATAGGGAGAAAGAGGATCTTGTCATATTCTTTGGAGTGAAATGATTTCAACTTATACACGAAGGACACTGGGACTACGAGTTACACTGCTCTAAGATTTTTATGAGGGCTCTAGAGGAATATTCTCTAAGGAATCATTTAAGATGCACCATGATTCCCAATTTGAAGTATTTTTCTAACCTACTTAGAAGCTATGAAGCGCACAATACCGCCGATAGAGAAATGATACAGGAACCACCAGTTAATGGCATCTAAATGGCATTTTTGTAGAGCCACCGGACTATAACGAGGTCGATTCGGTTAACAAAAAGTACAAAGATAATAAAGCGGCTGGGTCTGTTATTCAAGACCGGCGGCGAAGGGTTTGCTAGGAGTATGAACCAACTTTTATGCAAGATATGATCCGATGAACGCATACCCAAGGACTGGAATCTCAGTGTTTTTTGTACTATCACACACACTCAGCGTTGTCAGGGTAGGAAAGAACCTCTCAGAACGCTGTCGTGCGATTTTTTCAATCTCATGATGGAGTACATCCTACGCAAGTGCCAGTACATACAGTATATGTCGGGCTCGATCCAAAAGCATCGATATCATCAGTACACAGGAACGGCGAAGCAGCAAGGTGTTCTCAGAGATTGAAAAACAGTCGCAGCTCATGGTTCAAGCGTTGAATTATGACAAGACGAAAATGGAGAATTTCAACTTTAATGCTGTAGAAAACTTCGTCCATTTTGGACACGAAATAACCAGCAACAAGAATGTCAGCCTGGTACCTGGAAAGTCAGATCAGGTGGGGACTGAGCAAGCAAATTAGCAGTAAAACCCTATCTCGGAAGACGAAAATCAAGATCTACAAACCCCTGATACTTCGGGTCTTACTGTATGGCGTAGAGGCATGGTTGAGTCAGACGAAACGGCGTTGGAAGTCTTCGAGAGGAATATTTTGTGGATTTTTAGTTTAGGTTCCATATGAGCCGCGAGCTGTATGAAGTATTCGATGAGGTTGACATAGTTCAGCGCACAAAACTCCAGTAGCGGCACTGGGCTGGTCACCTCATTCGAATGTATGAAAAAGCTTCAACACGCATGGCTTACATGAAAGGCCCAAACTTGATTGGAAGACGCCGAAATAAAATACGTCTGTGCACGCGTTGGAATGACCAGGTATAGAGAGACCTCGGCATAATTGGCATTCAAAACAACTGGCGCCAGTTGGAGGCTCCGTCAGTGGCTCAGAGTGGCGTCCGTATGTCCAGGAATTAGCAACTATTGAGCGGCTATTGAGTGGTAGACAATCAACTTATTGCTCAAACTAATCTTACGCGACGATCTCAACTAGGAAAATCAAACTAGATGGTTACTAATTACTGCCATTAACGGCTACATCACAGGTCACTCGCTTCGGCTCTCGGAGTTGACCACAAAGACAGTGACATACGCGTATATGGCGATCATTATATTGGATGTAACTGGTTTAATAAGACTCCTCTCTATCTCAGAACGTATGAATTCTTTCCTGAGAACAGTAGAGTCTTAATGATTACAGATAGTTTCTTAAATCAAAGATCATCGTCGCTAAATTGCTATTGTGTGATTGATATGCTTTAATATGATTTAGGTAAAGAGCTTTCCGGCCATTTTTGCGCGACAAACTTCTTATATCTGTCCGTCTGTCTGACTCTAATGGCTACTTTTAAAGGTTGCCGAACACATAATAATGGAGATTGCTCAAAATATAACCGCAGTCTAATGACATATTTTACTTAAAACTTGTTTAAAAACTACAAACGCCATCCAACATGATATCGAATACATATTTCTGGGATATATTAACTTTTCTGACACGCCTACATTTGACTGTTACATACATTTAGAAAACGTCATATATATACACTTTTTCCTTAAGAACATAGCGCACAGAAATTTAAATGCCTAAGTGCACTCATTGTAGACACAACTGCTCATTGTTCTGCTGCATCAATTGCATCAAGTTCCAATTGAAATGCTGCATGATTGTAAAAAAACTGATTTTAATTTTTTATTCTTACATGCACAACGACATACTAGACGCAGAACTGGAGAAAGTATATGTACATACTTATATGACATAAATGTTTATACAAACAAATCAGAATCTTACAAAAATAACAAAATTGTTTAAAAATGCTGCAACTGTGCGCTCACGATTTAAAAATACGCTACCGCTGGCCGGTTCTTATGTAGACTTAAGCAAGCGCATCGTATCAGTGTAAACAAAATGTTGGTTTCTTTAAATCTTATCTCAATTTGTGCAAATTTGAATGACAGGCGAAAGGATACAGAATACAGGATAAAGAATATGTACAATTTAGCTTGTTACATACATTTTCGCAAAATAATGTAGACATATTACTTATAGCTAATACATTTACAGAAGACTGACATTATTTTACAACTTAAAAATATAAATATACAAAAACAAAATACAATTATAATTAAATCTATTTTGTAGCATTTGTGAGCTTATGCACTGCACGTATATAGGCGCCATTTGCACTATCGCCATTGCCCACATTGCTTTTAGCATTCTTATGCTTTGAGTCCTTTATACTTTCTTCGTCACTAACATTTGCATCCGTCGATGCGGCGTCATCGTTATTTTCAACATTTAAATTCTTAAGTTGTTGCAGCCACATTTCAGCATATAGACCACCGTCGCGCAACAGCAGTTCATCATGTCGGCCACGCTCCACAATGCTACCCTCCTGCAACACAAGTATCTCATCGGCATGTATAATGGTCGATAAGCGATGCGCAATAATAACGGTCGTGCGATTGGAGCAGACAAGCGACAGTGCTGCTTGTATGTTGCGTTCCGTATTTGTATCCAATGCAGAGGTGGCTTCATCCAGCAGCACAATATCTGGCGATTTGAGCAATGTACGTGCTATAGCTACACGCTGTTTTTCGCCACCGCTCAAGCGCAGACCGCGCTCGCCAACGTTAGTTTTATAACTTGATTTGCAATATATATATAAATCTTCAAAAAATGTATTTCAAATAGCTTACCCATCGGGAAAGGTTAGTATACGCTCGTGCATATCTGCTGCGCGCGCAGCTTCGTATACGGCATCAGCATTAGCGCCAATTTTGCCGTATTCGATGTTAAAATAAATAGAATTGTTAAACAGCACCGTATCTTGCGGCACAACGCCTGCACAAAAATAAAATAAACTTTTATAAAGTAATAATAATTAAGCTGTAAATGCTTACCAATTGATTTGCGCAAGCTCTGCTGTGTTACAAACTTAATATTCTGTCCATCGATAGTTATTGCACCTGCTTGCACATCGTAGAAACGAAACAATAAACGCATAATAGTGCTCTTGCCGGCACCAGATGGTCCAACTAATGCAACAGTCTTGCCCGGCGGTACACTAAAGCTAACGTTGCGTAATATTGGCTTTTCTGGTGTATATGCAAAACTAACATTCTTAAACTCAATGCCACCGCCGGCTATACGCAGTGGTACACTGTCTGGTTCATCACAGATTTCTATATGTTCCTTCAGTACATCAAACATGTTGTCCATATCGACGAAACTTCTTTGTACGGATCGATAGTATGAGGCAAGCGTATGGAGTGGCGTATAGAGATCAATTAGATACGTAGAAAACAGCACAAAGTCACCCACTGAAAAAGTTTGTAGGTGCACAACAAGATATACACATAACATAGAACCACAAAGCAGACCCAAACAAAGTATAACATTCTGTACTGCACTAAGCATATTATACGAAAAATTCGAGAATGTTTCCGTCTTCTGACACTTCAGTATGGCTGCTCTATAGGCATCAATCTCATACTGTTCATTGGCATAATATTTGACTGTCTCAAAGTTGAGCAGTGAATCGACGCTACGTGATCGTAGTTCATTATCGGCATCATTAAAGCACCGCTGAATTTTCCTGCGCCACTCAATGATTAGTATTGTAGCAACTGCAAAAAATTTCTATATGCATTATTTTCCAATTAATAAATATTTCAAATGCATACCGATATACAAAATCATGGTGAGTAAGATGATTACGCCAAACCACATGTTGAAGGCATAGATAAAGAAAAATACGGCCAGCAGTAAATCCAGTAAGGCTGGCAATATGGTAAAAACTATGTATAACAACAGACAGTTTATGGAGTCTGCGCCACGCCCCAAAACACGCAATACTTCGCCTGTCTTGCGCCGCAAATGCCAACCCAATGAAAGCTGGTGCATATGTCGAAATAAATCAATTTCAAACTCGCGTGTAGTATACTGCTCCACACGTAACCAGAGAAAAGAGCGCAAATTATCGAAAAGACCCATTGAACCAGTGGGTCCACCTTGTATAAAAGCAAATAATACATAGGTTAAGACAATATCCGTGCGGAAGTACAGCGGCTCGTCGTTTAAACTATCAACTATATAAGATATTAATGAGTTATTTGATAATAAAAAAAATAAAAACAACAAACCTAATTTCTTGCGATAAATAGGCAAGTAGACATTTATAATTCGTCCGCCAAACACAAGCATAATACAGAGCACTACTGTCAATTGTAGCATGCGATCCTTCTTGGGCCAAATATATGTAAATACTATGCGTAACTTTTTGCAGTAATCGTTTAATGTAGTACGCTCTTTTGATGCATTTTCTACCGTAGGTTTGTCTTCATTTAAAAGCTTTGTTGCTTTGAACGGCAGCATAATACCGGGTGCCCTAAGACCAATAACCAAGAGAAGCAGCAATGTAATGTAGCGTGCAATAAAAAGACGCACACTGTGTAGGCAAATTAGTATTAAATTGTGTATACATAAAAAAAACAACAATTTAAGCCAACTCACTTTTCTTGTTGCAAATTAACATATATCAGTGACTCATTGATGAGCGCTGCTGTCCAAAATAGCAAAAGTATTGGGCTATGTCCAAGTGCTGGCAACGCAGGCAGCTGATAGTGGCGTTCTTTGTATATTAAATATAAGCAAAAAGGATATGGCACGACCATTAAAATAGTGTAAAGTAACTGTAACAAAAAAAAAAAATAAACTAATAAAAAAAATACAATTTTAAATTAATTTTCTGTACGCCTACCATAAATCCATTATCATAGATATGTGGCAGAAATTTGTTCAGTATCAATATTGACATAATTATATGTAAAAATTTTTGTACAATATATAGCGGCGATTTGGTGACGTCATAAACGGATTTTGTTATACGTATTGCATACTTTTCATACATAATTAATTGTTTACAGCCAAAAACCAATAGAAATATGCTGCAAATTGTCGGTGCTACAACATCTAAAAAACATTGCGAAATACCGGCAGAAGACCAGACCTCAGCCAAAGTAAAATTGGTGGAGCAGTAGTTGTGCATGTTTCTGTAAATAATGTAGATAGTAGATAAGCATTAGTTATTGTATTTAAAGATAATACAATTTGGTTGTAAAAAAAAAAAACAGAAACAAATTCTGATTGTTACACATGCACGCACGTCTTGTTTAAGACTAAACAAATTGTTTAGCGTTGAAGTTGTTTTGGTTTTTATTTATTTTTATCTTATTTCGCAATTTATTGTAAGCTATTGGGAATCACAAATTAATGCGTCATAAGTTTCTACTTTAATTTGATTAGTTACTAGTTAGATTATAATTGTGTAGTAATTACATTTGTTTTACGGCAGCTTTGTATTAAATAATTGCGCTACGACCGCTCGTCTTGAGCGGCACAAGCAAAATAAAGTGAATTTTCTTTGTTTTATCAACATTTTATTGCTATAATCGACATCCATTTGCGGCCGGCGTTATTCAATGGTTTTGTTTTTGTTTACTTAGCGCCAATCAGCTGTTCTATACAGGGCTGCAATAGTGAAAAAAAGCAGCAGCATAAATGAATAATGAATCACATAACGGTTCTTATAGAAACATATATGAAAATAGTTGAATGAATTTTTTTTGTTACGCTTTTGTATAAATAAATTTGAAATATTTTCAATTTTGTTTTTATTTAATAATTAATTACAATAATTATTGTTTGACAAATAAAAATTAGTTTTATTGTTGTCTGAAGTTCTTTACATCTAATTATTATCTGATTTTAGCTGCATGTAAGTCGTGCGTATATTTTTGACACTATCTGGCTTGAACTGGCATAGTAGTATAGTCTTGTAGAAAAGTACACGCATGCGCATGCGTATCAGCTCTATAGCTTCGTGTTCCGGTGTTTCTGAAATTGCCGGCATTGCTGGCTGCACCAACTGTAGGGATATAGCACGAAATGCGCTGATAGTACTAAAACTTGGTGGTAGTTCATAGTTAGCGCGAACAATTAACTTCGCTGGTAGTTCTTGTATCATCATTGCGTAGCTATGGCGTACTGTTGATGGCAACAATGTATCCAATTGTATATCTTTAACGATTTGTACATTATTATAGTTCAAGCTACCGGCCAGTATGCGAAAAGCGTAATCAGTCTTTGCTTCGTATACTGCTTTATCAACATCGATGCGCACATTATAGCCGAATTTGAAGAAATTGTACAACTCCAATTGCTGTTTACGCATGCTAGATATATAAGTTTTTTCTTTGTTGGATTTCGCATGCCGTTGTGCACCACGCCTATTCTGCGTTGTTTGTTCCTGTACTTCTGTTTGCTGCTCAGGATTTTCGGCACGCTTTATTTCATCTAAGAACTTTTGTGTGCGTAACAGTGTTTTACGCGGATATTTATCAACTGTAGCGTTTGGGTTTGCGGCCAGAAAACGTTCGATAGTATAAAAGCGAGTACGGCAACTCATACGCGTATGATTGCCTAACAATTCGGCGCACTGACGCCACGAAGATGTACCATTTACGTTAACAAAATTAACTAGCTTTCTGTCGTCTTGCTCTGTCCAGACGGTAATATTTGTGCGTGGCTCCAATGTATTGTAATAATGATTGCGTAATTGTGCGGATGTACGATTAGGAAAGAGTACATCTGCAAAACAGATGAACTTGTTTCCGTGCTTTTTGACAGCGGCAATCAAACGCAAATCTTCATCAATTGTAAAACGTTCTGCAAGATATTGAAAAAATGTAATGAAATACGTTTCAAAAATATTTTTACTAACTAACCGCAACGTGCCGATGGATGCTGTAAAGCGTAATAGCGATTGTGCAAATACGACCATGAACGTTCCGGAAATTTCAACGATACTTTGCTCCAGTTTATTAAGCCTTCAGCAGAGTTGCCGGATACCAGCTGTAACAAAAGTGCATCATCAGCTCGGCACCATTTCTTAGCTGTTTGCTCTACATTTCGTGCGTGCTCTGTTTGATATCTGACAAAGCATTGGAACTCAGAGCGCTTCAGCACTAGCTCAGCTATACGTGCCCAATTCTGGTATTTATTTTGTTTTGCTGCCTCAATCAAGCGTTTATCCTCTTCCGTTGTCCAGTCAGTACGTTTTAAATCCGGTTGCAGGTAGTAAAGCCACATTGCCTCACAGGTGGTGGCCGAATGTCGATGTTCCAAATACTTCGCAGTAATCTCATTCCAGCATATTTTGAAATTAGAGCCATCGTCGTGGTTTTTTGCAACCATTGCCAATAATTCGACCAGTTTCAACGATTTGTATGATCGAGCTCTTTTCTTCGATTTGGACGGCATAGCTATTTCCAAGTGTTCCAATAGCTTTAAAGTGAGGTTAGTTTCATTTTCAATAGAAAATACATTGTAAAAAGTTGCAACAATATACGTACCTCTTCCTTCACACCATTTATAAGGCACGACTTGTCGCGCTGCGTCCAAATATGACGTGGACGCAAATTGTGATCCATAGGAAATATCTCACCCATAGATTTGCGTTCTACATAGTCGTCTGTATTGCGGCAGCAGCGACCGAGCGCATCACGAAAGTATGTATTACCATTGTAGGCGTAAACATGCGTACTTTTAGGGCGTGTCACCTGCTTATGGTATTTCAACAAAAGACTCTCATTTTCCGAGTATTTTGTATTAATACTTTCAACAAGCGTCTGCATATCAGTTTCCAAATGCTCCATCATGCCCAGCAAACGTTGCTTAACGAGCATTTCATTCTCCGGCGTTGGCTCATTGTGCTGCTTCATAAATGCAGTAAGCTCGTCCATTTTGTCTTGGTTTGTTTGGTTTAAGTGGCTTGACATAATCAAAAAAAAAAAAATAATAACCTAGAAGAGTGAAAATTTTCGCACTTCCGAAACAAAAAACCAAATTTAAAGGATGAAGTGCACGGTCACTCAAAGAAATAGCAGTACGCCGTTCAGTGTTTTGAAATTCGCAAAGTGTGCACAAAAAACCGCTATGCAGCACTGTTCTTGCATGCGATGCAAATAAATGCTGCATTTTAAATTCCGGATGTCTGAATGATTCAAGCCTACGTGAACGAAAGTAGAAACAAAGCCTGCTTTATTAAAACTTTCTTTTATTTTTTTTCTTGAATTTGCTTTTGTTTTTTAAATTTTTACTAGTTTTTAGATTTAAGCATTTCTAATGTAGTAAACTGTATTTGACTCTGCCTTTGTGACGATTCTGAATGTAAGTGTTGTGTTGAATATGAAATAATAAGAGAGGAATCAATAGACAGATGATTAGCTAGACGACGGATTCCCCAGAAGAAGGAATCCCTAAACTGGGGAATCCCCAGACGGGTGAATCAACAGATGGGAGAATATCCAGATGGATGAATCTCTAGACGAAGGAATCCCCAGACAAGGAATTCGCCGGACAGAGGAATCACCTGACATAGGATTCCCAGACAGAGAAATCCCCAGACGGAGAGTCGATTATTGGCTACTGTCGTAGTTTCGATCAAATTAACTTTTGAATCGTTGAACAGAGCGTTTCCGGCCGCGGTCGAAGTTTTGGTCAAACGAACTCGGTTATACCAACTATTGAGATTCGCAGACGAGGCGTCAATAGATTATGATGGAAACTTTATTTGTGTTTGAAAGGGATGGTTTAGTTTCACAATTGGAATCTAGAATTGGTTTTAAAATATTTTGAGAAACAATATCTTGCACTTTTCCAAATGTCATGAAAATTTGAAGGGAATGTCAATGAAAGATGTCCCTTTCCAACGCAAGTGCTCACCAAGAAGTTGCGGCACCAGAAAACGCCTTGGAAAAAAAGTTGGGGAAATTTTGAGACGCACCTTGTATCTTTTCATCGATTTGAGGTACAGGGATGATATTTGTCATACATACATGTTAATGGGATCAGGAGAAGATTCATTGGAAAAGATGGAATGGTTTGGCTGTTATAGGAAACAAACATATAAACATATATAAAAAATCAATTAAATTAATAAAAAAAATATTTTTTTATTTTGTATGAAAGCGATATACCTCGCTTTTTATCTATTTTGGTCGCTGTATAAAATGTACAATAATATATAAGCGCCAGTATATATACGATGTATGCATTTATATGTACCATTATTGAATTTATACAAACAAATAACCACAAGATCACAAGAGAAGTAGGAAGTAAAGAAGGAATAAGTGCAGCACAACTGCTGCATAATTATGTCGTAGTACAAAACATACAAATAATATTTTATAATATTCAAAAGGTGAGTCTCATTTTGCTAGTAACTACCGGAAAAAATGTTAAATTAACGAAAGTAAAAATAATTTACGTATTATTCTCTTAAATCTAACGCGTATGACCTGGGCGGAAGTGAGCGCCACTTGTGCCTGCACCACCGCCACCACCACTGCTCTGAGGTTTGTTTGAGTCCTTTTCGCTTTCTTTACCACTATCAGCACCGCTATCACTTGCTGCAGCAGCAGCATTATTTTCAGCGTCCAAATTCTTAAGCTGCTGCAGCCACATTTCAGCATAGACACCATCATTGCGCTCCAGCAGTTCTTCATGCCGGCCACGTTCCACAATGCTACCCTCCTGCAGCACAAGTATCTCATCGGCATGTATAATGGTCGATAGGCGATGCGCAATTATGATGGTCGTACGATTCGAGCAGACACGCGACAGTGCGGCTTGTATGTTGCGTTCTGTGTGTGTATCTAGCGCAGAGGTGGCTTCATCCAGCAGCACTATGATTGGTGATTTGAGCAATGTACGTGCTATGGCTACACGTTGTTTTTCGCCACCGCTCAAGCGAAGACCGCGCTCGCCAACTTTAGTTTCATAGCTGAAAATATAAAAAATTTAGTTTAAAAATTTTAAAAAGAAGATGAAGAAGGTGCTTGAGCGAATGGGGAATGTCTTATAGTAAGACGGACATGTCCATATCGACTCGAATTTAGTTGCTGATCAGGAATACATCTGCTCAAATTTAATATAACTTACCCATCGGGGAAATTCTGTATGCGTTCATGTATATCAGCAGCGCGTGCTGCCTCGTATACAGCATCAGCATTAGCACCAATTTTGCCGTATTCAATGTTGTAGTATATGGAATTGTTAAAGAGCACCGTATCCTGCGGTACAACACCTTTAATAAAAAAAAAAAACAAGTTAGAAATTAAATAATAAGAAACTTATACAACGAGTAAGTTTTACCAATCGATTTGCGCAAGCTCTGCTGTGTCACAAGTTTAATATTCTGTCCGTCGATGACTATTGCGCCTTTTTGTACATCGTAGAAACGGAATAGCAAACGTACTATGGTGCTTTTGCCTGCACCAGATGGTCCCACTATGGCAACTGTCTTGCCCGGCGGTACACTGAAGCTAACATTGCGCAATATAGGCTTTTCTGGTGTATACGAAAAGCTAACATCCTCAAACTCAATACCACCACCGGCTGTAAGCAGTGGCGCGCTGCCTGGTGCATCAATTATTTCTTCATCCTCCTTTAACAAATCGAACATGTTCTCCATATCAACAAAATTCTTTTGTATAGCGCGATAATATGTGCCGAACCAGTTGAGCGGCATATAAAGATCCATGAGATATGTTGAAAATAGCACAAAATCACCGACCGTTAAAGTGTTATGTTGCACCACGAGATACACACAAAGCATAGAACCACAAAGTAGACCCAGACAGAGTATAATATTCTGTGCTGTATTGAGTATGTTAAGCGTTAATAGCGAAAAGAATTCCTCTTTTTGATATTTCAAGATGGCAGCTTTATAGGCGTCAACCTCATATTGCTCAGCGCCGTAGTATTTCACAGTCTCAAAGTTGAGCAATGAATCAACGCTACGTGCTCTTTGCTCATTGTCAGCAAGATTCATGCGCCTTTGGTATTGGGTGCGCCACTCAGTGATTAAAATTGTAGAGGCTAGAAAAATAAAAACAATATTACTATAAAAAACTTCAAGCTTAATTAGCCAATATACGTACCAATATATAAGAACATGGTGAGAAAGACAATTAGACCAAACCACCAGTTAAAAGCGTAGATAAAGTAGATAACCGCAACCAGCAGATCAACAATGGTGGGCGTTATCGAAAAAACAATGTAATTCAATAGATTATTTATAGAGTCTGTGCCACGATCCATGACACGCAAAACCTCGCCGGTTTTACGTTGCAAGTGCCAGCGCAAAGAAAGCTGATGCAGATGTCGGAACAAATCAATTTCAATTTCACGCGTTGTATACTGCTGCACGCGTATCCACAGAAATGTGCGTAAATTATTAAAAAGACCCATACCACCAGTGCCACCGCCTTGTAGAAATGAGAGCAGCACATACATCAAGACGAAATCCCAGCGGAAAATTATGGGCTCAATGGTTAAACTGTCAACTGTGCATAATTATAGTTTATGGTTATTTAAAATTCGCCTTTATTTATATATATAGCAATAACTTACCCAATTTTTTACGATAAATAGGCAAGAACAGTTTGATGGCACGTCCCACAATCAGCAGAAAAACACAGACAAGCACTGAGCATTGCAGTAATCTATCCTTTTTGGGCCATAGATACGGAAATAGTTTACGTAGCTTCTTGAAAGCGTTTCTGAAAGCAGAACCAGTTGGCGCGTTTTCCAGTATTGGTTCCTCATCGTTTAAACGCTGCGGTATATTGTAAGGCACCATAATACCAGGTGCCTTAAGACCAATGACAAATATCAATAGCGATGTAACATAGCGTGCAACAAATAGACCCATTTCCAGTTCATCTGTATCACTATTAAATAATTAAAGTTAAATTAATTTAGTTCATTAAGTTAGTACAATACAAACTCACTTCTTTAAGCCGAACCACCAATTATCTTGACGTAAATTAACAAATGCCACAGATTCATTGATGAGCGCCAATGTCCAAAATAACAAAAGTACTAAGCCATGCCCACGCGTTGGCAGCGAAGGCAATTGATAGAAGCGTTCTTTGTATATTAATAATATGCAAAATAGATATGATACGACCATCAAAATTGTGTATAGTATCTGCGAAATAGTGCTTGTTAATAATATTTAAATATTTATAATAATTTATATGCATACCATAAAGCCATATACTGCACTATTCGCATAGATTGATGCATTTAGCAGAAATCTAGTAATTGCTAACATGGGCACAAGTATATGTAAAAATAATTGTACACCATACAGACGCGATTTTGAGATTTGTGTTGGATCGGTTATGCGTGTTGCATATTTTTTGTACATAATTAATTGTATGCAGCCAAAAAGTAGCAGAAAACCGCTACAAATGGCCGGACCCACAGTATCCAGAAAACAGTGAGAGATGCCATGATTAATCCAGACCTCCGAGAAGGTTATATTTGGTGGACAGTAGCGCATGTTGTTAGCTGTAATGAGAACGAAAAGATGAAATATTTAATATAATGTAGACCGCATAGAAATATGGAGAATAATTCAAAACTGAAAAATGGTAAGGTAGATCGAAGCTCTGTGCTTAGTGTAGCCTATGAAACAATCTACAACTGATGTATTGTGATACTTGAGAGTCAACATATGTATGCTCCAATTATTTTGACATAGTGGCTTGGCACATTGAAGTTCCGTCGGGCTATCTGTTAAATCATATTGTCTGAATTATCAACCCGGTAGGAAGCAAAAGTCGTTGCAGAACCAAACAGCTGGATTTGTCATGTACAAAACGACATTGCATGCTTTGATATCAGTGACTGAAGGTCTCTATAGGAACTTAAAGGCTTAAACTCGGAAGTTTTTATACGCAACAACAAATTTAAGACAGCCGCTGTCAATAGAACTTAAAAAAAATCTCTTATCAACAAACTGCCCAACATTGACATGCACACGTATTGATGTCATGGTTCTCAGATAAAAAGTATTTAGACTTAGCTGCAAATGTATTAGAAGATACGTTAAACTTTGCCCGTAGTCAGAATGACTAAACGAGCCAGATCAGAGGAATCTGTAGAAAACTTTTCGAACAAAACGAAGGCACTAGTCGGATGATATAGCGTGCTAGTGTTCGATAAGGAAACACTGCTACTGTGCGGCTAAAAAATATTTAATTTTACTTTCTAATATGTTCAAGTCAACATAATAAGCGCACAACAGCTAATATACACTACTGTATTGCATTTGTAGGGTATCTTTAGTGTTTCCCCGCAGCGTTTTTATATAAATAATTTAGCGCGATAAAAAAATACGAGATTAATTGTAGAACAACAGTGATAATAAAATAAATGCAAATGTTATAAATTTGAAAAGTTAGTTATGCGCGGCTTAATTGTGATAAAAAAAGACAAATATTTCTTGTAATGTTGCAACGTATTTCACAATTGATAAATTTTACAAACTCCGCGCATGTTCATCCACTACCCTTAAGCAACTTACCTTAAATATTAATTACAATTAGACTTTAATCCTTTAAATTTGTTTGCACACAGCACATTGTTCAGTTCAGTTCAATTCACGCCTGCATTATAAAAACATAAAAGAAAAAAACGCAATTCATTGTAATTTATGTGTTGTAAAAATGTTAAATTATGCAATTTTAAAACTCACCGCGAATCGCCCTTTTTTTGTTTTGTTTCTAATTATGCGCTGGAAAAGTATCTGAGAAATGTTATAGACGATACTACGCTTTGTGCGGCACACGCACTACAAAGCGAAATTGATTTGCTTTTTATTTATTTAAACAATTTGCACTCCGCTTTGCTGCGTCGTAGTCTCTAATGCGTTGTTTTTGTTGTTATATATGTGTATATGTTTTTTTTTCTCTTTTTACAATAAATGCGCAATCAGCTGTGTTTTTCAGGGATACAATGTATATAGAGTTGTCAACATTACATTTAAAGTTTTTCAGTAAAAGTTGCTAAATAAATCATTTAAGTTTTATTTAAATAAGTAAATTTTCATAAAATTAATAAAAAAATATTTATTTTTATTATTTTAAAGCCTTTAATTGGGTTTTAATGCATAAAAAATGCCTAGCAATATGTTTAAGCAGCCCTATATGGAACATTTGTTGTAGGCTCAGCTGCTTTTATGTTGGTTGCGTATGTGTGTGTGTGCTAAAATGCCGGTCGTGCGCAAAACGCAAAAGTTTAGTTTGTTGTATTTTATTTAATTTAAAACGCGTTAATGGTATGTTAATTAAATTTAAGTGTAGTGCAGAGTGCAGATTTATGTTTATTGTAAAAAGAGTGCAACATTAAAGGGTAAACAATGACGAAATAAATTAAAGCAGTGGGTGAGTAACGGCCGTTTGGCAGCTTTTTAATAATTACCGTAAAGTTTAGTTAAATGCCTTTACCGTTATACCGCTTGACAGAAAACATATTTTAAAACAAATTTAATCTTATAAATGTAAAATTAATTTTTTACAAAGTTTGATGTGCAATGAAATATGGCGGCGTAAGTGTGCCCGTACGTTATTCGGCTACGCGGTGTTTTATTTTTCTAAAATGCTTTTGTAGCCGGTATCCTGTTCAATGCAACGGAACAATAGCGGGCATCTAAATATGACAAATAAATCGCTTTAGGGTATTTATACTTTATGTGCATTGCCTTGCTTTCTTTTACCTGTTATATATACAAAGTGGCATAACCCGCGCATAGAAAAGCCAAACTATTCACACTTATCCAATAGACATTACTTCTCCAATTCCCGTTACTAAATGTACAAAATATCATCTATGTACTTCAAATGAATTAAAAAATATGACGTATTTCGTTTAAATGGGTGCCGCGGCATCGCCCTCTCCAAATGTAATCAAACTTAACACGAATACTTTCTCCGATCCAACTAACATGTATCCGTGGTTGGTTCGATTTAGACAAATATTACTTCGTTCCTCACTAGTTTTCATATACTTCTATATAATGGGACCGAGTTTAAAAATGACAAAAAAAAAATTCCTATATAATATTTTACAACTCTTTTCCCCAATCAATGGAGTAATTTTTTCAAACTGTTTGATAACGATCGGATGACAAATATTGATCAAGCTGCGCCGTTTAATATATGTTCGACCGCCATTAAAAGTAGACAACCTCAACAAAAAAGTGAATTTCGCGTGACATTATTTTTTACGCCAGCAAAAACACAGCGAAACCAAGAAAGGTATTTATAAATTTTATGGCGATTCTGCACCATCAACTTCAATGGTTTCTTAAGTGGTTTACTGAGTGCCGTTGTGGTCGTATCAGCACAAGTCTTGCCGAACGTTCAGATCGCCCCAAAGAGTTAATTACGCCAGATATCTTAGATAAATTCCATGATATGATGTTGTACGATCAGAGAATGAAAATGCTTGAGGTGTGATGAGGCTGTAGGGATCTCAATTGAACGGTTACATAAATATTACATTAAAATATGGAGATGAAAATGCTATAGGGCTGCAATTGGTTACATTCGACCATAAGCGCAACCTATAGGACACTTGGATCCATCATACTACATCAGAGACCAAGCAATAATCAAGACAGGGAAATTCTTCGTCATTCGTCAACCAACCAGGCCATGTCTTTAGTTTTTTGGGATCCACGTGATCACCGGAATATTTTTTTCAGATCTTTTGAACAGATTCAATATTAATTTAAAACAGAAATGATTGAAATGATGCAATTGGCAAAACTCCTTATCTGTGCTAGGGACTGCCACCCCCTCCCGCCTGTTCTCCAGTGTTAGCCCTCTGTGAAAACTTTCTGTTTATGGGTGGTAAGACATTTGGGTCGGATGTAGAGGTCTTAACTGAAACAAAACAACTTAAATACTCATCAATTCTTAATTTAATGTAATTTGTTTTATGCTCTTTTTATGATGGCAACTCTGGCCATGGAACTATTAAGTTATCAGACGAACTGCGCATATTTTTGTACAAATTGGAGTTTCCTAGACTCAAGCTTAGAAGTCGAACCGAATTAAAAGCAGCGTTGTCAGCGTTAAGCCCGCCAAAAACACTTCTTGTTTTTATGTACATACAATTTTTCTGCACATTTGTATGTTACTGAACTTCTCTTAAAGTGCTTGACCGATTTTGATGAAATTTTTGTGTATGTTTGAATGGTTTTCTGGATTGTTTCGAATCACAATTAGAACCAGAAAGTTGCGCTGAGATCGGCTTCTAGAAATTTTTTTTTATTTTTAGAAAATTTTTTTTTCCAAATAGAAATCTTTTTAAGTTCCAGAAACAAATGGTTATAACTTCTATCTTCGATCTTCTCTATCAATAATTGGTTTTTCACATAATAAATATTTTATTAGCTTTAAAAGCGGTTGATTTTATAATACTTTACATAAATTTGATTTTTTTTGAATGGTTGCTTAGTACGAAAACTTAAATCTAGATAACGCTAGGGAAAAGTATGAAAAATTAGGTAGTTAACGTTAACTTAAACAGGCTGTTCAACTTTTATTTTTTTATAAACTGTTAATGTAGACAATTTTTGAAAGAAAAGCTCATTATTTTATATATTTTTTAAATATTTTTGTGCTTAAACAATTAAACAAATGAACAGCCTGTTTAATTTGATGTGAGCTACCTAAATATATTTTTTATTTTTTACACATTAAACTTAACGGTATAAATAATGTATGTATATATTCAAATCAAAAGTAACATTAAATATATATCAAGTTCGAATTTTAAAACATTATTTGCAACATATATCTATACATATATATATATATATATATATATATATATATATATATTTAAGCTCTATATATACTATATATGTGTCTTAAAATTTTGATTTTTCATATGCAAGATCATTTAGTATTTTGATATAACAAAGTTAAAATAAACAATTACACACGTATAACTGTTATACACAACTATTATAATTTTACTACTTAACAGTTAGAATTATTTATGTATGTTTGTATGTAGGTACTAAGAAGTCGTAACTGCTAACTTGTTCACAAAATATTAAATTATTATCACATACACAAGTACAGTAAAAAAAAACAATGAATAGGCGTAGGATGTTGCTGTGCCTGCTATACCGTACATTTCGGTTTAAAACTTCACCCACTCTGTGGCTTATGGCTCACAAAGCTTTTGCTATGAGTTAATTTTCGTTAGTAGTGGTTGCGTGACGCCACTATTGCTCACTGCCGGACACGGACAATCCTCAGCAGCGAGCACCATACTATTCGATGCGGACTTGCATAGTAATTGTGTATAGTTCTTGACATTATTTGCCTTGATCAGATTATTAAAGGTCTTACAATCATTGCCGAGATGATTTTCTGCACCATTGCCATGCGGTGTTGTCACATTGGTTGCAACCGCCGTAGGACTGTTAAGACGTAGACCGGCCAGTAGCGGTGACTTGCTACTGCTGCCATTCGACTGCTGCTGCTCCACTGTGGACTCTTGCTCCGCCGGCTGTTTATATTCCGATTTGTACGTCAGCTTAATATCATCACCGGCAAATTTTATGCGATTACTGCTGCATATGCTGCCACTATCCGTGGCTAGTGCTGAGATCGTTGGCGATGGCTTCAGCCGTATACGTGCCTGTGTCGGTTGCAATATGCCGCTCAGATTGGAATTGGAATTCGATTGTATATAGGAATGACGATTGTTGCAGCTGCTATTGCTGCTGCTGTGTCCTTTTAATGCGCCCGCGAGGGGCAGTCGAAAGTTGGCCAACTCCCAGTTATCACCGTGCTGTGGACTCGTCTCACGCAGTGAACGACTGCTATATATATCACATTGTTGCGTACGTTGTTTGGCTTTCTGTTCCAGCATATCGCCGGCACTGCCGCCATTGGCATCTAACAAATAATTATAGTAGTCGTCAGTCTTGTCAAAATCAGCGAAAGTGCCATTTAGCTTCGGCGAGGATGAGGAGATTTTCCGTTTGGCACGTAAATTTGGCGTTGTGTCATCGGAGTTTGCGTGCGGCTCCGTTATGGCCGGCACGCGTAATTGCGGTAATGTCGACTCATGCATGCCCGGCGCAGCAGTCAGCATGACAAGTTCGGAGTATTGTTTGTTCAGTGGTGCATAGCGCTGTGGCTGCTTCAGCGAAGATCGGCGTGTTAGTAGCAGCCTATGCGGCGAGATCAATGTATTCGGTTTGGGTACTTCACCCTCCAGCCAATAGGTCAGCATTTCACCTTTGCCCTTCATGGGTACAAAACCGCGTCGCGTGGTTATAAAGGTGCCAAATTCATCCAGCGCTACCTTTGTTGTTTCACTGATGTGTATCTTTAATGCTTCACCATTCGATTCCATGCGTGATGCAGTGTTCACGGTATCACCGAATAGGCAATAGCGCGGCATTTTGAGACCCACAACACCAGCAACACATGCGCCCGTATGCAGTCCAATGCGTAGCTTTAGCCGATCATTCGGTCGATGATGTATACAAAAATTATGCACCGCCTCTAGCAGCGCCAGTGCAAGACGTGCAATTTCACGCGCATGTTGACTACCATTGCGTATGGGCAGACCGGAGACAACCATGTAGGCATCACCGATTGTCTCCACTTTGTAGACATCAAAGTTCTCAACTATCGAATCGAAACATGTGTAGAGATCATTTAGAAATTGTACCACTTGCAGTGGTGTGCTCTCCGCTGAGATGGCCGTAAAACCGACAATATCACTGAAATAGATGGTCACTTGATCGAAAGTCTCGGCAATGACAGGCTGTCCGCTGATTAGCTGTGCAGCAACACTCTGTGGCAACAGTTGATAGAGCAACTTCTCGCATTTCTTCTTTTCCTCGTTGTAGTCCTGTGTACGCTCTTCGACCAGTTCCTCCAGATTGTTAGCATACATTTCCATGCGCTTCAGCAGATTGTCCACAATGTTGCCCGTTTCGTTTTCTCTGTTTTTAGGAAAAAAAAAATGCCAGGTGAAATATTTAACTTTTAAATTGATGGGATTTAGCTTACTTATTAATTTTACGTATAATCGATTTGAGTGTGGTAAAGTCCGGACGCTCTGCGGGATCCTCTGCCCAGCAACGTGTCATTATTGGATTAATATCGACATGATTCTCCTCAATCTCCGGCCGAAAGGGTATATGCGTTAGTTGTGGATAATTCCTAACCAATTCAATGATTTCTGTGAAGTAAAAAAAAAAGAATAAATATATGAGTAAACCTATTTATAATTGGTCCCTTTAGCGATCTATTATTATTAATACTGTAGGAATTTTCACAGAGAACGTGCTCGTTGGGTTCGTTTTTATGGGTGAAGATTATTAAAGCCTTTTTTCTTGGCAATTATCGAGTAGTGGAGTCAGAAGATTAATATTAAAATAAAAATTAAATTTTTAAGCTAAAAAATTGCTGAACACTAATGCTATTCAAACTGTTTGCATGTGATTTTCAAACCTATGACATATGTGCTACTCAAACTGCACGCAAATTAATTGCCTCAAATTAGATCTTTATATTTATAAATTTCTTCAATATCGGTGATGCCTAACCTATAAAAATTTATGAACGAATGAGGTGTAATAGCGCTAGCGACCTCAAAAACATAAAGAGCAATTGTTCTAAAACCCATTCCTAGCTACAATTTAGCTGTGAGGTCAAAAAAGGAAATTCACCTCTGGATGTCCTCCAATTGACCTCGGTTCATGGAAAAGGTCAAAGTGTATTCGGAAGAAAAATTAACCGTTCATTCTGAATCCGGCGTCAAAAAAATTAAATATTTCGATTTCGGGTTTTTGACCTTGATGCTCACGTGATTGGTCATACGGACACCGAGATCGTAATCAGCGAAACCAAAAATACAAGGGTCACATAGGCATAGAATATGTCCACCTCAATTTCGTTTTGTAGTCTTGTATTATTAAGAATATATATTTTGGGACGGAGAAATAAAATGTTTTTTAAGTTTCTGCTTCCCTAGGAGACCATCAGAGAAACGGGGTACTTTGAGAATTCGTAAAAAACAAAAACGTGGACACGCGATAGTAGGAAACACAGTTAATCTGTATTCAATCTCATTCTATCGCATGTCAAATCCTAAAAATGTATGTGTCTGTGTTTAGTGTCGCTTTTCGTTTCATATAGTTATAAATCACAACAAAAGAAGTTATTATTAAAAAAAAAAAGAAGATTGTTGACGAAGGGAGAGTATTTCTTGCACATCTGCCTGGCAATTGGTTGATTCATATTAAACCTCCATGCATATAGCATTGACTTGGCGCCATTACACTTTCATTCTTTAACATCCTAGGAAGCTCACGTGGTTAGAAACAAACTTTTCCTATGATGAGGTTGGGATATAAGTGTTCCTGAACTGATCAGTAGGAGTTGACGATGGAAAACTTTTTTTTGTTTGGTTTGTTTTGGGATTTGTGAATTTTTTTTTTTGCATTTTGTTCAAGAAAGCTTTCTAGGACTCAGCAATAACGAAGACGCAGTCATACAAATGATATAATAAGTTAAAAACGCTCAGCACTGTGTTTGATGATTTGAGTCATCTCTTCGACTCTGAAAACGTTCAAGAAATGAAGAACAATATGCATGAAAATCGCCGAGTGATCATCAGGGAGATAGCAGCCGATCTTGCACACTTGTAAGGTTGGTCCGTGTTTTTTTTTTCAATTCCACTCTGTGGAAAGCTTTTTGTGACAAATGATAGTTCGAAGATTAAATGGAGATAAATTTGATAGGACAAAATAAACATAAACGCAAAGAGCATTGCTTTTAAGAATTGGTTCCACTATTTCATATTTTTGGCCTTTGGCCTCTCAAAAATTGTATGGACCAAAGTCTACTCGGAAAGGAACACTTGAAATAGCTTCTTAAAACTTCTTCCCAAATTATTATTTTATTATTATTATTATTAAATTACCAAAAAAAAGTGCCTACAAGTATGGACATTTAGATGCTCCAAGTTCAGATCATTTGTATTCAGTGGACGTGGCAACTCCACCCCATAAGGGGACTAGGCAATTTGCATTGTGCAAACCTACTCCTAATTCTAAGAGTTTGTATGAAGAAATTTTTATTGATGTAGTAGTTAATTTAGTTTGGTACACCAAATGGTTTATCTTACATTAATTCTTATAAAGTTTTCCATTTATATTCAAATCGGACCACTTAAATGGGTAGTCCCCATATAAATCTGTCACATTCTTTGGGTTTTTATATTTAAAAATGTTCTCTTTGTTAATAGTTTATCTAAAAACATCTTCGTTGTAGTTTGCATCAATTTTAATGAAAAATTCCATTAGGTGCCATAACGGACTACTAGAAGAGTTGGTCCCCCTACAAGAAAACCAAGTCGATGTGCACATGTCCGTATGTCTAGCTATGAACAACAAGAACTTAGAGACTTTCAAAATTTGATATTTAATGTCTGTTATTGCCTCTGCAGATAGGTGGTGTCAACCCCTCTTCTTAGGGGGTGGTACCCATAAATACCTGCCGCTCCTTTCCAAGTTTTGGAAAAAAAGAATTATGTTCATATTATTTAGCCACCATACAATTCTGTGCCGCTTCTTGAAACGACAAATTATTTGTATCTCTTATTAATTCCAATGAACTATCATAGACAGATCCAGCTGCGAACGCATCCTTTATAAGAATTAAAGGTTCAAGCTAAGATTTGGCGACTTTAAGAAAAAAATAATGTGTATTGGTACAAGTTCTTTACAGAAGCCCGAGAAGGCATTCTTTCTGTTTAACTTTGTTCTGCATTGTTTGCAAAGTTAAAGATTTACTGCGAAACACTTGCTCCATTTCAATGGCCTCTACACAATTTAAGCGCAAAGTTGGATAAGTTTCAATTGGATTCAATTCCCACAAAAAAAAAAAAAAGAATAGTTCTCGAACGCCATTTTTGTTTGAATTGATTTTGAGTATATAGTTTATACATATCGACGCCATTTAAAGTTTACAACTGCACTATTTATAGTGCAAAACTTTACCATGAGGCACTTGGCGTGCTTCACTTCGCCTATAGAAGTGCTGCATCATTACCATCAACACTATGCAGAAGCAACAACAGCAGTTCCACTTCACTGCGACTGTGTAGTGCTTAAGTTTTGACAAGTTCATCAAATTATTTGCATCCGGTCGGTTGCATCACCTCTCCATCTCCATTGAAATTTTGCTTAAAAGTTTGTTCAACTTGTAACATTGCAATTGGGCAAACGCGTCTTCATGAAGTTTATCGATTCAAGTTCTCCGGAAAGAAGCTGAGCCGCTTTTAGTACTTTTCAAACTGCCGAAAAAGTTCTTTAAACAAATAGAAAACTTAATTATTTTTAGGTGAGTGAGCATTAAGCCAACACGTGTGTGTCTTCAGAAAAAAACTAGCCTAGTTCCATAGAATTTGCATTATGCTCCAAAACAGGAAATGCATTTCGAAATTCATTTGTTACAAAGTCAAAGTTTGTTGTTTCGAAAAAGAAAACAAATCATTTGCATATTACACATTCGGTACCTAAATTCAGGTCATCTCAAAAAAAAAAGGAACATAAAGGGGGACACATCAATTGTACATAAGTTCTATTCAATCCAGTCAGTACATGTTGGCTACTAACAATTTTTCGATGAAATACGGTTAATGCTTTGACTGGTTACGGTGTAGCTACATGAAAGTGCCATAGCAGGACTACACGTGTTTGCTTCTACGGATGTCCGTATGTGCTTTGGCTGCGTGAGTTATTGAACAGAGAACTTTTGAATATGCAAAAAGTGTTGTATGCGAGAGATATCAACTACTTTATGACTTGGTGTGTAGGTGCATCGTTAGATTAATGAAAATGGCAGTTGGTTCTTTACATGACACACACACACACACACAATCGATAGATAGATGGGTAATATGTGTTAAGAGTAGGTGGGCCATTTGAACCTTACACTTTGCCAACTGTTGCCAGTTTGGCTTATGTCAGCACGTGTTCCAAGCTTTAGTTAAAGCAGATTTTTGACATGCTGCCTGTAAAGCTTTACATTCCAAATAGCTTCGTAATTGTGAAAATAGAATTATCCGTTTTAAGCTACTGAATACTGTCAAGAACTTCAAGAGAAATCTCTTCACTAGTCACATTTTGATTTTGAATTTGTGTGGAACGATTCAACAGCACGTTCTTATGCGAATATGATGTGAAGGCATTAATAAAGAGCACGGTAATGTATTTCTTTATGGTAATTAGTATGGAGAAGTTTTGGTTTCAGCTGGATAACGCTATAAACGAACCTAAACCGAGCCACGGAAGCATTATTGTGGCCTTTCTTGCTCCAGACACCTCCAGATTTCTTATTGTGAGGTTATTTGATATCCATGGATCTTGAATTTTAATTTACCCCACAGGAAGAAGACTGGAGGCGTCAAATCACGGAAGTCAGTCCAGTGCATTCAGTTCAATGAGATGTCTGGAGAACAAGCGGCGGAATCGTAGTAAGCTTAAATCCAGTATTCCATAAAAATTGAATACCTGAAATACTTGTAAAAGTGGTGGAAATTTCCAAAAATTCTATAGATTATGCCTTCAACCAAGGTGGTTTTTTTTTTGATGAATTCGACCCAGAAGAAGAAATTTGGGGTTCACAAGTTGTATGGAAACAAAAATTTTCAACATGTATTTAACACACCTTAATGAATATAATTTAAATGAAGTTTCAAACTTTTCATTCCAACTAGAAAACTTTTAAAATCGGAATCGCGAACACAAATAATTTCGATTCCTACTAAATTTCAACGTTTTCGAAATGAAGAAGAAGACGAAGGAAAGAAAATTCTCTTCGAAGTCTGGTAAGGAAGGCCACTTGGAGGTCACTCTGTAGAGTACTTATAAAATCTTCAAATCAAAAGTGGAAATAGACCACCACCAAATAGACCACAATGATATGGATTACCACAAAATGCATCTCAACCAATTGGACCACCATCAAATGCACCTCAACAAATTGGACAACCACAAAATGTTTCTCAACCAATTGGACCACCTCCAAATGGACCACAACGATATGGACCACCACAAAATATATCTCAACCAATTGGACCACCACAAAATGTATCTCAACCAATTGGACCACCATCAAATGCACCTCAACCAATTGGACCACCACCAAATGGACTACCACCAAATGGACCATAACCAAGTGGGACACCTTCAAATGGACCACAACCAAGTATTCCACCTTGAAATGGAAAACCACTTAATGGACCACCACCAAATTGACCATCACCAATTGGATTACCACCAATTGAATTACCATAAAATGAACCACCTACCAAGTGGAGCATAGCCAAATCCACCACCACCAAATGCTCCACCAAATGCTCCACAACCAATTGGACCACCATCAAATGCACCTCAACCAATTGGACCACTACCAAATGGTCGAGCTGAAGTCAGAGGTCGAAGTGCGTGTTCCACATATGAGCTGGCTTTGCTCAAATGCAGAAATCGCTAACAGGTTTAAAGCTAATCTCAACCACTTAAAGGCGAAGGTTCAGTTTGGCTTCAAACTTCTGGATATAAAGGATTGCTCATGCATACTTTCAGTTCGACGATATTTTCTCCACAGTGCTACACTGTTCAATGAAAAAGTTCTGACGATTATTTGTCTTCGACTATAGCGTACATCCGTGCGCATCTCTAGACTAAAAGCTCTGTAAATAATTAGAGGAATGAGGACGTATAGTATTTGATACTATTTGGTTGAACAATGTGGTATCACGAACCACCCGGATAAAGTATAACTATTTATGAAATTTTTCTTTTTTATGTAAATCTTCTTTCTTAGTAACATAAAAAATCGTCACGAAATTGTAAAATTTGTGTTTAAACGGATTTGTAGATATCCCTCTTTCTCGTTTTTCCTTTTCTCTACCCTACATCCTTTTAACCAAATTGCTACATACGACATACTTACATAACATCATTTGGCGCTTATTTTTTAGTTTTATTAATATTTCTTTCTATGTATTTGTTGTTGGCGGTTTTTTTGTGTTATGTACCTAATGCATTTAAGTTGATTCAAGTACAATCAATTTAATGTATTAACATAGAAATAAATCTAATATTAAATTAATAAAGTTTTGCGCCTCTCAAATACATAATAATAAAAAGCCACCAACAACAAATGCAGAGAAAGAAATATTAAACACATTACAGAATCGACTGCTGCTTCAATTCTATTGTCACTGCTTTCTCGTGAAAAATGTGTAACAAATGGAGAGAAAGAGAGGGATTGAGAGAGGGAGAGAAAGAAGGGGAAAGAGTGAGAGAAGGAGTGAAAAAGGAACGGAGAGAGAGAGAGGGATATAGTTAAAAATAACAACGTAGCCCGCTGCTACTGTTCATATATCCATATCTATTGCCGATGTTTTGTAGTAAAATATTTATAGCAAGGAGAAAGGAAGGCAGAGAAAGGGCGAGAAGAAAATATTAAATACACATCCTTGTTTGCAGTAACTTAAGTTTGTTCTTGTTATGCTGACTCATATTCCAGCCACTCTATTATTTTTTTTGTTTGTATTTAATTCTGAGAACAATTATAACCAGCTACTGTCCAAGCAACTAGCACACGAATATGATTTTTACACAAATAGGAACCGTACAGACCTCATTCGGACAATTCTTATTCATATTCTTAATTTAAATTTTATGCTTCGTTAAGCCTGTGGCAAAAAGGAAAATATGAGGTGTACATATGAATAGCAACTGCAGTCAGCAGTAGTCACTACTTGGTTGATGGGCGCCACTCATTTGGCAAGCGTTACAGCTAGAAATGTCATTAAAATACTTGCTACAGCAAAATATTTTTGTGCATTTACACATTTGCTATTGTCCTTGTACAAGGAGCCACAATGTATGTAGCTTGTTAAAAACATGAAAACACAAAAAATAAAAAAATAAAAAAGAAAATGGAAACAACAACATGTTCATACCTTGTGGCGATTTTTCGTTTTTGCCCAAATAGAATGGTCCTTGTCGTGTGGTTATCTCATGCACAATTATGCCGAATGAGTAGACATCACCTTTCTGTGTGCCTTCCGGTGGACGATTGTTTTCTAATTTCAACAACTCAGGCGCCGTCCATAGCAGTTCTGCAAAAGAAAACTGTATAAGCGAATTACTGCGGCCAACTGCTGCATACTTACTGCTCCAATACGCATGACTATTGCAGTTCTCCACGTCGCTGCCCTTGTCAAAGCGTGCACCACGCCGTAATGTATGCAAACCGAAATCCGTAATTTTCAATACAAACCGCGAGTCGACCACACAATTGGATGACTTCAGATTGCCGTGCGAACGTATATCGGAATTGTGCAGAAATTGCATGCCACGCACAATGTCATGCATCAGCGACAACTTGAACATCCAATCCAATTGAAATTGTTCATTCTCGAGTATATCCTGCAGCGAACCCTTCGGACAGTATTCGGTAAGCAGAAAACTTTTACGCGTATCCAAACAGGCGCCATAGAACTTCACCAGATGATCATGTTGTAAATCTTTCATACGTTTCAGTTCGAGCATGAGCGCACGTGTTAGATTTATGGACTCTTCATCGATTGCCTTGATGGCAACCTTACAACCACGAAACATGCCCAACGGTATGAAGATCTGACGATCACCATTTATGGAGCCCATATCCTCGGACATGAGCGTCAACTGAGAGCTTTGCTTAACCAGCGAATGAAATGAGCCGCGTATAAAACGTTCAGTGCAATCGCGAAAGACAACTTCATCCATTGAGACTTTCCAGGTCATTGAATTGATTTCTGCCTCGGATTTATAATGGCGATAGCCAAAGAAGAAGCAAACCGCCATAATGACCACCATCATGCCGAGCACAATCGAGAGTATGGCATAGCCGGGCAGCGCTAAAACAATTGGTAAAGAAATTATTTTTATTTTAAAATATTATTTTTATATCACTTACAATTATCCGGGCACAATGAACCATCATAGCCGCATGTCGGACGATCTGGTGGTGCCTCTTCACGATCTCCTGCCCAATGTATAACCTTATCCGGTTCATAATCCAGTCTATTATGCAGGAAATGCGCCACAATTTCAAAACGTCCCGTACGCGGATTCATATCGAGCAGTGAATATGCTGAGATACGATCGCCATTGGCATCAATCGATACTTTGCCCGTAATACCAACAAAACTGCGATTCCACATGCGCCGCACCATATCTGTACCGTTAATGGGACGTGACAACATTGTCGGATCCTCACGTATGCTGTCATTGAGCGCATTTGCATAGAGCAGTACACCATCGAAGAAGGATGTTACAAACGCTGAAATCGGTTCATTGTCATTGAATGTGTAATTGTATTTAGCTGCGGCAATTGTTTTTATCTGGAATGACAAACGAAATAGCAAAGTTGCATATAAGTTGCCTGTGTGTGTGTGGATTTCCGTTTCTTGTCTGCAAAATCGTAAAAGTTTATCGCCGGAAAATCCTGCTGCTGTGTCTATACTACTTTATACTCTATACGTTCTTGGTTTACTTTGTTTCACACACTGTTCTTCTTTAGTACTTTGCCTTTAATTGGTTTTAGCTTTTGTCCGTCGTCGTCGTGGAAAATTCAATTTCGTATGTCAGCGCCAAACTTTGTACGATTTTTGCCTTTTGGCGTTTGTCAGCGAATGTGCGTTAAATTCAGCTTTGCCCGTACTTTGTTTTGTTTGTATCGGATTAATAAGGAGGGCAGGTATTGTTTACAATTTAATATAAACTTGATCAGCTCTATAAAATGTCTTCAACTTGCATATATTTCTCGTCTATCCACCCATACTCAATATTAAGGTAAGAAAACAATGAAAACCTCCATGCTTCTGACCAAAGAAAGGTACGTTAATGAGCTGGAGATATTGGATTTTCTATATATACTCAAAAATATATGAATTATTACTTCCACTTGGTGTTGGTACATTGACCCCTCAGATTTTGACCAAAGGTAGTCTATGTTCTTTTTCAACGTGCCATCTATTTCTCTACTAAAATTTATACCAATAAGTTTAGCGGTTTAGGCGTGAAAAAGTAACAAACATTTGTAATATTAATAGGATATCTTCCTTTATTCTGAAGACAATCGATAGACTAATCAATTGTCACATTAGGCACAAGCTTCATATCTTGTCTCTCCCCTTCATAAAAACCAATTCGAGTAGGTCTACTGTAGGCGTACTTCATCACTTCAAAACGTAGAAAAGACTCTTTAAGTCAAAGAGAATCGATCTGTGTGATTATCTGGGCATTGAGGCATTCTTTGTCAAGACTGACTACAACTCAAACACAAAATCTACATAGTGCGAAGAGGACTAGAGAATAGCACCATTACCAGGGTTAATACTATTTGAAATCAGTGTCATATAGCATCGTCCCTAGGCAATATGTCTATTAGCAACCAAGTCATCGAAGAGGAGCCGCTTTTTCTTCAATTTAATGGTCTCTTTTTATCAATGATCCTGAGCATATGGCTTTGTAATCATTACCTCAGGAAAATTTGTATCGCAGTGTCCCCGATGTGATGTGTTCAGCTCTTCGAGTGGTGACGGAATGTTGTTGTAACGAGGGCTTCGAAAGGCTTCATTTATGCCCATTTCAAAAAAATACAAGCCAGACTTAGGTCCAGTTTTTATATATAAAAAAAACAATTTTAAAATTCTCCAAGAAAGTAAAATTTCTGGGGATAACCCTAAACGAAAGTCTTAACTGGAGACCTCACTTACAATAAGTGCTAACTAAGGCTACTAAGGCACTGTGAACCTATATCATGTTTTTGGTTTAACTTGGGATATAACTCCAAAAATGAACTCTTTGATGTACGCCAAAATAGTAAGAGCAAACTACACCTACGCGACTTTTTGGATGCTGACCCAAACTACAACAACATGTGTTGTGACAAACTGCAACGGCTTGAACGTCTGCCATTGGTCTGCTCTCGCTGTATATTTTCTAAGAAACTTCAGCGGAAATTTATGCACTGAACTTCCAGAATAGCTCTAGTACTTTAAAAGACATTCCTGGCGTGCTGGAGATGTGCAATATAACAGATTGTATGAGTAAGAAACTGTGCATTGACAGTCGGTACACATCTCTCTTCCACTGGTGCATGAACCTGGATGACGGCAATCTCGTTATTGGATCATTTACAACTATGTGGCTTACTGATGGTTCTTTTATCCAAACGGGTACAGGTGCGAGTATCTTCGGAGACAATGCAATGCATAGATTCATGCTCGACAGAACTCCAAAAGGGCCCTATATCACTATATTCTCAGAAAGCCATATGGAAGATTTCGATATTCCTCAAAAACTTCTGTCTTGACCTTATTGGTGAACTCTGTAAAGAGTTCCTTATTCTTTGATTCTCTTCGAATCGTTCCACCACAAAGTCGTCCCCGTTTTTGTCTCGGTCTGCGCTTTCATTCAACTTAGCCTATCGGGCCTAATGTAGTTTCCGGGCTTTAAGGTAGTGAATAAAATAATGGGGGAAGGGTCGAAGTACCAGAAAACTGCAGAAATAGTTCAACTCTCTAAATTGGCAACAATTGATTCTTAGAAACAACCTTGCGAACTTTATTTTTACATACTCTGTTCTCAGAGGACACGTAGTATATTAAATTTGTGCAAATGTATATAACATTCAGAAGGAGGCAAGGCGGATACCAAAAATTATTAATATTCTTAATGGGCATTAGAAGTCAAGTTGACATACCTAATGTCCGCCTGTTAGTCTGGCTGTACGTATGAAAATCAAATTGTGGGAGACTATAAGAGATTGAATCTTCATTCAATTTGGAAATTTAGATTCTTCTATTCATTCTTCAGATCCCTTGTATTCAATTAACATGCTAAGTTAAGATTTGGTCTATTTGTGTCAATTCTAAAAAAAATGTCTTTAGGGTTCAAATCGGACCACTAAACAAGGTGACTCTACCCCACAAAAAGTCAAGTCAATATAGACATGTCCGTCTGTCTGAACAACAAGAATTTGGAGACTATGAAAGATAAAGGCTTCAAGATTTGATATTTAATGTTCCCTGATGCCTTCTCAGATATGTTGTATTTAATGAACGTCATGACTTCTACATATATAAGACGTAATACCCATAAAAATCCTCGTATACGAATCCAGATGGAAACATATGCCCTATAAAAATTTAAGTGTCAATAGGCTTATCTGGGGTAACTAGAAAACGAGCGCTCTCGACTGCAGCGCTCTTGTTTCATATTATAAAGTATTGCAGATCGATTACCTTAAGACATTTGGAAATATGTATGTAGGGTATTTGCTTTTCTGTGCTTCCAACAAATCTCCCTTTTACACTTAATGTATGACGAGTATTTTACAATTTGTTTTGTTGTTTTTTTTTCTTCTAATGTTCCATATATAACTTTTTGACAAGGTTTTTGTATCTTACTTCTTCTTCTTCTTAAATTTCGTGTTACACATTCCGTACGGATTATAATAAGTCACATTGAACAATGCTCAAAACGTAATTTCTTATATCAGACAAACAGTTTCACTTCCAGTAGTTCCGTAAATAATAAACACACAAATATGTACTATAATATTTTTATAATACCCAAAGCTATTTTGCACTGCACTTTGTTGTTCATATTCTTATCGGATTGCTTACGCTACGAGATACTCTCAGTTCGCGTTGGATAAATGTGTAAAGGGTGTATATAGTATTTAATTGGCTGTTAAAGTAGAAATTACACGCTTCTTGTAAATAGTTGTTGAAATTTCTTTAAATTTGTGTACTTGATATCATTTTACATCGTTTCTAGCTCACAGTTATAAGAAAAATTGATATTTTGTATATTTTCTTCTGGAACCTATATATAAATAAACGAAGTCAGCGCGTCACGTGCTTCGCAACATTGTGCATTGAGATAACTAAGCAAATATTTGTAGTACAAGTGCAGTATCTAGTTTACTTATATTTTGTTACTTTTTAAATAAACAAGAAAAAATGCTGCAGTTGTGTGTGCGTGACTTGGAGATACCCTGTATAGGGACATGGCATTGGTATTGTTATTTAACATGCTTTAACAGACAAAATATGCAAAAATATAGACTTTAAGTATTGAAGATCTTTCAATCTATATTGACTCGGGTCATGTCTATTGATTGTCACATATATTTGCACCGAAGTCTTTCACTGGGAGGACTGTATGATATTGTGACTCGAGTAGAGTAAAAGTGTGTGACATACGAATGTGTTGGTAGCCCTCCCACGCTTCGATTCTCCCCACTCCAAAGCCGTCCCCTTTTTTTGTCTCGGTTCGCACTTAAACTTAGCTGTATTACCCTACCGAGCCTAAAGATGTTTCTCTTAAAAAAGTTTATTATGCAGAAAAACTTCATAAATGGAACCTATAAAGAAATTAAATAAAGTAATGTCTCCGAAACTGCTCCGCTATCTTCTTTAGCATATTTACTCTGCTCTTTTTTTTTTTATAAATATATTCTTAGCTTACCTCATTGGATACTTTGCGATAGACTTCATTATCCTGCTGCTTTGGCGTCACGGTCAACATGGCGGTATAGGCCTTACGGGCGCGTTGATTATTCGACGTTGTATCGTTCTTATCAAACCATGGTTGCGATGTAAGATACGGTACGCTGTAAGGAAGGAATAAAGTAGAATTTATAATTTAGTAACTGTAGATGAAAGAGAGATGGTGTCGTTTGAGACATTGTGAGAAAAGTTGTTGACTGTCACGTAGTCCACGTATGACTTGGGTAGCCTCTGAAAAGTCATTCGGAGGTAAGCTAACTGTGATATGGCGACAAACATCCCCTTTATTAGAGGTTTGAGCGCTGAAATTGGGACCCAATGAATCCACCCAATGAATCCAGAAAATATGATGGATAGGACAGGGTTGCTCTAAAAGAGTATCCTGTGACATCTACAACAGCTGCCATGAGAGTAAGCACGAATTTGGATGCGGTTTTGTGGTAAGTAAGAAACTACGCGGCTTCGTCTCTAGATTCACGCCTGGGACAAGCGCTAAAATTGGAATGGAAGCAATCTTTGACCCAACCGTCGGAAAATTTAGCCTTTACGACGCTATCTTCAACAATGGAGAGAGTCTAATCGATTTCGCTACAGGTTGGAGCATGGTAGTTAGCAGCACAAGATTCCAATACCTTAACATCCACAAGGCTACATGGCTGAGTCCAAATCAAAATAAACGCAACCAAATAGATCATGTTTTGATTGACGGAAGGCAAGCGTGTTGGACCTCCGAACGTTATTTGACCCAAAATCGACTCGAACCATTATCTTGTCGCAGGCAAGGTATACACTAGGCTCAGCATGATGCACGCCGAAGCCTTCTCAAACACACTCTGCCGACTGCTCCGGGAAACCTCTCCGACTTTTCAAGATATTAGTGAGCAGTGGAGACATATCACCCGCTCCATGAATAGGGTTGCCAAGGAGGTCATTGATTATACAAAACCTGTGACTAATTCTTGGTACGACGTGGAGTTTCACAGTGTTTCTGCAGAGAAGAACGCATTCTATCAGTGAACTCTATAGTCGGGATCAACGCGAGCTGCTAGAAAGTGATATCGAGAGAAACGGAGAGTGGAGAAAAGTCTTTTCAGTCGCAAGAAAAAGGAGCAAGAAAGCCGGGAGTTTGGGGATGTTGAGGATGTTGCAGAGGAGTTACTGAGATTATGGAGAAGTCATTTTTCTAACCTACTTAGAGGCGATGAAGTGCAAAATTCCGCCAATAGAGAAATGTCACTGGACCTACAGTTAATGATGGCCCTTTAATAGAGCCACCGGACTATGACGAGGTCAATTCGGTTATTTATAAGTCTTCTTTCCATCAATCTTCCAAAAGAAAGTGATGCTGCTCGCGTATGCGGATGACATCGATATCATCTGTACACACGACCGGCGAATTAGTAAGGTGTTTTCAGAGATTGAAAAACAGTCTCGGCTCATGGGTCTAGCATTAAATGAGGACAAGACGAAGTACTACGTGTCTTCTCGCACGCCGTCATCGCGTCTTGGAAGGTCAGTGACGATGGAGAATTTCAACTTCAATGTTGTATAAAACTTCATCTATCTTGGAACAGAGATAGCCAGCAACCACAACGTCAGCCTGGAGATCAGGCAAAGAATCACGCTTGCAAACAGAAGCTTTTTTGAGCTGAGCAAGAAAAAGAGAAGTAAAGCCCTCTCTCGACAGATGAAAATAAAAATTTATAAGACACTTATACTCCCGGTCGTACTGCATGACGCAGAGGCATATACCGTGAATGAGTCAGATGAAACGGCGTTGGCAGTCTTTGAGAGAAAGATTCCCGTAGGATTTTTGGTCCTATTAGAGTCGGAGTTTAGGTCCCGTATGAACCGCAAACTACAGAGCTATTCGATGGGGTTGACATATTCCAGCGGCTGCACTGGGCTGGTCACTTTATTACGTAATAGAGAACGCTGCGCATTGGAATGACCAGACATGTAGAGATCTCAGCATACTTGGTATTCAAAACAACGCCTACTTGAATGAGACCACGACCAAACGACGGTTGAAGGCCGTTTAATTAAGTAAGTATCTTCAGAGTGGGAAAATGAGTTTCGGTTTTTTTAATAAAAATTTTTTTTTGAGAAATCTTTTAGTTTTTTTTCTGGATATTTTTATGGAGTCGTATAACCCTTCTTATATATAATTATAAAAAACTCCAACATTAATCCAGAACTCTACATAATTTTTTTCTATTGTAATTTAAAAATATTTTCTCCAACCATATTAGACATTTGTTTGCATCATATTTAACGATTAATTCTTATCAGCAAATATTTGCAGCGTTTCAATGTCAGCTTCGTAATGCATGGCACTACAGATACAAACTATTGGAAAATATTATACTATACCAACGAGTGTGAGGTATATGTATAGGAATTACAATGTGTTGAAGTGTAATAGCCGCATGACACTTGCATATTTGCCGCTTGGTTCCGGTGCAGATACTTTATTCAAAAATAACATCTGAATAGGTAGGCAAAAAAGTGCATTTAATTCTTATAAAATAAGTCGAAAAGTCGAAAATTTTTCTAAATTTCTTTTTAATGTTTTACTAATTGCTAAAAGATAGTTTCAGTAATTAGTGAGATACATACAACAACTATCTTTAGAACCTTATAATAATAACATCTAAATTATGCCTAATGTGAGAGCCTAAATATAAATTTACCACAAATCACCGAGCTTAGTCATTTTTAATCAGTAAATTTGGAGTCTCCATTATAGATGCTCTAATATAAAAATGTTTAAAAACTTACAGATAGACGTCCGTGCGTTCATTAGAAACCTTTCTTATCACTAGAAAATTTTTTGTTTAATATTTTCGATTTTTTTAATAGAAACTTAAGCATATGCATTATATATAAGCACATAGTTTGAATAGTTTTACTTTAGATTAGCAGTTCATATAGGTCAATCGCATCGCACACAGATATGAAACGCCCCGTTGCATGTAGCTGTGTGTATCTGTGAGTTTGTAAATACAAATTGGCGTTTAATTTTATTTGTTTGTATAAGTATATCACGATTTGTATTTGTTTTTTTTTCCGCCCGGTTTCAATGCAATATGTTTTTTTTATTTACTCAGTCATATGCACTTGAAAAGTAATTATGAATGGAAATGTAAATCGTAAATCGGCAAAAACGTAAAGAATAAAATTTGTTAAGCAGCCAAATTGACCCATTAATGAACGATTTTAAAAAAATTTTAATGTCAAGTAGCAGCAGAAAGATATAAAAAAAATTATACAAAAAAGATACAAAAAAAAAAAAAAAGATACGAAAAAAAGATACAAAACAAGATACAAAACAGATCGAAAAAAGTGTCAATCATTAAAGCTTTCATTGCACTTTTTAAAATCTTCAATGGAGACTTATATACAGTAAGGATATTTAATGCTTCCTAAGGGTTTTTAGATTGAAATAAGAATGATCCATGGGATCTTGCTTATAAGCTCTGTAGGAGCAATAGTAAAGAGAAAAATAAAGCTGCCCTTAATTTTGGTAACTCTCTTGTTAAAACATGGAGGCAGTGTATGCGTTATTGTTGTCTGAGTTATTTCCTAAAGTGGCTCCCCAAGATACTCCACTAAGCGTGAAGGTATCCTTCAGCTGCCAACTGGGAAACTCGGCGTTGCGTTTTTCGTTCTAATAAATGGAATCTTTAGAGAGATGTGTTAAGTATCTAGAAGGTTATGCCGGAACATCTTTACAGCATTTGTATCAGTGAGGACTACTTTCCCGATTCATGGAAGTGTGTCAGCCTTATTGTGCTCTTGAAGTCTCCGGAAGAAGTTCTCGGCAAAAGTCCTCTAGCGGATTCTGGTTAAGCTGCTGAATATTTTGGTTGGATGTCGAATGTCTGACAGACAAATCTGTTGGGAACGCTTGCGGGTATTTGACTGACAATGTCGAGTCCAGCATGTCCAAACAAGTCCATATAATTTTGGTTAATTTTAATGGTTTATACGCATTTTTTCTCTGCATTTCGGGATTGTATTTTTGACTGATAATATTCCCTGAAAATGTACAATCGATCCGATAAGTATTTTCCGAGATATACGCATGTTTGCAAAGACGTCTTGGACTATTAAAAAGTAGGTGGAGTACAGACCGGAGTAGCAGCTGTTCTTTTCTTTCTTTGTATCCCTTGTTATAGATGACCTTATGAAGGGTTTTTTTTTATAACCGAAGGCTAAAAAACAGCCCAACACAACCTAGTCAGATATATTCTCTAGTGTTAATCGAAGAAATACAATTTCGGATAATTATTATTATTTTTTTTAATATTACGTTTTTTTTTTACAAAGCCGCCATTTTGTCAAATTTCGATTATTCCTTCGATCAATATCTAGATTTATCTATCCACTAAAAGAAACTTTTTGGTTTTTGTTTTCAGATGAAGTACGCCGGAGAAATCGTTGTCACCGCTGAACTCCTTTTTTTGGAAAACCTTCAGAAGATCGTTTGCAGGAGAACACCTGATCAATATTTTTACAAATCATTAGTGCCATTAGATGCCATTAGATGTTGCCAAGAAATGTATTTATATGGTTTTTGTGAAATAAAGTACCTTGCTGCTTTTGATTTTTTGTCCAGGAGCAGGGTTCTTTGGAAGAGCTTTATCTCTGGATGAGCTATTTCAGAAACAGACGTGCCTATGCAGTGAGTGACTCCAGTCACTGTGGATGAGGTTTGAGGCTGCCCACAAGGCTTCATCTGGGATGCATTCATTTGGAACCTTATGATGGATTCTCTTTTGAGGCAACTTAAACCAATTACCAAGTGTTGTGCATATGCGGATGATCTGCTCATCATTGTTGTGAAGCAATCTTGGCTGGATATTGAGCGTAAAGCGATGCAATATGTGCCAGGTGTCAGTGAACATGTTCCTTATATAGGAAAAGTTGTCACGTAGTCGGCTTCCTGTCGTTTTGTAAGTCTAAGATATTTAAAGGAAATTAGATATCTTGGCATTTGGTCGTAAGAGAAGATTGATTTCTGCCCGCACATTGCCCGTTTGAGAGAACGATTTTTGAACCAGGTGCGAAGTATTTTAAGGACATATTTTGGGCTTAGTGAACGATATATGTTGGTAACATACGGATCATCTTTATGGTACAAAACAGTTATGTCAGTTGCTCACCGAGCAATAATCTTGCCCTGTCACCATGTTGTATGTTAGTATGTCGCACTGTTTCGGTTGGACTATGCAAGTTCTCATGGCGTTTCTACGGCGTGCTGCTGGTTTTAAGATTAAGAGGCAGCATCCTTTGATGCAAGGTGAGTTGTAGTCCAAAATGAACGTAAGGAGTTAAAGCTTCTCTGAGGTAAAATGGCTACTTGGTGAGTGTGTACTCTCAAGTTGGCAAGATAGTTGGGAATGTAGTGATAAAGGGCGGGCTACTTTTAAGTATATCCGTTTCGTCACGTTTGTTGTAAATAGGCTTGACTTTGGGTTCAACCTCTGTTTTGGCTTGTTGCTAACTGATCATGGCTCTCTTAATGCATTCGTGCATAAAAAAAGCCTACATACCGGTTCTGCTTGCCGTTGTGGGTTTCACGGGGAGATATGGAAATTTGTACTCTGTGAATGTTTACTGTCCGAACTTGTAAGGTTCATGACAGCATGGGGATTGTACGTTGTGATGGTGGTTATAATGTAAGTAGGGTACTCTCCATGGCAGATGGGCTTGATAAGTTGACATTAAGCATTTTAGGAGACGTCGTATGGCGGCAGACTAAGGGTATCTCTTGTACCACACTTGGGTTTTTTTCTTCGTGTTTGTCCATTTTTTGTTGTTGGCCTAAGTGCCACGGGCAAGCAGTGCCCCAATTGCATGGAACTCCCTGCTAGTAACTTGGCTACGAAGTCGTATCAGAGGCTTGAACTGGGACCACGTGCGCTTAGGCTTGGAGTCCACCTCAACAATGGGCCCTAAACGTCAAACTGAATTATAGGAGGTCTATTCTTAATGGAATAGGCCACGCTTCGACCAGTGTGGAAATTACGTACCATGTGCGTAGTTCTATATTGTTTCTCCTTTCGGGTTGGTGTATGTAACATCAACCTGTATTGCTATTCATACAGCTGTACTTGAAATTTTTAAAACGTGAGCAACCCGGAACTGTTTGGAGATTCTAGTATTTTGTTCTAGTTTGCGAGGATCGAAGACAGTTTTAATCTCGTACCATGGGGGATAGGGGTCCACGAATTGTAATTTATAGTTTTGTTGTTCTGGCCATTGGTTGAGAACCCTCGGGAAGTCACATGGTTTCACTGGTTGCTGCCCAAGTGCGTTCACTGCCTACTCAGCAGCCTGACGTGGAGCTGCTTTCACAACCGTTTGTTGGAATCCATAGAGCAACAGATGTATTAGATAGGGCTCGACTCCATTTAACAAGTAACGAAGTTAGATGTCGAAAAAAACATAACTTGGGTTGGGTACCTGTAGAAGCAGCATAACTAGGGCATTGCTTGGCGCTTACCAATCCAATATCTTCTTCAGACAACTAAAATCAATGTATTGGGCATATCTTTCGCGGACACTTTGTGCTTTTTTTAAATAAAACTTTATTAATTGTTGGGTCAACCACTTAAAATAAGGCATAAAATCTTTAGGCGCGTGTGAAAAGTATAAAAGTTTTGGTTATTTTTTTCGAATTATATTCTATTTAATTCTTTTTACTACTTGAATTATGTGTATAGTGTATACAAGCAACTGTTAAGCCGCAATTAGCAAAAGTTTTTTTGCTTCATTTCCTTTCATAGCAATTTGTATCTAAGCTTTAAAAAAAACTTATAAAAAGATACAAATCACCGATACAAGATACTTTGTAGCGCAAATTGCTACCGAGCACTCAACACCTTTGAGCGAGCCACAACAAATCGACAATGCGATATAGTTATAGACGATAAATGTGTTTGTCTGCTGAAATCGTGTAGATTAATTGTTCTACTCAAACGATTTACGTAGATACATTAAATACGCTTTGAAGTACTTTGAGTTATTCTGTTTGTTTTGGTCTTTTTTTTTTTTTTTTTGTAAATTTTTCCATAAACTAAATAAGCTTTAAAAGGTTATTAATAGCAAATATCAAGAGGCAGCATTAAGTGCTATTTCCTTATACACACACACACACACACACACACACACACACAAAAAATAAATAATTATTGTTTCTATTTGCCATTATTAATTTTTAAGTTGACTATTTTTAGCCACAATGGGTTGTTTTTTTTTTTTTTAGGTATTCATTTTGTTTAATTTTAATAACCTTGACTAATAACTCTTGCTAATGTTTCCGAATGTGTGTGTGTTTGCTGTACTTAAATGTAGAAAATTTTAAAAATAGTCACTGTGTGAATTCCGAGAACAGAATGCCAACTAGTAATGATGGTCTGTACAGTCTTAATATTCTCAAAAGATCGTTGGATTTGGCTGAGTGTGCCGAAAAGATATTCTAGCTCAATGTTGAAAATAAAATTTATTTTTTACTTTGCTCCTCTACTTTCTTAATAGATATATTTCGATATTTTATCAAACCTAATATAATATATATTCTTGACCAGTATACACACATGTCTCTCAGTCTATCTAGTGGAAAATCGATATCTTGAAGACTATAAGAGATAGAAACTTCAAGTTTCTCCATAAGTATATAATTTGTATTAAATGAGTGTATCAGGTCTACTATTAATAATAATTCCATAAATCTTGATCAGCAACAAAACGCGAGTCGATATAGACATGTTCCTCTGTCTGTTTGGCTGTCCTTCAAATTGTAATATTTAGATTCTCCTATTTATTCTGCAGATTATCTATGCACACATGAACCTCCCTCCCTATAGGGTGTTAACACTTACCATACAAACCTACTCCTTATGCTGAGTTTTTTAATTTAAATGTTGTTAATTTTTCTAGAAGCACCGAATTTGTAGATCCTTACTTTAATTTTTATAAAGTATTCGATTAAGGTCCAGATCACGCCATTAGAAGGGGTAGCCCTCTTACAAAACTGTCCCAACTTTCTGAGTTTTTGTAGCTAAAAACACTCAATTTCATATATTTTGCGTCGATCCTGATACAATTTTTCATTAGGATCCAAATCGAACCACTAAAGGAGGTGGCACTCCTACAAAAAATTTCAAGTCTATATAGATCTTTCTGGCTATGGACATCAAGAACTTGGAGACTATAAAAAATAAAGCTTTCTAATTTGGATATTTAATGTATTCTTAACCCTTTTCAAATAGGGGTAGTACCCAGGAAAAACAACCCATATTTTCTAAGTTATTTAATAAAAAATAATGTTTTCTGTTTATTTTAGCCAAATTTTATGTATCTTAGTTAAATTCTAATGAAATATTCCATATAGGTCCATTTCGGACCAGTAGAAGTGCTAGTCACAATAGAAATCGGTGCCCTTACCCTATGATTTGTTAGGAAAAATCATTTTTTATGGTTTACTTTAGCTTACTACGGATCAAAATAGAAACATATGGCCCATTTAAGGTTCCTTTTTTTTTTTTTTGATAATTCTTACGTCAAACCTAATAAAATATTCGAAAAGGTTTCCAATACAGAATATAGACCCATACAAATCTGAGGTTCAAGCAGTTCATGGTATCTCGAAATTGTGTACACCTCACTGCAGCATCCATTCTTGTTGAAAAACGAGTAACTACATATCTGAAATTGGTTAGCTAGACTCCCTGTGGCTTCAGATTTTTATCTCCAATGATATGAATATAATGATGTCATACTCGATAAGAAGCTTTCGTATGGTGAAATCAACTCATTTGGCGCACTATATGTGCTGTATACATATTTTTACCAGGGCTGCATAAAACTTTGTACCAGCGTTGAACAAATGTTTATACTAAGGCTACAAAAATATTTATACCAGGACTTTATAAATAGTTTTATTAGGGTTGCGTAAAGACTTGTACAAATAATGCATCAATAATTTTACCAGGGCTACACAAATGTTCCAACAATGGTTGCAAAAATATTGTATTTGTAACAGGACTGCATTAATTTTTGTAAGAGTGTGTAACATTTTTTGTACTAAAATGTTAGTACCAGGGCTGCATAAGTAAAGTAGGCATATTAAAAAAAGTAGGTGAACAGCTTAAGAAGTTCGAACCAGTACTAAATAATAATTAAATAAATATTATACCATACAATTTTTTACAATAATATTTTAAATAGGATTGCATTAACTTTTGTAAAAGGGCTGCATAAATATTTGTACCAAAGATGCATAAATATTGCTCTATAAATAATTTTACCAGATTTGCATAAAAACTGTTTTAGGGCTACATAAATATTTGTGCAAGGGCTGCATAAATATTTGTAACAGGGCTGCATAAATACTTTTACCAGGGTTGAAAAAAATATTTATACGAGGCTTACACAAATCTTTGTACAGGGCTGAATAAATACTTTTTTTTCATAAATATAAAAATTCCAACTAGGGTTGCATATATACTTGTAACAGGGCTGCATACATTTTTTATTATTGCTCCATAAATAGTTTTACCTGGTCTGCATAAAAACTTGTAGTAGGGCTACATAAATATTTTTACCAAGGCAGCATAAAAACTTTTGCAGGGTGGAAAATATGTATAATATTTGAACCAGGGCTGCATAAATAGTTTTATTAGGGATGGATAAATATTTTCACCAGGGCTGCATAAATACTTTTACCAGGATTGAAAAAAAAATTTTGTTACGAGAATCACACAAACATTTCTATCTGAAATAAATAAATAGATGAGTTGTTGTTGAGTGCTTGCCTTAGCAGTTGAGTCTGCAAATTCCTTCCCTTTGTTACTGGAATCTAGGTTAATTTTAATTTGTGGTGCTGTGTGGTTAAAGCATTAGGGTTTCTATAATTTTTTTGACTACGTAATAGATACGTATAGAATGGGAGAAGAACATTTTTTGGGAAAGTATTGAACCATCTGTTAATATGGTTTTGTTTTTTTTATAAGGTAATCTCTAGAAATTTCGGCATAAATATTCTCTAAAAAATTAAAAAAATTATATATTTACGCAGACTATTACCAACCTGTCCACTTGTAGGGAACAGAGATTCACTCCGTCATGCGATTTGATTCATTCCACTTACCGTGAAAATAATTCAATGTTGATGAATACGTATTCTCCGCTATCAATCATATTCAACTCCTCAGCTGTCAGCATAATTTGACGTATTGACTGTGGATCGGCGCACATGATGACAACTGAAAATAGACAAATTGGAGAAAAAAACATTGGAGTTAGAGCTTTTTTTTTCGTAGCGAGAACTCTAAAATTAATTTGTTCTTAATGAAGCATTAGTTGGAATGACAGGCACTTGAATCACACGATTGGGTTTTTTCTGTTTTATTCAAATCCAATTCAGTATTTATTTGGTGAACGTATGTAAATGACTTTCATATTTTTGTGTTAGATTTTGACGTCAGTAAATTAAATACTGTAATGAAATTATATTTTTAGCTTGTGTTCGATTGTTAGGGAGATAACGTGTAGCTACGAGAAAATAAATCAATGTAATGTGTTAATTTGACGCACGTAGCTAATAATTGTACTCAGCATTTTTTCAACGTTTTATATATAGCTGCAGATTAGTAGTTACTAATATTATATGTTCCCTAGAAAATATATAATCGAAATTGAAGAATCATTATTATTATGTGAAGGTTTTTGAAATAATGCAAAAGTAGAACAGCTCCATCGATAAATGAACAGTGAAACAATTAATGCAATATGATGTGTTCAAATTAAAAAAGAACTCCATGGCGTACATGGTGCATGGAGAAAGAAGTTTATTAGAGATACATATGAATCCTCCATAGTTATATTTAGAAGTTTAGAAAAACTAAAAAACTCATAGCGGATAAAGGTGGAGAGGCAAGACTTTATACAAAATCTTATGCAAAAACATTATTCCTAAATATTCCTCCGAAAAAAATCGAAGTATACGCTACGAAAAGAAGCTAAGCATCACCAAATATGGGAACTGCTGTAAAAGCAGAAAATCAAACAAAGCAACATCGACGAAGATTGAGAAAAAGTGAATGAAAAAGCCTGCATTATAAGCTCTACTTCTGTGTGCTATATACAGCCTTTCCACATTTTCAATATTAGTTGTCTGAGTTGTGACGCATTTCCATGCAATCAGGCTTCGAACTTAAATACATCCCATACGTAATAATGGAAAATTGTCAACTCGGCTCCGTACATTGAGTTCGATGATGCACTTTGAAACTTGCTTAGCTGGCAATAAATTTGCAGGCGTACAAATTTGTGACTTGTGATATTTGCTGACGCGATAGGAAAATTGGAAAGCAGACAAATGTCGTTAGTAGTTTCTAGATTTTTAAGGGAGCAATAAGTTTGATTCGGTAACTTTGTCTTACATTTGTTATTGTAGTGAATTCTAAAAACAAATCTATGGTGATCTTCTCTTTTGCAAATACTACTATAATTGGGCAATAACTTACATCCTCCGATCACCAAAATTCCAATTCGGCATTCGGGCTTTCCCTATCTTGTTTTGATTCATATTCTTGCTTGGAAGTATATTTACTGCAGATAAGTAATAAACATTTTTTCATATTATGACAGATCATGTTCGGAATAATGAGAAAAAGCAAGAAAGACTAAGAGAGCGAAATAATTTCGTGACATAATGTAAAATTTGTTCCATAAAACAATATAATATACTGAGGTCACACGTGGGAACGGTGTAAACGTGTGTCCAAACTTATGCTAGCTACATACGCTGCGATTTTCTGTAAAACAGATTTAGTTGATCATTTAAAAGCGCAAACAACATGCCTACACACGTTACAATCAGTTGTACAACTTTGAACAATATATAAAACAGTTAAATCTAAAAAGAAAAACTATCTTGTTTGAAAAGTGGTACTTTACAACAAAATAATCGTTTCCAGCTTAACTAAACCACATCAAATTCTTTTTCTTACTAAACCCCAGAAAGCGGCACGTATTTGTATAGGAGAAACCTCTTGCTGTAGTCCCATATGGACATATGTATACAAAATATTTCATTAGCATTGAAATAAGTTACATAAGATTTTAGCAAAATTTGTAGCTAAAAGAACATGAAATATTTAGTTTATCAGGGCTGCATAAATATTCAAGAAAGGTTGCAAAAGCATTTGTAACAGGAATACATTCATTTTGGTTCAAGTCTGCATATATTTTTCTAACAGAGCTATATAAATAGCTTTTTATATATATATTTCAACCAGGGCTGCATAAATAGTTTAACCAGGGCTGAAATATTTTATATTATTCATTCCATTCAGAGCTGCATAAATATTTGTTCCAGGCCTGCTAAAATAGTTTTACTAGGGCTGCATAAATGTTTTGTACCATGACTGCATAAATGCTTTTACCAGGGCTGAAACAATATTTATATACTAGGGCCACATAAATATTTGGTCCATTGAAGTAAATTGCCTAAGATTTTAGCTAAATTTTGAGCTAAAAGAACAAATTTTTAATAAAAAAAAGTCAAAAAGAAAAGGAAGGCAATTTCTTGTGAATAGTATCTCGAAGAGAGAGGTTCATTAAATATATTCATAAAATAATACATACCTGGAATAGGAGAGATAAAATATATAAATGTATTATTATTCTATGTCAAATAGTCGGACATATGTATATCGACTTAATTTTTTTTTGTTATGGGGGCCACAAATTTTAGTGGTCCTATTTAGATCCTAATGAAATATTTTATTAGTACTAACGCAGCATAAACAAAATTCGGTGTTTCTAGCTGAATTAACAGCAACCAAAAAATGTATTTTATTTCCCAGAAAGGTGGGACAGATTTGTATGGGGGCAACCCGTTTCAGTGGTCCGGTTTGGATCTAAATAAAATATCGGCTAAATTTAGTCTTTCTAGGAAAACGAATAACATCAGATTTTGTTCATACAAAAAGTAAGAATGAGGAGTAGATATGCATGGCAATATCCAATCCCCATAGGAAGAGTAGTGAGAGAGAAGTGAGTAGACTAACTAAAACTTGCTGCCAGATCTTGAATTTAAATACGAACAGTCAGACAGACAGACAGACGGACACGTCTATATCGACTTGACTATTGTTATTGATTAAGAATATTTATACACTTTAAAAAATTTGTTTATCTAATCGTATCAGTTATTTCCGGACTCTTTTTGCGCAACTGCAAAAATCTATAAGATATACAGAAAAGTCTTAAATACATCCATCACAACCTTCAAAATGTAGTAAACAAATATTTTATTGACAAAACTCAAACAACAAACAATGACACGCTGTAATTTGTTTTGCTTTAGTTTTTGCAAATTATGCCATAAATTATATAGACAGATCGTATAGTTTAAATATATACATCTCCTAAAAACGTATACGCATCTGTGAGTAGTTTATAGAAGTGAAATAAAAATGTTTGCAAGAGAAGTACGTGGGTGACTTAAATATATTTATATACATTGAACTTCGGCAAAAATTTTTGAAAGTAATTATGATAAAATGGTAGAAGTGAATTAGAATCGTAAAGTTCTGCTAAAGATGTAGAATCCCCGAATTAACTTTTGCAAAAACTTTTTAAAAATTGAAACGAATAATGGAATTTCTTACAGTTCTTTATTTTAGTATAAACTTGCTGAAGTGGGATTAAGTCCTCCATTTAAAGAAATTATACTACACAAATTTGTGGGCTATTTTCAGGTTTTTAAAATCCTCTACATATTTAACAGTTGAAGATTGGGCGAAAGAAAGCAGTTCTAATTTCGCGTACAATCAGACATTGCTTTAATTGTGCTTATATAGTATCGATATTTTGATATAAATTTGGTTGATAATAGGGATCCCTTTTACTTCTAAAATCCTCACTCAACGAATTAGCAATACTAGGAAATAGCAATCCAATCATATTTATACTCTATCCACCCTCGCATTCAAATTAAAATTAAGATTGAAAACACAGAAAATAAAATGTTCAGTATTAGTTTAGATAAAGAAGAAATTATAAAAGCTACAATATATTTTAGATAGCCGGGCAGGGTATATCGAGATACCCGGTACCTTCATTGAACCATAAATTTGTATAGCAGATATGTTGCTTTCTGAATCCGAGTAGCAATTTTATTGGAAATAATATAAAATACAGTAAATTTGTCGTTTCAAGCTAAGCTCAACCGCAACAAAATAATTTTCTAACAAAACTCAAGAGGAGGACAACGATTTGCATGAGGCTAGACTCATTCTAGTTCTAGGTTCGATATGGACCTAGGATAGGCCAACTTGGGCATTTTTAACTAAAATAACAGAAAATATGCGTATCTATCTAAAGAGGGAATAGGCGTCAATAAGTAACCAAACTTGAAGGCTATATATATATATATAGTCTCCAAGTTCTTGTTGTTGTTCATAGTCAGAGGGACTTGACACTTTGTAGAGCGACAGCTCTTTTAGTGGTCCGATTTGGACCCTAATGAACTATTTTATTAGGCGTTTCTAGTTGAATAAACATAAATCACAAAATTTGTTTCATAATTTTTCCAGTAAAGTTATTTAAGAAGTACACCAACATCAGAACACCAACCAGTCTTGGCTAGAACAGCACATCAATATAACAAGTAAGAAAATCACAGTCGGGCGTAACCAACTGTAAGAGGCCCTGTACCAGTGCAGGTCGCCTAACAAACACATTAAATGTTCCCCAAGCTTATGACCAAACACATGACCACTTCTCACTGCACGACTAAGTGCCTTTTAAACCATTTTTTTATGTATGAAACGAAAAGGGGGGTCGCTCAAATTCAATTGCTTATAAAATCGTCATTTATTATCCGATTTTGATGAACTTTTCGGATTTTTGCTAAGAAGGACGATATCTCTATACTGGCATACTTACTTTTTTTTGTGCCGAAGAAATTTTTACCCTTGGGGGTGATTTTATGGGGAAGGGGGGGGAGGGGCAAGTTTTTAAAATAAACTTGTAAAATTCCGGAGCAGTCCTAGTCGAATGCAAAAAACACGAAGTCTCTATCTATTGCCGTTTCCGAGATCCTTTCGTTCATACGGACGGCCAGACGGACAGACGGACATGTCTATATCGACTCCTCTATCGCTCCTGACCATAATGGGGGTAACTTTGGGGGGTCTCCGATTATTATTTCTACCTGTTACATACATTTGCACAAAACCAATAGGCTCTTGTACCTTCGATACAGGGCCTAAATATGGCCTTCAGCATGACTAATGAGATTGATGATGCTATATATATGAGATTTATACATGAGACTGAGCAGGTCGCAATCAGAACTCCAATGTAAGTTAGCAGGGACTGACAGCTAAGCTCCCCCGTAGTATTGACTTTCGTAAGAGAAAATCGTGGACTTGGGAGAGTCTGGCATTGCTCGCGTAATCCTCTTGATAAAGCAGCTCAGGAAACACTTGATTTATACGTTGCGCAACCAAGCACTGAAAGACTACATCAGCCAGCATGAAGCACAATTTATGGAGGGCAACAGTATATCTTAAAAGTCCAACTAAGAAGTAGTGTCGGTCGGAAGCAGAGAAAGCCAACGCGTTTGCTAAAAATCTACAAAACTCATTTTCACCATTCAACACATGTTCAACTTTAGAGCAAGCAGAAACAATTGAATGTCTTAGCTCGACTTGCCCAATGGGTCTAACAATACCAATTGTTCAATGTGATTGAGTTGAAGTCGAAGTCGAAATATATATTAAATTGAGCTGAAAATATCAAAGATATCTGGCTATGACCGCAATGATGTTGCAGCCTAAAAGGCCTTTCCAGCCTACTGCCATTTTTTATCGAAAATATTGGAAAGAGTATTTTCGCGACGACTACTGTCTATATTGAAAACGAAGGAGCTGATTCCAGATCACCAAATTGGATTCAGGCGTAGGTGTGGCACCCCAGAAGAAAATAACCGGCTGGTCGAACTTATACGTCAAGCCTTTGAGTGCAAAAAAGTACTGCTCAGCTGTGTTCTTGGACGTAAAATAGGCATTTGATCGTCACTGTTGGCATAGTTGACACCAAATGCATTATTTTTTTTTATTTTTGGTTTCGAATTATATTTTCTACAATATTCTACAAGTGTTTTCTACATTATATCAAATGTAGTATACGTAACTGGGTTCTACTACATACTAACCCAGCTAGTCAGATCTGTTCTATGAGTATGTTTTTTTTATCACTGCATTGAAACTGTTCCGAGCTATGAAATCTGAAGATACTCTTGCAACAGTGTCACAGTAAGTTTGACTACTCTAAGTATTTTCTACACATAAATGTTTTCACTTAGAAAGAACCACAGACGGACGGACATGCCTAATATACTCTGCTAAAATTTCTTTTTCTGTTGCATTGTATAATAATTTAAAAACGAAAATATTTTGACAGTTTTAAAAATACATTTCGAGCGTTTTGCTTCTTATTTAAGCGCGTGCAACACACACACGAACACACACATATATTATATAGAAAAATAAAACATTTATTTACTTGTTCGTACAAGTATTTAACATGTGACTGGCTTGCTTCATGATGAATTGTTCAAGTGCTTAAAAAGTGATTTGCATTACAAATTTATTGACTCACTTAAAATTGTGAGTTTTGTATGCAAATTCAAATGGGTTTCGATATTATTCTATAGAATTATAGTATATTTAGGTTTACCAAATTCAATATTTTATATCTTTAGTATTTTATTTGTTCATATTTAGTCCAACAAATGAGGTTTTAGTTTTATGGTTTAGTAATGGATTGATGCGTATGATTTATATTAATTTTTGTATGCTGAAATGTATAACATGTAGTCCGTAGAATGTTTGTATTTGTTGTTGTAGTGTACTATATTTAATTTATAATTTTACATTTATATTTGATATTAATTACAAATTTTTAATTTACATTTTGCAAACTGTAAGCCATTCAATGTATTAAAATACGAATTAAGAGCACGAAGTCAAAGCTAATTTGTATGCAGCTCTACTAGCATATTTTGGTTTCTAATTAAAAAGTAAATAGCGCACGTTTGCATGTCTCCCAATTATAAAAATTGGATTATATTTTAAAATCCATTTCATTGCAAGTATTTTTATGTAGCATAGAAAGACAAGCCATATATATATGGGAGTTCGACAGGGTCCGATCTTCTCAGTCTTTTCGCCACTTTGACACAATCTTGTCTGCGCTGTTGTAGCAAGCGCCTTGCAAGTTCGTTTAGATGACTTTCTAGACTATTCAAGTAATCTTTTGATTGGCGCATTGTGACATCGTCAATTTTGTCAACAGGCAAGTCCCTTTCTAGGTTGGAAGTGGCCATATACCAAGGGACACCAGAAATCATGCGCAATGTCTTGGCTTGTAGTATTCTAACTTTAGCTAGCTTTGATTTCGCAGCGATACCATTAACTTGCAAACTTTGGTAGTTGTTTATCTTTCTCCTGACTTTACTTACATCAAACTTGGAAACCGTAGTCAGCAGACTTATAGGCTTGTACAAGTGCAAGTTAAACGGGCATTTGCCAGCCTTATAAATCATGTAGATCTTCCATTGCTTAGGAACGTGTCCCAGCCACACATTAAAGATGAGCACAAAAAAGAGTACGGCTTTTAATGACAATATTTTCAAAGCAAAGTTGTCCATCTTTTCCAGTAATTTTTTTTGGATTTCAGAGTTTTAATGTGAGCCGAGACTTCTTCCACTATTATGGGAGTGATTGAAAACTGTGTCTATCAAGCACCGACTGGACCTCACGTGTTCTGGTCAGGATCTCAGGATCAGTCGTGATTGGGAATTTGGTGGCTAGCTGCTGTTTGTATCTCCACGTCAGCTTCTATATAGGTTGTTTCGTCGACTCATCAGGGGAGACATTCGGCAAGAACAAGTCAGATTTGCATTGTTCATGTATTGCCAGAAGTTTTTTCAACCTATTTGCTATGCTGCGGTATACACTATCTACATTGGAATCCTGGATGTGACAGTATTGTCTTTTAAACTTTCTCTTCTCTTTAGCTTCGTGATACAAAAAGGACAGCAGAGTGAACTTTAATAGAAAAGATCGGATGTGCATCATCAATGTCATCTGGCATGAGTATTTCAGGATTTAGGTCTAATGTTTTTTCCAGATCTTGAGAAAAAGCATTTATATTGGTTACAGCCGGCAGCAAACGGCCTTTCGCTATTAAAATCTTCGGAACGAAGTTAAAAACAGATACAAAGGGAAGGTGGTCTGAGGAATGCTGACACTCAGTACTTATGCGCATGTTATTAGGATGAAGCCCACGGTGAACAAAAAAGTCATGAATTCTTGGTTGAAGTTTGATAATTGCTTCAAATTCATGGTTGCACATGCCTGAACCTAACATAAGAAAAAAGTGCCTTCAAAATCGGAAATTAGGACTGTTTTATACACACTTCTGGGTTCCTCATAAAATATTCGATAATGGTCCAAATCAGACCACTAAAAGAGTTGGCCCCCATGCAAACGTCCAGTCGATATATACATATCCGTCTGTCTGACTACGAACAATGAAAATTCGAAGACTAGATCGGATCACTAGAAGGTGCTCCTGTTAGTTCTGTTAGTTCGGCTAGAAACGGCAAATTCGTTGATCCGATTTGCATCCTAATTCCATTAGGTTCCAAATCGAACCACTGAAAGTTGTAAACCTCCTTATAAAAAGTAAAGCTGATATATGTCGGTCTGTCTGGCTGCCTGAACGTCAAGAAATTGGGAGCTATAAAAGTTAAAGCCTTCAAGTTTGTATATTTAAGAAAGGTAATGTTTAATGAACGAGGAATGGCCCTCTAAGGGGTACTTACCCATAAAAACCTACCCATTCTTTCTAAGTTTTTCAATAAATATTTTTTTCTTGTTATTTTAGCGCAATGATCGAGTGATTTTCCTTTGCATCTGAATTTTCTTTTTAACAATTAAATGCATTTATAATTTGCAACTAGTTCAAAAATATGGCACAGCTATTATTCTTCTAGTTTTAATCGTGTTATGTAGCTTAAAAATAGCAAAGTTTTCCAATTTTAAAATATGACAGTGTACTATTTTGTTGTCTCTTTATATATTTAGTTGTTGCATTATAATTTTTTTAATTATTACAATCGCGCATATATTACGTTCGCAAATCTAAACGCATGCCACTCAATGTCAAGTTCAGTGCGAGTACGAGTGACTTTTAGTTTACACAGACAGAGAGTTGATTTAATTATTTATATCAGTCAGACATCTCTGCGGAAAAGCATTCTACACGTGATTCATTAGTGTCAATACTATAACTATTATATAATGCTTAATTCGCAATATATCTTGCGTCTAATTTATGTACGAATATGAGTTAGTCACAGCAAATGCAAATTAGTGGGTGGCATATAAAACTTTGCCTTTATTTCACTTCAAATAATTTCCAACACGTGTAAACCAAAAATAGCTGCAATAAATTTTTATTTCGTAATTAAAAATGCGTCTAAAAACTGCGTTTAATATGCGAATAATAAGCCATAAATGCAACAATTTAAGCGATTTTCTATTGCTGTGATAAATCAGCGAGCAATAAATGTCACTGCAAAATGTTTGATATTGATGCGAAACGGAAATCAGTCTTAATTAAAATTGATTATTAACTGACAACGAAATCATTTGATATAAACTGTCATCAACAGTTGGACACATAGACGGACGGGTGTTTGCATATTGCGCATACGCTATGGCGCCTTCTATTCTCACACACACACAGACCGCTGCGCGGCAAAATGTTTCATTAGATAGGTCAGTGTGTGGCGCATCGCATCGCATCGCATCGTTTAGCTGTCTCTCTAAGTGCCAAAATTTAATTACAATTCATTTAAATTTATTTAATGTGTAATTAACACAATAAACAGTGACATTTGCCAAAGATATATAGACACATGTCGACCGTGGTGTACATCTGTCCGTCCGTCTGAGTCAATTCGTAATGCTATGCTAATTGGTTTAAATGGTTTGAGCTGTCGTTATTTAGTTTTGCACCAAAATAATATATTTATTCGGAAACGGTTTTATTTATTTGGTAATTGTTGTCGCGTTTGCATGTGAATGAATTAATCAAATTAAAATGTTTGACAACTCTATAACGACGTGCTTTGAAATTATTTAGAGTCGTAGCTGCAATTGCATTATCCAAAATAGGGCACTTATAGTATTTTAAAATATGTAAAAAGCACGACACTAGCCGCAGCTTGGAACATGGTAGTTAGTAGCACCTGACAATCCAAAAGCACGTAGCTAAGTCCCGATCAGTTTACACGCAACCAAATTTATGATTTTGTGATTTACGGAAGGCACGCATTGAGCGTATTGGACTTGAGAACGTTACGTGGTCCCAATATCAACTCGCTGCCAAGGACGCACTAGGCTCAGCGTAGTGCACGCTGCAGGTTCCAACATGCAACGAAAGTTAGACGTCAACAAGTTGTAATCAGAACAGACCGCCGAAACCTTCTCAAAGGCACTCTCTCGACTGCTCTGTGAATTCACTCCGTCTTCTCAAGATTGTTGTTGATATATCACCCGCTCCATGGATAGGGCTGCCAAGGATGTCATTGGTTATTCAAAACCTTTGAAGAATTCTTGGTACGACGAGAAGTGTCGCAATGCTACTGCAGAGAAAAACGCTTCCTAACAGCGAACTCTGCAGTTGGTAGTAACGTGAGTTGCTCCTTTTTCAGATGCATGAAAAAGGAGCAAGAAAGGCGTAAGTTTGAAAGGTTTTATGACAGAAATGAAGCTTGAAAATTTCATCAAAATGTCAAGCGTTCGACCGAAGGTTTAACTTTCTGTGGAAACGAAATGGAGATCTGGTTACAGATGTGCAGGAATCACTGGAGGTCTATTCGGTTATCAAAATGCTGGAAAATGGGCTGCCAGCTTAGTTATTCAAGATTCTGCGCCGATGAGTTGGTAAGGATTATGCATCAACTTTTATTCAAGATATGTTCCGATGAATGCATACCCAATGACTGGAACCGTGTTCTCTATTCCATCTTTAAGAATGGAGACCCCGCTGCTTGCGCCAACCACCGCGGTATAGGTCTTCTTTTCTTCAGATATAACACACCTTTTTTTTGAGTATAAATCCGTGTTCGACACGCCGATGCGAACGAAGTTATTCGACGCCCTGTCTGTACTTGGTATCCTGCAAAAATAATATATTTACCAGGGCTGCAAACATTTACATTCTATCAGGGCAGGTAATAAATAATTCTACTAGAGCTGCATGAATATTTTTACCGCTGCTACATAAATAATTCGACCAGGGCAACAGTACTATATCTACCAGAACCGAATCGTTATTTATACCAGGGATGCATAAATATTTATACCAGGTATGATAAGTGTTTTTTTTTTATTGCCAGGGCTGCAAATATAATTCTACTAGGGCTGCATATGTTTATCTATCAGGGCTGCATTAATTTATCTACCTACATTAATTTATATTACCTGAACTGCAATAATATTTTTACTAGGGCTGTAAAAATATTTTGACCAGGGCTGCATCAATATATATAGCAGGGCTGCATTAATATATATCCACCAGAGCTACATTACTATTTTTAACAGCATCATAAATACCATGGCTGCATAAATTAGTGTACCAAGATTTTATATTTGTATTTGTACCAGGGCTGCTTTAGAATTTTTACCAGGACTGCATCAATATATTTACCAGGGCTGCACAAATAATTCTACTAATTCAATATACTTTCTAGGGCTGCAAAAATATTACTACCAGGGCTGCATAAATTTTTTCATCAGGGTTTCATTATTAATTCTACCAGGGCTGCATTAATAATTCTACCATGGCTACACTAATAATTCTACTAGGGATGCATGACTATTTCTTCTAGGGCTTCATTACTATATTTAGCAGGGCTGCGTCAATATATCAGGGCTGTGTCAATATACCAAAGCTACATAAATATATGAACCAGATATGAAAAATATTTCTACCAGGGCTGCTCTAATATTGTATTTTTTCCAGAACTGCATTAATATTTTTAATATGGCTGCATAATACTTGTTGGAAGTCTTTAAGAGGAAGATTCTCCGCAGAATTTTTGGTCATATTAGAGTCGGCGATGAGTTTAGGTCCCGTATGAGCCTGTATGAGCTATTTGATGAGGTTGATATAGTCCAGCGCAAAAATGCGACGAAATAGCGAACAACCGGACACTCATTGGAATGACCAGGTATGGAGAGATCTCAGCCTAATTGCCAACTGGCGCCAGCAAGCACCAGACTACAGCAGCTTGTGAGCCTTCCTGACTGCGGCCATGAACGATCTAAGTAAGTAAACGTTAAAACATCAACTATCGGGCAACAAAAGTTCCGTCACAATCGGTTTTGCCGTTTCGAAGATTAGCCTGAACTCAAAGATAGACAGAATTTTGATATAAGTTTGCTCCTTCTTTTTCTCTCCCATGATTTCTCTGTTTACTCCTCCGGACTGCCATAAATAACTTCGCTTGGTTTTTTTTAAAACGAGGTTATTTATAGATCCTCAAAGTCGATAAATTTTACACGTAGTTGTCGTCATGATGTGCTCGAACTGTTTATATTTTTCATTAGGGAGGAGTCAAGTTATTAATTATATTTTATAATAATTATATACAAATAAAAGTCAATTTTCAATAAAACATTTATCGGTGTTAGTTAAAGAATATTATTATATCAAACGAAACTTACTTCTTGCTTGTCGCGCAACATTGTTCAGCATACGCTTAATATCCGCCTTGGTCCATGCTGTGGCCGTATCGAAACCCATCTGATAGACCGATTTCTTCTCGATCTTATCATGCACGGCGGCCAGACAAAGAAAACACACCGAATTGCCCTTCGTTTTGGCATTTTCATTCTGATAGAGCAATGCAGTGCGTGTCCAATTAAAACTATCCAAGATGGCACGCACCACATTGCCCAGATTATTCACTTGTGCACCCTTCAAACGTGTCAGTGTTGAATAACTCTCCGATTTCTTATTAAACTCTTTGGCATTGCCACCCGTTGTTAAGACTGGCACTTGCCAGACATCTGCATAACGTGATATGGGCGCCAAAACATATTCACACGGTAGACCGAATACGGCATTCACTTCCGCCCATTGTGTACAGATTTCAAAGAAACCGATTGGCCCATATTTCGAAGAGCAAAATGTATCACGTGAGATGAGTGTTATGTCGATTAGTGCACCCGGAAAGCCAATTTGTTGCACATGCGTAATGCCCAGCTCGAGTACGGGTAAAACTTTTGGCATAATGCAGTCGTTTTTATTGTCCGATTCGACGCTCGGCAGCAATGCAACGAATACAAGTTGCCGCCGTGTATAGTTCGCCGTCTCCGGCGTGCGCGGCGCATAGAAATGTTGTACAATTTGTGTACGATGTGATTTATTCGAGGTCTTGGTCTCCGGCGACTTAAAGCTGAGATCGTTCGAAACGCAGTGCACCACATGCTGCAGCAGTAGCAGTAGCACGTAGACGAGCAGTTTGTGGGTGTATTTGTAGTGCGGCGCGCTATGTGTGGCGCGGTTTTGCATTATGCCAAACCGTAGTGGTTACGGCTGCTCGTACACGTACAGGTACGTTACTACGGCAGTAAGTTTTGCAATAAGCGGAATTTTTTCGTAATGAATTTTTTTTTTTTTTAGATTATTTTTTTTTATTAAAATTTTACGAATTTTTGTTTTCACTGCAGTTTATTTATAGAAATTATGCACATTTTCATTTAATTATTTTTATTTTTTAATTATCACAGTTTCATTTAATTTGTGGTTTACTAAATAACTGTAAATTGATTATATTTTTTTAAATAAATAGTTTATTGAATAATAGTCCTTTTTACAATGTTGATTAAATTATTCAAACTGCTTAACGCCATTTTTATTTAACTGAAAAAACAGTGTTGAGTAGTAAAAAAAAAAAAAAACTAATTTATATTTCGGAATATATTCTTATTTGGATCTGTGTTAGATATATCATTCGGATTATTGTAAGATAAATCGAATTTGTCCTTTCAAGCTAAACTAAACCACAAATTAGATGTTTTTCTTACAAAACCCCGGAGAGGAGGAAAGACTTATGTGGAGGCTACCCCTTCTTGTGGTCCAATACGGAACACCATGGATTAGTTCATAAAACTAAGATACACCAAACTTGGCCATTTTGGATAAAAAAAAATAAGGAAGAACAAAAATGTTTTCTTCATAAACTCAGAAAGGAAGGAGCTGTTGGTCCATTCATTAAATACTACCTTTCTAAAGAGGAATACAAAGGCACAATCATCATCATCGGCTGTACCATGATAGAGTACATAGAGAAGCTAGGCGAAGTTTTCTTTCGCCTGAGAACAGTCAACCTGAAAATAGTTGTAGAGAAATATTACTTTTTTCAGACCAACATTAAATAATTGAATCGCAGGGTGAGAGACTGTGGTATGCACACTGAGCCAGAGAAAGTAACAGCAGTTCGGAATCTCGGTAAAAGAAGTATAGTGCTTTCTGGGTACTGAATTATGGTTTAGGCAGTCCCGAACTTCACATCACAATCCAAACAGCTGTATCATTCATAGTCCTTACCAACCAACTGACATTGCAATGACTGAATACAATAGAGACTTCTTCTGGTCGAATAACAAGTTTGCTGCTGTAACTTCAACCTCACTTTTTCGAGGTGCAATACCGGAAAGTTGAAGACAAGGTCTTATCGGGGCAACCAGTGAAGGATTTGTGGCCCCAGAGTGGAACATAAAACTAAATCCGGCCTGCATTAACGTATGCTTCACTCCACGCAAAATGAATCCTCCCAATGTCTGGTTGAACAACACCGTCCTTACGCAGGGAAATGAGATCAGATATCTTGGGCTGACGCTGAACAAAAGGTTGACGTTTGCACGGCACACTCAAAACTTGGTCACCCGTTGTCTCCTGAGAATTGGGTAGCTTTACTGGCTAGTAAACAGACGAAAAATCAGTTCTTCGATCATTAAATAAAATGGGTCGAGATGGTGTTGATCCGGAACGCGACGTATGACATCGTTATTAAGAGTTTCCGAGAGCTGGTGTTGGTAAGAGTTGGCACACTGAAGGTCTTCATTTCAGATAATGGTGTGGACCAGCCGAAAATTCGCCGAATTTCTGTGAAGTCTAGCAGTAATAAATCAGCTGACTACACCATACATACACCAAGAGAATCCAATTAACTGGAATGGAAGGAGTCTTTCGGAGGAGATGATGCAAAAACTTACATTAGCCATCAACAGTAGTATCTCATCTGAACATAACAAGGGATCCCTAATAGTACAGAAAGGTGACAGGATTAAAGGAGCAGCATATCAGCGATAATGCAAAAGCAGTTGACAGATACATTTAATCTGTTGAAACTGCACAGGCTATATCCCTTATAGTCTCGAAGTACTTCTTCTGCAAAAGCTAGTCAGATGGAGATGATGGAGATTTTAGTGATCCGATTTGGACATTTTTTTTATTAGGATTGAAGCAAATTACATAAAATTGGGTGTTTCTAGCTGCACAACAAGCACAAATTTTTTGTACAAGAACCAGAAAGGTGTTTCAGCTACCTCTTCTAGTGGTCCAAGTTGGACTTGAATTGGACAAAAAAGTATCGGGAATTCTCAATGTAAGTCTCCCGGTTAATAGTTAGGCAGGTAAATTTTTTCCAGTTGGGTAACACTGTCCTAAATTATGATGCTTACAACAGCTGCTTCAGTCGACTTCAGTAGTACTTGGCGTTGTTTTATAATGAGTGAAAATATTGATCAACGTATTTGTGTTAAATTTTTTGTAACGAACGAAATTTCGAGTGCCGAGAAATTCATAATTTTTGCAAAAGGCATCTGGTGAATCAGATCAGTCAAAACTCGCACGTGGTATAAAGCTTTCATGGATTGTACAATTACTGTCAACGAGACATGGGTGTACGAGTAGAACACACTTACGAAGCATTAATCTTCCAAAGTCAACAAAGAGTATTACATCGGAGCAATGTGCCTTTTGCTAAAGGCTATCTGTCGAAAATATCAGGATTTGTAGTTCAACAATTCATGGATTATTCATCATGATATTGCGCCGTCTCACAGAGTCATGATGACTTTGAACGAATTATTGGCTTAACATTCAACAAATACTATTGAACAAGTATCGTATTCATCAGGCATGGCATCCTTTGACTTCTTCCTCTTCTCAAGACTAAAGTCTCCGCTTCGGGGGACGCACCTTTATCAAGAAAAATTCGACACGAGAGCTAAAGACCATCCCTTCGTACTCAAAGCCAGTCAAACGGACAAATTTATATCGGCTCGATTATTACTGATGATCTAGAGTATAAGAATATGAACTCTACAGGGTCTGCCTTCCTTGTCTTATGGTTGTTACATTCAATACCTTTTATTGTATATATGCACAGTGTATAAAAAAACAGTGTTGAGTAGTGCCAGAAAAAAAATTTTTTTTATTTAAAATAGTAGCAGTTCGTGCAGTTTAATCAAATTTGTAAATATTTTTAATTTTATATAAACTCGCGCACATGGCATTCAATTTTATTTCATTGTCGTGGGCAAAATTTTAATTTATTTATTTATTGTTTTTTTGTATTTGTTGTAATTATGTCTGCTGCTTCAAGCTTTTGTCTTAAAATAATTAATAAACATTTTTCACTTATTTAAACAGTATGTATTCAATTATAAATTATTTATTTAAATATTATTTCTTGATAAAATAAAGTTTACAACAGTCAAAAACCTTTTGGCTGCAATAAATTGGTTTTTATTTAAATAAAATGTTTTTTAAAAGAAAACATTTTGTTTTATTTATCTGAATTAATATATTTTTTTCACTTGTTTGCCTTTTTGCATATTTTAAAATGTACTTTTTGTGGTTGTTGTTTTTTTTTTTGGGTCATTGTTCAACACTTGTAGGCATATCATAGCATTTGTGGTCAATGTTTTATATACGCTTGAAGAGATTTAGATTTGCTTTGCCGTTTATAACAAAAATATTTTAGTTTGTTTGCTCAGTGAACTGTGAATGTTATGTGAAATCGACTTTGCTGTAGGTAGTTCGAGTGGGTTTAAGGAATTTAAATTAAATGCAATTTACTTTAGTTTAATATTTAAAATGCATGCTAAATTGTGTAAATCCTTGAAGATCCTGTCAAATTAGAATAAAATTGCCAAAACTCCTCCATTCCCGTCAAATTATTCGCAGATAACTCCCTAAATTAACAATTAAAAGAAAGAAGTTCGAAGGGTTCATGTTTTTGAAACGCGCAGTTGGGACGGTTTCCAGAATATAAATTCAACGAAACAAGCATTTTGTGGGACTTGTAATTTAGAAACGGTGCAGGTACTCGAAATATATAGAAATACCGCATTCTACCTAGCTCTCGCAGACCCTTATCGATCACGCTGTTGCAGTGATTGATCTGTGTTAGCTCAAAGAACTACGCAAGCTCACTAGGAACATTCTCTCCAGACTCCAACGTTTTCAACTACGACATCAGTTTTGTAAGAAAAAATCATGGTATGTACCATGTCATCATTTGTGTTTACAAGAACCAAAACATCGCCATTTTCTTTAATATACAGAAGGCTATTAGAGAAATGGAATGCATAGATAAACAAAATAACCTGGGAAGATTTAACAAGATTACTCTATACTGTATACCCGGTCATGCGGGCATACCAAGAATCGAGCAAGTAGACGGCAAGAAGGGAAGCAGCATCTCCATTCACAGATCCAGAGCCATTCTGACTTGGAACATGCGCTGTGCAATGATAATTCTGGTAAAAGAGGAGATTAAGCAAGAGACATTCTCTGAGAGAAATGTGAAGGCTTACGGCAAAGTAAACAATTGTAAGAAATCGGAAATCTCCATACTATTCTAAATTTTTGTATGAAAATGTGTTTATTGTTGTTGTTTATTTAGCTAGAAACGCGGGATGGAGTATCTTGCATGAACCCTTAGAAAACATTTTATGTAGGTCAAGATTGGACCACTAGAAGGGGTAGCCCTCATACAAATCTGTCCCTATTCCTGGGTATTTGTATGAAAAACATTTTGTTGTGGCTTTTGAAGGCAAAAAACACACAACATATACTGCCGGTCAACTGAGTAGGTTCACGACTTCTTGAAAGTCAGGTGACTATATCTTTCCAACCAACTTGCTGATTTTAATGAAATATTTTTATGAAACTGCACTGTTTCGCACTAAAAAATACCAAACTTTGCTTGTTTAAAGTATTTGAAAATACTACAAAGAAATTTTTTTCCCTACCTTTTCAAAAGAAATAATCTCCGTCAAATCTTAAATTTCAACTTGTATAATTGATTTCAAGTTCATTAAACTGTTTAAATTAAACGCTGGGACTCACCCCTAAACCTAAGAATACAACAACAATAGCTGTTAACTTTAAAATGATTTGTTATTTAGATACTCTGACAATTTTTAATTTTACAACAAAATAAATTTTGTTTTTACATTAATCACATTCAGCAGCTTTTCAGGAATTTTTTTTTGTGTTGCAATTTACTTCGTTAAATAAAGGTGAAGGTCAATGCTCAAAATAAAATAAACAAGCTGTACAAAATATTATTTAAACAAAAAAATTAAACAAGTTATTTTTAGCAAACTTTTCTCCCTTTTTTTAATTAATATATACAACGTGGATGAGTCTTATTATGCATATTAAGTTCATTCAGCAAACAAGTTCGATGTTCGAAAAATAAAAGAAAGAAAAAAAAAAAACAAAGAAGCTCCTTGTTTTGGTCAACTAGTGGCGTTTAGCTAGGCGCTAGATGAGACGTAACAGTCTAAAAATAACTAAGACAAGTTATCAATAGCCGGTTAAAAAAAATAAAATTTGTTATAGTTTGAACATTTATCACAAATGAATTTAAAATTCAAATTGATAATAAAATGGATATTAAATACCGGTTCGAGCTAAATGTTTCCGTTTAAATAGGACAAGTTTGTGAGTTTTTGTTGTAAGAAATATAGTACTATGTGTGAAAAAGAGGCTTGTCAGAAGTCGTATTTTGATTACATTTATTTAAAAGTAATTTATAAGTATTTATATTAAATTTTTTTTCTTACCATCAATTTTCATTTTTATTTTACCAAAATTTGTTTTTGTAAATAAATTTTTTTGCCTACACCAGAGGGTAGAAAAAAAGCGAATAGCATCACAAAAAAAAAAAAAGAGAAAACAAATATACAGCCGCCAAAATTATTGTAAAAATATTTTTTTACGATTTTATTTTGTTGCCATACGCCGCCGGTATAAACTGAAAAATTTATTTACATATGTAACCAAAAAGCGCGGGAAACAAATTTTTATAAACTATTTTTTTTTCTCATTTGCCGTAGGTGTATGCTAAAAAATTTATTTATATTGACGAAGAAAGAAATCACCAAAAATAACTGTAAAAACATTTTAGGTTTTCTATCATTTGCCCCCGGTGTAAACTCAGCATTATGCTTGAGTTTAATTAGAAATGTATAAACTCTTTTTTTTTTTGATATATGAAAAAATCTAAAAATAATCAAATATGAACAATGAAACAAAAATCGAAAACAATTATAGCGAAGTCAATTAGTAGCAAAACCAAGCGATAAAAATTTTGACGCGAAGACAAATAAAAAAATAGTTAATAAATGAGTAAAGTCAACTTCTGAAAAATGAGCACTTGTGAGAGCAAAGAATTCATATCTCTATTTATATATATGAATGCTTTAACTGACTGATTCATTCAATCATTAGCTCATTTCTAGATAGAAGTACCATTTTATGGTGATATACACATTAAGACTTGTATAAACTCTCTTAGTAAGATAAAAAGGGAGAATATAAAAGTTCAAAGCTGTTGCTACAGTTTCTACGACCTTCAGATGCGGAAAATTGAGAGAATATAAAAGTTGAGCAGCCATTAAATTAAATTTTGAACCTAATATGGGCCTATCATTGGTATCTCTGCAATACCTTGCTCTAGGTTTAAGGAGTTAGCTTTTCGTTAGAGAAAAGTAGTTAACAATCAAACGAATTTAAAAAATCAAAATAAAATTAAGATTTCTATTTTATTATTTTTATTCTCTGCCCAAAAAAAAAATATTTGGTTAAATATGTATGGAACCTAGCGAAGGAAATATTAGAGATCGAAAAAAGATATTCAAGATCAGCACCACTAGACGAGTCGAGCTTATCCAATCTGTTCATCTGTATGTCTGTCTGAGTGAAATATTCTCTGAGTAGAAAATCCTTAAAGTAACTAAACTAATGGAGTAAGATGTTCCATATGTCGCACAGTATCTCCAAATTTAAAAGCTCGCATCCGTTTGATCAATACGTGATCAGCAGAATCTAGCCTCATACGTCCGTCTGTCTGAGTAAAAAATTCTCAGTAGAAAATACTTAAACTACACATGGGAAGAGTTATAATAGCACGCATCCGATTCACAAAAAAAAATTTTTAGAAAAAATTGTATCAATCAAGGTCAATAAAAAAATAAATAAATAAATTAGAATGTGAACAGGCTATAATATAGTGAAGGTGCTCGAGGTCTCAGTACTCTTTTTTTTAAATTTAATTTAATTTGTTTTATATAGCAACAAATTTTTTAGTACTGGAAACTGTTCTTTGAAGGACGTCAAACTCGTCACTGATCGGTAAGCGTGAGCCACTTCAGCTAGCAGGCAGCCAATTTATCGACTTAAATAAATAGATTTGTTTTGACTATAATTGCTCAGATAAATGCTGTACTGGCTGATACTATTTTTAGTGATATATGTAGCAATGCAAGCCTTTTCACTAGTTAAAAACTAACGAGCTGTAGTTAGCTTAATCGCTAGTGCTTTTGAACCTCGAAGCAGACTACAGAATATAAAGCGAGTACTTCTAAAGTGAATGACACTGAAAGAGTTCCTGTATATTCAAAATGATTCATGAGCATTCTAAAAACCAAAAATAGCAATAGATCTTCGTTTCTGTGTGCGTCTATAACCGAAGCGTAGCATGAATATGAATACCCTTCTGACATTCTTCCGTAATTTCGAATAAGTTAAAAAATAGTGCAAGCCCAATAAAGTGTCAAAAGTCACATATATAGTTGACAGATGTCAGCTGAAGCAAACGAGAATGTGGCTTACAAAATAAAGTACACTGAATTACGTGAATCATTATTATAACATTCATTCATACTATGAATCATTGCCACTCTATTTCTTTGTTTCGTACTACTGTGAATTGTGTTTCTATTCTTAGCCAATTCAGCATGCGACCGATAGACAATACACGAAATAACACAATTTGACTATTTTGAATGATTCACAGCATTCATTACAAGTCATGTAAAATGAATGAATTTATTCCTTTTTTTTCTACAATAAATTTTTACCAATTTAATGAATAATATCAGTCATTGCGAGTTATAAGAAATATAAATTGCACTCTTTTCATATCACATGATAAATTTTGAATGACTCTTTTGAGTGATTTATATCATTTATTGCGAGTCATATGAAATGTAATGCATTCATTTGCCTCGCTTTCTTTCAACAATCAATAAATTTAGACTCTTTTGAATGAGTTAGAGCATTCATTGCAAGCCATAAGATATTAAATGCATTCGGTTGCTGCTTTTTACAAAACGCAACGCATTTCGAATGACTCTTTTAAATGTGTCACACCTTGGTCACATCGTTCATCCCTTTACATCAAACAACATATTTTACTATTTTGAATGATTCAAAGCATTCATTGAGTGTCATAAAAGAGAATAATGCATTCATTTGTCTTTTCTAGAACAAATTTTTTACCTTTTTGATTGAATCACATCATTTATTAAGAGTCATTACATATAGAATGTTTTCATTTATATCTATTCATAACATGCGACACATTTTGACTCTTTTGAATGAGTCACAGCTTCATTAAGAGTTATACAATTTAGAATATATTCATTTGCCTATTTTCATATCATTCATTGCGATTCATTTGATATAGAATGTATTTGTTTGTCTCTTTTCATACCACACAACACAGTTTGCCTCTTTTGAATGAGTCATTGCAAGCCATTAAATTTAGAATGCACTTATATGCCTATTTTCACATACTAGAACAAATTTTAAATGACTCTTTTTTAAAAAGTTATATCTCTCATTTGCCTATTTTCACATAAAAAAAAAACACTGAATGAGTCAAAACATTTATTGCGAGTAATAAGATAATAGAATGCATTCATTGTTTTTTTTTCATAACACATTTTTCCTTTTTTGTATACATTTCGAGTCATAAAATATATAATGGATTCATTGGCCTCGCTTCACATCAAATAACACATTTGTCTATTTTAAATAAATTCAAAGCGTTTATGCATTCATTTGCTACTTTTCCCATTACACAAAACATTTTTGAATAACTCTTTTTTATCAGTCACATCATTCATTGCGAGTTATAAGATATAGAATGCATTCAACTGGTACTTGCTCCATAATACAACACATTTTGAATGACTCTTTAGCATTCATTGCTAGTCATAATATATAGAGTGTATTCAATTGACTCTCTTCACATCGTACAACATATTTTGACTATTTTGAATGATTCACAGTTTTTATTGCGAGTTATAAAATATAAAATAGGTTAATTTGCCGTGGCCAATGTTTTGAAGACGCCGAAGTGCCCAGAGAGGTATTGCGTGTCGTAAGATAGAAAAACTATTTATTTTCCCATATCTCTTTTCCTATCACTCGCAATTGAGTCAAAGCACAAATTGCGAATCAGAAGATATATAATGCATTCGCTTGCATCTTTTCACATCACATGACATATTTTGACTCCTTTGGATGAGTGACATCATTCATTACGATAGAAAATACATATAGAATATGCTAAACTTATTTGACACTTTTGAATGAGTCACAGTATTCATTGGGTGGCATAAGATGTTAAATGCATTTGTTTGCTACTTTATTCATCACGAAACACAAATTGACTCTTTTTAAATGTGAGTCACAGCATTCATTACAAGTTATAGGAAGTAGAATGCATTAATTTGCCTTGACTCTTGAGCATTAATTCTATGTCATGATAAATGGAATGCAAATTTGAATGCGTCATTTCTTTACGGTTTCAAATCTACTTTTCAATTTATTATTTCAAACTTATTACTTACTTTCGTACATGATTAAAGTTTTCAAACAACTAATAATACACTACGCTACAAATTATTTGCATTGAATAAATGAAATCAAATAATGATGCTTTGGAGAAAGAAGACTAGTCGAAGTATTACCACTTTCGTCTGCAATAAAACTTTTTGTTTGCTGCCAAATATTAAACAATATGAAAAATTTTATAAACAAAAATAAATAAATTTTTCCAATTTTTTATTTTAATTTTTTGGTTTTTTTGAATCAATAAGTTTGACGATGCTTTCGCATTTCGACGAAGAGTTTACACGTGCCGTGGATTAAAACGCTCGCTCGCAACGCACTATGACTCGTTTGCAAACTTCAAATGGCTCAATTGAACACAGTTTACACAGTTCGTTTTGAATCAATTTGAGGTGTTTCACAAACCGTTTGGCGTCATTAGCGCGCGCTTGTTTAGGCAACTGTCTGTCTGTCTGTCTGTCCGTCCGATCCATAGATTTGTTTATTTATATTTCTTGATGCTGCCAATGTACCTGAGGCACACTCGAATACGTATTGTCCCAATTGATACACAGTTACTGACAGCATTTTGCAACTTAAAATACGAACAGCAAACTATACAACATTATTTTTTTTTGTCTAGATTTATTTTTATATGCCAAACAAACTTTTGATTAATGACTTGAGCTGAATTTATTCCCACGTTTTATCAATTAAATCGAAACAGTTAATTTATTTCATAGTTTCTTTGTTATATGCTGTAAATAATATTAATTAATAATATTTATGCTAATTGTTTTCAACGCATTTATTTATATGGATTACGCTTTCGTCTACTGCTAATGAAGTTTACCACGTTTACACTTATTAACAATGATGATGGTTTTTGTTATTTATTTGATTTATTTAATTAAATTTTATTTGCATTTTTTTTTAGCTGAGCTTATTGACTTAATGAGTCGCTGTATTTGCAAATGAACAAGCAAACAAATACATATACCTAATTGGCGTCTGAGTGTGGTGTTTAAATTGAAAAAACAAAAAAACCTGACAGCAACGGTTGAGGTAAGTTTTGTGTGGAGGGCGCAGTATATTTATGTGGCCCTCTGAAGTCTTTTTGCAAGTCATCAACAAAAAGAGTGCAAAAAAAGGAAGTAGAAACTTAGTGTACTGCCAATGGTACAAATATACAAGGTAGCGCGTGTACTAAGTGCAACTACTCCTTGCTAATATAGAACAAAGTGCAACTATTTTTAGAGCACATGCATGAAGTGGCGTCACTTTGTATTATTACACTATGGTTCTGCCGGCTATTAAAACGTTGCATTCTATAGCGTACGACCATCATCCAGTGCGCTTTGAGATGCTGAACCTATACCAAGATGCGCTCCAAAACAAGTGCGAAAGTAAGATAGCTTCAGACTTGAGAATAGGAAGCACCAGAAAAGCAGAGGATGTCTGTATTTGCAGCTTTGACAAGACGCTTGGGGTTTTGTCGCTCCCCAAACGTTCACTCCACACAATCTATCTTGTTTCCTATTACTTTATTCTAGTCACATTTGCTTTTAAAGTCTTTCATCTGTCAATTTCTCTCCCCTAAGAGTCTATAAAACGATGGGCGTCGTCACCAACACTCTTAGGAAGATTTTTTGATTTCAATAAATTTTATAAAATAATCCAATAAGAATAACCTTCGGCAGACAATTCACACGTAGGAGAAAGGTTACTTAAATGCCTTTGAAACAAGCTGTCTCTTGAAAAAATGGTCTGAATTTTCAAGTGTATATTAGCTCTTGGCCTCCTCTTCTATGCCATTCAGTTGTATGGAATTGCAAACTGCGGGTTCTCCAGGCAAAAACATTGAGAAAGATCACTGAGGCGCCTTGGTACATGAGAATCAGGTATATAGAACGTGATCTCAAGGTGCCTAAAATTGGAGATAGATTCCAGGAGGTTGCGAACAAATTCAATGAGACGCTTAAATCTCATTGAAACAGCGGAGCTAGGCGACTAGGTATTGGAGCCCTAAGAGCTGCTAGCCCCCGAACTGGAACGAGGAGAAGGCTCAAACGCTATTACCCTCAAGACCTGCTGGACCGACTATATTTGTGGGAATTTAAGCCAACAGGCTCTCAGACTGCCCGTATGACCAACGAGAACTTGTCGAATATGAGAGATAGTCCTTTAAATTAAAATGTTTTGATTCTTCTATTCCTTCTTCAGATAACTTGTAGTCAATAGAAGTGCCAACCCTACTTTCCTAAGTGAGGTTGGCACTTACTATAAAACCTATCAACCTACCTATTAAAATTTTTGTATGAAAAAATATTTATTTTTGTTGTTATTTTAGCTCGAAACGCCAATATTTGTCTATCTTACATTAACCTTTATAAGATCTAAATCAGAAACCTAGAAGGGGAAGACTCCATACAATTCTGTTCCAATTTTCAGATTTGTTTTTGTACGAAAAAAATGTTGTAGTTGAGTTTAATTCAAATGCAAAATTGAAAAAAATGTTGTCTAAATTCTAATAAAATATTGCTTCAAGGTACAAATCGGACCACTAAATGGGGTAGCCCCTCTATAAAAAATCAAGGCAATATTGGAGATTATAAAATATAGAACTTTCAAGTTTCAATATATAGTCTCTCCTATTCTTTCTCTTGATAACTTGTATTTAAGGAACGTGTAAACCCTTCTCTAAGGGGGCAGTAACCATAAAAATGTACCACTACGCTCTTAAAAATTGTATGAAAAAAAGTTGGTTTTTCTTGTTATATTAGTTGAACTTGATGTATCTTACTAAAATTCGAATGAAGGATTCTAAATTTTTCACCTTTTTGATATATTATATAAAGGTTCTATAGGATCACGAGAAATGGGTTGCCCTCTTACAAATGTGTCTCACTTTCTGAGTTTTTGTATGAAAAACATTTATTTGAGATATCTAACATAGATTTTAATGAGATATTATAAAAAGGTACATATCGGACCACTAGAAAGAGGTAGACCACATAGAAATTGTTTCACCTTTTTGAGTTTTTGTATGAAAAACATTAATTTGTGCTATCTTACATAGATTCTAAAGAAATATTTTATGAAGGTCCATATCGGACCACTAGAAAGAGGTAGCCCCCATAGAAATTGTTTCACCTTTTTGACTTTTTGTATGAAAAACATTTATTTGTGCTATGTGACCTATATTCTAATGAAATATTTTACAAAGCTCCATATGGGACCACTAGAAAGAGGTAGCCTCCATAGAAATTGTTTCACCTTTTTGAGTTTTTGTATGGAAAACACTTATTTGTGCTATCTTACATAGATTCTAATGAGATATTATATAAAGGTCAATATCGGACCACTAGAAAGGATTAGCCCCCATAGAAATTCTTTCACCTTTTTGAGTTTTTGTATGAAAAACATTTATTTGTGGTATTTTACTTAGATTCGAATGAAGGTCCATATCGGACCACTTAATAGATGAAGCTCCCATATAAATTTTTCTGTTGAATGAAACATCGTCACAATTTTTTATTGAACTAATAAATTGCTGCACTTTGACAGAGACTAAACTACAACAGTATCAAGATTCTTTATGGTAGTTGGAGAAACTTAATGAATTTTGGGTCATATATCTTCAAAATCCAGATTTTCACTATCAACTAATTTTATATTTTGCAACAATTAATAACTATAAATCTGCACGATATTTGGAACCAAAGTCGTGCGTTGCATTGGAGTTCCACAATTTTTTTTTTCAAATTTAATCCATCCCTGTTAGCTTTGCTATGGAACTTTCATTTGCAGCTTGTTTCCAGCTGCTTATATGCAATTAAAATTTTGATTTAAGTCGACGCGTCAATATTAATACACTGAGCTAATTATGCAAATGAGTTGCTTTCGATATATGCTATATAAATAGTTGTTAATATTATTATATATCGCTATCTATTTTATGAGCATATAGCCTGCCGAAATGCGTAACGTAATTAAATAACAAAATAATAATAAAGCTGGCTACAATCAATAAAATATTTTATTCGTGTTTATTTTTCTCATAAAGCACATATATCTATATTTTATTGTTAGCTCATTTTATTATTATTTGTTATTATTTTTTGTTATTTTATTGTTAGCTCAGTGCAGTAGTTAATTAAATATATTTTCATTTAGCAATGACAATGACTAAATTTAGTTCTATTTACTCATTTCATCTACATGCATAAGTTCAAAAGGTTCAAATTGCACAAATATTGCTTAATACTCTAAGCTTAGCGCATTATACACCACGAGTTGCATACTAATTTGCAAAAAAAAAACATCATCATCAACAAAACAACAACAACAACAACATTTATTGCATTTTTAATGAGTTTAAATTATTGTTTTTTATTTTACAAGATTACAGAAAGAATCATATGAAACTATTTGTCGTGTACATTAAAGTCATCCATCCCACCCAAGTTAAGAGACAGCTTGAACGTGTTATAAATCGATCATTTGGAATGCGGTTGAGTGTTGTTCGTACTTAAAATATTTTAAGTATATTAAATATTCAACCGATTTCGTTTAATATTGTGGGCGTCTAATTGCCTTGGTAATGCATTATTAAACTATTGAATAGGCTGAGTAGCTCGTGCTCGTATAGGTTGTGTGAACTTGATTGACTTTGTGTTTATAATTAAATATGTTTGAATATGGCAGAGAATATCATAAACTAGTAATAAAAGCTTCACCCATTTTATGAACAATTAATAATAAAAGACAGGATATATATCTATTTTTTTGGTAAAGTTATTCAAGTTGTTTAAAGTCCTCGATTACTGTTAGATTTTTCTTTGGCATGAACCATGTAGACCTACTCTTCCTGCTGAATTTTTGTATGAAAAATTATATTAAAATTATATTTTATATTATTTTATGGTTCGACTACAGAGCTCTATAAAGATTAAAGTTCATAAGCGAATAAAGTGAATAGCATAAAAAACTTTTTCATAGGAATATACAATACATTTATCTCCTCACTTTTATGGTGATTGGTTAAAAGGGTTTGAAAATTAATCGAAAATTGAATTCGATTTGGAATCATGGGAATAACCGGAATGCTAAATTCCACATCTTTAAAAAAAATCGATGCTTGAGTCACATTGCCCATTGAGTTTTCGCGTCACCAAATGCGATCCATTGCAAAGTTTTGGTTGGTTCAGATTTTGAAGAATGATAACTATCCACCCAATCTTCAGTTGTAAATTGTGCGGTGGTTAGTCAGGCAGATCTAATGAGTTTAAAAAATCAGTTGGATAGTTGATGGCTTCGTCGATAGATTTGAAGTAATGCATTGGACCAACCATTTAATTTAATAATAAAGATGTGGTTCACTCGAATTCTAATTCGTATGATTCACATCTTTATTGTCTGCTCATTCTCTCAACCAATTTTAATTTTTGGGGTTAGCGATGATGCTCATCCTTCGTTGAGAAAAAATTCAATGGAAACGAAATTAATTCGTTCCATTCTTCAACAGGAACATAAACCTTACCGATAGACAGCAATTGTTTGGAGAAATTTTCAAAAGATCGATCGTTTAGCAATACAAATCTCATATTTGTCGTCAGATCGGCAACTGTCAGTCTGGGAATGACTGATAGTGTTTGGCGGAAATCACCGGACAGTAGCAACCTTTTTTAGGCCCTGTACCGAAGGTACAAGAGCCTATTGGTTTTGTGCAAATGTATGTAACAGGTAGAAATAATAATCGGAGACCCCCCAAAGTTACCCCCATTATGGTCAGGAGCGATAGAGGAGTCGATATAGACATGTCCGTCTGTCCGTCTGTCCGTCTGTCCGTCTGGCCGTCCGTATGAACGAAAGGATCTCGGAAACGGTAATAGATAGAGACTTCGTGTTTTTTGCATTCGACTAGGACTGCTCCGGAATTTTACAAGTTTATTTTAAAAACTTGCCCCTCCCCCCCCCCCCCTTCCCCATAAAATCACCCCCAAGGGTAAAAATTTCTTCGGCACAAAAAAAAGTAAGTATGCCAGTATAGAGATATCGTCCTTCTTAGCAAAAATCCGAAAAGTTCATCAAAATCGGATAATAAATGACGATTTTATAAGCAATTGAATTTGAGCGATCCCCCTTTTCGTTTCATACATAAAAAAATGGTTTAAAAGGCACTTAGTCATGCAGTGAGAAGTGGTCATGTGTTTGGTCATAAGCTTGGGGAACATTTAATGTGTTTGTAAGGCGACCTGCACTGGTACAGGGCCTCTTACAGTCGGTTACGCCCGACTGTGATTTTCTTACTTGTTTTATATTTTGATTGAGTGCATTCATCTCAAATGAGGAATTTACTTGCTAACAAAACTTTGGCCACCGCTCATAGGTTTAACTGCAATTTGAACGCTGAATGTGCGTACTTCGTACACTTTCTTCTGTTGGAGATTTAACTGATAGGTCCAATGCATCTTTATCGTATTTATGTTCCAATACTCAATTGTTAGCATCGTTCATTCCACGACATGGTGTTGGTATTCCTAATTTGACTAACAAATCGCAGCACATGAACTACCACACTTCTCTTTAATCAAAAGCCTGATTATGTATCTCTTCATGCAGATCAAGATAGGAATTCCCTGAACTGATACGAATTCGATGTAAATTGTCTTTATTATACTTGTTCCACAGTTTTCGTGAATTCATTAGAAAGCCTGTCGAAATAATGACAGCAAATAATGTGCAAATTTCTCTTGAAGATGCAGCAACAATTGCTTCCCCGATTGTCATATCCCAATGAGTTTGAACTGTTGACATGCAGCACAAAACACCATCGACAGTTCGAAGTGGTTCAAATGATGTCCGACCACGAACATTCACCAGCAACAATGACAATTAGAAGCACTCCTCATTCTTTGGATGAACTGTTTAAACGCGACCAAGAGCAACAGTATAACGTATATCCGGATGATCAGAAACCGCAACGCCTTGCTTCCTAGTTTTAAAATCTTCGATGAAACGTTGCTTGGAATGAAGCATATCAAAATATAACAATAAATCGAGAAGAAACTGGTCTATATTGTCGCTGGAATAAACTTGTTTAGCATTCTCCAAATGCAACGCCAAATGTACAACTGTGGGATGACGTTTATGTATGGGGTATGAAAATTGTAGCACACATCTGGAACAACTTGATTGTGGGTGGTTTCATCGTTTCTATAGAAAGTGGTTTTGCATGTGAAAAGAAGCATTACGAAGCCTTACATTTTAAATCACGTCGTGACTTTCTGGTATTAACCATATGAAAGAGTGTCTCAAGTTCTGTCCGAATCGATTAAAACCAAAAAAATTCTTGAACTAGTTGTGAATTATAAATGCGTTCAGTTGCTAAATTAATCTTTTTCATTATTTTGAATTATTTAATATGAGATACTATCATATAACGCAGAGGGATAAAAAATGGTGCAACTCATGCTAAAGTCGTGTGTGCGCGACTTCGAGATACTCTTTACCCTCATTTAACCTTAAATTTCCATTGGGCATATAATTCTATCTTTAACCGTAAGGGATATTTTATTTGTTGTTTCGAAAAACTCAATCACAACAAATAATTTTCTTACAAAACCCATGGAAAGGGGACAGATTTGTGTAAGCGTTACCCCTCTAGCGATCCTTTATGGACCTGTATGCAATATTTCATTATAGTTAAAATAAGATACATCAAATTTGTAATATTTAGACGAAATAAGAAGAAAAAGTACAAAAATTTTTACATTCAAAAACTTAGAAAAGATTTTTATGGGTACTACCCCTTAGAGAGGGGTTGTCATGTTCATTAAATATAAGCTATCTGAAGTGAATAGTGGACATTTAATATCCAAACGTATCTCTATCTAAGCTAATGTTATAAAGAGAAAAGATTTGTATTTTTGTATGTGGGAACGCAAAAACAACTGAACCAATTTCAAAAAAACTTCACCACTAGAATGCTACATTATCCCTGATGTGGCGGTGCCTGGCCTCCCATATAAGCGATGAACATAAATGGACATAGCTTTGCATCTATTTGAGGTACGGAGATGATATTTGGTATACGTGTAAATGGAAACGGAAGAAAATCCCTTCAAGCGCCCCACCAACGTATAAGCGATGTACAAAATTCGAAACATCTTTGCATCTATGTGAACTACGAAGATGATATTTGGTAAGCATATATGTATATGGGACCAGGAGAAGATCAAATCCTGGGTTTGGTCAAGATCGGAGAGGGTTGTGTAGGATTGCATTGTGAGTACCTCCCGGGAGGGTGATGGTAAGCACATTCATTGAATACAATTGATCTAAAGAATGAATAGGAGAATCTGAGAATTAAAATTTTAAGGCGCTATCTATAGCACACGGCCACAAAATGAAATTGAGGTGGACCTTTTCTGAGTCAAGTTGATCTTTATGTTTTTGGGGTCGCTGAATTTGATCCCGGTGTCCACATTACCCCATCAGGTCAAAATCAAGGTCAAATAAAGGTCAAGCACCTAAATTAGAATTTTTTGAACCTAGATTCTGAAAGAGCGGAAAATTTTACGTCCGAATAAGTCTTGACCTATATTTTGACCCGACCTTTAAAGGTCATTCGGAGGTCATTTTGCGGTCAAATCCTTCTTTTGATAACTCGGCTTGTCTCTTAGCTAGGAATGGATCTCAAACCAGTTGAATTTATGTTTTTGTGGTCGCTGAATACGATCCCGGTGTCCACATTACCCCATCAGGTCAAAATAAAGGTCAAATAAAGGTCAAGCACCTAAATTTGACTGATAGAATTTTTTTGACCCTAGATTCTGAAAGAGCGGAAAATTTTACGTCCGAATAAGTCTTGACCTATTTTTTGACCCGACCCTTAAAGGTCATTCGGAATTCATTTTGCGGTCAAATCCTTGATGCTTGACCTTGATTTTGACCTGATGAGGTAATGTGGACACCGGGATCATATTCAGCGACCCCAAAAACATATAGATCAACTTGAATCAGAGAAGGTCCACCTTAATTTCATTCTGTGGCACTGTGTATTCTTCAAGTTGTAGGTTTTCATACGAACAGTCACTAGGCAGACAAAAATGCATGTCTATATCGACTCGCCATTACTTACTGATCAAGAATATAATACTTTGCGGGGTCTGCCACGCCTCCTTCTTCGAGTAAGCCTTCTTACTCATTGCTTAAGAAGTTTAACTTAAAAAGAAAATAATAGAACACATTTATACCCTACTATGAGTGTAATTAATTTAAGCTTTTATGCGTAATACTACTCTGATAGCCTCGCTATATTATATAAGTCTAAATCCTACAGATATGCAAAAATTCTTAGTGAAAGTCTTTTTTTCAACCGATAACATAATTTGCCATAATATATTGAAATAAATTTAATAAATTATACAACTTTCAAGTACAAGTACTAAGCTTAAGTTCAATGCTTGCACAGACACTTAAGATACTTTGTCATTAGATTTCATGTTTTTAACTTCCACTTCAATGCTTAACAAACTGGCTACTTGCTACCAATAAAATAAATTATCAAAAAGAAAATTAATATAAAGTAGAAGAGTGTATCAAATGAAAGCGCATTTATTTATAATCGCATCAAATTGACAACACGACGAAAAATAACAAAAAATCGAGTTAAAATTACGTCGCGGAGACAGACACTTTGTATTTTATATAAATACGTATTTATTATTTCTTTACTTTGCTGACACACAGTGCACTTGTCTTACTGACAAAAAAAAAAAATAAAAAAATTAAACTAAAAAATAAATGTAAAATATTTAATGTGCTAGCAACGAAGTTTAAATACGCTGCTATTGCTGAGAAATGTAAAACTTTCAAACGATGGTGTTTTATAACTGAGCCGCCAAGCAGATTTATGCAAGAAAATAAAAATTGTATCTATTAAACAAACAAACTATCGTATTTAATATACAATTAAAACTGCTGTGGTAGCGCAATTTAAAAAAAAAAAATACTCAGACACTTGTTCTATACAGCAAAGCTGTTCGACCTGTCTCTCAGTCAGCCTGTTTATTTATAAATATTTTCAATATATTTGCTTTTGCTATTGCTCTAAATATTTTACAAATTAAATTTCACTGCATTTAATTGGAGGAAAATAACATTAAATAAATTTAAATAAAATGGAAAACTTTGCTGAAAAATTTAATAAATGTTAAACTGCAAATTTTTTAGTACATAGCAAGGGATTATGTATATGGTTAGGGAGATACCATGTTTGCAGTTAGTTCAGTTCAGTATAGTTGCGTGTGTTCTACATAAAAATATTTCTACATTTCGTTGTTGTACGCTGTCTAGCGACGCGTTGAACTTGAAATTTTATTCGTAAAATTTATTTTATTTTTATTTTGCGTTGCATTGCGTTTCGAGCGCTTTTTTTCACCATAGACAAAATATCTACAAACATTCAATAAATCGCAATCGCAAACGAAAAATTGCAATTGATTTGTATCGTTCGAAAGCGCAAAATAAATGACTGGGTGTGCAATATTAAATGCTAAAGATACGAGGTTGGTTTAATAAACAGAAAGAGGTTGACTGCTACTCCTTCCAGTGGTTCGATATGGACTTATAGATAATATTTTATTAGAATTTAAGATACATCAAATCGTCTAAAATAACAAAGCAGGGCAGGTTTTTATGGGTACTACCCCTTAGACAAGGGATGACTGTTCATTAAACAATACCAATCTGAAGAGGGAATAGATCGTATTTAATATTCAAACTAGAAGACTTTATTGTTCGGATTTGTGAAATATTTTATTATGATTGATACAAAATATACCGAATTCAGTGTTTCTAGCAGAACTAGCCGAAACAATAAAATTTTGTTGATGAAAAAATCCAAAAAGGTGTAACAGATTTCTATGGGTGCTTCCAATTTTAGTAGTCCGATCTGAACCTAAATGAAATATTTTATAACAATTGCCGTAAATCAGACCAAATTTTGTGTTTCTAGCACAATTAACAACAACAATAAAACATTTTTCATACAAAAAACAGAATGAGTTGTAGGTTTTTATGGTAAATGTCAATTCCGCCTTACGGAAGAAGGGTTAGCATATTCATTGCATTCAAGTGAGCTGAAGAAGCATATTTAAATATCCAAATTTGAAGGCTCTATTGCTTGTAGTCGCCAAGTTCTCGTTGGTAATACGGACAGCAATAAATGCTGACACACTTTAAATGCTTTCTTACATCGCTAACTGTGGCTTTGATGGACTGACGAAGGCCTAGGATTTATCCAATGTTTTGAGAGTTAAATTTTTAAGTGGTAAGGGAACCAGAGATGCCATATACATATTCATATCTGAAATAGTTTCATCCCTTGTAAATATTTTTGCTTGTAAGCACTCTGTTCAGATGATATATAACATTCCTACTTACTGATCAATACAAGGCTTTCTGGAAGTAATTATAGTGATTTTGAGAGGTCTGATACCTCAGTAACCGATACCGATACCCTAGTAACCATTATATTTGATGGTACATTCGTGTTTAGTATACTAAATTAATAAATAAAAATATTTAAGAAAATAATGAATTTTTATTAAATTTAAAACGGACTTAAAACGACCCCAAAACGGACTTGAAATGACCCCAGAACGGACTTAATATTACCCCAAAACGGACTTGAAATGACCCTTGACTTGATATTACTTGAAGTTAAAATGACCATAAAATGGTCCTTAAATGACCATAAATTGGTCTTCAAATGACCCCAAAACGGACTTATTATGAACCCAAAAATGGTCTTAAAATGACCACAAAATGGTCTTCAAATGGCCCCAAACGGACTTAAAATGAACCCAAAACAATCTTGATTTAAGAACGGCGGACTTAAAAAAAGCAGACTTGAATTGAAAAAGTCCGTCAAGAAAAAGCGGATTTACCCTACAATTGTCCACGAATTGAATTGATTTCGGTACATTTAGAACGTTTTTTTCTCTTAGTGTACCTTTATTAGGCCCTGTACCGAAGGTACAAGAGCCTATTGGGTTTGTGCAAATGTATGTAACAGGTAGAAATAATGGTCGGAGACCCCCCAAAGTTACCCCCATTATGGTCAGGAGTGATAGAGGAGTCGATATAGACATGTCCGTCTGTCCGTCTGTCCGTCCGTATGAACGAAAGGATCTCGGAAACGGTAATAGATAGAGACTTCGTGTTTTTTGCATTCGACTAGGACTGCTCCGGAATTTCACAAGTTTATTTTAAAAACTTGCCCCTCCCCCCCTTTCCCATAAAATCACCCCCAAGGGTAAAAATTTCTTCGGCACAAAAAAAAGTAAGTATGCCAGTATAGAGATATCGTCCTTCTTAGCCAAAATCCGAAAAGTTCATCAAAATCAGATAATAAATGACGATTTTATAAGCAATTGAATTTGAACGACCGCCCCTTTTCTTTTCATTCATATTCGCGCAGTGAGAAGTGGTCATGTGTTTGGTCATAAGCTCGGGAAACATTTAATGTGTTTGTTAGGCGAACTGAACTGGTACAGGGCCTCTTACAGTCGGTTACGCCCGACTGAAATTTCCTTACTTGTTTTTTGTGTGGTTTTGTGAAAATGTATGTAAAAGGTAGAAATAATGATCGAAAACCCCCCCAAAGATACCGCCATTATGGTCAGGAGCGATATAGTCGATTTAGCCATGTCCGTCTGTCCGTCCGTATAAACGAAAAGATCTTCGAAACTAATATAGATTCAGTTAGAAACTTCTTATTGCATTCGACTAGGTCTTCGCTGGAATGTTACATATTTATTTTAAAATTATTCTCCCTTAAAAACATTCTCAAGGCAAAAAATTCCTTGAGCACAAACAAAATTAAGTATGTCAGTATAGAGGTAGCGTCTCTCTCTCACCCTCTAAGCCAAAATTTCATCAAAATAGATTAATAAATGAAGATTGTGTAAGCAATTGAATGTGAACGACCCATTCCGTGCTTCATTTTTCCTTTCATACACAAAAAAAAAAAAGGTTTTATAAGACACTTGTTAGGAAAGGATTTAGATCCTTAATAAGTTCGCGACAATTTACACTTAAAATTTCACTCTATGATGCAGTTAGGAGTCTCTTAAGAGGAAATATAGGTGGAGCAATCGGTGGCATTGGTATACTACTTTCAATTCGTTCCAAACGATCAATACTGCTTTTGTCTTTCTTGGTCGTTTATATACTAAATGGATAAGGCTAGATGTGTCGTAAGGATGTCTTCTGTTACGTTTATAGTCTTCTCAATATGGAACACTCGTCCATAGTTTCAGTCAGTCTGCGCTTAGTCGTTTTTTCTTGGTTCTGGTTTCAAAAACTGTTGGCTTAGCTCAACAAGTTTCAAACTTTGTCATAAAATCTTTTTAGGTTTGATGCATAGAAATTCTAATGAAAGGCTTATATAGAAACAGTTATATTTTAACATTCGTTAGTTAAAAAAAAAAAAAATTATCAATGAACTAAAATCAATCGCTGCAGTCATGTCTGTAGCTGCGGCGTGATTTTATTTTTATTCCACTCTATCTTTTTTACAAGTTGGTTCCAGTTTTGTTGCTCTAGCGTGCGATTAGGCAACTTTAGGCAGCCAAATCTTGTTTAAATATTTAAAATATTTAACAATAAATTATTTTTAATTTTTACCCAACTGCGCAATGCAGAGTAGGGTAAAGTGTTTGCCTGTCTATGTATGTATGTGTGTACATATGTTTGTTCCACTCTACAGACCAAACGCGTGGACCTATTTTGATGATTTTAATGTCAATCTATTTGTTTTAATCTTGCAATCATTACTAAAATTATGGCAGTAATCAAAATTAAATATGACGACAACCAGACTTCTTATTATGTAGAAGAAAAAAGTAAAAGTTGACGAACTATGTTAAGTTGTGTAGCGTTGGATAGGTATTTGAAAAAAATGTATCAAAAGTTAAGCATAAAAAAAGCTTATAAACCAAATGTTATTTCAACTTATTTGTTAGACAATAGTGACTCAGTCTGACGTAGACTTGAGAGATACCATATTGCAGACCTTAAACTAAGATTTGCTAGCCAACTGTATATGAATAAAACAAGTAAATATTTGTTCTTTTCTGTGTATCTAAATTATCACAAAAGAACGCTGTTGAAAAAAGCTAATTTATAAGCTAATTTGTCTTAAAAACAAATACAATTCCAACATATGTTCGGAACATGTGTATCACCATACCCAAAAAAAAAAAAAAAAAAAAAAAATTTAAAAAAATTTCACCTTTTTCTTTGTAAACAAACCTCGTATTGTATCTGTTATTCATGTTTATCTGCAGCTATTAAAATTTTGTATTTTTCGTTACTATAAAAAAAAAATCTCTTTGACTCTTTTTTTTTTAAATGGCGACTATCAATAAATAGTTTAACTTGCAATTTACTATATCTATATAAATTTTTTTTTATTTTGGTTCCATTTTATTTTTTTTTTTTTCATTTTCCAACAGCCGACGACAAACTGGCTGAGCTGCGTACCCTTTTGTTTTTCTTTGTTTTTCTTCAATTTTGTATTTATTCTCAGTGCAAACTATTAAAAGGCGATAAAATAAATATTATTTAGAAAAAATATTTACATTTTGTAAGTTTGCGAGCTAACATTGACACCTTTCAGCAGTGTCTAGAATCTGAGTAAATACGGCGACTAATAACGCTTTTTCGTGTGTGCAAATATGAAACTTAGACACTTGACTTGCTCGCACGCTCGCTGGCGAATGTATCTGAATTTTTGTTTACGTTTGAATATTGTCGCATTTTTGAGTATTTGGTATGTTTGTACTCATATTTATTTAGTTCGTTTAATGGATAATAAAAAATGTTTTATTTAAGAATGGCGCCGGGTGCAAGCTATTTTTAGAAAATGTATTTATGTGCTGGCGTTTGCGAAATAGTTTGGAAATGTGATCGGTCGAAAGAAAACAAAAAAAAGAAAATTGTTTTGATTTTCAAGGAAGCAGTTGATGCATTATATATGAAATGGAGATACTCTGTAGACTCATTATATGCAAAAGGCGCTTGGAGCAGCAAGAATATTCTGAATAATTAGGTATATTTAAATTTTTAATTAGGTTTGTCGAAATACATATTTGTAAAATAATAAAGAAAATATTTCGGATACTAAATTTATTCATGACCAGCACGACGAAAGAAGTCGAATTAGTGCTTGTCCGCCAATCCGTTTGTGCGTACTAACTATCTGACTCGAAAATTTACTGAGTAAAGAACTTGTAGAAAAAAAGTAATTTAATGGCATGACTCTCTATGTTTCGCACTGTTACAAAAGTATCTTAAAATTTAATAACTTCCAACTTTGTTAATCAAATATATATATCGAATCTTGGCGAACAACCTGAGATGTATAGAGTATCTGGAATCTGCATAAATAGAAATAATACTACCATGTACCCACATTGAACCTTGAATTTGTATAGGGTATTTGCTCTTAACTGAATGCGTGTAGAAAATTTTATGGGAAATAGTATAAGATACAAGCGATTTTTTTTTTTCAAGCTAAACTTAACCACAACAAAATAATTGTCTTACAAAACCCAAAGGAAGAGGACTATTTGTAAGGGGACCGATCATCTAGTGGTCCATAATGGAACTACATAAATTACTTTATTAGAATTTAAGTAAAATACACCATATTTTGTATTTTTGCTAAGATATCTCGTCAATTGATTTTTTTAATCAAAAACTCTGAAAGAATGTTCAGGTTTTAATGCGTACCACTCCTTAGAGAGTGGTTGGCAAGTTTATTTAACTCTATACATCTTAAAATCAAGTAGAAGAGATTAATTAATTAAGCTTAAGAACTCTATCTTTAATAGTCTCCAGCCAGACAGATGAATATTTTTATATCGGTTTGACTTCTTGCTATTCCTTTAAGTGGTTCGATTACATTAAATTCAATGTTTCTCGCTAAATTAATAGTAGCCACACATACAAAAATCCATAAAAGTCATGAAACGATCTGAACCTAAATAGAATATTTTATAAGAAATAACGTAAGTAGACAAAATTTTGCATAGTAAGTCCCAAAACCCCTTTAGTGAGAGGGGTACGCATATTCATTGCATACAAGTGATTGGAGTATCTAAATATCCCAAATTATATGCTTTATCTCGTATAGTCTCCAAGATCTCGGTTTTCATACGGACATCCAGATATGTCTATATCGATACCCTGATCTGATTCAGCTCATTGAGCTGAATTGCTATGAAATCTTGTTTGCTAATCCTGGTTTAATTTAAAGTTTTGTAGATTCGCCAAATTAAGCTGGTTTGCTGACTCTGGTTTATTTTAAATTAAATTTTTTTTTAATTCACCACATTGAGGTGAAATCTTATTTGTCCATTCTGGTTTAACTTAATTATATTTTTTTAAATTCATTACATTGAGATGAATTGAGGTGAAAACAAGTTAGTTATTCTGGGTTTAATTTGACCTAAAATTCACAACACATAGTTAACCCTGGTTTAATAAAACTTGACATTTTTTTGATTTATCACATTAGTTAAAACCTTTGCAATTTCACCACATAGAGGTGAATGGAGTTAAACACTATTTAGTTTAACCTGGTTTATTTTAACAGATTTTTTTTTTATATTCACCATATTGTGTTGAATTGAGGTGAAAACTTATTGGTTAGTTTTGAAAGTTTAACTTAGTTTAATTTAACTTAAAATTTCTTATATTCACCACATTGAGTTGAATTGAGGTGAAAATTTGTTACTAAAAGTTTTGTAAATTCACCACATTGAGGTGAGAACAGTTTAGTTGTCATATTCTAAACAAATAATTAAAACCAAATACAGAAAACAAGTAGACTCTATCATATTGAGAATTTTTATCCAACTGCGCGATGCATTGAATGGTTAATGTGTTCAACTCTCTATGTATGTATATATGTATGTATGTATGTATATATGTATGTATGTATATATGTATGAATGAATGAATGAACCTGTTTCAATATAATATATATATGACAGTACTCATAATTCAACATGGCGACAACCAACCGCCATATTATGAAGAAGAAGAAAAGTTAAAATCGACGAACTATGTTAAGTTGGCTAATATGATAGCTCTTTAGGTTTCTCTTATTATTTTTCATTTCGAATGAACATTAATGATCTACAACGATTTAAACTTGGTTAGCTCACATTCATACGTTTTCTCATTTTCATTCATAAGCATATCATAATTCTCATTTAGTTCTTGCTTACATATTAGTAGATGTCGGGTTTTTGTATAATTTTTAGCAATTATTTGTTTTGTTTATTCTTTATTGATTTTATTTTAATCTATTTGAATTGGCTGTTCTTTATAATTAATTTTCAACTGAGACTAAAACTGAATTTTATAATTCAGTCATCCGCAGCAATTGAAACTGAAAAAAGTACTTTTGACTTCTTTCAGTACTGAATGGACAGGAAAAATACAACCCTGATAAAAATGTAAAGTGATGAAATTTTAACTGAAACTAAAAATCAGTTTCAGTTTCTGTTTTGGTTAGCTCACATTCATACGTTTTCTCATTTTCATTCATAAGCATATCAGAATTCTCATTTAGTTCTTGCTTACATATTAGTAGATGTCGGGATTTTGTATAATTTTTAGCAATTATTTGTTTTGTTTATTCTTTATTGATTTTATTTTAATCTATTTGAATTGACTGTTCTTTATAATTAATTTTCAACTGAAACTAAAACTGAATTTTATAATTCAGTCATCCGCAGCAATTGAAACTGAAAAAAGTACTTTTGACTTCTTTCAGTACTGAATGGACAGGAAAAATACAAAATACAACCCTGATAAAAATGTAAAGTGATGAAATTTTAACTGAAACTAAAAATCAGTTTCAGTTTCTGTTTTATGCGACAACAGACCTTAAAGAATCTCTTAACTATTTATCTATATTTTAATACTGGAATTGTTGAATTTTTTGTGACAATTTTAGCTTGCCATTTGGGCTTGGTATATTAAAAAAAAATATCAATTTTTATGGCATGATCAGTTCTGTGACTATTAGTTTCCATTTCAGTATGATGTGTAACAGCTGTTCTAATGTTAAGAAAAGCGCTTGCACTTGGAACACTAGAACCACCTATATTAGATACACTTTTCCACAAAATTTTTAAGAATTGAAACTAAAAAATATTTATTGATTCCACAATGTATGCTTGCATTCATTTTCCATTTATCAAACTATTTCATCAAGACAACCTATTAAGTGTCTTATATATAATTTTTTTTCTTCTTATATTTCTCGATACATTAAGTTTATTAGACAACCATATTCTTTGGCTTGTTTAGTTTCATTGATGCAACCATGCAACATATGTCTAATTTGTTCGTGGCAGAGTATGACGTGACGTGACGTGACGTGGGTACTGGCAATTTGCCAATTAATTGTTTATGAAGCACAATTAATGTACATATTTACTTCAATTTCCTGTGACTAAGCAAAAAATAAGACTAAAGCAGCTTATAGATCTTTTAGGAAGACTGAAAAAATAAAATTCCACACAATAAGATACTTTAAAGCAGCTTAAATGGGCGAAGATATTTTTTAATGTTTTTAACTGAACAGTACAGGCAAATGCTATTATATATATATATATATATTTCCGCTAGACCAACGAAATAGGTCAGTTTTATGTGCAATGCCATATATTAACTATATGTTGCTGTATGTAGAAAAAAAAATGTATTTCTGTCGAAAAATTAAAAGAGATATATTTGAGCAACGCGTGTTCCAATGTAAACTTTAGATTCTAATAACAATTGCAAACAATTGAATTGCGTAAACATTTTGCCGCCGCTGCTATAAATATAGAATATAAATAAACGAGCAGCACGGAAAATCGCCAATTAGTATTGCGTATAGAGCGCATAGAAGTGCCTGACTGCATAGCTTGTCAGACTAAAATGAATATACTTTTGTATGCCTGAAATATCAACCGTACAAAGCCGCATATTATGTGAATTAATATTGCCAAAAGCTTTACAATAAGAAGAAAAAAAAGGATGTGCAAAATTTTCAAGAATGTGATATCTTATAATGATTTTTCAAGTACGCAATTAATTACGCTCTAGAACTGTCGATATAAAGTAAGATTTTCCTGCTACTTATTTATTCAGTATAAGCAAATGTTCACTTTGATGGCACCGAATTTTAAGTACTCTTCATGGTTACACCTTTGCACGCAACGCTGGAACTAATTTAATTGTTTTTTAATTTAAAAATGAGTCGAACAGACAGACTATTTTTTTAACGATAATTTGTTTCTGTACTTCACTGAAAGCTTCTTGAGGTATGTTCCACATAACAAACACACAATTAGTTATTACGTTCAGTTCAGTACCATAAAAATCGTTCATTACAGATATCAAATCAAAAATTTTGATAATTACAGAAAGGCATTCGGCGATAGGCATTTCGATTTTAATTATTTTAATAGAACAGATAACTGAAGTGTGTGGCTGGCGCTACAAATTAGGCAGGAAGATTCACGAACACAGCTACTAAATTAAAGAAGTTAAATGGGTTTCTATGTCCATCAAGTAAGCTAAGCAATATACTTTCAATCTACACAATGTTTATTGTGCCGTCGTGGAGTTAGGGGATACAACTTTGGATCACCGCCTCTAAAACTAATATACAACATGTTCAAAGGCTACAGAATAAGACACTGCGTTTAATTTGTAATGCTCCGTGGTTTGTGCGTAACACGATCATCCTTCGATATACCGTCTATAATGGATGAAATAAATCGTCATAGCACAAGCTCTGCATAGCTCGGCTCTGCAATCACATAAACGCGCTGACTTCATCTCTTGCTAACAATTCAGCAGTAGGCATCTCAAGAGGCTCAAGACCCAAACCATTTATTAAGACGTTAATAGACCTGTTTTTTTTTTATCTAATTACCTTATTTCAATTGTATTAAATTATTAAAGTTTCTTTAGTGGCATGCTCAAGATAATCAAATACATTTTGTTAAATTAAAAAGAAATTTATTTTAAATCAATAGTCTTCTCTGTTAAATCTATGCTTGCTCTGTTAAGTCACTGCTGTGCTCTGTTACATCTATGGAATATTTTCCACATTTTCAATATATATATTCGACAATTGACAGCCGATTGATGTTCAGTGTTGCCATAAGTGCCTAAGCGTGTTAAAGGTGGCAATGCTGCAGATGGATTTGCTAATCCATGAACTTCAACCTCATTGATTTCAGCTAGTTGCAAACTCGTGAGGTTGGGAAAACTATATACTCAAAATCTAGGTGAATTTTAAATCAATTAAAACGGCCTTAAGACAATATTCCTCCCTATTCAGTTATTGCTCCCCTCTGTTAAGTCACTGCTCTGTTAAGTCACTGGTCTACTAAGTCACTGCTCTGTTAAGTCACTGCTCTGTTAAGTCACTACGCTGTTAAGTCACTACGCTGTTTAGTTACTGTGTTCACTCACTGCTCTGTTAAGTCACTGCTCTACTAAGTCATTGCGCTGTTACGTCACTGCTCTGTTAAGTCACTGCGCTGTTAAGTCACTGCTATGTTAAGTCACTACACTGATAAGTCACTGCTATGTTAAGCCGCTTGTCTGTTAAGTAGCTGCTCTATAAAGTCTGTGCTCTTATCTGTTAAGTCACTACTTTTTTCTGTTAAGTCACTGCTTTTTCTGTTAAGTACACTAATAATTTATGTTAAATCAATGTTTTTCTTGATTAAGTGAATGCTCTGCTCTGTTAAAAGTCTCCTTTTCTCTGTTATTACTCCTTTTTTCAGTTAAATCATTATTTTTCTCTGTTACGTCACTTCTCTATAACATCACTGTTATGTTCTGTTAACTCTATCTATGCTTTTCTCTTTTAAATCACTGCTCCTTTCAGTTGCATTATACCTATTCTTTTTTAAATCGATGCTTCTCTGATATTCTCTGTTAAACCACTTTTTTTCTCTGTTAAGTTAATGTCTATGAATAAGAAGATTTAGAGAATATATTTAATAAGAACACAATTAAAACTCAGAACAGAACATACAAACTCATGGTGAGTATATCGAACAACCGTTGACAAATGTTTGAAAGCATCAAAAATGATGTTTTAGACTTTCTTGTTTCTTGAGTAGATCTATAACAGATCGAAATCAAGTCTTCCTATACAGACTTGGATCGTTAGTACGAGAGAAAAATTACAAAAGCGCGCGGAGAGCTGGTATAAAATAATAGGAAGAACGGAAAAGAAGAAATAAGAGGAAGAAAGAAAAGAATGAAAAAAAAAACTAATTGTGACTGGCAATAAAAATTGATCCATCACAAGCGCAAAAGTGATACATTAAGATGGACCAATCATCCACAACCAAATCAATGGGGAAACCATTGATTCATAATTTCAAGTTTATGTATTTGAAGCAATCAGAACAGAAGGATTGTTAAAACTGTGGGAACCAAGAAAGAAAGATTGCAGAATAGTTGCACTTAGAACAATAAATTTGCTATTTGATAATGATGAGAAAAAAGGAAGGGAAAAGGCACTTAAAATATAACAGAAATGCTGAAAATATTTTTCTTTCGCCATTCTTTTTCTTTCGTTTTGTATATTTTTAAAAACGGTGGGCAGTGGCAGCTTCATTTAGCTATTTTCATTTAGCTATCATATATGACAACATACCACAAAAATATCTAAACAAACTAAATCACTAAATTGCTAAAATATTATAAAATATCTGCGTCCAAAAACGCGGGTCTATCTACGCATACAACTACAATGAGAACTGCTGCGCATAGCAAAAAAAAAAAAAACTTTATATATGTATAAAATATTTCCACTTCCAGATGTTGTCACATATTTCGTATCGTGCGTTAATTGTATCTCAAATTTATTGACATTGCTGAAGAAGCGCGTTTCTATTAGTCAGTCACAAATACACAAAATACAGAAAACTAAATCGAAATAAAAACTTTTCGGCGTTAGAACGCGAGATAAAAATACATTAATGTCAAGTTCAGTTGAGCGTTGGCAAGCTAAAGAATTGAGCGAAAGACAAAAAATAAATAAAAAATCGAAATGAATAAAATGAAAAGATATTTGCCGCATTTGAGATAAAAATTTATTTTATTTTAATTTCAATTTTAATTTGCATTTATTTACGATGATATTTATTATTGTATATTTTCACTTGAATAGAGAGATAAGTTTTGGCTTTGTTATTGTTTGGCAAATGTATCTAATTGTGTTTTTTTTAAGCACAATTTTTTCAAGGAGATGAATTACTTTTGCTTTCTATTTTTTTCTATTTTTTTCGACTTTGAATTTTTTTGCATTTTTATTTTGAGCAATTTTTTTTTTAAATTTTTATCTTATCACTCGTGCGATTGCATTTCGCTGCGCTTACTTTTATAATTAAATATTTTTTGCTTGTATAAACATATTTTTTTTCGTTTAAAGTTGCACAGTGTTATTTTTAAATTTTTTTTTTTTTTAATTTATAATAATTGTATAATTTTTTTTTAATATTTGCAATAAATTAAAATATTTTATTAGTATTTCAGCATTTAGCTACCTTTTTACAAGACACTTTTATGCTGCACTTTATTTTGTTTATTTATTTGTTTTTGCATGCGTTCTGCATTTCGTTGTAATTCGTTGCGAATCGATTACGTTCCGGATAGCGTTCCGATCACACAAACGCACGCAGTCAAGCCGAAAACCGAACTGATTTCAAGTTGTCGTCGTCGTCGTTGACTTCTGTTATTCGCCGTTCGATCTGTTTCGTTGTATTTTTGTTGTTGTTGTTGTTGTTGACGAAATAAGACGAGACGATTTCGCTAGCTAGACGCAACGACGACAACAATTTTTGTACTGCCCGATTGAATTCATTCGGTTGGCTCGAATTCTAAATAGTTTTGTTGTTTTGAGTTCGAACTTTGTTTATTAAGATGATCTATCTGTTCGGTATTATTATGTGCGAAGATGTTGGGAAAACTTATAGATTGCTGGATCATAAAAAATTGCAGATTGGTTTATAATATTTTCTTTATTATACCCTACAAAATCGTTATTATCGGACGGATTTATTTCCGATTCTTACGTGTAAAAACGGCCCTTTCGCCCCGATTTTTGCTATTTTAGATTTGAACTTGTAAAAACCCGCTCCGTGTAGCCCCGGGTTAGTGTTTGGTTTGTGTTATAAAATGATCCATTATGAATACATGTGTGTTCCATGTTTCTCGTTTTTTAGGCACAAGATTTTTTTCCGTTTTGCATAATGAGCAGCCGGTCATCGAAGTAATTTACAGTGGTAAGCAATCATATTTCGAGCATAATTAATGAACAAAATATACCAGCAAGATGAAGATTCACAAACAAAAAAAATTAGAACATTAGTCGCCCAATTGGTAGAGAGGTGAAGGGCCAGCCATTGAATCTCGTATGTTTTAGGAATAAGTAATCGTTGGATGGGTATATTATTTTATTTATATATTTGCCAACTATATTCCACACATTTAAAAAAAAAAAAACACCCTGTAAAAAACGTATGATCACAAAGATTAATAAACTTGACAGGGTAGGAATAAGGACGGCTTAACAATGAGCATCTGCATAGAGTTCGGAGTCAGTAAGTGGAAAAGAAGTATGGGCCCAACATTCTGTGGAAAAAGGGGCGACTATGTAGGGCAATCAAAATACATAAATCAAGAAAGCGAGACAGCAGTCTAAGTGCGTGCTGAGATTGTTATGGTTTGAAACCAAATCAAAGAAATCGTCTGAACAGCCAATAAGTCCAATAAAATTATGTATAAAAAAATAGTATTCTTTAATTAAAATAAATTAATTTTTTTTTTGTTTTCTGACCCTTTTAATTAGTTTTTTTTTTTAACAAATTAAAATTAAAAATTTATTAAAACGAAATTATTGAAATTTTTGTAGCACAAATAATTTTAGTAAATATCAGTCAGTTGATTTTTCAAATAAAATATGTTTTTTTTTCATAAAAATTAAAAAAAAAATTTTAAATTAAAATTTATTTTTTAAAAAGAAATTTGTCAAAAAAATAAAAAATTTAAAAAAAAAAAAACATTGAAATTTTCACTGTACAAAATAGTTTTTAAAACAAAATCGGTAAGTTTTTGGATGGTTTAATTTTTTTTTATAAAAAAAAAGGTTTTTTAGTAACCTATATATGGAAAAAAAAAATTCCAATAAAATATATATTTTTTTTCTTAAAATTATAAAAAAAAAAAAAATTGTTTTAAATTAAATAATTATTGAATAATATTTTTACATTTTTAAAAAGAAATTTGTCAAAATAAAAAAAAATAAAAAAAAGGAAACATTAAAATTTTCATTGCTTAAAATAGTTTGTAAAACCAAATCTGTAATTTATAAAAGTCTTTATTATTTTTTTATTAAAAAAGGTTGTTAAAAATTATATAAAATAATATTAAAACAAGCATTGAATTTTTTCGGTACAACATAATTTTGAAAACAAACACCAGAAATGTTTTTGTTTAAAATAAAAAAAAACTATTAAAGAAAAAAGTAAAACAAAAAGATTTATATACGTAAACTTTAAAAATATTCAGCGAAAATAAGTTTTCAAAGTAAGTTTTGTTGTTGTTTTTATTAAAAGAATAATGTTTTTTATTACAAAAAAAAAAATTTTTTTAAAAAGGAAAAGAAGAAATTATTAAAAAAAATCATTAAAATATTTACTGTACAAATTAATTTTCAAAGCAAAGAGCAGTATTTTTTGTGGATTAAAAAAACAATTATTTTAAAACCTAAAACAAAATTTTTTAAAATAATAAATAAGAGGAAAGCACTTCTTGGAAAAAAAAACAAATTTTTAAAATTTAAAAAAAACAATAAATAAACAAAAATTGAAATTTTTTACTTTACATAGTAATATTAAAACATAACTGAGTAATATCTTTGTTATTTAAAAAAAAAATTAAATTTTTAACTTAAAAAAACAAAATAAAAAATAAATTTTGTATTCGAAGATCGGAGATTTTTTGTAGTTTCAGTTTCAAAAAACTATTGAAAAAAAAAAGTTTATAAAAAACGTAACTGCATAAAAAAATTTTCAAAATAAATGCTTAATTAAAAAAATATTTTCTAATTTTGTTTTTAAATTTTAAAATAAATTTTTTTGTTTTATTTTAAAATTTAAAAATCATTGTTAGAATCAATATTGAAAAAAAATAAATAAGATTTAGTTTCAAAAAAAATATTTAAAAAATTTTAAAAGAAAGTAAAATTGAGAAAATATTAAAAATAATATTTAAATTTTTACTGTACAAATGAAATTTCAAAACAACTAAATAAAAACTATTTGTTTTAAATAAAAGGAAAAACAATTTTTTTAAATAAAATAAAAAAAAAAATTGTTAAATAAAAGGTAATATTTTTGCTTCATAAAACAATTTTCAAAACCAAGTTCTGTCATTCAAAAAAAAAAAAAAAAAAATATTTAAAAGAATGTTAAAATCTTAACTGGATAAAATAATTTTCTAAATAAATGCTTTATTAAAAAACTTTGTAAGTAACAATATTAAAAAAAAATAATTTTCAAAATGAAGACCTGAATTTTGTTGTTGTTGTATTAAACAAAAATGGTTTTTTTTTTAATTGAAAAAATAAAAATGTTAAAAAATATATATATATATATATATGTATATATTAAAATATTTCAATTAAGACTTTTAAACAAAGATCGGGTATTTTTTCACAAAGCTATGAATTAATCCAAACTGAAAGGACCAAAAAAACCACTGAGTGATGTGGACTTCTTTGATTATTAGAAGTATTTTGTTTTTAGTCCTATTTTGAATTCTTACGCTTAAGAATCTTTACATGGCACAACCTATTCGTATTTTCATGCCTTTACAACAAATATAACAAAATCATATTATAGCGAAGCTATTTCATAGTGATGAGAAAAAGGGTAAAGGAAAAGAGAGGACGTATTTGCTTTACAGAAAAAAAAAATTTTAATTTCGGTTGAACCAGTTTTTTTGAGTTTTTAATTGGTTTATTTTTGCAAATTTTTTCTATATAAAAAATGATGCATCGAATCTGCATTAAATTTTGGATAAAAATAAAATTAGATTAAAAAATGAAATTAACCACACAGAAGGTCGAGAGGATGCTAATGAAGATACCTAAACGCCCTGAACAACCTAGCCCAAAAACCTTGAAGCAGTTAAGAAAACTTTTATGGAGATAGGTCGTCGGTATCACTATTAAAGAAGGTGCTGAGACTGAAATTTTTCGATGTTTTGGGCATGAAATGAATGACAGTAAATTTTGTAGCGAGCTTGGTAACCGTATTTAATGGACTGAGACCATTGCAAAATTTTAATTATGGTCCCAAAACTGAAAATGAACCAATGAAATCACGCAGTACTGTCATGATTGTGGAGATATAAATCATATCGCTTGAATAGCTCAAGGTTATACCAAAAAAATCAGGATTCAATGGATTGAAGAATGTTTTGGAGATAACTTTGAAGGGCACCAAATATTTGATACTGAAAATTAAAATTCATCATTTTTATTGAACAAACCTCAACATTCTTACATCAATATACTCTACATTTTAGAAGTATGAAGTGTATTATATCATATCGAGTAATTTTTTCTTGTTAGACGTCCAAAGAGTTTCATGGATTGAATGGGTTTTTCCTTGCTTCAACTGTGCCTGACATCTTGAAGTGTTGTGATGGGAATTCTATTTTGAATAGCTTTTGCCTTTTAATTTATTGGAGACAAAAGGTTTTTTTTTTTGCAAGTGGAACACTTAATGTCGGTGAAGTTTTATAGAGTACAACAAACATTGAAGCGGATGTTAATGATATTTTATATGTGGCTCAATTAATTTTGAAGAAGTAACTGCTTAACTTAAAGAATCAGCAAAATATTCTAGGCGCTGCGAATTTACACGTTTCAGTAGTAACGTAAGATGCTATAAAAAATAATAATAATATATAAAAATAAATAGCTAACCTGCACAGCTAATTTATAGCTTAATCAAATACAATTTCAGAATAATACCCAACTGCTACAGGAACTCCCTTCATTGTTACGCATTTTGCAGAAAGTGTCCAATATATATAAGCAACCTTAATGCACATTTGCTGCTCCCAGACTACTTCCATATATATTTTTATATGAAGACCATTTATTAAAAAAAATCAAGAAAAATAAGCAGTGCTGCACATGTAAATGTGTTACGACTTTCTCCAAGTAAATCCAATTTGTCCTTGTTCGAAATGGGTGTTGAACTTGAACTTGGTTTGAGTCTGCATCTTCATATACTCGTAGCACATAACGTATGCAGCTGATGCTCTTAACAATCATTTGTACGTGCTGTCTGTCTGTCAGTCTCTCCAAATATCTTGTCTGTGTGTCTTTGCATCTGTAAGTACGTCGCTAACAAACTCAATTTGAATTGCTGCAACACTCGCAATACTCATTTGTTTATATGAGTCGACTGAATGCGTTTTAAATGCATTTCATCTGTTTCTTCTGCACACTACAAAATGGTGTCTGTGCAGCCCTTAAGAACGTTGCTAAACATAAATAATAATGACACATATTTTCGCATTTTCGCAGTTTGCTGCAGTTTTTATTCCTCTTTATATTCCTTTATTGTTTACATGTTGTAAATCAGTTTGTCACACATACATACATGTGCATCAAGCATTGGTTGAAAGTGCTTCTTCTTCTCTATTTTCTCTATTTTCCTTCCATGTGTAATATTATGCTATAAATTTTAACTGCTCTTAACTATCATAAAGTTGCATGCAAATATCTCTGCATATTTTCATTTCTTCTTGAAGTGTTTGCTTCTTTAAAGAGTTCATTTGGAAATGTGGTTGGAAAGTCTTAGGAACGGAATTTAAATTGATAGAAATTTATTCAAAATCTACTTTGTTCCTCTTAGATATATCATTCTGCAATCTTAAAAGCACTTCTGAGGAACGCTTTTTGGTATGGCTTATGGATTTTTTCTGTTTAGAGGAGAGGAAAAAATTGCAATGGGCCAAGTCCAGCAAATACGTTGCTGAGACATGATTACGTTGTTGTTTCAGGCCAGAAAATCATGAACAAGCAACTTTATATGTGCAGGAGAAATATCGTGATGCAAAAGCTATTCATTGTTCTCCCAAAAATCCGGTTGTTTTTTTCGATTTGATAAGGTAATACTCCTTATTGATCATACAACCTTCGCGCACGAATTCACGATGTACAACATCATACACCAAGTCCGTCCCCGTTTTCGTCTCGGTACGCACTTTCAATCAGCATTCTTCTTCTTCCTATTATTCAACGTTATTCCACTGCATATTAAGCTTCTCCTGCTACTTCTAGACAAGTTCCATTTCTTTGCACAAGATCTCTTGGATATTCTTATTTCTCAAGTTCATTACTGCTATGTCATTTGCTACGGGCTTACTTCATATTAAATCATTCCGTCTTTATATCTTTAATCAGCAAGAAGAATCACATATTGAGCATGACTGGTACGAGTTTGTCCCCGAAAGTATATTTAGAACTTTACCAACAATTAATGTCATATTAAGGTCAAAGGAAATTCTATTAAACCTTTTGTTAAAGTTCTCAAAGGCATAGTGTGTCAAATTTTCGCTTTGTACATAATATATCCAGACGATCTATTCAAGCCATAGCTCACGATAAGCTTGATGTCAGAAATGCTATGGAATTGTTTAAAATCGTACTTTTGAAGAGTTATGATTATTTGTGCGATATGGTTTAAGATATTGTAAAGGGAAATTTGGACCACGGTTCCAGTCACCTGTATCTCTTTGGGTCTACATTTTTGTTTTGCATTTAAAACTTTGTCGTAGAAAATATCGTAAATTAATTTAATTTAAATCGTCCGGGTTATATTCTTTTTCCAATTTGGTTTGTAGCACGATCTGTCAAGTTATCTGTTAGTCGACCTCAGTAGTACTTGACGATTTTTAATAGTGAAAATATTGATCAACGTATTTGTGTTAAATTTCAAGGATAATCGAGAGAAGACCGTCGAAGACATGCCTCGTACTGGACGGCCTTCAGAGATAAAATTAAGAAAGTCGTTACCTTGTAAGCTGAAAGCGATCGGTCATGTATTGGATATGTCACGTTGCTTGACTTGAGAGCAGGTAGCAATAGACACGCTGGATATATTCATGGAAAGCATAATTACTGGCGACAAGGCATGGGTGTACAAGTACGACATAATTATGAACAATCATCAGAATGCCAGCCAAAAGATGCGCTAAAGCCCTATTATAAACAATAGCCAAGCACTACTGAGGTCGACTTAAACAGCTGCTGTAAAAATTCTGGTTGGCACGTGTTACCAATAAGGAAAAAAATTTATTTGCCTTACTTTACTGATACTTTTTGGTTGGGTGTACTAAAACTCAAAAGGGTGGGACAGATTTATATGGGAGCTAGCTCTTTTAGTGGTCCGATCCGTATCTAAAAAAAAATATTTAGAAGGGAATAACGTAAAGTATATCAAATTTGGTGTTTATAGCAAAATGAACAAAATTTTTCAATGAATGAGGAAACATTTTAAGTACCAGACACCACTTGCCCCTCCTTGGGGCGAGAGGTTACCGTGTTCATTGAATACAATTGTTCAGAAGAATAAATATAAAATTGTAACTTTTCCAATATGAAGGCCATATATCTTATAGTCTCAAAGACAGACGTCATGTACGCAGTATCTCTATGATGCATATACATCCTAAACTTTGTAGGGATGTTAGCTCTATGTTATTGGAGACTTGTTTCACCCTTTAATCCCATACAACTATACCATATGGTAGCATTGGTGTTATTTTCACATTAAACTAAGAGTAAGTGGAGTACATTCTCAAATTTTTTTCCAGTGCATTTTCTGTTGGCGCCACCTCTTGGTTAGGACCTGCATTGGAAAGGGACATTTTTCATTGACATTTCCTTCAAAATTTCATGAGTGTTGAACACAGAGCCAATATTTTGTTTTAAACTTGGTTAAACTTTTACAGAAACTCACTAATGGATGAAACCAGTTTATGGGAATAGTTGTCCATCTCGTCTACGTTTCAGAGAATGTCGGGAAGACTTGAATAACGACGAACGTTGGGGATGGCCAAAATCTTCAGTGAACGAACAAAACATCAAAATTGTTCGTGAATTCATCAAAAATGAGCATGGAATCGGTATTGAGATTGTCCAAGGACTCAACTCAATTTGGTCGATCATTTGGACTTCAGGTAAGTGTGCGCGACGATTTGTTCCGCATCAATTGAAAGACGAGGGAAGACGCTTCGGATTTAATATTCGAAAGACATATTAAAAGTTGCCAAAAAGTATCAAAACTTCCTTTTCAACATTGTAACTGGTGACGAGATATGGAGTTTTCAATAAGACCCTGAAACCAAACGCCAAAGTGCCGAATGGAAGCCGCTCGTTGAGCCAAAACCCAAAAATCACGTTTGGAAAAGTCAAAAGTGAAGACAATATTGAATTGTTTCTACGATTCGAAGAGCATTATTTACCACGACTTCGTTCGACCGTTCCAAACAATTATATGGGCCATTATATCTTGGTGTTATGAGGCGTTTGCTCATAACACCATACACCGTCTTATCAATAGTATCCGTCCTATTGGGCCAGAATATCGCGAAGAAGGAAGTTGGCGTTTGTTGCACGATAATGCGGCATCTCAACGATCGACACTTGTGACCGAATTTTTTACTAAATATCGTACTTTGATCATCAGCAACTCGCCGTATTTGCCTGATTTGGTACCATCGCACATCCAACTTTATTATTTTTTTGGGTTGTATAATTGATCCTATAGGGTATAGCCTGTTGTGAATTCGTTAACAGGAACACCCATAGACATCCATTATTATGATGATGAGCATGCATTCTGACCTTATGGATACTTTATGCGATACCAAACAACTATATTAAAAATTTTAAATTATTTTAAATATCAATCTTTAAAAAAATGCCCTGCGGTATGCCTCATCTTTAGTTGGCACAAAATTGAAAGATTAATCTGTTGCAAACATCACTCACAGAATATTGATACACTATCTTGCTGACTCCGTATATCTACGAATATATACACAAAAAGAAGCTTCTCTTGTTTCATTGTTCAATACACAATAACGTGCCTGCTTAGCATGTCCTTAGACAAATTTTATTAGTGAAGTCTTAAAGCCCGTAACTCCTTACTCAATGGCAGTTAATTGTTCTAAATCAATTAATATTAAGTCTCTCAAAAAGGGAGGAAAAAAACTTAAATCTGAAGGTGTTTTTTTGATTTACTGATTGGAGATTATGTATTTATTGAAAAAGTTTGTGATCTGTGTATTTGTAATTTAATTTAAAATATTAAATTAGTTATTAACATTTAGGATTATATTCCTTAGATGCCCTACTTTATTCAAAAGTTGGAGTGCAATTAACTTTTGGTTTTCTTAATTTTCATTCTGAGTGTAAAATAATAAATCATAAATTCAATTCACTTTTTAATCCGATTATTACATGTCAGCATAAAGTTCTGCTGAACATGCACATTATAAGTTGAATAATAATTTGTAAAACTATTCAATTGAAACATTTTATTGGCATATAAGGCTCTAACTATGCAAAAAAACTGACACGCAACAATTCCAATATACGCATTTATTTTAATTACATGTTAAAAGTTATTGTTCAAAGTTTCAACGACGACTCCTCAAAAGAAGAAACTTTGCCTTAAACTTTTGTTGGAAATTTAGTGCTGCATGGCATATTTAATGCAGACAGTTTTGCATAAACACCAGCGCCAGCACCGCGCCACGTTGTAAAAATTTTGTGGCGAAGTTGCTTTGTCGTTCTAAGTGGAGAATATATATGCATGAATGCGTACAACAGGTATTAAAACAAATAAAACTGCTAAAGTTGCAATGCTCGATTTTAGAAATACACTACTTTGAGTTGTTTTTGTGAGTTTTATAAAAGAATTGTAACTGCGAAACCATTCACATTTAGTTACTGAACGACTTAAAGTTCAATTGCAACACTATACCGTGCTATGCAAATATGCATGTAGGGTATACAAAATATAAAAAAATGTGCTTAAAAGTGCGCAAAACTATGCACAAACACCTGCTGCATTCTAAATAGAGTGGAAAACTATTTACATTTTCATTTTAAACGCGGTTTCCTGGAAAGCGGCAAAGGACTAAATTATTGAAAAGGCAAAAAGAAAAGGAAATAATGCAACTGCAAAAGACTATTAAATGCATAAAGCATTTGCAGTTCAAATTGTACAAATAATAAGTCTTAAAGTTATTTATATGTCAGTAGAATAGATATATACCTATGTGTGTCCTTTAAGGGTATCTAATATAGAGGATCTATCGTTGAGAAGTTTTTTGTTGTATGTAAACTTATTAAAATTTTGCATCCTATAAAAAATAAATACTTTTAGTCTTCATTTTTGGAAATTACACTTGGAGTTGTTAAGAAACTGTAACGTTAAATATGAAACAATGAGAGAGTAGCACATGCAGCGCGAATGCGTGACACTTAATTGAAGAGCAACAACTATCTTTGGTTCGAAAATTTTTCAAATTAAACTTTGAAGTTAAATTTATGTCTGAAAAACTGAAACGTAAAATATGAAACGATGAAAGAGTAGCATATGCAGCGTGAATGAGTGACACTTAATTGAAGAGCAACAACTATATTTGGTCTATTATTTTTATAAATTAAACTATATAACTAAGTCTGAAAAACTGTAACGTAAAATATGAAACAATGAGAGAGCAGCATATGCGCCGCGAAGAAGTCACATTGAATTGAAAAGCAAATAGTATCTTTGGTTTAAAATTTTACAAATTAAACTTCAATGCAACTTTGGAGTCTGAAAAATTGAGAGAGTAGCACATGTAGCTCAAATAAGACATGTTGAATTGAAAAGCAGGAAGTATCTTTAATCTTAAATTGGTCAAATATAACTTTAAAGCAACGTTTGGGCTGAACAACTGAAACGTAAACTATGAAACAATGAGGAACTAGATGCAGCATGAAATAATAAAATTTCTAAGGAAAGTAGATAAGATCATTGGCTTGTATGTACGCAGCGGAGATTTGATGCGACACCTTAATACTTTTTTCTTTTGCAAAAGTCTACAGAAGTTTCCTAAACCATGAAGAACAGTATTCCTGGATAGATCAAAACTACAAAATGATGAAAATGGAATCAAAAAATATATCTTTGAATTTAGATGTCCTTGTCAATATGTATAATTCTTTCAAGCTGAACATCATTATAATACGTTGGTATCTTCTTCTTCTTTTCTAAGTTAGGGAACACCACTACTTAAAATCTATTGAATGAAGCAAAAAGAAAAAATGTTCCCAAACCGCTAACGTTAGAAAAATTATAAAGCTTATCACAGTATTTTATACCATTTCAATGGTTAGACTTTTGACCAAAGAAATTACTTCAAGCAAATGATGCAAAAATATTCATAATTTAAAAAATTTTTTTTTTTAGATTTTCAAGCAAAAAAAAATATGCATATGAATAAAAGTAGGAATAGGAATATGAATATACATATGTATGGATATGAAATATGAATGAATGTGAATGAATGTGAATGAATGTGAATGAATATGAATGAATATGAATGAATATGAATGAATGTGAATGAATATGAATGAATATGAATGAATATGAATGAATATGAATGAATAAGAATGAATATGAATGAATATGATTAAACATGAAATATGTACATGAAATATGAATATAAAATATGAATATGAATGAATATGAAATATGAATATAAAATATGAAATATTAGGTTGGCTGAATATAGTAGGAGCTACTAGTATTATATCCATATGATTTTTAGTGAGCCCTAGCTTTTGTACTGTTATGATATATGAATATAAATGAATATGAAATATGAATGTGAAATATGAATACGAAATATGAATGAGAAATATGAATACGAATACGGAAATGAATATGAATACGAATATGAATGTGAATATGAATGAATATAAAATATAAATATGAAATATGTATATAGCCAAACCAATTTTGAGATTTCTGCCAACATGTTGTCGAGCGGTAAGCCCAACGGTGCGGTGCGGTATATGCGCTTTATTAATTCTTTAAGAAAATAAGAGATACATGTGCTCAAACTTAGCTTTAAATTAGTTTTATCTCCTACAATTGTAGCAAATGCTGTCCCTCGTAACAAGTTCTTTTACATCAAAAAGTGAATACAAAGCATCTTCGTAACAACGAGTCTACGTTGCTGCCTTTCAAACACTGTCATTTGCAGCATTCAACTTCTGCTCGAATAGTCATGCAGATACATTTTCACTTACGCAAACAGAAAAGCTAGACGCCAAAAGCATGTAAAGTACGTATGTGCTACAGCCAATTCCTTTGCGTCACAACGTCACGCTGACATTAACAATTCAATAGTTTAACGCATGTCGGAAATTTTTCCATTTTTACAATATTTTCTTGTATTTTATTTGCAACGAAATCGCACATGAATGCGCGTTGTTACAACCTTTTTTTTTTTCTTTCTTAATGCATCATCTTACAACTCTGTTCGTAATCTTCACTTCCGGCTTAAATGTCAGAAAAAGTAATCAACATTTTGTGTAGTTGATTCACTTTTTTCGGTGGTTTTGTTTTAAGACATAGTAAAAAAATTGTTCATGTATTAAATTTAAACAAAAAAATAATTATTTACTTAAAAAACTGTCAAAATAGTAGTTCAAAGCAAGCAATTATTGTTTAGTTTTATTATTGAAACTTTATAATTCGCAAACAGTTTTAGGACTTTTAAATGAGTTGTTGAACATTTTTAAAAACAGTAAATTAACAGTTAAAATAGTTGTTAAAAAAAACAAGCAATTTTTGTTATTTGCATTAATAAACCTTTATAATTCGCAAGCAGTTTTAGTTATATTTAATTGTTTTTTTTTGTAGTTCACCTTAAGAATTTTAACGTATGGCAACACCGCACTCAAAACAGGCTATACTGTTTTATATTTTCTATACCATCTACTCTTCCTGCAAATTTTTTCCTGTGTACTGTCTTAACTCTCAGCTACTGTTTCACATACTTTTGAGCATAAACCACGACACAGCATTCATTCAATACTTTAGCACTTACTGTGTCATTATTGCCATATTGACAGATTATACTCTGATTGAAGAGACATTGTGCGTTCAATTTCATGCGCTTGGCTGTGTTTATCCGCCGCATTTCAAGCGGATCTAGCTTAGCTTAGACTGGTCTGCACTGGTCTTAGTTTGCTTTTGCATCAATGTCACTGTCGGATGTCGACATGGTGCAAGGACATACGTTCGTTGTTCGTCTTAAATGTGTTTTTTTTTTTTTTTTCTGCAGTCTTTCTACTGATTGTGCTTGTTTCTTGATGACTTGCAACTTGCATGCCATGCACGTACATTTTGATGTCCTCCACTATTACTCTGCTAAGCGGCTCAATGAAACTTCATTTTGTTGTGATATTTATTGAAAAACGAAAGAAAGAAAGAAAAATTGTTTGTTTTATTTCATACTTATATGATATATTGGCTGGCTCATGGCTTATGCAACGAATGTTGGCAATGGCATTTTCTGGTTAAATTGCTTCAATAATATTAAGTTCCCGCTGGTTTTCGTGTTGCTCGCAGAAGAGTTATGGATTTCGAATTCCATTGAATTTTAGTTGAGTGTTTTTAATATTTATTGCAACTTTTATAAAGGCGCTCATCGACTTAATTATTCTAAGTAATTCACTTTGAATTATATTGACTGTGTCACATTACAGCACTGTCTCTGTGTCACCATCTCTCCATTTATTTATTATCCACTAGCTGCACTAGCGGCCGCATATATTGACTGAAGTTTCGAATGAATTCAAGGAGTAAGTCTTAAAAAAATCAACTACTCACTGCTTAGGAGTGCTTTCTACTAAAACAAAAAACCCCACATAACTCAATTATGGCATTAAACGAAGTACGTCTCTATTAGTTTCACATATACTCAAAATTAAGTAATTTAATTTAAATTAAATAATTCCTAACAATCTTTTGCGCAATTCATGCACTACTTGTGTCTCTCTCTTGCTTTCTACTACCAAAGCTGCTTTCAATCTGCGCCTAAAAGTACGCAATTGTAAATTGTTGAAACTTTTAGTTTGCACACGGCGTCAGCTGTCAACGTCTGCCGCATAAAGTCATTCATTTTGACAATGCAACACCAGACGAAGGACACCAGACGCGCTAACAATTTTTTTTTTTTTTTTTTTTTTAACATGCTGCGTCTATGTCCTTATCCACGCGCTGTACTGCTAGTAATTCTATATGAATGCGCCTAGATAACTTAGTTGGCAGTCAACATTTTGCCGCAAAATTGTGGCAAACGAGTGCTAACTAACAGCATATCCTGTCTATGACAAAGCACATTTTCCAAACAGACGGACAGTTAGGCAGCGTAACACATACGCCCACAAAGCTACTCGCTTGTAGAGGCACAATAACAAAACCACCAAAGTGGTTCTGGTTTCTGGGCAATGTCACGTACAACTTTACTGCGGTTCATTTTAGTGGCGGCCACCAAATGTCAGACTGTCTGGCTGTGTGACTGACAATGATTTCATTTTTTCACACGGTTTAACATGTGTGTATGCGTGTGTGTGTTTGTGTTTTAGCAGCTGTGCCCACAGCACTTTCAGCCAATCTACATACACGCGTTATTGCTGAGTTAATGATGCGACAGCTGCTGCTGCTAATAGTTCATCATGTATGTGCACTGCAAAGTGGTTGAATGAATTTTAATTTGGCAATCGTTACCACAGAAGCTACAAATTTTGAACTCCAAATGCAGAATGCAGTATGTATCTGCAATTAATTAGCGTACAAATTAATGACTTTGTAATTGACTTTTAATACAACACAGCTGCACACAGTTTCATGCTTGACATTTGAATGCGGAAAGTGTATTCCTACAACTTCTTAAATTAGTATATAAATAGGCTAGGGTAGGGGGTTGGTAAAAATTAGTGATCTACTTTATTTAATTGGAAAAATTTCCATCAGAAACTGATTCGATGTTTATTATTCAAGCAGACAAGGAGCAAACTTCAAGACAAGACAAATAGTTGACAGAAATTTGCTTCGAAATGACCTTTTCTGTAGAGAACTAGTTTAAAAAGGAACTAACTGGAACTGGCTCCTTTAATTGCAGAAGCGTTGCTCACAAAAATTCTGCGTATTAAGGCGAGAAAATAATATTTTAGCTATTTATTAAATAGTTTTAGATTTATTTTAGTTCCAACTACTTTTGGCTGATCTCAGCGTTGATTAAAAAATTCGGCCAGCAATAGTACAATTATACTTAGACGGGAAAGGTGTAGAAGACTTCTTGTTTGGCAGCCAATAAAATACATTTCATCAACTTTCTGACGACCTTATACGAACGGATATACGTGGCATGTTCATAGCAACAGCCCAAAATATTTACAGACATATAATATTATAGAAACCTTTTAGGACCTTCGATGCAACTCCATAGCAACTAAGGGAAAATATATATAACCTTCGTATCTTAACAAATGGGAGATTCCAAGGATGTTTGAAGAATTTTTTGAAATTTTTGTATTATGGAAACTAGTAATGAATGGAAAAAGTTCGGGAAAACAATAAGAAATAATTATCTCCAATAGTCAAGAAGCCATTAGAACAAGGGTGGGTGCAACAACCACTTTTTTTGGTGATTGTCGCATTAAACCGATGTTTTCAGTGTACAAAAACTCTGAATTGTCCATCAAATTTACAGGAGATTGGCTAATCATCTTCGAAAGACTCTCACTTGGAAAAAAGACAACATTCTGGCCACAGCTGGTTCTTATGAATCGCTCAACTGATCTCTCTGGAAACAACAACAAGTCGTTTAGAATTTCCCGAAAGTTCTAATCAATGATCACTCTCGTGAAGTCTGATGTCAGAACAACCGGTACATATCTGCACTCCAAAGTATCTATTAGGAGCTCTGCCTTCTAAATAATTGATTAGAACTTTCGAAATAGCCTTTTTCTTAAAAGAACTCGTAAGTTTTCAGTGATATTAGTTGGAACATTCATCAAAGCCAGCACTGGGCAGAATGTTGTCGATTAAGGCTTCTTTGTTCCCAGCGAGACGCTTAGCCAATCTCTTGTAGATTGGATGGACACAGTCTGCCTTCTCCTGACTCGAATAGCAACAGCTACCTTCAAATTGGTACTATTCCAGTCAAGAAAAGGCAGAGGTCTTCACCGATTAGTTTGGAGAGCAGATGTGTACCATTCAAACTGACATCAGACTTCACGAGAGGAATGGTTTAAGTACATCTGGAGTCTCTTTATCAAATGTCTCCCCGCCTATAAGTCCTGTCACTTTGCAGAAGGTATGGTAGCAGATTGGGAAGTTGAAGGCTAAGAAACTACAAGGTGAAGATATTTTTGATAACAGGATGTTATCAAAAATATGTATGTATTTCCTTTAACAGCGTTCTGGCATATTTCCCAAGGTGTAGAAATCCTCGCCCATTACAATGATCCCAAAGCCCGAGAAGCAGCAAAACGAAGTAGATGCATAAAGACATCCTTCGCGCCTTGGATATGATAATTTTTAGCCGAATTTCACAACTCAGAGAATTACAAAGTTTGGCAGTTTGAATTCCATAAAAGTCACGGCACTCCGGAACAACTTCAATGCATTGTCAACTTAGGCCTTGCAATGATGGAACATAAGAAATATTATGTGGCTGTACTACATTCGTGGATATTCAGCAAGCATTCGACTGGGTGTGGCCGAGCTCATCAGCAGCTTCTTAACGAATGTTGATGGTGCATTTCCGCGTGAGGGCAGTGCTTAAGGACCAAAGCTATACACACTGAAACACTTACAGCTAGCTCAGTCACAACAATTGATGAGGACGCCATTGTTGTGCTGGCAAGAAGTCCTGATAATATGTATGCCACAGGAGCATTGCATCAATACGTCAATATTCACATTTGTAATAAGAATATGTTCTTGTCTTGATGTAACGTTGCTAGGCTCCAGCCTGAAGCATGAACGTGCACACAAATATCTTGGCGACATAGTTGATAGCAGGCTTAAGTTCGCAAGTTACATCAGAATGATGCAGCGAATAGTCTTATCTAAAGATAGAAAAATGTCACGGCGGCTGACCCCAAAAAATTAGCTATCTGTCTATCCTAGAAAGAAACTATTTACAAATCCATTTTCAGCCCTATAAAGAAGTTTGCGCATTTAGCAGCGGTTTCATCCATAGCAGATGTCGGATTTCATAAGGAGTGACATTATTTTAAATGATTATCTAAAGTCTTTTTTATTGTTTATCAACTTTCAGCAGGAATTCACATAAAAGAATTTTTTATTTGAATCCATATACATATGTCGTTACTTGGTTACCAGTTAAAGCTCATTGGTGCTTCGAACAACTTTCGTGGTTTCTGATGCAATTTGCATCAAATTCGATGATGAGACTCTTGGCCCTAAAGTGAAGGACACAGACGGCATAATTTCCAGTAACAAAAGTCTATGTGTCTATGGCAGCATTTAATTCTGACTTAGGCTGTCACGGTGCATAAGCTTGAGGGTACCATATTTAATAAAGCCGTACTTGACTTTGGAAAGTAAAACATTGCCAAGAGATAAGTGTACGTTGCCCTAAGACGAGTGAAGACATTGGACAGTGTTGATTAAGTGATGTAATTTAATTTCTCCCGATTAGAATGTTTACCAAACTTTAGTCCAGTACCACAAATGGATGCAACGAATTTTTGTTAATTGTTTATATGGGGCACGTCTTTGCCTTTTGATTTCGATGGGGTCCCTTTATCAGATACTGAATTGGTGACAATGGAACCATCTCAACAGAATACCCTTTCAAACTTAATAAAAAGTGAGAAGAAAATATACATAAAGAACGTAGACCTTCTCCTGTTTTAAGTCGATTAAAAATTTACTGAAGTTATAAATTAAAAAGGAAGACCTCGGATATCCAATAATACCCGTGCTTTGAGAATTTGTGGAGTATATAAACCAAATATATAAAATAAATAAATAAATAAATAAGAAATTACTTTTAATTTATTGAACATGTTAAGAAGCCTAACGACTTAAGCGTCTTCATTTTGTATGTTCCGTTTTTAAGCTGCTTACACTATTGAATGCTTGATGACGGATAATGAATGACAGTAAAGATTCAATTATTGGACTGCCTTTCACAAAAAAAAAAAAAAAATAAAATAAAATAATATTATGTAAGAGCATATTTTTATAATTTATTACTCAGACAATTCGAAGTGCTTTTAATATGCTCCAGTTTGCATTCTGTGTGCGCAGTACTTAACGCGTTGCTCACTGCGTATACGTAATGCAACGTCGATACTTAATGAGACGCAATATGTGCACGTGTACGAAAATTGATATGCATTGCTTGCAAACAACGAGGGTGATACCAGATGTTAGCTGAACTACGACGAAGGTGACATCAAAAGTATATGTCTTGGTATCAGACAAAAAAAGCACCTACCAATCTGCAATATTAAGTTTATGTTTTAACAGTCATTGAGTAAGGACATCAAACGCAGACAGAAGGACAAAGACGGACACCAATGAGTTTTTTCTGTCCGTCTGGGTGCTTTCAATGACCAACAAACAGAAACTAAATTTTACAGACTCCTAAAATTTTAAAGTTTGATTTAGCTGATACTTAAAACTTTCCACGTACTTTTAGCACCAACCTCTTTTGTACATACTTAACGTTTATACTCCTTTATTAAGGCTAATTAATAATGTGCTATGAGCTTACACACAAGTGTCTGCAATTTCTGTTGTATTTAAGCAACGCGAAGCAACTTGAGGTTTTATTTTTAATTAGTTGCGCTGCACAAGTGTGAAATTCAATTAATTTGATATGTGCTGCAAGGTGCGTTCTTTGTTTTCAAGATATTTCATGGAACATATGTTTTATATGTTGGGAAAATATCGAAAAAGAAATCATTTCAATCACTTAATTTTGTGTATTTCAAATTTTAGTTCACAGTGCAACGTAGCAGGAAAGCGCATTAATTTGACTTGAGCCTGAGCCGTTCACAGCCGTCCACAGCACCTGCAACTTTTTATATGCATTTTATGGGTTTAAAGCGTCGGGCAGCTTTTTTTTCTTTATAGCCGCACAATAAAGATTTTATTTAGCCAAGCCGTAAAAGTGTATAGTATGCTGTCTAGAGTGGGACAGAGCGAGTGAGAGAGAGAGAGAGTGATGCAAGGAAAAATATTTATTTTGTAGTTTTTTATATTTTGTAAATATTGTAATGAAGAGTAATATCAGTTTTTAGAGAGGTTTGTGACACAGGATATTGAAAATTTTTAAGAAGTATATGTATAGACAGCATGGACACTTTAAGTCTTCCGCATTGGAGAAAATGAAAGAAGGAATCAAGTTGCTTTTTAGGGTTAACATTAAGAAAACCAGCGGCCGCAATACTCCACGAAAGCTACATGTTGGAAAGATCCAGGAAATCCTTCTCTCTTCTAAAGATATATGTGAGCAGTGGAAACATATAAGCCACTACATGGCGGTCATTGGCTAGACCAGACCTGTGACAAAATTTTTGATATGACGAGAAGCATCGCAATAAAGATTATCTAATATTAGAGAACTCTGCAGTTGCGCTGTTGGAGAGTAATACTGTTGGACGAAATACGCTTAAAAGGAAGTAGGAAGACGAGAGCTAGAAGATGTTGAGAGGTGATGCATTAGAAATCAAATTTGAAAATTTTATCAAACGTTCAAGAATCTGTTGGAATTTTTTAAACCCACAATTACTTTCTGCAAAGTCTAATTACGATTAGAAGACTGGCGCAAAGAACTGTATCAGTGCTCAATACACATATTATCAGATGTCTGAGGCACTCGTACAAAATACCCGGCTACTACTGCATATTTTACATTATACAAGGAAGTATTCGAAATACGGAAAGCAGCAGGATAATTCCGAACGATTGTACATCTTGCAGGAACAACTAAACATGTTCGTCAACAGTCAAGCTGCGATAAAAGACTTGCAAGTGGGCTCCATCTCATTCTGTCGAGTAGAGGTGCTCTAAGCACTTCAAGAACTTGTGCACATTTTATGAACTTCCAGTCAACAGCGCTTAAACCTCAAGAGAAAACAATATATGTACCTATATCTCCCTATAGATGCTATGTAGCAAATTGAGAATTTTGCTGGAGTAAGAGCTGGAAAAAAGTGTGCAACAACAACCAGCTGTAAAGTATCCAAAATTATGTGTCACTAAACGAGCCGATGCTGCTGCAACTTCAAAGTAGAGTCTAGACGGCTAAGAGGCAAACCCGAAGTCACTGAAACTTTGCATCTTGACAGTTCAACTTGGCTCACGTCAGTGGTTGAAGTGGTCAGCAATAGACCAAACTAGTTACTGGCACGCAAAAATTATGCAGGAACATATAAGCCCCTAAAAACCTTCATAATCAGCATCAAAAAGGAGGTTATAACGCCTAGCCTAACCTAATGCAATGTTTGTTATTTAGCGGACTTCACTATGAAGTGGAAAAAGCTGTCATAGAAATTAATTCAAGACCCTCAAAATGCAGACAAGAGTACCCCCAGAAGGCATTCTCCATACGATAGACACAGATCACAGACTCACACATTCATAGTTGCGAATGGTCACGAACTTTAACAGATCTTACCATCTCACTTCTCTCGAAGAGTGCCTATACAAGTTTTACTTTCATGTCCAACAATGTGATGCCACAGGCCAATGTAGTCTTGCAACACAGCATACATACATATCAAGAGTATACACACTTGTCATAAACAAATTGCAGCCAAGAAAACACTAATAAAAATGAAGGCTTATAAGTTCGTGTTCAACTAACAGCCTTGACTATAAGTAACTTCTGTACAGCTTAAAAATGCTGCTTGTGAAGCGTATAGAAATTTCGATTACACTGCAACTACATAATTCGCCTTCTTTTATTTATTTATTTACTATTTTCTTTTGCTTTAGAATTTTATCTTCTTTGTATCGATTTTTTTCGCATTGCTCGTAAATTTAAGTTCGTGAAAATAACAAGGAACTCAAGTAAATTTGTATTTTTTTTATATTAAAAAATGTATTTTATCTGCTCATTGCTCGTCCGCTTCTTGCCGGAACAGCAAATTTGTGCATTCTTTGTTGCATTTAGTTGCCAATTAAAATGCGGCATTGTTTGGCGTTGAAATAAATATGCAAATATGTACGTACCTAGCAGCGGGGCAGCTACACACAAAAATTCGTGCAATCCTTTTAACTACAATAAATGCGCCGCCGCAATGCATTAGCCAAAAATTGACGTACCCTAAAAGTATGCTAAGCTTTTGTATGCGGTGTAATTTAAATTTCCGCTAATGGCTTCGACGTCCATTTTGTATTCTCTTCTTTTGTTATAAATTGCAGGTTTTTCAAAACGAATCTTCTTTTAATGTTTACTGAGCAGTTTAAATCATGATTATTAATGCTTTGTAATACGGAATTAACGAGTATTCATTTCGCTTATGTTGCACTAATTCAGTGGAAAGTACGAATTGAAAGTCAGCTTAGCTTAAGCATGCAACTGACATTAATTAGTAAGCATTTTGTTTGAAAACTTTTTGCCCGCTGCTGCTGTCAGTGCAAATAAAATAAAAATTAAAAAAAACTTTTGCGGTTAATTTGTTTGATATGTAAATCCAATTCAATCGTTGCCAGCTTATTGGCATTTTGTATAAAAGTTTTGTCTTTTTGTTTATTTGAAATAATGCACTTTTAGTTTGAACTAGTTCATTAGACTATTATAACGTGGGTGGTTTGATAAAATCTTAGCATTAATTTTGTACTTGAATCCATTAATCCATACACAATCTACAATTAAATTTACTGCTTGAAAAGGCAATATAGAAGACCAATAGACCTTTATGACGCCTTCTATGTTTTGTTCCTTCCAGGTCTTGGATTACCTATTTTTAGAGTTTTCTTCCACTTTATAGTGAAGTCCGATAAAAACCAAAATTTTGAACATATTCCAAAACTGTCACCTTTGATTATTTTGAGAAATCTTCACCAGTATAATAAATTGGTTGGGAAGTTCCGCAAATATGTTTGGCAGAAATTAGATTACTCCAGCTCCAGCATTAGATCGGACTACTGCTTTTTTAGACATTTCTTCGTTTATGTGTGTGAACTCTGAGAGAAAAATATTTTTATGTTGTACCGGAAATCCATTAGGTTAGGTTAGACAGTTTGACCTCCTTGTTGATGCCAATTATGAAAGTTTTTAGGGGCTTATATGTATGTTTCTGCAAAATTTTTGTGGGCTTACGCTTGCGGGTCTGTAACTGGCACATTATTTTGGTGACTATGTTGTATTTGATTACTATTTTCTAGCTTTGATGCCAGCCACCTTCTCCATTTTGCTATATAGCATCTATAGGACAATTGGTGCATCTATTATTTTCTCTTGAGGTAACCTTACGCCTACACCACCCGCCATTTCGTTACCGCTTTGAGCCTCAGCTTTTTAGGTGCTAAGAACCGCACCTACTTCCCAACTCGACACAACGTGATGGATGCCGCCTCAAAGGCTCTATTATTTCAACTTCTACTGACACTTGCCGCATTGCGAATACTCCCTCCTATAATAAATCCTCTGATAATAGCGCTAATTCAGTTCTGAAGCTTGTCATTGCATTCTCTCCATATGCACATGCATACTATACCACCATACCAAAACTCCATGAAATAGTATCGGACTCAATGTAGATCCAATGCACCAGGCTTGGTGGCTTATTGCACCGTTCGACATGTCCGTCTGTCTGGCTATGAACAAGCATAATATGAAGACTAAAAAAGATATATCCTTCAAGTTTGGATATTTAAATATTCCTATTCCTTCTTCAGATCACTTGTACTCAATGTACGTGTTAATTACCCTCCCTAAGGGGTTCCTTAGGGGTCCCTATGGGGGATTTGGTTGCTTACTATAGAAACCTGCAGCTCGGAGGTGGTCCTCTACAAAAAGTCAAATTGATAAAGCTCATTCGATCGGTTTGTCTCTTCGTATGAACATCGAGAGCTTGGAGACTATAAAAGCTTTGTCCTTTAAGTTAAAATATACCATTAGGGTCCCATTCGGAGGTGGTCCTCTACAAAAAGTCAAATTGATAAAGCTAATTCGATCGGTTTGTCTCTTCGTATGAACATCAAGAGCTTGTAGACTATAAAAGCTTTGTCCTTTAAGTTAAAATATACCATTAGGGTCCCATTCGGAGGTGGTCCTCTACAAAAAGTCAAATTGATAAAGCTAATTCGATCGGTTTGTCTCTTCGTATGAACATCGAGAGCTTGGAGACTATAAAAGCTAAGTCCTTTAAGTTTAAATATACCATTAGGGTCCCATTCGGAGGTGGTCCTCTACAAAAAGTCAAATTGATAAAGCCAATTCGGTCGGGTTGTCTCTTCGTATGAACATCGAGAGCTTGGAGACTATAAAAGCTAAGTCCTTTAAGTTTAAATATACCATTAGGGTCCCATTCGGAGGTGGTCCTCTACAAAAAGTCAAATTGATAAAGCTAATTCGGTCGGTTTGTCTCTTCGTATGAACATCAAGAGCTTGTAGACTATAAAAGCTAAGTCCTTTAAGTTTAAATATACCATTAGGGTCCCATTCGGAGGTGGTCCTCTACAAAAAGTCAAATTGATAAAGCCAATTCGGTCGGTTTGTCTCTTCGTATGAACATTGAGAGCTTGTAGACTATAAAAGCTTTGTCCTTTAAGTTAAAATATACCATTAGGGTCCCATTCGGAGGTGGTCCTCTACAAAAAGTCAAATTGATAAAGCCAATTCGGTCGGTTTGTCTCTTCGTATGAACATTGAGAGCTTGTAGACTATAAAAGCTAAGTCCTTTAAGTTAAGATTTTCAGTCTTTCCTTTTCCCCCTTCAGGTTACTAGATACACAACGAAGGAGCTGACCCTTCTCCAAAGTGCAGTATCCCTATCTTTCTTTAAGTATGGAAAATTTTTAATTAAATTTTTTTTGTGTATGTATAAAAATCTGTGCAGTCGCAGCTGGTGCGAATGCAAATCAATAAAATAAATTTAAAATATTTATGAATCGATTTATCGATTGGTCGAATCGTAAAGAATTCTATTGTATAAACCGCAAAAATTTTCTACCACCCTACCACACCAAATTACACTCAATTGCAATGCAAACAAATGTATCTTAATTAAACTGAGCACACTCCACGCCAAATATGTAAACTAAATTTTAGACATTCACTCGGCGACGCTTTGTGCGTGCTGCAGCTGCGTTTTCAGCGTAGTTCAGCGTAGTTCAGCTCGATTTGCGCGCTGATTACGCTTGAAAACGCTTTGTGGTGTTTGCATTTTAATTGCCAATGGCGCCCGACGACGACGACTAGTTTGTCGAGTCGAGTCAGTTTGTACGGGAAATTGACAAAGTTTGACTTGGCTGCTTAAATGCTTTTAAGCGTAAGTTTATTACAAAATTTCACACTTTGCATGCGCAGGCAAGGATAATATGTTGGCGCCAAACAAATACAAATACAAATGTAAACAAAAACAAAAACACATACAGGAAACCGGAAGCTACTTCAAAGTGTCTGAAAAATTTTATTGCATAGCTTGACATTCTTTTTTTTTTTCCACAAATGCGTTTAACCAAGAATAAATGCCTTACTTTGCTGCAGTCAAGTAGCAAAATATTAAAGGAATAACTGTTGGCAAAAAATGAATGTAATAAAATAAGCGGAAATTGCATTTAAGTGGTATATAAATTTTCTGCATGCTTTTGTTCGTCTGTCTTTTTTTACAATGGCTCTCTGTTACTCCTTCTCTTTCTAGCACTTTGTAACAGAAGAAGAAGCATTGCATCAGCAGGACAATTGCCAACGTTTTGTAGCGAAACAAATTCTATAAGCAGCTATCGCATATATGTGCACATAATATATCTCTGATAAGAGAGTCTTTGGAGAGTATATGCCATGTAATTTATTATTTAACTATTATTAAAAAAATGAAAGAGATGTCTATATACAAAAGGAATCCGCACAAAAGGGACAGCGCATATAAAAGCAGCATTGTGCACTGCGTAAACATTTTTATGTTAATGAAACTTTTTGTTTGTTGACGCCATAGAGTAGAGATAAGCAAGGTCTTATACAAAATATGCGGGATGTAAGGGAAAAAAAGGAGGTAACAGAAGTGCAACTTCTTGACGTATGAAAAGATGACATATATATTGAAATTTTGCGATTCAAGATGGAGGAGCAATAACAGTCTGACGCTGATGTTAATGAAAAAATATTTTGTGTTTCATTTAATCTTTTGAGTTTCCTAGAGTTAACAAATTGATGTTATTGGATTGTGAAACTCAATATTAATTGATGTAAATATCTGGAAAATACGGCATCAAAAATGTTTCCCGCTTTCGTTGTTAGTATTGTTCGATCCGTATTCAATTTCAAATTGAATTCTTCTTCCAGAAATTCAATCACGGGATTGGCTTCTAAAGAAGTAAAGTTCACGTTAAATCGTGGCACGACACGTGCGGCGGTAGACCTCCGACTTCAATTCTCCCCACTTCAATTCCGTTCCCGTCGATTTACCGTACCGAGCCTAAAGAAGTTTCACTCCAACAAAGTCGTCCCCATTTTCGTCTCGTTCCGCGGTTTCATTCTGTCGATTTACCCTATCGAACCTAAAGAAGTTTCATTCTAACAAAGCCGTCCCCGTTTTCATTTAGTCGATTGCCCTACCCATCCTAAAGAAGTGTCACTCCAACAAAGCCGTCCACGTTTTCGTCTCTCGGTTTCAACTTTTAATCAGACGACTTAAGTGGGCCTAAGAAACATTTCACTTGAAAAACGGGTTAAGGTTAAAACTTAGAATCAGAAAGAGTACGAGCCTAGGTCTTTGATAAACTTTTAGCAAAGTCGCCATAAAAGCATGCGCCGTTTTCCACCTTTATACAAAGAAGCATTGAAAGCCGTCTCAGTTTTAGTCTCGGTCCGCGCTTTCATTCGCCCGACATACTGTAACCAGAGAGAGAAAGAGAGAAGGAGCGAGAGAGAAAGAGCGAAAAAGGTGCATAGAGAAGGAGAGAGAAGAAGAGAAAAATCCTCTACAACCAATTCTTAACTTGTATGAAATTGAGTGATTATATCGTGCAAGCCCTGGTCAATTCACAAATATCTAAGAATTACAGTCTTCAATTCTACTTTTAATACTTGTTCTCCAAGCGATCGAGAGGAAACTTTACTGTTTCTCTAAGACTCTTGTCCAACTGATCTTTCCAAAGAGAGTCCTAACAAACTATAAGCCTATTTTTGCGTAGTACATTGTCAGTTCTGGTAGTTGTACTTGGAGTCGATAAAGCTTTACATTCGGCGTGGAGACGAATTCTTTTAAATTACACCAATAGCGGAGGATATTTTCAGTTTCGTTGGTTTAAAAGAAAGAATCTCTAGTAGTAGTAACTTAGGCTGACAACACCCCTTTTTATCCAACTTCTTATGATGTCAATCGCCACATCGGTTAGTTTGCAAGCAGAGCTTGATGTCTTCGACCTTTGGCTCACTAGGTAGGTGAAACATAGCGTTCAAGCCTGAAAAATCGTCGAACATCACATTTGCTGTAAGGAAAAGGAGTTGTTCTTCTTTGCTCTAAGAAGAAGGAATTGTCTTACCTACTTGGCCTTGATACACTACAGAAGGCTCACTTGGCGACGCCATATTATGTCAAAGCGTAAGCACTTCCAATGTAAGTTAAGAAAAAAGTTCATTAGCTGCTAGAAAAACGGTTTAGTTGGACAGTCGTTGCATAGCTCTGGGGCACAGCTAGCCAGGAAAATATAGAGATCCTGCAAAGTTTTTAAATCAAGTTTTTTCGCACCAAGTGCTGACAATACTTCATGGAAAATACCATCAATGAAGACGAACATGAAATGTCTTGGGGCGAGTAGAAGATCAGTAGATTGATAACAAGCCAAGTGAGAAAGTTTTCCCATTCTTGGTGATAAAACTATGGGACAAAAGCTTAGCACCCAGAAGACTCAAGCATCGTCACACACTGGTTCTAATATTTAGAGTCGGTATTCTTTCATTTGACCTTCTTTGTAACTTCTTAAGGCACGGTAGGGTTAGCTAAAAAAAAAAAAAAAAAAATATTTTACGAAAATGGGGACGATGATACATAATTTTAGGGATTATTCTGTATAAGTGATCAAGGTGTAGTATAACTAAGTTAATTGTGTTTGATATTTGTGAAAAAATATACGAGTGAAACCTATTTAGGCTCGTTACGCGTGAATCGAGACGAAAACGGGGACGGTTTTTGGTAACACTGGCAGACTTAAAATTTCGCATGTTTGCTAATCTAATCTATGCACTCGTTGCTGACTAAAAACGTGTATGCATTGAAAGACACACAGAAATTGTGTGTGTGAGAGAAAGAAAGTTGAAGAGGGAAGAGGGAAAAATTCAAAAACATGCTTTTGTTGCTGTCGTTTGGTATTCCTGCTAAACGCTTTCTGTCCTTTATCACTTCGCCATAATTTCTGCTGAACAGCCAGCCATAAAGAGCTTCGCTTTAAAAAAGAAATATGTAAACTTCTGAATCAGCTCTTGCATTAAATAATCAAGTGTGCCAGTAAATGCTTTAAATTTTAAAGTAATTTGTTTAATGCAGCAGAAAAAAAAAATGAAAAAAAAAAAAAAATTAAAGAAGTATTTAAACTTGACGTCAACATTGCGGCATGTATATGTATATGTGTATGTGTACATGTAAGCGTATGTATTACATTTTGTTGCATGTATGCGCGTGTGTGCGGTTTAACCACATGAATATAATTTCAACGACGCGGACAGCGACAGAGTGGAGTGTATGAAATGTTTGCATATGAACCGCAAAAGCACCCGCAATATAAACTAAAAAAAAAAAAATAAATAAAAACGAAACATTGCAAGCCAACCAAAGGCAAACAACAATAAAAATAACAACAAACATTGTTAAAACAAAAGCGGAGCAAAGTAAGCGTAGATAGCATGAATAAAAATAAAATCAACAAAAATCACATAGAAATAGGGTTAACAGCGCGTGACACAGGCACGGACGAACACACGCGGACAGACATGTGCGCAGGATTTTCGTAATATCAAAAAGTTTATATTTTATAGAAAAGAAATGAAAATTTAGCATAGACGGTTTAGAAATACGCTGCACAGTCGGTAATGCAGGTTGAAGGTAATGCAGACAGTAGTACTGAAAGAAACATAAAGAAAGAATCTAATTTTCGTTCTTTATTTTGTAGTCTCCAGAAGCTCTCAGAAGCGAAAGTCCGGAAGATGAAATTTTCAATGTCAAGTCATGATGCGCTTAAGGACATGTCAACAGTTATGTCTTGGCTTACTGATTGACATGCCAAAGTTTGCGTTAATTTTTCTAATAGAACACCTCAGCGACATGTTTTGTATAGCGTAGGGCTAAGTTAAAAAAAAAAAAAACAGCGCTCGAAGACAAAACCACTGACATGTCGATGAAAATGTCATCTAGCTATTGTAAATTAACATAAATTTTTGGCCTATTACATGCACAAACTTTGTATAGTCAATGAGAGCAGGGTATTGTACAAGAAAAACACTGACCTTTGTTTGCTTGGACATCATAAAAAAATGAATTAGTAGGCAAACAATTAGTTAGACAGAGATAGCAAGCAGCGAGTGAAAAGTGCGATTACTTGTTATTGTAATTCGCTTAATTACACCGGGGAAACTTGGCCATTTTCATATTTGTTTAGTGACACGTTTTACCTTGCTGACACAACAGACAACAACACCAACAAAGAATATTAAAAAAAATAATTAAAACTCGAAAAATAATTTATTTATGCGGAAAATGCGCAAAAGTAATCAATTTGCAATAAAATTATTTAATCATAATAAATATTTTATTACAAAATGGTATTCAAGTAATGGAGATAATAACACAAAACTCTGCTGTGATTTTAATTACCCTGCAGCGTGATGCAGTGTAAATCAAAAATTAAAAATGATAGAAAAAAACAAAAAGTTGAACTGCGCTATGCAGCTATAAATTTTATAAGCCTCATGGGAGAAAAAACAATTAACAACAAATACAGAGAAAGAAATATTAATAAAACTAAAAATAATGTCTTTGCCTTTTTATGTCTTTCAATTCTGTATTGGCGTAGGAAAGCTGTGTATATGGATAGAAGGAGATAGAGAGAGACAGAGAGAGATAGAGAGATAGAGAGAGATAGAGAGAGATAGAGAGATAGAGAGAGATAGAGAGATATAGACTAGTACTGATGCCTAATGCCGATATATATAATTAATGAAGCAGCGTGGAGAACACGTGTGACTGTAGTAAAACTTATTAAGATGTGAAGGAATGACTTATATATTAAAACTCAAGTTGGACGACCAATAACCTTAGACGCTGATGTAAATGAGAATATAGTTTGTGTTATATTCAATGGAATGGTGTGTGTGGAACAATTGAACGATATGAAATTTCGTTTTCCGAATTTCGTAACGCGAATTGGACTTAAACCCATGAGAAGATTGACTTCGAAAAGAATACTACCCGATGCCTTTGATAGAGTTTAGGAACTGCAGAACGATGCATACTTTTAGGTTTTTGTTTCTGTAAATCAGCCTTAAAAGTACTCACATTATTGCAGTACTATAAGAGCGTCCCCGTTTTCGTCACAGTCCGTGCTTTCACTTAGTCGAGTTACCCAACCAGATCTAAAGAGGTTTCATTTAAAAAAATGTCGATGCTTTTCCAAACATTTAACTAAGTATCGACGTATCCATTGATTGTCAGTACTAGGGGTTTGTTGATACTTCAAAACGTGTCACAGTTTACTTCTTAAATGGTCCGAAATTGGTTACGCAATGATTTTAAATTGAAATACTTCAGATCCTTCGAATATTTTATTATATTTAGCGTCTAAAGTTTTTGAAAATGCGCGAATGTAGATCTGAAATGGGTATACTGCGGCAATGATTTCTGAAAGTTTGGTGGAACGAGCAGTTGCCATTCTATCTACTGGAATCAAAGAGATCTGCTGCCTAACGGTAGCTTGTGGTCGAAACTCAATAATGAGCGTAGTACTTTTTCTTGAAGAACCTGGAACTAATCTCGGTTCGACCATAATCTTAGAAGCCTAATCTTCAGATAGGTATAACTATTTGCTGCTAGATGGTTCTATATTATATCAGCGAGCTTCAGCTGCACTTGTTGTGAAGCCAAAACATCTTTCTAAATATAGCGCGGCATTTATTTGCTAAGGTTTTGACGAACTTCTTATAAGGTGAGACTACTGTCAAAGAGGTTTCCCAGTTACTACGTCGCTTGTCGCAACGCAGTGTCATCTAAAAAGAGCATCACACATTCGTGCATTTTTCTGAGTTTATTTTATTGTTTCACCTTTTGATGCAGTACTCGAAAGGGACCAATTGTATGAAAAGTAGAGTATGACGTTAATAAGACCCTCTTAAAAATGGGTAGGATTATGTGTACGATGTATTCTAACTAAACAAACAAACTGGTGTCTTCTTGAGTTAGAAAAATAGCTGCGTATACCACAGATAGTCGAAAAGCTGCTCTAGGGTCATGAAGCTAAATTATTCTTTGCTGTTAAAAGATGGGAGGACGTGCTTTACCACCTGATAGAATTGGACGAAATCCAAACTGATGATTATTTGTAATATCCCGAAAATCTATGATGTCATCGGTCTTTCCTCGAAGTTGAAAGCAGGAAACTGTTTGACCGATAGGACTCGTAGTTGTTCTCTGTTTTATAGATATAAACGCAGACTTCTTCTGAGAGGGGAAATGTTGAATTCTAAGTATGACGTTGAATAACAATACTAAAAAAATAGTATAGGCGTTGGAACGACCCTTAGATGCCGTTCTGTATAGGAATCTTTTTCCTATTGAAGCATGAAGTATAGAGACGAGCGAGAGAGATTTGAATCGTTGGAAATTTCATTTTCTAGGGTTTAGTGATATTCGAACTGCGCATATAGAGGTACTCCTGACTTACCAGGTACTCCGGCTTACCAGGTTTATGAATCATCAGAACTCTTGCTAGTTTTCAGCTGAGAGGTTAGTACTGCATCGTCAGACGTTTGATAGCATCGAATGTTATAAGCGTGACAGGGTGGTCCATCTGTAAGGGTGTATCCAAAGCCCTTTCCGTTTTCATCACCTCTTCGTGAGATGCTGTGTTAAAAGGCAGAAACCGGTTCTCCAGGTGAAAGTTTTCCTCATCTGACATGCATACTTTGTCCGATGTATTTTTAGTCGGCACATGTCTGTACGGCTATCGCTTAAGGGACCTAGTAGCCTTCCACAGTGAGTTTCCGAAGTCAATTGTGTAGTACATTGCCTCGAGTTTTCTGCTAAGATACTCTTCTCTGGATCTTAGGCACCTTTTTTAGTAGACGACTAGTGCGTTGCTACAAAGCATTATCTTCTGGCAGGTGGGTGCGAATAAATCTCCATCGCTGTTGTCCAGTCCCTCGTGTATCTATTAAGACAAGAGTTGAAGGACTTGAATCGCTATCAGCTGGAACTGACAGAGCTGCTGCAAAATGTGTATTTTGGATCAAAAGATCAATGTCTTCAGCTCCATATTCAAATGGATCAACTCAACGAACTTTCTCTGGAACCTTGGAAGTTTTTTTTTTTAAACGTCTTTTCTTTCCAAATGCAGTTGAAGCCAATACCACTAAAGCCATATGTATACCACGGTCGCCGTAATGAAAACAATTTCCTTCGGTCCGATCGCGTCAGTTGTAGATGACTCAATAAGATCCGATGATTTTCTAAAGATATTCTATATCTAGGGCAACTGTACGATGGAGCGATGTGTGCGGAATAAAAGTGTGATAACGTTCGTGTTTGAAATAGAGGGGTTTGTTAAATGTTACGAAGCGAGTATGCTGGTGTAATAACTCACATTTTCTAGTAGCATATAACAGAGCAGTCGAAATTGTGTCGTAATCACTCCATGGAGCATTAATGAAAGGAGAGCATTCTACAAGTGATTTTTTAAAAGGTAGTTCCGCTGTCGTAGATGTATCTTAGCAGAAAGAGAGCGAGGACCGACACAACTAAAGCCGTCCCTGTTTTCGTCTCAGTCATTTTCGCTATTGCTGACATGGACATTAAAATAGGTAACTGGACTTAATGGAGTGAGGAGATGATGTAAAGAACAATTGAAAGTAATTAATTTTTTAAGGCTTACACTTGGACGTAAAGCATTTTCACTATGAAAGGAGTACTAGCCTAGGCGTTTGATAAAGATGCATACTTTTACGGCTTCGTTTGTGCAAAGTTCTCACAGTTTTGCAACAATAAGAAAGCCGTCCCCGTTTTCGTCTCGATCTGTGCTTTCATTCAGTCGACTTAACTTACCAAACTTAAAGGAATATTGCTTCAGAAATGTTGATTAAACAAAAAAAAATATCGTTTGATCGGGACAAAAATAATTGTCGAGTATTACACCAAAGTCACTTTACTGTTTGAAGAGTTTTAAAAATTTTGTTGCAAAAACTCGAGTCATTTGAGTATTTCTCTTTCAAATATGAATAAAAGCAACACCAGTACTTCTCCTAATTACTGTGTTGTGCATCTCGCATGTCTATCTCCTGCGCTGAAAGCTTTTATTACATTTAAAAAATGCTTTCAACATCATCCGATAAAGTTTACTTCATTTGAGTTGAATTTCTGCGAACTATATCCGATTTGCAGAAAAAGAAACAAAAATATTTCGCTTTTTTTATCCTTTGCTGCATTTCTACCTTTCAATGAATGACTCTTCAGCAATGCTGTGCAACTATGCCACTAAAACACTTCAGAAGAATAAACAAAACAGTGTAAAAAAAAAAAAGCAAAAAAAAGATACATTTTTCGTTACATGGAAAACCATTTCATGGTACAAAAATCTTCACACGCCACATGGCAAACGTTTACAAGTTTTTATTAATATTTCATGTGTGCGCTTCTCCGAAAGCCATGGGAACAATGCACGGCCAAACACAAATAAATTCAACAGAAATTCAATAACTCAACGCGAAAATTCGAATACAAAAAAGAGAAAAAAGGACATTTGTAATAAATGGTTGCCATTTAGTTTGACTGTCCGTCCGTTCGATATTGTATCGCTTACTTTTAATTTGTTTTTCAATGCAATGAAATTTAATTATGAATATTATTTTCAGTTTTCGATGGGTTACTGTGCCGTAATCCGTTTATTGTTCCAAAAAATCGACAGCAATTCAGAAAGAAGCAATTTTGCAATTTAAATTGCAACTTGTGCGAAAATTTGATTGCATTTGAAATTTATTTAAGGAGTAATATAAAGCTACTTAAAATTCGATAAAACTTTGCAGCAGAAAGTGTACGAAAGTATCTTATATCTTAAAAATGTTTGCGTACTTAAGTGAACTACTTTCGTAAATGTACTTCAAACTTCAATTTATTTTTTAATAGAAAATAATAGTTTTTTTTTTTGCTTTTTAAGTTGACTTTCCAAATTCCGTTTGCCCTCTTCTCTCTCACTCTCTCTCTCTCTGACTATTATTGTCATCATGAAATATTTCATTATTAATTTTTTTAATGCAATATGTCAGCCATTGTTTGTCCTTTGCTCATAGTAGCGCATGTTGCTTTATTCAGCAAAAATTATGTTTAAAAGTCCTCCTTGTTTTTGATGCTGCATCGCACAAAAGACTTTATTTAATCTGTTTGTGTTCAATAATTATTTGCAGCATGCGTAATATACTTGCACTTTGCTGCACTTCAAATGGACTTGCAAAAAAAAAATGAATATAAATGTTTTATTGAAAGAGCTTGTTTGCTCATTTTGAAGACTAATTGCATTTGCTTCCAGTTTAAGGCAAGCATATCAATGTCAAACACGACAATAACTGGAATGACTTTTAACTTCAGTCGCTTTGATGTTAATTTTAATACGCTTGACAAATACAAGTTGGGCAGAATGGAGTATTGTCATTTTAAGTTTGTTTGTTGTCTGTTTGTTTGTGTGTGCATCACTTAAACGTCACTCATTGAACTCCAAATAGAATTACTGAAAGTTAAATTGCTTTATTGTGAGTAACATTTGTCGTTTATTTCATTCAAATCGAGCTGCAGAGTAAAAAGACATTAAGGTTGAAATATTAATAAAATTTATAAACTTAAAAATAGCTAAACACTGCTCACCCAATCGTCACGAGCCTTCTAGCAGCACTTCAAGCCTAGAATAAGCATTTGGTGCCCCATAAATCCTTGGAAATCCTTCATAAAAGGTTTAAAAAACTGCAGGAATCAAACAAGTTCCTAAAACATTGTGCCTGTCTCTTCTAAATAAAAAAATTATGACACGATCCGCCTTGGTCTGTGGAACGCTCGCGAGTTAACTAATAAATTCGATGAGCTCAAACTATTCTTAGCAGAGCACAGCAACGACATCATGCTAATCACAGAGTCCTGGTTCCAGCCTGGAGCTAATATTTTCATACCAGTATTGGCAATACATAAGGCGGACCACCCATAGTTGCACCTCCAATTGAAGAATCAGCTTTTCTGATAGAAGAGCTCAGCTACTTCGTATTTGTACATGTTAAACAAGCACAGCCACAAATGGTTCCATTCAGGTATGTACCAGCAAAGCGTAATTAGCTCATCTCCTCGCTCTATCTTTCTCCGCAACATCCCTGGCCTACAGTGGACTTTGATCTCCTATTTATCAGCTTTAAAGAAAAGTTTTTAATCGCAGCATACTTCAACACCAAACATTGGTTTCCTCTGCTCAAATTCTAGTCACCGGCCTAGCTACCACTTTCCTCCACTAACTCCAGCAGCACACACCATGCTCCATAGACATTTTTGTCTACTGAGCATCAAAACAGAGTACCAACTCTCATCCGATCATCTACCACTAGTGCTAAAACTAGCAAGCGCACCGCAGTCCAGGTTGTCAAAAAGACGATTGATGTTGCCTGGAACGAACATAATTGTTTTCCGCAAGGCACCAGAAATCATATGGACTTGACCCTCGAAGTATGTAGTTTTCATCAATAATGTACAAGAAAAGAAAACTTTGCCCAGCATTCCAGACCACAAGCAAGCCACTAAAGGGTTTCTCGTAATTAAGAGGAGACTTAAAAGAGAGTATTCGCACCCGCATCGCTGTTGTGAATAGATTGTACCGAAGAGTATCTATCAGGGTCAAAACGCTTCTTATCAGGCAAAAACAGCAGGATACAGATCCATTCCTAGAAAAGAACACTCCAAAACTGAATGAAATAACAAAGTTCCCTATTCGCAAAACTGATGGCCGCTTTGCCAGAGCCCCGAACACTTGGTTGCTAGGTTCGACTCCACATCAGATATTCATAGTAGACGAGTTCAAAGGGTACTGTATAGACCTGGCCACCTGGCCTCCCACTCAATCCCATCTCTGTCGAGAAGAACCAGTCCTTCACCTCAAAGTGTTCAAAAATAGAAAGAATCCAGTGAAGATGGCCTCGACCATAGAACTCTGAAAGTGTTACCAGTCAAAGCGGTTCTCTTTCCAATGCTGTATTGAGATTTGGGAATTTCCCAAGACTTTGGAAAAATGCCCAAATCGTTATTCACAAGTCTGGGAAGAGATCGTTGACTCATACCGATCCACCTGACTGCTGCCATCCATTGCGAAACTATTGAAGAGTTGCCTGTTGACGATGATACTGGCCATCAAAGAGGCTAACCAAAGTAAACCCCTGAGCAGCTAAATAAGGTGTTAAACTTCATTCTAGATGGGTAACAGGCAAAGGAATATACACTGGCGGCTTACCTGGATATCCGTCAAGCCTTTCATAGGGTATGGCACGAGTATCTACTGTGCAAACTAAAATGCATGTAAAGAAAAGTATGTAAAAGTCCCTAAAATCGGGAATTAATAAGTGGACTGCAGACTATATAGAGAGAGTTAATTGTCACCCAAATAAGCTAAGACTATGTTGAGAAAAAGTGACTGACTTATCAAACCACCTCCATAAAATACATTGCTTCAATGCACTGAAAATAAAAATCGTTGCGTTTCTACTTTGAGTAAAACAAAATGCATATAATAGAGGAGGATCAGAAGATGGACTATTGAATCGTCGAATCACTATTATTTTAAGATGGTGAGGAGGCCGGCATATCGGTTAGCTCATGCCATGCAATTTTCTTGGATTTCTTTGGAATGGAACATATGTTCCGAAATTGAGAATATTTGTTCAAAAGAACAGCCACGCTCATGAGCTATTGAATGACGTCAACGACGATCCAGATTTGTTTAAAGATTCAACATGGATAATGAAACATGCGTATATGGTTATGACGCTGAATTGAAAGCACAATCATTCCAACTGAAGCAGCTGGAAGAGCTCAGACCGAAAGAAGCACTTTAAGCTCGTTCAAATATGGCGTGGTTCATTGTGAGTTCTTGGCAGAAGGTCGTCCGTTCAATAAGAAATGTTATGCGTCATATTTTTCGAGAAAAATAACACTTAACCTTTTTTTCTTTCTTTTTTGTACAAACCTCGTATATTGCATTATCATAAAAATAGTCTTTCGCGTAAAACTTTTCCTTGTTAAATATTTTCTATACAACTAAACGTTCTTAACTTTTGTAATAACTTTCACCTTTAATTTTAGCTTGTTTCTAAGTACTAAATTTTCATTACTTTCTATTTTCTTTGAAAAGCAAAAAGCGAAAAAAATAAACAAATAATAATAATCAAAAGAAACGAGACAAGTCCAGCGGCAAAATTAATTAAAAAATTTTCATAAAATTTAAATTTTATTACGAAAACGTGTATATTTCAAGCAGCGTTGGTCATCTTTCTGTTGTCAGCTCTAAGGCACTGCATTTTATCTTGGAAATTTTCATTTTTAACAAATGTTTACTTTTGGATTTAACTGAAAATCTATAAAATTTTCAACTTTTTTTTTTTTGACAAAGTTTTTCTACGTTGAAAGCTTTTGTAAAATTGCGGCTGCTGCGTAAAACTGTTTGAATTAGATAAAGTTTATTGGTTGCCACAAAAAGTTTACACTATCCTGCTGTGTGTATGTGTGTTTGTGTGTGTGTGTGTGTGAGTGCCTGTATTTGTGGTTTTCAGCATAAAATGTAAATTGTGTAAATTAAAATGTTCAATTTTTATTAATTCGTAACTTAAAATGTCAGAAATTTTTATGATGAACAGAAAAAAAATTGTTTGAGGAAAGTTGCGTTGAAAAACTTTTTTAAGATTTGTTTGTTTGCAATGTTTGTTAATAATAGAATTACTATTATTTAATTGTAATGATATTAATTTATAGTTAAATTTGTTATAAACATGCTTGCTGTCAAGTAAAGTAATTCATATTTAATTTTATTTCACACAACAAAATTTGAATTGTTGTAAAAAATTTTGGAAGTCGTAGAATACCCGGAAATTGCGTAGCTCTACGCTGTTTATACATTCTTAATTCAAGGATTTTTGGTTAAATTTCAAATTTAAGTATATCAGGCAGTGGTTGTAACTCTAAGCAGTGAGACAGTTCAAGATTCTGGTGGTATTTGCTTTACAATTTGTCTTGATTGTTATGAGTTATGATATATATCTTTGGCTTTGTTCACGCGGAACGATGTACTTTTCAGGTGATTATTAGAGTAATGGTTCGTGGCACAAAAGAAAGGAAGAACACTATTTGAACCGTTACTATTGACGTGAGGCATGCCATAATGGTGTGCGGGGTCATCTCATATTATGGATAATTTGAACTTCTATTCATTTCATCTAAGATAAATAATGCAGCTATCCCAAAAGACACTGCCATAAATTTCTAACATTTTTGGGCCATTACCTTTGATATTTTAGTATGGTAAAGCCACGATACACATCTCCGTACTCTCCTACCGCAATATTACTTAGAAGGTGTGAGGATGGCTTTCGCATAAAGTTTGAAGTCTGGCAAACAATTTGAAGATATCGGTGCCTGGTGTCATTTAGATTGAATTTAAGTTCCTAAAAGTGGCAGTTTTTAAGGTACACGCACAAAAACAAGCAGCCAGTATCAAATAAATTAAATATATTTAGAATGATTGTCGATATAGCCATGTAAGTTTGTCCGTCCGTATAGTCGTCTGACTAATGATACGAAACAACAAAAAAGCTTCCTAAAACCTGCATAGTATAGATAGCTATAGAAGTTCTTATAGAAATATTAATAGCAAATTTGTATTAATTGCTCGTTCAATTTATGTCTTTTATGTAGTTTGTTGTCTATAATTTGCTTTGCTTTATGCATAACATAAAGCCTGATTATATGCAAACAATGATGACAAGAAGTTATTGCTAATCAACATAAAGGACTACAAAATAAGGAATATGTCTACCAAATGAACATTAAATAATGCTCAGTTTGAAAACTTTATGCTTATGCAAAATTAGTTACATATGTATAACTTGAATAATTTATAGATTTAATCATTTGATTGAGTTTGAAATAGTTAATTGATTGTTAATTCAAGAAAATACTAAGTCATATTATGGCTATATTGCGCTTATGATGACTAAATATTGCACGGTACAGTTCCACGTTGCTTGAAGTACATTGAAACAAATGGTTTGAGCTTTTAGTGTTGCATTAAGTGTACACGTAGAAGACAAATCCTTAAGGAAATAAGCAAAATGGAACAAAGTTACTGCATATATTGGGAATTAATATTTAATTTATGCATCATCCATCATATGCAGTTTAATAGCAAACTGAAAGCACAGATGCTTTGATTTGGAACGTCTATTAATATGGATACCTACTCGGGCGCCGCTAATTATTAAGATAATTGAAAACTGAGGAACAAGTTTTGATGAGCAAACTAACAAACAGACTCAGTTGATATATATTATTTAGAAATATATACATTAAAACACTCTGCAATGTCTTCAGATTTGTATCAAAAATGTTTTTATATAATTTTCATAAAATGTGCGCAAAATACAAAACAACAAAAGGCGCCAGCCGGACTGACTTTAATGCAACAAAACAAAGCCAAGTTCATTTTCACTGTGTATAAACTTTATAAAGCTGAAAAATTTGATACCTATCCAACTCTATACATGCATAGAAATACAAATACACACACACACACACACACACATAGCAAACTGACTGCCTTACAAATAAGCAGACTAGCTAGTCAGACAGGTAAGAAATATTACTACTACAAAGTGGCATGAAGCATTATTAAGCAAGCAAAAAGTTCACTGATTATGCTGAACAACAAAAATTTTGCGCACAGATTTTCAAATGTCAAACAATATCACAGTCGTCTGCTGTTGCAAATTAGTAGCATATCTACTTTGTTTTGCTAATTGTCTTTTATTTTGCTGTCATTGCCAGTATTTCGATAGCTGAAAGCTATACAGATTCAGATTGTATAATAGCACAATTGAAAAATAGTTCTAGATACTTTTTCAATACACGTCAAACAGATAAATTTGCAAATGCTTTTGTATGTGGCTGCAGTTAGAAATAGTAGCCACAACAAAAGATATTTGCACAATGGTGTAGTACGGCAGAGACAGGTGAGATACAGGGTAATCCTTTTAGTCAGGAAAAAAGGATTTGGTAGCTAATGGCAGAAATTTTGCTATTAATCAACCAACTTGTATTGTTTAGTAAAATCTTTTGCACACACCCTGTACGAAAGTTTGCTTAAGCTTTTGTGTTAATTGAACAACATAATCAATTAAATTGTAAATAGAGTCGCTGGCTATCATAGTAAGGATGCCAATGATTGAATGGCAAGTCAAAAAAAGGATGCATATCTGCAGGCAAAATGCTTTCAACATTTATATAAATTACTTGTTTTGCTGAGGTTTGTGTCTAAACGTCAACTTAAATTTTATATACATAGTATCTGTACTTGAAAGTCCTGTTTGACGTGCTTAGTATCCTTGTAGTATGTAGTTGATATTGAATTCAATTTTTTTGTTCTTGAATTGTTTATAGTCGCATGTGAGTTCTTGCCTGATTTGTTAGTGCAGTGACTGTTCTTTTGAGGAGCTATGAGCTATGTGCTTGCTTCAGATAACCTAAACTGGCAGTGGAATCGTAAATTATAAAGGTTACTGACAAGGAGGTGCCGCTCAAAGGCAAAAAATGTATTAAAATATTTCTAAACAATTTAAACATTATTCACGTCGCTTAAAAATGAATTAAGGCATTCGAGAGACTGACGGTTCATTAAAATCGATTATCTATGTATAAAATAAGTTTTTGTCAGTTGACCAAATATTTACTTCAAACTAAAAAAAAAAAAAAAGTGGCGCCCGAGCAGGGATCTCAGAAAACGATTGTAAAACCGCGATAGTTTCAACAAATGTCTGCAACAATGACGGTTAGAAAAAAATGCTCAACTCTTTTGGTTGTTCCTTTATATGTGGTTCCTGCTCAGGCACCACAATTTTTTTTTTAATTTAAAAATAATCAATAACACAGGCTTGTGTGCATTTTTTATTTTTGTTATTAGAGTGGTTTCTAATGTATTATTTCCCAAAATCCTTTACCTGCTCGGGCGCCAGTGATGTTTGTACATAGTAGCAATATTTCTATTTCTATTTTAACTTTTTTATTTTTATTATCAAATTGTTCAATCTAATAATAGGTATACGAAATTGCTGACCCTTTACTACACTTCTACATAAAAATATTTCAATTTTCTACTAACTAAAACTATTTTCTTTGTACCAAAACACAAAACAATCTCACACTTGTACTGCTGAAAGGGCAATGTTTCTACTCTTGATTCAAAGCAAAGCTTGAACATGCAAATCAGCTTGTTTATACTTTTCAGTACATAAAGTAAATCAAATATTTTTATGATGCTGTATGACCTTAAACAATTTATTTGTTTAAGGGCATACAGCAAGCTCAGACAAACTTGTAGCAAATCAAATGCAGACATTAAAGCATGCCTGAATATGCTTAACTTAAGTTTATCTCTGCAGCACTGGCATCTAAGTTTTACGACTGCGTTAGAATGCCTTTGCCTATGCTGCTAAACATGTGCAAAAGATTGTGATTACTGAGATACATTTTGTATCTACTATTGCAATTTTATACACAAACACATTTGTAGGCCACAGGCAGTCGTCAGCAGGAAAGGTGACTTGCATCAACAAAGACAAGAGAAGTTAACGATTATACATAATACTTAGTGTAAGTGTATAAACTACATACAACGTTGAGAACAAGTTAAACATGCAACGTACAATCAAACAAACAAACGAACAAACAAACAAGTGCAAATATAGCGCAACAGCTACATATTTAGATACAAAACTGTTTGCAGATACATATTAGCTACATTTGTGGCAACATTTTTTATATGCAGAGGAATTTTATTGATGCTCTCTAAATGTTGAAGTCAAAGTGATAAACTCTTAGATACGTGTATGTGCTTCAAATGTTAAATGCGCACAAATATTATTTATATGCATTGGGGAGAAGCTTGTTAACATTTATGAAGATAAATGGAAAATGGAGTTGTTTACTTTTATATGCTGAAAGACATATTTGTCTTACATCTTGTGCGAAAATTTAGCTAATATAATTAACAAAATTATTTAAATTACGCTACTTGTTCTTAGCAAAATTCAAAATATAATTAAGTAATAGCGCTAAATCTATACATACAACAAAATTTGTGTTTATTTGTGCGCGCATCACATAAAAGCCACTCATTAGATTCAAAATCGAATTACTAAGGTTAAGCAGAATTATTGTGTGTAACATTTAGCGTTTATTTCAGCAAAATCGTACTGCAGCGTCAAAAGATATTGAAATATAAATGAAATTTCTAAGCTTAAAATTTGCTAAACACTAATGCAATTCAAACTGTTTGCCATTGCTAACGCTCTTCACTGTGCTACTCAAACTGCGCGGCACTCTATTGACAGCGTACTGTGCATCCAATTGCGCTTAAACTCACACATAAAAGAAATCCTTTTAAGTTTCGTCAAAGTTAGAGCGGATTATAGACAAAAATCAAATCTTTGCATTCATTTGAGTTACAGGAATTAAATTTGCTATAAAAGTAAAAATTTGGACGGTTTGGCTGTACATTAGGAACATGCATATATACTTAGACAGAACATTCATTATGAGAATAATTTTGAGTGGGCGCTGCAAAGCGTGCGTAGAACAGTTTATATTTAAATATAAACGTGGATGACTTTTGACTGTATTAAGCAGTGATATGTAACATCATCTGATGCAACCAGAAGTCTTATTCGATGGCAATGCACGGCGCTGTTTATTCGCACAGAGTTCAAACTAATGTTTAGCACATAAGCTGGTCCTATTAGCGTAGTTGAAAAACCTTCTTGAGTTGACTTAATTGTTATCCCTGTTGTCTATGAATGAATATAGCGCTAATCGGCATCTCTTCTTTCAATGGACGCATAATATATTCTACATCTCCTGTTTAATTCAATATAACTTTCATGGAGTTACTAGAGTTTGTGACCTATAATAGTGACAGGATCCTCACCTTCGATAAGGCTGAGCACGATACTTGTCGAAGCTTGTCGGACAAAGGTTTTTAGCTGTTTAACTCAGAGTCTGGTTAAAGTTGAACAATTAAAAAGTTTATACCTATCTCATTTCCTTCTAGAAAGAATCTACACTGAGAGATAGCTATTTTGTTGGGGTGATATCTCAGTCGGTGATGGCTTATAAAATAGTCCCTTAGCAGTCTTATGTCTTCTCTGCTGAGAAATGTGTTTCTATTTGAATAATTTGAAAACAGGAATAGTTCTGATAACCGTGAACAGTACCGAAAAACAGTCGCGGTAAAATTCAGACTCTAATTTGACCAGGCAGTACATGTGTAGGTATCTTTGGACCCAAATGCATGATTTCTATTGAAATGTATACCTGACTCATAGTCTTTCAATCTGTAATCCAGGTCATTGAGCCCAATTGCACCCAAATATTATTACACAGAAGTCACCATATTCTCAGACAACCAAGCGGCAATCATATTACTTATCTCCCGGCAATTTTCTTCCGGATTCATATCCGGATCCATACCTTTCAACAACTGCAGGTCAAAATTTGTTGCGTTTGGGAAGCTTATATATAGTTATCATTTTTTGTCAAACTTTTACAGAAAACGTTCTCTTCAGATGTTGTGACATCGGGGCACCGATTCTGGCGGGCTTCAGATTCTTTTTAAGTAATTGTGATTCAACAGTTCGATCAAAACATTTTAAATAAATAAATATTAAAGAATTTGTGGTAAAAATATAGAAACTCTTCAATAAATCCTTCATTGTACACACCATGGATAGAGTGATGTGTATGATGTACAGCGGACGTGCTAAACGTATTTAAATATAAGAAAATTACATCCATATATTCACGGCTGAAGGCTTGATGCCCGAATCGGATGCGTTTACTATCAGTTGTGTTTGGTAATCCTTATCTCCCAAGACTATTGCAAAAGCTTTTTGTAATACAAGTCTTAGCATGGAAGTAGCTTCCTAGACAATCTTACAAACATACTTTTCATGAAAATAATGCCGTACGAGATCTGACAAGAGCACACATAGTAGAACAGACAGGACATCTTCTGCAACCATAGTGGACATAGTATCAGTAAGCATAAACCTTCAACCGTCGTTCGGTCATATTGTGTGCGCTGGCGCCAGTTGTTTTAAATTCCAAGTACGCTGAGATCTCTCTATACATGCTCATTCCAACGCGTGTCCAGTCGTCCTCTATTTTGTCGTCCACCAATCTAGTTTCGGCCCCCATTAAACCATGTGTACTGGAGATGTTGCGTCTATTCGAATGAAGTAATCAGCCCATTTCAGCCGCTGGAATTTTATGCGCTGGACTATGTCAACCTCATCGAATAGCTCATACAGCTCGTGGATTATGCGGGACCGAAAAATCATCACCGACTCTAATAGGAGCAGAAATCATATATATTTGCAAGCGTGTTCCTTCGCCTGATCTTCAGGCTGACGTTGTAGTTGCTGATTATTTCGTTTTCAAGATAGTCGAAGTTTTATACAAGATTGAAGTTGAAATTTTCTAAATGTCAAAATTTAAAGGATCCAATATTCTTGATTTTCGTTCATAAAGTCAATATAAGACGGACAAGTCTATATCGTAGTCCGATTTCGAACTTTTTTATATAAGTATTGACTTAAGATACACCAAATTTAGCGTTGTCACACAAAAGCTTAGGAAGGAGTTTTTGACTTCTATGGAAGCTAATCCTATCAGTGTTCTGATTCCGACTTTTATGGACTTTTACACATACGAGTATAAATATTTAAGTGTCTGTCGAAATAAACGGTTTTTCTTAGGCTTATATGGTATGTAACGCGCATTTTTTTTCTGTTTGCCAGTTTTTTATCCGAGTTAAACTCAAAAACAGCTGATCCGAATTTGATGAGAGTTTCATTGACAGTCAGAGAACCTTTTGGTGCCATAAGACTTAACCACTTTTGAATAAACGACATCCGTTGAATCAGGATCAACTGAAAAAGAGGTGACAGACGGCTTGATATACTTATGAAATTTTGTTTTTACTTTTGATATAGGCTTAAAATAAAACTCCAAATTAGTAAATATAAAAGTTATTTTTTAAGGTGCAGAAGAATGATATTTGGAAGATATATAAAAAAGCAACGTGGTGAGAAATTCGAACTACAAAAGGGTACAATGCTAGTTACCGAAGGCATGCTTTCATGTGCTCATTATTTTATGTGGAAGCAGTTAGTATTATTATTAAAACTCTGATTTAACTTAAAGCGAATTCCAGTACTTTTTATATCCTTTTAAAAAATAATAGCAAAAAAAAGAGCAAACAATTTTCGAAAGACTGCTTCAAGGCCTCACTGAATATATTTGTTTAATGTAAAATAGATGCTTAAAAATACGCTGGCTGCAAAAATGCATTCAAATAGAAAGCAAACAATCAAACAAATCAACATTTTCGAGCAAAAGACTCTGAAAAATCAACAATTTACAAATACAAATGTAGAACGCAAATAGTATAAAATCCTTTGACAAATCAAGTGTTAAATGTTTACACAAAACAAAAAGAAATAAAAAGTATTTAGATACAAAAAGCAGCAGTTCAGTTCAGCTGTGCAAAGTGTGCTTCTTGCAAAAAAGAACAAAAAATATATATTAAGTGCAATGAAAAGACAACATTTTTTTAATAGATACTTGTGCTAGTGTGTAGTGTGTAAGCTTGAAATTTAACTACTTCTACATAGCATATATTATGTATCTCATTTCGGAGCAGCAGCGTTGAAAGTTATGCTTGAAGTTGCAATATATTTTCAAAAACTTTAAATTAATTTAAACAAAGTTGACTCATATGTGTCTGCTGTCAAATGCATACCTAAGTAGTTAGTTATACACAATGTTTGAAATATATTTTTATATAAAACTGTGTAAAAATAATATAAAATTGCACAGCAAATACATTTGCATACTGTTGTACATTCGAACTTAATAAATTTTTATGCTGACCTAGAAATAATTCTTACAACCAAAAAAAAAAAAACGAACAGAAATTTTCAATTAGCAAAATCAAAATAAAAAATTTTAAAATTACAAACGAAAGTATAGTTCATAGTTTGCAGAAATAGAATTTTAGCATAACAACTGAGCATAAGATACTTTCATAGTACATAGTTGGCCCAGTTGACTGCAAGAGTCGCCGCAACATTAATTCAACAACCCAAGAACCGTCAAAGTTAAAAATCATACATTTGAATACCTGATGAGTATGTGACGTAGTGGCTAGCTAAGAGCTTTTAGAAATTTTACTCGCCAATGCGCATATATGAAAGAAATTAGAAAAAGTTTTTACTTTAGGTTTGTGGTCTAATTTTTTAATGTATTTTGAGCTATGCTGCTTTACATATTTTGTCTGACCGTTGCTTTCACACTATCACATAGTAGCAACCGAGTCAAGAGTAAGAGAAAAGGAATGAACTAAATTTTTTTCACATTAATGCAAATGTTAATGAGGCATTGGAACAAGACTTTCAAAAAGTTCCAAGGTTAGACGTAAGCCTGGGCAGGCCTAAAAGATATACTCCGCCGTTTCATCACCTTCTAAACAGAAACTAAAGGCGCTGTCTATCACTATCAATACCAATTTTATAATATTATCTTTTCAATTTGCAATATCCACTAAGAAACACCAACATCATTCTCAAAGCTATCTTCTTGAATTCATTGCATATTTAAGATCTTTTGTAATTGTAAGAGCGGAGCAGCTATTTTCTCTATCATTGGTTTTTACAGTTCTACCAGAAGACATCTCTGGCTTTGTCGTCTTTTTTCTTTGCAAAAATTCTAAGTGTATTTAGTCCAAGTCCATGATCATTTAAGGGAGAGGCTGTTTCCTTTCCGGCCAAATTAATTGCTTAGTTATTACCCGATATACCTGTGTAACCAGGAATTCTGTATAGAGTTAGCTTGTTGAATTGTACATAGTTGTGGGACGAAACTAATCGTACCGCACAATTTTATTTTAAATAATTTAATATTAAGTGACATGTAATATATTTCTATCATGTAGTCTTTGAAAAGATGCCCTTTCACGCGAACAAGTGATCGTACCATGAACATGCTTGCAAACGATTGACCAATCCCATGAACTTTTTATCAGCAAATGACCACATCACTTGTCAGCTGTGGATCAGCTGACAAATCGGTAAGCTACCCGATTCTATCGGGTAGAAGGTGACAACGAACGAATAATACATATGAAAATTCGAGATGTCACGCTTAGCCACTGGTCCGAGAAAGTTATCCGCGGATTAAATCGAGTGTTTTGAGGTGAAATGTGCTACAATTAGCGTCTGTGGCTAATATTTCCTCTGCGTACGCAAAGTGTACCTCGCTTGCTAGGATTAGACTCTGTGGCTAATAGTACTCTGCGATTGAATATACCCCGCGAGAGAAGTTAGTAAAATCTCGGTATACTACAAACTCTGTTCCACTCAATTTTACTCAAGTTACTAATCTCAACAAGTTACTAACCCAAAGCCACGTGACCACACACACTTACATATACACACACACACACACACTTACGCACATAAATGCTCGCAAACTACACTCTTACACGATCTGATACTCAAAGATCCACACACAAATCCGTATACACTATAATATCCATACCACACGGAGGTCAAAAGATACTACTACTTACAGGATACTACACATCAATCCTGAAGATATTATCACCACAACTACAATGCTATTCCGTACGATTTATTGGGTGGTGTTTTCGCAATATTGCAGTAACAACCTGGATAAATTTTCTGTAATGAACATGGACCATTCGGCAAGCTATACCCCAGCTTCGTTGTTAAATTTTCTTATGCAATTTCAGACTCGCTAGTACTTGATCACATTAGTTAGGTTAATTTGAAAGATATTGATAAATTTTACCAAAGTGATTAGTGTGAGATCAGAAAACCTCTACACCACATCTTACATCCGTTAGGAAGCCATGTGTGTTTCTAAAATATTAAATAAAGTTGCATTGGTATTGGTTAGTAGTCCTGTCATCGTCGCCAACACATTATTTATGGCCGATCGTAAATTTAACGACCTCTGCGATATTAGATAAACGTGAGAAGCTGTTGCTCTGCTTGTACCCGTGTACACACAAACAGCGGGTGGTCTATATTTGAACAACTTGCGAGAAGCGACTGCACTGCAGCAGTAAAAATATATTTAAATATGTTTAAACATAACTTCCTAACCTTATATTGTCTTTATTTGCCTATTGTTTCATGTTAAGGTGCAGCGGCAAAATATTCAGAAGTATATCTCATGCAACGATTTGACAGGCTCATATTGCGACCTCTTACTTTTATATATTAATACTTTATTCATAATCCTGCATATATATTAGCCGAATAGGATTCTCCCAGCAAGAAATATTTACTGCATAAAAAGCTTTCAGACAGACCGCACTTTCTCTGTTAGAGTGAGAAGCGTACACTCTTCAAAACTGGTGTTCCTCAAGACAGTGTCCTTGAATCTCTGTTATATTCAGTTCTCACCGCGGACATGTCAACTAAGAATGATCCCCTTGACACATGTTTCAACGATTGCATGTCTGTGCTAAGCGCTGGAACATCAATGCCATCAATACAAACAAATCCAATTCGTCAATATTCGAAAGAATGATTGTTGCAGATGTCTGCTTATATAAGGTTACTTTATTTCCTTTGGGAGCCATTCGCCAAAGTATTTCAATATTTGCTAGCTCTCCCAGATCTGCCTCAATCACGATCTGATTATTGCAATAGGTTCCACCACAGTTATTATCTGGTTTTGTTACCGTCAACGGTTTACTCATGATTGCAGGTGCTTCGATGAAGCTTTTATTACATGTCAGGTGCAACATCTGTACAGGAGCATAGGCTCTTGGTACTATTTTTTTTTTTTTTTTTTTGGTATTTAATATTTACTAATAATTTTTTAAAAATCACAATTAATATTCAGAAATGAAAAGTTCAATAAATATTAAAATTAAAAACTTTTGAATCTACGCTCGCACACACATATTTAGGCATACTCAGCAGCAAACAAGTAAAACAGTTTTCAGTGTTTCAAATGCGGAAATTAATTAGATTATGCAAAAATTTATGCTAATTCGTGAAAAATACATAACTACGCAGCTTAAAAATATATTAAAGTGCACTGACATGAATTATTCACACACCAACACACACGCAAAAACAATCAAATCGGAAGCTATAAATACAATGGCGACTAATAAAAAGTTCGCAACTAAATTAACATCACTTGCAGCTCTCAAATATAATAGAAAAAAAATTATGTCAAATAAAAATAATTATGAATGCGGAGAACATTTACTACGTTATAAAACATTAAAGCATTTCTATTGAACCTTACATTTGTACATGGAATATATTTCTATCTGAATTAGTATGGATTATTTTATTAGGTTCCGTGAAAGATACAACAAATAAGTTGTTTCAAGCTAAGCTAAAAAACAAACAGTTGTTTTTCATACAAAAATCCCATTACTGTACGCGGCAGAAATTTAAGGCAAATCTAAATAACTAATTTTGATGGCTCTGTCTCTTATAGAGTTCAAGTTTTCATTGTCCAAACGTACAGCCAGACAGACGGACATGTCTATATCGATTCAACTTTAAATGCTTACGAATAATTTTTATATCTTTTTTATATAACTTCTGCCTGTTAAAAGCATTTGCTCCAACCTATAACATCATTTTCGCCCATCCGTGCAGGGTACAAAAATAATTAAGCCAATTCATTTGCTTTTGCAAATAACATAAAAACTAAGAAAAGTACATTTAAAATTTATTTAACCCACTCGATGTGAAAAAGAAGAGAATGAAATACTTCTTGCATACTTCTTGCACCACAAAAAATAAAAAAAAAAGGTTAAAATATTTAAAGTAATTGAAGAAGCGCAGAACTTTAGACAATTTTGCATATGAATGGCTAGAGTAAAATAAGCAGCTGCAGCCAAAAAGAAAATTCGTAGAAATCTTAAATTAATACAGCTGTTCAGATGCATGAAATAGCAACCATTAGTCAAATGAAATGCAATTACATTACAGTATCTGCTCTAATATGATTATAATAAATATTTTTTCTGTGCTGACTGCAATAAATCTATATGGAAGAAGAATCGCAGTTGTGGATGGATACTTGAACAAACAAGCATTTCCTTCGAGCTTTGTAAATAAATAACCCGCAAGTATCTTTGAAATAAATGTAAAAGCAAAACGATTTTTTGGCACGCAACTAAGTAAAAGATACAAATGTATAAAAAATGTGGTTTATACATGTGGAAAGATTTTAAATATAGTTTAAACTCTTTTTAAGATGAAATTTCTATCAGTGTAGCCAAGATTTAGCTGATTTTAGAGTAGATAAAATCTGAATGAAGCTGTAATATATTTGCATAAATCAAGATTTCGAACAGAACGAGCGAATAGGGAGCTACAATTTGAAGCTTTAATATATTAGAAATTGGAGTCATTATTAGCTGGTGAAGTCAATACTCTGTTTTGTGGTTTCAATTGCATATATTTTTTATTGCAGCTAATAGTATTAATTTAATTACTCATCCAGCACCATTATGGCATCGTTAACTTATTCCTTAACTGCTACTTTGTTTCCAAGAATGGGTATATGTACTAAGACTCCATAAAGTATACATATATATTCTTATTATTCCTATCAGCCTCAAAAGTCGAGTCGATATATTAATTTCCGTCTCTCTGGCTGTCCGTATGAAAATCGAGATCATGGAGAATTATATTCGCATATTTAGATTCCTTTTTATTCACTCTTCAGATAAGTTGTATTCAATGAGTAACCAGATCGGACGACGAGAAGAGGTAGCCCTTTCTTTTATAGTTTTTAGCGGTTTCGACATTTTAATGTGTTAAGCAGTTAAGGCATGGAATCCTCTGAAGATTCACAAACAATGGTGAGATGCATTTTTACCTAACCCTACAGACTTGCATGACTGGTGCCATGTAAGCATGTCTTACTGTCGTAAAGGAAGTAGTTGCTGGTCTACCACCGCTGCATATTTTCACAGAAGCCTTAGCGGGAATTGATGCAATGAGGTTCCAGACTTACTATGATCTCATACTCTAGTAATATCTTAAAGCAAATTTCTGGCATCGAGATCTGCAACAAAACAAATTGAATTACTATGAAATTTTTGTTTTTTCGGCAGACGTTTATCGAATCTCTTCGCGCGGTATGAGAGGACGGCATCCCAGGCTGTTCACCATCTTCTGCTAAGTAGTTTTCTCGTAGCTTCTTTATCAAAACGGATACATATAGATAGTATCTTAAAGTGCATAAATTTCTATTGCCATGTGTAACTAGTGTAACTAGTGTAACAATAACTCACCTCTTCGTGAGTTTCGTGATGCTGCAACGACTTTCAATAGGCCGAAAGAACACCATTTTTTGGCTTCCTTGTCATAAGAGTATTCAAGGCCGGCCAAACTAATAGCAATAGGAACTTTCTTTGTGCAACGTTCCAGTCTGATGGTCTGCTTTATATAGGCTCACCATCATTAATAGACTAAGTTACAGATGTGAGACGTCCAAAACATTAAATTAATTGCTAATTTTTTCTACATGAGTTGTAGTAGCTGAGGAATTCACCTCTATAGCAGTTATATGCATGAGAAGAATATTTAACGATCCTAAATTCTACTGGATCCATTGCTGAGTCCCAGAGCCTGAGCTCAGTATCATCAGATTGGCTTCCACACTAGTCATGGCACGGTAGGGCAACTCCACAGAATCGCTGACCACATATTTCGAGCATTCATATTTCGAACATACATTGATCAGGCATTCGATCGAGTTTAGCAGCCAGGCTTTCTGCAAGAAGTCAAAAAGAGACTACTCTCGCCCTACTTTGCTCTGATACGGCTCTACTTAAAGTGCGGTTCTTTCATGGTTAGGATGAGTTTATTCTTCTCTCATCCAACAATCGCAGAAGGCGTTCCATCCACATCCAAAATTACGCTACAACACACTGAGTACAGTATTTCAAAATTATTTTTAGCTTCTGCTCAGAAAGACATAGCCAACAACAAGAAGTAACTGTTTAAAAGTGATTCAAAACCAAGTCGGAGTAAGATTATTCGCCACAGAAATGAAATTAAAGCCTTATTATTTATCAATATGGGGACTCCCCTAGTGGCTAAAGGGTGGCTAAAGATCAATCCTCCATAGGCTTAAAATTTAAGTCTACCCCATGAGCAATTGATTCTTACCTTTTGCTTATTTATATGAAATTAATTGTGTTCCTTTTAATCAACAATCATCTTAAGGGAAAAAAATGTTTTTTAGTTCGCTGATAACGATTCCGGTGTGCGTATGACGCCATAACATTCGCATCAATATCAAACCAAGGTCAAAAACCTTAATTCAAAATATTAAATTTTTTTTTGTACCACGGATTCAAAAAGAGCGTAAAATTTTAAGTCAGAACCAACCTTTCAAGGTCATTTGGAGCTCAAAAATATTTCGAATTAAGGCCTTGATTTGACTTTGTTAATAATAACCGGATCACATATTGCGACTGATTTGGTCAAATAGTTTCTGATCAGATTAACTCTAAATATTTCTTCCCAAAAAGTATTGCCTGCAGCCTTAAAGAAGGCCAGTGCATGCAACGCCCTTCCTATTACTTGGTAATTGCCAAAATATTTGAGCTTGGTTAGAGTTAAAGCAGGGCACTCCTGTAGGATATGCCCCAGAGTCTTGACAGCTTCCAAACAGAATCTACAGGTGTTGTCACTTATGATCTTCTAAATCTACAATGTCCAGTTAGAAAACCAGTACACATTTCTAGAGCGTTCTTCTTGAGTTCATTGCATATTTCAAATCTTCTGTTTTTGTAAGGGCCTAACAGCTCTATTTTTTGTCAAAACTATTTTGCCAGAAAATGTCTTCGGCTTTTTTCTATTTCCTTATTACAAGGATCTTGCTCCAAGTCAGTAAAACCCGTCCACGGTTTTTTTTCTCAGAGGTGCAGTCAATGCTGCTCTCCCACTTTGACCGTTTGCAAGTGCTCTGCTTATCGTCGCAGTTTCAGCCGGAAACTTAGCATTCCAAGCTATTCTTTTTAGGGTTTTCTTGGTTTTCACTCGTGTTGGTTGCACTGCGACCAAGTATCGGAGAGATTCCGAATGAATACAACAAGAATTGTTAAACACAAAGTGCACTGGTTGCCATAACACTCAGGGTTTGAGAGGAGGAAAATGTAATTAAAAGACGAAGATGAAAGAAGTAGAAGAAAGGAATGATAATAAAACGATAAATTTTTAGAGAGGACGAAATCTCAAGCGTTTTGTCAACTTAACGTGCGCTCCATTCGCTAACGTCTATTGAAGAACTAATCTCCTTCCGAGCTTGATTCGAAATGAGTCTAGCTCAGCCAGTTCCCATTCCACTGTCGTTCATGTACGGTATGATGGTTGTTCGCTATTCGCAACCTCCTGCCTTAGCTAGACTCTTACTCTCAGTGTATTAGATGTTCAAACTGCCATGTCGGATGCTCTACTACAACATATTTTTGCAAACAGATGCAGCCAAATATTTTGATTGTGCCAAATTTAAGCAAAAACAGCATCGCCCAACAAAGAAGTCCGTCAGTAAGAGGGTTTAAATTTATGCACTAACTAAACTACACTAAAGACCAAAAAATGTAAACCGCGCAGGGCCATCCACACTTAACAATGTGCAACCTTTTCACGCTGTCTTATTCAAGACAATAAATTCAGCAGCCAAAGGCGAAAAACAAACAATCTTTGGCTTGTCTTGTGATACCTTTTTTTTTTATTTTATGTTTTGCGCTTTTGTCCAGAAAGTCGCGCGAATTCAAACTTAATAAAATATTATATATATAGCAAGTAAAATGCAGTCTACTAAAGCCATATACCCCATGGAGCGCAACGCTCTGTTGCATTGTCAACGGCTTTAATTTGGTTCACTTTCTATGCTTGGCAGATAGTCAAATTTGCACATTAAAGGAGCGTCGATTTAATATAGAATATATATACTAAGGCATGCTCGTATTTTTAAAGCAAACAGGGCACGCGGTATGCAAAAGTTTTAACTAACATTTGTTAAATTTAATTTAATATCTTTAATGTAAAGTATGAACAGAGTAGTTTTCGTTTAGCGTGTAGTTTGTAGCATATTAAAGTAGGAAATGGTTCAATTAAAGTAAAAATCCGTATTTATTTGGTGTGTTTAATTTCTTTAGCAATGTCCGTCTGTCTGCACGCTATTCTGTCGGCAACTTGCTATATCTACGATTTCTAAAAGTTTTTCAAATTGGTTATTATATAAAAGCTATTTCAGTACCATCAAAGCAAAAGTTTTTCCATCTATTTTTACATAGTTTATGCGCTTTTAAGAAAAGAACAAATGAAATCGTAGTCAGTCGTCTTTGTTTGTTTAGCAATGCACAAAATTGCCACAGATTGCCTCGATAAATGAAAAACAAATTCGCAAATGACCTTGCCAAATAGTCTTCTTTTATTATTTCGCTTTGAAAAGTTCGAAAAAATAAATATTTTCAAATCCAGTGGGTAATCAAATTGTTAGAAATAAAATCTGTAAAAATCTAAAATTAAATCAGTCACGTTTTTCAACTTTTATATTTGGAAAAACTTCATGTTATGCATACAAATTTATTATTTGTCGCTTGAAAATGCACAAAAACATGCTGTAAAGGCTTTTGGCCGTTCAGGACTAACAGTTTTCAACAAATTTGCACATCACAGTTGTGCGGCAATAATTGTTTGGATTTCATATTTAAACTGAGTCAGTTCATAGCTCAAAAATCCGTTTTCAATTAATTCGTGCGGTTTTCTAAGTGAGAGCGTTACTAGTATTGCTTTGCGTCGTGTTCCGTGACTATAATCATTTGGAAGCTACTGTCATTGCTGGTATTTTTTAGTATATGTCATTTGATTGAAGCGGAAACAAAATTATTTTCTGTTTTTGCGGGGAGTTCTTCTTCATTAATGTAACATGAAGAAAAGTGCTACCGTAAGTCATCGTTTTTTAGTGAAAGTTTATGGTGACCATGCTCTAGCTGAACGAACTTCTGGCTCAGTGGTTTACACGGTTTAAAAATGACAACTTCGACTTAGAGGACGAGAACAACTTGGCCAGCCACATTGTCACAATGGTTTGAAGATGAAGAATTGGAGGCATTGCTCGATGAAGATGCGTGCCAAACGCAAAAATAAATAGCAAAAGCTTTGGGAGTTGATCAAGTAACCATTTCTAGACGTTTAAAAGTATTTGAATTTATCCAAAAGCTTTGAAAATTGATTGCCGTATGAATTGAAACGTAGAGACGTCGAACGCCTATCCGGAAATATTGCTTGAACGCTACAAAAAGAAATAATTTTTGCTACGGATTGTCACAGGTGATCGAAAATGTATTCATTTTTTTCCACTTCAAGCGCAAGAAATCGTATGTGAATCCCTGCCAACCGTCAACATCCATGGCAAAGCCGAAGAAGCTACACCTTCCAATGATTCGATATGAACATATATGAAATATTTTTCTTATAATAAGATAAGGTTTCTCGATTCTAGCTAAATTTGATGATAAAGAGTACTGCAACGGTTTTATTCGTGAATGTGTAGGAGGCATTTGATAGAGTATGGCATACTGGATTGTTGGCAAAACTTAAAGCGCTTCTTTCAGCACTTTTCTTTCTGTTGCTGCGCTCATATTTAGCCGATCGGTGCTTCCAGGTCAGAGTACGTGATAAGCTCTCCCTGACACACCACAAGGGAGCGTCTTGGAACACCGTCGCTTTTCACAGCCGACCTTCCAGTGCCAGTAGATTTAACACCAGAAAGTATCCTAGGCAGATGATGTAGCGATGCTCTATACCTTCACTTGTGAGCAAGTTATTGTAGTGGAGACATGGGCAAAGCAGTAAAACATAAATCTCAACGGCCAAATGTCTAAATGTATGCTTCACGCTCAAAAGAAGAACTCCAACTGGACTTCGACTAAATAACACCATGCTAACCCAAGCAAATGAAGTGAGATATTTGGGTATAACATTAGAGAGAGCACTGACCTTTTCTGGGCACATAAGATGCACTGTCATCCGTTGTAGGATGAGGCAATCACAGATGTTTTGTAAGCTGAACAAACGAAGCTGAATGTGCCGTATACAACGCTGTCATTGCCCTTATTTGGAAGTACGGCATACAAACCTGGGACATTGCCGTAAAAAGCCACCGTAACCGTATACAGGTGCTGCAGAACAAGGCACTGCGTGGTATCACGGGTTGCCTCAAGGCTTCACAAACATCTGCAGATCAAGACAGTAGAGAGTGAAATCTCGAAGCACACCAGCAGGTCCGCATGTTGTGGTATGACTCTATTCTCTCCAGCAGCATGTCATCATTATCTGGAATTGGCAGATCTGCAGTATACAACGTGTAGACAACAGGATCAAGCACGCTGCGTTGTGATACACCAGCTACAATGCGGCGGATCTCGGAGAGCTCATTTTTAACCTTAACTGTGAAGGCACGGTCAAGCAAGTAAGACTTCAACTGAAGGAATTGCGACGCTGCTAATTTTTTTTTAATTTCGAGGAGGAAACCTTCCAGACCCTATCAAAGGCTGGCTGTATATCAAGAAAAAGCTATACTGCTTGTTCTTAAAAGCCTTTAAAATATGTTGATAGACACGGAACAATTGTTCCGGTGTACTATGGTGATGCCTACTCTGGACGCCCAATGCTGGTAATATTCTGCAAAGAAATATTTTTTCTCGAATATTATCTGTAAGAAGTAAAAAGGTTTTCCAGCTTGCCAGGTTTCGGTATCATTGCAGTCACTGCTAGTGACATAAAAGCGGCTGATAGGCATCTCACCACAGCAAAGACTGCAGTACAACTCTGTGTTTATCATAGACAAGTTTTGAGCTGCTAAGACAAGCTCGGTCAGCAAGTGTAATATTTGATATTTGTAATATTAAAAATAGATTACTTTCATTGTCTTTCAACTAAACTTCATTATTTCAATTAACTTTTCTGCACATTTTGCACTCATTTTCAACGAAACGAATACGGTTCGACCTTTTCTTACAAGCTTGAAATTGCAAGCCAGACATGTCACAGGTGCAAATTGCAATTTAGCTTTTTTTTAAATTTATTTACAAAACAATTTTCTTGTTTGCTTGTCGTTTGTTTGGTTCTCATTTGCACTGTTTCAATTTTTAAAACACATTTTAGACTTGCTTTCGAAAAGGAAAATCAGTTTAATTTGCTGCGTACAAATTACTTCGTGAAGCTTTTTAATTGTTGTTTAACGTTGCAGTGTCGATCGTAAGGACTAACTAAAGGACGACAGGCTGTCTATGCGTCTGTCCGACTGTCTGTCTGTATGTATGTATTTAAAAGTAGAGTGCAACCGGCTGAACGTGCCTTTCGAATTGCGAAAATAAATTGTCATCGAGATGTTCGTTTGGCTTTCTGTGCGTGTCCGTGTGTTCTGAAAAATTATAAAGGACACAGCTGCGCGAATATTTGGGTTGGACAGCACTTTATGCATAACAATTAGTTTCTTACGATTGTAGACCATTGTTTGAGGGGTGTTGTACTTGTTGCATATAATTGTTTTAAAATTTAATTTACAGTTTGATTTTAGTTAGATTTCTTGAGAATTTTAAATGAAATTATATACTGCAGTTAGACGTCAAGTTGGATATCATTTAGCTTGCATAAATCTAATTAGAAAATTTTCTAGTTGACTGTAAAATATTGTAGTACAACAAGGAAAGCCAGTCTGTGAGTGGACATTGCGTAGAGCGCTGCACAGAAATGGCTTAAAAGCGGCGTTGAAACCAAGGAAATCTGCATTGTTTGACATAAACATGGTAGCTCATCTGAAATTTTCCAAGAAACACAAAAATCATTTTACTCGTAACTTGCTTAGACGAGACCAAACTAAACAGATTCCAGTCCGAGAGTAAAGAATATTCTGACACCGCTCCTATTTCAGCTGTTTTGCTTGGTGGCACTTCGGGCCGTTGAATGCAATTAATAAATTAATGAGATAGGAGCAGCATCTGAATACTTTGAAGTCTAATTTTCCGGGTTTTGCGGAGAAAAGTGCTTAACCGAAAAATGGAGAAATTTTTCATATACATTTTCTCGAAGAAGGAAACATTGATGTCATGTTTCTCGTAGAGACGAACAAATATAATTCCTTGTTATAAAATTCCTTGGTATGTGTTGTGTTCCACGAACCACCCAGATACTCATTAGAAGCCATTCTACACAGGCATTTCCAACTAATTATCTCCTAGCCACCTCAATAAATGTTTAATCAAAGATTGGTGGTCTCACATTATCGACAATCTATTGCCCTCCAGAGTTTACGGTATCCGAAACTCAATTTCTCGAATTCTTCGACAACTTTTATAGCCGCAACTTATTACCCTACAGATTCGATGGAAATTTCAGATCTCATTGAAATTGGAATAAAATGAAGAATCTCAAGTTTTTTAATATCTGCTGAATCTCTTGCAGATCTCTCATCGGATCATTCTCCAGTTATTTTTACTTACTTACTGAAGACTCCTTAACTTAAAGAGTATCTCAATGAACTAACTTCATACAAAATCACTTGGTTTAAATATAAAAAGTACATCAGTCATATCTCGAGCTCAAACCAGTAATAAGCAATCAAATCGATATTGAGAACTCCGTCAGTGCTCTTAGTTCTGCTCTCACTACTGCAGCTCAACACTTCACAACACACCCATCCACAGCCAATTGGATGAGCCACAGCATAACCAACAGTTAAATTGAATGGCAAGTTAGGATGAACCGCGTCTAGGAAGAGATTGGCAATGTCTAAGATCTGCAACCACTAACCAAAATCTAAAGATTGCCAAACGTGAGCTAAACTCGAGAAGAAACTCACACAGAAACGATATATTGAACCTCTTTACCCAACAAACTCTAAGTTTCCCCTATAGAAAGCGAGAGTGGACATTGAACCAACGGCTTTAGTCTTTACTGCCATAAGAGACCACACTGAAAAGTAGGATAAGAACATAGAAAGGCAGAATTTTTCGCAATCCATTTAAGAAATGCACTTCAGCCAAATTCCTCTTTTACTATTTCCTCTATTATGACTACGAATTATTCTGAACCCTTTATAGTTCACACCCATGAAGTTCATAAAGTAATAAAAGCCCAGCTTAATCCCAAAAAGGCTGCAGGTCATGATTTAATTTCTCCAAAAATGATCATGAAGCATCCCAGTCGAGCTGTTATATATATTCCAATATTATTTAATGCGAATTTTAAATGTGGATACTTTCCAAGTCATTGGAAGAAATCGGTCATAGTTATGATTCAGAAACCCGGAAAGAATAAAATTCAGACAGCATCATATAGGCCCATACTGTCCTACTGTCCTGTCTATTCAATCTGTGTGAAAACCATGGTAGAACAGGTAAACCGAATAACCTCGGAGGATTGTACAGCATTTGAGCTCCGTGAATATTGTTTCGCAATCTTTCTTTACGTAGCTCAATTATTTGACTAGACGGACTAAAATACAAGAAGTACAAGTACAAAATTCTTGACTCATGTCTCAGCAAAAGAGCATTCACAGTAAGACAGAATGACTACATAACACGGAAGTCTGAAATTAAAGTTGGTGTACTCCAAGGTAGCATCCTCGGTCTTATGTTGTATATCTATGCAAATCAGACATACCAACAGATCACAGATTCACAACATCCACTTTTGGTGATGACACAGCAATCTAAAGAAGATCTCGATGCCTAATACAAGGAACTAGACGAATAGCAGACCAACTCACTCTTCTCGAGAATTGTCTAGTGCAAGTGCCAGCAATGTGTATATAGTACAAAGAGCTTTCACAATGATCTAAACATCCCAACTGTTAAAACTGAAATAGATCACTTCAAAATTCTCCAAAAGTCTCAAAATCTTTAACCCTACTCAACAATCTAACATGACTCAGAAAAATTGACATTCTACCCCTGTGATGTCTTCTTAGGGTCGCTGTCTCCAACCAGAGGGTCAGTACATTTTTAGAGAGAAGAGAAAATTCAATAAGCAAAATATTGGGTTCGAGTATAGACGAACTGGAGTAATTTTTCAAACGAATTAATTAAAAAACATGATGAAAGTATACTTCAGCGTATCAACAGCATCATCAATGTCACGGGGTTTTGGAATAAATATTCCGAATATTAAAATTAAGTTAAAACTTTTTAATTTAATAAATGTGCAGAAGTGAATACGATGGCCTCATCTTATTCCGTTTCCATAAAGAAAAAGGGTATACTAAGTTGTACAAATGTATGTAACAGGCAGAAGGAGTCGTGGAAGATCCCATAAAGTTTCGATACATATATTCTTGCTCAGCATCAACAATCGAGTCTATATACACATGTCCGTCTGTCTATCCGCTTGTCTGTCTTGCTGTTCACCTAACGAGATGAGATATAGGGTAAGTATAGTTCAGAATCCTGACTGCTCGAATGTATGTACATACCTAGCTGGTATCGATGGCTACAACTTCAACGCGGTGCTGGGGTGTTAAAGACTGTCACACTTAATTGTTCATTGTGGAGATTTGATCAAAACGAAACGGTGCTCCGAGATTGTTAGTCTATGGTATCATGACAAAAGATCTTAAGGGAACAATAATGTCTCAACGTTGTCACAAAATGCAATTTTTCCGTTCATTAAGTATTGGAAGTGTAAAGTAGTTTGAAGTTCAGTTAGGGATTCTAATGATGAGACAATTGACCAGGAAGACATAGCGATGATTCATATCGATGTTTTATGGTGGATGAAGTGCTTATATCGTTTCACCTTGCCTATGTTGTGCTACCTAGAGCTATTTGTGTTTTTTCGCGTCTTGAGCAATGGAATGCTTTAGTTTGCACCAAAATCTTGCAAGAAGTCTTGTGAATCTTATAAACTTCATTACGAAGCGGCTGATAGCTTATACCACTTATTGGTTGAGGTGCATAGGTGGTGAAACGTGATGGCTGTTGGTTTAATACCCAACTGAGGGTAGGATATTCGTCCTGATATCTGATGAGGAGTCCAATGCTGTCATATTATCAAAACATTATTATTGGCATTGCCATAGACAGCATGAGCTTAAGATAGTCTCCAATCTGTGTACCAAGATGAGAAGTGATGACCAAACAAGCACGACTTCAAAGTTGCTTCCCAGAGAATTTATATTTTACTTTTTATTTATTACTATTCACTTAATTATTCTGTCGGGGTCGCCATATTTAGCTAACATAACAGGAGTGCACGTAAAACATGTCATGGCAAATGTTCCCTATTGGTGGCTAGCAACAGACCCACATTTGCTTCAAGAGACAGCATTGTATACACAAGGAGTAACCATGTGGCGTGGATTTCATGCCGAAGGTGTGTTTGGAACAGGTTTTCACGTCGATGAAAATTAATTGTCATGTCACAACAGTTCAAACAATTGTCTATAGAAGAGGATGTTCGAAAATGGTGTAGTCTCGAAAGATAGTTTGATCGTATGCACATCTCGCTCATGCGATTTAATGCCGTTGGTATTTTTTTTAATGGGCTTATGTTGGCTTTTTCCAAATAACATGAGGGGACTAACAATTTTCTTGGACTTTGACCATGGTTTGAATTGTTATTAAGAACGATATAAATAATATTTTTACACAAATTTCAAATCTCCACCAGTTTTTTTTTTTTGTTAAAGAAAAAGTCAAATTTTTCACAAATCGCATTAACAAACTAAAACATTCAATTTGCATATCACATTATTTAAGAAAGTTGTTCTGCTTTGAAATGCATGAGTAAAGTTTTTCACAAACCTCTTTTGGTAACTTTTGAATCTTCAGTAATAAATCGGAGCACTATAACTTTTGTGCATAAAGCATAAACAAAACCAAAAAAAAAAAAATTCTTAGTTGAGTTCAAAATTTCAAAACGTTAGAAAAATAAATTGCGAAACATCATAACTTTTCTTAGTGTGAATTTCTCAAAGTCTTGCTTAAATTTTAACAGCTTGTTGTGCTGGCGTTTCAAATAATTTTATTTTCTACGTTTTTGAAGAGTGCCTAACGAACGTTAAGCACTAACCAGAGCTCTTCTTTTTGGTTAGATAATCAATATAATGTCAACTGATTTAACTAATTTGATTTTATTTTAAAATTTTTCTGTTTGATTTAAATTCTGTTTGATGGATTTTAATACGTTTATGTGATTTGGTTGCGCTGTGAATTATTTTTTTTTTCCATTTACATTCAATATTTTAATAGTCGATTGAGAAATTTAAATTGCCTAGAAATTATTTAATTAATTAATTTTAATAAAATTTTATTTTTAAATAAAATTTTTAATTATTATTTATAATAAATTTTAATAAATTTTATTTGTAAACTAAACCATATTTTTTTAGGTTATTTATTTTATTAATTTAAAGCACTGAAATATTTTAGGTTTTTTTTTTTTTTTTTGATTTTTAAATATTTTTTAAAGATACATTTTTATTTAATTAATTATTTTTAAATTTCTGTCCACTTTACACCGATTTTAATTCAAATTTACTCGAATTTAAATTTTGTATTTTAACGAATTTCACGACACGGCTTAGTAATTCGCTTATTCGGATTTATTTGAGTGCTGTGCGCGCGCTCGTTTGCACTTGATGCTTTATCAGCGATGAATGCGATTGCGATGCCAAAAATGCAAAGTTTAAGGCGCCATTCTACGCTGCACGCCATGCTGCCAGCTGCAGACTATATACGCACAGACACACGCACACGCCGAACTAAGTGACAGCATATTCGAAAGTTGTAAAATGAAACGGCAAGCGTATCTGTATCTGTGTGTTGTAAAAGTATCTTATTGCTAGCCGGCTTTTTAAACTGCATTTGTCTGTGTGCACAGCTGTTCGATGTATGCGAAAAAGCTTTTTTTCGAGCAATGCACGTGGCGTTAGAAATGCTTTTGTGTTTGTTTATATGAAATGCTGAATTGAAACCTGTTTTGGCTAATATTTTGAAATTGGATCTGTTTATTTTATTTTAATTAAATTTTTTCATTTTAAGTTTTTTATAGGACTTAAATGCCTAAAGTCCTAAATAACTTAAAGAATCCTTTCATTTTTCTTTATTTATTCATTTTTTTTTTTAACTATTTTAGCATTAATTTACTTCGTTTTATTCTACATACGCACTGTTGTACTTGAGATAAAGCTCTGTGCTACAAAGCTTCTATGACTTTGATATTTATTTTGTCTTTGCTAAAAAAAAGCTTTTATGCTTAAAAATTGCACAACTAATTCAACAATTCGAACAAAATCGAATTACTTTAACATTTCAAGGAATACCTTTTATATAGCTGTAAAAGCTAACAGCGCACTGTAAAGTTGCAACAAACTGTTAATTTTGTTAAGCTATTAACAGAACGTTTAACAGTTTTTAATGCAATATTAGTAACTATATCACCATATCAACTAAGTACTACATAACGTTGTTCAATCTTTTAAAATTAAATTCACACTCCAAAACGTCTGAAAAAATTTAAATTTTTAAAAAATATTACGAACCAATGGGAATAAGTACAAATATTTTGCATATGACCTAATAAAGGAAATGATAAAACTCCAATGTGTTAAAAAAAAAACGAATAAAATAATATTATGCCAAAGTATAAATTAATTTACAAAAAAAAAAAATTAATTAAGTTTAAAAGTTGAAGACCATCAATTGCAAGCTCTTTTAGACGCGGATGATACTCAATGGCAAAAAAAAAGAGCATGCCGAGCAATTGGTTGTGAGTCATCGACCCATTTCCATACGCCTATATGTCATGTGAAAGGTTCAACGGATCGGCAAATGAGTGCCTCATGAATTGATGACCAAAACACTTGGGAAACCGTGCTCACCACACAAAAATCGTCCCTGCATCGGATTTTGACTGGCGACGAATTGTGTTAATATTTTGATGGATTGATTCTTCGTTTCGACTGGAAACTGTTGCTGTGTATTTAGTGGGATCAGTAGGGTATCGTCTAATATGACCTATTGAACCCTGGTGACCGACCGCTCTCACTATCAGAACCATCGCATACTTCGATATTGGCCCAAAACTACTTGCAGGCACTCAATTGAAAGTGACTGCCTTCTTTATTCGTCGATTAGCTACGTACTTGCTGAGCAGCACTTCAATTCTATCAAAGATGTCCGATAGTGGCTTATGAATAAAAAGAAACAAGAATGGCTTCCTCCATGAAAAGTGAGTTGAAACTTCCACTTTCAATAGGTTGTGCCCTAGATCTGCAAAGGTTGCAGTAACTACTTACTAAAAATATTAAATAACTTCCATTGGTCAATGATGAGTATAAATCATCATCTTCTGTTCTTCGCAATATCTCACCAATTTTGAATTAGTACATTTATTTTTTGACACTCTCATTCATTGAATACGGCTTCAAAGTTCGATTTTTGACGATCAGTCTAAGAACATATTCATGGCTGAGATTTATTGTATCTAACACATTTTTTTCCATGAAATTGGTTTGGGTATGAAGCAACTTAAAGCCATAAATTTCTACAAAAAAAAAAAAAAAATAAAAAAATAAAAAAAACAACTGATTGAACTGATCATTTAGTAAATTGTAGATCACTCAGTTTTATGTTTACTCCGATGAATTGAGGACACCAAACCGTGACAACACTTTTACACACATAAAATATAGAATAGATGTATCATCTGAGGGTCATAGAGCACACATTTGTTAGTAAATAATATATTTCTTGTACTCAAATGTGTTTAAAAACTGCATAGTTGTTGTTACTTCACGCCACACTGCTTAAAGTTAGTGTTGAGTAAACGTTGTTCATTTTAAAGAATAAGTTTATTTGTTCCTTTTTGTTTAGTAAGATTTTTTGCCTTTTGTTCTTTTTTTCTGCATTAATCTAAACGCTATGAGTTCAGAAATATCTATTGAAAGTCCTGCATCTCGAACCAAGTCACTTAACTCGTCTTGAGTAAAACCATTTGAATTTCCCGGTTGATCATTTTCGGATTTTTGTGATTCATTCAGCTCTTCATGTTGCTGATCTTCGAATTCTTCACATGACATACTTTTATTTGCATCATTAGTTACTTCTTAAAAAATCCTCAGATGTTCACTTTCAACCTGCTCTCACAATGGGTAGTGGTTGAACATGACCCATCGCTGATACTGAGTTTCCTAATCCCTGTATCGTACGGCTATTTTTTCTTGTGCCTACTATGACAACATGAACCCAGGAACTTTTCTTGTGACCCATTTCCCGCTGTCACTACGTGGAGGTGCTCTGGGAGTAGGCAAAAAAAAGATTCTCGTCCTGCCTCACTATACACGATTCACCTTCTTGTAGCATCTTTTCTAAATTAATAAATTTTAACCACTGAGTGATGTGGAAAATTATTTTGTTGGTCAAATCCAATGTTCCACAATTGAAACTGATTTCGTAAGATGACAGTTTCTTGCTCTGAAATTTTAAATTGGTTGAATTAATTCACTTAAGTTTGAGATGGAGCAATAGTTTAAAAACCCATTCCGAGCTATAACTTAGCCGACAGGTTAAAAGAGGAAAACTACCTCTGCATGACTTCCTATTAACTATTAAGTTCATGAAAAAGCGCATTCTGATGTACAATTTTCCGCTCTGTTCAGATCGGGTGTCATAAAAATTACAATAAATATTGAGAATTAATGTTTTTGACCTTGATCTGACCTTGATGTTGACGTTATGGCGTCTCCTTATGCTCCTTACCGAACGAATTTCACTTAATATATCCGTCTATCAAAGTCTTACGGCGACTAATATTAATATTTATGACCAACACAGCTACCAACAGTTTTTAACTTTTTCATTCGATTTGTTCCTGCTTCTCGTTCGTTTATCAAATAGAAAAGGCTGGCTTTTTGTGCACTTCATTACTTCATTACTGATTTATTCGTTTGCTTTTTACTGCAAATTTTTGTAAAACCAAACCATTCACTTTTTTTCATAACATTAAACTCACAAAAAAAAAACATAATAAAAAAAAGTTCCATTTAGGACTTACTTGCATGTTTATTGCCTATTTCGCGGCGCATTTCCTCAGTACGATTGTTCAGCTTCGGATCGAGTGGATATTGTGCAAAAGTCATATTCTCCTTGCGCATTTGCTTGCCCAGCGACTTCATCATAAGAAAGCATGTATGCATGCCGGCAACGCTCTTCTGACCATCGCGTTCATAGTAGAAAATGGAGTGTGACCAGTTGTGACTGTGTGTTCAAGAACGAAATATTAAAAACCAATTTATTAAAATATTTGCCAAAAAACCTACCGCTTCATAACATTTATGGTCAACTCAGAGATTGTCTCAAAGCTGAGCATGCCTGTACGCAGCAGCATGTAGAACTCATCACTGCAGCTGGTCTTCTTCTGTTCGAAATCGTATGTGGAACCACCAACCGAAATGAGTGGTGTACCTTGACTGTTGAAATATTTGGTTATACGGCTGACAGCAGCTGCGTGGTATGAAACAGATAAATAAATATGAATTATTATGCATTATTTGTGTAATATGAAGTGCAAACGCATACCCAACGAATAATCACAGACCGGTCCAAAGATGACATGTGCACAATTTTTCACTATGCCATCCATGGCATTCACCATGGCCAGCGATGCATCACATTTCTCATTGCGTGGCAGCCATTCGATGTCAATGTGTGGCGGTATCAAAGCATGCGTTCTAATTTGCTGCTCAGCGACCTTTAAGATGGGCAAGACACGTCGCAGTGAGGCAACGTACATATCATCATCGGGCAGCAGCACCAAGGCGCGTATGCTGCAATTGTACGTTTGATTCTGATTTGGATTTTGATTGGGTGTTGCAATTTCCGTGCAAATAGCCTCGCAAGTGCGACTTTCCTCATCGCGACAGCTGGCCTGCGTAAATGTGGCAAATGTTGCCAACTGCAGAAAGAACAGCAGCAGCAGAACTGTGCGCAAATGTTGGCTTGACTTAGTGATTGCTATGCTAATAATACGCTTGTTTACAAGACCACAAAACCAATTTCTATAGAAATTACATTGTACAATCTCAGACTTGTGGCTTGCATAATTTCCCGAGACGCTGCGGCAACAGGCGAACCTACGCCGTTCTTTCATTATCATTTCAGCCGCAGTTGCATTTGTTAATGCAATTATTTCTGTAGATTTGAACACATTTCTTACGCCTGGCTCAACAATAGCTTCAGCTTCTGGTTCTGCTTCTGCGTCAGCATCCATTGCATCACTGCTGCTGCTGCTGTCAGTTCCTTTTGTATAATGCTTGGATTTTACTATTTGCGTAGACGTTGACATCATAGACTATTTTCAAGGTCTTGTATTACTTTAAAGTATTGCAACAAACACTTGTTGGATTTCTCTCTAATTCAATATTCACTTTTTAATATATTTTGCCAACGGCTGCTGTATATCTGCAACAAAAAAGAGCACAAATTTTGTTTCCCAATTAAATGCACATTTGCACGTAATATTTTATAATTTATAAATGCTTTCTCTCGCACTTAGTCACTAATTGCGACCAAATTGCGTACTCATTCTCAAATGGCGGCTGCTCCCTGCCGTTTTAGCAGCCATTTTCACTTTTTTAATAGCTTCTACAGCACTGCGTATGAGTAATAATTTTAATGCAGCGCACTTTGGCACTTTGGCATGTTAATTAATTACTTTGTGCATTTAGCGCTAAATAAAATGCCTCGCATTAAATTGTTGTAAGAATAAGTTTGCTATGAAGTTCTTAAATTGTTTGTTAATTCGTGCACGTTTGCATATTTCAGTGATTTATGCAACAATTGTGGCACGGAAACACACATAAAATGACTGCAAATTATTTCAAGCATGCAAAGTAAATTAATGTTGAAACAAAAGTGAAGGTGAAAACCTGGAGAATATAGCAAGGACTGTCTAATGAGTATTAGACATTATGAAGGAAAAAAACAATATAAACTTTGTCATCAAATTAGTCGAGTAGTGAAGTGCAAGTTAATGGACACGGACACATTTGGATACTGACACCCTGTAAAGAACTCATGGCTGCAACGAGCACAAGGCTGGAAAAAGGAAGGCTTCACAAGTAATGTCTGCATTGCGTTCGAGGTTGGAGGGTCTAAGTGCAAAAGATAACCTCACAAGAATTTTCAACACTCCTTTGCTGCGAGTGTATATTCCATTTTGGTTATAGGTTTCCAATAAAAAAGTTGCAGGTTCCTGAATGTGATAAGGAAGTATTTAGAAAAAGGTTTAATGAAATTTTTATTGAACTAAGAAAATACCAAATAAATTTATATTCCGTAATTAAAAGAATTTATTTTACGAGAGCAATTCATAGTATTGCTCTTTTGTTCAAATGTGTCGACACCGCCTTTGTGGCATTATAAATGATTCGAGGCAGAACAATCATTCAAGGTCAAATTAAATAATGAAAAACAAAAAAATTATTTATAAAAAATAAATCTACATAAATGCAAAAACTAATTTTTAAAACAAACAACGGACATTTTTTGACAAAATTATATATTAATCCGAGTTGGCTTAAAGGACCACCGTAGAGCAAAATAGGTATATAAAGCGTCTACATATGAAATTTATTGATTGCCAAAAATAATTACACATCAATAGCACATAAAGTTCCGTTATTCTACGGATACATTACGTTACTTTTGAACAGCCGTTTTGTCCGTTAAAATCGAATTACTGCAAGATAAAGATGAAAGATAATGAAAATCGACCTGCAGAGTTAAAAGATTTTAATGTTAAAGTATAAACTAAATTTCTAACTTTAAAAATTGTTAAACACTAATGCTATTCAAACTGTTTGATAGTGCTCTTCAAAACTATGACATATGTGCTACTCAAACTGCACGCAATCCAATTGCCTCAGACTTTCGTCGATGCCTCTACAAAAGGAAGACAAAGATGTAGTGTAGCAGCGCAAGCCAAGTCCGTTAGTTTTAAATATATGTGAAAAGGGGCCAAAGTTAAGGTTTTCAAACATTTCAACTTTCTTTACGATTGCTGTCCCCAAACATGATATCAGAATTCAGAATGATGCGATCTAATAGTGGAACAACAGTGCCTTCAGCTATGGGAAGAGATTAATAGATTGCGATGCATATCGGAACATGTCAGTCAATGCAATATCTTAAGATATACAAATATTTTCTCAGAACTACGGCAAACCTCTCCGTTTCTGAAGATATTTTCAAGCCACCTGAACTCACTGCTAGCGAAAAGTTTTACAATCAAAATACATTCTAAATAACTATTCAATGCCAGGGATAACTATTTAATGATTTACAAGGAACCAATGCACGACCTACGATTGATAGTTTCTTGCGTTATATATGCGAATAGAAATATTAAATATTATCACAGCATGAAGAAAAATGTTTTTTTTTATTAACTTATCTTTTTCCCGAGGCCGAAGTAAATCAAAACAGGCTACTCCAGTTGGTTTTATCACTGAAATGTTGGTTGCACTAAATATTCCAGCAAAGAACGTTCATCTTAGCATGATTCCATATTTTTTTGATTTTTCATGCTTTCAATGGAGCACATCTTATGCTAATGCCCATATATGTAAAGAAAGTATGTCGCGCGTGATCTTCCAGAAGCAAGTAAATGAAACTGGAAGCATGCTTCACATAACGACATAGTATTTCGATTTCTCTTCAATTATTTGATGAATATACACTCCTAAGATTAACTCTTAAGATGATTATCAGTGTTTTAGCTTGTTTTAGCTTCTATAGAAGAAACTTAACCAATAATACCTTAATATTTTACTTAGTGATTTTTTTAGGGATGAACACATACATCTCATACGTTCTAATTGGTATCACTTTTAGAGGTAGATCCCATACAAACCATTCTCACTTTTTTAGGGTTTTTATATGAAGAACTATTTTGTTACAGACTTGATACTTGATATTGTAGTTTGTAATTCTTCTTCTTTCTTTTAAGTTCTGCAAGCATGAAGAATCATTTTGAAACATATTAATTTCGGCGAAAATTTAGAACTGGCGAAGAAGTTTTTGCAAAATAGTATGTTTCTGCTACACTGACCCCTGTTTGTATGCAATGAAATTTATCTTTTGAATTATAGCAAAAGTCAACAATTTGCTTTCAATTATTTGCAAATCTAAATAAAAATGTGGCAAATTTAACTGTAAAAATATGTTCACACTTTAATTTTTTTGTTTCAATTAATTTATTCTTTCGATGTTATGGCGAATATGGCTAGTATTAACATTTGTCTCATGCAAAATATGGCTATGTCCGTCTGTCCTGATATTTATTTGTGTAGAAAACGAGATCTGGGAGCCATATAATAGATAGATACATATATAAAGTATAAAAAATGCATCTATATATTGTATCCATATTATCGATATATTAAAAAAAAAACGACACACTATTTGCATATGGTATTCCAAACTGATAATTATTGACTGATAAATATTTTTTAACAAACTAAAAGTAATGCATTTTTTAACAATTCTCGTTGATTTTTAGTAGATTTTTATAGATATTTGAAAATGTATATGCCTGCATAAGAATATGACATGATATTTCGAAGGCATGTGCTCATTCTAACTTATCCATTTACTGGCTTGTTTTTCGATATTTCGAAATATTAAATTTAATTGTAGTTGCTGCTGTTGCAAATAAAAATTAAATTTTATGTCTTTCCATGCAATTGCATTGTGGGTTTTTCTATTTGTCTCTTGGTGTAGTAGCTACACAAAAATTTCTGTTTCGCAAACCGTTTTTATTGATTCTTTATTTTAAATTTGAATTTGGTTTTTCTTGAATATTGAATATAAACTGCATGTGTGCCAAAAACTTGTAAAGACAAATGAAACGAAAGTCTTTAGTCAGCAAATTTTAAAATATTGTAAAATATTCAGAAAAGGATACACTTTAAACTAACTTCTTCTTCGTCGTTTAATTTGAAACACACATATCCACATATCATGAATCTATAACATCAGCATGGTCATCATTTTACTCGAAACCCAGTGTACCGTATAAGACTTTAATAATCATTTAGAATTATTATGTGCTTCGAAAACTCAAGAATATCGAAGAGCTTCAAAATCTTTATGTGGGGTTTAACGTTATAAAGTTGTAAGAAACTGCGTGCTACGACGACTTTTCAAGTAGTTCTAAAGATCTCTAAAGATGTTTTCTTTCTATTCATGAAGACATATCTTCGAACTTCGGATCCACTATTTGTCTCTTCAGATTCTTCTATATTTATATAAGTTAATATCGACTTGGTATTGTAGTTACGGGAGAAATCAATAGCGATTCAAAATAAAAAATATCCTTTCCTTGCATATGTGAAAAAGCGACGAAGGATGCCATCAACTTAAACATCGATATGCTTTGTACCAATGATAGCTCATTCTCTACAAAGCCATAGAGCTCTTCAACGTGGAGCAGGTAATCAAACATTAAAATGTTAGGTGCTCGTACCCTCAGTATACCAAATTGCTGAATACGGATAATCTTCCACAGTTGTTCATGACTTTAGCGAAATTTGGTCAGCTGCAAGACACCAGTGGATGTCGTTGATAAATGGACCAATTGTGTGCAATGTATGGTTGGCTCTGTGTCCGCACTAAGTTTTTCCAACAGTCTTTAAATAGTTCCTATTTCATATTGATGATCTCTTAAATGCTAGCAAGCATTTTCTATGGAATTCTATCCTAGTTTTAATTTCTTGCTGTATTGATTTTGTAAGCTTTAGGTCGAAATATTTGAAAAACATTTTGGTACGAGTATTCTCAATCAAAGATTTGATTTTTTCCATTTTAGACGAAGTGGTCAAGAATATTAGAATGAAAGAATATTAGATACAAATAAAAGAATTCGATTTAGCATACCTGACTATCGAGGGTACTTTCAAAAACGTTCTGTCCAACGGTGTTATCGATTCAGAGTTCAGGGTCGACTCACTTTGGTTCAATTTATTCGTATAACGTTCGCAAGCAGAATTTATGAGGGGAATCAGTAAACACCAAAAAAAAAAATTGTATCATTAGAGAAACTCCAGAAATGATCTACGCACTCCACTTTTATAAGTGCCAATGGTTAACCATCTGTTATGGCGGAACCACCTGAACTAATACGACGTAATGCCAAATCATCATATTGAAAATTTCTGGTGCGATCTAAGGTCCTTATTCTCCCAAAAACTAAACAATATTTCTTATTCAGTAATATTTCAAAGTGCTTCATGGACAAATAATTTAACTCGTTAGAAAAAAAACCTTCGGGAAAAGATGGATATACAACGAAAATATTAGGTGTCTTCACTACTAAGCTTTGGCTCATTTCACATACAGACGGGCTTTCTAGCCTCAAGCAATTACACAGGTTGCACAATGCTCAAAATTCTGTAGCAGCGAATCTCTTCGTACCACACCGATGGAAAAAATTAGCTTCCCATATACCTTTTACCTGTTTCAATTCGAACTAATGTTTTCCAACTATTACCTTTGATACAATTTATATTCTCTTAGACACAATGACACATCATAATACATCATTGACAACGTCATACCGAAATTTATACTGATGGCTCGAAGTTCGATGGAAATGTTATAGCAGGCATCTTCCACCAGAACCTGCGGATGAGTCCTCAGGAGGCTACTCAGAAGGCCACTGAGGCAAAAAAAAAAAGAAGAAACGAGAAGACTGCTCAATTTTTTTCATATGGGTTTTTTGCACATCAGAACTTAGTAGGAAATTGAGATATGGGAAGAATAAAATTTCATAGAGTTGGCAAAACTTCCTTTGTGATAAAAATTCAGGCAAATCAGCGAAATATATTGTATATATAATTTTTTTTTATGTGTAGAATGTATACAAACCGAATTTCCAGACAATCATGTAACAAGAAAAATGTTTCTCCATACAACAGACAGACAGACAGACCGGCGAACATTGATAGATCAATTCTTCTTGATAAGCTGATAAGAATATTTTCTTTATGGGTACTATGATGTCTTCTTTCATGTGTTAAAAACTTTCACACTATATGTGAATATTATTGGGAACAATAAATAAACAAGAAAAAGCTTCGGTAGAACTGAAGCTTAAATACACTTCACACTCAACTACATAAACTATTTTGTTCTTAAATGTAACAGTGACTAGTTCAATAAATGGAAGAATTTATCAACAACAAGTAAGGAAATACAGTCGGGCGTAACCGACTGTAAGAGGCCCTGTACCAGTTCAGGTCGCCTAACAAACATATTAAATGTTTCCCGAGCTTATGACCAAACACATGACCACTTCTCACTGCGCGAATATGAATGAAAAGAAAAGGGGGGTTGTTCAAATTCAATTGCTTATAAAATCGCCATTTATTATCCGATTTTGATGAACTTTTTGGATTTTTGATTAGAGAGACGTTATCTCTATATTGGTACACTCTTTTTTTGTGCCGAAGAAATTTTCACCCTAAGGGGTGATTTTATGGGGAAGGGGGGGAGGGGCAAAATTTCAAAATAAACTTGTGAAATTCCGGAGCAATCCTAGTCGAATGCAAAAAACACGAAGTCTCTATCTATTACCGTTTCCGAGATCCTTTCGTTCATACAGACGGACAGACGGACAGACGGACAGACGGACATGGCTATATCGACTCCTCTTTCATTCCTTGACCATAATGGTGGTAACTTTGGGGGGTCTCCGACCATTATTTCTACCTGTTACATACATTTGCACAAACCCAATAGGCTCTTGTACCTTCGGTACAGGGCCTAAAAAACACAATTTGTGTGGTAGGCCTGTATACAGACTACGACTATAAGTGACAGAGACTCATCTATAAATATATTCGCATATAGGATGATACCATATAAAATGGAGTTATACCTAAACAAGTAAGGAAATTACAGTCGGGCGTAACCGTCTGTAAGAGGCCCTGTACCAGTTCAGGTCGCCTAACAAACACATTAAATGTTTCCCGAGCTTATGACCAAGCTTATGACCACTTCTCACTCCACGAATAAGTACCTTATAAAACATTTTTTTATGTATGAAAAGAAAACGGGGGTCTTTCAAATTTAATTGCTTATAAAATCGCCATTTATTATCCGATTTTGATGAACTCTTTGGATTTTGGCCTAAAGGGGCGTTATCTCTACACTGGTAATGGGGAAGGGGGGGAAGGGCCAAAATTTTAAAATAAACTTGTAAAATTCCGGAGATATCCTAGTCGAATGCAAAAAACACGAAGTCTCTATCTATTACCGTTTCCGAGATCCTTTCGTTCATACAGACGGACAGACGGACATGGCTATATCGACTCCTCTATCACTCCTGACCATAATGTGGGTAACTTTGGGGGGTCTCCGAACATTATTTCTACCTGTTACATACATTTGCACAAAACCAATAGGCTCTTGTACCTTCGTTACAGGGCCTAAAAATATTCCATTGATATATATGTGAAGCGTCTATAAAAAGTAGTCGTATCAAGACAGAGGCAGACAAAGTGACAAGGTTAGAGCGATTTATCTCGATAGTCTGTTCAAGTATATATACTTTATAGGTTCATTGCTCTAATATGCTGCAAACTTTCTGACAAACCCAAAATACCACATGTCTGTGTATGCCATAAAATAAATTAAAAGCAATTAAAGCACAGCACATTTTTAATGATATTAATTTTTTATCAGTGTAAATGTCTCTTTTTTGTTATTTACAAATATTACTAACCACTTTATTAAATTATTTTTTTTTTTTTTCTTTTGTGCTATTTTTAGCGTCAATTTGTTTATTTTTAATTGACAAATGACACCAAAAGCGATAAGATTATAAATCGTATAGAAAAAAAAACAGAAATAAAAAAAAATTCTAATCAGTTTCTACATGCGTAGGATACTAGCATGCTTAGGTGTCTTCGCTACTATTTGAAGATATGTATTTTGGGCGTACAAATTGTTTTTAAATCTTCACGTATTGCATTAAGCTGGCTGTTAAGAACTTAAATATGCATTTATCATGTGCAAAAAATAGCCAAATTTTATTTCGAATTTAACTTATTTATTTAAATTTAGCTTCAGACTTTATTTTGTTGTTTTTACTTTACGATTTATATCTAAATTGATTGTTTAATAATGCGTAATATCTTCAGCTTCAGTGGCCATGCTTTATTTATTTTTTTTATTAAATTTTAATGCATACATAATATGCGTAAAATTATTTTTTTTCCGACATTTGTTGGCTAATTTATGGCATAAATTTGTAGAAATTTCATTTGAAATAGCGCAGAATTTAGCTTTGGTTGCATAAATGTCACCATTGTGTTGACAATGCGAATAGAGATTCTTTTTGTGGCTATACCCTACATGCAATGTGTGAAGTTGGTTATGTTAGTTTGACAGTAGGTTTATAATGCATTGAAGAAATTATTGGAGAGCATATAAAGTATGTCATAAAGTATTGAACATGAGTACATGTCCGTCTGTCTGGCTACTGAACACTATAAAAGAAAAAGGGGTAGCACAGGGTATTTCAATGAAAAGCACACTCGTTTCTACTGACGAAAAAAGAATATTCAAAATCGGTTAAATATTTGCAACATAAAAAGGCTTAAAAATAATACTTAATTTCTCTCTTTCGCTCTCTTTTTCTTTCTTCTAATTATTTTTGATTTCTCAACTTCTGAATTGAAATTTAAAGTGTATTAAAAATTCGGCTTCATTCAAGTAAAAGTTTTTCCCTGTTTTTTTTTTTAATTCATATTTTTCTTTTTTTTATCATCTCGCTTTTCATATAATCCTTGGCGACAACAAATTGAACAGATTAACGCGCTGCAGTCTTAAAGAGTACTTGAAAGAAGAGTCTCTGCGGAAGCGGTGTGGTCCTTTTTGCTCCTTGTTTTTGATAACTAAACTTTTTTATAACAGTTTTACTTAGCAAATTAGAAAAAGTTAGCGAAGTTTCTACATAAATTATGCAAATAGCTAAATGAAAGACAAGACTTTATAAAAAATTATTGTTGAAAAAAGTACTTAGTATTAGGGTGGAAATGCATTACGTGGGTTATTTGTCAAATTTACATAATCTTTGTTGGATTTGCATCCGGTTTTTTATATATATTCTATAACCAATTGTATTGTGGCTTTAATTTATAACACAGACTTATAATATAGTTTATATAATGCATTTTTTTTAAGGTTAATAAGTGTTTAAAAAGCATTTAATATACTTATTATGTCTTGAAGATAATAGAACGGTGTCTAATTATCATTCAACGAGGAACATAACACTTGGTTTGAGGATATAAAATATAGAGAAAAGGACTATAAATGGGTCAGTTGAACGCCAGTAAAGGTTTGGTTATCAATCCATAACTTTGCACTAAAAATAGTCGGAAAAGATATAACTCGATCAAATATATATATATCTATTCAAAAACTGAAACATAATAAAATATGTGATAAGCTAAATAAATATAAATATAAACATTAATGGGACTATAAGAGTGGAGCAAAGAACTGGACCAACACATAAAAGACATATTCACATATGGATCCAAAATGGAATTTGGTGTTGGAGCTGTGGGATAATGCGTCGAATCACATTTATGTAGCCCGAACTAAAATCCGACTACATACTGAAGAATACTCCAGTAAAATTAACCCGACGTATGCATACTTTGCAAGGAAGATTAAACATATTCGTCGATAGCCAAGCAGCAATAAAAGCCTAGCAGGTGATCTTTCATTTTATTCAGAAATATACTGGCGAATAGGGCAGCAGTTGATGGTCTTAGTACCTCAAAAACAGTGCACATCGTTGCATACACGATAATAAAATGGTCTAACAAACGAAGGATGCGGGTTAACTTAAGAGTAAACAACAAATGTAAAAATCTCCCTACAGATGCTATATAGCAAAATGGAATGGAATCGCCTGGACCTACAGAAACGAAGTGCGCAAATATAGTCGGCATTTGCAGGATATCCAGAATCACAATAATTCAAGAAGATTCAATAAAGTGACTGTAGATCTACATAGTCTAACAGCCGCCCGTGCGAAAAAGTTAAGTATAACCCACTTCCCTCCAGATGTAAACGGGGAATCAACTAAACGTCAGACGTAAGGCGTCCAACCAGTTTCTGGCTTTCCACAGAACTATTTAAGCCTCCAAAGCCTGCATTTTCCGAATCCAGAACGATAGATGGTGCTGCTCTAACGTTGAGATACTTTTGCAGACAATCTAGAAAACTGGTTTAAACCCTTCGATTTGGCCTCATCTGCTGATGTTGATTTCACACTAAACCAACTTCGACATCTCTGCTCTCCAAAATTTAATATACGACCTGTCAAGTACGAAAAAGTTAAAGAGCAAACCAATACACTAAGACGCGGAAAGCCCCAGAGTGCGATGGTATTGACAGTGAATACTCCGTCTGTTCAAGCCGCCTCCTATCTAATTTAACTTCATGATATTTTTGGACGTCATCCATCAATGGGCTGTGCTATACTTACTTAAATGGCCGTCAACCGTGTACCGGTCATGGCCGCGTCTGGCGCCAGTCGTTTTGAATGCCAAGTACGGAGAGATCTCTCTATATCTGGTCATTCCAACGCGTGCTCGGTCGTCCTCTATTTCGGCGTCCACCAATCAAGTTTAGGTCCCCCATGTAAACCATGCATGCTGGAGCTGGAGGAATGAGATGCCCAGCCCAGTGCAGCCGCTGGAATTTTATGCGCTGGACTATGTCAACCTCATCGAATAGCTCGTACAGCTAGCGGTTCATATAGGACCTAAACTCGTCGCCGACTCTAATAGGACCGAAAATTCTGCGAAGAATCTTCCACTCGAAGATTTCCAACGCTGTCTCATCCGATTCAATTACAGTATCAGTGTCTTACAGATCTTGATTTTCGTCTTTCGAAAGAGGGCTGTACTTCTCATTTGCTTGCTCAGCCCAAAAAAGCATCTTTTTGCAAGCATGATTCTTCGTCTGAATTCCAGGCTGACGTTGTTTTTTCTGGTTACACTGAAGTTGAAATTTTCCATCGTCACTGAGCGTCCAAGACGCGATGATGGTTGGTTAAAAGACACCAAGTACTTCGCCATGTCTTCATTCACCGCTAGACCTATGAGCCGAGACTGTTTTTCAGCTAAGGCTAAGCAATATATGCCTGATCAATAAAATGATCATTGCGAAGTCGTGGAGATACCGGATATAACTTTGGGTCACCGCCTTAAAATGTAATATACAACGTGTTCAAAGGTTGCAGAATGGCTAAACTGTGATTAATTTGATATTTCATAAAGAGGCTGCCTAAGAATATCATCAGCTATGCCAACTGCAGCAGTCAACACATTGTGCGAACCTTTATTGTTTCGCATAAATCACATAGAATCCAACATAAAGAATTAATTTATACTATTTTCAAGAAAAAAAGTGACTTAATAGGATATAACCGAATTGTAATATATTAACAATGCCGATAAGAACAGCACTTGCTAACAATATTCACTCCTGCCAATTTGCCAAAATGCCGATATCTGTTGTTACTAGAAATTAATGGCGCCAAAATTTCCACAAAACAATAAAAGCAAGCCGTAATATTAAAGACGACAGCTGTTGGCTGATAAATTTTCGATATACACTATTAAATTGATACGCCTGTTGACATACTAGTTTAATGCAGATACATTGAGATACGCAGATACTTATTGTTAGATACCTGCTAGTATGACATACTACATAGTTTATCTTCGTGTATGCTACAAGCTGTGATAAGCGGGTTTCCCCACAATCCATGACATGCATGCTAACAAATACCAATCAATATCATTTAAGCTATGATTTTACGGCAAACTAGCAGATACTCGTATAAGATACAAATGCGCTGCTTATCGGCTATGGGGTAGATATCAGACAAACAAACGCACCAACATTGATAAACTACGTTTTTACTACTAAATTTACTTAACTAACAAAATATATATATAAATAAATATCAACAAATCGTTATAGGGGAGTAATATGGCAGAGCAGCGTCATGGGATTTTGGCACGTTGACTGCTATCGGCAGGCCAATCGATGTGCGGCAGCCCAATTTCTCAATTTCTCATATGACTTGACTGCCCAAGTGTCAAAGCGTTGCGTATATCATTTGACTGGCAGCATAAACGATATCATTTTTCAAAGCACCCTGCTACTGTGACAGAAATAGAAAGATTTCAAAGGCTAAACAAATAAACAAACAAACAAACAAACGTGGAATGCATGGAGTCATGACCAAATAAAATGTTATTTTAAATCATGGGGCATGCTTCGATGCGATAAGATTAAATTTGTGTCATGCAGCATTATATAGTACATATGTGTAGTTGAAATATTCTATTGAATTATAGTACAATATATCATATCGAAATAGAAATAACTTCGTAAATTGAAAAAAAAAAAAAAAACGTGAAATTCTATAAATTAAAAAAATTTCTTTACTAGTTCGATTAAGTGGAGTATAGCTTGGTATGTGTGCTGCCTTTGAGAGCATAAAATATTTTAAATTTATGCTAATATTTGTAACAGACAAGCTGCACAGCTGAGTTGTTGTAGCTAGTCCATCTAACATCCGTCTATTCGGCAGCCAGCAGTTCCAGCGCTTGGTTGTAATGATTCATAAACTCTGCAGCTTCTGTACGTGAGGCATAGTTGACATAGATAAGTTGCCGTCACTGCACTCGAGCTGTAATTGGTTGGCATATGCATGCTGAAAACTGATTATAAAGGACAAGGGCAAGTGTTGGGCCTATATTATAGCAAATATTTGTTCTTGACCATAACAGAGAGAGAGAGAGAGAGAGAGAGTGTGTAGCACAAAAGACAGTTTTTTAGCAATATATATTGCTTTCCTGAAATTAGGTTCTTCAACTTGTAGAACAGACAGATAGTCCAAACCCTGTCGAATTTTTGCTTAATATCAAGAAAGTCTGTAAATCAATCAATATTGTTTGGTATCGATGTTTTGGTGTGCCATCCTGTTGAACCCTGATAGTTCAACGTGGCATTCTGCATGTCGCGTGATTCTATTCAAAAATATTTCTTCTGGATTTCTGCAATATAACTTCAGCCAAACAGCGGTGGTTAAAAACGTTGCTCTATCACTCTTTACTTTCCGCTTCTCACCAAATGTTGCATCTTTTATGGCGAATGCTGTTTAATGCATTTTGTTGATCTCCATTGGTTAAACACCATTTTTTGAATACGATTCGGATTATGTAGCAATTCAATATGCCCTCCAAGTAGTTTCGTCACAATTAGCCTTCCTTCATACTTTCAAGTTAGTTGTGGGTGCAAATTGTTTTATTGTTTTGTACATGTTTCGATAGACAATCCAACACTATATTCTTATATACATGCAGACGTGCAAACAGGAGGGAAATAGGGCTGTGTTGGCATGTTCAAGGCACAGCTGAGTCATAATTTTGTATGTATTGTGTGATAAGTAAAGCTTCACTGATAGACCTAGGTGATTGGCGCTGAGCTATTGGTTTAATTCCTTCATAAATTACTGAATTATTGGCATCATGGCACAGCCAGTTTTTGTCATAGATGTGCAGAACTTTTCTCTCTACTTCTGAAGAACCTTAATCTGAAGCATCACATTCGTTGTTTGGCATACCAGTTTTCACAAAATATATAATCGAATAATGGAATAAAAGAACATTTGTGAAACATAATACCCTAAAAAATTGTTGTGTGGGGATATCACCATAAATTTACAAGAATATATTGTATTTTAGCAGGCTTGAGGTCCTCTCAAATAAAACTTAGTGTTTTATATTATTCGATATATTTTGATCCTCTTCGAGGATAGTCTTCAATAATTTATTTTTACACGTGAAAAGCGGTTAATCTGTCTCCTTAAGTGTGAAGTTTTATGCTAACTATTCACGCTTAAGAAATAATATATCGAATAATATAAAACACTGAGTTTTATTTGAGTGGACCTCGAGCCTGCTAAACTACAACATAAAATAAAAGGTCGCCAAAAATCGGCAATATTATGGACAAGAATATTTATGTAGAAAAAAAATATACATATTTTCAAGTTAATATAAAAAATTTAAATATATAAAAATGGAGCTCACAATTACCCATCACATGTCTATCGGAACACACTTTGAGCTGGTTGTGACTATATATTGGGTTTATAAGAAAAAACTTAATACTAAAGGGTGAAGGGTATATAAAAAGTAAAGGTTTTTTAAGTCTTGGCGGAATTGAGAAAGGTGTACCAACCGCAATATCAAGTTGTCACAGGATCTCTCCACATTTCCTTATCCACTATTTAGGTTTGGGTTTCTTATGTATAAAGTTCTATGCGCTGGACTATGTCAATCAATTTTATCGAATAGGTCATACAGCTCGTGGTTGATACGGGCACAAAAAACCTTGTCTACTTTATTTATTTATTTATTTTTTTTCTTAATACTTAAAAACAGATGCTATAAAGTAGCTTAAAGAATTGCCCCTAGTTATGGAGCATAATTTGCCAGCTGTAACCTTTTTTCTCAAGTTTCACGCTTCAGCGCCAAAGAGCAAGAACGGAACTTGCAATGTCTTAAAGATTTTATTGTAATATTCCAGGTAATATTTATTAGCAAGCTTAGTTCATCGGCCAGATCTACAGGCAGGCATTACTATTGCTGCTTATTACAGTTTCCAGATGGGCAAAGTTTTCTATAAGTTGAAGTTCTTGGCGCATGCGAGCAGCATCATTTCCTGACGGATGATTTATAGGCATTGGCGAAATCTGTACTCCATGAACTGTTTTAAATAAGAAATAATGCTGCAGAGAAGTTGGCTTGGCTGCGACATACTCTGTTCCTAACATCTTCTAGCGGTTCGATCTTAGCTTATATGCATTATTTTGTTAGGCGTTTTTAGCTGAATGAACAATTTTTCATACAATAATTCAGCATTGCGAATTTCAAGACTATACACCTTATATTCTTCAAGATCTCGATTTTCATATGAACAGCTAGACAGACTGAGGGATGAACGTGTCTATATCGACGGTCATGTCTTTATTGACTCGCATTTTAATGATGATCAAGAATATATATACTTTGTGGAATCTGGCGTGCCTCCTTCTGCCCGAAAGTCGCACTATAGCGCATTAGCCTGCCAGAAGTTTGCTTTCTTATCAAAGTGTTTCATGATTACAAAAGCGTCATCGTGCAAAAATTAATATTCTTCACTAGAATACCAAGCGTACTCAGAGCTTCGAAACACTTTGTTTGTATCGGCGTGTAGAAGCGGCTTTTAAATCGACAAATCGGTGGTTTATATATATTTGTAACATTCTCTGAGCCTCCTAATCCTATCAGTGCATCCGTATATGGCTACAGTTTTTTACACAGTACGCGTGACGAAACGAGCGAAGGGACTTCTTCATATTTTTAGTGTTTCCTGTAAATCTTTAAGACTTCTGTTTATATCTTTGCAGAAAGTAACTCCTGGCGTTAAACCGTTGATTGGACGATTGAATTTTTGATAAAATTTTTTTAAGCTTCATTTTATATAGCATAATCTCTGGATCTTTTCATCAAGCTTACATCTTTCTTCCTAACTTTTCTTTCGCCTTTAGAATTCGATTTTCTTCTCTGCTAACTGCACAGTTTTTTGTTAGGCGATGTTCTTTACTGCAGTTGTATTCAGACACTCCTTCTCATAACAAGAGTTAGTCACTGGTATGGCATAACCTCCTTTGCAGTCAGATAATTAATCTCCACTGCTGGCTTATATCATTATAAGCAGTAGATATTTCCCGGAGCAGTGAGAAGAGTGGTCTGAGAAGGCTTCGACGGTCTGCTATGATTACATAGTTTTCTCTCAAGCTTTCGTTGAGTCTAAAGTCTACCTTGACTGCAACACATTTAATACGATTTATTTTGGTTTATAAACTGTTTTCCTTACAATTTCCTTTGCAATACGTACAAATCTTAAACGAATCTGGATATATGTATACAAGACTACAAGAAGGTAGCTAAGAATACACATAACAAAGCCTGACACTACTGCATATCTACTCAATTTATATTTGTATTTTCAAGAACTGGCATTCGATTAATTTCGATGTCATGTCATTCATTTCAATACGATTTTCATTTGCTCGTGTTGTGTCCATATCGAGTGCAGGTGAGCTTAGCGCCAATGATAACTCGATACTAAATACTTAGTCAGACGCTTGTTGACACTTTGCTGGAATATTATTTGCTATTTGTTTAGTTAGTTCGGGCTAAGTGTTTTACGTACTAAGAACTTGATTTCTTTTTTTTTTTTTAAAGTTTTGCTGTGCTATTTCTGCTGTCACTCTTAAATGCTCGCAGTAGATATTTAGTTGGCTTTATAACGCTTTGCACTTCACTACCCCCTCCACAGTATAATGTCAATGCTAATACATGATTGATTTTATACGATTTTTTGCACTTATATTTGCTCATACTTCATTTAATAAACATTTTGCGATATGAATTAGATTTTCGATACTTTCTGCACTGCGCTTCCATTCAAGCGGCCGACTATCTTTTTCTGTCATTCATGTAGCGTCACATTGAACTATTATATACGAGCAGAGATACTCATATTTACTATTTGTTTCTTAATCAGTCACAGGTTATTTAGTGTTGCTAAAAATAGTCTTTTGACAAGTACGCCAGAGCATGAGATAAGTTTGATTTTTCCACGCCAATTTGTTATAATAAATATTAATAAATTATGGCAAATGAAATTCATTTACGACTGAGTATTTGTATGGAATATTCTTTTTTTTTTAATATATTTTAATTTGGTTAGGCTAGTAGTAAAATGTAATGCAAATAAATTAATAAGAATGATTGATGAACGCAACCGTAAAAGAAGTTTTCCTTAATTTGCTGCTCGTCTTTGTATATATTTTTAATTTGCAAAGGTGTGCTTACTCTCTAAAGAGTGGTAATTAATTTTAATGTTAGTTCAGTCTACACTCTTAACTGTCATTTCCTAAAATTTATTATAGTAAACAAGCTAATTCGGTTGAAATAGTTCTTCAAGTCCTTTTGGCCAACGCAGCGTATACGCAATTTAATTTCTTTTTTCCTTCAAATTGCTCACTTAAAGTCTATGTAAACAAACAATTCCAACTAAAAATAATTTTAATGTCGCAATTAGACAGTTGAAGGTTTGCTTCGAAAGTTTTAAAATGGCAAAATACTTGTATATGGGGGTGGCTACTAATTGATAAATTGTGGGAGACTGTATCAGTTCGAAGCGTGAAAGTGTTGGTAATAATCGCAGAACATCAATTCGGCGCCTTGGACAATAAGTGTAAATTTCAAGAAGCTCTTTATTAAAGAGCGAAGAGAGTTCGTTGATTGGATTTTTGAACATCAGCAAGAGGATACTGGTTCTTCGAGCAAATACATATTAAGAGGTGAAGCACATTTTCACCTACATGGGTTTTTTAATCGCCAAAATTACCATGTTTAGGAATCGAAGAACCCACATTTCATTGTCGAAAAAAATTTGCATCCATAACTGGTTACTGTTGGGTGAAGATTTTATGCTGAAGGCTTTCAGCCGAAATTGGATAACATCGACAGTGCCACATGTCATACAACAATGCATTAATTTCTGAGCCTTATCGTGTACTCACTGGTCATCAGATCTGACACAGGTTATTTATATGTCAACATGCCCACAACCATCACTATTTTCTTTGGAATTTTGGTTGATTAAACTTGCAAAAATCGTATAGTTCATTAGGAACTTCGGAGCCAATATTTCTGTTCGGGAGACTTAATAGGAATAGATTCCATATTCGATTTGTAAAGGTAATTTACTCTTAATATAGATTTTAAATTTTTTTCAAACCTTACTTATTAGGCCCTGTACCGAAGGTACCAGAGCCTATTGGTTTTGTGCAAATGTATGTAACAGGTAGAAATATTGGTCGGAGACCCCCCAAAGTTACCCCCATTATGGTCAGGAGTGATAGAGAAGTCGATATAGACATGTCCGTCTGTCCGTCTGTCCGTCTGTATGAACGAAAGGATCTCGGAAACGATAATAGATAGAGACTTCGTGTTTTTTGCATGCGACTAGGACTGCTCCGGAATTTCACAAGTTTATTTTAAAATCTTGACCCTACCCCCTTCCCCCTAAAATCACCACCAAGGAAAAATATTTCTTCGGCACAAAAAAAAATGAGTATGCCAGTAAAGAGATAACGTCCCTCTTAGTCAAAATCCAAAAAGTTCATCAAAATCGGATAATTAATAACGATTTTATAAGCAATTGAAGTTGAACGACCCCCCTTTTCTTTTCATAAATAAAAAAATGTTTTATAAGGCACTTTTTCGTGCAGTAGAAAGTGGTCATAGGTTTAATCATATGCTCGGGAAACATTTAATGTGTTTGTTAGGAGACCTGAACTGGTACAGGGCCTCTTACAGTCGGTTACGCCTGTTACGTTACTTGTTTACTAGATTTTATCTCGAATTCATTTGAGCTATTCTATCTCGCTGAGTGTTTTCTCGCAGCTATGATTCAACGCTCAATGATTGAATGAAGTAAACAAAGTACGTAAATATTCTGAATCGAATTTCAATATAAAATGGAAAAAAAAACAACAAAAATCGCGGGTTATCAGTAAAAAAAAAATAAAGCAACAAAAATGTGTTGTAAATAATTTATGGCGCACTGGAAGTACCAAAAAAAAGAAGAAGTAATAGCATTAGGCGTGTTACTCGACTATTTTATGCACTGCAAAGCACATATTTTCTCTTGATTTTATATCAATTTGGCTTTTCAAAAACTTTGATACCAAGTGTACAAGAAAATATAATAACAACATTTTTAAGGATAGACAAGGTTTAGAATAGTCAAGGCTTACTGTATGCCTTAACTGTCCTCAATATATATGAAGCAAGTTGGCATACTTGTTTGATGAGTATGTTTCTTAGTTTATGAGCTATCAAAATTTTTTATGCCGACGTACACGTTTAGATGGACTCATCTCGTTGTGTGGATCAACAAGAATTTGTATTTACATATTTTATCAATTGAATAAACTCAAACTACCTTTTTTGTGTAGGGTATAATTATTGTTATGAAAAGAACTAATAAAATTCAATACCATATGATGCAGAAGTCATGACACAGAACTAAAATGTGAAATTGGCAATAAATAAATTTCTATTTCAATTTCTTGGCTGTTTCACCCAAAAAATGCAATTCAATTAAAGATAAGAGGTAGGTTATAAAAAAGGGGAGGGCATACTTTATAGGTACCAACCAAATAGGCTATTCAGTGCTCATGTAGTAAATATTTTTATGACTGTAATTTGTGTTGCTAGAGCAGCAAATATTATTAAATTATATTTTAAGCAGAAAATGTTAATATATGATTTTAATTAAAATGAATTAATATTAAGAGTGTAGAATTAATAGAAACAATATTAATTTCTATATAAGGTGGGTTTGATTTCTAGAAAAAACGAGACACACAAAAAATGTCATAAACTTTATTTTATTTCTTTTTTTGATTTTTCCGACACTGCGCACAATCAATCACTTTGAATGACAAATCTGTAAATTGTTGTTGAGTAGAAGGAATAAAGATTTTTCCTTGCAGCAAATGCTGCAGCGTCTGATGACAATTATTTATTAAGATTTATTAAGTGTGAATTATTAAACGAAAGTGAAAAAGCATGTGCTTGACGCGTGATGCAGCAAGTAAATTGAATTATTTGTACTGTTGCGAATTTGTAAGTTGTAGAAATTTGCGAAATTTTGAAGAAGAACTATTAATCAAAGCCATATTCTACTCTTTTTTTTGGTTTCTTTATTCGGACGCGAAGTTTTTATAGCAAGGAGTGAAACTTTTAGACAATAACCATTCACACAATATATATAAGTGGGTATAAGTGGGAAAAAACAAAACTGAAAAATTATAAAATTTTTTAAGTTTATTTTATATGAGCTATTATATATAACAGGCACAAACAGAAGGTGCATCAGACCAATTATTAGTCAAGTCGACATAGAAATGTACGTCTGTATGAGAGAAAAAAGATCTTGCAGGCCATAAAAGATAAAGCCTTCATTTATCATAAATAGATTCTCCTATTCTCTCTTCATATAGATCATATTACGCTGGCTGACCTCTAGGTTTAGGTTAGACATTAACCAGTAGGTGTATTGTGAAGCCGATTATGTAGGTATTATGTGCTTATATAGTTCTTCTGAATACCTGCGTGTTTGGTGAATGCCAGTAACTGGTTGGGCGTTTTACTTGCCTTTACTTCTACTGACGCGAGCCAGACTCTGTCAAGATATTTTAAACTTGCTGTAGCGATGAGGTGTTGAAGAATTTCAGTAAGTCGTGGTTATATTTGAATTACTGTCGGTTATACATACCTTCTCGACAAGGGCGGCTGTTTGACAACGGCCTTTAAACTGCATATAAACTATATATAATATCTTATATACTATATATATAAATCTGCGGATTATTTTTTGGAGCTGCTAAAAAAATTATGATTCTGAATATCCTTTTAAGTTAGCCAGACTCTTTCTTTTAATAGACCGTCTGCCATTTCTCTACAGAAAATCTCGCTCATGTGCACCGATTTTGAGCTACTAAGAGCCTACAACTGCTTCACCATTCGCCAGTACATGGAAAAGATAGAAGGTCATAAGCAAGGCTTTTATTACTGCTTGACTGTCGACAAATGTGTTTATTTTTTCTTGAAAAGTATAGATTGGTTGTGCTCCTTCTGCTGCTTCCTCCAGGCATATGCTGTTTGTAAGATATACCGAGATATCGCAGGACGCACATATACCACAGCTTCAACTCCTACATTCATTTTGTGTTCATATGTGGATATGACTATGAACGCTGGTCCAGTTCTTAGCGTCATTTTTCTGGTCCCAGTGATGTTGCTTTTTGTGCGAACCAAGTTATATGCTATAGAGGCGAACAGGGGCGCTTATATGTCCTGAGAGACGTTAGCATTGTTACCATTGTTCTTTTTAATTGCTATTTTTTTCTTCAATTGAATAGTATAAAAATAAACCCCAAACCTTCTATAAGTATTAACTCCATAGAAAAATGCGCCACTATAAGAAATGGATCTCCATACGAAGCTACCACATCGGCTTGTTAAATAATAATTAAGTGCATAAAGAAGTTTGTCATATAAAATCCGTTAAGTGGGAGTGCTGCACCGATAAAGATATTTTATCTGCTAAGCGCAAAACTAAGGCACTTAACCGCTGCACATACCATATTTTTTCTTAATATACACTCTTACTTACTCGTCTATTTTTCATCTACTATATTTCCACCTCTATACTTACTCTAGAATATACTCAGATAGACCCAACTTGACCCCTTACAGCGCTTGTCAATTTTAAACAAGTTGGAGATACAACTAACATAGACCTTAGCCTAGTTCTATTTTTGAACAATCTATATTATGAAGTCCTTTTTTGCGTTATTGAACGACAGACTGACGGCCAGATTGCCAAGTCTCTATTTACATAAAAAGTGCAGTGTATAAAACGGCAAAAGATTCTGCATAACTCATGCCGAAACTATTATTTATAGCGTCATACTCGATGCTATTAAAGCTATTTAAGCACGTCTCTGATTTATAGTAGCCAAAAAACACATTCTTGAACTGAATTCCAAATTTGTATACGTGTCTGTCTGCAACTAAAAAGTGTCACACAATTTATGGCGCTGAAAAGACAAATTTGAGCGTAAGGTAGAACGCCTAAATACACTCACAGAGTAAACCAAAAGTACAAATAGACATTACCACACATGTGTACGAAGCAAAGCCTGTGTTTTAGGTAAGTAAATATGCTCATAAGCAGCCATTTAAAGGATTAACAATCAATCAATCGATCGATCAATTGAAACTTAAACCGTGCAAACAAATGCTTTTTGCTTTTGGGCCATAGAAAGAAATTACATAAGATTACACACATCCTTGTAAGTTTAAAAAGGAATAGAACGGAAAAAATAGTTAAAGAAATTGTATTATTTTTTTTTTTTTTTTGCAAACTCTTGCGTTTATGTTGCGCGGCACTTTGAAACATAAGAGTCGAGTAGCAACAAACACTTATGAACAAATGTTCTGGCAAGTTTGTACAGCAAAGATTTGTGATTCGGGCCACGAATATCATTGTCTGTCATGCCATTACCACAAAGTGCAGTCAGTGGAAGTTGTGGGAAATAAGATAAGCTTATAATATTAGTTAGATAAATTTTTATAAATATATAAATACGTCTGTGGATTGTTGATTTCCCAAATTGATTAAGCTAAAACTTACAGACCACCATCAGACACACCAAACGCATAAAAATTGTTCTGCAGACTGTTATGATACTCATATGAAATATGTTAAAACTAACTGAGAATTACAAAGTGACTAGATAAAACATAACCACATCTAATCACACACCCAGCTAATCACCCCACCTCAACAAGCACAAACGGTAACGAGTTTGCCTTACTTTTCAATTGACTGAAAAGCAGCAGGGTGACTTCAATGCTAAGCACAAGTTGTGGGGTAGGCTTAGAGGTGAAAAAAGAGGTAAGGAACTAACTGATTACATTCTGTCCTTTATTGGTAATATTCTGGCAAAAAGAGTTCCAGTCAGATACCCTTTCTGTGCAAACAACGAGCCAGGATATCTTGACTTTGGGGTATACTAAGTCTTCCTCACTGGAACTTAACTAACATCACGTTTGATGCAGCAGCCATGACTAATCCTTCATCCATGAAGCCTGTAGGTCCCAGTTCAAACAGAAGTCCTTTTTAAACGTGATATAGACTTCGCATTTGACCTTTTCACCTGGAAAGTATATAAAGCAGCAGCAAAATCTCGTCAGGTTAAAACCAAACAATCAAATCATGATCGTAATAACCTCTGAACTACGCGCTCTCTTAAGTTAAAAAAGCCGATTAAGAAGTTTATACTTACCTTTGGATAAGACAGAATGGCTAAAGGCTGCCTCTGAACTTAGAGAAATTGTTCAGAAACAGCGTTCGAATTTCTTCGACAATATGTTGGAAATAAGAACACAGACAAAGATGCAACTATTTTGTTATGGAAGGCAACCTGAAGAGCCAAGTGTCAACCTTTACATCGGGCTCTATTGCTAAATCGTAGTGGCAGAGGGTGTCGTTCTGACAATTTGGTGATCGCTTCAAGTTATTCAACCTTGCGTCAGCCAATTAAGCCAATGAAGCAATGAATTTCTATTGCAGATAAATCTATAAGAGTAAAGCAGCGATGATAGTCAAGCCGCAGCTATCCTATTTCCAGCACAAATCTCTCAGGATGACTAAAATTCAAATGGATGCCATCCAAGATCCCACCAACAGGGGAAGCTCAATATTTCCGCATTATAATTTTCCGTGCAATTTCCTTGATCTGCAGTCGACTATGAGAATCTTTTCAGTAAGCTGAAAAGCAGTTCTTGATAGACGGGAATTTTAATATAAAACATCATTTCTGTGGGAACTACAGAGAGGATGTGAGAAGCAAAAGAATATAAGAATATACTAAATTCTTTAGCACAAATTTTGGCCACTGGGCATAGCACGTTTATCCCTTTCTATTTTTTTTTTTTTTTTGCCTTAAATGGGCTGAGATCTGTCAAACTAATGATCAAACTGGAGTTTTAATTATTCACAGACCAACTCCCCTTATTAGTGGATCTAGAAAGCATACCACAGTTCAACGACTGCTACCATCACTAGATCTGAACATAGAGATTCTATAGGCTGAGGATATAGATGGTCAAGTACTTTTTTCTCAACAATGTGCACGGCTGAGAAAAGTCTCCAGTCTGAAGAACTTTTTGCCAAAAGCCATGTCTGCCAAAATAGTACTTTTTCTGGTTCTATTTGATTACAAAGCAATAAAATAGAAGGAGAGAGCAATCATTCTCGAAGGTTTTAAGGCGAAGGTGTACCTGTGACGAAATGTGGCACGATGGTCTCCTGTACAAACCAAAAAGTCTGTTGCAAACCCAATTGTATGCACTATGCAGAGCTATCTGTAGAATAGAAACTTTTCTGTTCTTATGCATGGAATTGAATCGACTGTTAAAGTCAACCGAACTGGAGTACCTCAAAGAAGTGGTCTTTTTAATACCGATGTATAACTCACAGGATCTAATATTATCCACATTTATCGACAATTTAGCCGTCCTGTCAGAGACATATGCATCTAGAATGCAATTGATGCATTGCAATTGCATTTGCATGATTTCGGAAAATGGACAATAAAATGAAAAAAAGGTATCAAAAAGGAACACTTCTCCCCTACATACTTTCACATTTTTATATCATTTTCTTCGTTTTATTGAAATATGCAAATGAGAGGCACTCACATGCTTCGCTTGTATGAATGCCCGTGCGACTTCCTTCAAGATCAGCTGCTGAGCCACTGTTCCGGTCACAAATACCTTGGCGTCTACCTACACAGACAACTCACATTCAGTAAGGAGAAAACCGCCTCATCATGACGAGACGGCTACAGGCGTTTCTGGTTTTTGTGTGAAAAAAAATTTGGTTCTAGTTTAGAAGAATTTGAAGTATCTTAATGTCAATAAAATATTCCGCTCGAATTCAGATAGGAATAAATGTCCCAATGAAATTTTAAGGTTCAATGGACGTACAGGGTATTTCGAAGTTGAGCACACTCTATATACACGTTTACCAATATACAAAACTAATGAGATGTGCTGGACTTTAAACATGTATGTTATATGATCTCCATATCATATCGAATTCAGAGATTTATATTAATTATTTGCCTAGCTTGATTTTACGAGCACAACATTCTATTAACTGATATATTAATTACTTAAATGTTTTTGTAAAAATTTCGCGCTGACATAGCTGACAGACGTAATGAGTCACAATTGTTGAATGAGTCAATCATTCTCAATGTAGTAGAAAACTCGTTGCAAACTGAGCACGTAGGCCACCCGCCAGTTTAAAATTTGCAAAACACTAACGCTACTCAAACTGTTTGTATTGCCAACGCTTTTCAAACCTATGACATGTGCCACTCAAACTTCACAGTCAATGCAATATATATAATTGAATGTTTGTCTGTTTGTCCTTTGCGGTTCATTGTTATTGTCAGCTTATTCCAAGCCGTAAAAAAGTATTGCACTTCTATTTTAGCAGTGACAAGCGTTAACAAGAAGAGAAGAGCATTTCTGTTGCATATTTTATGTTGTTTAGGAACTTTCTTCTTTTTGAAATCTTATATGACGTTTATTCTATCTGTTTGGAATAACTTTGAAACCTTTTAAACTGAGCTTTGTTAATTAGCGACAAATTCTTTTACTTATGCTTTTTGTCGCTTTGTGTCTTTTCGCTCTTAAGCCTTATATCTTATTTTCTGCCTACCTCAAAAATTTCAAGCAGATGTTTCGCTAAACAAGTTTCTCTTCAATAAAATCTACCGATTTCAACAATCAAAGATGGATTCATATTGTCAATCAAATAAATAAAACTTTATGACTTTTCACTACGTAAATAATGTCAGAAGGTAAACATAAACCAAATATTTCAGTGCCAAGTTGTGCCAAATATTGCAGATTGCAGCATTTGGAAATACAGCTGAGTCGCAATGTTGGCTACAAACTTAATCCGTCTGCCAAAAATTGTGCTACAAACTTTTTGAAGCATTGAGCATAAAAATAAATGTTTCGATAAAGAACTTGTTTTTCATGTTTTATATATTTGAGCATTTGCCAAAAGTTCGTCCTAAGCCGCGCTAAGCGATTTAAATTTGATATGAAGTAGCCTGCCTCAAGGCGTATAGAAAGTATGAAAATATTCAAATTTTGGCGACAAAAGCGAGATTCTTTTATCGCTTATGACCTGGCACGACTGACTTAAACAGCTGCAATAAGCACACAGGTCGACACGTAGCTACATAATTAAGGATAAAGTTATCAACTTGTTAAAAAAATGTATATGCATAACTACTAAACGGGAGATATACATATATATTAAAATGACTATCTCGCTCAGCACTTTACATAAATGTTTGCCGCAATTTACCAGAAAAATGCATCAACTAATTGCTTTGTGCATTTGAACTATTTAAATTAAACACTTCACCAGAATTTTTCCAAATTAAAAAAAAAAAAACATTTTTTTGCTGACATTTTAAAAAAGGTTTCATACAATTTTTTAAATTAAATTAAATTTAATAAAATTTTTGTTAAGGTTGCATTTTGGCTGCATATAAAAAAGCTTAAATTCTGCCAATAAATTGTGCATTTTATGCTGCAAAATGGCGCTGCATTGTTGACTACATTGCACTAGCTGCATCCAAGTCTTAAATAGCATAAAAGAAACATAATTTAATGGTCTTTCTTTTTATTTCGATGCTTTGCAAGGCCACACTTTTGCCGGAAGTTGCACATTCCTGCTATTGATCGCCTTTCATGACAGCCACAAAGTGTCAGGCATTGTTGGCGCACAATGCCACTTGACAGAAGGTCTATGTGATCCCATGTGCTCTATAATACAATATGTTCATTAGTAGTACATACACGTCCAGAACAGCCCATGCGAAGGTATCAACATCATGTCAAACTGTGGCAATTCGCTGGCATTGTCCGTTGTACAGCAAATAGTACTCCACATAATTGCCTCCGGCAACGGAAGTACAAGTGAGTGCAAGTGAATTTAAGTGTATTGAGGCAGCATTGTGCAATCTGTCAATAAATACAAGTAAAATGGAATGGTATGGCATGACAAGATCTTATTGCAATATTAGCTATCGTTTGCCTTTGGCATTTTAAAATTACTTTAGTGGTTTCACCTGCTACCTAATAAGCACTTTATTAGATTTAATCAGCAGGTGTAAAGTATATATTTATTGCAAGTCTTTTAATTAAAATTAACTAAAGCATCACCGCATATTTAAGAATAGAAAAGTATATTAGGTAAGTAATATAAGGAGACAAATTGCTTCAATAATTGCTAGCTGACAGCTTCAATAGTTGTATGAAGCTTAAAAAAGATATTCAGAAGTGGTTTCTGCTTGAAGTATCTTAAGAGTTCTTGTATTACTTCATTGCAGCTATTTTGCTCAATATAGAATGATTTGAAAGCTGCTTCTAAAGTATCAATTTACATGCACTGCATAGAAACTATTTGTAGAAGAATGTATTGGGTTTGTTCAAGTGTTAAAATGCATTCAACATGTCGAAGAAAGCATCTTTCCTTATTCGTCCGTCTGTCTGTGCATCTGTAAGTTTGTCTGAGCGAAAACTTCGTATGAAGCCAAATTTGTACTTAATATTTTAAGATATTGATTTTGAGTATATTCCAATGCTGAACAATGTGGCCACTAGAAAGTATCGCTCCCAAAGAAAACTTTTGATTCTATTAAATTAAATCCATTTCATGTAGTTAGTTAAAAAAAGGAAGTAACAATTTTTAAGTAAATCTTCTTTAGACCCGATAGGGAAGTCGGCTCAATGAAATCGCGCAACGCGACGAAAATGGGGACGGCTTTGGTATGGAAGAATCATAGAAAATCGTAGTTCGTATGGTTGCCAAATTCATAACTTCTAAACTAATGAAAATATTTTGAAAATTCCAATAGTATTTAAAAGCTAACTCTTATATTTTTAGTTCTTGTACAGGGTGCTTTAAAATATATGGTTTTGATTTCAATTCCATTCGCGATCTCATGTCTCTTAGAGTTGAAATTAATGGATCTGAAGAGGCTATCAACATATTGCTAAGGTTCACATTTTGTCTATTTCGTAAAATCTTGCATATATGTGTCTATATTTCTTGTAATCTTTGGACATCTGCCGATAACTCACCTATTTGTAGGCATTGGCATTCAATAAATTTTTACGATGAGCCAAAATTGTAAGTTCTGGCCAATAAGTTTCTTCTTAAAATAAATCTTTTGAGCCAACAGTTCAACAGTTTCTGAGGCATATAAGCCAAATTTTGCACCATTGACCATTACCTTACAATTTGAAACATTAATCACCCAAAGTTTTTTTTTTAATTTAATTATCGACTTTAGTAATGCTCCTCAAATAATGCCCGAGACATATTCCATCGTTGCTATTTTCGTATTCATACTTTGTAGAAACTAGCATCAAGATATCCTACATAAATCGAATTATGATTTGGAGAGAAGAAGAACTCAATGTTAAATTTAATGTGTTTCCTGTCCTTGATTTTACGAATATCATTTATTTCCTATTTGATATTTAATATCGCTTTACAAAGATTGCTTTCAATTTGGAGGCTGAGAATTTTTACAATATTCTGAGAGCTCACATGTTAGTCGTAAGGAAACATGGGATGACATAAATATATTCGTATCTAAAATAGTTTCGTCCCTCATAAATATTTTTTGCTCTGTCCGGATGATCCATCTGACCCGGATGATCCATTACATCGCCACTTACTAATCAATGGTAGGCTTTCAGGAAGTAAATGTATTTTCTCTTCAGTTAAATACTCTATGAGATGTCGCGCACAAAGTTGAATCCAAATAGGTTTTCATTAAATTTCAATAATTTAAGATGAAATTGGATAAAATGTACATTTCTATCTTTTGCATAAACCTAAAAAAGAAAAGTCAAAAGACGTCAGATTGCAAGTTCTCGGCAGATTTCGCATCTAGAAACTTCTCGCCAAAATCTGTTGTGTTTTGTGTATATCTTGTGGCGCCATCTTGTTCAAACCATTCTAACCATCTTAATTAAAATTTTCATCATACAAACATAACGCTTCGTCAACCCAAATTACGCAAGAGCGACCCAAAATATGTACTTAAATCGGAAAATTGTAGAACAAATTGTTAGTGTGGAGATGTGTACAGATCCCAAGAAAAAAAAATTTTTTTTCTTCAAAACCGCGTTCAGAATTTACAATTGGGTTCCTTAGTTTTTTTGTAACCTCAATATATCGTTTTTTATGCCATTTTCATACTAAAAAAGTAAGTTTTTTGAGGTTAGAAAACAAATGAGGAACCTATTTCTACATTTCTACAAAGGTTCATATTGAAATATATATCCCATATCATTTTATGTTTCAAATAAAGTTCATTAGCCACAGTACGGTGTATCTCGCAGTCGTGTAGACTCAATAATTTTCTTCAAAGAGAAAATTGTTAAAAAGCCGGAACAGCTATCGTTTGCAATTGTTTGATTTTGTCTTGATTTCATTTTGAAGAATACATAAAAAAAACCACAGCATGTCTCGCCATACATTTTATCTTTTTTTTTTTTTTCAATGAAAAGAAAATTTTTCGGAAGGCAGCTTTAAATGCATCTATTATACTCAGAAGTGTGAAGACAAAGAATTGAAATCATTGCTCTTTGTGGACCATTGGCAAACGCTTTAGGAGTTGTCTGAATCATTGGGCCAACGCTTTAAAGCCATGGAATTGATTCAAAACCAAGAAAAATGGGTACTTCACGATTACCAAAAAAATGAATTATTTTTTGCATCGCATTGTGACTGGCGACGAAAAGTGGAGCCCTGACGACGATGTTTTTGGTGAGACCAGCGCGGCGTGATCTACTATGAGCAGGTCAAATCGAATGAAACGATCACAAGGGAACACCATCGGACTCAAATCATGAGCTTGAGCCGCGCACTAAAGCAAAAACAGTCGGAGTATGAAGCAAGACACAACACGAGATTTTGCAGCATGACAACACTCGGTCACATTTTTGCAAAAACTGTCACGACCTACCTGAAAAGCTGAAATAGGAAATCCAACCCCAGCCGTCGTACTCTTTTGAATACTATTAATTTCGGACGATGACACATGGCCTGTCCCATGGTTGATGATTGGATATTAATCTCGGAAAATTTCTCTAACTACTGGAAAAGCTCCCAAATTCAATTTGTCCGGACAAACAAAAAGACAGAAAGGCTATTAAAAAAAAAAAAAAATTGAGGAAGTAGATATGAAATTGGAGCAATCTTCAATTTTCCTCACAATGCAAAATGCTTTATTGTTGATATTAATTCAAATAACTGCAAGCTTCCACAAAAAGGTTTTTAAAAATTGTGCAATATTATCAACGCAGCTTTCAGACTTCGGCAAGTCCCGATTCATTAGAAATGGCAGCCTCATGATAACTAAGTCCAAACGAAGCAGTATTGGGAAGTCTAAACTCTTTAAAAAAATTCTTTTGGAATCCATAATGAAAACAAATGAATAACAAAATTTTTTAGCATCAGTTTGGCATTAGAAAAAACGGTTCAATTCACAGGATCTACAAGGCAATTGAGCAAGCACTGGTAGTATGTAACACTGTATCTTGGTATGACACTAGACAGAAAGCTACACTGTGAAGAACAGAAGGAGCTGGATTTAAAAAATCAACAACAACTTTATTGGCTTTTAAATAATATAATCTCTGATTAAGATTTGATTATATATACTAAAAAGATATAATTATGATTATGTAATACAAATAAAACTTACATATATTGCAAAGCAGTTCCAGTTTTTAAAATAACTTTCGTAGCTAACAAACTACTATATTAGGCTTCTCCTTTAATTATTTCACTTTAAAATTTTTAATGCATTTTAATATTTGTTTACACTTTCAATTATGTATAATATTTATATTCTAAAACACACAGGAAAAATCACCGAATTCATAAAAAAATATATAAAACGAATCACAATTTGTCTGCAATTTTTACGCGTTATATCAGCAACAACAAAAAAAAAATCATTGATAGGCTATAAATATTTCGTTGGATAAAGATCAACAACGACGCGGCAGTTAAATAATAAACAATAACAGCCAATTGTCTTTGATATCACATAAAAATAAAATCTTTTTCAATTTTTGTTTAACTATTTCCCGACGTTAAGCGCGCGCGTATCTTTTAGTTAGACTTGACGTTCTCAACTTCAAAACGCAAACTGTTTTCTTTTGGCATACGGCGTTGAGTTGTGCCGGTTGCCTATTTCTGCTATTTTGTTTCAATTCTTCAGCAGTTGAATGCGACCAACGAACGAAAAGCTTTCAACAACACCAGACACTTCAAAATATCAACAATTGGAATTGGTTGTTGCTTGAGGTCTTTTGGCTCGAACAAGCGCATGCGACTCTGATAAGATAAAAATTCGCAAAACATTTTGCAATCGAAATGTTAATAACAGCAGCAAATGCTGTTAAGTTGTAGGTTTTAGAATGACTGTTAAATTTTAGCAGAACTGTCAAACTAAACCTCGTATAGGGGTGTGTGTGTGTGTGTCATGTATATATAATTTATTGTAGATTAGACACTTAGTAACGCCCTTCCACGCTAGTTTGTCTATTAATATTAAATAATAGACATAACGTATACGCCCAGTGCTCGCGTTTAATTGTATATTCGGCGAATGCAATTAGAATTTACAATTTTAAAGCGCCCGCATTTTCAAGTTTTACTGAAAATTGCCATTTTATATATATTTGTGGTTAGTTGGCACGTTCGCTAAATTGATTTTGAATAAATCGCTGCATTTTATTAACAAAAATTTACCAAATACTCAAGCGTATTAAATTCAATTTATTAAATTAAATAAATACCAAAATAAAATTTTAAAAATGTCAGTTTTACTCTGGGTAAACGTGTGGAAATATATTTCGAGTGTTGAAAAATAATAAATACGATACATTGTATGTTTATTTAGCAGAAAATTGCCTTGAATGCATTCGTCCATAAATTTGATTTGATTCATAATGTGTGAAGTTTGTGAAATTCTGGAGAAGAAACTTTGAATTACATTAATAAAGTTTATCTCTTTTTTTTATTTATTCTTATTTTTTTATATTGCTTACTGTTAATAATAACTTATACTATAGCAAGATCCAATATTTCAACAATATATGTACAAATGTACAAATGGCAAGCGAAGGATTATATTGTTCTGTTTGCCAAATCGGTTGGATGAACTCTCTGGAGCCTCCTTCTCGCCCTTACTTCGTGAATATGTCTCCTTCTTAGGAGCCTTCGTGCCAGCTGGTTCGGATGACTTGCAAGCTTGACCAGATATGCAGCAGCTTGGCGGTTGATAACATCTTCCGACCCTCGGTATCTGGAGTTCTTTTTCAATATCTCTGTTGCGTATGTACCATGCAGCACCAGACATTCTTCGCAAAATTTGAGACTGCACTATTCGTATTTTATTGAGGTTGAATACCATATCTCCACATGGGTGCCAGAATAACTTCATTGATGCTCCTCTTGTTGGTAAGCGACATATTATTCCTGGCAATAAGGAGCCAAGCCAAACTGATTGCCTTTGCCTTGAAGTGCCTAGCTACTAGTATACTTATGTGGCGCTGGAAAGTTAGACGCTTGTCCAGAATGACGCCAAGATACTTGTGACCATCCTTCTGGCCTAAGATCTCTCCATGTAAGAATACGCCAGGAGATGTGTCTTTTCTAAGTGTGTATATGACTGATACATACTTGTCGGGGTTTATAGAGATTTTCCATCTACAGACCCAGTTCTCAAATCTTTTTAAATACATCTGAAGGGATCTGTACCAGTTTCGACGCATTTGTCCCCGGCCCGAACTATAGTGTCATCTACAAAGGTAGCAACAAGTAAATTGCTGGGATCCGCGATTGGTATGTTGTCTGCTGGGGGCATGTCCTGCGTATACAGGCTGGAAAGAGTTGGCCCTAACACGCTACCCTGAGGTACACCAGCTCTGACACTCTTTACTTGAGAGTACAGGCCGTCCAGAACAACTTTGAAAGAGCGCTTGTGAAGGAAGCTTTTGAGAATTCCTTTAAGCTTATGCAGGAGTCCTGCATGCCACACTCTGTCACACTGATATTCAGAATCCTTCTCAGAATGCACCTCTCCAATATTTTGTCAAATACTGGAAGAAGGCTTATCGGACGATACGAGTCCAGTTCATCAGCTGGCTTCCCAGTTTTGTGCAGCATGATGATGTTGGCATTCTTCCAGGCGCCTGGGAAGTGCCCGAGTCGAAAAGCAGAATAAGCACGAGGAATAGCAAAGCTCTGTGAGGGAGCAATTTGACGGAGCGATTATCAAACTGTTTCTCGCCTGAAGCCTTGTTATTGCGAAGAGCCTTGAACTCCTTTTCCACTTCCATGAGGGTGATAGGAAAACAGGAAGGGCCATCTGCTAGAGATTCAGCCACTAGCTGTTCTCTTCTTGGCGACGCTGTATCGAACGGCTGGAATCTCTTCGCCAAAATTTTCGCAAACGCTTCGGCTCTGTCCAATAGCTATCGGGGTTTCGAACTGGAAACTTCGGTGCAACTTGCCTCTTGAATCTCCTCGTAAGCTTCCAGAGCGCAAACTTTGAGCTTTCATCGGAAGAAGTCTGTGGCTAGTATCTTTCTCACTCTGTTAGAGATTCTACCGTACATTCTATCTATCGCTGGGTCATTAGTTTTGATGAACTCGCGTCTGAGGCGCTTCTTGAACGTCAGGACACATACTGCTTCCGGAGAGAGAGAGCAATGGAGTTTTAAGCGCTGTACTATGTCAAATTCATCTAATCCAAAAATCTTACAAAGAATCTTTATCTCGAAAACTTGCAACGTTTTTTCATCTGATTTAAACTTTTTTCAAACTACAGCAGGTTGATTGGTGCATACTTTTAGGGTTGCTTTGCAAAAACGAAAGCCTTAAAGAATGCATCGTTCCTTAATATAAGAAATCTGAATTTCATCCTCAGTTTTTTTTTTTTTGGGTTTTTTTTTCTGCGACGCATCCAACTTGAAACCTTCTAAACGGCTCCAACGATTTTCCTTCTATTTATGTAAATAAACTTGTTGCATTTGACATTTACACAAACAGTTGCTTGTGTTTGTGTTTGCCTAAAGCTTTTTCAGCCACTTGCCTTCGGAGATTTGACATGTGCTGACGGTAGAGCATATAAAAAAAATGGACAAAAATGCATTTGCCGTAACATCATTCAAGCAATATGGTGCGTTCTAACATGATAGTATCGAACAGGAAATTCAACGAAGGATATAAATACACACCAAATATGTATGACTACACAAAGATAGAATCGTATGCATATGCGTTTTGCAAAATGTTTCTAAATAAAATGGAAAAATGATTACATTTCATAAGTTTGAAACATAAATACATTTTTATACCCTGCCATGGAGAATCAATGGTATACTAAGTGTATATAAATGTTTGTATTATTAAATATTCTTGATCAATACAAAAATTTGGTATATCCATCTCGCGTTTCCAGAGTACATTTACTAAAAACCTTGTAGCTGTATATCTGTGCATAAGAAAAACAAATGCCGCTGTCGATTGTTTTCGACTTCGAGATACCCAGTACCACTGTTGTACCTACAATTTGTACTAAGCATATATTTTATTCTGGATCTGTGTAGGATATTTTATATCAATTAGTATAAGATGGAACAAGATTTTCGTTTCAAGCTAAACTAAACCACAAAAATCCAATGGACCGATATGAACCAATATGGAATAATTGTATTAAAGAAAGTGTTCGGCTTGGACCTATATAGAATTGAGAAGATATTTAATAAACTCCTCGGTACAAACACAAAACCAAGGCTGGTTTCGCATTGCTATTGTGCTGAGTTAAATTGCCGTGAGCTTGATGCCATTAACGAACGAAAATGTTTACGTTGGACTTATGTACAATATACATCCACCAAGACAGAGATCATGAAGTTTATGAGCCAGGCTAGGTCTGGTTTCTCTGAACTTAGGCGTGGGTTTCAAGTTGTGAGTGACAAGTTTCAGAAACATGAAAAGTCATTAAATGATAATAAATATCCACATACTTCGCTTAAAAGAAAGAAGACAAGTTCTCCCAAAATGAACGAGAAGTCATTGATGGTGCCAATTTGACACTATGAAGACTAAGGCTTACTTCAACTTGCAACCTTCAATAAGTTCTATCAGTAACCCTTAATGATACCTCGACTAATTCTCCTACTGCACCATCTTCTCAAAGGCAACGTGAATCCAATGCAAATAGTTGACAGTTGTTGCATCCCGTAATTCTATGTTTGTATCACGTCTGTCTTTAGAAATGACTGCAGACAATATTAAATTTTATATAAATTCTGCACTTCTTTTTTTTTTTTGTAATTGCGCCCGCTTGGATGATGTGAATATGTTACAGCCGGTCAACTGGGTTCCCAAACAAAAATTCCTCCACCGGGTCTGAGTGACCGCAGCTTTTCTTTTATGGTTTTAAGTAACTTTATATAAATACATATAAAGTTACTTCAAACCATAATAGGAAATATGCGACTGTTTGTTGTGTACTAGGTAGGGTAATAAGTAACCTATTTGGGAAAGAAAAAAAGCTTTTTTTTTTATTTATTCAATCCCTTTTTTGGAAGATAACCCTTGCAGATCGATACACTCCAGCGATTTTCCAACTTTTTAATCCTGTTCGAAAATTAATTTCCCGTAAGGTCTGCAAAATACTCCTCCGCGGCGTCGATGATCTTCTCGCGCGAGCTAATTTTTTTTTTATTAATGAGCCATCTTTTGAGGTTTTGAAAGAGATAATAGCCCGACGAAGCCAAATCAGGCGAGTAAGGTGTATGAGAAAGCAATTGGTTTTAACCACGGTTGCCATGTTCTTGTGTGCCGACTTATGGTCTTGCAAAAACCAAATTTTTTTCACTTCATGTGAGGCCGTTTCGCAGCAATTTCGGCTTTCAATTGCTCCAATAATGTGCAAAAATACTCGCTGTTAATTTCCACGAAGACTATACCATGACAATCCAAAAGGCCAAGACATTTCAGACCCATTGAGCCTCCCTCGGCCGTTTCGGAGCACTCGTGCCGGCTTCAGTTCATTGCCGGGCACTCATTCTGTTCTCTGGCTTGTAATAATGGATCCAGGTTTCATCAACAGTTACTAAATGATGCCACCCGATTCCGCCTCAGCATTACTAAACACTCTTTCGAAGTGCGCTTGCGTTTGTATTTCTGGTTCGAAGTCAGCATGCGCGGCACGCAGTGGCAGGATAATTTTGACATTTTTTAGGCCCTGTACCGAAGGTACCAGAGCCTATTGGTTTTGTGCAAATGTATGTAACAGGTAGAAATAATGGACGGAGACCCCCCAAAGTTACCCACATTATGGTCAGGAGTGATAGAGGAGTCGATATAGCCATGTCCGTCTGTCCGTCCGTCCGTCTGTATGAACGAAAGGATCTCGGAAACGGTAATAGATAGAGGCTTCGTGTTTTTTGCATTCGACTAGAACTGCTCCGGAATTTTACAAGTTTATTTTAAAATTTTTCCCCTCCCCCCTTCCCCATAAAATCACCCCCAAGGCTAAAAATTTCTTCGGCACAAAAAAAAATGAGTATACCAGTATAAAGATAACGCCTCTCTTAGCCAAAATCCAAAAAGTTCATCAAAATCGGATAATAAATGACGATTTTATAAGCAATTGAATTTGACTAACCCCCCTTTTCTTTTCATTCATATTTGCGAAGTGAGAAGTGTTCATGCGTTTGGTCATAAGCTCGGGAAACATTTAATGTGTTTGTTAGGCGAGCTGAACTGGTACAGGGCCTCTTACAGTCGGTTACGCCCGACTGTAAATTCCTTACTTGTTTTTTTTTTTGACATTGTCTTGTGTAACCGCATCGGAGGGCCTGTCACTGCGGACTTGTTTGGCAGTGAAGTTTCAGCAACTATGAAACTTACAAAAAGAATATTTCACGGTGTAGTCTAAAGGACCATTAGCTCCATAATATTAATCCAATTTTTCTTAATTTTCTTAATTACTTAAACTATGTGTTTCTAGCTAAATTAAATTCGCATCCAGTCGAACATAATATTTAGTTAAGTTTTGTTTAAATTATTAAATATTTTATTATTTTATTTAGGCATTAATTGTACTTAAGTTAGTCTACAACTCTGTGGTTGTAAATCCCGCTTAACCGATATCCTAATCGTAAAATTAGACTCCATCTTTAAGTTTTGCACCTTTGGCGTTGGCGCAATTTTCAGTCTTAGATTGCCTTACTGCAAGAACACGTCTTCCGTCCAAAGCCATGCGTATTTAAGTCGCTACTAAACGGACACGTCTTGCGTCCATTAGAACTAACCCAAGTATAGCCTTTTTGCAAACAACAATGAACAATTTTTAAATACAAATACTGAAAAGAAGGTTTTATTTGTGTCTGGTAAATGCCACCCCTTAGGGAGATACTTTGAATACATGTTATCTGAAGAAGGAATAAGAGAATCTACTTATATATACAAACTTGAAGCATTTAAATATCCAAACTCAAGTCTTTAAGTTCTTGTGGTTTATACCAACAATCAGACCAGACAACTTTTTATGCAGTTCAAAAATAAATTGAATTTTTGGAATCTCCCTCGCTAACGTCTGTCTGTTGCATTTATTGTAATAAACTTAATGCAGGATGAAAAAAAAAACTGAGTATGGACAGAATAACTTCATCGAACATGAATAACTTCCTTATACGTGCTAAATAGTTCCTGACAGATCTATTATACTATTCAGACAATGTGTGATGATTTTAATAACAAAATAATTTATTAAATTTTTTCAAATGGGATTCGTCAAATGAGTACAAACACACCTTGTAGCTGCCAGCTTGCAACCTAATGTTTCATATTATTGTTGCAATAAAAAACTGTTGAAAGCTTCGGAATGGATTAAAACCAAGTACATAGCTAGTTAAATAACTTAATTGGATTAGCATAATAGAAGAAGAACCCAATCTACTTAAGTAAATCCAACGAATTTATCTAAAGCTCTTATATAAACAAGATATTAGTTGTAGCAAAAATAACAAAGTGTTATGCAATACGGCTTATGATTAATATTTGCTTGCATAAACTTTAAATGCATGCAAACTAAACTACTCCAATTATCAAATAAAGCGCATACGCCATGTTATGCTGCTGGCAAACTTTTATTATAAAACATTTCTATTAAATGCGCATTTGTTGCATATGCTTGTAGCAGTTTGCACACGTTCTACTGTTTGCTGTTGGCTTAATGTCTGTCTGTCTGTCTGTCTGTCTGTCTGTCTGTCTATCCGTCTCTCTGTCTGCCATTTTGTTGCTGCAACTACGGAAATATATTTTCGCATTGAAAAAAAAAGCACTTCAACTTATAAACGGAAATGCATTTTTCATTTTTCCACTTACAGGAAATGGTTTTCAAGCAGCATCACAAATAATTATTACAAATGGTTGCGGCACATTTGGCAACAGAGTTTATGGAAAAACTGTGCTTAATGGAAATGTTTTATGTAAGTGATATAGAATAATAATAAAAATACATAATAATGTGATCTAACTAGTGAATTTATTTCCGTCACTAATGGTCTGCATTAGCTTCAATTTACTTAAATGAAACACGCAGAATTTTTACATTTATTATTTAGTTTATTTTTTTTTTTTGTATTTATTTCATCAGAATTTATTTACGCTTATACAAACATTTCATTGAAATTTTTTGTTTTTCTTTTTTAAATATTTTCTTTTTATTAATTTTTTTATTCACCAATTAGCACTACAAACACATTTTTTATTAGGCTTTGAAAGTATGCAGTTTTTATTTTTGTGTTATACGACAATATTTTTTTTTTTTTGTTGTGTTTTTTTTTTAGTTATTAAAGCATTTTCTTATATATTCGTGTATATTAGTGTTTAAAGTTCCACATTGATTTATTTATTTGTTTTTTATTTTTATTGATATTCGCTTGTTGCGCCTAGACAAAGTACAATTACAAAACTACGCAGTTAAAAAAGATTTAAACTAAATTATTTATTTTTTTTTTTCATTTTTTATGAAGGTTTTTTTTTTTTTAATTTTGTTGCTTAAAAGAAATTTTCTGTGACGTGACGTTGTAGGTTGATGTTTGCTGCTGAAATAAAGCTATTTAATTTTTTTTTATTTTTTTTTTTTTTTGCTACTAAATCTTTTTTGCCTACTTGCGCTAATTTATCAACATTTATGCTTCAATTTATTATTCAACTTGTCTAATTTTGGTACAATTACAAAGCTCTTTTATATAAAATACACACACGGACATCTGAACGAACTAACGAACGAACGCACAAGCTCCAGCTCCAGGCTAAATGTTTTCTTCTTTGTTTGTTTGTTTGTTTGTTTTTCTACAGCTACAAAAATTTAAATGTAATTGATTGACGTTCTATTGTGCAGCCTCGTGTTCGTCGATGGCCTTGAAAACAATCTCGTAAACGTTGTCAATCAGTTTAGTCCACGCAGCAGCTTGAGTCTCATTTAGATTGCAGGCAGCGGTCAGCACCTCCAGTATGACCTCCTTAAGATGCTGCAAAGAGGCAGAGAGTTAAGAAGAAAATTAATTGAAATGCATAAATTTTTTAAAGATTTGGTTAGTTTAGTTTATTTTGTTTGTTTAGTTCATTTAGTTCGTTTAGTTCACTTATCATATAATCGATTTATTAAGAGCCACAAATACATGAAGAAAATCAATGAAATGCATAATTATCAAAAGATTATTTAGTTCGATTAGTTCATTTAATTCGTTAAGTCCATTTATTTCATTTAGTTCGTTTTTTTTACTTGTAATTGTTTAGATTTTTAACAAATTTCGGCTTTTAAAAATTAAGTGCATTTAGTTCGATTAGTTCATTTAGTTGGACTAGTTCATATATGTAGATCGTTTAGTTCATTAAGTTCGCTAATTTTTTCGATAGACACAAAATAAGAGAGAAAGTTAGTTAAAACGCAGAATTTTGAATATAGATTTGGTTAGTATAGTTCATTTAGTTCATTTAGCTCACTTGTAATTTATTCGATTTTAAATGATTTTGGCTCTAATAAGTTTATTAAGAGGTTAAGAGATAAGAAGATAATTAATTAAAATAATTATGTTCACTAGATTTGCTTAGATAAGTTTATTTAGTTCGTTTAGTTCCTTTAGTAGTTTATTTATTTCGTTTAGTTCCTTTAGTAAACTTGTTATTTATAAGGTTTTTAAAAATGTTAGTTCTCATAAGTTAAGTTCATTAAGTTCAATAAGTTCATTTAGTTCGTTTAGTTCGTTAAGTTTATTTAGTTCGATTAGTTCATTTAGTTCCTTTAGTTTGCTTATAATTTATTCGATTTTAACAGATTTTGGCTCTTATTAATAAATTTGTTTAGTTCGATTAGTCCATTCAGTTTATTTAGTTCACTATTTAATTAGATTTTTTAAAGATTTTAGTCCTCATAAGTTTATTAAGACTCAAATATAAGAAGAAAATAGTTAAAATGCATACTTTTTAATAGATTTAGCTAGTTCGATTAGTTCATTTAGTTCGTTTAGTTCATTAAGTTCGATTAGTTTATTTAGAATGTTTAGTTCCGTTAGTTCACTTGGTGTTTATTCGATTTTTAAAATATTTTGAGTCTCATTTGTTAAGTTTATTTAGTTCTATTAGTTCTTTTAGTTCATTTAGTCTACTAATTTATTGATTTTTAAAAGTTTAGATAAGTAGAAAGTAAATTAAAATACATAGAATTTCAACCGATTTGGCTAGTTCCGTTCATTTAGTTTGTTTAGTTCATTTAGTGCTTTTAGCTCATAATTTATTTGATTTTGAAAATATTTTGCTCTCATAAATAAATTAAGAGCCGCAAATATAAGAAACTTTATTAAATTGCATACTTTTCTATAGATTCGGTAGCTCATTTAGTTCACTTAGTTCATTTAGTTCTTATAGTTCACTTGTAAATTGGTTGATTTTAATAGATTTAAGCCATCACTAGTTAAGTTTATTTAGTTAGATTAGTTCAATTAGTTCATTCAGTTCGTTTAGTACATTTAGTCCACTAATTGATTAGATTTTTAAAAGATTTTGACTCTCATAAGCTATTTAAGAGGCACAAAAGAAATATAAAGTTAAATAAACTGCAAATTTTTCAATATATTTGACTATTTTAGTTCCTTTAGTTCATTTAGTTCGTTTAGTACATTTAGTTCACTTATAATTTATTCGATTTATGAAATATTATATTATATATATTATATTATATATTATATTATACATTTGGTTAGTTTAGTTCATTTAGTTCGATTAGTTTACTTAGTTCTTACAGTTCGATTATTTTACTTTTAAAGAATTTTAACAGATTTTCACTCTCATAAGTTAATTTAGTTCGATTAGTTTATTTAGTTAGATTAGTTCATTTAGCTAAGTTGTACTAAATGGATTAGTTCATTTAGTTCGTTCGTTCATTTATTTCACTAGTAATTTATTCGAATTTTAAACGATTTATGGCTCTCATAAGTTATGTTTATTTAGTTCGTTTAATTTGTTTAGTTCTTTTAGTTTATTTAGTTGCTATAGTTCGCTTAGTTCATTGAGTTCACTTCAAATTCTTCACGATTTTTAAAAAATGTTGACACTCATAAAGTTATTAAACGATTAGCTCAACTAGAGCATAAATCTCTAGGAACTATACACTTTTAGAAGAACTAAACCAAAGCCAAAGAACTAAATGAACTAATTAAACTAAATAAATTAAAACATTCAACTTAATTTTTCAATATTCAACAACATTACTCACAATGTATGACTCTTTTGAAATGTCACGCGGTATATGCGATGTTGCCACTTTAGTCCAGATCTCATTCAGCTTATCGCCCGACCAGTCATGTCCGAGCGTTTGTATGGACTCATCAAAGACGCGTATAATGCGTCCGGCGTGTGCACGAAATCTGGGATTAGACTGGAAAATAAATGTTAGCATTCGCTCGCATATCATCAATCAATAACTCACTGCCAGTTCCGAATGCGGCACATCTTTAAATGGGAATTTCTGCTGATAGGACGGATGGAGTTCAAAGTACTTAAGCAATATTGCTGCGCCGGAATCTGTGGGTGTTGCTACTGGTATCTCCCAGGATTTTTTAATATGATATACTTCATCGCTGTTCATTTTTGTTGTTTTATTTTTTGTTTTTTTTTTTTAATCTGTTTATCTTTTAAGCTTTTATTTGCTTTATTGGCCTTTATGTTGCGCTGATATATTCTAAAAGAAGAAGAAGAAATTTCCATTAATATATAAAATATTAATTTTTCAATATAAACAAAAATTACTGATTTATGCTTTTATTTTGTTTAGTTGGGTCTTGTCTAAAATTGAGATTGACACTTTTACAATTGTTTTTGTAAATATTCTCTCTCTCTCTCTCTCTCTCAATCACTTTGTGGTTTCTTGTTTTGTTGCAAAAAGTGAAAGGGTATATTAAGTTTGTGGAAATGTTTGCGACAGTCTAACTGTATGTATAGAAACCAGTTTAGAATGGGTCTAACCGTAGCCAGGGGGATGGCAAGACGGTTATAGTGTGCCAACAGTCGGTCGTTGTATGGACTACTATGAAAGGAGATCTGCTCTTCAACTTCTACCAGTTTAAGATCTCTATGAAGTACTGAAATTCGGACTTCATGGATGCAGCATGTCATTCTTCGCATGGCGTAATTTTGAGGGATTTGTATTTTTCTCCGGTTTTTGTATGCTGCCAGATCTATATGGCTCTTTTATATAAGGGGAAGCTTGCTGCGGCTATTCAGCATCCAGTCAAGGCGTGTCATCTTCACTTTACAGGCGAGAAATTTCTTTTGGATGTGTCTGGCGAGAGATAGATTTTTATGCAGAGTGACTCAAAGATATGAAGTTTCATCTTTCTGTTTAAGGGCAGAGACATTTAACCTTATGAATAGAGGGAGGGGTTGTCCTTGTTTTTTTGATGAGTTAAGCTTTACATTTCATCTTCTGGCTCACTCTACCGCGAGGTGATAGGCCAAAATCAGCAGCGTTTGGTTTGGGAACGTCAACAGTGAACAGAACTAACAGAAAGGGGGAAGAACACTACCCAGAGGTACTCCAGCACGAACCGGATTTATGGAGGATAGTTCTGACCGGACTTTAACTCCAGAAAAGATAAGATCAGAGCGATATATGGTGAAGGTAATCCCTTTTTGACTTTAGCGAGCAGTTCTAGATGCCACACTCGATCGAATGCTTGAGCAAGGTCCACAAATACAGCGTTGCAATACAATTTTTGCTCAAAAGCCTCTAGTGCATGGTTAACAACCCAGTTCAATGCTGCCATGCTCAATGCGAAATCCAAACTGGAAGTCCGGGATGATATTCTTGGACTCGGTTTTGTTCACAATTCTGGCAGCAATCAGTCGTTCCCATACCTTCGAAAGCGAGGGTAAGAGACTGATTGGTCGGTAAGATTGGAAGTCTTTTCCCGGCTTGTCCAGTTTATGGATCATAGAGATAATTGCTTGCTTCTACATCTCCGGGAAGTGCTGCCATACCACGACGGCATTGAATATCAATGTTAAGTAGTGGAGCACGCTCTTTGGCGGGGTCTTAAGTGTACGGTTACATACTTTGTCGTATACCGGAGCTTTGCGAGATTTCTGTTGTTTTATGGCGGCTGCTGTTTCCTCTTTAATGAATGGTGAGGGAAGTTAATCCATTTGCAATGGAAATTCTAGGATGGATAGAGTCTTAGCCTATGTCGTGTGGGTGAAAGCGATCCTCTAGGTATTCAGCAAAGACTTCAGCTTGTTCAGTATCTGAGCGACACAAGGCCTCATTATGGTTCAGCAGCGCCGCTTGTCGTTGGGCTGGCGCTTCTGTTAGCCTGCCAGAGGCAAAAAGGTGTATTAAAGCGGATCGCCCACCAGTTTTTTTTGTCGAAAGGGAGAAGAAAGTACGGTGTTCAGGTGTTAATCTGTATATGACATCATTATATCTACAGGGTGTTACTCTTGGGCGGCGAGCAGCAGCAGCAGCGGCCTCTAAATGGCTGACAAACTTCGATAAGGCGTTATCTATAACTGCTCCGGTCTCTAGTGCTGGTTCAATATCTGAGTGTAACCATTCAGTCTTAAGAGGCCTGAATAGTTCCAAATTTGTATCTTGATCGAAGAGCCTCATAGCTCGAGAAGAGTTTTGCTGTCAGGTCCATAGAAATAATAAGAGGCAGGTGATCAGAGCTAAGATCTTATATTGACTCAATTTTTAGCTGTCATCTGTAAATGCCAAAATGGATACACGAGGGTTTATCGTTAAAGCAAAACTTGTAGCTGGTGGAACTACCCGTAGCCAGAAATTCTGAATGCAAACTGGGGAGTACTCGTGGAATGCTTTTCGCCTAGCATTCCAATATCCCGCAATAAGGAAATTAGGGTCAAGGGAAACTAATCTCTCAATTTTTAATCGATTCCAAATTGTTTTGGAATCTTTAAGCTAAATATGGATTAAAATGATGACGATGTGGCCACTAGAAAGTACCGCACCCATTAAAAATCAAATTAGAGTTTGCCTTTGTAGATTGAACCCAAATTTCTTCTGATCTCCTGTTTTGTGCAACTTCGTCAATATAATGTCTCACAGGTTTTAAGGCAATTCAGTTCCAATGCTTCTCTTTGGCCTGGTCAGCCTCTGTACTCCTTTAAGGATGTTCAGTTGATATTGCATAAACAGTACGATATACAGAGTTGAGGTCCAGATATTAAATTCAAACGTTGACGAGTCAAAAACATGTATGAAAAGTATCTAAGCCATCGCAGTTAAAATGCTGTTATCTATGAATTATTTTTTAGTTAACTAAGCCCTTTTAATAATACTAAATCTAAGGCTTGAACAAGTCATACAAAGTGCTCTTAAACAGGGTTTAAAAAAGTCGTAAACACTCGTTTGAAATAATTTTTTTTTTATTTATCTTTTATATTTTGTTGAGTAAATGTATCTGTGTATCTTTTGTTATATATGTATCTGTGCTCTGCATAAACCATGTGGTATTCAGATATGCAAACAATAACAGTCAACAACAACGAAAAAATAAAAAATAAATAAATAAAAACAAACCAGAGAATACACTCACTCACTCACCCACTCACTCAGAATTAAGCAGTGACATTCGAATATATTTATAGGTAGTTCCTCATACAAGTAGTCGCGCACAGCACGTGCTGAAAGTCAATGGCTTTTATGGACAATTTTAAGTAGTAGAAGAGGGCATGAACATGTCACAAATTGTATACGAGTGTGACCAGTCCATCAGTCATGCATAAATGAGCGCTGATTTAATACAAAGACAGACGGACAGACGGACAGACAGACAGACGGACAGGCAGCTACTCATGTAGACTCATCTTTCATACTGCAGTGAATACAAATTACGAAAAACGGAAATCGAAACAGCACGGTAGAAATTATTTCGAAACAGACAAAATATATAAAAGATAAGAATGCAGCAGCAGACATGAGTATGCGACTACAAAATACACTACAAACTTGTGTATTTAGGTTTAAGCAGTAGTTTTGACAGCAAAATGTTTCTTTAAACAAATTTTAAATTAAGCAAACAGTATCTGCTCTAAATACTTTAAACAATTTACAACAAAAACCACAACAATTTAATCCTTAAAATTATTCAATCTACGCATTGAATACCAAATTCTTCAAATTCCAAAGTACCAAAGTTCAAAGCAGTTCATAGCAACTTTTAAGCCAACAAACAAATAAGGCAACTCTTTAAATATTTAAAGGACAACTTGCTGCATAAATTATTATACAAGCAAAAGCCATTCACTTGTAACTTTTAGTTTTATATCCTTTTTTTTTTTTTTGGCAATTTTGATTAAATGCCAACCGCACTCGACTTGATCAAAAGAAAATTTAAGTAGTAGCAAAACTGTGTAAGAAAGCAAAAGTTTATTAAAAATTTACAAGCTAGCAAACCGCAAAAGGACTTGAGGAGGCAAAGCTCTTGCTCTTGCAAGTACAATAAAATATAAGAAAAACAGTAGACGGACAGACAACAGAAAAATGAACTCAAGTGCAACCGCAGCAGGTGGCAGCTGACAACGCTGGCGGGTGGCATCAAAAGTTAACGAGTGAAAATGTTTAGTTGGCTGAAGTGGGGTGAGTTGGAATGAAGTGTGTAAAAAATAATAATCTTACTATCATTTGTAGTAACAGCATATATGTATGTATAACCTTGCATCGCAACAGAATTATTATATTTTTAAGTAACTACTATACAGGGTGTGAGCTAAAGTAGGTTAAAAAATGGCGAAGTAGCTTTAGACTAGCGTCGCTAAGGGTGAATGCAGTTCAAACTATATAAAGATGGCAACCAAAAATGTGCTGAAGGAGCAGCAGAATAGCTGGCAAAGCATGAAAAAAACCGTAGTAGAAATATTCTGAAAAATGAAGTAAAAAAAGGCATTAAGCGTCATCTATGTTCGTAAAGTTGGATAAGAAATGAAGAATACATATATATTCAAAATTGATTTATTGCCTAAATATAAAAACAGAGTTTATAGATACTATTAGCTACACAATACACACCCTAGCTCAGAACTTTAAATAACATCAGCACAAATAAACTTTTTGTTTGATTCAATTCCATCCATGAATAAAACTGTCCTGCATGGGTTTTGCGAAAGAAATGGGTTATACTTTTTCTGAATTGGTTTTTGGTGCTGATTAAGAAAAAAGTATTGGCTTTTGTTTTTTTTTTTAATATATATTGTACATCTGAATCCTGAAAACTTTTCTGATATCATAAATAAAAGGCAGAACCATACCCTTCAAAATGGGCTCTGTGCCAAACTATTTTATGCACCCTTAAAACAGAGGCTGTGTTTCATATTTAAAGGTTTTCGGGACCACCATATTGAATCCTGCATTTCTCCTTCACAAAAAATTTATCTAATGGCTGCACATACAGCTTAGAGAAGTTCTAAATCCATATAGTGCTTGTGGGTGTTTTAAGTTGATTTCCATGTGATGGTTGGCCTTGTTTTAATTACTATTTAAATCTGTTTAAACAGCTTATCACAGTTTGTCTGTGATCGTAAAGGTCGTTAAATTTACGATCGCACATAAATAAATAAGAGTTAGCGACGAGTTTTGGTCCCGTATGAACCGCGTGTTTTACGAGCTATTCGATGAGGTTTTTATAGTCCAGCGCATAAAATTACAGCGTCTGCACTGGGCTGGGCACCTCGAATGGATGAAAGAGCTCCAGCACGCATGGTTTACATGGGGGCTTAAGCTTGATCTAAACTTGATTGCCGCCAGGATTGTTAGGACCAGTTTGGGATCCGAGCTGGTCATTGCACTGTCGAACAGCTTCATCGGGTTGTAGAGCAAATATTGGTCGCATTCGACTTGAAGGATTATTGCAACGCCCTCTTCTTAAATTTGTATGGGAGAATTATTCATAACTGGTTCCGTCTGGAGTATTTCGTTGGGAGTTGTGTAAGATACAACATTTTTTTATATTAAGCTAAAGATGTTCATATGGAGAATTCGACAGACTGACATGTCTCTAACGACTCGAATTTTCACTTTGATCTAGTATATAAATATTTTATGGAATTTGCCTCGTATTCTTCTAACTGTTACATACTTTGATATACCCTTTAATGCAAAAGGGTATAAAATGAGTCAGTTAGAACTGCAACTAGACTTCAGGAGCTAAATATCTTGAAACTTTTAAGACAATTATAGAGAACTCAGAGAACTCCTGAGGGTGTCTAATGAATTCCATTTGGAGAAATAAGACTGGAAGTAAGAACACCCTAAATGTCGGAACGAGCTTTCAATCTGCAACCTTGTAATGAAGAAGGATAAGATCAAATTTGCTAACTTCTTCTTGGAGGAACTAGTACCGCAACTTGTTTCAGACAGAGACAGTTAATATTCAGCACAATGGTTGAAACTATAAATTTATGTCGACATACAGGCTTCTCAAACAGAAAATTCTTCTGGAGCTTAGAGGGAGTATTAAATTAATTTCAATAGCACTGCATCGAACTCATCGCCATTGCAAGATAACAAGATGGCAAAATAGTGCATAAGAACTAAATCAGCGCTGTCAACGATGCTTGTAGTATTTTCTAAATATTTAGAATCTTTTCGGGAGACAATCTCAGTATTAACTAGGACAACCAGAGCTGACTAACCTAAGTGAGAACATCAACCATGTAAAACAATCTGTTTAACCTAACCAAACAATGCGGACAATTTTGATTATACTGTATGAAGATTTATGTATCATATACAAAACATTTCGAACACACCCTGTTTATAGATTCTTAGCGAGCATTTATAGAAATACAAATAATAAACCAATGAAGATGTCTGCATTATCCTTCAGGCAGACAGATAAATAATTGAACAAAATGATAAAGAGAAAATAAAGAGAAACAAAGTGCCAATCACATTGATAGATATGCAAATAAGCTGTGATGGCAAAGGATGCAAATATACTCGCTGTATTAAGAAGGTAAGCTGAAAGATGTAGCACTTTGAGTGACAGGTCGCCAGGTGAGTGGTTGGCTGGGTGGTGTCAACGTTTACTCACACTAAAATGCGCACTCAATCTGAAAGCGTTTGCTGTTGCAATGCTTAGTCAAGCAAAAGCAGACAGGATGACAGCAAGGCTGGTTGTTGGTTCGTTGGTTGGTTGGCAGACGTGCCTCCATGTAACAGCATCAACATCAACAGCAACATCAGCGAGGTTGACTTGCTATAGAGTCAGTTGCAGTTACAAATCAAGCGTTGGAAAAAGGACATTGAGCGCGTAATTAAATTAAGGCAACTGGATGTATGCAGCCAAGTGTGGCAAGCAAACAGACAGAACAGAAAAAGAGGCAGATACATGAGGACGGACCAGACAGGTGTTTTGCGGTTACACGACATCCGTGTGGTTTTTTATACGACAAGTGGCTGTATATGTATGCGTATGTATATATGTGTGTGTGTATATGTGTGTGTATGATGATAATGACTTTGTGGCGTTTAAGTGCCTTCACTTGAGTTTTATTCTACTCGATGGGACTAACTCTTTCCATGTGTAGGCTCTGCATATATTATAGAACACTGCTAAAAATGTGTAGGAAAATATTTATTATAATTCTTAAACAGTTTTAAATCATGTATTTAAGCCATGAGGCCTAATACGGAAAACTTCCTGGAATATATTTGGCTCATTATTCTGATATACTCGGTCTACCTTTTAAAGTTCACTCGCTGTTCATACAGATAAAGGCAGCCTCTCCCGACTGATCCGGGAAACAGCTCCATCTTCTCAGTCTATTTGTAAAAATAGAGAGAAGGAAATTTAAATTTCTGGTACAAGAAAAAAGAGGAAGAAAGCCATAAGCTTGAAGATTGCCGCCGATATAGAAGCGATGCAGGAACCATCAGTCAATGATGGCTTTGTTGTAGAACGAGGTCGACTCAGTTACGAGGTAGGTTTGTTAAGGCAAAGCAGTCAAGCCAAAAATTTCATAAATTCTAAAGGGACTTCCTAACCATCAATTTTAATGATTAATCTGTGAAGCCAAAAAGAGGTCGTAATATCAGAAGTCGTCGTTAAAATCCATTGAATGATATTGGACGATTGGACATTGAAAGAACTTAAGGCTGCTGAGGATCAATCGAGTGGGTACATCACATATTGCATGATTATGTGGACATGAAAAAGCTATCCGCGTAAGAGCAATCAGTTCAAAGGATTGCTTGGCGATTTTTAATCTGATGTCTGCAGTCCGAACAAGTTTTTGTGTCGTTTCGTTGCAGTTCACAAACCATGAGTCTATCACAACACACCATAGACCAAGGAACAAGCAAGCAAGGGTGTTTCTCCGAGAGTGTGTAGTCAACATGGCAAAAATCCGCAAATTAGGTTACGTAGTTCCAACACCATCCAGCATATTCTCCAGGTTAACAAACGAACTAATTCAGAGTGATCTATACACGAGGACGGTGATTACTGTCCTACTGACCGTTCTCCAGAATAGAGCAATCCATTTTCGCCATTCAATAATCATATTAAAGATTGAATTATCATAGATGGCTACACCATCTTTTTTCACAACAGAACGTTTAAACTGCAGCACGCAATTAAAATAAGGCACTGCTAATCGAGCGGTGTTATTTACGAATGTATTGGTAGGCCTTACACTCTTCAATTCTCTCAAGCCCAAAGCAGTCCCCGTTTTCATCTCGTCATTAGCTGACTATCGTTCCAGGCCTTAAGACGTTTCACTTTAATAATACAGCTCATGGGACTCAAAAGTGACTAACGTGCTAAAGCTGACGCGTCTCCGTTTTCGTCTCGGTCCGCACTTTTATTTCACTGACTTATCCTGCCGGGGTTAATAACGTTCAACAATACAGTTCGTGCAGCTAGCAGCGACTCAAAAATGAGTAACGCGCTGACCTTACTCCCCACACTTCAAAAAAAATACTTCAAACATAACCGTCCCCAGTTTCGTCTCGGTTTGTGCTTTCATTCAGCCGACATATCCTATCGGGCAAAAATCAGTAAGCCATACTCTTACACGTTTATTTCAACATTAAACACAACTAAACACTAAACAAAAAATCCTAGATATGAGAAAGATCCAAGAAGTAAAGCGAGGCAGCCCAGCTTTGTGTGGTCATGTATGCCTGGTCTCTGCTGTACCTAGAAATGCTAAAAAACTTTAGGGAGTTCAGCTCATTCGTTTTCCGATTGATCCTTTTTCTCTTAGTGTGTACCGAGTTTCCTAAGCGTTTTAAGCTAATTGATTCGACTTAAAACTGAATATTATTCTATTTTAATTCAGTATTCTATAAAATTAAACGTTTTAAGGACATATTAAAATTGAAGCTACTAGCTTTACGCATTACACAAATGAATTATCCAACATTTCAATTGAAACCTAGAATTCTATAAATTTTTTAATAGTTTGCGGAAACAATTGCGAAAATTATTCGAATAAACGTAGACAAATAGCAAGCTGCAACTAGTTTGTTGCTGCAGGATATGCTTGTACAAACACATGTATGTGAGTGTGTGTGTGTAAGTACGATATATATGCTTTGCGCTATGCTTTTTTCCCGCTGTACGCTGCACAACGCTTAAACGAAATGAAAAAAAAGGTAAAAAAAGCATGAAAAAAAGGGAAAGGAAAAAAAAAACAAAACATTAAATATGCATTAGCAGCTACCTTTTGGCTTGGTTTGCTTCGGTTGGCTTTATTCCGTTTGCCCGTCTATACGTTATCCTTGTTTGGCTGCTTGGTTTGTATTCAAGCCAATGTATCTGTATCTATACATAAACACATGTGTATCTGCGGTTTGTTTCGTTTCGTTATACTTTTTTTTCGAATTTCTTTTTTTTGTTTTGCTTTAGTAGTGTTTTATGGCATAAATTGTGCATAGACATTCATCATAGAAGTATGACAACAACAAGAACAACAACAACAACGGCAATACTTAGACGCAAGGACACCAAATAAATCCATAAATTTAAAGCATACTTTTGTGCGGCGCGCTTTTCTCTTTTTTTTCTGCCTTTTTCCTTTCTCTATTTTAAAGCAAAATAAACTGTTGCGCTTAACGGTACTTTTTTTCTGCTTGGCACTTTTTTTTAATACTTTTTTCGTATGTTTGTTTGTTTGTTTGTTTGCTTTTGATTGGAATTTGTTTTTTTTTTTTTCGTTTTAAAATTTCATTTAAATCATTTTGCAGCAAACACTTTTACACATTTTGCTTTTGTGCAATTTGCTGCGCACTCAATTCAAATAAATTTGTATTTTTTTTATGCTAATATTTTTTTTTATTAATTTTTTACGCGTTGCTTTGGCGCATTTTTCAGTACGTTTTTTGATTTGCTTTTCTATTTTTGTATCCGCAACAGTCAACCGTACGCTTTGTGTTTGAATTTAGCACTGAGTGTGCGAAGCGTAGCAATGCAATGGCAAAGCTAACCAAGCAAAGTCAAAGTAAAAGCAAATAAACTTTTGCACTCTCAGTGCTTTTAGCTCTTTCTCTCAATTGCTGGCTGGCTGGCTGTGTGTGTATATATATGTGTTAGTTGTTAACCGGCATTGTCATGTTGTGTTGTTGCTTTGCTGTGTTTTGTGATTTTGGCGCGCACATTACTCATACGCATTGTTGTTTGTATGCATATTAACTGTGAGCTGTTGTAGGTGCTTATTGAGCGTAAATACATGAAAACTGGGAAAGAGCGTGAGCGCACAAATGTATAAGCTTTAATTGTGAGAGTTTGATTTCTTTAATTGATTAGAATAAAAAGCAGTGGCGGGTTTGTCGTTTTTATGCGATTTTAATGTTATGAAATGCAATACAAAGTCTTTAATAATTATTTGATTTATTTAAAACCGTTAATTAAAAAAAAAATTAAAAGAAAGGATCTAGACTTAGTGACTAAACTAACCTAAACTGACCTAAAGTTACACCTATCATGGTCAGGAGCGACAGAGGAGTCGATATAATCATGTCCGTCTGTCCGTCTGTATGAACGAAAGGATCTCGGAAACAGTAAAAGATAGAAACATCGTTTTTTTTTTGCATTCGACTAGGACTACAACGAATTTATTTTAAAATTCATTTCATACAGTGAGTGGGAGAAGAATAATATTTTTAGTCAGTACCATTTTTGTTATTAATTTCCTACCTTTTTGTTTTACATCTAATTCGAGCGGCTTCCTGTACTGGTGCAGGGGCTCTTACTATCGGTTACGCCCGACTGTAATTATCTTACTTGTTATATAATAATATGTTGTGCTATTGTTTTAAAGTTATTTTTTTTACTAGTGGCTTTATTCGTGGTTTTTCTTTTTTTTATATACTAATTTCAGTTAAAGTAAAAGTTGTGATTCCCGTCTCGCCCTCTAATGAAGCTCATGTATTAATAATAGTTAATGTTTTCTAATTCTATACTTTTAATTTCAGCCGCCACTTTTTGCCCCTCCCTGTGTTATTCGTCGAAATCTAACAAACATGCGATTTTTTGTGTTGCGTATTTTTTTTCTTTATTTTTTGGATTGTGTTGATGTTGTTCTCCAATACATAATAATAATATAATCATAATATAATAATAATAATAATAATAATAATAATAATAATTGTATACTTGACTCGTTGGTATTAATACTTCCCTGTTGAATATGATATGGGTTTGCATTGACTCGTAGGACTATAATTAGGCCCTGTAACGAAGGTACAAGAGCCTATTGGTTTTGTGCAAATGTATGTAACAGGTAGAAATAATAATCGGAGACCCCCCAAAGTTACCCCCATTATGGTCAGGAGCGATAGAGGAGTCGATATAGACATGTCCGTCTGTCCGTCTGTCCGTCCGTCCGTCTGGCCGTCCGTATGAACGAAAGGATCTCGGAAACGGTAATAGATAGAGACTTCGTGTTTTTTGCATTCGACTAGGACTGCTCCGGAATTTCACAAGTTTATTTTAAAAACTTGCCCCTCCCCCCCTTCCCCATAAAATCACCCCCAAGGGTAAAAATTTCTTCGGCACAAAAAAAAGTAAATAAGCCAGTATAGAGATATCGTCCTTTTTAACCAAAATCCGAAAAGTTCATCAAAATCGGATAATAAATGACGATTTTATAAGCAATTGAATTTGAGCGACCCCCCTTTTCGTTTCATACATAAAAAAATGTTTTAAAAGGCACTTAGTCGTGCAGTGAGAAGTGGTCATGTGTTTGGTCATAAGCTAGGGGAACATTTAATGTGTTTGTTAGGCGACCTGCACTGGTACAGGGCCTCTTACAGTCGGTTACGCCCGACTGTGATTTTCTTACTTGTTATTTATGGTTTTACCGGCTCAACGGGACAAAGTATTTATAAACAAAATATCGAATCGAATGCCACGGATTAATCCTTAATACCGTTGAAACTAATTAACTATTCAAAACAAGTTCTATGGCTTAAACGCTCTCCACAAACAATTAGATTTCTCGGATCTATAACAAATCAGCTCGCTAAAGTGGCCAAAGAGCATAGACATGCAAATGCAAAATTTGGTAACTTTTTCATGGCACAATGTCTGCTATGAACTCCATATGACCTTAATTGGTAGACAGGTCTTAAATACTTTAATAGATATTAGATCCACCCAATCCTATCCAATATGTAGAACAAAGTCGTTTCAATTTATGAAAATTTCTGATAGGAATTCTGAAATGTTTAACCTAAACCAGGATCTTTCCAGTTATGTGGGATTCACCTTTCTTAGAATTGGTGCTTATATACAAGCGCTATGTTAAAAGTGAGTTGAAAAATACGATTTGGTCAAAAAATGGAAATTTTAAAGGAAGGATTATCTTAACAAGAGTGTATCGATGAATTCAGTTCTTTGTATAGCGGTGAAGCACCATCAAAAACCACTGTAATCGCTGGTATGGTGAAGTTGGTTGTTGTGCCACAAAACATAGATGCTATTCGTGAACTGATAATGCGAGATCGTCATGTGACATAACGTGAGATTGAATCATCCCTAAACATTAGTTCCCACGGTGTATATAAGATTTAGCACAAACACCTTGTTGTAAAAAAGGTTTGTTCGCGTTGGATTCCGCATAATTTGACAATAGCTCAAAAAAAGTGTCGTGTGGATTGGTGCAAAGAAATGCTGGAAAAATGCGATCGAGTTGATTCAAAAGATGTTTAAAAGATCGTCACAGCTGACTAATCATGCATATATGCGTATGAGCCGGCAACAAAACAGCAATCGACCGTGTGGGTGTTCCAAGACAAGCCAAATCCAACAAAAGTGATTTGCGCACGAAGCACTGCGAACCAAATGTTTATTCGGCCGGAAGGATCATGGGGCTACTGTTTCGCTAGAGTAATTGGCGGTCAATTGTGAATGGTATACGACCATTTATTTGCCTAAAGTCTTCAGAGAAATTCGCAAAAGTAAGCGCAGAAGATGATTTACCCTCTACCATGACGTTGCAAGTCTCACACAAGAAAGTTTTTGGATCACTCAAAATATAGAGAAATATAGAGCTCTAATTTATCCCCTAATGATTTCTTTTTTATTCCTAAACATCAAAAATAAACTATGTATATGGTGTATTTTTTTCTAGGCTCGAAGAAGCTGTTGATGCGTTCCCAACCCATGTTTTGGAGGTGCCTCAATCGGAGTGGAAAGCGAAAAGTGCATCGTAAATTGGTTGGAGCAAACAGTAAGTGTTCATGGAGAATATTTTGAAATATTTTATTTAAAAATGTTTGTTATTATGAGGTATGACCGAAAATAAATAGTGCCACTCGTATATATTAGGCTTACAATTTTATATAAAGTAAATAAATAAATATTGAATTCATTTCAATTCGCTCTTAAATTTGAAAATAATTCAAATTTCTATGCATTAAGTACCACCTGTAGGCTATAGCTATTAAGTATATTTCGAACAAACGTCAAGTCTAAAGGACTTAAAGCTACAACAAAGCGCTTGAGAGCAAAGCTCATTTCTCGATGAACTTCTTACACAAGCAAAAAGCTTTCAAACAGTTGCTAACTTTTGACAGGAAGTAAAAAGTCTTTCAAAAAGTAATTTATTACAAAATTGAAGACGCCAAGAACTGACAGCACTCAATGTTAATAAGTAATCAGGCGAATATAATTAATGCCGACAATTCAGGTGATTACTAGACAAGTTAAATATGTAAAACACTTCAAGTTGAATGAGTTTGTAGCGTGCAACTTAAAAAAATAAAAAAATTAAGTAATTGAGATACAAAATCGAACAATAGAACGCTACAAAGATATTTAATACTTGCACGAATAATAAAGTCATTCGACTTATATTTATATATGTATATATATAGCACAAAGTCAGCTTATCTTATAAAAAAAACTATTGGCGTCAAAAAATCTGTTATCACTTTTTATATAGCAACACATGTATTGCATATAGTATTATTTTTTTTATTTATTTATAAAGTATTAGCGATAAAGTGCAAAATATTTAATGCTTTTGTGATATATTTTGCAAATTGAAATTGTTTTGTTTTATTTATTTAATTATGCAAGCACAACATTATCTTAGATTTCAAGTTACACACAAACAGAAAAAGTATCTCCAGTAATAAATTTTAGTATCACACTCACTTTTCAAACGTTTTATGCTTACAATGTTCACCGTAGAAGTTCCAAACTGAAACTGAACAGCGACGCACATTGACGCTTCTATTTAAAGACGCTGCGCAGTCCAGAACACTCCAGGCAAGTTTCTATAGACCCGGTGTGGTGTGCTGTTGAATTCACAAAATATCATCATTATCGCCATTAATTATCATCGGGCAGCGTCGGGCTGACGACTGCTGCTGACTGCCTTATGCGTTTGCATTTGATAATGTTTGCTAAGTTTATAAATGAATTAACGAGGGTAGTACTATAAGTTGGAGATATAAGCTAAAAATTTATAATTTATTTACTGTCATCACAACTACTACTCTAACTACCCTCGTCTATATATATATATATATATATATGTATCTATGTATATTTCCTCAGTTACGACGTCAATTGCGTGTATTGCTGCTTGAAATTTTATTCATTCCCAAAAATAAAAACAAAAAAAACAGCAACAAACCCAAATTAATAGTCAAATTAAAATATTTTATATAAGCTAAATTTTATGTTAAAAAAAATGCCATTATTTTATATTTTATTGTTGACAATCCAAAAAAAAAAAAAAAAAGTTCGCACGCGCCCCATCAACGTCAAAATTTATTTTGTTTTAGTTTTATTTTTTTACATCTTCCATAAAACTTGTTTCGTTTGGACAATTAGAAACATCAGCGTTCTTCAAAAATTCACATACAAAGAAAACTTGTTCTTGCGCTGCAGCTCCATTGTATTCATTCAGTTCCATGTATTTATTTCAGTTTTTTTTTTTTTGTGTATCTTCCACATTTGACTTGCTTTCAGTTTGTTTTGGGTCAACAAAAGTTCAGAAATGTCGCGCAGTTTGTTGATTGCTCACCTCCCATAACGAATTATTAGTTTCTTTTTTTTTTCGGTAATAAAATTTAAATGTGACAATGTTATTTAATCACTAAATATGTATATATATATAAAACAACGAATATGTCAAATTAATTTATTAAAAGTAAGTCATGAAATATCAGCATTTTTTAAAGCAAATATTTTGGGCAGCAACACGCTTTGAAAGCTACCTGAAGTCGCAGTCCGAAATCTTCTTTGAAGCTAATTACTGTGCTGGGAAACAGCAAAAAGTCTGCCGAGACTAATTCAGTCTTCAGCCTACACAAGCTGGCACACCGCTTTGATACAATTCTTAGCGAGAACATCACCAAAGAGAGTCATTCTCCAGAAAGTTGTTGTTTTTTGCTGCATTGTTGTACCCTATACCCATTAAGGAAGGATATATAAAGTTTGCACAAATGTATGTAACAGAAGTATGGTCGAGGTGGACCCCATAAAGTAAACAATCTTGATCTGCGAATCGATATAGACATGTGCTTCTGTCTGACATTCCGTATGAACAACGAGAATCTAAAAACTGTAGGTGGATAAGAATATGTAGACACCCTTAACCCTTCTCAAACTAACTTGAACTCAATGTACTTGACAACCCACCTTCCCTAAGGAAGGTTGGCACTTACCATACAAACTTACGCCATCCTTCTGCATTTTTGTATGAAGAACTTCTTACAACTAAAAACTTCAAAATCGGTCTATCTTACGTCATATTATCAAATGATTCAAATGTGGACCAATTTCAGATCACCATACAAATTTTCCTCACCTTTCTAGTGTTTTTGTATGAAACAATCTTGTTTGTCATTTCGAATTCAGCAAGAAACTCCAAATTTGATATATTTTACATCAATCCGAATATACTATTCCGTAAAGGTTCAAATCCGAGCTCTTGAGTAGAATCAATATAGACATATCCAACTGTTTGCCTGCTCGTTTGAACATCTAGAACTTGATGATTATAAAAGGTAGAACGGTAACACGGTATCTTGAAATAGAGACTGCAGCGTTCTTTCTTTCTTATTTCGGCGATGGTTGGAGTCATGGAATTTTTAACCCACGAAATCTGAATCATTGACTATCTATCTCTAAGGTACTAACTTCCATTTATGCCAAAAAATGGGAATCTTTTCTGTCTTAACCGGCTTAACTGTCTTGCATTGATCATATCAACCCACCTATGAATTATTGTTACACCAGTTTTTTGTGAATATCATCAAAAGATCGAGACTACTACAAAGCCGTAGAATTCCTAAGAATATCATTAAACGTATGAGGACCCTAGACGATTATACCTAACTTATATCAACGCCAAGCCAAAACATCTATGCTAGAAAATTTATATCTGCATAGTTATACCAAGACGAAGTTTAGAAGTATAACCAAAAGTTTTGGCCTTGTTTCTGACTTGATGTCGGACGGTCATACGGACACCAGGATCGCAATCAGCGACCTCAAAAACATAAAGAGCAATTGTTTTAAAATCCACTCCTAGCCATCATTCAGCCGAGGGGTAAAAAAAGAGGAAATTTAACTCAAAGGAGGAAACTGACTTAGAATATGTCTACCTAAATTTCACTATGTGATCCTGTGCAATTAAACTCTTGTTCACGTGTAAGCGAATAATTTATAAAGGGTGTCCCAGAATTCACTATACTGGTATTTATCCTACTAATATATAAATGCAATAGTTTATGAGGATGGATGGGTGGATGTTGGTTACTCTTTCACGCCTAAACCACTAAACCAATTTGTATAATTTTTGGTATTGAAGAAGTTGGGACGTTGGAAAGAACATAAGCTACTTTTTGTCAAAAAATCGGAGAGGGTGACTCAAACCATACAATAGATTTCTTAACTTTACTTTTATATGGATATAAAAAACTTCATGGAATATCCAATGGCTTCCGTATATTATAAACTTCGCAAAAAATATCCGACTATTTAAACAATTGCATGTGTGAAGAACACACGAGTAAGCACAAATAAATGCAGACAGACAGACTTTTCAATAATTCGAAATAATGTCTATATAAACAATATCGGGCACCGTCATTTAATTACACAAAATGAGCTACGATTTATTTATTCGCTGCAATACTTTGGAAATTTTATGTGAATGGAGATGCGCCAAATGGTTGCAGTCCAGCGCATGTATTGCAAATGCGCTTCTTAGGTAGAAATTCGCGTAATTTAATTGGAATTTTGTTATATTCGTAATGTACAATGCTATATGTTCATCCGATACATGGTAATATATACATATATACAAATGGTTCTTATCTGGCGTCACACCATATGTAGCTGTCTGCGAATTTGTGCAAATATTGTTTATATTGGCTACTATACACGCCAAAAATTAATTATGTCGGCAGAATTGTGTAATAAAATAATAATTATATAATAAAATTAGCACACAATTTGCATATTAGGGAAAAAAAACATTTAATCGTCTTAGAACAGGTATTGAACAGATCAGTTCTGTTTTCGTTTATTATTTGTATTCGAGAATGTAAGACCGAAACCAATTTAAATTAAATAAGACATTTCTTTTTTAAAGAAGTCGGTAAATACTTTATTATCGATTGAAACCTGCATTATCGACTTCTCTATTTGACTTGCTGTGTAAATGTCGTCGTGATACTGCCCGATTACGTCGATGATACACCAAAAATTTGACAATCACAGCTTTCAGAGGACAATCACAGCCATAAGGAGGTGGAAACGCAAGCCTTGGAGGAGCCTTAGTTCCCTCTGAATGACGGCACACCATTTAAAAATCATCTCAACATGGATTTTTTGCATCGTAAACTTCGAAACCCTGTAATCAACTGTCTCGGTGACATTAATTGTGCATAAATCGTGTTACTTAATACTGCTCCATTTTCATCAAGGATGGTTAAATTTCAAAAATTAAATGGAGCATCGGATTCGGTCGCAATTCACTAAAACTCCAACGAAAATAAATAAATTTATTTTGTGGTCTTTCGATCGCAACAAAATTATATATGAACAGTCTCCGTTAACCTCTTTAGAGTATCAGAAGCTATATAGAATACATTTTTTCACGGATATTGAATTAGTTTTGAAAATGCGGGTCAAATGATCCATTTATTAAAAATCATGGATGAGTAGGTGAGAGTGATTGGGCTATTTTATAATTCACGGTTATGATGGGAGTGAGCGAAAGTGTGCTAATCGGACAGAGCTGTTGGGGGCAGAGCAGTGGGAGCGTGTTGAGGTAAGTATGCTGGACTATAATTATGGTCTTTCTTCAAAATCCAACCCAAAGGCGGGTAAGGTTATGTATTTTAATTCATTTGCAGCCTACCTTTTACGTAGAAGGTAACAGCAGAATATCAGAGAATCTATAGTCACATGTGGTCTCATAAAAAAGAAACACAAAACGATGCACAGCAGAGCATGTAGGGTCAGCTAAAAATCGTAGCATGCCATGTTTTTAATATCAAAATAACAATTTTTGTAATAACTGAAATCCATTTTTTTAAATTTTTGTCTGTCTCTCTGGAATGTTTTCTCCGGCTAATCTCCGAAACAGCTGAACGGAGTATAAAAGATGCTTAGCAACCCTAATTAAAAATTCTTCTTCTTCTTTTCTTCTTCAAACAATTGCAGTTAAAACGCAAATTCAAAACTCCGGAGAAAAAAACGATAAACAAACAAACTCGGCAGGCACTACGATGCACATACAAAATAGATGGAACCGAGGACGGCGCAGCAGTTTGAAAACAGGTGCCTAGAATTATTAGAAAAGACGTTTTGGAACTTTGACCAGCAGCGTCGTCGGTTCCCGGCTGCTTGGTCACGTACGCGTTTCATTAGTTGAATTGAATTCAATATGCGACGCTTTGCATATTGAATTGTACACAACTATCGTGCGCTCTCACTCATACACGCTTGTTTTCAAACAGTTCTCACTCTCCCGCACACTAAAAATGCAAACAAAACGCTGGCAGAATATTTGTACGTTTAAGTAGCAATAAAAAGCAAACATTTATGGAATTAACTTGCCATATGCGCTTTAATAATATGTTAAATAATAATAATAATAAAATATTAATTACAAACACAAAAAACAAATAACAATAAAAATATGTAAATAAACTATTTGTTGTGGCGTGAGAGAGACAGTAAAAAATGAAAACAAATGATCTCCCCAGAGAGCAAGCAACAAAACAAATGTGCACATTTCTGCTGTTCTTCATTCAGCTGCTGAATTAAAAGCGTATTCAGCTATAAGCGCTCATTCAATGTTCAATTGTTGGAAGCTGCGCTGCTCGTGAGAGCGCACGAAATATCAAAAAAACTAACAAAATCTTTTGACATTTGGATACACTTTGGATACAAAAACAGCTGCGCAACACAAAAGATGCGCAAATATTTTTATTTAATTAATTTGAAATACAAATTTCTTTAGATATATCAAACAAAATGGATACACAAATGGAATCACAGCCGGCAATTTATAACAACAACAGCAACAACAACATTGACAGCGATAAATGCCAGAAATTGAAGCGTTTTGTAATAGTTGCACTGCTCGCCACAATTGGTGTCTTAGGCTGGCATTTCTATGGTAAGTCATAATAATTTATTTATGTTTATATTGAGTAAAAGAATAATATATTTATTTTATAGAGTACTTCCATGCTAAACCACCTTCTCAGTTACCTGACGATGTACTGGAACTATCCAAGCAACTTTATATGGAAGAGGAGAAACACAATCCGTATATATTCAAGATCAATGTGCAGGGCAAGACACGTGCCGGCGCACAAGATGATCGTGCGTCACTTCCGTAAGTATTTGAAGTTTTTAATACCCTGTGTGGCAAAATTTAACAGTACGGTTAACGCTTTGATATAGATAAAATGTAATTCAAAGCGAGTTTTAAATTCAAATTCTTCAAATTTTATAAGCTTAATTAAGTCAACTTTAAAGCGTCTGTCCAAAACCAGTTTCTCTATTCAATTTAAAGTTGATATTTGTGTTTAAAAAATTAATAAGCAAACTTATTAGCTTCGGTATTTGCGTAGCTTTAATGCTCTTCTGTAACATCTAAAAATGACTGCTTAGCCATAGCGACTATTTGTAAACTTCATTCAATGTTTTAAATGCTTAGCTTCACATAAAAGAATGTTTTACTTGGTGAATAGCTTCGAGATAAAAAGCAATCTTAACAAATATTAAAGTTTTTCATATAAAATTGCCCACCTTATATTTTAAATGGTTTTCCATTCTCAGAGATTGCTACAATGTGTTTCAGATCCACTAACTAAGCAAACCACTTCAGCACATCAATATTATTTTGGTCCAAATAACTTTTCACTAAGTTCGAAGCGTATTTTCTAAGATTGTCATGCAGGAACCTTCATTTTAAAGGTGTGGTCTTCTCTGTATATGTTGTCATAACGTCTGTGTTTAATGTGTATTATGTATAGGGCCCATACCGTGCTAGAAATAGGAGGCCCAAATTAAAATAGTACCATTACCATGTAGCGACGATCTTTCTGAAGTCGCCAAAGGTACTGTTTACTATCAGAGCTGAAGCGACAAAAGTTCTGTTCAACGCTCTAGAGAACATTTCTTCTTTCCTTTTTTTTTTGCAAAAGAGGTTTATGTTGAGTGCTAGTGGCAGTCAGTAACTGGTTTTATGCCTCTTCGTATGATTGCATAAATATTTCCAGAGTTTGCTGGAGAATAGTTAACGGAAAAATCAAGCAAGGTATTACTCCTATACTCATTGTGACAAATGCATGGATAAAGAGTGGATCTAAAATTGATAAAATTTGTAAAAATCTTCAAAGTAGTTTCTGAGCAACTGTATATGATTTCCACCGACTCTTTCATAGACGGGTACAGACTAAAGATAATGCCTGCCAAAAATACTTAATTCAAATACATACCAGTATAGCTAGCTCCTACATATAAAAGATTTTTTTGCAGTTCGCATGGCCTGTTTTCAACAGCTGCGTTGAGTGAATAGGATCTAATGATTCTCAAATAAAATCTTTCTCTGGGGTACCCCTCCGAATGTGTTTGTAAACCACCTACTCTTTGATACGTCTCACACAAAAGCCGTCCCCGTGTTCGTCTCGGTCCGCGCTTTTATAATTAGGTTCCATTACATCACACATCTCTGCTTAAAAAATTTGGACATAAAAGGCGCATACTTCCATTCTTAATATTTCTAAGATTAAATTTCTAAAAAAATTACGCAAAAAAATTAAGATCCATGGAGCGGCTCGCCTCCATGACTACAACTATCAATCTGAAGTCCCACCAATACTTGCTTATAGTGCACACCTACTGCCTCTTTGATTGTGTCATAGCTAAAACATTATCTAATTACTTTAACCTTCAAGTCTCCTTTTACTCCTCTTGTGCAAGACTTCTTCTTCGTCTCAGTGACTCCAACTATCATTTTGAAGTCCGACCGATACTTGCAGATAGTACTCGCCTATTGCCTCTTTGATTTTGCCATGGTTATTTACTTCAACCTTAAAGATTTCTTTTACTCCACTTACGTAAGACTTCTTCGTCTCAGTGACTCCGACCATCACTCTGATACTCGCCTCCCATAGTAACCAAAAAACGTATTTTAGCTACTCTTTTAGATTTATTGTCCATATCTATTTATCCATATGCCTGACACTCCCTAATTTAGCCACAAATAAATCTTCCTTCCAGACTTTTTGAACTGCACAACGATCTACTGCTAATGGATGCCAACTCCACAACAACACTAATGCGACACCTTTTCGATAACTATGAACTGCAGACAAATATTGCGGAAACGATTACCGATGAGGAACTGCAGGAGGAGCATGAATTTCTACGTGCCGTAATGAATACACGTATAATGAAGCTAACCATGCGCTATTTGGTTTCGAAGCGTAAGTAAATTACTACCTATCGCTTTTTTTTCATTCCTTGATTTCTACTTATTTTCACAGAACTTGTCTCACCCGAATATGATGCACAAATGCAGCTACTGAAAGAACTCTGGTTTACGCCATACTCGCGCGGCAAAGGTATTGTGGGCAGTTCTGGTTTCGAGCATGTCTTTCTAGCTGAGATACGTGATCAAACAGTATTAGGTCTACACAATTGGATCTATTTTGCCGAACAAGAGCAGCAGGGTCATGTCGATTATAAGGGCTGGATGCAGCGTGTTGATTTGGCAAAGGTTTTATTATTATTTTCAATTTACTACTGCTTAATTGTAAAACTTTTGCATTATTATAGGACACTCAAGTGCTACTGGCATTACGCGCTAGCTTCTACAATATTATGAAACCCTATAATGTGCTGATGATTGGCAGCTCACCTGAACTAGAATTAAGTCTATACACAGTCTGCTTTATGACAACAACCAAAGAAGGTGAACCATGCGACATACAGCTGGGCAAGAACAAGTTGCGAATCATAACGCATGTCTGGAAGTGGAATGGTAAGCGTTTGATTGCATCCGCTTATGCTGAAATCGATAAAGAATGATTGATTGCCACCACCACCGCTGTTCAGTCGTTTCAGTCGCGCAGTATTATTAAATTAATGCAACGTCCAGCGCATCAAGTATCTCAAGCATCAAGCGCGTCCATTAGTTTTAATTTATTTAATTTTGTTAATGTTTTATGCAGTGCAATAAATGTTAAAGCGACGAATGACTTTATTATGAATGAATGAATGATGTGCTGCGATATAATAACAATTAAGTGGTGAGCAGTGAAAAGGGATAGTGTGTCCTTTTCTTTTGTTTGTCTTTAGCTGTTGTACTTCGTGTCACTTGATATTAATGTTGTTGTAACTAAGTATTTTTGTGTCCAGTAGCTGTCAGTTTTTGTTTAAGTTCTTTTAATTGTTATTAATTTTAAGTAAGCTTCATGCGTCACAACTTTTTGAGCAATATTTCCTTATTTGAATTTGACTTTGCGTGCTTTGAGCAAATTTTAATTTGAACAAGTTTTATTGTTTATTTTCTACAATAAAACGCTTGAAGATTGATGTGCAAAAATGGCCTCTACATAAAAGTGAAGGTCGAGGATAGTCTTAGATGTAATTTTAATTCCAATAAGGTTTGACTTTCGTTCAATTGAAACTTTATAATTTCTAAAGGAACACTTTTTAAAACCAAGTGTGTAAAACTTGTTCAGTAACAGTCGATATATATTATATACGTCCTTTCAAAGCTATGAAACTATAAAATAAAGAGCCATGACATATGGACTCATACTATTTTGAGATATTGTAGATCAAATTAAGGATCCTTACAGTAATAAGGTGTAGATTCGTATAAGCCACACCATTATTTGATGGCTTTTTAGGATTATCTGTTTCTTTTTTGTTGTTTAATAAGCCTAACTAAGCAGACCGGATCACTACAAGTTGTAATCCTCATACAAACCTCTTCTCCGTTCTTACATAAAAAAGTTCGATGTTATTATTTCAACTAGAAACAACCGATTTGGCGAATTTTTTGCCAATCCTATGCCAATCGTATGTTCTACGAATAAAACTATTTTGGCGTTATTTCCTCTACAATGTTACACCATCTGAAAAAAATGACCATGGCCATTCGAACTGACAATTTCTCTAAATGAATTATGAATCCGACGGAGACTGGAACGCACAACACCAACACCATCCCTCAAGACGGATCACTTGGCGCTATTTACCTCGCACGACACCGCTGCCACAAGTTATTCCCAGAGAATGAGGCTAATCAACCAGAATATGGACATGAACCTATTCAAAATTCGTATTTACGATGCAATGTATCCTGTCATTAAGCTTCAATCTGACCAGAGTATTGAGGATGTACTGCAACTCTTCTTCGAGAAGATCTAAGCAGCGTCCGCCGAAGCACAGAGTTCGAGCTCACGCTTTGCCAAGCGAAAAGCTAGACAATTTATTCTTTCTCGTGCGCTTTCCCCAGGAAAAACATAGACTCTGAAGGACATTTATGCGAACGCAACATCCAGATGGCAGGTATTCTTGCACCGTGCAGCCAACCGATTCAAATATGAGCTAAACTGGCAACGCACCCTTGGAGTTAGCATCAGACGAATAGGCAGATGCTACGAAACTCTCCCTGTCAGCAACACTCCAGCACGATCTGCGTGAGAACCCATTTGGCTCAGTGGATGTTAAAGTCATAATTAAACGTCATAAGCGCGATAAAGCCCCGGGACAAGACAACATCAGACACCGCAAGTTGAAGGCGCCGCGGGTAATGCTGTGATGTTAATTTTCGATGCCAGAGTGAGGTTGCAGTATTTTCCGATGGTTAGAAAGCTAGCAGTCATCACAATGCCCGGATAAACCGGAGATGGACTTTGGATACTAGCGACCGAATAGTCTCCTGCTTTCACTTTCGAAGGTTTGGAAATCTGGTTATTGTTAGGCTTTCGAATACTGCGGAGTCTCGGAGCCTGATCCCGGATCATCAGTTTGGCTTCCATTCTGGTCATGACACGGTAGAGCACTTCCACGAAGTCGCCGACCACGCCATCTTCGTGGACATCGAGCAGGCATTCGCTTGAGTTTGGCACCTGGTTCTCCTGCAAATGGTCAAAGGAAGACTCACCCCGCCCTCGCCCTGTTTGGATCTGATGGTCTTACTTGGAGGGCCGTTCTTTCAAGTGCCAAGTTAGGGGAAGTTTGTCGTCTTCTCACCCAGCAATCGCAAGAAAGCATCCTTTGTATTTTTCTCTTCAGTTTATATAAAGCAGACATACCTAGCCTTGGTGCCACTACGCTTGAAGTTCCAGACATACTCCTGTTCTTGGCTTCATAAGCAAATGATGTATGTGTGATGACTGCTTTTAAGGAATTATTCAGTTATATTGACCTTGTAAGGGTTTAAGTAAAGATCTTAAGATAGGGAAAATTCGCCACATTTTTCAATTTCCAATACTTTAGAGATTCGGAACTTCTGTGAAATGGCAGCGGATTATTTCGGCCTTTGGCTAGTGCGTTGTCTTGCTGGCTCAGATACATCCAATAATAAATATGTTGACTCAAATTTTCATTTAGTATATTGTTTTCAGAATTGGTAAAGGTTTATCGAACCCTTAACGCATTCCCATTTATAGAAGGTAGAGGTTCATAAATATCTTCATCAACAAATGCTTAAAAAAATGTGTCTTGGAGGGCTTCAACAATTCTGTGACTTGAAGTCGTGTGATTTAGCATTTCATGCAGGGGAACTTCAGCACAACATTCTTTGCTTCTGGATATTACCTCTATTTGGCGGAAAGCAGAACATCGTATGTTGGGTAAATATTAGAATTATGTACCAGCTTGCATAAATTTATAGTCTCCAATAATATACAGAGCCAAAACTTCCTCTGGCAAAAACTTGATAGGGAGCTGTCGATATAATTAGACTTACGCAGTGATCGCCTGGAAATCAAGTTTTGGTAGATTTTGGAAGTCGAAAATTTCGTGTTCGTCACGCTGGATCAATCAAATCGGCCAATGTGCGACTCTCCCATCCATCATAAGCGGCTTCCCGTCTAGCCGCTTATGATTCGCTTAAAGCTGTTGTCACGACGTATTTTGAGTGTTGTCTGGATACTCCAGCAATTCTCTAATATTATCCAATTTAAACAACTACAATTCAAACATATTTCAAGGATAATTTTTATATTGTATCATAATTTTTATTAGTTCCTTTATCAATTAACTGTTTTAAAAATTTACAAATAGTTCGTAATTTATTTAAGAATTCAATCAAATTGCTATGCCATTATTAAGTTTTATAATATTTCAAAATTTCTTAAGAATTGTGCACTAACTACTCCCCCCGGCCGTACAGCAAACGCTTCAGCTATCTTGTCAACTTCTCATCAGCTGGCGCAGCAACAGCAACTGCATCGCTGGCACGCCGCACAGTTATGATGGTCGTAGGTGCTGGTGAGACACTAATTTCCGAGACGGAAGTCAAATGTTGTTCCAGCTCCTGCTCTAACTGCTCCACATGCAATTCCAATTGCAGCTGCACGTCACTGATGACATCAATTGTCGCCGCAGCTTCATCATCATCAATACAAAACGTTTCATCATTTATACCCGTCGCTGCTGTTGCTTCAACGTCATGCACATCTGTTTCCGTATCATCATCATCATCGTCATCATCCACATCGATTTCCGCCAGCTCCGTACATGTATCCGAATCACAGGAACGCATCAGACTTATGCTAAACTCCAATTCGAATGGATCGATTAATCTGAAGTCATCCTCCGCGTCCGCCGTGCTGCTCCGCTGCTGCACGTCTACTTCGCTTGCACAACACCATTTACTTCTTGCCGGCGGTTGGCGCGGCAGACTGTTGTGACAGAGCGGATTTTCCGCCGGCGACTGTTCCAGCTGCAGCTGCTGACCCCAAAGTGCTGCTGCCCGTGCGCGGTTGTGTGCGGCCCGCTGTTGTTGCGTTGCCAGCTGTGAGCGGGGTGACTGCTGCATTAGTTGCGGTATTACCCGGTGTTGATGATGATGATGCTGCGGCTGCTGCTGGCTGATACGTTGGCGCTGTGCTCGTTGTGGCAGCTGGTGATGTTCGATTTGTTCCAGCGTTGGCCAATGGTTCGCTGCTGTTGGCTTCGGTTGTTGTTGGCGTGGTATCATATTGGTATCCAGCTTGTCCGTAATCAGTGGCGCCGTACTCATAGCTTGCGCTGCCAGTGCCGTATTGATCGCTGCCATATGGTTGCTGCTGGTCCGCTTGTTGCTGATGCTGCTGCTCGTATTGTTGTTGTTCGTATGCGCTTGTATCGTATGCGCTTGGCTCGTATTGCTGCTGGTCATCATAGGCGCCATATGCGCTGTAGTCGGTGTTGTAATCGGTTGCGCCGACAGCTGGATCAACGGTTGATTGCTCCAGGCCGTAGTTATCGCTGCTGTTGGATTGCTGCTGCTGTTGCTTTTCTCCCAGGCCAATGTTGTCTTTGAGATTTTCGTCGTCGTTATCGTTGAGTCCGTAATTGTAGCCAGCTGTGGGTTTGTATGCGCTGTCGTTGCCTCCAATGGTATCGCCAATGCTGCTGCTGCCGTACTTGTTGGCGCTGTTATCGCCTGCAAGTGTTGCTGCTGCTGCTGCTGTTGTCTCGTACGCTGACGTTGCTGTAGTTGTCGCAGGAGTTGTTGTGCTGAGTGCATCTCCGGCGCTGGCGGACTTGCCGTTGAGTAGTGCGTCGTAGCTGTAGGCGCTCGATGCTGGCGGCTTGGTTGAGTAGTCGTCGGTGTTGAGTGCGGAACGTAATGGATCGGTTGTGCCAAATGTGGACGGCTTGTAGTCGAAAGCGGCTAATTTTGTTGTTGTTGAGAATTGGAAGATTATGTTAGTGGTTTGATATGCGATATTTTATTTAATTTTTTTTTATGAGCTTTGGTATGTGTGTGTGAAAGTGAAAAAGTTTTTTGATGTTGTTTTTCGGTACTAAAAAAAGGATATTAATATGCGCTAATAGCTGCTATTTGACGCGAATGCACCCATTTGCCAATAAATACTCGCAATAGCTATTAAAATTAATTTATTCCTGCTCGGGCGCCAGCTGTTTTAACCTAATTCAACAAGAAACACAGCTTGCTACAAATTGCTAGCCACAAACAATGATAACACACTAACTTCTGCTGAATATATAGGATGACTAGCTTATGTTAATGCTTATTAAATATTCCACTAGAATTGATAGGTCTCATAAAAATCTGTCCCATCTTTCAGAGTTTTTGTATGAAAAATAGTAGAAAAGCCTTTAAGCATAGATATTATGTCTTTTCCGTTCCCTCTTCACATTACTAGAATTCAACGAACGTGCTAAGGAATAGTACCCAGTAAACCGTCTCTTCTTTTCTGATATTTTGTATAACAAATTTTCATTCACAAGATTCTTTGTGGGGAAGTTTATTATTTTACCATACTTCCATCAGCTACAAATGATTACCATTCTGGTGACCACCAGCAAAGTCTCCTCGCACTATCTACCACCATAACCCCCTGGTCTTCTGCGGATTTTGATGACCTTTTTAGCAGCCTTAAAGGAAAGATTTTAATCGAAGAAGACTTCAACGACAAACAATGGTTTTGTTGGAGCTAAAGAGCGGACACGAGGGTGCCGAGATTTCAGAACGTCTGCCAAGCCTAGCAGCACACACCAAGCGCCATAAACTTTTTTGTTACGGGTTATGAGCCAATGAACTGAGCATCAAAACAGAGTACCAATTCTCATCCGATTATCTCCCCCTAGTCGTCGAACTAGCAAACTCGGGTTGATGTTGACGATTGATGTTGTTTGAAACGAATATAGTTGCTTTCTGAAAGGAACTAGAAATCACGCTGAACTTGAACCTCGATAAAATGCACTAGGCTGCCCTCAATGCATCTTAACAAAACTGGCCAGAGTGTTCCAGACAACAAGCGAGGATTCACTAAGTCACTGAATTGCTTCTCCTAATCGGAGGAGACTCAGTTGGCACGCAATAGGCTGGAAAGCTGGGACAGATCACAGCAGTAGCCTTCAGAAACATTTGCCGTAAATATAGAGGCTAGGTTCCAACCGGTTTACTCTATTTCGGGTAGTTGCAGGCGATGAGTACAAAGCGTATTGGGCAGCTGACTCTCTTTGACGAGTATAGTGACGATCGAAGAGGCTAACCAAAGTAAGCGATCCTTTTAGTTTGGCTTCAGGAAGGCACAGGGAACCGCTGAGCAGCTGATTAAGGTATTAAACTTTATTCTAGATGGGTAATAGCCAAATGAATATACATTGGCGGCTTAGCTGGACATTCATCAGGTTTCTCACAGTGTATGTCACGAAGACCTACTCTGCAAATTAAAAGACATCCTCTCCACTCAGCTGCTTTTACTATTGTACACTTTCCTGACCGACAGCACATTTTTGGTGGTTCTGAATGATGTGCATTCAAGCACGAAAAGAGTCCGCGTAGGTGCTCTTAGGGAAGTATACTAAGTCCCAACTTGTATACACTCTTCACTTGCAATGTGCCCAATGGGCGTAGCATTCCGATGTTACTTTCTCACTGCCACATTTGCTGACGATACAGCCTTTCTTGCCACTGACAAGCTTCAGCTTTACCTTTGATTGACCAATTGAGACTGTTTGATATTGTTCCGAAAAAGGTTTGACAGAAGTGGACTAATGTGCAAATTGTAGTATTTTTTGAATTGAAACTTCTTTATCCGAGTATAGTAAAATAAAAAATTTTCACCAAATTTTAATAGGAAAATGAAAAATTAAAATTATATTGAACACATTTACTGTATACCCTACTTATTTTTAATGAACGGAAGTGTCTGTATTTCATGTTTCTTATATGTTTGTTCTGTAGTATAATATGGTATTTTCGTGTTAAATTTCTTCGATATAGTAGGACATATTATCCAATTTTAAATTAATTTACCTTTGCCCGTGGATAAACTACTGTAGTCATTCTGAGCTGAGTCTAATTTGCCCAGTTGATCATTACTTAACATTCGATTTGATAAATATTCTAGATTCGATTGTAGTGCAGATATTTCTTCTCTTTAGTTTTAAGAAAAAAACATATATAGATAGATAGAAATGCCGAAAGAGAGAAAGAGACAGAAAGAGAGAGAGAGAAAGAAAGAAAAGTTAGTAATATTTAGATTCTTTTCAAAAATTACCTTTGTATAATTCTGTGCATTTGTTGTTGCTGTTGTTGTTGTTGCTGTTGTTGTTGTTGCTGTTGCTGTCGTCGTCACAACACCGGGAAAATGCTCTTCCATATTTATTAAAATAGAACGTTCACGTTCAGACGCTGTACTCGCTGCACTAGACTCAGATTGACTTAGTGCGCCCAATGTCAACATTTTATACTTGGACCAGATCTCTCTGAGACGCGCCATAAGCTTTTCGTTTGTATCGCGTAATTGTGATTTCTCTGCTCTGTGGGTGGTGAATGATGTGTTTAAATTATATAATTTTATTAAAAAATAAAATAAATAATAAATTAGATTGAATAATCCTATTATATATAGGAGCGCAGTCTTATAAGTTAGTCGAAATCGAAAGTTATAAAATAGCAAAAAAAGTTTAATTGAAATCATTTATAAAATTTGTTATTCATAAATACTGTATTTCAATAGAACTTAGTCACATTTTTCGTGATAACTATGCTTATTCTGAGCCTCTGTGTTAGTCGAAAATTCGAATGGTTTGGAATCATCAACCAATACTTCATACACTCTTACTTTCCAATTACTGCATCAAGAATTTGTAAATAGAAGAATCTTTTAAATAATAGTTTTATTTATCCAATTAAAAGAAAGATTCTCAATTCGTTGAAATTTTTAAGATCCTATTAATGTGTTCTCTAGATCCAATGGAGAGTAGATCGCTGAAATGCCCAAACTGACACAACAAACAAACGGGTTTCTTAGCGGCCAAAGCCGGAGTGCTGTCCAAAATTTAGCGCAGAATAAAGAACGCGGTTGTGTCATACAGTACCGGACCAGTCATGGAGAGCCTGGAGACCATGAAGATCCACCCAAGAGAGGATTGAGTGGTGCAAGTTTTAAGTGGTTCCTACAGTACTAAAAAATAGGCTTTAAGCGTAAGAAAGCCAGAGAAAGGGCAGTTGAATACAAAGTTCAACCTGTGTCCGTAGCTAGCAATGCCAACGCGCCTAACAAGTTAGCGTAAATAATACACCCAAATATGAAGGAACCTAAAAGAAAGTGGTTTCACAATTCAAAAGCGTTAGAAGATCGCAAAGAAGAGCTTAGCTATGTAGATCCAGCAAAATGTATTAAAATCGCGGTCCTTTCATATTCTTATCAAAAAGTTATACTCTCTGCAAAGGTCTTGGTTAAGTTGAAGGGCGCACTATTTGCTGCAATGGAGCAGCTGGGATTCACCAGCATACACTTCAGATCGTATCTAATACTGATTGATTGCGAAGATCAAGGCTCGGTCTTGGACAAAGTACCAACATGACATAACATGACACTTCTTGGGGAAATAAGATTTAGAAAGACTTACGAAAGTAGTTCGGAAGCTGTTTAACCAGTCTTAAGAATAAAAAAAAAACCCATACGAAAGGCAAATCAACATAATCTTGCAAATTATTGCAGATACCAAGCCTGAACGGGAATATTTAGAGCGTTCTCCAAAATTAAAACCTAAAAAAGGAACGTTCTCGAAGAATGAGGAGTAGCACTATGTATCCCTATATTGCAAGTAAATACACCAGACTACTTGTGGCCAGTGACATTTGCAAGATAGGTTGAGAAGGGCAAATGGTTTATACCAGTCTTAAAAATCCTCCGGTGTCTGGCACACGGCTTGGCAATAAACCTTACCTCATTCATGCTGAAGACTTTAGAGAAATTGGTAGACTAAATACTTGCTAGATGAACCACTTTACAAAAATTTGCATGCGTAAAGATTTCGAAGATCTATTGAAACTGTTCTATACCAACTATACAACTCCATCAAAAAAGCCATAAAAGCCATTTGTGATTTAAGGGACATAAAAGATTCCTTTGATAGCACATCTCACATAGAAGTTGCAAGGGCAGTCACCATGACATTCTTAAAATATTCTATACCACCTGCAGCTCTCTGCAAAGTTCCTGGGTGAAATTCAAAGCGACTGATGAAGCATTTTTGCCACTTCGACTGTGGTACCACTTATTGAATGCTTCAACAGCTTCTTTTGGTGTTAGATCATTGTATTCAGAATTTATTTTTGATTGGAGGATACAAGAATAAGTCATTAGGTGTCAAAATAGTCCTATAAGGCGGATGACCCACTATGTTTAGAGTACTCAAAATATCTGTTATTTGAGCCAATGTGTGGTAGCTGGTATTGTCGTGATGAATGTCAATCCGTCTTCGACGATTGTATTTTCTGAATTCTCTGAAAACTTCTGCCCAACAAATGGTCAGAATTCATCATGTTGGACCATGTTTTGTACACAAAAATTTGTGTATGTAGTAGCTATCCGCACTTGAAGTAAATTTGGAAAAATATCACCGTAATTTAAAAGAATTTCTGCCTAAATGCGCTATTCACTATACACAAGGGATCAAAGTATCTGTGTAGATAGCAATCAAGAATGCAATTTTAGGAAAAGAAGTTTTAATACTTGGGTTCTGGATAACTTTGAAGAAGGAGTCAAAATCGAAATCAATCGCCAAGGAAAACCATTCCAATCTTATGAATCCGATCTTTTTATCTATTACTGACAAAGTTTCTCACCAAAATTCGAGAAATATTGAAACCGAAATTGTCGAACCAATTCTTGAGCCGGACAAAATGTTTTTGTGGTATGTAATCAACCGAAACTGCGACCTCTCGAGCGATTTCGGAATCATTATTATCATCGATGACCAACATTTTTAATACTGCCAATTTTCAAATATGCCGGGGCATTATCTGGAAAGCCATTTGAGCGAATTCTTACCTCTTTTTTACACAAGTAACAGAATACCGAAGTCGTCAGATACCTTCTGTGAAAAAAGCGGCAGCGAAGCTCCCATTAGCCGCCTCGTACGACAATTAGGAAGATGGTCTTATGGTCGCACGTGTATGGAAAAAAGTAACTCTACTGTCTCAACAATGGAAGTATTCTTCGGTAAATCTTAAAAATATTTCTTTTAAAATTCTTCTTTTTTTTAAATGAATAACAAACTTTATAAAAAATAATTACCAAATTATTTCCAAATTATTTTCGCCTAATTTCACTAAATTATATGCTATTATTGCCCTCCACATATAAAAACCGAACACGTAGAAGAGCATTTTCCCGGCTTGGTTTTACTTTATATCGAAACACTAATTTGAACTACTTGCAATGGTGTTTTTTTTTTTTCATTTTTTTGTTTTAAATTTTTTTAGTTAAATTTTTACTAAGCGCACTATTAACATTTTCATAATTTTGTGGCTGCTTCCAGCGATTCCTCGAGCTCTGTATCCGCATCGTTGGCATCCTCCAATTTGACAAAAGTTTCGTTGAGTTCGGCATTGTTGCTTGGCTCATCTTCTTTGACAATTGTTTCATGCAAAGCATGCGCCACCTCATTCAATTCCTTGACGAAAGTCTCATTTAACTCGGCAACCGCTGCATGACTGCTGTTATCCTGCTGCGACGTTGTTGTTGTTGTTGTTGTCTCTTTCTGCTTTGGCACCAGACGCACATTGACATCCACTTTGACCGGTGGTCGTGGGCGTACTTTGTGGCAACTTGTTACCGGCCGACAGTGACTTCTGTGCAGCAAAGCTTCAAAGTAATGCTTTGGCTTTAATGTGGCACTCAGCGCTGCAGCACGCTTACCCTTGCAACTCTTCGTTGTTGTTGTTGTTGTTGATGATGTTGCCGTTGCAAGCAAATCATTATTAGCATCAGTTTGCGCTGTCAATAACTCAGCTTGACATGTGCTCTGATCCGGCGCTTGAGTTGCCGGCATTTGAGTTGCACAATCCGTGAATGTTTGATTCAAAACCAGATGCTGTTGCAACCAGGGCAACGGATCCGTTTTGCAATGTTCGGCATCACGTTGTGTGGCATGACGGCTATGCGTATGCGTGTGACTATGACTATGAGCATGACTACCGCACGGCATATTAAATTTGCTTTCACTCTTGTTGTTGTGGTGGTGGTTGTTGTTGCTACTTCTGCGTGTCCTAAACAAATCCTGACACTTTTGGTGCAATTCTACATTGCTGCTGTTGTGACTAGGTTGCCTGCCTTGGCTGTGATATTGCTCTTGTACAATATGTTGGTGCGTATCTAATGTGAGTTCGTGACCGTGACAATGTAGCTCGGCACTTGCATAACTCTGTGTTGTATTGCAATATGGTGTTGTTGTGGGTTTTGCTGTCTTATGCTTGTATTTTGTTTGATAATCTTTGTCTGCGGCACAACAACATTCGCATGTTGCTGCTTCTAAACGATTTAGGCCGGGATTACTCAAACTGCGTCGATTACGCTGATACAAATGTTCATAGTGGCTTAACATGCGCTGCTCGCAAGGACATTTTCGTTCTGGTTTCTTCGATTCATCTGTTACTACTCTATGCACTTCTTGTCCTTCTTTTCTCTTAAAATTGCTTAATTCTGGTAGTGGCGGAATTTTGGCCAATTCCAGTTCTAAACGTTCGTTACTCTTAATAATATTCTTAAGTATCTCATCGCCACTATCAATGGATACATCCACCGATTTAGGCGCTTCAACTGTGGACTCCTTAGTCAAAATTTCAATTGGCGAAATGCACTCGTTTGCATTTTCTTTTACTGTGTTTGGAACCGTAGTCGTAGGGCTTTGTGTTGAAATTGCTTCCATCACTGTTGGTGTTGGTGTTGATGTTGTTGTTGTTGTTGTTGTTGTCCTCAAGTTCTGTTCGGGTTCTTTTAATATTTCCAGTTTTTCTGGCAGGAATGTTACTTTTTTTTTGTATATTTCGAATTTTTTCGTTCAAGTATCAATCAAGGCAGCACAAAAGAATTTTGAAGAATTACAGCTGGTTAATCCATTTCGCATTCTGTATTTGCTTACAGTTTGCTTTTTTTTATTTTATTTTTAGTTTGTGTTTTTGTATTAGTTTTGTTTGTTGTTTTTATTGTTTTTTGAGTGTACGTATTTTATTTTTTGGGAGGATTATAGAACTCAAAATAGTGCCAAATTGAAATTAAAATTTCCATATTTGCCTATTCGCTTTGATTTCGTTTTAAGTGTTTCACATTTTATAAGCCTTTAGCTTAGTTCGTTTCTATGTTGTTCGTGCTTGAATTCGTTTCGAGTAGGTGCTACAATATATCATCTAATCTAAAGAATCATAAAGCATAGACATGAATTTTTACTTAAAATCTAAAAATTTCAAAAAAGCTGCTGACCCTAAAGTAGAGTTTTGCCTAGTATCAATAATAAACTCCTAAGCTTACTGAACAACTATTAAATTCCATTTCTACTTGGTCAAATAGTATCAAAATAAACCACTCCTGAAACAAAAAAAAAAGTAGAGAATCGTCACAGTTCCTCTTCTTCCATTAAATTCTGCCAGAAGAAAACTGTACCACGCATTTGTCGGAATTTCTCATCGACATATTTTATACAAATGGATTATCCTTCTTTCTAACGATCCGCCTAACAACCACTCAAGCGAATTGAAGATACACTTGTAATGAGACGCGAAACAATTGTCTTCATAGCTATTCAATCTTTGTTATTGTTCTATCTTCAGCTTTTTAACAATAAAATGTTTTCTAATAAATTTGGGAAGATATCATGGTCCAGGCCCAGACTATGTTAAGTCGTTAAACAAACTATTTTCCATGAAATTTTCGAGTTTCCTTCCAATTTGAAAAATATCTTGTATAGCTGACCTTCATAAGATGCTAAGCTTTCTACGATACCAAAACTACTGAAAAAAATATTACATCGCAATTAACCACACCAATGCAGTTTCTTAATAACTCCTTTACAGCATTCCTTTGTCAAACACCATTCAACTTCTACAAATATTTTAGAGATCACCTCTTTGTTAACTCATAGACTTTGTCAAAAGTTAGAGAAATATTTTTTACAAACTTCAGTAAGACATTTGATTCTGTCAATCACAAACTTCTCCTTCATAAACTTTAACTTGAAGACTTTCCTCCGAACTTACTGAACTGGTTTTCAGAATATTTATTGCAAAGAACTCAACGGATGTTTTTTAGTTGCGTCCTTTTCGGTCCTAAATTGTCTAAATATATTTAGATGTAATTGAATTTGTTTAGAGCCAATTTTTACTCTCTGCTCCTTGGAACATAAATTGGGATCCTATACATAGTCTACTTATGTATAGAGATAGGCTTGTTAACCTCAAATAATTGAAAGATCACAGAACCTTTAACTGTGCGAAGAGATAATCTACCCATGTCCATCTGTCCATCTGTCCACCCGTCTGCGGAAAATTCTCTGAGTACAGAAAACTTAAAGAACTAAACTGGCAAAGTAATACTCTATAAGTTGCACTTCTGAGAGATGACGTTGTTTGTAGATGACCAGAATCGACTCTTTTGCAAATGGCCCAAGCAGCTCACAAACGTCAGATAGAACATGATCTTCTTCCTCTGAACAGCAGTACGAAGGTGAGCATACTATGATTAAGGCTATCAATTGGATACACAAAACCTGTGACTAACTCTTGGTACGATGAGGAGTGTTGCACATGACCGGCTGCGAAGAGTTGTTTAGGAATATGCACCAACTTATACATAAGATATGGTCCGATGAACGTATACCCAATAACTGAAATCCCACTATTCTTTTTCCAATTTTAAGAAAGAACACCCCGCTGTTTGCGCCAACTGCCATGGAATAAGACTCCTTTTCGTCGGATATAGGATTCTATCGCGCGTACTATTTAATAGACTGAAGTCATACACGAATTCTCTGACAAGACCATATCAGTGTGGCTTCAGACCAAAAAGGTCGACCAGTGACCAAATATTCAAATTACAATAAATCCTGAAAAGACCTGTGAGTTTAAACAAAACATTCCCCACTATTTGTCGACTATATAGCCATATTGACCACCTGTCTGCACTAGGTATCCCGGCCAAAATTGCTCGTCTTTGTATGATGACGCTATTACACACACAAAACGTTGTCAGGGTAGGAAAGAACCTCTTTAAACCATTTAATACCAAAAGAGGTTTCAGAGTGGATGATGCGTTGTCGTGCGACTTGTTCAATCTGCTAATGAATTACATCCTACGCCAATGCCCGCACATGCAGAACATATCGGAATCGATCTTCCAAAAGGAAGTGGTGCTGCTCGCGGACGCGAGTCACATTCATAATATTAATAACTAAGAACGGCGAGTTGTTTACAGAGATTCAAAAACTGTCTCAACTCATGGGTCTCTCGGTGAATGATGACAAGAGGAAGTACTTCTTCTCGCATGGAGAAATTCAACATTAATGTTGTAGAAAAGTTCGTCTACCTTGGATCAGAAATGACCAGCAACAACAACGTCAGCCTGGAGATAAAGTGCAAAATCACGCACCATTGATGCTATTTTGGAATAAGCAAATTGAAATAAAGCCTTCTCTAGAAAGAATAAAATCATGATTTTCAAGCCCCTGACACTCCCGGTCCTACTGTATAGTGTTTAGACATGAAACTTGATTCAGTCACATGAAGCGGCGTTGGGAGTCTTCGAGAGAAAGATGTTCCGCAAATTTTTCCTAAGAAAAACAAGAACACTAGAATCAGTCGAGGTTTGAGATATTATATCCTGCGTACCTTGAATAAATGCACTTTTGATGCATCTTCTAAACAAATTTTATGATATATTTTTGGAAGACCATAAAAGAATATGTTAAAACCCAAATATGGAAATCTCTAGCTTTTAAAATTTCCAAGATATAGCCGCCCTGGACGGAGAGATAACTATCTATCAAGTCCGTCAGTATATATCATCTAGTTCACACGACTCATCTCATCCAACTGAATAATAACGTGGAGTTCCAACCTATAAACTTCGTAGCTCTGTTTGTCCAAAAATTAAGACTAGAGTCATCTTCTCGTGGTATACGATTTATTTTTGAACACTGGCAACACAGCACCTTTTGCCCTCATTAATATGAAAACAATTCTTGGGCGTTTGTAGGAAATAGGTCAAGAAAAAATACTGCCAAGTGTGAGATCCTTACTTTCATTAATTTCCTTTTCTTTGAAGAAAAGTATCCACTATAATGGTTTCAAAACGAATCAATATGTTCAAGTGCTATAGTGAGACTAATGAAGGAAGAACGAATGTTCATGACATTCACAGAAGTGAAAGAACTGCAATTTTGATCGATGAGTCCATGGAACTGTTCGTGAAGACCGACTGTGAATGATATTTCTTCGATATTTCCACAACATTCCAGAATTCTACGAAATGGGAGAATTACAGAATGAGCCGCATAACAATGTGCATCGGGTCACTAACACTCGAGAGTTCCTAAAACAATACAGATTTGGAGGTGAGAATTTTCTGAACCTAAAAGTGACTGAGACTGAAATTTGGATGGCTTAAGACATTTCTGTGGTAAATTGAATGTTCCTCATCTGTCAAAGGTTTAAATTTTAGCAAAAAAATATTTGATGGTTAGGATTTTTCGAGGATTATATGTTTGCTGGCAGATATTTTTGTAAAAATTTTAAATTGATAAAAGTTATAAGACCAAACATTCTATTTGAAATACTTCTCATTTTTCCCAAGCTGAACCTTAAATATAAATTGAAGTAAGAGCATATCTTCCCACAGATTCTTACAAAGCCTACTAAAATGGCCACAAGATAAATTACTGTATAAATAATACTGATAAAAAGGACCTTCCTATCAATTTTCCAGTTTTGGGTGATTACATTCTTCATATTCAAGCCTTCACTTCCCTATAAATCTTTGCTTTATGATTCTTCGATGATGCAAACTTATATTTAAAAAAAAAAAATAGAATCCAATTGAAATACTTGAAAACATATTTACTTGTGCTTGAGCGATGTATCCTCGAGTTTATGCGTTAAGGTTTTACATTCGCCCGTTAGTTTATCCATGAGTTGTTTCTGGTTATTAATCATGTCTTCGAGTTCATTAACCGTTTCCACTACAAATAGTAGACAGACAGACAAACAGTTGGTTAATAGATTAAAAGTGATAACAATTGATTGATTGATTAAATTACTTGAATTTGAATTGTTTATATTTGGTTAAGAAAGAAACTGAGGGTGTTCAATTATTGGCGAACATTTTAAAAGCCAAAACGACGCTACAGCAAGTCAACTCATGGATAAACTATTGGATTTTTTTTTTTTGGTAAAAAGAACTTTTAACTTTTTTAATTTTAGAATATTTTCGAATAAACGCGAGACACTTTTTAACGAAATCAATAGCTTACCCAGAGTATAGCTGAGCAGAATTTTGGTGCAAATAAAATGTTTAAAGTGATGTAATTAGTGGGTGTGACTTTGGAGCAAGTGCAGGTGCTGCTAAATAGTACAAAAAATTTGTGTTTGAAATGTGCAGTTAGTCAACTTATTAAGCGTGTTTTTTTTTCTATATTTTATAACTGTCCAACTACCGACTTACCATGTTTATCCTGCATTTCAGAGATGCGTTTATCCAAATCTTTCTTGGTGGGACGTATCTCGTTCTTTAGTTCACCATAAGCAAGCTGTAAATATAATAACTTAGTAAAACGAATTTCAGCTCAATCGTAGCCACTTACTTCTTTCTCTAGATTTGCTATTTCATCGTTTAAACGCAGCACTTCACGCTTGGAGTGTAACAGATCTGCATCGCCACGATCCAAACGCTGACGCAATGAATTGATTTCAGCATTGAGACGCGCAGCTTCTGTCTTCGAATCTCTGCTGGCACGATCCAACTGCAAACGCAGCGCAGTAATCTCCTGCTCCAGCGATTGCTTCTCGGCACTGGTCTGCGCCATGTCTGCCAGGAAGGTGCTACGATTCGAACGCAATTCCATTTTAAGCTCATCGATTTGCGAATTACGATTGGCCAGATCACGCTTCAGATCGGTTTCATAACGCTTCTGACGCTCAACGTCCAACTGCAGCTTAGCCACCTGCTCCCATTGATTGCTCAGATCACCACCCAGTTGATCCACCTGGCAATTATAACGACGCTCAGCATTGGCACGTTCCTCGGAGAGACGGCGCGCCATCTCGTGTTGCAGCTCGCGTACACGTTCATGCTGTCGATCGAGCTCATCCTTCAGATGCTTAACATCCAATTCAGCCTGTGAGCGTTCCATTTGCACTAGATCGTTGATATAACGTTTCGAGGCAGAGTTGTTGCTGTACTGTTCCGACTTGGCCTCGTCCAGCAACTTCTGCATATGACGCACGCTCTCCTCCAGCGCTGATTTATCGCGTTGCAGTAGCTCAATCTGTTTGCGATGTGCATCACAATTGATGCCGCTCCCGCCGCCAAAGGGCACAACTGCGCTCAGCGGATCGGTGTGTGCGAGCTTACGTTTGAGCTCCTCATTTTCCGTTTTCAAACGCTTCAAATCGATGTTGGCCTGCATTAGCTCGGCCTCCAATTCGCTGATGCGTGCCTCATACACAATATTCGGTGCGCTGGCATAACGTGGCGAGGCGGTGGCCTTCAGCAGTGTTGCATCCTTTTTGCGTGGCGTGCTTGGCGTTTTTCTGCCGGCAGCATAGAAATGCTCATCACTATCCGATGATGGACTGGTCGTGGCAAGCTGTTTCTCACCGCCCTTACCACCGCTACCCAGCGTAGCCAACTCGTTGCGCGCATTCTCCGTGAGCTGCTCATTCTCATTGATGACATCCTTCACCTTACCCAGCAGATTGCTCAATTCATTGCGACAATATTTCGATTCCTTCTCCAGCTGTTCAATGTAATCTTCTTGCTTTTCAATAAAACTAAAGATCTCCACCGGCGCATGCACGCTGTCCGTGGGCAGCTGTGCACGACTGGCAGCCAGATAATCAATAGGCGGCGCCGCCATTGCACTTGGCATGGTGCTTTGATACAATGCTGGCGTGGTTAGATTCTCCTTCGACGAAGAGAAACCACCATACGTTTTCTTGGGACGATAGACACCCATACGCGCCTTCTGACTGGGTGAAAGATATTTGGAAATATCGGAAAGCACTGGACGATCAATGACCTAAAGTATGAGCAAAGAAATGCATTAACTGAACTCAATAAATTATATAAACTTAAAATACTTACCGACATATTATCCGAGAAATTATCGCCTGAGTCCTCCGCTGCCGCTGCGCCACCATACGAACTGCGTATATACGAACTGCCTCCCTTGGGTGTGGCATACGAATTATCATTCAGCATCATCTTCAGTCGCCCGACCGCCTCATTGTAGGCATAGTTCGTATAATCCATGCCTTTGCTCTTCTTGCTGATGCCCTTCGAGGACTTCATCGAGAAGTTTCTAAAGTAGTTTTATTTATTTTGTAGAAAATACTGTTTTAGTAGAAACTATCATCTTTTTATTTTATCACATTTTATTTAATTTTCTAAATTTTTCCAGCGCACGGAACTTCACTGCACTTTGCTTGCACCACCGCATGGTGCGCATAGCGAGTAGCAACTGAAACTGCTTTGGGGATGAACAAATATACCTTTTACTATATCGCAAAGGATTACATTTGTTTATCCTTTTGTGTTGCCGTGACAACAGGTTGACCAAAATGCCAAAGAATTGAAATGTTGCCAGCACAGCGCGTCATGCATGAGTAATATTAAGTCTATAACTTTTTTCGGTTTTACTTTTCGGTTTTTTTTTGGGGGTGGTTAGTTGTAGAAGTTTTTTTTTCCTATTTCTTAGAAGTGATGTATGGTTGTTGTTGGCTATAGGCAGGCCAAAACAAACTTATTTAGTTGATAATATCGATCAACAATTGGTCAAGCTTCTATTGCTTAGAAAAGTTATCCGAGTAAACCGGAAAACCACATACGTCATTTCTCATACCACTTGCTAAGCTGAATCGTAACTTGGCTACCGATTTGTGGTATTAAGTCAGAATTTTTAATAAAAATGTATAATAGTTTCTCTTAAAAACATTGGATAATACTTATTTCCACAAACAAATATTTTAGAACTTATTTTGGCTTTATTGGAGGAGGCTGAACAAAGCCACCCAACCTACTGAATATTTTTTTAAAGAAAATTTTTTTTGTTAATTTAGCTAAAAATACCAAAATCGCTCTATCTTATATTAATCCTGATTAAATTTTCTATGTAGGTCCATATTGCAGCAAAAGAAGAGATAGTCTCCATGAAAATCTGTCCCTCGGATGGTGTTTTCATGAAAAAAGTTTTGTTGTTGTGAATTCAGTTAGAAACGTAAAATTTTGTATGAAAAACATTGGCCATGTCCGTCTGACTGTCTGTATGAACATCAAGAACTTGGAGACTATATAAGATAAAGCGTTCCAGTTTAGATAATTAGTTTCTCCGATTCTCTCTGCAAACCAGTAGTGTTTTATGAATGTATCAACCCCTTTCTAAGCGATAGCATTCATAAAAACCTGGCAAAGCTAACAGAATTTTTGTTGATTTTTTTCTTCTTAAATTCTAATAAATTATTCCATATTTGCCCATATCGGACGACTAAAGGTATAGTCCCCATACAAATCTGTCCTCCTTTCTGGGTCTTTATAAGAAAAAAAAAATTGTTTTCTGGTTTATTTTAGCTTGTAATATCCAATTTATTGTATTTCCACTAATCGCAATGAAGTTTTACTCACTGCATACAGTACCTATACAAATTTTAGGTTCAATAGTGGGATTATTAAAACCGAGAACATCGTCTATAGCGGTTTTTCTGTTTTTTTTTTTTTTTTGTTATTGAAAATGATGTGAATCTTTGAAGGATGCTTCGAAACCCAAATCAGGTACTTGTTCTATGGAAGAAGTCGCTTTAAACAATATAACGGTGTGTTAAGTAGATTTCGATATGAAATTTTGGAGTTAAATTTTTTTAAATTTTCGAATAATCTGAAACAACTGCCGGAATATGGATAACCATATCCATGGAATATGGATTGAAAAAGAGCCTACATTTTCTAAATATTTTTTTTAATACCAAATTTTATCTAACTTATGTGAATCCTTTATGGGCAGCACCCATACAAATCAGTTCCATCATTCGTAGTTTTTGTATGAAATAATATGTAAAATTATAATTTATAGTCGTTAGGAATAGGGTATCTCATAGCTTTGTTTTTTTTTTTTATTTTCCATTTTGTCAAAGGCTTCAATAATATTTTTGACGACTTGATTCAGCTATCCGTGCCCCAAGCGGAAACCAAACTGTTTATCTGGTAACAAACGTTTAGAGCTAACCAGAAGAAAGGCAGCCATCCCCTCACAAAATATAGCTTCCTGCAATTTTTCTTCTCCTTTTTGCTTCATACCTCAGGTCATAACTGCTTGCAGTGCTCCATCTTAAAGGAGCAGCTGTTCCACAGGTTAGTATTTTGAGCCCGGTACTGTATAGAATCTACAATGAAAATTTCTATGCCTTCTTATAGCAATGTGCTGATATAAAAGCAAATATTCCAGGTCTGAACAATGCATCCCAAACGATAAAGACACACCTCTGCTCTTAGGGTACATGTGAACAGTTTGGCATAAGGCTTATGCTTTAAATTTCTGATATCAGCTAAGTTTGTCAGGACTTAGCTATACAATATTCCAAAAATGGTTAAAATCCTTATTTTTAGGGTTTCAACCTCTATTTCCTGACGTGACGTGAGGGGAACTCCTTAAACCCAGATTCGTGTTCAGCACAACAATTCTGTTCAGAAAAACTATGTCCCATTTCTCAAAACCCATGCATGGCAGTGTAATCAAAACACCTTTCATTACTTTCGGTTTTATTTTCAAAAAATTAGGTTGACTGGCGCAACAGGACGAGTGGATCTAGGCATGTCTGTCTGATTACACCAAATCTCACTGATGATAGAGAGTACAATTTCACTTCGACCAACGGTGAAGCTATTGATGCTAAAATGGAAAGTGATACTATGGAGTACCCAAAACCAGTTCCACTTTTTGTGTCTAATGTCGGTGATATTAATGGAGAGTTTAAAAGCTTACCTATAAGTCTTAGCGAGATGGTCAACTTCTCATTTTCAGGGTAGAAGCTAAGTACATTCTTCAATTTACGCCAATTGAAGTAATTAAGTCAGGGATAAAATCGCTAGGACATGCCGTAAGAAGAATTCAAAAACCAAGAAGCCGCATTACCAAGAAACCTCTGCTAATGTTTTTCAAAGACTTACAGTCGGATAATGTAATGTACACAATCTACTGGTAAGTCAACATACTACCCTGCAGACCCCCGAATAATGTCTGGAGCACCAGAACGAAGTTTGTTGAGCCCAGTCTTATGCATAAGTCTCACGTCAGTAATAATGTTGAGGTAGCAACTAATGCTAATGATACCAACATCACGAGCGATAATCCCGCTGACATCTTAAAATGGTTGAAAAATTGGAGAATAGTGTTCAACACTGAGAAATCTATTCATATAACATTTTCGATTTCAGGTGAACAATAACGACATTCAAAAACCACTGAGACAATAATAGGGACGTTAGGCGTCTAAAAAAGTTTCACTTGTTAGATCAACCTCATAGATTTATAAATTGGACAGTTTTTTTTTTTGTTTCACCCCCTAAACCAATTAGTATAAATTTTGATATAAAAAAAGATGAGACGTTGGAAAAAACATATTTTACTTTTTGTTAAAATCGGAGAAGGGGATACCCCACCCATCATATAAGCGATACACAAAACTTCCCAAATCTTTGCATCCATTTAAGGTACGGAGATAAAATTTGGTATACATATTAATGGTATTGGGGGAAGTATTCCTATTAATATTGGTAAAAATTCGATGCAGGTTTTTATATTTTTTTGCAACTTGGAAAGGCATAATTTAATTGGATCTGAACTAGTAGGAGAGAGTGCTTTCCTATTGGCATTGCCTAGCTACTGGCTCCCGTCAGTCATATTTCACTTTTGCTATTTGGCATAAATATGAACTCCTTTACATTAATTTTGGCATTTCTGACTTATTTAACAGCCAAAATAAAAAAAAAGTTAAATTTTTTTTTTAAATAAAATTTTCAACTTTGCGATGCAGTTTCGAAAGTCTTAATTGCTCTTAACACAAAAGTTTTCCTCCAATTTTTGTTTATCCATTCTTCAACTTACTTCGTTCGCAAACGTTTGCTTCTCGCTGCGCTGCTAAAACTGCAAACACTTTCACGATCCGATAGTCCTGTCGAATGTCCACGCGAAAAACGTTTTAAATTTTCACTTGTTAATAGCAACGATGCCGCAGGATTATGTGATGTTGTCAAGTGGTTGTTGACGTTGCTGTGACTTGACTGCGCGCGAGGACTATTCAAATTGCACAAAGGATCAGCACCGAACTTGAGAAAATTTTCAGTTTTCATTTTTCAAAGGCAGACCACAACAACAAAACCGAAAACAACTCAAAACTTTTGCGAAAACTTGCAAAGAGTTTGACATGCAAATAGGCAAAGTGAAACAATTTAGGCGTAAAATGTTTTAACGGGATGGCGTAGCGTTCCGTGGCGCAAGGAAACGGAAACAATTATAAAGTTGGCAAACTTCTTCCTTCTTAAGTCCGAAGGCGAAAGGGTTTTGTGGTTAAATTAACTTCACTTCACTTTAGTTCGTTGATTTTTCTAATTGATTTCGAAATATGCGCGACCGCAAGGCGTATCCGGAGCGTTCACGCGTTTTTCCGCAAACGTACGTCAAGTTAAGACGTCGACGAACTAAAAGCACGGCAAATGCAGTGCAGCGTTTATATAGACTCGCCGGAATTGGCGTCGACAGTTTTAGTCAATACATGACTCGCATATCCTATATAGGGGGAAAGTAGTTTACTGGGATTTTTAATGTGTTTCGTGCCATGTTGTGCCGTTCCTTTCGGCGTAATGAATGCATTCCAAAGCATAACATTAACAATTTTGCTGGAAGTTTTAGCTTGTAGCATAAAGCAGTGTCGCCGTGCAGCAGGCTATGCAGCTATTCCGCATAATTAATACAAAAATGACAGCCATAAGTGCTACGCCACTGTCTCATATCCTGGCAGAATTGACTTCCTTGTTTGATCAATATACGATTTAAATGTGTTCTTCGACTTTTGTCGTTCATTCGTATCGAGTTCATTGAAAGGCGTAGGCCAATATCTACCCCCAACCAACTGCGTATGTACTCCATAAACACATCCTTTCTAGCTTTCTTTGAATTTGTTCTAAATATATTTCGTATAAGTTATCTTTAGTCACGCTGCTGCTACTTTTGCTTGTCCTTTTTGAATTTGGGTAACGAACTTTGCCAGCAAATCGAGGCCAAAAGCGTTTATCCTTTTTTTGTATAAATAAGGAAAGTATATATTTTTATACAAATTTTGGCCAATTTTGTTGCCAATGACAATTGTCAAAAGGTAAAATCAGTTTCCATTCAATTTGTTATTGTTGTTGCTTGTCCTTTGTTTAACTTTCAAGTTCCTGGTAGTGTAGAGTGGGTGCATATCGAGTGTTAATCTGAACGAATTCACACTCACTCGTATTACAAAGAAATGAAAGAAGTGCTAAACTTGAACTCCTGGCAAGATTTTTAGTTTAAATGGAAAGTTTTGTATGTATCTTTACTTTACTTAGATGGCATTCAACCATCGTTCGGTCATGACCGCATTTGGGAAGGCGCACCAGCATATTCCTGACCAACTCTTCGCCACCAGACTTAAATAACTCAGCTGGCAGCTAATCGGAGCCTGACGCTTTATTATTTCTAAGCTCTTTAATGTTCGACCATGTTGTAGTCCTGTCGCTCTATAATGATGTCATGAATATCTTGTCGTTCTAGCATTGTGTCCTTCATTGCCTTCAAGTAGGTTAGAGATATTGGGATAAGGGCTCGTTTGCAGAAGTTCACATTGTGTGGAAACCTGTTGACTGCCATTCACTTGGGAATGACCAACAATGATTCTTGTGAAGCTGTCCCAAGCAGCTCACAACGTATCTCTTGGGTAGCCTCTGACCATCCGTTCGGAAGATAGAAAACTATGAGAAGGCAATAAATACCACCCTTAATTAGGGGTTGGTACGCTGGGCTTTGGCCAATGAAAACAAAACGGAAGCCTCACCCTTCGAGCCTCATTTCTAACGCCTAACATCTACAGTAGCGCCTTCGCGTCACACCAAGTATTAGGCACAAGTCAAGTTAACCAATGTTCGCCGAGTGATATGTTTCACATTTATTTTCACAAGATGGAAGGGTTTCAAGGAGTACTTGGTTGAGTCTAGCTGAAATCTGTTGCAGCTAAATATCATGTTTCGACTTGCGCTGAAATCAATTTACCTCTCCTTATTGCTGTAGGTTATATCATGTAGGCTAAGTATTCCGATTCCTATCATGATTTTGTCATCGTATTTGGGGCAACACATGTGGAGACGTTCCTAGTGCTCATAAAATTCTTTTTTTTGGCGTCTTTACCGTTGTGGCGTGTGCAAACTGATGAAACTGGAGACGAGGATGTACTATTTCCTACTTACCAGGATACTTGATCCAAATTCGTGCCCATATTTCTAGCAACTAAAGTATTCCCTGCATTGCAGTGAAATCCTCCTTGGACCTTTCGAATTAACGATGCGAACATTCTAGTTGCATAGGTGGATCCAATTTGAGGCTTGCTATGTGTCTTCACTGATGCTAGCTGCTGGCATGTCCTAAGCACAGCTTACCAACCTCCAACTAAAGGGGAAGAATATCCGGTATCTTGCAATTTGATCATCCGCGAATGGCTATTCAGTGTTTGGTTAGTTTAAAAACAAACGTCGAAGAGTGGAGCAACGTTCAGCCAAACGAATCCAGAAGAAATAAACCCGTTGGCCATTCTCCAGTTACATCGCCGGAATGACGTTCATGAATGGGTAATAAGAATATACGCCAAATCGCCTAATTGCATCTCATATATCGGTCAACTTGATAGTGCTTGATAGTTCTATGCCTTTCGATATATATATGTAGATGTGTCTGATGGACTACACCGATTTGCAATACCCTACGATGCAATGCGCCTTGAATGTTTTGGAAATAAGTCGGAAATACGGAACAATTCAAGTGTTATCTATCATCATATTATTTATTTTCATTTTGTACCATTATAATTGGGTGAACGACCATCAACAGCCACCTAGGCACCTTATCCATACGATTCGATATGAACCAAAGTTCATAGAGCGGTTCGAACTTCCCACAGGACGCTTATTCAGCCATCAGTGTCGGCTGTCTTAATCAAGTTAATAAACTAGCAAGACTACTTATAAGATGTTGACCCAAACGCCAGGGTTCAATTTCTCACGACACAAACAGCACATATAGCTCCAATTGCACAAGGTAGGCCTAGTCTTGATATCACTTCACCATCATGAAACATCGATATGAGTCACCGTTATGTCTTACATCAATACATCGATTGACTCTTGAAGATTACAATCCATAATCAAACTGCAAACTCCGTTACCATGAACCACAAAGGTAACTCTTTGTGAACACCGTTACGACATCATTGATTCCTCAAAAAACGGAACTCCGTGAAACCAACAATGAACAACAAGTGTTCCGCAGCTTTATTACTGCAACCAAATCATTTTCATCCGAGTCCACACCACATACTAAAACTCATAATATATGAGAACGAAGACCAGCCAGTCACAGAAACACTCTTTTAGATGTCGCTTTGCTATTATTCGTCTGTTAAACAGTCCTACTACACTTGAGCACCGCTTTGAGGTTATAGCCATTGCTTTCAGCTATGTATAAGCTATCGATCAGACTGGAGAGGTTTCCTGATCTGTGCTTACCCTTTATCTGTTCTCGCTCAAGGCTCATAATTACAAAATAATGCAGTACTGGATCGGTTTCGGTTCGGATTTTGCTTTGAACCAAGCAACCACCTTGAATTTCCTATTAGTCTTCAATTCGCCATGGCATCGCACGAGACTGAAAGTGGTCGGCAACTCTAACTTCTTCAAAAATCTTTTCTCGAACACTTGTAACGCTCTTTCATTTGCTTGAATCATGGTAGAGCATGCGTGATTTTTCGCCTGAACTCCAGGCTGACGTGGTTATTCCTGATTTGCCGTATATCAATTTCAAGTTCAGATTTCGTGGTTATACAGCACACATTTCGAGCTTCAGTTGCCATACGCTATGCAGATCTTCTTCTTTCTTTTGTTCGCTTTCAGCTTAGTTTTGCTCCCAGGCAGGAGTATCCTTCTTGATGTTCTCGCACCACTTAACAATATTTTCACATATGTTAATGTCAAAACCAGCAACATTAAAGGTGGAGACCGTAGCAACCACGGTCGAATTAAAGCCAACAACAATTTTTACCCTTCAAGTAGATATTTTGGAAATCGAAAGCAGTTTCGATCTTCTTGAAAGCCATCTTAAAGCTGTGCATAGTAGAAGTTTGCATAGCTTTCGTACAGTGTACCCAAACCCAAGGTAGAAACGTTGGTTGAACACAGTGCGCTCCTTCTCAAGTGCTCCGAGATACAGCAATTCGCCTGATAGCGTAGAATGGCACGCGATTCCCAAACTGAGAGGTTGTTGTCAAAAATCTGGTAATGGTGTGCTGAAGATTGATCTTGATGAATTAAGACATCAGCTGGACAGACATCAGCAGACAGGCTTGCAATTTGAATAGTTTCTTGAGCAGCTCGTTGTCGACGGCTTTGTTGGTCGTGATGGTCGAGCGGTAGGATGAGGACCTAGACAGATAATAGAAATCCATTGTGCTCTATGAAGTTTTGTTTTAAAGAATACGAACTACAATTTATTAAAAATCATTTTCCATATTTCATCTTGTGAGATATTCGTATTTATTAAATATGAGTTCATGTTTCGATTTCTTTTGATCTTTTCGCTCCTGCAACCACTTCAGCATAACGAATTGGTTTTCTTGTACTTGAGATATTACACCATGTACTCTCAAACATATGTTATATCTCTATGTATATATCACAAAATGCTTGTTACATATGCAGAAAACTAAATTGCTTAATGCCCAAAATTCAAGTATATTGTCCTTCGTTTTGTTTTGTTCGGCAAGGACGAATAATTCCTGCAAATGTTTGAACACATGTTTTGCAATTTTGCAATTGAACATTGAATGCAATTTATACTTCGTCGTTTATGTAGCAGACCCTAGATAGATTGAAAAGCATGTGTTGAAATGTTTTCGGAACGTTTTATTGTAAATATATACTTTGCCGCTTACACAAGACTTTAACAAATGCTGGGCCCTGGGCAAAACAATTGAGTCCGTTGCTGCCTTGGTATGTGGCCTTCAATTGGAATGCAGTAAGTTATGCAAAGAGTTCAAGAAATCAACTAAAATCTGCAACTTAATAGCTGAAACTGCTGTAAGCCGGTTCGGGTTCAATATTGAGCATATAGAACCCGACCCGAGTCTAACTCTTATATATTCCGATAAATCTCAGTTCTTTCAAAACGTTAGCCTTCGCATATTTAATCTCAACGACTATCTCCAAAAAAAAAAATAACTTGTAATATTTTGCCAAAACCGATCAATCGATCGATTGATCTACTCAGACATGTTTACACCAAAAATACCCCAACGAACAAAATCGATGAAAAACGATTAACTTTAATAAAAGAGCAAGAAAATCGCAGAAGCAAAAAAAAAAAAATTAACTCGTTCACTTGTCCTGTGCGCACCGAGCGCAAACTGCGCCAGCCTCCATAATCAATCAATGCAATCTCTGTTATCATGAATAATTTCCTAGAGGGCATTCTGTGCTACTACTTACATTGCCACAGACCAGACCACTTGCCACCTTCCCCCGTCATTTAAAAGCCGCACGCAATGCGCAGCTATGCAGCTAAACGCTTCTCAGCGGCAACAGCAGCTGCTACCCCAATACTCTCCAGCCTCCTCACAACAAAAGAAGAAAAAGCGCGGCTGGGAGCCCTTCAACTATTTTGCTTCACGCTTGCGCTTCGTCATTATCAGCTCCATGCGATTTAATTACCCACATGCCGCAAAAGACGAAGACGAAGAAGAAGAAGATGGTATGAAGACAAGGTAGAAGAAGAAGAAGCAGAAGAGTAGCAACAATAACAACAATAAACAGACGAGAAATGTTGTTTAAAAAATTATCCCTCTGAGATAAACGCATAATTCTTTCTATATGTATGTCGAGTTGTGTACAAGGTGTGATTCAAATAGTTCGTTGAAGTAATGCCTTCGTAATTATATGACATAGATGATTCAAATTTACTTCATATATAAAGGGTAACAGGAGAAAAATTATTCATAAAAAAATGGGCAGTGCCTTGGCACAATATAAGGAATAAATGCCTCATACCTCAGCAACTATATGACGCAGATGAACCACATTTACTTCATATATAAAGGGTAACTGAAGAAAAATTATCCAACGAAAAATGGGCAGTTTGTTGCCACAATATAGGCAATAAATGCATCATATTTCAGACACTATATGACGTAGATTTATTAAATTTACTTCATATATAAAGGGTAACAGGATAAAAATGATCCATAAAAAGTTACCAGTGCGTTGTCGCAATATAAGAAATAATTATCCATCAAAACATAGCCAGTCCCTTGCCACAATATAAGAAAAATTTCGACGTTCCTTAGCTACTATATGACGTAGATGAATCACATTTAATTCATATAATATATGTATAAAGGGTAATAGAAAATATCTGATACCTACAAAACTGATCCCGAAATATGATCAATAAAAAAATAGGCGGTGCGTTCCCATAATACAAGAAAGGAAATTTATATATCGTCAGACTTAAACAGCTATACGACCCTGAACAAACACATTTACTCTATATATTTAACGGGCACGGGGAGAAACCATATACAAAGACAAACTGTGCGGTATTACGCCTTCTACATATGTATATAAAAAACTTCATTTCGCTATATTTTAGCAAATATTGGGAGTAGATGGATGAGATTTGATACATATATATAATTCATATATGGACAAGTGATCCATATAGAAGAACAATTAAAAGGGGATGCAAGCCAACTATGGCTAGTAATCTATATCTGAAGTCCCAAAACTAAATTTTACGAAACTGATCTGAGCAAAAACTTTCTAAAGCATCTTTAAAACTTAGGGACTTGTTTCAAAGTAACTAATTTTTATCTATCTAAATCTATAAACTTATTTTTAGAGAGATTACAACAGATTTTGCAGATCAGATCCATCAGATCCGAAATTTATGGGAACTCTGCAGCTTTGATATCAGAATATTGGTATTGCTCTTCTAATATAAATTTTTGCTCCCTGAGTCAGAAAAGGTACACAGAAATAATTCATAAAATCCATGGTATTTCTGTGGAACTAGTGAGAAAAATTTGTCATGACTTTTTGGTGAATAGAAAAGTACCCTGTTAAATGAATTTCCTATTTGCACATAATCGATAGCTGGAGAGAAGTATTTGGTGAGCTTTAACTTCAATAGAAAGAGAATAACCTTTTGTCATATTTCGTAACCATAAAAAAATTAAATATTGGAAATGGATATACTTCAAAAACAATGTTGCACCTATAAATTTTATTGGAGTTCCAAAACTAGAAGAAGTTCACCATTCGGAACAGACCCAATAAACGAATAGCTGTCATAACCGAACAAACGGTTATGGCAGCTATTCGTTTACTAATCTGGAGGTCCCAATTACCGGACACAAACAATATATTCTATTAATATTATAAAGAGGAAAGATTTGTATTTTTCTATGTTTGTAACGAATAAACTCAAAAACTACTGAACCGATTTTAAAAATTCTTTCACCATTCGAATTCTACAATCCCTCTGAGTAACATATGCTTCCTTTATTTAAAATCGGAGGGGGCGGTGCCCGTCCCACCATATAAGCGAAAAATAAAATTCGACATATCTTTGTTCCTATTTTAGGTGCGGGAATAATATTTATTTGTGTTAATTGAATCGAAAGAAGATCACTTCGTGAGATTGGTCAACATCGGAGGGGGTTTTGCACCAGCCCCATATAAGTGATAAACAAAATTCAACATATTTTAGCATCTATTTCAGATACAATAATGATATTTGTTATATGTGTTAATGAGATCGGAAGAAGGTCACTTCATGAAGTTTGGTCAATGTCGAAGGGAGTGGTGCTCCATTCCCATATAAGCGATAAACTAAATTCATTATATTATTACATCCATATGAGAAACAGGGATGATATTTTGGAATATAGTTAATGTGATCAGGAGAAGTAAAATCCATTGGAAAAGTAGGCGTGGTTTGGCTGTCTATGGAGAAAAAAATTAGAACATTCAATTTGGTAAACGTTTTTACGGGTTCCAGTGAAGCGTGCCAGGTGCAGCTTGTTCTAAATAATTTTAATCTAAATATCTCTATAAATTATGAAAATTCAAATCTACTCAAAACAAATAATTACGTACAGTGTTAACTCTCTTGGACCGAAACATACGGTTGGTCAATTTTTGAGTGCTCAATAGTGAGAATAAGAAAACTTTTTTTTATTTGCTTAGTAGAATTATTTAATGTATATATTTTAAACAAAATAGTTCTTTATTATTCATATTTACCTAAAAAAAACCTTGTCTCTTTGTTCCGGCAAATCTGTCTGATAACTTACATTATAAAGAATAACTTAAGCAACCTTAATTTTAGAAAAAAAAAAGCTAAAGAAAATGAAATTTTGTTATTCATATTTACCCAAAGCAGCATATTATCTCTTTGTTCCGACAAATCTCCGAAATGCATGAACCGATTTTGACGATAATTTCACTTATAGATAGCTGAGAATTTAAAGAGTAAATTAGGCTAGTTTCAGTTTAGAAAAAAAAGATAATAATTCTTTGTTATTCATATTTACCTAAAAAAGACAAATTGTCTTTTTGTTCGTAAAAATCTCCAAAATGACTGAACCGATTTTGACGGAACTTTCGCCGTCTTATAGCTAAAAATTTAATGATTAGCTTAGGCTAGTTTCATCTGATGCTTTATTATTATATACTTCTACCGTCTCATCTTCATTAAACGACTATGTCCCCTGTGTAGTAGAAAATAGCTTTTGGTATAATCTTTCAGCTCAGAAAGCAACCTATTTCGAAAATAGTTGACAAAATCTCAGTTTTGTCGGTTGAAACTTCTGGGGAATTGAAAAAGTTGAAGAGTGAATTAGAGTACAACCTCGTTTATCCAAGATAATGTGGAAAAGAGGTATATCTGATAAGCGAAATCTTTGCTAAACATGGAAGCAATAAAGAATTCTAAAATATAAATTATTGCCTACATATTTTGGATGGTGAAACGAAATTTAATCATACTTAAAACACTATGGTAAGAACTATATTAGGCTCCATTCATCTTATCCGAGTTTTTTTTTTTTGTATTATCCAAGATAGTTCCATAATCCAGAGCACGCGGAGGCTCGCATAGTCGAAGATCGTATAAACGGTGCTGTGTTATAGTTATGCTTTGGCTTCTTTCTAATAGTTTTGACAGTTAAGTTCATATTCTGCTCCCAGTTGACAATTTCTGAAGTTGATTTGAGGAAGTAATGCGTGGTCAAAATTGGTAGAGAAAAGAATTAATTTTTATAGTGTGTGTGAGTGCTCTTCATCATCCGTCAACTTTCTAAATAATGGCTATACCTTATCGGAAAAATCGGGGAGCGTTAAAATTTTAAAATAAACACGGAGCGGAGAAGTCCAAGTCGAATGTCAAATAAACGAGGTCTCTATATATTATTGGCTCCGAAATACTTTCTTTCATACGGACGAACAAAAAGACATTGCTATATCGACTCTTCTACCTTCGGTACAGCGCTTAAAAACGGCTGGTAATTCTTCTCCAATTTATAAACGTCTTCAAATAATTTAAACTCGAGCTTAAGATGATTTAGTTGAATATTTTTAAGGTGAAAATTCTTTACGGAGGCTAAATTTAAACGTATTGAAGTCAAAAAAGGAGTATCGTGCGGGAAAGAAGGAACGTTGAGTGAAAGTACAGAATGAAAGAGAAGAAGAAATGCACGCGTAGCAAGCCTAACATATTTTAAAGAATGTGTGTATAATACAAATTCAACTTCAATAATGTGCAAAGTGAAACGGAATTCAAGAGGGGAAAAGCATGCGCTTGTTAGTCTGAAACATAGAGCTTAAGTGCTTATGCATGAGTAAGAGAGAGATGCTATTGTTCTTGTTGTTGCTGTTTGCTTTTGTGCATGGTGAAATAACAATGTTGAAATAAGTATGGTGAAATATTTACAATCCATAATTATTTTCTCTCTTGTAACCGATGAGAACGTTAAATCAAGCTCCAGAGATGTGAAAGAGAACGGTATATAGTAAATAGATAATTTGCTGTATCGTTCTTTCGTTTATTTTGTGCTACTGAAAAATATTCGTTAAGAATTTAAACCAAATGTAGGTATTTTTCTGTAGTATGCAGCTGAAAATCAAGAAGAAAATTCTACACTCTATTATATTCTGTGAAGTAGCCAAAATTGTTAAAATTGGCTTAGCAAAAATCTCTAAAATTCTCATAGAAGATTTCAGTGTAGATTTTGCCAAAAAAAATCATCAGCTTCGCTATTAAATTTTCTCAAAGAACAATTGTATGTGAACATCTTAACATCGAAATTTTGTACCATAAATTTATTTAAATTCTTGATTTTTGAAAATTTAATCTAAATTTTTCATTAAAAAAGTGATTTTGCTTATTAAAAAACTAAATTTCCTCATCATTACATTTTTTACGGAAACTTTTGAAGCAGCTCCTATTTTAGCCGTTTCGAATCTTGACCACATTTCACATACATGCAGCCAGCGCAACAACAAATGAGTGCGAATGAGCGAGCACGTTGTGTTACCCTCATACACTGTATATATGTATATGCGTATGTGTGTATGTAATTTTGTACTACATGGCCGCGCTGCTGTTATCGATCGTGGTCAAAATGCTGTTGTTGTACTAGTTGTTGTTGTTGTACATCGTCATCATCAACGCAAAAGCCAAGAAGCCCTCGGGGCGCTCTCAGCAATTTTCATTGCTTGCTGCTGCTTCTTCTACAATTTCAGCTTCTTCGGCTGTTATTATTTGTTGTTATTGTTGTTGTTGTCTTTGCACTGATATTGTTGTATTTAAGCCAACTTCCTACTCGTTTATCTTCGTGTGCAAATGTTCATTCACGAAGCGTTGTTGTTGCTGTTCTTCGTTAGCTCTATCGATTGCGCTCAAAAATGTGCTGTAATAACACAATAACAACAACAACAACGAGCGCATAACCAACAACAACTACAACAACAACAGACGTCATACTCATCAGTCGCCTGCCCATCAGTGCGGTTAATGGTAGGCAATAGCAGGCAGCAAGCAACCAAAACATGTTTATGAAAAGAAAGAAATTCCATTGCAAACAAAAAAAAGAAAAAAAAAACAACAACAACAAAAAAAGCGGTAAGCAGCAGTCTTGTTGTTTTTGTTGCTATGTAGTTAACGGACGAGCGAAGCGTGCGGCCTGCGGTTAACTTGTAATCCAGGCTCAAAACACACACACATACGCATGCATACATACATACATGCATGTGTATGTGTGTATGCATGTGTATTGATCGGTAATCGCTCATTCACTCATTCACATAGATACATAGATACATAGATACATAGATACATAGATACATACATAGATACATAGATACATAGATACATAGTTGTGTGTGAGTCATATATGCTGTCTTTCTTTGTGTTTGTATGTCAGTTTTGCCTGGGGGCATATTTAGTTATGCTGTGTGGTGGAATTTTTTAAATGTCGCCTTGTGCTGCTGCAGCGAATAAAATGGGAAAACAATAACAAAAACCTATTTGAACAAGTTGTATGAAGTAGCCAAGCCAAGCAAAGCAAAACAAGAACAGAAAATCAAATTAGATTCTTGTGCAAGGTTAGTGTGGATGTGTTTTGTATTGGTGTGTGTGTGTGTGTTTGTAGTATGTGGGAGCGGACGTTAGCGCAAAAAAATGTCGCTCTTAAGCTTGTAATAACTACTAATTTAGTTTATTACAATTAAATAAATGTTGCGGTGTATATATGTATCTATTATGTCTCGCATCTATAGTCTAAGCTGCATGGAAATTAGGCTCCACTTTTTTTTTTATTCGAGCAATTATATGGTTAAAATTTACTTGGAGCATTTGTCATAGAAACTATAGCTCGAAGACCCAATTTTTCCTTTAAAGATTTTTATATGATGACAAGAAAATTTGCAACTTATGCCAAAATCACCATAAGAAACTGCGAAAATTGTAGAACCAACGAAATAAACCAAATTAAAACCATCAATGAAGAGAGCCAAGCCATTTTCATCACCATCGTCATAAAAAAATATCAAAGAAGTTACCAAATTTTCGATCATCAGCAGATATCCAGCCCAAAATAATGGCTCAATAATATCGAAAAATATCAAATCGAACTGTCCAACTCTTAGTTTGATGAAGACTGAACTCTTTCTCAAGAATTTCAAACAGAAGAAACCATTGGTGACAGTTAGGGGAAGATGACTCCACAATCAATTCGCAAAGTGATCTGCACTAACGAAATGAAGCTTCAATGCCTTTGCCAAGTTGGCAGAAATTATTTAAAACGCCCAAAAGAAGTCCTGTCAAGCATGACAAAGGCAAAATTTACAACTGTTTGTGTTTCTCTTAGAATGGAGTTAGTCCAATATGAAATTAGTACGATATGAAGTAATTCTTTCTCCTACACATAGAATATTAAGATGTTCCAACTTAAAAAAAATTATACATGACAGTTCTAATCAAGAGAAATTCTGTTCCATATAAACTTTTAATCTCATTCACCTTCTGGCGGTAATATTTTCCCAAAACCGGCAAAACATGTTCATACAAAACCAGTTTGGAGATGGTCAGAAGGAAATATAATGTGTTGACCACATTAGCTTTCAGCTCGCTACTCTTTTTCAGCAACCATTAGAATCCTATGTCGAAATTTACGAAAAAAATGGAGGTCTCATTTTTTTTTTTGATAAATCGAAACTGTATCAAGAAAAATTAACACAAAAGAATTTTCAGAAAGTGGTCTCTTCAGAGGCTTTTTTTTTTTTACATTTGTATAGTGCGCTGCCTTTGGGGTTGTTAACACGGAAACCCCACAAGCAATGCTTGGCGTTGAAGTCGCCTCCGACAATAAATTTTGGGCCAAGTTTGTCCAATATTTGCTGGGAAATGCTGTGCACAACAGTGTGGCGAGATGGACAGTAGGCTGCAGTAACTGTAATATTTGCCGTATTCTTGGCAAACTGAGAGGTGCAGTTGGAATGATTTACTGCAATAGCATCATAATCTCTGATGAAAAAGAAGTATCTGCTGGTGAAATGAGTTTCTGTTACTAAAAATATGTCAACATGGTTGGTTTAGAGCATGTTCTCAAACTCAGTTCCTTAAAATACTGCATGTCGGGAAAAAAATATTTGTTTCTGTAGTTTTTATTTTTTTAGAGATTTTTTCGGCACGCAATAAATCTGTTTGTGGGTACATTTTTAATCAGCAGATGCTACTGAGGCCTATAAAAATTTTTATACTCTATAAGGATAAACAAAAAATATTTTTACTTTTCGTCAGGTTTTTTTTAGCGCTTGAACCACTGTGCACCGGTTAATACTGCTCTATTGATATAAATAAATTAATTGCATTATGAATAAATAAAAAAAATAATCTCCATTATTTCCAAGTTTGTGTTCGAAGTCTTTTGATTTTTCAACTGAAATCTTTTAAGTAGAAAATTTTCTTCCACTTGGCAATAGTTACCAACTGAATATTTTCGAATGCCTAGCTTAAAACAATTCAATTCAATTCCTAAGAGTAAACATTTGCTTGGATAAACCTTTTCATTTAAATAAATGAAATGACGGAACCAGTGATTCGATTCTAATTTTTAATATATTTTTTTTTTAATAATTAATGCCGAAGTACATTTCGTACAAAAATATGTTTGTTTGTATTAAAATATAAACAAGCGCAATAGCATCTGCAGTGAAATTTAGATTAAAAACTCTAATGCTTCATCTAATGCGAAGCTAACTATTTACAACAAACAAATGATCGAACAGATCGAACTTGCAAACTCTTATAGATCGCCAAAACTTTGTCAGAATTGTCAGCGCTTGTAGTTCTCAGATGATCTCCATTATAAGATTGAAAAATTTAAACACCTTGCAAACAATCTGTCGGATACGTTCCTCCTAACCGAGAAGTTTTGTTATTTTTTAGCTTTTCAATAATTTATAGTTCAATGGTTCTACAAGTTTTTTGATAGGCAAGTAACTTATCCGCTTAGTTCTTATTATTAGATTAATTATTATTAATAATAATATAATTTAAAAACCAAAAAGAGATCATAGAAAAATGTATTTTACTATACAACATATTTACAGATCGTATCATCAATATAAAAACAAAACAAGTCAATATTTGTAGTTTGTATACCCTACACATTGTTTTCAATGTTAACTTAAAAAACAAATAATTTCAAAACAATAATTCTATTCGTTTTGTCAAAATAATTTTTGTACATACTGTATCGCAATAAGAAAACAATGTATGTACAAAAATAACAAAAAAGAAAATCATAATACCAAATCTAAGAAAATATGGCAAATTTAGTATTTTATTATTAGCGTAAGAATGAGGAGGCGAAAAGGAAAGCAATCAACTGAGTGAAAATTACGAATGAACCAAAACAAAAAGCGATCAAATGAGTGGAAAAAAGGACTCAGTTGATTGCTTTCCTTTTCGTGGGTATTCTGTTATATTATGTATCTGTTATATTATGCATCTGTGTGTGTGTGTGTGTTTGCAGATCACTCAAAGCAGCAACTGAAGAGTTTGCTGAGTTTTGGTTCAGATTGAGTTTAACTGTTGTCGTGTCCGGTTTATTTATTAGCGGCAGCTTACGTGGTTTTCGTTTAAGCCGCAAAGTAAATACGGAAGCTGCAAAATAAATGCAGTGCGTGTCTAACTCTTTCGCCCCCTGCTCCTCGCTTTAAAGCGCAACACTTTTTAACTGATTATTGCGTGTGAAAAGCAAAGCAAAATATGCTGTCTGTGCATGTGTGTGTGTATACAAAATGTGTATAAAAGTTAAAAGAAAATAATAAATTTAAAAAAAAAAAAGAAAAGCAAAGCGTAATGTGTAAAAGAAATTGAGTTGAAAATATTTAAAAAACAAGTGTTTGAGTGTTTTTATATAAAAAAAGAGAATAAAAGTGTACTAAATTAATTAAAATAATTAATTTTATTGTTTAAGTGTGTATGTAAGTGTGTGCAAAATTTTATTAAAAAAAAAATTAATATTAAAAATGTTTTATTTTGTATGGTTTCTTTGACACTCTTTCTGGCAATATTTATGTGCAGCGCTGCGACTGCGCAGTAACTGCTACTCAATACAGGCATACAGGCACACACACACACGCACACATAGAGCGCATTCAAACCTTTGATTGCTTTTGTATTGAGTAAAATATTTTTTTGTGCAATAATTTGTGTGTTTGTTGTTTTTATTTTCTTCTATTTTACTTTGGCTTATTTTCATTTTGTGTTTGTTTTTTTTTTTTTGTCTCTGCATACTTTGGAATGTTCAAGCTTTCTCACTCTCGCTCCCACACATTTGTGTACAGTATTTCACTGCTGCGCTGCATTTCAACTTTGATATTTCTTGCTTTTTTAATAATTTTTTTTTTTTATAGATTATAAAAAATTTTTTAAAACATAAAATAAATAAAGAAAAATTGACATTTTTCTAGCCATCTCTTTTGCACACATTTGGCTTTGCATAAAGTGAAATGCATTAAAATTTTGTCGTTTTGCTTTGCGATTTAGTTTCTTTTTTTTATCTGTTTTTTCTTTTCATCTGGCGTCGAGCAAGTCGCAAAGTTGTCACATTAAAATCACACCTTGAAGCAAATATTTATTGTTTTTGTTGTTATTGCTCTTTTCTTTGCATGTGTATGTGTGTGCCTCTCTTTCTTGCTTGCATTAATGCATGTTTCTTTTGCATTTTGCAATTTGCTTTTTTGCTGCTGCTTTGCTCCATTTGCATTACGTTGTTGTTTTTGTTTTTCTGCTTTTGTTCTGCTTCTTCTTACATTTATTTTCTTTGCAAAGTAAATTTTGCATATTTTGCGTTGATTTTTGTTGTGATTTCTTTGACGAGGAATCAGCTTGCTCTCTCTCGCTCTTGCTATTATTTTTAATGTTGTCTGTTGTTGTTGTTTTTTGCTGATATATAATTTATAACAAGGCATAACTTTTTATAGATCGTACATATCGAACATAAAACTTATGATCCCATAACCATTATTGTCTATTTTCACTCTCATCGAACCGGATATTGCAATAGAAAGATTATTTTCATCTTAGAAACCATGCAAAATGTATTATTTAATGGGCTATGATTGCATTAAGTTTTTATTGGTAATATTTGTAGCAATTTAGATTATATACATATATGCGAGATGATATATAATAATGACTTCACAGCTTCAAGAAAACTCCATTCATATTCAAATATTGAAAAACTGAAAGTGGAAGTTCCGATAAAATTCTGTCCTGATTGGATTTTTTTCTGACACCTGCCTTCAATACCTGAATATGATATGCACAAGGAGGATTATCCCAGCAAACTGGCTAAGGGGAAAAGCAACGATGTTAGTTAAGCAGAAGCATTCGTACTTTCCAAACGTGAGGACGTTCTAGCTACCAACCGAAGCGAATTGATACAAAGATACAGGGAGGACACTCCCCCTCATAAATCTTATTCTACAGCAGACTTTAAGCTGGTCTGGGGGGACTTAAACGCCAAACACAGTTTATGGGGCAACTTAAGAGTAGATGCGAGAAGCAGGTGCTTACATGAAGCTGTTCTAAATTTCTCTGCCTATATCCTGGTTACCGGTCAAGCGACAACTTTCTCATTTGTGCAAGGACACACGTACATTGGCATCTTCTTCATCTTGAATGGCCTGCGATCGGAAAAGTTGAGCATAAGAATTGAGCTAATTGCCACGCTAGATCTAAACCTCGAGATTCTTCAACAACAAGGTATTGAAGATGCACATTAAATCCTTCCTAATAAGGCATACACTGCTGCCCTTAGACTACAAAACAGACTACCAACAGTTATCAAAGCACTCCTACTTGTAAAGAGGAGTTTTAGGCAGTTCCATACTATGGACAGAGTTCACCGTAGAGTCGGCAATATGATCAGGAAGCTTTTGGCGCTGCATAAGCAAAAGGACTGTGATTGCTTCCTGTAAAATGTCACCTCAGATGCGAGTACAAATTACTTTTTATTAACTTTGGCTACGAGGTGTAAAGTCCGATCAGAAGTGGCTAATGACATTCGCTAAAATTTAGAGCTCCGCTTCCAGACATTTGACTCCAGCTCAGAGAGCAGCAAATGCGATGCCAGCCCTGGTAGTTATGCCTCCAACACTGCCCAAGAAATTATATAAAAAAAGCATATAAAAGATTTGAAGACCAAGAAGGCTCCAGACGTGGATAGGCTTAATAATATCACTCAGAAGGCTTCTCCGGTCAAAGTAGTGCTCTTTTTGGTCCTTATCTTCAACGCTGTGTTGAGACTAGGACACATACCATCACTGTGAAAAATGGTCCTGATCTGAATAATTGACAAGGCTGGAAAAAGCCTCATACAGACCAATTTGTCGGCTGTTCACCATAGTAAAGCTCTTCGCGAGTTGCCGCCAAACAAGAAAACTAGGGTTCGAGAAAGTGTAGAAAGAGATACCACCCATTCATTTTGGTTTCCCAAAACAGTAGAATAGGTTGGTTAACTTCATCCTAGACGGATATCTTATTTCTTATCTTGATATAAAACAGTCTTTTGATAGACAGCCTTCTGTTTAAAGTCAAGGATCTATTTTAAAATCTATCCTATATGTTCCGCTGTTCTGGATGTAGCGGAGTCATCAGTGAGAGCAATCAAGGCTTTTGTGTCACTCACTGTTCACCGGCGATATGCTCAGAGGTTCTTCTATTTCTATAGATGACCGGCAGGATCTACTGATCGCTACATTTGTTGATGATACAGCCATCCTAGTCAGGGATAAATGTGTCTACCGATGTGCTCCAAATAAATCTTCGTCAGTTTGAGCAATGTACAGACATTGGAACTTCGGCATTCACTCGAGTAGGGCTCAGCATGGTGCACGCCGCACGTTCTTACCTTCTCAGCCACCTTCTTCCGGCTGCTCCGTGAAACCTCTCCGTCTTCTTGAGATATATGTGTGCAGTGGAATTATATCACCCGCTCTATGGATGTTGCAAAGAGGTAATTGGATATAAAAAACCAGCGACTAATTCTTGGTACTACGAGGAGTGTCACAATGCTAGAATGCAGAGAAGAACGGTTCCATTCAGTGAACTCTGCAGTCAGCAGGTTCTACTAGTGCCCTTTTTCAAAAAATACAAGGTGCGGTTTATAAAAATAATAATACAATTTTTATAATTCCCTGATGTGGTTAAATTTCTAAGGTTTAGCCTATATAAAAGACATAACTGGAACCTTTACCTACCATTGGTGCCAACTAAAGTTATTAGAACGCATTGGCGTGGTAGGCTCAGAATTCTTTAGCGGTCTTAGTTGTTGCAACCCATTTCAGAACGGCTGCATTTCAGGTATCTTGGACCTCGGCAAACTAAGTATCTTCTGTTACCAAATTACTCCAATAGAAACACTCGAATGCGTAACATTTATGGGCGATTATTGACAGAGATATAATCTCAACAAAACTATTTTTTTTCCCCGAAACAGTTATAAAAATATTTCCCTTTCTTTATAAGAATTAGCCACCAGCATATTTTCTTTCAACCTCTGATCTTTAAATTGAAGATCGTACATATCTGGCTATTAGAGTCGATTTGGGTTTGGCGGTGGTCACTTGCTTGTCGTCCCATTAAGGTTCAGACATTACGCCAAGCCTTATTTATGATTATATTCCTAAAAGCATTATACGAAGTTATGATGCCGTGCTTTTTTTTTTGTCCAGTCTGGGAGTAATGTTGTCTTAAGCTTGTATATAGATTCCTCATAACAGTTAAACTTTACAACAAAACTTCGTTGTTACATAATCCAAATCAATGTCCTATAGACCATTTGTGCAGTGTACACTCGTACATATATAAAATATATAAAATCATTGCAATACATTTTATTATGGCTTCACTTCAAGTGGTTGCCTCTGTCTCCATTGAAGTTTGTCGTTGACGGCGACATAGTGGATCTGGTTGTTGTTGTTGTTGTTGCTGTTGTTGGTATCCTATGTTGCTGGCTGGCCTACTGCAATAAATGTTTGCGGCGACTTGCAATATTATTGTAGAAAAACGTTTTTATATTTTATACTTCTTCTTCTTCTTCTTGTGCTTCTTTGGTGTTTCTTGCTTCAACAAAATCTTCTTCTTCGCTTTATATTAAAACTAAAAATGTAGAAAATCTCATGAAAAGTGCTTGCATCCTCTTTGTGGTTGTTGCACATTCGTTGTTGAATTACTTCACAGCACGTTTTGCCAGTCTAAGCGCGAGCGTTGTTAGGTGACATTTTTTTTTTTGCCATTATTTCGTCTTCATCGATTTGCCTTGGATTTGATTTGATTTTGAAAATTTTTGCCGTTTGCACATTTGAAAGCAATATGGCTGCATGCAACATTCGCGTCTAATGAAAATTTGTTGCCTACATTAGTTGGCAAATTTCAAGAAAATACGTTAAGTACTTTCGACTTGTGTGCGAGTGTGTGTGTAGCTGTGTGGGTGTAATCACAAATTATGCAGCAAATAATTGAATTTGTGGAAGGAGCTGAAGAAAAAAATGTCTGCAGTCGAGTTTGTTGCTTAAGTCTTTAGTTTTTATAGCAACGGAATGCATTAGCTGAAGTAGTTGCTTGGAGTAGGTGGAGTACTATGGAGATGATTAATCGTTGTTTAATAAATGTGTAGGATGTTTCATACAAATTTTCGCCATCAATCAAGACCTTTCATTTGGATATTTATTTTAAATAAGGCATAATAATGCAGAAACAATTTTGAGGAATATATTTTGTTTATGATTTTTTGTATTACTGGAACATTTTATGGCTTCAAAGGAACATGGGAGCATGCAGCGTCAAGAACAAAAAAAAAAAAAGAAAGAAACATTTAAATTCCCTAAACTTCCAACAAATAATTTGATTTTCCTGTTCCTTCTTCAGTTTACTTGTATGCATTGAACATGCTAACCCCCCTTCCTTAGGGGGAGTTAACGCTTACCATGCAAGGCTACATCTTAATGTGAGTTTTTGTATGAAAAAAATTTTTTTACGCTTGTCCTCATAAAATATTTCATTTTGGACCAGATCGAACCATTAAAAGTGGAAGCTGTCATAAAAATCTGTCCCAACTTTATGGTTTTTTGTATGAAAAAACTATAAGTTGCTGTTAATTCAGCAAAAAATTGCGAATTCGGTATATTTTACATCAATCCTAATTAATTATTGCATTAGGGTCCCAAGGACGTGACTCCCTACAGAAAGTCAAGTCAAAATAGACGTGTCCATCTGTCTGGCTATGAGTAGCAAGTACCTGGAGACTATTAAAGCTGGAGCCATTAAGTTTGAATAGTTTAGAGTCTTCTATTCTTTATTGAGGTTATCATATTGAACTTACCAAGCACTCTTTTTAGGGGGTAGTAGCTAAAATCCTGCCCATCCTTTCTGTGTTTTTGAAAGAAAAATGTTGAGTTCTCCTTAGTATTTGAGCTTAACATGTCAATGTTGATGCTACTTACTCAAATACGAATGAAATATTTCACTTACGTTCATATTGGACCACTGGAATGGAATAGCTCCCAAACAAATATGTTCCCTTTCATGGGTTTTTTGTAAGAAAAACATTTTGCAACTGCAGATTAAAGCAGATTGCTAAAGCCCTCCCCGAATAATATAATAATGTTCTGAATGCTTCTTATTAACATCATTACTCGCATCCATCACTCTACCCTGCAAAAGAAATGTGTTGTGATTATTATGCCTCCGAAACATGACACGTTGAAGAACCTTCTTATATTATATCGACCAATAAGCATGTTGCCGACCTTCTCCAAATTATTCTGAAGAATATATTTTTATTTATTTATGATTTAAAACTATCCAAAATGTGAAGTTACTCAAAACTAGTAGAAGGAAAATTGCAGTCACTCAGACTCGGTGAAGAAATTTTTGTTTGGCAACCTGGTTGATCGGTTGTGTCCCTACTCACAGCTTGTCAGTTGTCCAAGCGGGCGCCATTGCAAATGGAAGTAAGTGACTACCAGAGTGATTCACTTGATTACCGGTTACTCTTTAGACATCTCCATTGCACACCAGAACAGGTTCATTGAGTTGTACAGCATAAACAATATAACTCTGCCATTTTTCTGGATGTCCAGTAAACATTCGATCGCTTCTGGCATGGAGGTTTACATGTGAAGCTAAAGTCCCTTTTTTCAACTACCCAGTATTTCCTGTTTAGGTCGTACTTGCTTGTTTGTGACTTTATGCTTAAGGTATTGGACGAACAATCGAGCATCTTGCTGTTTACTGCACCTGAGGCCAGTGTTCTTGAGCCAGTTTCACCAGTCTCAGAGAGGTATCTAAGCTCACTCAGAAGTTCCTGGATGGCTTCAGCAGATAGACAGACTACTGGAACATAAAACTTGGCCAGCTAAGGAGTCATGTGAACATGCTAGCATTCGATTTGGCTACAAATTCCTCAACGACGGATGCCAAAGATGATCTAGGCTCCATTTATGTTATTATTAATATTAGGCGGGTCTATAGTGTCCTAACCAATGTCCAGTCAGTAAGTCTTAGATCGTTTTATTTAAGTCCGTTGCAGATTTCTGATATCGTAATCGGACTTCATACTTCTATACATCATACTTCTCCCAGAAAAAGTCTCTTGCTTTATTCACCTTCTCTTTTACCAGGATTCTTATTGTGCCTACTCCGAGTCCATAGAATGGCTCTGAAGGGTGATGGTGATCCTCTTCTTGTTAAGTCTTTCATGTGGTACCTTAGTCAAAGATTACTCCCCGGTATTAGATCTTCTTGGATACTTCTATCAACATGCCATTCACCCATACTGGCTTCAGTGATTTCAGCTTTTATTATCTAGAAAAAGGAACAAAAAGTCATACTCTGTGAGCGAGTTTTATAGTTCATCCAACAGAAGGCTCCACAGGAGAAAAAAAAACAATGCGCCCCTCTGTGGGCATCCTTTTGCGGTTCTCACTGTAATACTTTTATCAAGTAGACTCTGTTAGTAGCGACTGTTCTTCAGTCTAGTAATAGAAGGATCTATATTTCTTCCGTGAAGTTCCCTTGCAACTTGCATATAAGATGTGTTGTCAAAGGCAACTTCTATCTCCATAAAAGCACAAATGGCTGTCGCGTTGACTTTTATGACGTTCAGTATTGACATATTAAGCTGGTATAGGGCAGTTTCAGTGGATCTGCCAGATCTATACGCATCTTGATTTCTATGAAGTAGTTCATCCATCAAATATTCGGTCTTGATGTGTTTATACACCATTTTATCTAAAGTTTTTAACATGAAGGAGGGATTCTTCTTACTTGTGTTCGGACTAAACGGTACTTTGGCTTTTCTTCAGCACATAGGTATATCAATGATCCATCTTAACCTGTCTCCCGGGGTAACATTCTTCCAAGTAGTCTAGTGTGTTTTCTTGAAATATAGAAATAAAGCCCGGAAAGTTAGTTTCGAGTAGAGAGTGTATCTTCTCCTTCACATCCTTCGAGAATGTTCCACCTGACTTTTTCAGACATAGTTCTGAAACTGTTTTAATTTTGGAGAGACGTCTCTAAATTATCTATGGTGCAGGGTTGATATAAGCAATGTTAGTGGATAATATCCGTAAATTATCTAGTTTTGTCTTTTATATGCTTTTATTATATTCTGTTAGACTGGTTGTGTACTCTAGCCAGTCTCCAGTATGCTTGGATTTATTAAAGAGCTTCCGGACTACTTTCCTAAGCCTTTCTAAATTCTTGTTCCACCAGGAAGTGGTTATAAATGAAGTTTTGGACATGTTTTGAAATCAAAAAATCAAATCTATTTAATTCATTATTGAGATGGTTCCACGTAGCTCATATAATAGCAAAACTTTATTTAACAGTTGTCAGGAACTATATGAAGTAGTTTGAAGATTCCGACACATATGTAAAGGGCACCAAGAGAAATAAGAATAAAATAAATAAGAATATCTAAAACTATATAAAATACTTCCACAATGTGCCACATCGTTAGATGCTGCTTAAAAGTTTGACCTCTGCTTTTCAGCATTAAAGCACAGCATATCGTAAGTCATGCCATTGTTTATTTCTGTGACGGAATTTAAAGACGTCATGGATGCTTTTCCATAAAAAAAACCGAACATTTTCAATCTAATAGAATTGAACAAAAAACAATTGATTGCATATGTGTTTCTTATTGTTAAACTTTACTCCATATTCGATGACTTTTCAATCTTAGACCGTTTGAGCTCCAGATACATATCAGACGATTGACCATGGTGCGTGTTCTTCGAAGTCGTCGGTCGTCGTCGTCGTATGTAAAGCAACGTTTTGTCTGCGCCATTTGCTATGTGAATTCCGTTTTTTATTTTTATTTTATTTTTTTTTTTTACCAACTTTTTCTGGCGCTTTTAACGACTTTTCACTTGGAGTCAATACACAACAACAACAACAACTGAGTCTGCTGACTAACTTTAAGTTGGCTTTAAAGCAACAACAACAACAACAACCACAGCAAAACTAATAATTCCAAGTATAACTGGTTTTTTTTTTTCGTTAAACCCGCATGTGCGACTTTCATGTACTGCATTGCCTGCCGCTCTGACTGCCTGACACCCTCCTCAAAAGTGTTACCCTACAGCGACACGAATGTATCTTGTAGCTTGCTGCTACATAAAGGAAAACTGAAATTTCACGCATTTACATATAAAGCGCAGAGAAATTGAATTTGCTGCAACAACAACAAAAACAACAAATAGTGTTGCATGAATGAAGTGTAGTGAAGCAGCAGCAGCAACTGTAGAAGAAGAAAAAAAAAAACATTAAATTTGTTGAAAACAACTTTTATAAAAGTCTTAGATACAAAAGTATCTCAAATGTTGCAGCAATCTGGCAACGCTTGTGCATTAAGTGTGGTAAATGTAATTTTTCTTCAAGCTTTGCTAAGAAAAATCATAAGTTCGAATTGCTAGTTGGGCTTTTTTTTTTTGTATCTTTTTTTTGTTTGAAATCAACTATGTCAGCGCAATAATAAAGGCAGCAGCAGCTACAACTACAGCAACAACAACAACTGCAATTCAACCAGCAGCAGCAGCAGCAACAGCAAAATTGCAATCTAGCAACGACAACATTCCTGCAGCTTGTGCGCATAAACCCCCTCTCAAACACCCTCTTGTACAGTATAAGCTTTACAGCTGCTCTCTCGTTCTATCTAATGCCAACTCGACTGTCATTTTGTATGTATATGTGTGTGTATCTGTGTGTGTGTATTGGCCAGATGAATCTGTATTTTGCTGTTGAAAATGTTGCCAATATTGCAACGAAATAAAATAAAAAATTGTTGCAGCAAAATAGCAGCAGATAAGAAAATAAAAAGAAAAACTCAACAAAAAAAAAAAGGGGGACTACATATTTATGTCATTGCAAACGAAGTTTTAATACGCTTCTTAAGCTTTGTTTTGTTTGTTTGTGCGCACATGACTTAAAAGCTATATATTGGGTTTGATATTGATTCACTGCAAGTTGTGAAGCTTTATTGTGTGTCACTTTTAGCGTTTATTTCATTAAAATCGTGCTGCTGAGTCAAAAGATATTTAAATTCTTAACTTAAAAAATTGCTAAACACAAATGCTATTCAAACTGTTTGCATTCCCAGTGCTCTTCAAACCTATAGCAAATGCGGAGTGCTACTCAAACTGCACGCAATTGCATTAAACTGTATCTTTATTTATGTATATACAAATTTTCATCCTCAACAAGACAAAGATGAAGCGCAAGCCCGGTCCACTAGTAGTTAATAATTTTGATAACAATATCCTTTAATGGACACACCTCACTTTATCTCTTAACAGCTTATTAATAAGAATATGAGAATAAAATATGAGGGTGGCTTTTATGAAGTCAGTGTCTTACTTAAGTTCCCGCGACAAGACAACTGTGGCCCAAGCTTGTAGTTTTAGTTTTTGTTTGACAGATATTGAAAACAGCGAACCTCCTAAATTTGAAAGAAATTGGAAGAAAATTAATGTTGTGTACTGATTAAATATAATTTTTATAGTTAAATGAAACATCACCGGAACCAAGTATAGGCCTAATAAATACTATGAGGACTCTGCACCATCAATTCCAATGGCTTAAGAAGATGTATACTGAGTTCCATTGTGCTCGTAATATGGCGACTATACACCATCAGTTTTATTTATTTAAGAAGACGTTAACTGAGTTCTGTTGTGCTCGTACTATGAAGACTATGCTCCATCTATTTCAATGATTTAAGAAGGCATTTACTGAGCTCCGTTGCGCTCGTTCTATGGTGACTATGCACCACCAATTTCATTGATCAAAAAGACGTTTTCTTGGTTCCATTGTGCTCGTACTATGGTGACTATGCACCATCAATTTAAATGGCTTAAGAAGAGGCTCACTGAGTTCTATTGTGCTCGTACTATGGAGACTTCAGCATCAACTTCAATTATTAAGAAGAGGGTCACTGATTTCTGTGGTACTATGGGGACTTTTGGGCCATCAATTTCAATGATTAAGAAGAGATTTACTGACTTCCATTGTGCCCCAACTATAGAGACTATGAGCCATCCATTTCAATGAATAAAAAAGGTTTACTGAGTTCTGTTGTGTTTCTACTATGGAGACAATGCACCATAAATTTCCATGATCAAGAAGACGTTTACTAAGTTCAGTTGTGCTCGTACTATGGAGATAATGGACCATCAGTTTCCATGATCAAGAAGACGTTTACTGAGTTCAATTGTGCTTGTACTATGGAGACAATGAACCATCAATTTCCATGATCAAAAAGACGTTTACTGAGCTCCGTTGCGCTCGTTCTATGGTGACTATGCACCACCAATTTCATTGATCAAGAAGACGTTTTCTAGGTTCCATTGTGCTCGTACTATGGTAACTTCAGCATCAACTTCAATTATTAAGAAGAGGGTCACTGATTTCTGTGATACTATGGGGACTTTTGGGCCATCAATTTCAATGATTAAGAAGAGATTTACTGACTTCCATTGTGCTCGAACTATGGAGACTATGAACCATCCATTTCAATGAATAAAAAAAGGTTTACTGAGTTCCGTTGTGCTTCTACTAGCACACGTTCAGGTCGCCAAAAAATCTACGATAAAATCCATGTCATGATGTTGGATGATCGAAGAATGAAGGTGCTTAAAGCTGTAGGGATCTCAACTATGTGGGAACATCACATTTTGGATTAATATTTGAACATGAAAATGCTATCCGTGCGATTGGTACCGCGATTACTCACACTCAAAGATGTTTTTGGTGATGTTCAGTAGAAATCCGAACAAGTTTTGACGTCGTTTTCTTACAGTAGACAAAACATGGATCCTTACAGACCACAGCAGAGCCCAAGGAAGAAACAAGACAGTGATTACTTCAGATGAACGAGCACCAAAGAAGGCCGAGCAAGGTCTTTCGGTTCAATTCTTTTTTTATTTTCGGATGCACGTGTTGTCGTTCACATCGATTAACTTGAAAAGAGTAAAGCGATCACCGGTGAATATTAAACCGAGTTTTTGGATAGATTAGATAATTATTTGATGGAGAAACGACAGCATTGAGTATGGAAAGAAGTCCCATTCCACCAGTGTGTGTAGTCACCACAATAAAAATTTATAAATTGGGCTTCGAACTGCAACCCCCATATAGCATATTCTCCAGATGTTCCTTCTTGTGGAGATCTCTTTTCCAAGCAGAAAAAATGGCTGGATGATGTGGGACTTGGATCAAATTTTGAGAAAACCTATTATTTGGAAAGCATAACAAAATTTTAAGAAAGGCGGAACTGAATTAGTCGAGCCGAATTCTCTCCTAAGAACATTTCCCATAAGAACTTTGTCCTTTTCTCTTAGTTTTTGTATGAAAATTTTTTTTATTTTTACTAATAAAACCTAGTTTGGTGTATCTTACTTATGTAGATTCAAATGAAATTTTTTATATAGGTCCTTATCGGACTACTTGAATTGGTAGCTCATACATATGTGTTTCCTTTCATGGGTTTTTGTAAGAAAAACATTTTTTTGTGATTTGGTTTAGTTCTTACGAAATTTAAGACGGTGTTTTCTTCTGAAATTTAATATAGTGGTTTCGTATGCAATTTAATATGGTGGTTTTTTTATTACATTTAATAGGGTGTCTTCCTATGAAATTTAGTATGGTGGTTTCTTATGCAATTTCATATGGTGGTTTCTTATGAAATTAGATAGGGTGCTTTATTAGAAAATTTGTTTCATATGATGGTTTCTTATGAAATATAATACATATGATGTTTTTTATGAATTTTAATAGGGTGGTTTCTTATGAAATTTGATAGGATGGATTTTTATGAAATTTAATTTGGTGGTTTCTTATGATATTTTTTATGGTGGTTTCTTATGAAATCTTACATGGTGGTTTCTTATGACATTTTTTATGGTGGTTTCTTATGATATCTTACATGGTGGTTTCTTATGACATTTTTTATGGTGGTTTCTTATGAAATCTTACATGGTGGTTTCATATGAAATTTAAGAGGGTGGTTTCTTATGAAATTTTAGACGGTGGTTTCTTATACAATTAAATAAAATGGAGCTTTCTTATAAAATTTAATAGGGTGGTTTCTTGGGTTTTTTAATATTTTGGTTTCTTATGAAATTAAATAGGACGATTTTTAATGAAATTTTGTATGGTGGTTCTTTATGCAATTTGATAGGGGGGTTTTTTGTGAAATTTTATGAAATTTTTATATGGTGGTTTCTTAAGAAATTTATTTTGGTTTGGGTTGAAATTTAATAGGGTGGTTTCTTATGAACTATCTTGCTCAACGCCTTACACGGTTACCACACCACATACGTTTCGATCACGTATTTACCTACTCAAATTATTCCGAGAAAGACTTCCGATACTCAAATCATACTTTCCCTCACCACTTATACTTTTAAGACTAGGTTCCATAAAAACTCTTTACCCGCATTTATATTTTTGTATGAAAAACTTTTCTATGGAAGCTGCAAATCTATTTTAAGATGCCTGTCTCTCCGAGCGACTTAAATATTTGAAACTTAATCTAAGCTCAAGACAAAGCTAACGTTTTTTCTTGTCTTCTAATCTTCTGTCTCTCTCCTTCACACTGTTTTCTCAATTTTCCTTTCACACACACACATTTATCTACAAATGAAGGAAAAAACAAAACAATTTAAAAAATTGTGCGGCAAATTGTTGTCAACTTGTTTAAAAAATAGCAAAGAATTCTAAGCAAAGAAATTCCAACGAAATATATTTGTAGAATTTCAACAATTCTGTCTTCATTAAAATTTTCGCTCACAACATATTTCTTTTTCATTATTTTTAAACAGCTGTTTCTTGTTTTTGTACTCTTTTACAGTTTCTAAAATAAAAAAAAAAAAGAATTTATACAATTTGCGTCGTGAAGCTGTGTGAATTGTGAAACAAACGAAACGAAAAAGAATTAAGAAGAAATAAATAAATCTTAACAAGAAGCAGAAAAAGAATAAAAAAAAACAACAAAGCAGTCGGTCGTCTACTGGAATTTGTCGTCTTTGCATTTATTTAGCAATTTTATTGGCCTAACCTGGATTTAGAGATACGTATCCGAAACTGTGTGCGCTTCAATGCTTCATGCTGTCATCATCCGTTCTCATCAGCAGCATTAGCAGCAGCAGCAGCAACTCGTCAGTGCAGCCAGCCAGTCAGCAGCTCAGCATCTTCAGATTCAGATTCAGCTTCAGCTTCTAGCCTCGCATAATTGAGGCAGTGCAGCATGTAATTTTGCGGTAAGTTTCTGATTAATTTGCCTGCTTCACTTCCGTGCCTCAGCATTTCTTTCAGATATTTGTATATTGTATCTGCTCATTGTTTTTAGTTTTTATTGCCACTCTCTAAGCTGGTTCGTTATTTTTTTTCGTTACTGTAATTTAATTTTAGGTTAAGCGTTGTATTTTACAAGTTATTTACAATCTAGGCTAACAAAAGACTTCAACAACGAACTCGAACTCGATTTTCTTCTCGTTATGCCGAAGAATTTTTATTGCGATTTTCGTTGTTGTTGAAGTTGCTGCTAAACTGTCTACTAAATAATTGTTTTGCTGCATTTTGTGCCAAATTCAATTCATCAATTCTCAGTTGTAGCAGCAAGCTGCGTCGTCATTTCCTTACTAAATTGTATAAAATGGAGAAAAAAAAGTGGAGGAAAAATTAAATTAAATATGCCTAATTAAGTTATTTTACATTGGATGTGCTTTCTTTTTTTTTGGTTTATTTATTAAAGGTGATTAGTCTAAATTTAGTCTTAATTTGATACGATTTTACTAGACAGCAGCGAAATATTAAAAACATCCGGAACAAGAAATTTTTTTTGTTTGTTTTAAGAGTGAAATTATTTGGCTGCAGGCAGTATGCTGGGTAAAGAAATGTTTCGGCAATTTAGTGGCGGGGAAGACATTAATTAAATTAAATATGACTCTACAGTGCAGAAGATTAAAAGCATACTCTGGGTAGGACAGAAACCGCTTAATACTCTACTCAAAATTTTCAGCATTCAAATATCGAAGTCTGACATACCGAAACTAGCATAGAGCACTGAAAAGTCTACAAGATAGTCAAAGAGTTTCGATGCCGACAAATATTATTTTATGTTCATCTCGCAAATATTTGTAAAAGATAGACGTTAGGACAAGAAAATCCATTAATTAGAATACGTGCTCCTTGTTTTTAGTAAATTAAAACTAGAAGAAACGAAAAAGCGACACTAAGTATATTGATTAGAATAACTCCGCATTTTTTAAGTTCATTTAAACTCGAAGAATCGAAAAAGCGACATTAAGTTTATTGATTAGAATAACTCCACCTCTTTTAAGTTCATTTAAACTCGAAGAAACGAAATACCGACACTAAAAATTGTGATTCGAATAATCACACCTTTTTTTAAGTGCATACAAACGGGAAGAAACGAAAAAGCGACACTAAAAATATTGTTTAAAATAACTTCTCATTTTTTTAAGTGAATTCAAACTCGAAGAAACGAAATACCGACACTAAAAATACTGATTAGAATAATTACTCCTTGTTTTAAGTGCATACCAACTCGAAGAAACGAAAATCCGACACTAAGTATATTGATTAGAATAATAACTCCTTGTTTTAAGTGCATTAAAACTTGAAGAAACGAAAAATCGACACTTAGAATATTGATTAGAATAATTCCCTATTTTTTTCCATGGACTCAAACTCGATGCAACGAAAAAGCGACACTAAAAATATTGATTAAAATATCTTCACCTTTCTTTAAGTGCATTCAAACTTGAGGAAGCGAAAAATCGGCATTGATTAGAATAAGTCCTCCATTTTTTAAGTGAATTTAAACTCAATGAAACGAAAAAGCGACACAAAAATGTTGATTTTAATAACTCCTTTTTTTAGGGAATTGAAACTCGATGAAACAAAATACCGACACTAAAAATAGTGAATTCAATCTCGAAGAAACGAAAAACCGATACTAAGAATGTTGATTTGAATGAATACTCCTTGTCTTAGGTGCATACAAACTCGAAAAACCGACACTAAGAATACTGATTAGAATAACTCGTCTGTGTTTAAAGTGCATACAAACTCGAAGAAACGAAATACCGACACTAAGAATACTGATTAGAATAACTTGTCTGTGTTTAAAGTGCAAACAAACTCGATGAAACGAAATATCGACACTAAGAATACTGATTAGAATAACTCGTCTGTGTTTAAAGTGCATACAAACTCGAAGAAACGAAATACCGACACTAAGTATATTGATTAGTATAATTCTTCGTTTTTTAAATGTTTTCAAACTCAAAGAAACGAAAAACCGACACTAAGTATATTGAATAGAATACCTCCTCCTTGTTTTAAGTGCATACCAACTCGATGAAACGAAAAATCGACACTAAAAACAGACAAACATATAGATCTATAGGATTTATCCTGCAGTCATTGAAATTTTATGCTTTCGAATATGTCAGTCAGAGACCGAAACTCCCCGACTTCAAATATCCTACGAAGAATCTTTTTCTCGAAGCAGTTGTGTATAGTCTAACAGGATATATTCTTCGATTCCATACAACGGAATTTGTTTGTGAAGTGAAAACTTCAATGAAACGAAAAAGCGACACTAAACACAGACACACATATACATCTATAGAAATTAGTTTGTGACCACTGAAATTTTCTGCGTTCGACTATGTCAATCTCATCGAATAACTAATATAGCAAGTGACCGAAACTCGTCGGCAGTTCTAATAGCTTCGAAAATTCTACAAAGAATCCTTTCTCACGAACACCTCCAAAGCCACTCTGTCTGACTATAACAGGATACAGGCTTTAATACCATACAACGGTTTTGGATTTGATTTTGAAGTGAAAACTTCTTTAGCATTGTTGTAATGTCGATGAAACGAAAAAGCGTCACTAAAAACAGAATGAAATAAAATGCAGATACATAGTGTTTCTTTGTCTCCTCTTTGTGCTGTGCGTTGGTCCAAGCGTTCTAAGTGAGCCTTAGTAAGGCTTAAAGCTTTCTAAAGTAGGAAAAATAAAATAAAGCAGATTGGACCATGATAATTCAGTTATAAAGTTGGACTTATAATTCCTCCTAACTAATGAATAAAAAAAATGTTTTCTTTGAAAAGTGGAATTTGAAACCAACAATTAATCATGATGGAGGCGAAGCTATAGTTTGGAGATGTATTTCAACCAATTATGTTGGTGAAAAGTGACATTTTTGGAATGCAAAATAGACCATCGGAGGAGCAAATTGGCCACCATACCAGTCGGTACAACACACTGCAACAGACTTGCTCGCACTCTACCAAACAGGCGACCGATCAACAGACTGAGAAGGCGAAATGCCTTCCTCTAATGGAACGCCGCTTATGGCCCTAATCTTGCTACCCTCCAAAGAGCCGGCGATGCTTCGTAATAGAATCCGTTTTTGTTAAAATTTAAATGTAAATTGGTTCAATAAACTTAATTTAAAATCGAAAAAAAAGACCATCTTTTACGCATATTTTAAAAGAAAATTTACTACAAAGTGCCCAGCTGTTAGGTCTACATGAAAAGTTTTGGTTCCATATTATTAAATAACTGGTGCAAACACATCCCCAGTCCAATAGTATAAAGCATTTGTGCGACTTACTCGAAAGCAAGATCCGGAAACATACCATTATCTCCAAAAGTATGGTTAAGGACGTACTAATTGAGGAATGGAAAAAAATTACAACTGAAAATTCAAAGAAACTTGCGAATTTCATATCAAGACATCTTACAGAGGTGCACCTTTTTCCATAAATGACGTTTGCTAGAAGCACTATGGTCGGCTAATCTTCTCCTCAATTCGTCTCATAAGTTTTTGATAGGATTTAAATCTGGTAATTAGCTTTGGACAGTCAAGGAGGGTGTTTTTTTTTCTTTCAATTTTTGGCAAGCTTTGATGTGTGCAAAATGTTCGTCAATATATCTCTGTAAGTCTTAACGTCCATCTTTTTGGCAATGAGCAAAATCGGACGTACTCCTTTATATGAGAAGCAACCCAAAATTATTATGCATCCTTCTCCATGTTTAACTGTTTTCTTTGCCCTTTAAATGTATATATTTATCTTCTAGTCATCGCAACATAGCATATCACGGCAATTTTTTTTTTTTGACCATCAGACAGAAGACCAATTCAAATAAGTATTGGCAAAATTTGGTTTAATTTTGATGTTTCTCGTTCTCATCAATGACAATTTTTTCGTCATTTGTTTATATAACCAGGCCTTCTGTAAACGGCGTCTAACTGTTGGAACTATAATGTCTCCACTTTTAGCAGAGATTCACTTAGAGGACTTAAGAATGGATAGCATAAGGGAGATAGTTCCAAGCAGCGTGCTGGAAAAGATAATCTGCTGGGGAGATAATCTGTTGCTGATCAAACAGAGCGTTAACGGCACAGAATATGATCTTGAAGATCGTGTTAAGGGAATAATATGCTGGGCTTTGATTGATTTCAGCAACGCAATCGAAATTCTCTTTGAAAACAGTGGCCACAGTAAAATGCAAATCACTTTGGCTATCGGCAGTGAATGTCAAAATCAATTCGTGATTGATTTAATTAAAAGATAATCTATTAATTAAAACATGTAAAATGATTAATTACTCTGATGAAGATTAATCAAGTAGTATTGAACAGCCTATCTGCTAAAATAGGCATTTTATATACAAATTATTTATTAGAGGCGTATTTAATCAAAGCGCTGTCTTCATTTTAGGCGAATTATCTATTGCTTAGATATGAGGGCTGTGATATAGTGATTGGAAACCGCAAATTGGAGTGAATCGAAAGAATATTATGGATCGAACTCACTTCACTGAAGCATATTGGGAGCAGGAACAGTGACACCAACGAGTTTCAGCATTCTAAGAGCAAAGCTCATGATACCAGAATAGCAAAAAGGAAGTCTTTGATGTCAATTATGTTCCCATATAAATGGTCTAAAGAATAAATTGAGCGAACTGTACTGATGCAGGAAGCCGGAACAGATTTGTTTTAAAATAATTCCTAATATATATCTTTCTATCCTTTTATTCTTAGCAAATATTTTTTATATGTGGCAGGGATATATTTTTTTTCTGGACTATAATAAACGACCACAGTTAATACACTTATGTAAAAGGTGGAGAACAAAATATGCAAATTGGACGGCTCTATAGCTTATAGACTTTAAGAGTTTCCTGCTCAAATAATCAACAGACAGACGGACAAATGATATATATGTCAACTTTTGATGCTACATATGCTATAAACCTATGAAGTCTGCTACGATTTTATTTACTGGTTGCATACACTTCTACAAACTTAATATACCCTCTATAACTAAGGGTATAGGCTATATAAAAAGAGGCTGTGCCATAAAAATTATACAATTACAAAAAATCAGAAAAATTAAACAAATATTCGAAGATTTTTTTTGTTAATATTAAATGTTAAAAGTTTTGCCTTCGCAGAATTGGGTGCGGTGTCAACCAACCAATTTGGAATTGATTATTTGTCTGAGCGAATGCAGACTCATTTTGGCATTATTTGTTGTTCTTTTATGAATGAACTTTATATAGATGAGTGAGTGACTCACAGGTAGATGTCAGGATATCAGTTTGAAAGCCTTCATTGAGCAACAACACCAAAGTATATAATGTATAAAAAATTTCACTTGAAAAGAAAAGTGGGATGAGCATTAAAAACTGACTCATTTGTCTACAGATTGTACAACAGCTTTATTTAATTGAAATATAGATCATCTAATAATGCTGTATAAACATGCACGGTTCATAATATATAGTATACTACTTGGATCAAAATCATATTCGAGTGGAATCAATAAAATTTAGACAATGAGCACTCATTCATTAGCACTCTGTTTCTAAAAAGTATCTCATTGAGACAGAAACTAGAACCTATATATTTATTTTTTTTTAATGAGCAACTCCAATATTATAGGGTATAATTATGCTCCTTGAGACACATTCCTATATAGCTTCTGGTGTTAAGTTTAAAAGGGCATATTTAACTAATTCATTTTTAATTTCATCAAGTGATCAATTTTCATATTAACTTCTAGATTCAAGTTGATAATAAAAGACCCCCTATCTATACTACCCGACTGCATCATAATGAGTCGTGTGAATTATTATTATTATTCTAAAAAAAAATCACACTCTGTACTTCACATTTAATGCCATTGTAAATTTTTTATTATTTTCCGGTGAAGCCAAAGTTCATCACAAACATTAAAATAGACACATTTTTTAAGTTGCTTAATTTTAAAGTGCTCTCGTGTATTCAGTATGGGTCACGTTACTCTCCCTTCTCTAAGCTAAATAGCTAGTCCAATAGAGAAACGTATACAGAAATGAATAATTCTCAAACCATTCATTTATTTATTAAATGATTCAGTGATTCATACCATTCATTCATTAATTAAATGCTTCAGTACCACACACGAAATGAATGAAAAAAGAAAAGATCTTCTAACTCTAATTCTACTTTCATAATATCTTCTTCTAACTACAAACGTGCCAATAAATGCTTCGCTATTTTTAACTCCATTCGATTAAAAAGTTGATATTCCTACTGTCACTTCTTCCTAGTGATCTGTGAAGTCAATGGTGGTACCTTAAACAGGTTCTCCCAATAACCGCTAGGTGGTAGTTGTGTCACGTCATGATATCTTGGTAGCTGACTCGGCTGTTAAACCTGAGTCTTACACTTCTGCAAAGTGCATCCATAGTAATTAGCTACAAAACGCCTTTCCACTGAAATTGGTCAAAATGACCAATGCCTGAAGATAATCACCATCCAAAAAGCCTATTAAACCCCCCAAAGAGTCGATATAGCCTTGTCCGTCCGTATGAACGAAAGGATCTCGGAAACGGCAATAGATAGAGACTTCGTGTTTTTTTGCATTCGACTAGGACTTCTCCGGAATTTTACAAGTTTATTTTAAAATTTTGCCCCTCCCCATCTTCACCATAAAATCACCCCCAAGCCTAAAAATTTCTTTCCCTCTAAGCCAAAATCCAAAAAGTTCATCAAAATCGGATAATAAATGACGATTTTATAATCAGTTGAAATTGAACGACCTATGAAACTTCCGTCCTCCCTCTTTGACTGCATCGTGCTTTCTTGTCTTTGAAACTTTTTATATAAGTTTTTACCATAATTGACTTCTACTTTATGGTTCTAAAAATTACATTTGGAGACTAGAGAGTATATACTTGATGAGTGATATTTTTTTACTCGTGATTCACTGTGCTGAGTAATCAAATTTAGCTTAAAATTTAATATCGCATATAAGAAATATAATAACGCCACACGTTAATGCCAAATTGAAATGAAAAATTTATCTCGAAATTTAATCTAAAACAAAAAAAAAATAAGAAACAAAACTAATCTTCCACATATTCTCATATGTACTCAGACTCAACTATAAATATACACCAACGGCTTATTGCAAAATCATCGTCAATGCGTGGGTTCAAGCACCTCATGAAAACTCAATTAGTTTTTTTTGCTAATAAATAACGAACGAACACTCCATACATATAACGACTACGAAATAACACAAAAAATTATTACGAGGCTACATTCCTCTCCGTAGCTTGCTCTGCATATATGTATATCCGCCAGCTTAAAAAATGCCAAACATAAACAAATTTCAAATGGAGCACTCATAAATCATGGCAACTGATTGAAAATGAGGCACACTTAGCGCTGAGGCGCAACACATTAGGCAGAAAGAAAAAAAAAAAGATAGATTTTCGGAAAGAAAAAAACCCAAATCGATATAAAATATTTTAACAATAAAAAAAATTAAGTTAAGCATCTTTCAAAATTGTATTCAAAAAAAATGCTGATTTCTTTTATGACAAGTGGCTGGTTTATGGCAGTCTCTAGTTTGGCTAATGCGCTTCTTCTTAAGTTTAGGTTAGAAAACTATAAAATAATTCATGAATAGATGTTTCATAAAATCAACAGAAAGTTTAAATAAATATTTATGCCTAACGAAGAGAATTATTATTAACCGAAGATACAAAAAAAAAAAAGCCGAAAAAAATATTTTACAATAGAATTTATAATCATCATCAATGTAGGACCTAAGTTTGTACGGACAGACATGCTGAAAAGTGCGTGGGGAGTCGATGTTTTTGATGCTTTATCATAAAAATAATTTTTAAATCTGGCTTTGATATGTTTTTTTAACATTTATAGAGGTTCATAAATCGACTCTTTCGCTGCTAAATAAACGACTGCCTTCAGAACGATGTAGGCCTTACTTCTTCTTAGCAAATTTATTTGATTAAAATATTTAAAGTTCAATGAGTGTACAGGGTATCTCGAAGTAGGGCACACTGGACTGCAACATTTTTTTTTCTTTATAAGAAATACAAATTTTTGGCGCCGAAGGTTCTAAAAATAAAGATTTTTTAAACCTCTCCCAATGCATAGGAATTCTGACGAAGGCTGTCTTCTTCGAATCTTTACTTTTTCACAGACATTGAACACAGATAGTTTGTAGTCAACTGTTGCACAGTTTCTATTATCAAAGCTACGCCTACTATTTATAGAACTTTTTCTAGAAGAAGAAAATACCGTGTATTCTTAATTTAAATCTCCCTGGTAGTAGTTAGGCTCGTTGGTAACAATATCCTTAATTATGATGTCAGTTTTTAGCGCGATCTGTCAACGAGTGTGTTTACAGTAGCGATTTTTTTTTTATAATGAGTGAAAATATTGATCAACGTAATTTGTATTAAATTTTGTGTTGCGAACGAACTTCTACTGCCGATACATTGGAAATGTTGTAAAGGGCTTTTGGTGAATCTGCTCTGTCCAAAACATGGAATAAAGCAGACCAGGCAGACCTAATTAAGAATAAATAAGGGTTCGGATAGAGCAACATATTTGACATTTACAGACAACGAATCGAAGTTAACACCAATGATCCAATGCCACGATTTAAATGTCTACGCATTGCCTTCGGGGAATATATTAAGAATATTAGAAATCTTTTATAACGATTAGGTTACGCTATATTGCGATGGTCAACTATGGTTGCTCCATAGTGATGGCTTATTATGAGAACATGTGATTTTTTTCCACAATTGTTAGGTTCGACTTACTAAATGGCCATCAACCGTGTACCGGTCATGGCCGCGTCTAGGAAAGCGCGCCAGCCTCCTTAGTTTTGTGCGGACTGGCGCTATACCTGTTCATTCCATCGAGTGCCCGGTCGTCCTCTATTTCGGCGTTCACCAATCAAGTTTGGGCCCCGCATGTAAACCATACGTGCTAGAGCTCTTTCATCTATTCGAATGAGGTGCCCAGCCCAGTGCAGCCGCTGGAATTTTATGCGCTGGACTATGTCAACCTCATCGAATAGCTCGCGGTTCATACGGGACCTAAACTCGTCACCGACTCTAATAGGACAAAAAATCCTGCAAAGAATCTTCCTCGCGAAGACTTTCAATGCTGTCTCATCTAACTCAATCACGGTCCATGCCTCTGGAGTATCAGCGTCTTATAGATCTTTATTTTCGTCTTTCGTGAGAGGGCTTTACTTCTCATTTGCTTGCTCAGCCCAAAAAAGCATCTGTTTGCAAGCGTGATTCTTCGCATGGTCTCTTGGCTGACGTTGATTTTGCTGATTATTTCGGTTCCAAGATAGACGAAGTTTTCTAGGTTCTCTCTTTTGTAAATAAGTCCACTTGCAATAAGCACACCGATAAGGTTTTTATTTCCACTCGTTCTAACCTTCGAATAAATTAAAAAATTTAAAAACTTGGATTCAGCGCCAAAAAAATTCAAAGAAATGGTCTTCATTCCTCCGTTGGTCCGTCCCTAAGCTAAAGATTTTCTTCTTTTTTTGAATCCACAAATTTTTTGTACACCAAAACAAACCAAAGAACATGTATATTATGTGCTTATTGCGAAAAATGTATGTAAGAAGCCAAATTAGACATGACAGATAGCATAAAGTATATATACTCTTGATCAGCATCAAAAGTCGAGTCGATATAGACAAGTCCGTCAGGCTGTCTGTATGGACAACGAGAACGTGGAGACTATAAGAGATAGCGCCTTCAAATTTACATGTCTAGATTCTCTTAGTTTTGCTTCAGATAACTTGTTTGCAAAGCAGACTTTAACACCCCCTTCCAAAGGAGAGTTGGCACTTACCATGCAAACCTATACCTCATTCTGAGTTTTTGTTTGAAAAAATTTAATTGCTGTTGTTTATTTAGCTAAAAACACCAAATTTGGGTTACCATAAATTAATCCTTATAAAATTTAGGTCCAAATAGGTCCACTAAAATGTGTAGTTAGCCCATACAAATCTCTCCAACTTTTTTTGTATGAAATATTTATTTTTGTTGTTGCTTATTTAGCTAAAATTTAGAAAAATTTTGTGTATTTTGCATGATTTCAAAGAAATATTTCTATATAGGTTAAGATCGGACCACTAGAAGAAGTAGACCTGATATAAATTTGTAGAATGACGGCATAACGATGTGGAGCTCTCTTGACTGCAGTTTTTTTGTTTTGAGATTAGAAAGCAAAAAAAGAGGTTAACTAGAATATTCCAAAATTTAATTCCGATTTAGTGATTGGAATTTCGGATTTGGATTACAAAACATCCATATTTTTGATGCTGTTGAAATTTAAACCCAGCGTAAAGTATTGAATCAAGTTGAAAAATTGCTGAAATGAAGTTTTCTTAAGGTATTGTATGAAATCTACAGATGATGCCACGATTCCGATAATGGATCTGTATACAGAAATAATATATGACTACTCTCGAACGCCAGACATCATAATTTTTTGTGGAGCTTTGTCATATAAGAAGGTGCAACTGAGTGAATTTTTTTTCTACTCAACAGACAGCTATCATCTAGCCTGAAAGCGTGTTTTTCTGGAACATTTCCTAAGCGGAAATAATTTACAATGCTTCTGGTTAAAGACCCATGAAATATCAAATACCAAGTGACCTAATGGGGGATGGCTTTTTGTGTGGCTTTTTGCATATAAGTTGATACATTTTGAAGAGCTTAAGCTCTCCTTATGTGTACCCAGCAGCTGACAAAGGAAGTTCGATTATTTATGCTTTCACTACTTGTCTGTTCCTAAGCTTCCCATAACATTACTGAATTTGATATTTTAATAGAATTCGTGCCGACACAATTCTTTAGCTACATGACTTACAGAAAAAAACATTAGATCGCATAGGTACTACAACACATCATTTATTCACCTTTCATTAAAAGCATCGTTTAATATTAATTACCGCTTGTGGCGTCTGCCACGGAATGCTAAGCCAATTAAATAAAGCTTAAAATTATAAATTCAACAAAAGAAAAAAAAATTTAATTAAAAATGCTTTAAAAATTATTAAAAGACTCAATTGGAGATACAAAAAGCCAAAAGTCAAACTAGAAACATGTATGTGGCATGTATGTAGGAGATAATAAAAAATGCTGTTTCACATGCCATTTATATGGACTGACTGACTGACTAACTTACAAACTTATATACATGTAAGCGCAATAAAATATGACAACAACAGCAACAACAACAAAAAATAAAACAACTAATTATTTAATATGCTTAATGAGTAAATGTCGCCACGCTTGCCACAATTTAAACAACAACAATTTTGAATGTTTTTTTCTTTTCAAGAACCACACAGCACAGCGCCAAGCGAAACAAACAAGCAAAACAAGTCAAGCTAAGCTAAGCAAACTCGTAACATGCAAACTTCAAGGTGTTCCACAGACAGACGGACGGAGAGACAGCCAGCAAGATACATACCAACACATTCTGCTATATACTACGTACTTATAGTTATAGATACTTAGATACAGATACTTCAATACAAAGTAATACACAAAAGTGTTCGTTCGTTCGTTCGTGTGCCTAACTTCAAATACTTGAAGCCGTCTCGTGCAAACTTGTCTAAGACTGAACTGAACCAACCGTTTCGTCGCCGCCTCCGTGTGGCGCCACCTCGAGTGGCGAGTGGCACCTTTGCCACCCGAGATACTCTGACTTCCAGCAAATGATACGAGTATACGTATGATTCGACAACGACTCCGACTGTGCGCTGGGGTTGTCTGTGCTCTGGTCTGGTCTGGTCTGGCTTAGCTTGGCTTGGCTTGGGTCTAAGTTTTGAACTGGAGGTCTCTCGCGCTGCAAGCAGCTACCGTTTTAAGATTTTTAATGGCGCTTTTTATTATTATTAGATTTTATTCGTATATGAGTTTGTGTGATTTGTTTAAGGAAAAGTGAAACGTCTCTCTAAGACTTGTGAAGAAGGGGTGTTGCATGGTTTCTACTGTTGACGGCTTGTGGCTTTGCTGTGTGGGTTTTTTTGTATCGTGGCTTGATTTCACTGGTCTTGCTTTGCATACAACGACGACGACGACGACGTTTTGTGTCAATTTTGATTTAACCAAGTTTTCTGTGTTGTTATTGTAGTCTGTCAACAGTTGTACGCCCCCTTCACACCTCATACAGTATATATATAATATGTATGTACAATAATATTGTTGGCAGTTGGCAACACAGTCAATCCGTCCGTCTGTCTGTCCATTTATGTTATTTCATGTTTCTTGTCGCATTTCGCTCGCTTGAATAGTCAAAAGTGGGTGGTGGCGCTCGTTATTTCAACTTCAAGTCGCATTCTTTTATTCAATTCGATTCAAATGTGCACATTAAAGTCGTCCGTCATATATATAGAATATGTCGAGTCGAACAAACAGAAAAAGGGTGCAGCTGTGCAGATTTCTTGGTTTCAAGTGTTTTCAAGTAGCTAAACTTAAAATATTATAGCATATGCGTCGAAAACCTTTGTGTGTTTGTTTATTAAATTCATTTCGGAAGTTTACCTATGTACAGGGTGTGTCACAAAATTCATAAAATATATTTTTTGTCGCGCCTCTACCGGTTCGAAACAGTTGAATTAGTTGTGGTAGCCTCTACCTCGTGAGATCATACTTCAAGTCGATGTTAAGCACTGTGGAAGCTTAAAAATTGTTATATCATCTGGTTTCATTGGTGATAAATCTGTACAGATGCTTTATAAGCTAAGAGCTATTGAGTGGGTAGGGCACTACCCTCTCCCACTTTAACCAAACTTATGATTTGATCTTCCATTATGCAAAGATATAACGAATTTTGTTTATCGCTTACATGGTGGGCGGGGCATCGCTCCGTCCGAAATAAAGGCAGCCTATGTAACTCAGGGATAATGTAGCATTCTAATGGTGAAAGAATTTTAAAAATCGGTCCAGTAGTTTTTGAGTTTATTCGTTACAAACATTCAAAAATACGAATCATTCCTCTTTATTATGTTTTATTATAGTATGTTGGACTTATTTTGGTATGCATCAAAAAATCTGTATTAAATATGGTGTCAAAACCTAAACCCATTAATAAAAATTATAGATATTATACTGCGATCCTCAAACCATGCCTTTTCGTAAGCGGCCCAATAATAACGATCTAGAAACCGGCGATAACTTAGTGCGTGAAATCTGGAAGCTCATCATAAACAAATCTCCAATCTTTGGGCTCCCAGCCAACAAAGGCTCTGACCATATCGACGACATATATAATCTAATAAAATGGCATCTCGGGAAAAAAAACTGGATGAATGGAAATTTATCAATTACTCAGCAATCAATCCAAACTACCTAAAATTCGCTTTGCATATCAATTCGAACTTTCATTATCCTGCGAATCAAATAAGCGCCCTCAGAACTCTCATCCGCCTGCGAATCGGACATACATAGGCTTTTCATCAACACCTCTTTAACATACTCAGGATTCACATCAACACTTCTTGAACATTACTGCAAGTCTTCCTGCCGGTTCTGTAACAATGGTTCACCTGCCAGATCTTAAGCTTCTTTCGAACTCCGTTTAACCCCCTCAAATAGTAACAGTTAGAAGTTTAACTGATAAAAGCTTTCATATTTCTTACCATTACCAATATAAACCACAAAACCCACAGCATCAGGGCTCCTGTTTCTATTATAATAGAACGAAGCTGCTGTACCAGTAACCAAAACTTCAATATTAGATCTAATGATGACGTCATATGGATTGTTCCCTCAATCAATCACCACCAAAGAGAATCTTTGAACCAAGCTCTTCAAAGAACTTATTGAACTGCTCCACAAATTGTTCCGCAATGGGACTTCATTCAAGTACCGTTGCTCCGTACTATATAGTTCATAATCTTGTACTCCAAAACTGGCTTCTGAAGTATTGAAGCATCGGCAGATTATTCTAGATAAATGACTATCAAACTTGCCGAACAAGAACGAATAAACTCCAATAACATCTTTCCAGCAGCAACAGACTGTCCCTGAATAACAATCGCCCAATTAATATGCAGATTATAGCGCTGATTTGGAAATATAGCAACCAGATATGATACTGGTTGCCCTAAGTATTAAAAAAAACTCAATATTCACTACGTCTTATCACACCGAAAATGATCTTAGAGCTTCTCAACTCAGCTCATCGGTTCTTAGTTAAGAACTTTAATGCAATATTTATCACTGGCTGTAATGGGACTTGGATCGGATCATATTGATATAAAAACCCGGACAAGGATAAAACACTGCCATAAGCTTCCTTCCATGAAGAAGTACTCTAGAACAAAGACAAAACACATCTGGAACTTTATAATATTATTCGGCAAAAGCACGGGAAAAAATATTAAACTTTTGCATATAAAAATTTTCTCAATAAATCTTAATTCTTAAATTATTTCAATTCCTGACATTTTAGCCCATTGGACATCTTCTCTTACATTCTTCGAATGTTTCAAAATTATTTGCATTTCCACGGCAGCCACCGTAACTGAATTCACGGCAAACACGTAGCCTGGAATGGTAATAATAACGTCTTAAATCGGCACGGCATGGTCCTGAATCTCTGGGCAGGTAACATATATTTTCTTGAGTGGGAATTTAAATTAATCAAGAATAATTGTTTTAATTATTTAAATAAGAACTTACGCGCACTGATGCAACCAATGCAGGCAATAAGCTGCAGCAATATTGCATAAAGTTGGCAGTGCATGGCTTGCAACTTATGTTGTGATGTGATATTTTAAAAAATTGAGGCCTTTTATAAGTTGTTAAATTAAATAGTTCAAGTTCGATATTTGTAAACAATTGGAAATTAAATTTAATTAATTTTTACAGCTGTTTTACTGCTTTTGTTTTAAGTTTTTTTTTTAATAAAATAAAGTCTTAACTATTATATGGCAATATTTTACACATTTTATTAAAAAATATATCAACTTCTAAGCCGATCCTTTGCGACATTGCTTTTTGCAAGCATCCTGTGTAGCAAAATTGTTGCCATTGCCACGGCATCCACCAAAGATGAATGTTTTACATTTTCCGGATTTGGTATCATGATAAAAGCGTCTAAGATTGCCACGACATGGACCACGCAGTTGGGGCTCTTGGCATATATTTTCTAAGTATGGAAAGTTCTATTAAATCGTTTAACTATAATCTTTTTATTTTTAACTTACCACCACTGATATAGCCCACGATTAGGACGAACAATAGAATTGCAAATTGTAGTTGATGCATGGCTCAAATTTTAACTAATGCCGAAGATCTAGCAATAAGCTTTATATACACAAATCTTAAGAAACTAAAACATGTCATGGCGTTTAATTTTCTATAGAAATTGGTTCAAGTTTTTTTGTTTTATTTATTTATTTTAGTTTTTTTTTAATATATACTTAAAATCTTTTGTTTTAAATCAATCTTTTGTTTAACTATGCCGCAGCTGTTTCAACTTTTGGAAAGTATGTGTAGATCTTCAAAGATAGTCGACGAGAGTGTCTATGTGAGATTTTTTATTTGCACAGATTCATGTATATATAATTCTGTCTCTAAAGTTTTATAGACACAGTTGGTGACAACAGTTCCAATTTGTTTTAAATTGAAGAATCACTGTTTAGCGGAAATTTTGAAATTATTCGGCGCTATTATAGTAGTCAACTTTAATTAGTGACCTATATTATGAGTGCTAGAAATTTTTAGCCAATTCAAGGTCATTTTATGTTTAAGAAATAGTTTTATTATTTTCAAGTTGCTGAGACAACATTTTTTGTACACAGATATTAAAAAGCTACCATGAAAATTGTTTCGGTTTCAACTGGGAACCATTAACAGTCTGGCTTCCTTTTTTTATTAATTGAAAATTTACTTTTTGTAGCTGGTTTTGTGTGTTTTATATATCCAATCAGTGATGCTACTAGCCATTGGAACAAAATATAATGTGTGCAAATATTATTTTGCCGATTTAAAATATTAAGATCTTTTTTATATAAAACATTTATTTTTTTTTATATAATTTTCATTTGGGACATTAAATTTTGGAGCTTTCTATATAGTACAGTAAACAGAATAAAGCAAACAACAGTAATACCTAACTAACATGCTTATAGGCACTTTTATGTAGTTCCCAACGATCCAAGATTACATATTCGTGCTATGTCAGAACTTGTTCTGGTAGATTGTCCTGTAAATCATTCAAAACTGTTTTGAAAGACGAACACAAGTAATTTAAATAAAGGCTGGTTCAACATTAAGTGAACTGACACTGAAGAAAAGCAAAAGTTTAAAAATTCACCAGAGGTGCATCTTAAGGGGTTGCTGGAGCCTTCAACAACGTCATCGATTTGAAGACAATCCTAAAATTGATGATGGCCTGAAGTGCTCAGCAAATTGTTCTGCAAATATGTCTGATTCTATCGGAAATTTTATACATTTTTGAGCTTACCTGGTGGACGGTAGATGTATGGTCTTTGGCATAGACTTTCTTCTAATTTAAGAGTTCTATCTAAATTCTGTTTGGCAATATTGAGGCGTTGTTTATATTCTGTCTGAAAATTCTCGAAAATTTTATTCTTTCGTAGGTTCCTTGAAAATAATTGAAGGTGGCTTGCAAATAATTTTATGAATATGGATCCTCCCAAGTAATTCGTTTGCGCATTAATATACCAATATGAGCTTCACCATCTTGTTGATTTGTAGTGTAAAATATGTATCCCGGAATATGAAAATGATATTAATTAGTAAGATGAGTTTCATCATGTCATATATACTTCGTTCTCAACCGAGTTTTCGTTGAGTGTCGCAATTAGTCTTCGTTAATGGTTGAAGTAGATGTGTGACTAGTTGTCAACGGACAACAATTTTTTTGTAATTGAAAGAGCGGTTGGAACGTCGATTGAGTAAGAATCTATATCAGAATCCGTTTTCCACCGAAGAGAACATCGTCCATATAAGTTCTATTTTTGAAAACCCACGAGGTGTGTAAATGAGTTTTTTTTTTTTGTGATGAGTTTCGGACATGTGATCCAGGATGAGATATTCACGCAATACTTCATTGTATCGTGCCTCTAAGTCCAGCTTTTTAACACGTTTGATGTAAATGATGACGAATATATGTGGTCCAAGCAGGTTGTAAAGTGGAAAAAACAAATTTTCTACACATATTTTGCATTAATTTTCATAAATGTCCAAATTAAGGAGTGCGCTTAGGTTGACCTGAGCTGAGACACGAATTAATAGCAGAACTCGGAAAAGAACATATTATTTGATATGGTTTCGTTAAATGTTCAAGCCGGCATGACGTCCCTACGCTTGAAAATTGTTTTATGTCAATCTTCACTGATGATATAGCCCCATATTGCATAGACAGATACTTCATGAAACTAACTTCAAAATGCATTAAATTGCCTATCCAACTATTTCAGTAAATTGAAGATTCAGGGTAAGAGTAAAAGACTGTACGGTTTTTCATTCTTAAATACATTATTTTCATCCTTCCTTTTACTTATATTATTGATGTGAAAGTTTGTGAGTATAAATGGAAGGATGTATGTATGGATGGACGGATGAATGTTACACTTTCACCCCTAAACCGCTAAAATAATTTATATGAATTTTCGTATAGAAATAGATGGGATGTTGGAGAAGAAAAAAGGGTACTTTTTCTCAAAAACCGAGGGGGTAATGAATTAACCCAATATTACCCCACCTTCTAAAAGATAAAATTTGATATACATGTTGATGGGATCTGGAGAAGTTATCCTGATAGTATGGATCCAATGCGGAGGGGACAGCATTATTGAGATAAGTGTAAAATACATCATATTTGTCCTTTTTAACTAAACAAAACTAAACCAAAACAAAAAATTCTTCTTACAAAATATTCGATTAATATGGGGCTACCCCTTTAGATTTCAGTGACTTTTTGAATAAAAAATATTTTTACAAATTTAGTTTCTTAGTTCTTATATTAAAGACATTTGTTTCAGTTATGACCTCTTCATTCGAACTAAAGGTCTTACCTCCCAGTCATTTTTTCATAAAGCTAAATTTGATGAATATGCTGGATTTTTTACAGCTATGGAGATTAATATTAAATATTTTTTCCTCAAATGCGTTTGTCTCTTGTCCGCCGTTGATCATGGATATTATCAACGATTTCTGGCGTGATCTGAATGTTCGTCGTCAATTGTGCTGTAACGATCTGAACTGAACTCAGTAAACGATTTCTCAGCCCTTGAAATTGTTAGCGTAGAACCCTCTATAGTATTTATTGAGTCTTTTCTTCGTTTGTTGATAGTTTCCTCTACAAGTTTCAGGGACCACCTTTTTTTGGTTCGATTTGTACACTTATGAAATATTTTTATTAGAATTGACGTAAAGTATGCAAAATTGATCGTTTCTAGATAAATATCAACAACAAAAAAACTTCTTTCATACAAAAACTCGGAAAGATGGTGTATATTTTCATAGGACTTGCGTCTTCCAGTGGTCCGATATGGAACTAAATGTAATATTTTGTACTGATGAGCATATGTTATACATAAAATTATGAAATATACTTTTTTTTTGTACAATAAGTTAGAAGGAAGGGTAGGTTTCTATGCTTAGTGTCATACACCACCCCTACCCTTAGGGGGAATTGTTGCCACGTTCATCGAATACAAGTTATCTGAATAGTACTGTTAATATTAGTGAGAAACTGTACTTTTAAGAAGACAGACTTCCTGCTGTTCAACTGTATATAAGCCTGAAAACGATCCTCGAAGAGGGTCCGAATATATCGGAAGCTAAAATAAAAACTTTATTTTTTTATTTCGATGGGATCTTGCACCTGCAAAACTATAATGTTGAAAAGATTTTGTGTATGAGAAAAAATATTCTTAAAGATGTTTTCAAGCAAACTTTACCTCTGGAGCTAGCTTCCATGAGCTGTGCCGGAATGATATTATATGTTTGCGATGATATGAGTGATTTAAAACTTATAAATCTGATTGTCTCGAAGTTCTTATTATTCATAAGAGCAGACAGACGTATATGTCTATATATCGACTCGACTTTTAATGCTGAGCAGAATATATGAAGTCTACCTATTACATACGTTTACACAAACTTAATAAGCGCTTTCACTCTTTAGATACAGTATATAACAAAAAATCACCGTGCAGTAATTATATGATAAATTATGATTAAATCTATAAAACAAAAAAACTAAACAAATATGCACTCACACGATTAATTGCTATTTTAAATTATACACAATTGGTTACACCAGATACTATATAAAGCAATGCCCTACGTAGTTATTGTAAGTCATAAAAAGTTCGTTCAATGTATCACTTGCAGTCGATTATATTTCTGAGCTTAATGCTCCTTGCAGTCGGCATAGTAAATTGTAAATTGTGTGAATTCCTTTCTTTAAAAGAAAAATGAAGCAAAACTATATGAATTGTATTTGTATTTCATAGCCAATATTTGTCAACAACCAGCGGAGGTGGGTCCATGTCGTGGCTATATAATTCGATACTACTTTAATGGCAGCAGCTGTCAGCAATTCGTCTATGGCGGCTGTGAAGCAAATGAAAATAATTTTGAAACTGTGGAAGAATGCCTGCAACGTTGTGGCTGAGGAAAAATTTTAAACAAGTTGTCAACAGAACTCTTAAAGAATTTTTTTTTATTTAATGTAAATTGTTTTAAATTTTTTTGTGTAGTTTTTAATGCATTAAAGAAACTATAAGCGAAGTGTATACTCATCCATCCATCCGTCTGCCTCAAAAAAATAGAACAAATTAAACAGTTGCATGCAGCTGGCCTCGCGATCTAGAGTCGTCTTCATTGAGTAAAATTATTCACTTACAGCAACTTTGTGTAAACAAATCAAAAGCCTCTTAGCTAGCTAAAAATTAAGTAACGAAAGCCTAAGTGTGGAACGCAATTTAGTATCAAAATTTTAAATAACGCCAGCATATACTTGTGAGATTGATATAGACATGTCCGTCTGTCGAACTATAAGAGACAGAACCTTTAAGTTAGGATATTTAGATTCTTCTATTCATTCTTTAGATAACCTGTGCCAACCTATGTACATATCTGCAGCTTATGTCACTTGCATTGGCTACTGTCCACAGTAATGTGCTCATATGATTAAATTTAATTTTATAAATTCCAATAAAAACTAAAACGACAAATTGCTCTTTTAAATTATGCACAGCTGGTGGCTACAGCACCTACCACAACATCCATATAAAAAGCAACGCAAGCCATAGTTCATAGTTAGTATAAGTCATATAAAGTTCGTTCAATGTATCGCTTGCAGTTTGTTCTATTCATGGGTTTAATGCTCATTGCTGTTGTTATAAAAGGTTGGAAATATATTTATTTTGTACATTAAATATATAAACTGAACCGATTTGTTTTTTTTTTAATAGCCAACATTTGTATACTGCCTGCGGATGAGGGTCCATGTGGTGCATTTGCTCTAAATTATTATTTTGATGGCAACACCTGCCAGGAATTCGTCTATGGTGGCTGTGAAGGAAATGCAAATAATTTTGAATCAAAGGAAGAGTGTATGCAACGTTGTGCCTGAATTTTAATTTGTCAAACAGTGTTTCTTGAGGTGCAAAGTCAATTTAAAATAAAAACATTTTTTTTTCTAATTAAATATAAATTTTGGATTAAATCAGAATAATCAACATAAGCTGATCCGAAACACGATTGTCTTTCTAGCTTTTGCAATTTTTAAAGCTCTGCGCAAAGGACTTGAACCCAACTCAGTTGAGATCGTTAGAAGAGAAAATTGGTCAACAAATCATTGCTGGACATCCCAGTAGTAGTTTCTGCTTGTACGTAAAACTCGTTATAGGTCACCGCTTGCATTATTGGTCTGTCTGAACAGGATTTGTCAAAAAAGTGTTAAGAAAAAAATCCTGTACTTTTCTGATGCTAGGAGACGAGTAATTCGTTCTGAAGTCAGAATGAAGAGCGATGTTCTCAATCACATAACATTGGATGCATATTTCGTTCAACTATTATGGCTCTGAAGACTTCTATACATTAAATTTTGTTTTATAATAATAAACAGTTTTCAGCTCGCAGGTGCACATATAAGTTTCAATAGGAGAAAGGCACTCTATGAGTACTCGCTTCCGGCGTGAGCTGAAGGCAACAGGCAGCTCCACAAAATACACTTTTTACTCCCACCAACAGCTTTCGTCTATGGACTTTGGTCTATAGACACAAACAACACAATGCCATCTAAAGATTGAACTCAGGCATGATCTTAGTTCGGATCACCTTTCCCTAATTATCACTGTAGATCTGTGAGGTTGACTAATCGTGACACGTACTTAGAAGTAATCAGGCGCCTAACGAGCCACAGATTGCGCATAATAGGCGAGCCAGTCTTAGACTCTGAAGCTGTTATAGATGATGCTGTATCAGCACATATAGATCGCTGCAGTCGAAGCTCGTTGCCCAAGAGTCCAACTCCGCAGTCATAATGATGTCATGTACAGACTTACACTAGAGCTCCGCAATTTATTAAGGGACAAGCGTCGCCTCCGCGCACCTTTCATCTAATCGATAAAATCAATTGGTGCCGAGCGACTGATCAGCTTCACCAGAAGTTACATTTACAACGTGTAAGGTACTTTGACCTGACTTTACGACAAGCGACATTGCAGAGTCCAAATGGTGTTTGGTGTCGTTCAAATGCTGAATAAATTGAAAAATTTGCTGAACAACTAGAAGAATCGCTTCAAATGAATCTGCCTCCCACACGTTTTACTACGGAGGAAACTGCAGCCTCCGAAATAATAGGGAAGCCCAGGTTGTATGCAATCTTACACTTAAATCTTAAACCTTCTACTGGAATTGCTCTTCAATGCAATTGTGGTGGTGCCATACTTTCCGAGGATCCAAACGATGATTCACAATCCTGGCAAGCACGAGCATGATCTCAAATCCTACAAACCCATCAGTATCTTGCTCTTGCAATTGTAATCATGGGAAAGACTAATCACCGTCAGAATTGTAGGAGTCGCAGCGTCCCGGAACTTTATCCCGGATAACCAGTTTGGTCACAGCACAATTAAACAGATTCACAGAGTTGTTAACCACACATTAGAGTCCTTGGAGCAAAAATGCACAGACGTCGATGTGGCACCCCGAAGTACTTTGCTGAAGTTAAAAATGGACCGCCATTGTCATTCTTTGCCTTGATCCGATCCTACTTGGACGGACGAACTTTCAGGGTTAAAATAAAGATTGAGTTTGCTGCTATATAGTCGATTCGAACCTCAGAGGAGCTTGCTCGCACCATTGCACTCTTTACTGCCGACATTCCAACTTCGGATGCAAATGATCTTGGTCTGTATCATGATGAACTTGCCATCGCAAGCAGTTGCCGCAGATGAAGCCCAAACATACCTGAATGGGCCTTATGGTAAAATGTGAGACACTAAAGAGAGGCCAGCTATAACATTAACGATGCTGTCCTCATCCGAGCAAATAAGACGCCATATCTTGGGATCATCCTAAATAAAAAGAACTGACTTTCGCCAGCCACATTAAGAATAAAACACAGCCATGAAAAGCAAAGATGAAGCACCTTGATTGATTGCTAAGCAGTCACAATAAGCTGTTACTATATTATAGGGACCTTCAATTAATAGAGAGCATTTTCTTTTGGAATTTTACGGAGTTGTTCTGCAAAAATGGTTAGAAATATATAACGGCATCATACAGCTACAACTTTTTCTGATCTTTCGAGCAATTCTCGGATACCAGCTCGGAAGTAGGACTCGTCTTTGTTTGCATTGTTTGTTATTGGCCGGAACAAGTGGTAGTCGGAAGGAGCGATGTTTGGAGAATACGGCAGGTGGGATAGGAACACCCATTTCAGCATTTCCAAGTAGATCTTGACCGGTTTTACAATATGTGGCCGAATTTTGTCATGCTGCAGCATCACTTTGTTGTGCCTTTGTTCGTATTCCGGCCGTTTTTGCTTGAGTTGAGGCCAATAGTGTTCCCCTGTGATCGTTTCATTCGGTTTGAGCAACTCGTAGAAGATCACGCCTCGCTGATTCCACTTCATGTCATGAATATTCTGTTTTGCGAAGGGTTTTGATGGCTGGCCGGGAAAAACCCATGACTTTATACGATTGGGGCTGTCTTAATGGATGCACTATTCATCGTCATTAGCAATGCTATGCAATAAAGCTTTTTTTTTTTTGGTGTTCGCGGAGCTGTTCATATGTGAAAACCCGCCTTTCAACGTCGTACGGCTTTAACTCGTGTGACACCCCTAGGAGATCCCTCCAGAAAGAGAGAGAGTGGATAATTGGGGAGGAAGTGGTTGGATTGTGGTGAGTGGAGGGGCGAGGTGAGGAAAGGTGGCGGAGAGGAGCTTGTGCTGGTTGTGTTGGTTGGGGTGGGTGGTAGGATGTGTGCGGAAGGGAGGTTTTTAGTTTACTAACTGTTGACTCATCCACTCCCAAGGATTCTGATTACTCCTGAAGCGTTTGGTATTGATTCATATAAAGCAATGATTCTTTAAACTTTTTCGGTTGACTCGGCTGTTCCTTGTCTTCAAGCTCATAGATAGACAGATAGCTAGATAGATGGATGGATATACATATATGGATATATATATATTACGGACATTATTTCAAAGGCAAATTAAAATTTTCTATATATATTTTGTAATTTTAATTTTAAAACATGTTTCAATCATACCGAAACGATTATTTGTAAGTCACAAAAAATTCTTTAGTTCTTGAATCATGCACCTGTTTTTTTTTAAACAATTTTTTTAAGCATTTTCAAAGTTTATAAATCTCCAAAACGAGTTTTTTTTAGAACAATACAGAAATATTCGTGTAAAGTTATTCAATAATAATAATTTATAGCCGCGAGAAAGTTTTTTTTTTTTATTTTCACAAACTTTAAACTTTCGACAAAATAATTCCAAACATGGGTAAAAATTTTTATAAAAAAAAATCGACAACAAATTATGTAAATTTCATGCTGTGTTGCTCAATGAACTATTTGACACTTTTCCTTTGAAATCTTGAGATAATTTATGAATATGTTTTTAAAGAGATACGAATAAGAAAAAATTCGAAACAAAAATTTATAGTTTTGTTATATTTTTTCAAAGATAAAGTCGATGTGATACATTTGAGATTTATCAGCTGCCATGTTTAAAGTGACATGACATATCTTCGATTGAATTTTTTTGTATATATGAAAGAAGTCTAGACAAATTGAAAAAAATTCTGTTTAAAAATTAAAAACATTTGGAAAATAAATAAAGTTTTTAAGAACATGCGTTTTTAATGTCACTGGAGTCTGGAATGACCTGCAAATCAACTTAAAGACTTCAAAGCATCTGAAAACTTCTCTGCCAGTCAGACAAAAAAGTTTATAGATGACAACAGGATTGTTCTGCTTCCAAAGAACCTTAATAGTAGTTTAATTGGCTACACTGTATTATTTTTATTTGCCTTCCATTACTTGTGATACAAAAAATTTTGATTGAAATTTTTATAGTTTCATATTTGATTCATTTCTCCAAAATTTTGCTATAATCTTATAAATTTTCGAATACAATTTGATATAAATTTAAACATGCCTGAGAAGAGCAAGCATATTAATTGAAATATGGCATAACAATTTTTCGCTACATCTGCCATTTTATAGACATAGAAACATAATAACCCAAAGGAATTCTGAAATATTTTATTAAATTTTATTGATACAGAAAGCAGTCTAAATTCTTGTATTTATTTAGAGTAGGAATTATAGATCAAAATTAAAATGGAACCAAAATCAAACGTGCCAGAATCTTCACAATATGGAGATATTCTCTTATTATTAAGGCAGCTGCAGATTACCAGATAACTGATACACTTAACATATTACTTAAAAAATACCTCCTAAAATTTACTAACTTCAACTAAAAGCAGACACGAAGAAACTTCGACTGACAGGCCTTACTCAGAAGTTTTCTCTACTTGAAATAAGTACTTCTAAAATTTTTAATACTCCTGCTTTTTACTTAAATTGCTATAAAAAAAAAAATTTTGGAACATTTCCACCACGATTCACATAGCATTCAATAGGCTTAACCAGTTCGAATCTGAGAACACAGTGAAATAAAACCTTAGAAAATTTGAATTACTTAATTCTTAGAGGCGTATACACTTCCAAAACAATTTTTCCAAATCACAAACACCAAAAAGACATAAAAAATTAAAATCAAAAGAAATAAAGAAATGTAAAAAAAATTATTTATAAATGTAATACGTTAAAACTATTTGCGAATTATAAAGCGCTTTAAAATTTAATTTGAATTTTTTATTTCACAAATTGATTTTATTATATTTTGTTTTACACTTATTTAAAACAATGAATCTTATAAAAAGAATTACTAAATTTTTAGAACATCAGCTACCAGGCTATGATAGTCCGATCAAAATCGATTCAGCAGTTTTGGAGATAAGTCAAAATAAACAGGCAGACCAAAATTTTTAAAATTCTTTTTGCAATATGCACTCCAGTTCTATTTATGTCACTTCATCAATTCTAGGAAGGAAATATATATACAAGGTGTGTGTCAAAATTTTGCTACAATAGATTTTTGAGTTCTTGTTTTTGTTGTTGTTGTTTTATACAAAGTTATCTCCCTCTGACTGAATACACTTATTAGCTCGATCCAATAACATTTCAAATGAGTATTTTTGTACGTTGTCCGGAATAAGCTTTACGACATCGGTGCACGGCTTTTGGATGGCCTCCACATCAGCGTAGCGTCGACCTTTCATGTACTAGTTCAGCTTACCGAATAGAAAAACAGAAAAAAGTGCCAAAATAGGCAAATACGGCGAGTGGTTGATGGTCAAATTGCGATTTTTGGTAAAAAAAAAAATCGGTCACAAGTGTCGATCGATGAGATGGCGCATTACTAATTTCCTTCTTTGGGATATTCTGGCCGAATACGACGGAGCAAACGCTTCATAACAACAAGAATTGTTTGACACGGTGTAACGAACTCTTGGTGAATAATGCCCTTCGAATCGTAGGAACAAATCAACATTGACATCACTTTTGACTTTTCCAAACGTGATTTTTTGGGTTTTGTTTCACCATTCCATTCGCATCTTTGACACTTGCTTTCAGGGTCTTATTGAAAACACCATATCTCGTCACCAGTAACAATCTTGAAAAAGAAGTTTTGATCCTTCTTGGCATTTTTAATGATGTCTTTCAAATGTTGAATTCGTAGAGCCTTTTCCTCGTCTTTCAATTGATGCGGAACAAATCGTGCACAAACTTTCCTCAAGCCCAAATGATCCACCAAAACGCGATGGATTCAGTCTTTGAACAATCCCAATTCCGATTCTATGAAGCGCAATGACGATTTTGACTTATTTTGAAATCATGGACAATTTTGATGTTTGGTTCGTTCATTGAAGATTTCAGTCAACCCGAAAGTTCGTCGTCATTCAAGTCTTTCCGGCCATCTTTGAACCGTGTATACCAGTAGTAAATAGTCTTACGAGATGGACAATAATTCCCATAAACTTGTTTAAAACCAAACTTTATATTGGCTCTATGTTCAACACTCATTGTTGAACCAAGAAGTATTGAGACACACTTTGTATGTTCCATTAGTCATATTTTGGCAGCCTAATGATTGCATTAATCGCTAAATCTAACCAATTATACCATGTATCATTTTATGCCAAACCTCTACACAAAAATGACATTAAAAAGAAGATTTTCGACAACCCAAAGTCTTACCCGTAAATTTATTCTTATTTCCCATGGCTGGTACTGGCTTGAGTCATCAAATCGATTTCTATTGACATTTTCTAGAGATGTTTGGGTAAATTTGGAACAAAAAGCAATCATTGAGAAGGAGATAAAGAAAAAGTTGCAGAAAGTTTCATTTAGTGAGCATCCGTTACAGAAGATGGTGTTCCTTACATAGAAAATGAAGAAGGTATTTTTAGTTGATCATTCATTTTGTATATCTTCCAGATACACATTGGAACATGTATTTCTCACATTGTTCTTCCCCAAATTGTTTAAGTGATGTATCTCCAACACAATTTGTGCGGACTTATCCCTTTGAATGAGCCTTGCTATATTTTATTTTATTTTTGTCCCTTCAAATAATCGATTTTCAAATAATGTTGGTAATCTTCTTTAGGCTTCATAGGGTAAGTTGTCTGAATGAAAGCGCAAACCGTGACGAAAATGGGAACGTCTTTGTCTTAGAGAAAATCGAAAAGTGGGAGAGCTACCAACAAATTCACACGCAAAACCACGCTCTTCCGCTCACTTCGCACCATCAGTCGACCCAGAGAAAGTCCTTTCGGTAATAATTGGATCCTATTCACTCACCACAGCCTACGAGTGCGGCGACCGTACTGTACATGTAGAAGCTTGCTACAATGGTGTTTGCCTCAACTTATTTTGACAGACATTCTCATTAGCAAACAAGAATTCCTTTTAAGAATCATTGGATCCTATTCACTCACCATAGCCTACGAGATCGAGCAACCGCATTGTACATGTGGGAGCTGCTAGTTGGTCTCAATTCAACGATCATTCTCATTAGCGAGCAATGATGGAATTTCTAGTGGAAGTATTCCGGTGTCAAGAAGAGAGTGGCTTTGGGTTGGCCGCCTTACTTCCCTTCACTAACACGCTACACATAAAAGCGGATGGTGGAAATTCTGTGCTTTCTTTGTGTATTGTATATGAATTATTACAATCCTATTGAATTTGCACCTCCATTTTTTTATATACATTTATTATTTTTTGTACCAAATATTTTTCCATCTACACTCCAAGTTGAAGTCTTCAACTAATTTTTAATATTTTTCCTTTTCAACTTCTTACAGATAACTCAACATTCCGATCCGAATGACTGCACTATGTCACACAATGCCACAACAGCAAATCGTCGGGCGCCGGTGCCCACACCGAATAGCAACAGCCTTGCCGAATGTCCGCTTGCATCGCTCGGACGCAATAGCAACGGCGTCATGGAGACACTTAATGGACACACGCATGCATTGCATCAGTATCATCATCCACTTAGCTCAAGTCCATTGGATCCGCAGGCTTATCAAATGTCACGTAAATCACCAAATTTAAGTATCGAAGCGGATGATATCATCTATACAGGAGCGGCAGCGCTGCAACAGCAGCAGCAACAACAACAACAGCAGCAGCAGCAAACGAATGATGTCATCGATGGCGCCAGAGAGAATCTGTTGCGCAGTCTAAATGAACGCGTGGCCATGAATGGAGGCAGCAATAACAGCCACAGCGGCTGTGTGCCGCCGGAGGTCTATACATTGTCGCGTAGTTCTTCGCAGAGTTCGCTAAATGCACCACCGCCACCGGGTGTCATGCAACAGAAGGCAGCAACATTTGAGCTGCGTGGACGCGGCAACAGCGGCAATGGTGGCAACATGTACGCAGCACATTCGGCCATGAATGTTAACAGGCAGCAGCATACGCTGCCGGCCACCGCGAAATCAGCAGCAACGGTCAACAATGCAGCAACAACAAATGGTGGTGGGGGAGTGATCAATGCGCGTAATTTTCTAACGCTTGAGCATATGCTGCAGTACGGACGCCCAAGCAATGCATATCTGCTGCATGGCAACAGCGCAGATACGGAAGATTCAAGTGATACCGCAGCAGGCAGCAGCGGTGGCAGAGGCGGCACGCGCACTGTTAGCGCACGCAATACACGTCTTACGCGGCACCAAGTTGGACGCAGCAGCGTGCTGACAGCGACGGGTGCACGTGCTGGCAGTGGTCAATACTATCTGGAAAAGAAAATGGATGCTTTATATTTGGGCAATGCGCTTCGTGGTCTGCCGCTGGGCGCGGAGGCAAGCAATTTTCAAAATGAGCGCTACTATCTGGAGGAAGGCATGCGTGACTATGTCAGCAGCGGCAATGAACGTTTGTCGGGTGAGTGTAGTGGAGAACTAAATCGTGAATTATATCTAATAAAAATTTTTTTCACTGCTTATAGATTCACATCTGTTACATCATCGCGCATCCAGTCCGAGCGAGACTAGCGGCTCGGATCGTTATCTGCTCAATCGCACCAATTCGCCATCGAATGCATTTAGTTCGCTCAATCAACTCGATAACTTCTCCAGCGCTACGCAACACAATACATCTTCATCGTCATCAAATTTAGCGCTGGATCAGCGGTATCACCATCCAACGAATAAGGGACACAGTCTCACGGATGGTGTACTGTGCCAGCTTGGACGTTTTTCGCCTAGTCTTGACCAGGGTTATGCAACACTGGTTTCGCCCTCACCAACGGGACATGCGCATACGAATACAATAACAACGCACAGCATTGTACATCATGCGCCCACATTGGGTGTGGCAACAACGCCGCTGTCACCGCAAGCATGCAATACACTCAACAATGTCACAGCAACGCCAACATCAGCGCCGACGACTGTAATACGTCGCAGCGCTAATAATGCAGATACAGCGGCCATTGGACCAGCGCCTTGGAACCGTAAGGGACCTTACCGCGCTGGACCCTATTTCGATCGACTGCCAGATGAACCGCTGGTCAAGATTTTCAGCTGGTTCGATAGCTGTGAACTGTGCAATGTGGCGCGTGTTTGTCGTCGCTTTGAACAATTAGCCTGGCGTCCAGTGCTCTGGAAGATTATTACGCTGCGTGGCGAACATTTGAACGGCGATAAGACACTGAAAATGATATTTCGACAGCTTTGTGGCCAGAGTCGTAATGGCGCATGTTCGGAGGTGGAACGTGTCATGCTTGGTGATGGTTGTCGCATTTCGGATAAGGGTCTACAACTGTTAACGCGTCGCTGCCCGGAACTGACGCATTTACAGCTGCAAACGTGTGTCAGTGTCACGAATCAGGCGCTGGTGGATGCGTTGACAAAGTGCAGCAATCTGCAGCACTTGGATGTAACAGGTTTGTAGAGGTTTTGCTAGTTGCTATTGGGTATATTAGGCAGTTTTCACTAATTAAATAAAAAAAAAGAAAGTTGAGGAATTCAAAGGAAGTTCAAACAACTTTGACCCTAAAGGAACGGCCCTCCAAAGTATGAGCGCATCAGTGCAAAGTAGTGCGAAGGCCGTTTCTCCTTGACTTTTTGCAGATGGTCTGGGTGAAAAACTCGATCGAATTATTGCTTGATATCCACAAAGACGGCCTTGCAATACTGTCGACGGTCGAATGCTGGGCGGTTACTCTGTTGAGTTGCTATACCAAGACATGACCAAAGCGGAAGCCAATCTGATGATTCGGGATCTGGCACCAGGCGTCCGCAATGATTGCAAGCTTAGCAATGACCAGTCTTTCCCAAACCTTCGAAATTGAAGACAGGAGACAAATCGGGCGGTAGGATCTAAGGTCGATATACGGTTTGCCCGGCTTGGGAATCATTGTGATGACAATACAAGTGATGTTGAAAACCCGAGTATATCCAACCCAAATAGATCCAAATCTTCATGGTTTCTATTATCGTTAAATTCTTCAGTAACCCGATACTGAAGAATTTCTGTTTTCCTTTCTACAGTGCGAGCCTGTTGCAAAATTAATGTCTCTTCAGGCTTTTCATCTCTCCTGCAACTCCTGCTGAAGTCATTGTTACATGCTGCTAGCCGGAGCGCATTTCTTACGATGAGAATCTGTCCTGTCCGCGAGCTATTTATGGTTTCTTAATTTCTTCATAGTGAATGTGTGAAGATCTTTTGTGGTTCCTCTGTATTTGCATCCCTACAAGATGGTTGGCAGACTTCTTTTTAAGTTCCATTGAGGCCAAATTTGGTTTGAAGCTGCCAGGATACTTCTGTGTTTTTGCATGCCTACCAAATGGATGCCAGACTGCTGAACCATATCGTGCAGAATCAATTGACTTATAGATATGCCAAGTGTACACCTATATCCGTTTGGTTGCAGTTGCAGTTCTTAGTAAAGTAAATAGGCGAAAACTTGCTAATACATCCAACTATTATTAAGAATACAACCCATGTACTCAATTGCCTAACACGCTTCATTACAGCTTGCAGTCAAATCACAAGCATTATGCCAAATCCAAATGTGGAGCCACGTCGTCTACTGCTGCAATATCTCGATCTAACCGATTGCATGGCCCTCGATGATATGGGGCTTAAGATTGTAGTCAAAAACTGTCCACAGCTGGTGTATCTATATCTGCGACGCTGCATACAAATAACAGGTAAGTTTAAGAAGAGATCTGCTGCTAAAATCCATTTAATATCCTTTTTTTGCTTCACAGATGCGGGTCTCAAGTTCGTGCCCAGTTTTTGCGTTTCACTCAAAGAGCTGAGTGTTTCGGATTGTGTGAATATTACCGACTTCGGCCTGTATGAGCTGGCCAAATTGGGCGCTGCGTTGCGTTATCTCTCCGTTGCCAAATGTGAACGTGTCTCCGATGCTGGTTTGAAAGTTATAGCGCGTCTTTGCTATAAGCTGCGATATTTGAATGCACGCGGCTGTGAGGCAGTGAGTGATGATTCCATTACTGTCCTTGCACGTTCCTGTCCGCGTTTACGCGCTTTGGACATTGGCAAATGCGATGTCAGTGATGCGGGACTACGTGCATTGGCCGAAAGTTGTCCGAATCTAAAGAAGCTGAGTTTACGTAATTGCGATATGATCACCGATCGTGGTGTACAGTGTATTGCGTACTATTGTCGCGGCATGCAGCAGTTGAATATACAAGATTGTCAGATATCCATTGAGGGCTATCGCGCCGTCAAGAAATATTGCAAACGTTGCATCATCGAACACACAAATCCGGGCTTTTGCTGAGCCGTGCGAGCCGTGTAGTTTAAGTACGAATTTGAAGCGGAAAAGAGGCAGGCCATGTAGCATAGAAATTTGTAAATAGTTTTAAAAAACACATATTTTATGGATTGACATACTCCATAGTTTTTTTTTTTTTTACCATATATAGCCAAGCCAATCATTGTAAATAGGCAAGTTGTAGTGTATAAATTTAGTTGCTATGTATTATTTAAAATTTCTCTTCTCTTCTAAACTAGCCTAATATATTATATGTATATGTAAAATTTCTGCTGTTGCCTTAGTCTAATTTACATAAATTATTATAAAAATCATTAAAAAAAAGCAATCTTATTATATTATATATGCTCCCAGGGTTCCTCTGCCTAAATATATTACTCCAAATAACCGTACATCTGCGGCTTGAGTTCGGGTATATGCTGTAATATATATTTGCGCTGGAAGTTGAGCTGTTCCTGATGTATACGCTTGGTATTCTTGCCTCTTTTGATGCCTGTCATGACCACCGTTGCCTGTTCACGTTTCGGCGGTTTCATCCAATAAACATATTCGATAAATGGTTTCAGTTTAATATAATCGCAATCACTGTGCTTTATGTAGGCAATAATCTCCTCCATTTCACGTATATCATTGATGGCTTGTATCATCTTAGTATGTATGCGATCGACTGCTAGTTCACGTCGATTAATTTGCGCCAATAAACGTTCCGTGTGGGTTTTTCCGCCTTTTTCCAATTGTGTCGTATTGAATGTATCCTGTAGCTCACGTATGAAGGCTTTGCGCCAGGACTTGTGTCGCCATTGCTTAGGTTTGCTTGCTGATAGTTGCGGCTTTGTTGTTATATTTTTTTTCGCCAGCTTTTTGGATTTGCCGCTTTTGTGCTGCTTGCGTTGTTCTGCTTTCTTTGTTTTAATCTTTTGCATTGCTTCCAAACGATCGCCCAATGTGGTTACCAGACTGCGTTCCATATTTTTTAGCAACTTTTTCGATTTACCGCTTTGCTTCTTAAGCAATCCTGTACGCTTTTTATGCAAATTGTACTTTTTCAGCTGCTGTTCGATTCTTTCGATGATGCTCTGCTTCAATTTATTACGCAGTTCCTCGCTTTCAATCTGCGCCTGGCGTTCCTCATATTCCGCCTTGTATTTGTTGATGCGTTGCAACAGTTTACGCTTCTTCGAATCATGTTTACGTGATTTGAATATGCCGCAGCGCTTCCACCAGTCAAACATTTTGGTTAATTTTTTTTCTGATTGCCTTTTTTTAAAAGATTTTTAACGAAAGAAATTTTTATTCGAAATGGAGAATTTTTTAGCTGTCAGTGACAGCTTTTTTTTGTATTACTGGTATGCTCGTGCACCGATACCCTTAACCCTCGATCGTGCACTGTTGCCTCAACCGGTACAGTATAACTCACCCAGCTGGTACTGCTGTTGCTTCTTCACTAGAACTGACCGAATACCTTGCCGGTCCAAGAGCTGCTGTTACTGCTGCTAGGGCGAAGGCAATACTGCCGCCGATGGAATGCTGTTATCGGGGATTCTATCGAGTTGATCTACCGTGCGGAAGCCAATCTGATGGTTCGGGATCAGGCTCTGAGACTTCACAATGACCTGTCTTTCTCAAGCCTTCGAAATTGAAGGTAGGATCTAGGATCATTTTGATGACTGCTAGATTCCACACCGTCGGAAAATAATGCTACCTCACTGTGGCATTGAAAATCGACAGCACGGCACTCTCCAGCAGCACCTTCAACGTGCGGTGACAGACGTTATCATGTTCCGAGGCTTTATGATGCTTTACTATGGCTTCAACATCCTTAGGTTCAAATATGTCCTCAGGCAGCTCGAGCTGCAGTGGTGCTGACAGAGAGAGAGAGTCTCGTAGCATCTGCCTCCTCGTCTGATGCTAACTCCAAGCGTTTTTATGGGATCTTGTCGAATGAGGTGCCGTCTACTATTTCTAGTGGCCTAAGTTGGCTTCTGATTCGGTAACTCATTCTCCAGTATGTGGTCGAACATCTTAATAGCTCAATCTTGAGATGGTTTGCTGCACGGTGCCAGCATGACCCGTCTTTTGAATGTTGCAACCCCATTAAAGTCCATCGATGTCAACGTTTTTCCTGTAAAAGGTTAGGTAGCTCACGAAATAGGATAAATTATCCCGCAATTCGCTTGGCAGAGAGTGCGCTCGATCTCTGAACTTCGGCGGAGGCTGCATAGATCTTCTTGTAAAAGACTTGCAATGCATCGTCAATATTCTGGTTAGATTGTTTCATATTTTAATTTTAAAAGGAAAAACTTCAAAACAATAAGTAGGCCTTTTAATCCTTCAACAAAAATAAATATTTCTTAAATACGATTTAAATGTCAAACAATTCAGTTTAGTTTTCTCATTCAAGCTTACACGAAGGAGCATAAAATTTCGTCCTTTAATAAATATATTTTGCTAGTAAAACAAAAAAAAAAAATTTTTCTATTTTCTCAACTGCTTCACGATGGTCTTTGAAAATCTAAAGTTGAAGTTGGTTTGTGCGCTGCTGACCATGTTTATTGCGGTAAATATTTTAGTCCCTGCTCAACCTCAATCAATTCATCAATTCAACATCTTAGGCTGATGGCTTGCTTAAACTGGCATCGAATTCGACTTTGTTGTACTACTTCATAGACACGAAATATTATGCCTATCTAGCGGGACGCCTGACTGTCGGTGCAACGCTTACAATTTGGGCATATTTTGGCATAGTTGTCATCTTTTACGACTATGTCTTGGGCATTATAATAGTAAGTTTTATATATATAGTCTATATATTATATATATCAAAATTATATTTCGCTGCAAGTATTCGTGCGGCGTGCTTGTGCTCACTGCTGGCGATATTTCCACGCTTGTCTACAAGCTAAAGCTAACCGGTAATCCGTGGACAAGCATATTCGATACGGATGACTTCAGTATGACGCTTAGAGATGATCCTCCAGAGAATATGCAGCCGGTAAGTTGAATAGTGGACGCCAACTTCAATTATTTTGTTTGCATTTGCAGCGGATTTTGATGGAAACTATTGTCCAAGAAGATTCACTGGAGGAGTTGATCTGTTGGTTATTTCTTTGTTGCCAGATTGGTGCTTTCTGTATGGGTCTTGTTTTGGCGCGTCGTTTGAAGAAATTTCAGGAGGATGAGCGAAATTATGATAAGAATTTGGCGCGCCTGCAGGCATTGCGTCGTGAGAATCAGGAGTTTCAACATGTGCGCATGTGAATTCGATGAGACAACTCTGTTGCAAGCTTTCCATAGTATTCAAATTGTACTCCGAATTGTTGTTGCAATAGCATTGAAATGAAATATTGGAGATATTATATTTAGTAACAATAAACACGACTTGTTTAAAATGAATATTCCAACTGAAATTCTTGTTTCGGGAAATTAAGGAGGACGTCAAAAAGTTTCCAAAGGAAGTGGAATGTTCTTCATGGTCACTGAAAGCGGTAATATTAAGAACGGATCAGTTGGAAGTTCATGATTTCCAACACACTTGATTAAAAAAGTTTGGTATGGGTCAGAAATGTGCTTTTAACGAAACACACTCAATTAGGAAGAATATTTATGATGCATTGATAGACGTTAGAAGGCAAAATGTGATGGATGGCAATGAGCTTTATACTTATTAAGCAACGTAAGTCCATCTTAAAACGTTCATTTTCAGATGTTTCACCCAAGGTTTGCTGTTGGACCTCCACATGTCTCATAGCCTGCTCTTGTCGACATCTTGACTTTTGAAGGCACGTGGTTATCTTTATGAGAGACAAGCATTTGTTCCAACTTGCATTGGCATAAAGAAAAACCAAAGTAATGCGGTCTTTCTTTGACTTATGACTTAACATGGCTTACTCCTCTGCTGCTGCCCAAAGTCACTATTAAAATCCAGCTGGGACCGGTAGGCCTCATTATCCACAAGCTTCTCTGCTGACTTAGCGTCTTAGCTCGCTGCATCATCATGCAACAACACTTCTTTTCGTTAGAAAAAATAACCTGATTGAAAAAGAATGCTTACGGAGTCCCAAGAGGAGAAATCTTAGCTCAAAAGATCTCATGAATTTCGATGTTGCTATTGGTGTCCATTCGCCCATTCTTAAGCAATCTAAACAACCTTTAAATCAGCCTTTAAACGACTGTCTCACTTTTTTGCCAATTGAAAAGCTAGCTTCTATGAGCGGGGCATAATTAAAATTTTCGAACTGGCAATGGTGTAACAGCAGTTCACAAGGACCAGTCTGCGTCTGTACTGTCACTGTACCAACTAGAATAGAGAAAAGTTTCTGCTCAACGGTAGCTAAATTGAGGGCTAGAAGCTAGGTTAAGTCTTAAACGTATCATATGTCCTGTGATGAGGGATTGTTCTGTGGTATCTGGCAGCTTTTTTTATGATGCCGTGTCTATGTAGGCAGTTCTGATTGCCGATTCGTCGATTCTTCATCGATGTCCAATAGAAGGAGTCTTGTGGTCCATGTCTCGATAGTTTGTAAGCAGTTCATCACCGTCAATTCATTCGTTGCACTGGTCTCATTTTTAGAGCGAATTGATGTCCTTCAAATAAACTAGAGCCGGGTGTGCTTCACGCGGATGATGAGGGAGATTATACCGAGATCGTCCGATTAAATTCGGCATTCTTCTCCGGCGTAACAGACTAGATCATAGACAATAAATTTCCAATGGGAGATAAAGTATTGCATTCGAGATATAAACCTTTAAAAGGTAGTTTCTGCTTTGGAAGTGTTCTCAGCTTTCTATAACATGGAAAGGCTGTTCAAACTCTGCCAGATCTCTTTATTGGACCGAATAGACAATCAGCCAACACTTCAACTCGAATAGTTGTTTGGACAAGTCATTAATCTGCCTTTCATCACGCTTTTTAATTACTCAAAATAACAATTACATAAAACACCTCGAAGTAATTGTATTATTCTCTTTCAAAGCTACTACTTCAACAATTCGGCGAGTACAATTTGTCTCATTTCTTGCGCCCTTTTTGAGACTCCTGATTCTCACGACGCAATTCCTCTAGGCGCTCCAAATTCCTATTATAATTTTGCTCCTCCTCTTGAAATTTCTTCAAACGACGCGCAAATATGATACCCATAAAGAAAGCCCAAATCTGGCAACAGAGAAATAACCAACAGATGAACTCCTCCAGTGAATCTTGTTTGACAAAACTTTCCATCAAAATCCGCTGCAAATACAAACAAAATGAGACAGACTAGGAAAAGGTTGCATCCTATATCCCACTTACCGGCTCTATATGCTCTTGATGATGATGATCTTGATGATCTCTAAGCGTCATACTGAAGTCATCCGTGTCTAATATGCTTGTCCATGGACTACCGGTTAGCTTTAGCTTGTAGACAAGCGTGGAAATATCGCCAGCAGTGAGCACAAGCATGCCGCATGAATACTTGCAGAGAAATAATAATTAAAATCAATTTATATATATAATATATAGACTATATATAGAACTTACTATTATAATGCCCAAGACATAGTCGTAAAATATTACAACTATGCCAAAATATGCCCAAATAGTAAGCGTTGCACCGACAGTTATGCGACCCGCCAGATAGGCATAATATTTCGTGTCTATGAAGTAATACAATAAAGTCGAATTCGATGCCAGTTTAAGCAAGCCATCAGCCTAAGATGTTGAATAGATGAATTGATTAAGGTTGAGCAGGGACTAAATATTTACCGCAATAAACATGGTCAGCAGCGCACAAACCAACTTCAACTTTAGATTTTCAAAGGCCATCGTGTATTAGTTAAGAAAGTAGAACAATTTATATATTTTTTTTTTTTTATTACTAGCAAAATATATGTTGAAGGATAAAATTTTATGCTCCTTCGTGTAAGTTTGAATGAGAAAACTAAACTGAATTGTTTGACATTTAAATCGGATATGATATATATTTATTATTTTGGTATCGAGAAAGGCAACCAAGGAAGAAAGGCCTACTTATTGTCTTAATATAATAAACTAGGCTACTATGACGAAACAGGAACCGAGTAACATCGTGAATCATGTCGAGTGTTTGCTTGGCTTAATTGCGTTAAGTAATTATGGTATGGTCTCCTATCTATGATTCTTAGAACTCATCTTAGAATTCCATTACCACCCTGGCAGAGCCTAATCGTATTATTTAAACTTCATTTAACCCACGATCTTACTTGGATTAGCATCCAAGCGTGACTAACTGAATTCTCCTTGCAAGTCGCTTTTTATACTTTTTTTCGTTCATCAGCTCTTAACGGCTAAAACGGGTAATTTACCGATTTGTCATGATCGCCAGATGGCGTTTTATTCAACTTTCGGTCATGCGGTATGGTCATGTGCTTGCGAAAAAAGGTCATCTGTTCCCGAAAACTGACTTCATGGCATTATAAATTCAAAGTGTTTGCATTTAAAATAAGCAAACTCCCGAATAAACGTCAAAAGCACAAACAATCTTAAAAAATATTAAATAAAATATTATATAAAACTTTATTTGCTTACTTTTGTTTTTTTTTTTTTAAATTTTCTTAACAAATAAAACTGCGCCAACGCATTCAAACTGCAACTGGCCGCACTTTTTGCTTACTACTTGGCAGCACTGGACCACGCATGCCATCAAACACGCATGTCATGCACGAACTGTCATTCGGTTCTGCTTTGCTTTCAGGTTAGGAACGTTGTGTAATGTCAAAACAGATGTCCGCAACAGCGGCGCCACCAAAAGATTTGTTAACAAACGATAAAACCTTGCAATATTTGATTTGATTATTACAACAAAATTATTTTTAAAACGTGTGTTTGTTTGTGTGTTCAACGCAGGAGTAAAGTAAAGCGCAAAAAAAAAAAGAAATTCTTGCAATAAATGGCGAAATATTTAGCACAGATTATTGTGCTCGGTGGCCAAGCAATTGGACGCGCCTTTGCCAAGGCACTGAAACAGGAAATCGCAGCCTCGCAGGAAGCAGCCAAACGTGCAGGCGGTGGCAGACAAGGCGATAAGAGCGCAGAGGCGAATTCACGCACAGGTGAGAATAACAATTGCAATTAAATTTAAATCTTTTACAAACAATAATTCCTGCAGGTATGACGCTGGACGAGGCTAAGCAAATACTAAATATTGACGATTTAAAGCACATTGAATGTATCTCCAAGAACTACGAACACTTATTCAATGTAAACGAACGCAGCAACGGCGGCTCTTTTTATATACAAAGCAAAGTCTATCGTGCAAAGGAGCGCATCGATCACGAACTTAAAGCGCATCAGGATACAGCGCGGCAGGAGACTAGCAAAGAACAAACGTGAAATAACACAACAGCAACAATTTGTTACACTACTGGGACAGACAGTTTTGTTATTTTCTGTGTGTGTTTGTTGTTGTTGTTTGTTGCAACAAGAAAGACAACAGCAGACGAACGCAACGTTTTGTAAATAATTGTATGGAATGCGTGCGAGTGCGACTAAATCGTTAAATAATTCTGATAGGCTAAGTAAGAAAATGCTTAAACAACTTTACTTTTACTCTTGTTACAAATTAAATTGTGCTCACTAAAACAGAAAAACCAAAGACGTCGCAACTAATTTTCATTCATGAATTTTAAAAGAAAAAAATTAAATTTTGGTCAGTTGTGCAAACACATATGTGCGGCCACAGCTGTTGTACAGTGTTGAAAAATAGTGCACAGCGGTGTTTCACATTTCGAATTCACAAATGTGTTTTGTGTTATTAGTGCAGCATAAATAATGATTTTCACTTAATTTAATTATTTTAATTCAATATAGAAAATGTTGATGTTAAATAAAAGTTTTATTAGTCTTGCAGCAACTTAAATTTTTTACTCTTAAATGAAGTTTTGCTATGTTAAAATTATGCGAATTGCGCATTTCATCATATCTTTGCCTCTTGCCTTTGCCTCTAGGAAGGCGCGCCAGCCTTCATAGTTTTGTGCGCGCTGGCGCCAGTCGTTTTGAATGCCAAGTACGGAGAGATCTCTCCATATCTGGTCATTCCAACGCGTGCTCGGTCGTCCTCTATTTCGGCGTCCACCAATCAAGTTTGGGCCCCCCATGTAAACCATGCATGCTGGAGCTCTTTCATCCATTCGAATGAGATGCCCAGCCCAGTGCAGCCGCTGGAATCTTATGCGCTGGACTATGTCAACCTCATCGAATAGCTCGCGGTTCATACGGGACTCTAATAGGACCAAAAATCCTGTGAAGAATCTTCCTCTCGAAGACTTTCACGGTCCATGCCTCTGCGCCATACAATAGGACCGGGACTATCAGCGTCTTATAGATTTTGATTTTCGTCTTTCGAGAGAGAGCTGTACTTCTCATTTGCTTGCTCAGCCCAAAAAAGCATCTGTTTGCAAGCGTGATTCTTCACCTGATCTCCAGGCTGACGTTTTGTGGCTGGTTATTTCTGTTAACTCAAAATTCACATCTAGAGGTTTTATTTCTTTAAAGCATCGTGGATTTTTTGCCTTTTCTATGACATGCAATTTAAGCCTCTCCTTGGATATATGCTTCTGGCTCATAAGCATATATCCAAGATTCGTGACCTGACGTCTTTTGAAGCTTCGCGATCAGCAGCATTTCTTTGCACCAATCCACACGAGTCCTTTTTTGATCGTTTGTCAATTTTGCGAAATAAAATGCGAAGAAACCTTTTTTACAGCAAGGTCTACATGCAAAATCTTATATACGCTAGTAGAACTAATGTTTAGGGATGCCTCAATCGCTCTCGATCTCGCATTATCAGTTGAACCAACAACAACCGATTTTGGACGACCTTCACGGAATTCATAGCAGAGCGAACTGCGACCACCACGATTGACTTCACCATATCAGCGATATGCAGTGGTTTTTGATGGTGCTTCATCACAATATAAAGAACTGAGTTCATCGACACACTCTTGTTGAGATAATCCACGTCGAAAGTTGTGAAAAATCATCCAAATCATGTTTTTTTCAGGCAGACTTATTACAGGTAAAAATTTTTCCAGTAAATTTTAAAAACGGTGATTTTTCTTTCTTTTCAAATTTCCTAATTGGTTACTGAATTTATTTAAGTTAACGAATGTATTTCGTTTAAATTTCACATTGAATATTATATGAAAATGTCTTCTAGCCTTTCAAAAATTCATATCTAATAAAATATAATTAAAATTAAACAAATAATCTATTAAGAAGCTCTACTACATTTGTCTTTCATTTCCATATAACCAATATTTGATAAAATTCCATTAATCAAAATAAACAATAAAAATAATGTTCGAAGTTGAATTGCAGAAACTCCTAACTAGTCAACATAGCACAGCACTCTGTGTCGACGTCATTACGCACTGACCAACACTAGACTGTGGCAAAACAAAGCAAAAGCGACGTAGTTTTGTTTAAATTCGTGTTTATCTATTTTTTTGTTGTTTAAATTTCAACAATTCTTACAATTCTACACGTTCTACGTTAGCACCGTGCAGTGTGCAGCACATGCGCCTGGCTAGCGAAATAACAGCACAAAAGCGAAATAGAAAACAACCACCGCAAAACCAACTACAAACTACGGCGGAGTAAAATTGGCCACGAAACCAAGGCAAAGAATTATTCAAAGAGATATACGCTCGCAGAAAAACAAACAAACACACACACACACGCAAGCAAGCGTAGAGACTGCATATTGTATGCTGCCGTGAGTGAGTGAGTGGGTGGCAGGCTGGTTTGGGTGGTTTTGTTGTTGGTGTTATTGCTTGACAGAGATTCCAACGCTCAAGATTCCAGCGCATTCCCGTCTGCTTGGTACCACGCTGCTGACTATTTGTGCAAATGCTTTTCACTGTCAGCGTCAGTTTTCAGAGGACCTTCGTCGACGCAGGAAGTAGCTAAAGAATTTGAAAATATTCTAGTGTGTCTGTCTGGCTGTGTATGAAAGAGACAGTGAAGCAATAAGCTGAAACCAAAAACTTAAAACATTAAAAGAAAAAATTGACTAAAAAGCAAGCAAAACAGTTGTGAAATTTTTTAATAAACAATTCTAATAAGAAATCTGTTTATCGATTGACAAATGTTTGCTTTGAAATGCAATGTGAAAAATGTGAAATTCGCGTAGATTTTTGTAGCACAATTTTATCTTTTTTTTTTTAGATTATTGATTTTTTTTTTGTTTTTTTTTTCTTTCTATACGTAAATATGTTTTAAATATTTCTTTTTTTTATAAATTTAATTGCATGTAAATTTACATAACGCAAAGAAGAAAAAAGTGTAAATAAGCACACTACACACAAAAAAAAAAAGATGATTGCTTCCAAGAAAAATTGACAAAAAAAAAAGTTACACTGCAAAAAAAAACGAACAAAAATTCTTACGAAATAAAAATCCAACATAAAGCACGCAAAGCAGTGAAGAGCATAAAACAAAGAGAGCAAGTATCAGCAGCAACAACAACAACACCACCCTCAATTTGCAGGTCGCCTTGTAAGGACTATCGTCTGCTCATTCACAAGTTTTCGTGTGCACGTTTTTAATGTTCGTGCCGTGCCATCTTCGTTGTTCGTCTATCTTCGTGTTTTACACATACATATACAACAACTCAATCAATTCGATGCTCCTACATTAATACTCCCCACCTCTCTTTATCCTACAGCAGCAAATCGCTTAAAACTGATTCAAGTGCAAAAAGATAAAAAGAAAAGAAAAATAATAAATAATAAAAAGAAAACCCAACGTGTAAACTAAAGTGAAATAAACTAAAAAGAAAAATAACCACAAATAAAAAAATCTAAAAAAAAAAAAAAAATCCTACAAATATGTTCTCCGGTCTTACAAATCAATTCACTTCACTTGTCGGCGCCGTTAAAGGCGGCCAGGGTGACGAGGATGTGCCTGTGCCCACGCAGGATGCAGCTGCCGCTGCTTCTGTTGCTGATGCAACTGGCCCTTCGCTGGCGGAACAAGAGGCTGCTGCTGCAGCCGCCGCTGCCGGTGGTGAACAGCTTGTTGAGGGCGAAGAGGGCGCCAAAAGGTGAGTAGCCAAGCGCACATCTAATGACAATCTTTCGATTTATTTTACTGCTTTGCTTATATATTATGTAGGTCTGCTGCTGTTTTATATAATCTAGCACCTTGGCGCTTGACGCTTGTGTATGGCACTCCAGGATTGGGCGTGCGTTTCAGTTGGCAGAAGTACTTGATGCTAGTCTTTGTATAGCATCTAATTTCTGCTTAGTTTGTTTGGCGGCGTATCTACTTAAAGCATTGATTAATTCCCCTACTTAGTGTAGTGGTATGATGTGGTATAGGTGCTAAGTTAGACCATCTGTCAGCGTTGCACTTGCATCAGCGGGTAATTTGGTTTATGAAGATTTTTATGCCAGCAGACTGCATGGAGTTATTTTCGTTTAATTTTTCGGAAGAAGTAAAAGGGGGAAGTTAAATGAAACCCTTCTCGATAGACTTTTTGAAGAGAAAAGTTCACGGATGAGAATTAATTTAATAATTTAATTTGACGTTTATGTCAAGCTGAATTTTAGTCAAAAAAACGATAGAAATAACCCTTATTTTCATTTCACACTTTTATACACTTCGAAGTAATTCGAAGTATTTTTATAGCATATACCCATAGGGTATAGGGTGTACATATTAAGTTTATATGTAACAGGTAGAAGGAGGCATGCCAGTCTCCATAATCTATATGTGACCTGGTTTAGGTGTCAAAACATAATTTTCCACTTTTTTGCCAATTTGGTTAAACTTTAAGACGCTCCTTCACATGGTGAAAACCAGCATGCATGGTTTTCATTAACAGCTGTTTTCTCGAATCCATATTTTCGTACCCAAGCGCCCCTTTCATAGACTAGGTCACATATACATAAATTCTTAAACAGCAACAAAAGTCGAATCAGTATTGACCTTGTCCCTATGTCTGTCTGGCTGCCCAGAACTCGGAAACTATAAAATATAGAGCCTAAAAAATTTGTATATTTTGATTCTCCTATTCATTATTCAGATCACTTGTATCCAATGAATACACTAAGCCCCCATCACTAAGGAAGGTTGGCACTTACCATGCATACCTACTCATCATTCTGATTTTTTTGTATGAAAAAGTTTTTTGCTTTTGTTATTTTTGCTAGAAACACTAAATTTGGTCTACCTTACCTTAATTTCATAAAAAATCTATTAATGTCTAGATCGGTCCACTAGAAGGTGTCGCCCTCATACATATCTGTCCTATTTTTAAACCTTTTTTTATTCAAAAAACTGTGTTGTTGTATGGGACATAGTTTTTCTGAACGAATTGTTCGTGCTGAACATAAACATCCGGGCTCAAAAACTTCCCATCACGTTTTCGAAAAAAGGGGTTCAAAAACCATTTTTGAAAGTATTGTACAGCTAAATACTGACGTACTAAATGCTGAGCCATTCTCTTTCATATGTGCCCCATGCCCATGTTTGCAAGATAAAAATTTAATAAGAACATACAATTTTTAAAATCCAGAATATTTCAGTAAAATATTATACTTAAGGGTTTTCGGGATCACTATATTGCATCCTCCGTTTTGAATTTTTGAAATCTGACTTCAAATTCGTAATCAGCGACGCCAAAATCCCTAGGTACCATATGTTATTAAAATATAATGAATTTTTATGTCCGCCATATTGCATCCCCCATTTCGAATTTTTAAAATCTGTCTTCAGATTGGTAATAAGCGATCCCCAAAACACCTGAGTATGAAGCTTTACTGAAATGTACCGAACTACATATATTAAAATATTTTTAATTATATTTTTTTCTTGTATCCCTAGATATAAGCACACCTCCTACTCTAAGCGTTCATGAGAACAAATTGGTTTTAAAGGGCATGGTTCAGCCTTTAACTTCTGATATCATCTAAGTTTTTAGCACGTCAGAATTTAGCTGTACAATACTTCAAAAATGGCAGAAACCACTATATTCTCGAAAACGTGTCAAATAAGACTAGCCATGCATGTAAATACGTACGATGAACATATTCCAGCAACAGAAGAAGCTAAAAATATACGAAATATCTGAAGCTGTATAGCTTGAAACGAACCAAAATATCTTCAACACATTTTCTCTATGTTTCTCCATTGAGGAACTAGTTTTGTGTTATTATACCAGATAGGCGGACTTTGTAAGACTAATTCGCCAAACAAAACCACTTCACGAGGACTCCGATAAAAAAAAAATTTGTTATTCATTTAAACATTTTTGTTAATTTTAGATTTATATCCAATTTTGTGAAACAACCTTCAAGTGAGCCCCTTTAAAAACCTTTTTCTTGACACCAATTTTTTTCTAAATCTCTGTCATCATTTCTAAAGTTCTACTGAATGATTGAATTAAATAAGTTGGGTTCGATTAAAAATAGTTCTCGATTGTTGGGGAAATAAAACTGAACTATTTTTTAATGGTCCGTGACGGAAAATGGTGATGCACCAAAATTTTCTAATCATGGTACACTTCAGTCCATTTGTACAAAAAATCAATAGTAAATCCGACGCACTTTTACCGATAAATTTCGAATTGTTAAATTTTGTTTGCCTCGGTCTAACACATACCTTAAATAGTTCTTTTAATAGTTTAATACATGGATATATAATGTGGCGTATCATATCAGACCGCATAAAGCTTCTTTCTTGTTTTTTTAAATTGTTGAAATATCTCATAACAATTCTAGTTCCATCCTTTCTACCAGCTTATATTCAAGATTGTTAAGAGTCTACATCTTCCAAAATTGCTGTTTTCTTTGTTTCGTCAAATTTGATGGAACTTACTTCAATTTTTAGGAAATATTGAATATAGGTACATATCGGACCACCAGAAAAATGTGAATTCTTAGAAAATAAACCACAAGTATATAGATAGGAAAATATGCTTCTTCCTTGATTTATTTTTTTATTTCTGAGAGCCAATTTGATTATTTTTAGTGAATAATTAAATTAAAATATAAGTCAGATGAATTTGATATATTGGTCAAAATATATACAAATAAATACCCATTCTAGACTTATCGCCGTCTAATAGATCAAATTTCATTTTATTATTTCAGGAAAAAATTTGCTTTATTTAGAATTGAGTTACATTCACAGCAGTTTTTATAATCAATATATCGTCTAAGACTATAAGTTATTGATCTTCTACATATTCTGTGATATTTAAATTTCCGGTTGTCATTTGATATTCTTTACTACTTTAAGCTAACCTTTGACATCAAACTTCAGTAAAAATTTTACCAACTGTCATTTATTTCAGCTTTAATTTACACTTTTGCTTTTATTTTATATAAAATTTTCGTGCATTTCTTTTAAGTTGGCGTGTTTTGTGTAACCTTGCTTCGAAGCCATTTTCATTATGAATTATTTACTTACCTCTTTTGTTCTTGTATATTCCTCTGGTATCTGTGCTATTTTTACTTTATATATAGGAGCATAGCGTGTCGTGCAAATGAATCCAATTTAAATTAAATCAAGATTGAGTTGCATTTTTTACATGCATAACACTTTTGGTTGGTCTTTATGGGAAAAAGGTGGGTTTTAAAATGCATATGACATAATGTTATATGTATGTAAGTATTTTCTATAATTTTTTTGCAGGATGTGATGAAAAAAAAAACATCTGGAAGGTTATCCCAGAATATTTGTGTGCCTTCTGTGGTCCATTCTTTTGGAACCTTATGATGGATTCACTTTTGAGGCAACTTGAACTGTTTGGCTTTATGCCAGTATGTCGCACTGTTTCAATCGAGGCTATGCACGTCCTCATGGCGGTTTCTCCAATTCATCTTAAAGTTGTACGACCTGCTGTCGGATTCAGGATTAAGAGGCAGCTTGCTTTGTCCGATATAGACTTGAAGAGTTTAGGTTTGTTCGAAGGAAAAAGGCTACATGGTGAGTGCGTACTCTCAAGTTGGCAAGATAGATGGGATAGTAGTGATAAGATTCGTTTGTTGTGTAGAGGCCTGACTTTGGGTTCAACCTCTGTCTTGGCTTTTTGCTGACTGGTCATCAGTCTCCGAATTGCATGGAACTCACTGCTAGTATCTTGGGTACCATAAAGTCTTACCATAGTCTCGATCTGGGACCACGGACGTTTTAGGGTTGGAGTCGGTCTCAACGCTTGACCCTAAACATGAAGTTCTTTTATGAACTGTTGGGAGTATAGCTGGCCGCTTTGTCGTTATTATTAACGGAAGAGGTATGACTTATTCATACCTCTTCCGTTAATAATACCTCTTCGCTCTGACCAGTGCAGAAATTACGTAGGCTTTCGTTGTATAGTTTCGTTGTATAGTTTTAATAATATACACATATACATTCAACGCATACACATTCACTTACACTTTGTTATAGAACTAATATAAAAGAAAATGTCAGAACAGCAAACAAAAGTAATAACTTCACAGAAATTACACAGTGTCCTTAATACGCAGGTATTTATCAAAAGTAAATCTAAATAATTTCCTGCAACTCGTAGCTCCCTTTTGTCTCTGTTTTTCTCGGAATATGGCACGAATTAACATCATTATGCTGCGCCATGCCGTCGGCTAACAAAAACTAATTACTTTTGCACAAGTCAAACATACAAATCCAATTGGCTTGATTTGTTAAGTACAATGCCACCCGTTTAGCTGCTAGCCTGGCTGCTTGCCCGTATTGCTGGTCTTATTTGCACCACTCTACTACTGCACCTCCTTCTTCTGTATGCTGAGCATACAACCAACAAGTCGTTGCCTAATCCTTGCTGTCATGCATGCCCCAACCTGTGCGTGCCTCAGCATGCTGCTACTGTTCAATAAGAAGCATTGGCGACACCAATTTGCCATCAATTCAAGCAGAATGAATGTTCGCCATCTTGTTGTAGTACGCTTCATTGGAAAAAACAGAGGACGTTTGAAGGCTTACCATCTAAATTCCCCAAATGTCGTTTTTCACTTAATTTCGCGCATTAATATTTAATTGTCTTATGTACTATGAAAATAATTGCCATCCTCTGAAGAGGGTGTGGGGTGTGTGTGTTGAATAAAATCAGGAGAAAAAATATTACATCTTATTTGCATTAAAGTGAAACTTTAATATGTTTCGAAAGTGTGGTTCAGCGTAATAGTTAATGTGCTAAAAATTACACAGTGGTATAAAAAAGCAATAAATAGTTGCCAGACTGTCGTAAGAGTGTTGCCATGTTTAAGTTTGCCTTTAAGTTTCCATAATAAATATTGATATTGTATAAATTGTAAGATATACGTAGTTGTATGTCTGGCTGCCCATATGAGAATCGAGAGCTTGGAGACTATGAAATATAGCGCCTTCAAATTTGTATGTTTAGATTCTACTATTCATTCCTCAGTCCACTTGTATTCAATGAATATGCTTACTTCCCTCGTTAATGGGGGATTAAGACTTACCATGCAAACCTACGTTGCATGGTGAGTTTTTTCATTAGAAAATATTAATTAAAATTGGTAATTTTGCAAGAAATATTAAATTTTGGTCTAGTTTATGTTATTCCTTACAACATATTCTATTTAGCTCCAGATCGGTGCACTAGAGGGGCTAGCTCCCATACAAATCTGTTCCACTTTTATGGGATTTTGTCTGAAAAGAAATATTTTATTGTTAAATCAGCTAGAAATGCAGAATTTGTTGTATTTTGTGTAAATTTTAATAAAATATGCCATTAGGTTCCAAATAGGACCACTAAAAGCGGTTGCACGCCTACAAAAAATCAGGTCAATATAGACATGCCCGTCTTGTAGTATGTCTGGCTATGAACCATAATAACTTGGAGTCTATTGAAGCTAGAAGCTTCAAGTTTGTATATTTAAAGTACTCTGTTCCCTTCTCAAATAAGTTGTATATGATGAACATATACTACCCCTCTCTTAGGGATAGTACCCGATAGTACAACTTTCCTGAACTTTTTTTTTTATTATTTTTTTTAATTTAGTTAAAAACGTCAAAATTTGTGTATCTTTGAGTAGGGATATCCTCCATAAAAATCTTTCTTCCCTCCTGGTATTTTGTAAGAAAATTGATTTGGTTTGATTGAGTTTAGCTTGAAACTAAAAAATTTTGGTGTATCGAATTCCAATAAAATATCCTACAAGGTTCCAGATAGATACATATCGCCTATACAAATATAAGGTTCAATGAGGGTACAGTGTAGTAGCGTTCTTTCTGGATTTTAAATAATATATTTCTATTAATGTTTCAAAATTCATACTTTTCCATAATTTCTCCATTATTCACAAGCCTTGATAAGCCATAAAACATACATAAGTTGTACCAGCAAATAGGTCTCCTGCCATCTCCATTTGCTGGTTTAAGAAAAACTGTTCCTTGCCAGTATTGTGGTTTTTTTTTCTTTGAACCCGGTAGTACCATATCGGACCATCAGTCAAGCACCCTATAATATATGACAATCTTGAACCGAATACTCAAGCACGTTCTTGATGCCTCGAGTCCAAAAATATTAAGGCAACGTTTCAACCGCGCATGGCACATGGACTCTTAACCCAAAGTTATAAAGCTGCGCCACTTTTCCCTTAAAAATGCGAGAGAAAACAACAGCCATTTATATATTTCTAGCATGGTGACATCTTAGAACATATCAGGTACTCTATTTTTATAGCATATATGCATATCCAGAGGTAACGATTATCGCACCGTCTCACTTGCATCATTTGCCTATGATGTAAGAGTATTTTATGCCTCATCAAGAAGCGTTTTTGAAGTATTGGCAAATAGATTGAATATCAAAATTATAACAGAGATATGAGGAGGCCCATTATGAGTGTCCTCTAGTTATCAGGTTAAGCTTAAGCGAACACATCACCGCGATTGTGGGTATCTGTCATACTAAATAAGGGTAGCAGTTCTGGAGTATGCATTGCTTGGCTTGGCGGCCAAGAACGAATCGAGTCAATTTTTGAAACTCTGTTCTGAAGTGAAACGTAATCCGGTGAGGACATTTTGCATTCAGCTGAACAAGTAGTAATCAGAAGAGGTCATGTCTGGGCGGATAGGTAGCACTTCCTATCCATTATTTTCCAAATAGTTTTTAAAAGGTCTTGCAGGTGTAGGTGTGGCCGAGCGTTGTCATGATGGAAAATTGGAAAATGGATTCGTGCCCAGTCGCATATTCTGGTTGTTTTTTTCGATCGCTCTCTTCAAAAGAAACAATTGTGTTCGGAGTGGTCCCTTTTGATAGTCTGAGCCGATTTCAAGAGCTCATAAAACAACACAGCCTATATTCTACCAAATATAGACTACCTTGGCGCCATGCATACTCAGCTTTGCCGTGGCGCTTGAGGTTATCGTAATGAATCCATTTTTCATCAACAGTGACCATCCGATGGAAAAATTACTTCTTTTTGTGGAGTTTAAGCAAAATTTCCGACATGCAGAATCGGAGTGTTTTGGTTTCTATTCACACGACACCCAATTTCCAAGCTTTTCGATCAATCTCAATGGTTTTAAACGTCTGGAAAGGGTTCCTTAATCAACTCCCAAAGTTTTTTAAGTTATTTTTCCGATTGGCATGCATCTTCATCGAACAATGCCTCCAATTCTTCATCTTTAAACCTTTTTGGCTGTCCAGGTCGTACTTCGTCGCGCAAACCACTTCTGGCATGTTCTTCCAGCTAGAGCATGGTCACCATAAACTTCTACAATGACTTTTGGTAACACTTTTCTTCATGTTATAGTTATGAAGAACACTCCCCACAAAAACACTTCATCTGGCATAAAGTTCGACATTTTCAAATGAATAGAAAAAATTCTTCTTAACGCTTTAACCAAATGACATATTTCAAAAAATATCCGCAATGATAGTATCTTCCAAATGAATATAGTCACGAATGAACACGACGCGAAGTAATACTAGTTAGGTGCTCTAATAGCCCTCTGGCAAAACACTATGGGTGTCCTCTAATAATCAGGCTTAACTTTAGCAAACACATCACTGCGATTGTTGGTATCTGTCATACTAATAAAGGGAAGCACTTCTGACTGCTTAATCGAAGGAAAAAATTTTCACTGCACTGTGAAAAGATGAGTTAAACCAGTTACTCCAACTTTAGGTATTGCTACTAAATTGGGTCCAGAATCTCCTGAGCACTGATACGTTTGCGGTTCCAATTTATACAGGAATCTCAATTTGATTACAGTCGAGAAACAAATTTTTAAATTCTCCAGGAAATAAGTAGATCTTTTGGTTTACACATCTCTTGGTCATTGCAGTTCTTACAAAAAGGATGAAATATCCTAATTATAGATGCTTCAACTATTTACTTCACATACCAACGGTCTGGCCACTGTCACCTTCCCTTTAGCCTTAGGAAAAAAAGCCTAACCTAAGAGGCTTCTCTTTTACACCTAAAATCGCCTAAAATCTTCATCAAGAACAGCGTATTTCAGACACTGCCACTGTTTAGAAACTCAAGATAAATAAATCAATTTTGGGAATATGAAAATTTATACAAGGTTTACAATAGGCCTGATCCTTGTTTGAATTTGTATAATACAGAATAACACTTGCTATTTTTTCTCAGCAATGAGTATCAAGATCAGTCCACCATAAACCGAATAAAAAGAAATATTATTAATAGGAGACACAAAAAATGAAACATAAAATAAAAATAAAGAAGACCGACTGTAAGAGACCCTGCACCAGTATAGGTCGCTGCTCGAATTTCCAAACCTATTAGGGATCCAAACCCTTTTCTAATAAACACATTAAATTTAAATAAATTTGAAAAATACCGGAGAAATCCTAGTCAAACGAAGTCTCTATCTATTACACAATAGACTCGGTATAGGGTCTAAGAATATTGCCCCTGCCCACCGTTTTTTTCTTCTATGTAACTATTTTTAAAAGGCATTTCTATGCATTGAAGACATACAGTAAAAGTGTATGGGAAGAGAAAAATATGTTGCCGTCAGTGGTATTTTTTTTTCTACATTTTTTCCTTCCTTTTTTTGCTCCGCTCTCAAATAGCCTCGCTATAATATGCATTCTAATTCTTTCTAGTGCATACCTGAGCAAAAAAATGTCGAGTAAAAAAAAAGTGTGTGTTCTGAATAAGCATGCGACTTGAATGTGAAATATTTTAAGAGTTGATCCTTTTTTCATTAGTTTTACTTTCGTTTGTTACTTTCTGTGCACGTACACTGCCTGCGGCGCTACTGTGTGACGTGTGCCAAACTTACACCAAAATAGCCCACAATATTACTTACTGCTATGCCTTACAAATCGTAAGTTAGTAGGGTACATGCAATACAATTAAAGCACATGGAAGTAGCACACAAACTGAGCAACGACAGCAGTAAATGGAGCGGAAGAAGAAGCAGAAGAAGTAGCACCAGCACGTTTTCACAAACAAGCAAGCACGCCCTTTTGCGAATGCCCCTACTTCAAATAGTGCTGTGTTACTATGACTCACATACACACACACACACACATGGACATATAATGATGTCCTGCAAAACAGCTGCTTGTGCTGCCTTATTTGGCTTATATGCGAGCAATTTATATATATGTATGTATGTGTGTGTGTGATGTGTTTATACGATGAGGCTTTCACTATCAATTGACATTGACAAGCAACTATTTAAGGAATTTTTGCCTTACACGCGTTCCTTTCTATTTTTTTTTTGTATTTACTTTTGCGGCTCATTTCCGTTTTCACTTGAAAAAGCAGCAGTTAACATTAGTCTGATGTGTGTATGTCCTTTGTCCTTACGGCGTGCTGCGTTTTATGATATTGCGTATGAGTACGCATGGCTTTTTTCTTCCCCCTTTTTTTGCACGTGTACGCTCATGTTGAGTCATGCTTGGCTCTATTTTGCATCGCATATCCTTGTGTTTGCTTTTACTTTGCTCTGTGTTTGTCTTACTTTTTCGTGCTGTTAATTTTGAATTCTATTTTTTTACGTCCAATGTCAAAAATTTGCCATACACTTCAAGCCATATTTGACTTGCTTTGATATGACTTTTTTTCTACCATTTTTTTTCTTACCATTTTTCTTCTTTTTTTTTTGTCCTCGGGGTAGTTCGTTGCCTACGCGACGCTATGCGCTCTGTTAAGAAAGAGACAAATGTATGTATAGGTGTGTGTGTGAGAGTACAAAAGAGAGGAGAAAAGAGCGTAAATGTATGCTTCCAGTGCTGCTTGTTTCCATTGTGTAGTGTCGTATTACTGGATCGATATGAGTACTCGATGTTTAGACTTGTGGTTAACGTTTTTTCCTACTAAAAATGTGAGAGAGAGTGAGAGTGTGTACAGCCTGGAAAAGCGTGAAAATTTCTTACAGAGCAATTAAGAGCGAAGGAGAGAGAGCGCGTATATCTGCACATTGTGCACATGTGATTTGTGCAATTTTTATGCGTTTTTTCAACAAATAAAAAATATTGTTTTTTTTTTCGTCCTATTTTAGTAATTGTGCATTTGGTAAAAAAATTTTGACGTACTCTTATTTTTTTTTTTTTAAATTTTTTTTAGTTGAATTTTTAATATTTTAGATTGCAAAAATTTTATCATCTTCTATTTGCATCACACTGTGTATGCCATGCGTTTATCCTTCGCCATTTTTGCCATTAGTGTAAACTTTCAAGGACATTACTGCTGCTGCCTGGCTGGTGTACCTGAGAGTGTAGAGTAAACTTTATAATTATTTCATGCAACTTAAAAGGTTCCACTTTTCGCTTTTTTTTTTTTTTTTTTTTTGTGTAAATTAAGCAAATAGCACAGCAAAGTATGCAACGAAAAAGAAAAAAAATGCTGCTCCTTTGACATATAATACCTTTCGTGCTGTGTTTTATGTCCTTTTCTCGACTAACGTCTTCGTTTTTTGTTTCTTTTTTTGTTGTTGTTAAATTTTTGCGCTATTTGATAACATAATTTAAAAACTTTTGATTACTTTTATTTTTGTGCTTCCCCCTTTTATTTCGTAAAATAAGTCAAGCAAGAATTTTTGTGTTTTCTACTACAAAATTTTGCAGCATTTATAAATACTTTTTATACCCTGCGCTGTAGGTTATAATAAGTTTTCTGCAAATGTAGCAAACATATGTCATATGTCCTTCTAAAAAGATCGAATCTGCATTATCGACATACTACATTACCATTTTTTATAGCATTATTTCTATATATGCAAGTTAACAGGACATTTCAAAGTCATATAGAAACATTCTTACTTATTTTTTTCGTTTCAACTTAATTCCTTGGCTTCTTTATTGCTTATGCATCCTTAATATTCGACCGTGCAAATATTTGTCGTTTGTAGCTTCACATTTCGTGCAAATACATTTTGCTTATTGATTTCGACTACGATACGAAATAAATACGCACATGAAAGGCATATTCCTACGCAGCGATAAGTATTCTTCGCGAGGGTAACCATAAAAATTGGTTCAAGAAGTTTCACTAAGCAAGTTTGGTCTCAAAGAGTTTTAAAGACTTTTATAAATTTTATAAAATTCTGTTACAAGCAGTTCCACTTCATAAATGTCAAGAAACTTGGTCTCGAAGAGTTTTAACTACTTCTACGATTTTTAAAAACTTTTAGAGAAGAAGTTCCACTGCATAAATGTCCAGAAATTTAGTCTAGAAGAGTTTAAAGGACTTTTATGATTTTTATAGAATTTTTTATGCAATTTTTTACAAGAATTTCTAGTGCATAAATATGAAGAAGTTTCGTCTCGATGAGTTTTAAGACATTTTATGATTTTTATAGAATTTTATACAAGAAGTTCCACTGCATAAATATGAAGAAGTTTGGTTTCGAATTGTTTTCAGCGCATTTATGGTTTTTATACAATTTTATACAAGAAGTTCCACTGCATAAATATGAAGAAGTTTGGTCTCGAAGTGTTTTAAGGGCTTTTATGATTTTTATAGAATTTTATACAAGAAGTTCCACTGCATAAATATGTAGAATTTCGGACTCGAAGTGTTTTCAGAGCTTTTATGATTTTTATAGAATTTTATACAAGTAATTCCACTGCATAAATATGAAGAAGTTTGGTCTCAAAGTGCTTTTAGGGCTTTTATGATTTTTATAGAATTTTATACAAGAAGTTCCACTGCATAAATATGTAGAATTTCGGACTCGAAGTGTTTTCAGGGCTTTTATGATTTTTATAGAATTTTATACAAGAAGTTCCACTGCATAAATATGAAGAAGTTTGATCACAAAGAGTTTAAGCAGTTTTCTTTTTTTTAAGAAGATTTTTAGAAGAAGTTCCTCTACATAAATATGAAGAAGTATGATCTCGAAGAGTTTTAACCAGTTTTATGATTTTTTATAGAAGATTTTTGGAAGAAGTTCCACTACATAAATATGAAGAAGTTTAATCTCGTAGAGTTTTAACCAGTTTTATGATTTTTTATAGAAGAATTTTACAAGAAGTTCCATTGCATACATATCAAGAAATGTGGTCACTAATAGTTTTAAGGACTTGAATTTTTGAAGAATCTTTTCAGCAGGGAAAAGTGGAATAATTTGAGTCCCGATTTTTGTGTTTTTTTTTTTATTTTTTAAGAAGAAGTTCAAGATGAGTTTTAAGGACTTCAGTTTCCCAGTTCATAATTTGACATGATTTCGTAGAACCTTGTTAAATCCTGCACAGTATTCCAAAACCTTTTCAAGTTTTTTTTCAGAAAAGTACGAAAACTTCACGCTTTCTCCAACAATAATTTATGTTCCACTCTCTAGCCAATTGGCTAAAACTTTTAGTGTACTACTCGCATGAATTGTTTGATTTTCGACATTTACTTGCATGCGAAAAAACGAAAGAAAAACCGAAACTCGATTTCAATTTCGATTTTCTGCGCTGAACAAATATTTAATACGGCCCAATGCCCGCCGTACAACAATTGAGGTAGTTCGTTAACGCTCGAACGAATATTTTTTTAGATTAAAAACGAAAACGAAAAAAAATGGGCAAATATTTTGTCCTGTGCCATTTTTTCGTGGAATTGAATTCGCCCTTAAGCTGTTTGAAGTTCTGCGAAAATTAAGCAAAGAGAAATTATAAATTCGAGGATATAGCTGCTGCTGCTGCGTAGGCAGAAAAATTATTCATGCAGATAAACTTGAAGCCAAATCTTTCACCTTAGCTGAGCATTCAATTCACATGTGTACAATATTAAAATAAAAATTTAAGCCTCTACTAAAATTTTATTATTTGAAATAAATGAACATAAAGCTGGTCAAACGATAAACCGCATACACTTGGCCTATTGTGCTGACCATTTGGCATTTCGACAAATTAACTTGCGGCAACAAGGACGACGATGTCACAATCGTCTCGTCATAGGGCAGGGTTTAAGTGAGTAATAGTAGGCTTGGGCGTTGTTTGGCATCGCAAGAAATTGTGTCAATAAAGTAAAGAAGGAAAATTGGAACTGATTGTCATGACCGCAGATGCGATGCTCTTTTGTGAAAGAGAAAAGCCTCAAAGTTTATTATGCTGCATATTTTATAACGAAATATTGGCGACAATTTGTTACGACTGCTTGATGAACGATTCAACGATTCAAACTAATTTGAATACATAAAATTTGATTGTTGTAGGTTAGAAAAGATAGGCAAATCAAATGAAGATGTTGTGCAATTTCTCTTTATTGAGTTAATCGTTTAAAAGAAGAACTTGAAGACTATAACAAAAAATAGAGCCTTCAACTGCAGCCTTTTTTCTTTTCTTATCAGAGTTTTTTTGTGTTGCAATATACAAAGGATCATATAAATGCTGGTAGAAGAGTTTACGCATCCTTAAACTCAAGCTCAAGAAGACATTTTCAATGCTGAGACAAAAAGTAGAACATTAGTATGCAAGATTTTTACCTTTGCACCGAAAGTTCTGAATTAAACTTCAACGCAGGAATCGCTTTAGAATGAAATTTATCAATTTCTGATATAACAGGCTAAAGAAGTTCTCCAATAATGAAAGCCACCACATTTCTATAAGTTCTCATAAACAGAAACATCTCTTTTATCCACAACACTTTCAAGACAATTGGCTTATATAGTCTCAACTGAAAGCTAAATGTGAACCACAATTATTTTAATATTGGTTTCTCACCATTGGAAAATGGATGAAACATCATCAATATCACCGACCACAAAGATAATATCTAACAGCACCAATAATCATCGGAAAAAAAACTTCTTTTTCAATTAAGAAGTATTGCAGGAGCAGATCTCTATATTAGAAAGATAGTAGGCCTAAGATAGGACATAGCTTAAAAATGATTCATTAGCTTTACACTGCCTTTCCTGTCACAACAATAGTCCTGCATAGAGTCGTAGTATGATAGCAGATTCTTCAAACAAATTAGCTAAGCTGCCACAAACTTCGGAGCTATGCATCTCAGACGCGCTTCGCAAAACTTCAACAAATGGTCTTAACACAATTTTTATCTGCTCTTGCACAACTTGATGAGATTTACGAATAAGTGATGTCAAGTTGTCATCCACATGCTTGGACCTATATTAAATTAGTACTGCATCTCCATAATAGAAACTAAAATTTTTTTCAGTATACTTTTTCTCCAAAAGTAAGCTAAGATTTCTGACCCTCTTGTCTCACCAATTAAACTTGTATTTTTATTGATGGCTCTCAACTGTAATATCTCTTCGGTGCGTGTGTCTATTATGCTGAGCTAGACTGAAGTAAATTCTCTCCTGCTTCTGCAGTGTTTTTTTAGACAAAGATGTTCGCATTAAAGTAAGAAATTATGTGTCCAAGGACTTGTACGGGTAGTCAGACACACTGACTAGTAACTAAAAATCTGGAAACAGTTGCTTTTGAACTCTCAACGTTATAAACGAACCCTTTTATAACACTCTTATATGGTTAATAAGCCAGACGAATATTTTAAAGATATTAAAAACTGTTTTAGAATGCCAATGGCTACATGCAAGGTGCTTATTCGCGAACATTTAGAACGTGAAGATAGCAAGATGGTAATTCGTGGCACAATAGCCGGATTCAATGGAACCATATGTACGGAACTATGCTCGGCAATTGTCCAATTCATCACTAGACATTGGCAGTTGGTTACATATGGCAGCAGGCTAGTTTTGGTTTATTCAAGAAAGATCAAAATTAACTTGTTCTCTGCATTGAGCGAACAGAACAAGCTCGTTCGTTTCTATTTGTATGTATATTACACTACGACTTCGAGCGCGCTCAGTAAAGCCAAACTGTTCACTATTGTCCAATGCATCTTACTTCTTCCGATTGCATCATCATGCATACCAAATTTCCGTGCACCTTGAATCAATGCAAAGATATGAACAATTTAGAGTATCGCTTGTATTGAAAAAATGTAGCCTGTGTTATTTTCCAATGTACCATCTATTTCTATACCAAAAATTCATATAAATAAGAAAATAATGATGGTTCCGTATAAAAAAATAAAATTAAATAGAATACAAATAAATTCTAAACTTTTCATTTGATTTTATTCATTTAATTTGTTAATTGTTCTTATTCTATGATCGTTCATTTGCTGTTTCTAAGTAGGATTTAAAAAAATTTTTGTTTTAAATAAATAAAATAATATTAAAAAAAAAACTGGAAAGAATACTAGTAAAAAATTATTTTGTTTGTTCATTTTGTTCCTTTGATCGTTCTTATTCTTTATGTATACCAAATTTGCGTGAATGTATGGAACAGATAGAATGAAGCGTCGCACATCCCTTAAAGCATTTGCGACGCCTCCTTCTATTTTCTACATTTGCAAATAGAAGAAGTAGTGTAAAGAATAAGAACGACCAAAAGAACAAAATGAACGAACAAGTTCACTGAACAACAATGAACGAAGTTTTTCTTTAAAATGAACTATATTTACTTTGAACTATAAAAGCCCAAATTTTCCACACAATGAATTTTGCCATTTTTCAAATAATTTTTTTTTTAAAGTATGTCTATTCGTTTGCTTGTTTATTCGGGCTAATTGCCGAAACGGCTGAAACGATTTGGTTGAGAATTTCATTGGCAGGTTAAATACTATGCAGAGCTTAATTTGAATTATTTTATAAAAGGGGCATAGCAGCACATGCCGGAGGAAAGTTATATATAGACACTCTGCAGGATCGTGTAGTAATCGTAAGTATTCGGTTGGGACTTTTTTTCTTTTAATAGTTAAGAAAAGAAGTTCCAACGAAATACTTACGAGTACTAATCGGTCCTACAGAGTGTCTATGTTCAGAGTTTGAAGTAAGTAAGTGATTCGATTTAATTGAATTAAACGGTTTTATTTTGTTTCTTATTTTTCATAACTTTTTAGTTTTAAATATCTTGTGCGAGTGGATTTGCTTGAAAATTGAGTTGACAGTCATTGTTCCGTTTGAAGCTTTATGTTAAATCAAAGCTGTTCAGTCTTCTTCAGCCTTTTATGCACATATGAGATGAACGCTTGCTGAAATTTTCTCTCTGCTCTCTGAAAATTTGTATTAGTTGCTATTAATGTTATAACTTATGACTATGTTCCTTTCCAAGCTGCTGATTAATTCAGAGTCTCCATTGCAATATTTCATATGCTACTTCCGCAATGGTAAGCTAGCTGCTCGGCGTTTGTAATTTTCTTTGCTTTGTTCTACAATTAAAGCTTTTCTTCCAACACACACAGATACATATCTTTCAATAGATGTACGTGTTTCTTCTGTAGTCTAATCAAAAACGCCTCCTATTTTTTTTTTGCTAACTTCTGCTACAATAGAACTAATTTGTCACGCTTGTAGCACGTTTTCTTTTTATGATCAATCTACGTACTTAAGTACTTTCCGACTTTTTGTGCAATTTCAACCTGCAGAGTAGTGTTCGGTATCTACTGCTGGCTGTACTAAGCGACATTTATGACATACTTTTTTTTTATAGTGCAGCACGCGCAGTAATTTTTATTATTATTTTTTTCTCCTTTTTTTGTTTTTACTTTTCTGCAGGCATATTTATTTTACTTAAAGACGACAAGTTTATCTTTTGAAGAAAAGTTTCGGTTTGCCAACGAAACACAAAAGTTCTACACAAAAAGTTGCCATTTTCCGTTGCTAGCTGCACGATTTCCTGTTTCTTCGTTTAAGTTATGCGTTTCCGTTGTTGCCGCCGCAACAACGGCAGTTGTCTTGCGACAGGATGTAGAGAAAATAAACATATGTTTTAGCATTTCCTGCCATATGGCCAACAAAAAAAAGTATATTTAAGTAGCTTACGAAATAAAAGAAAAAAAATTATAAGAAAGAAGCAAGTTTGTAGGTGGTAGTACCATAGCAGAACCGCACTTAAATTTTATGCACGTTTTATGCTTTGGCATTTTATTTAATTTAAATCCGTAGAAGACTAATAAACAGCTGTTCAAAAAGCACAAACAGGACGTGGCTGTCAACATGCCTTAATAAATGTCATAAAACGCGAAATAACAAAGTTCAGGTGCAAAACATTCAACATTAACACCTTAGTCCTTAAGCTATGCGCATAATCGCATAGTCTTTATAGTCATTCATTAACTTCGATCCGATAATATGGCTTGTTTACGATGTTTTTTATTTATATTTTTATTGTTGCACTATAAGAAAATAAATGGCAAAGTTTGCATGTGCGCGTGCAATAAAATTCTATCGAATGTCAGCTGTAAGAAAGGATAACAGCGTAACTCGCTACCTTTTGCTATGCGGCATAGTTGACCGTCAATGCAAAAAAGAAGCCTAACATAAGTTCTATTCGCACGCTGAAAAAAAGTAGTAAACTAGGTTTTTAGGTAATTGGCATGCGAGCGAGGCCAATAGTGGCAATAGGTCAATTCGCTTGTAAATTGCAATTGAAAATGTGCATTTTAAATTTATTTCCAACTATTTCTTTTTTAATTTATAAACTATATACTTCGGCCACAGCTGTCAGCTGTGTTTTGCATGTACAGCGACCACACGTTCAACACATTTACACGGCTATGTATTATAGTTAGACATAAGTTTTAATTATATAGGCACGCACAATCAAATCTAAATTTGACACATTCTAATTAAAACATCAACGCACAAATATCAATCATACACGCGCTGAAATGCCACACGCATATATTTAATAATTAATTTTTTTCTTTGCATGATTTTGCTTTTTTATTTTCTGTTTGATTTATGCAAAGCAAAGCAGTGCAAAAGCGCGCGTATACCATCGTTAATGAATAAATAATTTGTCTGAGCTATACAAAATGGCAGCCCGGTATTTATTTCAATCGACTTTCAATGAAAACAAATGGAATTTTAATTGAATTATTCTGTTTTGCAGTTTGTATTCATTTGATGGCGCCTGCATACATGACGTATACGCAATATATTGAGCACAGGCTTGGCGCCATTCGATTTTTTTATGCAATTTTTTGTTGCATACCATTAGGCGCTGCATGTAAAATTTTATAGGTAGGAGAGAGAGAGAGTGAAATAAATGGAATTCCGCATTTTTAGCAAAGAAAATACAAAATAAATAATTGGAAATAAAAAAAAAAAGAAGAGGGAAAGAACCGGGAATTTATAAATAAAACGAAAAATTTAAAATAATAATAGATAATTTCGAAATAACATTCATTTGAAGCGATAAACATTTGACAAAGCTGCTTTTATTCATCAAAAGACTTTTTGTAGGCACTTTTCGTGAAGATCTTCAGTTTTCGCGTTGATTTTTATTGAGTTATTTAAAAGCAGAAGTCACATAGAGCCATATCTATTGATTACCGTGCTTGTTCGATGGTATTTATTGATTATTTGAGTATCACAATGAATAATCCTTGAACTGTTGAAGACAGACATAGTACTTTTTGTTGAACGTTGACGTTTTCAAAGTATATTACAACACCAATGTCGAAGAATACCATCAGCAACACCTACACTTTCGATCGACTTTGACGTAGTTTTTTCGGCTTTAGCTTTCGAATGATTGCTGGTTCGTAAGTGTGGCATGAATACCCTTTACTCGTTGCTAATCTTAAATCTGAAGTTTGAATGCTTCAGCAAATTTTTACAGGAAATCTGTACAAAGCAACTATTTACGGATAGATAGCCAGATTCTTTGAGATCAAAATCTTGATCTTAAATGTGAATTACTTTATAACCAGCTTTTGGAAACATTAAAAACATTTTTATTTTGAGCAAAGTTCTACAAATGTGAACAATTTCGCCTTAAGCGGTAACCTTTTATACACACACACACAGACACACACACACGCACACACACAGGCATAAAATAAATATATGCTTATGCGCAAAGTACGAATAAAAATTTATATATGCACCAAAGCAACTAAACACGCGAAGGCTCAGAGAAAGCTCTTATCTAAACGACATAAATGGCAAAAAAAAAAAAAGAAGCTATATACACTGTAAAAGGGCTAAAACGAAAAGGGTGCACCATGTGTTCATACCTCAGAGCGTAGACAAACTGACGACGACGCGATACGCGACTTGCTGCGAGCACAAAATAAAAAGGATTTAAATTATGAACAACTTGCATGACGCTGGGCTTTTGTTCCCACATGGTTTGTTTTTTTTTTTGTGCCTTTCCGTCTTTTTGTTATTTATTTATTTTAATTTTTTTTGTTATGTTCCGGTTTTCTGCTTTTTTGTTTTATTTTGCGGTGACGTATGAGTAATATGTTTGAAATACTTTTTGTTTGCCGCTGCCGCTGCTGCTGCTATTATGTATTATGCTTTTCAAACTCGCTTGCGCTCATTCCATGTACTCCATTTAAAGTTAGAAAAAAAAAAATAACCGTAGTATGTCGTCTAAACTTTGTCTGAACTTTGCGCCACTGCTGACAGCCAACTTTTAAATTATTATTGTTCTGTTAGCATTAACATTTTTTGAATCGCTTTTGATAATATTTTGAGAAATATTTGTAAATGCTTCATGCATATTGCGAAACATTGAGGGCTTTATAAAGCGTATAAAGTGCTAGAAGTATGATTATAGTATTTTGTTATGTCTTGTTAATTTAGAACTTAATGTAATATATAACATAGTTCCTTAAAAAATAAAAAATTCAAAGAGTTAGAACTTTTGTGCATGTTCTTATGTCACGTGCACGATCCATGAACATCATATGTTGTCATCATATGATTAATCACAGCAACAACTATGTGAAATTTTTTTTTTTTTAAGTTGATTGCTCAAGATCATTTGTTATTTTATTCGTTGCTCTACGAACGTGCTGGATCGTGGAATGTTTCCAATGATAGCTGACTTAGTGGTCTGGAATGTAACGTTGAGGTCTTAGGAGTAGTTCAGGACGAACAAGTTAAATTTGTTCAAATATTTTGGAAAGTATTCGTAGAAGGTAGGATGATGATTGTGTAGCAGCTTCGCTCAAACCAATTTTCGAGGCACTTTTTCCACTCCGATTGAGGCAACTCGAAAGTATGGTTTTTGAAATAAAAAGAATTCAATGGGTCATAAATCATGGCTGTAGCGCGAATGACGCAATAATTCGATAGTATTAGAGCTAAAAACTCTTTTGTTAGCTTATGTGTGAGAGCTTCCATTGTCATGGTGGAGGGTGATTCGTCTGTCTGCTGTATACAATTTGAATGTCTCAAACAATATCTCTAGAATATTTGAATTTAAATTTTTGTACGGCGATATTTCTAGAAGGCAAATCAAAGTTGAAAGTTATATAATACAACATGTCTTCCGCAGTAATAGTCTCGTTGAAAGTTGAAACAAGAACCTGTTTATGAAGTGCAACTATCAACAATGAGTTTTTCATACGATGACACCAGAAGTTTGTGTTGTACTTGCCAAAATTTCAGCAGCAGCTCACCGTAATTGTAGCTTTATTTTAAATATTTTATGCATATCCTTTTTTAATACACCCATGAATTTATATGCAGTACAAATTGTTGCAGAAAAGTTTTATTATTTTCGAGCTATCAACTAACAAACTTTCGAGCAATTTTATTCAAATATTTGTGCAAAAATTTTACTACATACAAGCAACAAAATATGCGCATAATCCGAAATCCGCTAAAAAATTTAAGCATAATTTTGCTGGATTTATAAGGAACAAAAATCCTGCTGCTCGTATACATAATCTGTACGTACTGTTGCATGACAAAAATTACTCATACGCCACATTGACGCTATGAATTTCCGGGCTGTTATCTGTCGTCGCAAATTTTCTTCTTCATTTAAGCAATTGAAAAAAAAAAAAAAACATAGACTTTAAACGCCTTTTCTTGCAAATAAATCCGAGCACTTTGCATTGTGTCTTTTTTCATGAATAATTCAATTTTCATCGTTGCGAGCTATTTACAAAGCCAAATGTGTTTATTGTTGTTGTTGGCATTTTAGAGCAAAAACAATGACAGCGGCGACAATGAAAGTGGCAGCAGGAGTGGAGAGGATACAAAGTAACAACGCTTTTAACGCCAACGCCTTTTCTGCCAGTTAAAGCTGCTGCTGCTGCTGTCGCTTCTGGAACAGCTGGAACAGTTGGTGCAGCAGTTTGGCTGTCATTGACAGCTGGCTGTCCTTGCTGTCCTTAATTCAATTTTATAGTGGCGCGCAAAAATGTATATTTCTCTCGAATTTGCAGCAATGGCAGCCACAGCCACAACAGTTTTCGTTTTGTATATTTTTATAGAATTCGTGTGGGCGAGCGAGAAATCTGCTGCTGGCATTCTACATTTTCTGTTTTTTTTTTTTTTAAATTATTATTAAATTGGTTTGGCTTTTGTTTGCACTAACTGACGTAATTAAAAGCTTTATGAAGGAGTAGTGCTAACATTTTTGGACAGTGACTGATTGACGAATTTTTAAAATAAATTTTAGTGGGTAGTAGTCAAAAAAAGTTTAAAAGGTTTGGCCTTTTTTTACTTGGTTTAACAACAAAATCACAAAAAATATTTGATTTAATTGTTATATAAAATATTCTCTATGAAGTTCCATAATGGTTCAACCAATGGAGAGAGGAGAAACGCCTTTTCAGACACAAGAAAAAGGAGGATTTTGTGTATGTTGAGAGGTTATGTGACAGCAATAAAGCTCCAAAATTTTATCAAAAGGTCAAGCGTCTGACCGAAGGTTTTAAACCCGGTGTGGCTTTCTGTAAGGACGAATATGAAAATTCCGTTAAAAATGCTGAAGAATCTCTTAGATTATGGAGGAGTCATTTTTCTAACCTACTTGCAGGTGATAAAGCGATTATGGCACAATTGTAGAGCTAAGGGACTTTAATGAGGTCGATTCGGTTATTAAAAAGCTGAAAAATAACAAAGCGGCAGGCTCTGATGAGCTTCCAGCTGAGTTATTCAAGATCGGCGGCGAAGAGTTGATTAGGAGCATGACTCAACTTTTATGTAAGATATGATTCAATGAACGCACTCCGTCATCGCGTGTTAGACGGTCAGTAATGATGGAGAATTTCAACTTCAATGTTGTAGAAAACTTCGTCTATCTTGAATCCGAAATAACCAACAACAACAACGTCAGCCTGGAGAACAGGCAAAGAATCACGCTTGCAAACAGAGGCTTTTTTGAGCTGACCAAGCAAATGAGTAAAAAAGCCCTCTCTCGAAAGACGAAAATCAAGATCTATAAGACGCTGATACTTCCGCTCCTACTATAATGCGCAGCGACATGGACCGTAATTGAGGCAGATGAAACAGCGTTCGAAGTCTTTAAGAGGAAGATTCTTTGCAAGATTTTTGGTCGGCGACGAGTTTAGGTCCCGTATAATCCGCGAGCTGTATGAACTATTCAATGAGGTTGACATAGCCTAGCGCATAAAAATTTAAGCGGCTGTTCAAATCATTCGAATGGATAAAAGAGTTCTAGCAGGTGCTCCAGGTTTATATGGGAGCCCAAATTCAAAATAACTGGCTCCAGCGTGCACAAGATTACAGCAGCTGGCGCGCCATACTGATGCGGCCTTGACCGAACGACGGTTAAGGACTATCAAAGTTAGAGAAAATAAGAAGAGAAAAAATTTGTTTTAACATATCAGCTTTATCAAACTCTTTCTCTTCTCAATCGTATAGTAAAAATGCTCCAATCATGTAAACTTCTTTAAAATTTTATAGCAGGTGCTCCAATATACCTACCGTCTTTAGCGAATTCTGAGATAGGACGTGCCTATTTAACATCTTCTCCAAAGTTTTAAACTTAAACTTAACTTTTCCATAAAACAGTTGCTTCATTTTAACTGTCCAAACAGCTTTAACCACATAAATAAGCATAAATCGCACACGCAACTAACAACTGAGCTCATCAACAATATGCAATTATGCAGGTTGACCTTTAAATCATTTGGACTACAAGGATAACAAAAAGCAACCAATAGAGCAATGATGACAAAAATCAAACATGCAAACCTGATTACAGCAAATATGCATGATGTTCAAATATATAATGGGAAATGGAATCACAGAAACAACGTACAACCACAGACGTACCGCACCGCACCACCTCATGATGTTGTTGTTGTTCTGTACAGCTAACAAATAAATAAGCTCATATGAGTAGGATATACATATGGAGAACATATATTTCCTGCATTAAACAAAAGGCTCAACTACGAGTGAGTGAGTGCGACGAGCAAGACAGAGCCCAGCTTTCAATTTTCAGTTAATGAATGAATGTTTGTATGAAATGTCACATAGCAGCGCATAACAAAACCAAAAGCCACAAGGATTTAGCATATATATATAGAAGGGCATTGGTCAACTACAATAGAGCACGACTTATAGATGCCATGCATGTACGTAGAGGTGTGATTTGTGTTGCATGATTCTTTCTATGAAGGCAATAATCAATCAATGACTGACTGACTGAATGAATGAATCTATTCATACATCATATTCAGCTCATTGTGACATTTGAATTATGATTATTAGAATAATTTGTATTATACTTTTTAATTAGATTTCGGAAAGTTTTTTAAATTGTTGTTGCTTTGCGAAATATGACTTTGAAGAGTGTGAGTAGTAAACACTTCGTTGTGAAACAATGAACACGTAGAGCACCTGCTACCTGCTGCCTGCTGCTTTTCCACTGCTTGCAGCTTTGTCTGCTATTTACTTTATTCAAATTTTTCTCTAACCCAATTTGTACAAGAAAAGAACCTTTCACATTAAAAAAAAAAAAAAAAAAAAAAACCAAGAAGTTTACGAATTAAGTGCACAATCCTAATTAATTACACTTTAATGAAATTCGCAGAAAGATGACAAGTAGAAAAAACCAAATAATTTAATAAAGCACAGACGCACGGACACACACACACAGAGAGACAGGACAAACGAACCGCGTAGAACCATAAATTATGCGAAAGTCCAGCTAAAGAAAAACGAAGAAAAAAATGGCGGCAATGCGCAGCTCAGCCACAAAATGGCAGCAAACTATGTAAGTCCTACGGTTGCTGCTTGCAAAGTAGACAAATTTTTGCTTACAGCTACTACTTCGTCGTCGTCGTCTTCTTGAAGTAAGTTTGCTTGCCAACTGAAACTGGAGCATGTACTCATAAAGTTTTGTCGAGTCAAGCCTGTGAATATATATAAAGAAAGTAGTCGGGGGGTCAGTACAACCTACGCAACAGTCAACGCCAACTTCACTTCAGTCTTGTTGCCGTTTCACGTTGCAAGTTATGTCAGCTCTTGGGGCCGTACAGCACGGCACGGCACAGCACAGCACAGCACAGCAGCAAAGCGCAGCGGAAATTGTCTTGGCCATAAAATGCTTGGCGGCGTTTAGTGTGCCAAGTGTCGAAAAAACGAAGAAAAAAACCTATTAAAAGTGGCACTAAGAATAAAAAGTAGTTGCCGACGACGACAACGAGAAGGGCCACTTTTGCCTGGCGTAGGTGTTGTTAATGGCGTTTGTGTGCGGTTGTGTTGCTTTCTTTATACCATGGAGGTGTACCAACCGACATCGTCTTGTGTCTTGTTCTGTAAAGGTCTAACATATCTGCATGTGTTGTATTTTATAATTTGTGCTTCTTTCTTGTTTGTTGGTTGGCTGGTTAGCTAGCTGAATGGTGCTTTGACAGCTATATTTAGATAATGTCACAGTAAATGTCTTGAATTATGTTTAGCAAAAAAAATGGTGACACTAGTTTGTGTTACTTTTGGGAATAGTTTTGTAAAGCATGTAAATTTTATAGGGAAAGAGCAAACGAATGCGTCAATAATCGCTTAAAATTGTGATCGAAATGGAGAGCAAGTCGTTCAATAAAGACTAGTAGCTTCAGCGACCGATTTCGAGTGCCGTCAATGCAGACAAAAAAGACGAACGATTTAAAGTTTTATGTTTTATTGATTTAATATATTGGCCATAATGTAAAGAATATGCTGGATGTGTTAGCAATTCAAAGACCAATTGAAATTTTTTTTTCCATCTTGTATCTACGCTGGAGAATCATTCATACTGCTTGGGATACACGTTGTATAAAAGCTTCTCTGAATATGACAAGTGGTTCGTCGATTTGCTTTTCATGTTTTGCTTCATTAAAACGATTTTCTAATCGCAATCTTTGTATTTTAAGTAGACACTCTCTAAAAAACAGTTATTATAATATCTAGTGTCTAGTATCATGCTTCACTGTCCAGGATGTGAGTGCATGAACTCCAATACATAGCCCTACACGGGTCTACTTCCTGACTTTTCAAAACTGTGGAAGTATCACACATTATACCAATCCCAAAACCAGGCAATGAGGCTATCAAACCAACATCCTACACATCTCTTAGCCTCGTACCTCTACTTTCAAAAATTTTCGAAAACATTTTATTTGATCGGCTTGAACCAAATTTAACTACTAAATGTTGTATTCCTGACCATCAATTAGGAGCAAATCCATAGAGCAAAATAACAGCAGATCTAGAAGACACAAAATTCAGATAAGGAATATTTCTCGACGTCGAAAAAACATTTGACAATATCTGCCATGATGTATTACTGAACAAATTAAAAGACATGTTCTCAAACCAACTCTTCCACATAATGAAAAGCTATGATCAACACATCTCCATTTAATATAATGTTGAGCACTCTGCGTCAATTTAAACCTGTAGCTCCACAAAGTAGCATTTTTTGATCTTTTTTGTACAGCCTTTACACAGCAGACTTTCCATCTCCCAGCGATATTTATCTATTCTCTTACAAAAATCTGGCAACCGCACAAAGAGGACTCTAGAAAATTCTAGACGAAACATCAAACTACAAAATCATCTCCGGCTTTATTTTATGGGGTCATCAATTTGTTTCTTGTTTGAGATCTTACATTCCGACTCAACTGCTGCATATATTCCGACATGATTTCTCGAGTCATCCATGGTTTTTTGTTAGATTTCCAATCAACCAGTAAGTAGTCCATTGATAGGAATATGCTTATATGCTCGAGGGTGGGCTGGCTTTAAGCAGTTCTTGAGCCTTTAGATAATTTATTACCGATGCATTTTTCGAATTTAAGATCAAAATTCTTGTCAGCCCTAATATGTGTATTGCCACTGAAGCATTGCAGCAATACGTGCGAAGTTTTGTGCAATAGGCCTTAAAATGGAATATGGCAATAAGAAGGAATTGCTGCCAGGTTCTAGCTTGAAGCTTGTACGTGACCACAAATACCTCGGCGTCATTCACGATACGAGCCTTACTGTCGCGAAACACGTCTCAATGGTGCAGAGAACAGCCTTATCCAAAGCTAGAAAAGTGGCATGGCTGCTGACCTTAAGAATTAAGCTATATCCAAAAATATACTATATACGCTTCAGGTATACGGAATTACCGCCCTGTCCCATCAGAAGAAAATTCGAATCGCCAAAGCAAAGTACTAAGAATGATGTGTAATGATTCATGGTAGCTGCACAGCAAGACCATCGAAAGCTAAATTTATTCAAAGAATAAACGAAAAAGTCCTTTCGTTTATTCTTTTAATTTCCTCAAGATAGAACTGCAGAGTCAAAAGATGTTAACATTATAAAAGACATTAAATTTCTAAGCTTAAAATTTGACAAACACTAACGCTATTCAAACTGTTTGCATTGTGCTTTTTAAACCTATGACATATAAATTGTGCTTCTCAAACTGCACGTAGTTCAATTGCTTCCAACTATATCTATATACATATTTAAAATGTTTCACGTCCTTTTATGGGGTTATCCTTAATGTGGTCTTTCAGTTTATAAAGAACCATAAAAAAATTTAAATATTTAAGTGCGCATTCAAAGTTTAAAGCTTTTTTTTTTCAAAGTTGCTATATTATATCCTACAACTATTAAGGAAACATTTATATGCACTGACATCCTTTTTTTTCTGCATCGTCATCTACATGCTGTCGCCTGGCATATGGATAAAATTAACACGGTTCGCCGTTTTCTTCCATTCCTTTGCAATTTGCACACAGTACACAGCAACTAATTGGAATAGTGTGGCGCCAACTAATGCCAATAGAAACATATGCTGTGCGTTGCTTGCAGAGGCTATATTTATTCTGATTTTATTTACTAAGTCGCAAATTTATAATTAATAAAAGCGGAAAAGGATCAAAAGAGTGCCAGCAGTTTTACTTTTTGTTTGCAAAGAATAACACTTAAACAATTATTGCAAACTTTGTGAAAGGATATCAAGTTGAATGCGAAATAAACAAGTTGGCAGCCTTGAGTATTGGCTTTCTATGCAATGGCGGGCAGTTTCCCCAACTAAAGCTCTTCTGCCTTTCTAGTAGGTAGCCAATCCGATTTATAGCACTCCACGGCATACTCTTTCGCTTAATTGAATGAAATGTTTTTCTATTTTATTGCCTGACACAGCTTGCATAAATTACTTGTTTAGTCCTTGCAGGCATCTTGTAGCTAATATTAGAAGAAAAATACTTTTAACCAATTTATATTGATTTTTTTTTTTGCTGTGTAACTCTTTCTAAATTATGTTGTATGCATCGTTCGCATATATTCCTGTGGTCACTCAATTATTGTTCACAACTTTGTATTCGATTACAGTTTTTATCGTTTTTGAATAATACAAACAGCTACAATGTCAATTAGAATCTCTCTCTCGTTCTTTCTTGTTTATTGTGTCTCTCTCACTCGATAACTTTACCTTGCAGTATTTGCTGTATGTTGTACACTTCACTGCCGTCATCATCATCCTGTTCGTCGTCGTCGTTGTATACTGATTGAATTTCATACATTGGGTCAAGGTTCTTCGATTTGCTGCTACTCCAACCCTTGTTGCACGACACCACTACGACTTGGCACGTCCTTGGCTACGCGCCCACTATGCAACGTCTATGAGCAACATAAATTCTTAGAATTGCAATTGCGTTGTGCTTTTTAATACCCTGCACATAAAATATTTATAGCCGGGTATATTAATTATGTAAGCTGGTGAAGTAGAATTCGGAGTAGGCAAATATAAATTTCAAGTTCTCTGCTCTTCTCTGTTTAAAACCGTCTGTCTATGTTAGAAGTAAATCATTCCCTTTAGAGCAGAAATAATTTCCCCCAATTAGACCAAATTTTCTGCATCTAAACTTCCTCTATGGACTCTCTAGGTGTCGAATGATGACAATTGATTCGTAAGATTAAAAAAAAAATTTCAAAAATATATTCCTCTATTTAAAGCAGAGATGCTGAAACTAATATTCCTCTATAGACTCTCTAAATGCCCCATGGTGACATATATTTCTTCCAAAATTTTCGAAAAATTTCTTAGAAATAAATTCATTCATTTAGAGCAGAGTTGATGGAACTAAATATCCTCTATAGACCCTCTAGAGGAAACAAATTCCTCGATTTAGAGCAGAGTTGCTGAACAAAATTTTCTTTTATAGACTCTAGGTATCGCGTGATGTCAAGTATTTCTTAAATTTTTTTTACAAATTTCTTAACGAAAAATTTTTCCCATTTAGAGCAGAGTTTCTGAAACTAATTTTCCTCAGTAGAGTCTCTAGGAGACAATTTCTTCAAGATTTTTCGAAAATTTTTTTAGAGATAAATTGTTTTATTTTGAGCAGAGTTTTTGAAACCAAACTTCTTCTATAGACTCTCTGGGTGTCTCATGATGACAAATATTTGTTCAAAACTTTTTAACAAATTTCTTATTAATAATAAGTTTGTTTTGAGCAGATTTTCTGAAACTAAACTTCTTCTATAGACTCTCTGGATGTCTCATGATGACAAGTATTTCTCCAACATTTTTCGAAAAATTTCTTAAAAATAAATTGTTCCATTTTAAGCAGAGTTTTTGAAACCAAACTTCCTCTACAGACTCTCTAGGTACAGCACGTTGACAATTATTTCTTCAAAATTTGTAAAAAAAATTTGTTCGAAATATTTTTGGTCCACTTAGAGAAGAATCGTTGAAAGAACTTGGAGACTGTAATAGATAGCACTTTTATATTTGGGTATAGAGCTTCTCATATTCATTCTTCAGATCACTTGTATTCAATATAGGTGCTTACCCCTTCCCTAAGAGGGTATTGAATTGAGTCTAACCATGAAAATCAACTAATTCTACACCTTTTTGGATTTTTGCATGAACAAACTTTTTTTCTGTGTTAATTCCACTAGTAACTCAAAGATTGGTATATTTTGAAACAATCCCAATAATATATTCTATTATAGTCGACATTGGACCACTAAAAGCGGTGGTGGTCCCTTACAAATCTTCAAATCTATATAGAAATGTGCAGCTGTCTGTCTGACTATAAACAACAAGAACTAGGAGACTATAAAGGATAGAGCCTTTAAGTTTGCATATTTAATGTCTTCTATTCACTCTTCATATCAGTAGTATTTAATGAATGTGCTAACCCCCAACCCGTAAAGGGTAATGCCCATAAAAACGTACCTCTCCTGTCTGAGTTCTTGTATGATAAAATTTTGGGTTTTTCTTTATACTTTAGGTAAAAAATCAAAATTTCTTATATTTAAACTTAAATTCTAATGAAATTTTTTAAGTAGGACCACTTTAGAACACTAGCAGGGTTAGTCCCCATACAAGTCTGTCTTCCCCCTTTTTGGGGTTTTTGTAAAATATTTTTCTTTTGGTTTAATTTACTTTGAATCGAAAAATTGATAGTATCTTATGCTAATTCTAATAAAGTAAACCATACAGATCAAGTAATATTTATCCCATATTAATCTAAGGTTCCATGGGGTCCAATATTTCTTGAAGTTGATCGCACTCGACTACAACTTTTTTTCTTGTTTTGTTATATATTCTTGTTGTACTTGCTTAGAATGCATTTACTTGCCTCAAAAATTATTTTTAGAAAGCAAATTTTGAGACAATTCTAGTAGGCCTATATATATGCCTCCCAATTGTTTCTCTAAAAATATTTCTTGAGTCAAGGTAATCCATCTTAAACCAGTAAACCAAGAAAATATATCAGAACAAGAATGTATTATATTTCGAGTATAAAATCGAGTATCCAATGTTTACTTATATTTTTTAGTCACTATACCCAATGTACTAACGATTCGCTAACTACTAATCGTTAGTCTTGACGATTTAATTAATAAATAAGCGTTAACTGCTTTCTATACAAATCGATGCCTAAGATGCTGAAGTTCGAATAAAAATTTTAAACAATTTTGCAAACTCTACTTCAATTAAAGTGCAGGGTACTCTCAATGCCAGGCACACTCGTCTTATTTATTTATTTTCACTTGTTCAATGTTTCAACTATTGCAATAATATATAAGCTCTGCGTTGTTGCTATACACCCACCCGATATTCAATATATTTCCATTCGTTAGTTTATTTCATTGTAACTTGTTGTGCTCTGCTGCTGCTGCTGTTCTGTGGTTGCTTTCTACAACTCGCACATCATTGACGCCTGTGGTTGCTTTGCCATCTCTCAGCATTTTCATATTTCATGTGTGTTGTTAGTTTGCAAATGGTTTCGTTTGCATTTGTTTGTTAACTTGGTAAAATGATACAAACAACATTTTTAACACATATTCTTCTTTATAGCTTTACATGCTTCGCCTTAAACTGCTGTCTGTCAGTCTGTCACACCATGATAGATTGTTGTCAGTGCGAAGAGGGTGTTGAGCTTGTATTGTATTCCGTATTTTGTCTTACGATATATTTATTGCAATAGATTATCTTGTATATGTTTATTGAAATTGATTTATGTTAAAGAAAGTAATAAACTACAATCTAGTATTTCGTATTCTTAGAATTACATACTTGCATTTGATTAATCGATACTTTTGTTCTTCTCTTTTTTTTCTTACAGGTAAATATGCACATTTAATGATGTTGTGGATGCAAATGGTTTGAAAGATGTATTATGTGCAAAACCAATAGATCTCAATTTGTTTATACTTGTTGAAACACATGTCTAGAATGATAAATTTCTCCAGAGAAATGCAACAAATTGTTAGTGGAACATCTTGCTTGGAACGTGATTCAAGTATTATTTGTATATTGATTCGATACTTATTGAGTGAATTTTTTTATAAGATGAACTTTTCGAAGTAAAATACTTCATGAAATTATATTCTATAAAGTTTTTTTTTTCTTTGGTAGGGTATTACCTAATTTAATTAATAAATTATTGGCTATAGAACTGCCGTAATGGTAATATGTCATACATTGAGAAGCTAAATGCAAGGTCAGAGCCTCAAAAATTCCTAATGAATGTTCTACAGAGTGCAGATTCCTCCCAATTGTTGCTCATCTTTTAGTATAGCTGCCCTTGTCTCCTCCCATTTTAAAATTGGTGACCTATGCTAATGTTTCTACAAATTAATACTCATGGACGTCCACAGAATATTATCGAGAAATATTATCTTTTTGTAGAATTTATTACCTTTTTCAATGCTCTCGAGTCGACGAGGAGGAAACAGTTAGACTCTTCTCCTTTGAGAGCTGAACCGTCACAAATTAAAATTTTTGTTTCCCACAAACAGAGCACAGCAAGCATTGTCAGGCCTTCTGCTCGAGTACATCTTCTTTAGACACTTATATACCTTCTCAATGTATTGAAATGAAATCCTTTGATGGAAACATCGCTTAGTATGGCAAGCAAATTTGATCACCTTAGATTTCTGACCACACTTAGTTTTCTGGCCATTCCAAATAAATTAGTACCAATTTATAGCAGTATGTGAGAGAGAAAGGATGAGTTATCTTAGTTATTATTTTGGAAAATAGTTTCCCTTATATGTTCAGAACAACTGTATCGCATAAAATTTACGTTTTTACATTATATTTCTTTATGACATTTTGGAGCTTCGGGACCGAAAAGGACCAAATAATCTTTGTATTAGTACATTTCAATGCTGGAATAGTTTTTAGAACGTTCTCGTAGACTTCTCCTGTATCAGCAATAAAAAATTGTGAACGGTATTAAATCATCCAATGTAGGTCTTCACGATGAGAGATTACATGGTTACTCCAGTTCATTATAGCGCTCCGGAATGAGCAAAAAAGTGTTTCCGTTCTATTCGTCAAAGAAATATGGTATGGTATGATGCCCTCAGCCATAAAATAGTACTAAAGAGAAACACGCGAAGGATGCTTCGGGCTTTTCGCAATATTTTGTGGACCAGTTCTGCTTGTTAATGTTAAAAAAGCAGCCAACAACAAATATAGAGAAAGAAATATTAATAAAACTAACAGAATTGTTTGCTGCATCCGTTTAAAAAATTTTCATTGCTATTGCCGTGAGAAGTGCTTAGAAAGTAGAGTGGAAGAGAGATAAAGAGAGAGAGAGATAGAAGAAAAGAAAGAGGAAGAAAAAAGAGCAGGAGAATGAGGGAGAGGAATACAGCGACAGAGAAAGTGAGTAAGAGATACAGAGTGAGAGAAAGAGAGCAAGAGAACTAATTAGAGAGATATAGAGCGAGAAAGTAAGGAAAAAAAGAAATAGAGAGAGAGTAAAAATATAGAGAGTAAAAGAAAGCGACAGAGAGATAAATATATTGAGAAAAAAGAAAGTGCTGTAGAAAGAGGGACAGAGAAAGAGAGAGATAAATTAAGATAGGGAAAAGAGAATGACTGAAAGATAAACATAGAGAGAGAAAGAGGTATTCAGAAAAAAGAGTGGAAGAGCGAAGGAGAGAGAGAGAGAGAAAGAGGAAGATATAGAAATCGGGATAAAAAAATTGAGAGATAAAGCGATTGAGAGAGAAATACAGATACAAAATTTTGAAATAAACTTGTAAAATTCCGGAGAAGTTTCCGTTTTCCGTTTCCGTTTCCGAGATCCTTTCATTCATACGGACGTATAATTCATTCCTGTCCATAATGGGGGTAACTTTGGGGGATCTCCGACCATTATTTCTACCTATTAAATACATTTACATACAAAACCAATAGGCTCTTGTAGCTTCGGTACAGGGCCTATAAATTGAGAGGTAAAGTGAATGAGAGAAAAAGAGAAAGAAAGTGAGAGAGCATGAGGGAAGGAGAGATAACAAATGTGGTCTTAGAGGCAACATAGCACCTTAAAGTATTTATAAATTCTTGACTAGTTCGTTTTTCTGTTCGAATATCTTACAGTTGCTCGCCATTTCTTCTGGACCAAATTTTTTTTTTTTTATGTTAGAAATATTTTTACTTCATATTGGCCAAAATTTACGAGGTGTACTCTTGAAGTAACTGTGATGAGAGATAAAGAGAGAAAAAAAGAAAGAGGGAGAGAAAAAAATTTGACAAAGGATGCATCATAGATCCATAAAGTAGTTTGTCTGTCCGAATATCTTTTAGTTTCTTCCCATTTCTTTTGAACTTATTTTTTTTTGTATTCATGTAATACAAAGCAGTTAGAATTATTTTGACTCCATATTGGCCAGTCGAGTATAGTTCTTGGAGTCTCTGTGTTGTATAGATCATAGAGATTTTAACACCGACCTTAAGATCCAAAGTTCGATGAACTGGTTTGTCTGAAACTTTTTTTTATTTCGCTTTACCTTTCATCTAAATTAAAAAAAAAAAAAAAAAACGATACTTTTATAAATTTTGTTATGAGTACATATATTCATATCAAGTATCGATGTATGCCTTGTTCGTCAGATCTAGAAATGTGTTGATACTTCATTAAGTTTCTCAGTTTAAAATTGTTCTAAAAATGTATTCTTTTCAATTAAACTTTTGGTTTTTATTTTTTTTAAAGTAATTCTGTCTTACTAGGTCTTACTATGAGTACAAATATAAATATAAAGCATCGACGTATGCCTAGTTCGTCAGTTTTAGAGATGTATTGATACTTTAATAAATATCACTGTTTAAAATTATGCTATAAAAGGATTATTTTCCATCAAGCGTTTGTTTTTTTTTTTAAGTAACTTGATTTTGTACATTTATTTTGTTTAAATATTGCTACTATTTGATTTATTTGAATTGAATTTTATTTTAATAATTTAATTTAAAATTTATCAATTTTTTATAATTTAATTATTATTTTCATTTATTATTTTATTTTATTTTAATTAATTTTTAGCATACCCAAGTCCACATCCATGGTAGATACATTTGTCAGCGAAGCTACGTAAGTAAATTATTTTTTTTAAATTTATTTTATTTTTATTATAATTTATTTTTAGTTTAATTTATTTTAACATAATTTAAGCAAAATTTCAAGTGTCAAACAAAGAACGTAAGAACGTTCATTCATTATAAATGCATGACTAAGCTGTTAACTTGTGAAGCATTTAGAATGCATTGAAATGTCTGGCAAAAGCCGCAAAATGTACTACAATCTAAAGGACACAACTTGAGTTAAGATGTGGCAGGACTGCAGTATGCACATAGTACACTCAATATGCGTCATCTGAAGACTTTTGCAATTTAAAACTTTAATTACAGCAGAAGCTAGCAGCGCTACTAGAACAAAAATAAACACACACAAGTTTAAATCTGTGACTTTTGCTGCTGCTGCTGCTGTCAACATAATAGTCCTTAGGCTAAACACTGAGCACACATCCCACACATAGACAAGCACAAGCTTGAAGCAGTTTTAATGACACTTTTTGTATCTGTTCGAAACTGTGCTGTGTGGGCTACAGTTGAAATGTACAGCTTTTCATTGTAGTCATATGTGTATGCAGGCTAGTACGCAAGGACGCTCGAAACTGTGTTGTTTTTTTTTTTTTTTATTTTTGGTAATTAAGTTTCGTCAGAAGCCGTCGATTCTATGTATGTCCTGCAGGAGTCGCTTGCAGTTCGCAGTGTCTTTAGTCTTAACAACTTTTTGTTTTAATTTTATTAAAATTGTTCAACCTAATCCGAGAATTTTATGCCACTCAAGCTGGAAAATTAAAGTTGTTCACAGTTTGTTGTGTGATTTTATATTTCTCCCCTGCCACCGACCCTCATCATTTGTCTGTCTGTCTGTCTGTCTAAGCTTTTATCTATTTTTGCTTTATGTCCGCTTGTCACTTTGCAGAACCTTTCTTCTTTTTTTGTGTTTCTCTCAACAAATCAACGCACATAAAATCTGTTTTTCTCTTTAGCTTCATTTATCTCAATCCGATTAGAAAAATACTCATCACACTTAAGATTTTTAGCGTTGAATAATTCATTTGCATAATAGCTTTGCACATTGGTCGGTCCTCTATTTTGTAACAGCTACATAACCTCACTTTTACACATTCATTCATTCACATACTTCATCTCACATTTAGACAGTCATTCATACACTCGTTCAGCTCATTCATTTCAGCTTAGTCGGGCAATATGCGCACCATGTCCTTTCATTTAATTAATGCGCATAAAATCCTTTTCACTTTCACCTTTTTATTTTTTATTTTTTTTGGTTTTCTCGACAGTTTGCAGAGGCGTGATAGGGCGGCATCTAGACGCCAACCTGAAAATTTTGTCTGTCACTATTTTGCATATAATCTCGTGCGAGTTCAGGTCGGTCGTTCTGTCGCTTGATCTGTACGTGTGCTGAATTTTTAAGCTGCATCGGTTATGAATATTTAACTGAGTTAGTAGTTACTGTTGGAGGTGTTTGAAAATTGAAATTTGTGCAGATAGATTCAAATGTTTCAGTTTAAAAGTGCTTGACAGTTAAACTCTTTTAGTATGAAAAAATAAAAATAAATAAAAAGTTTCTTCTGTACAAGTATTGCAGATAGTTTGTAAAGCGAAAAGGAATCGTAGAACCATATAACTTGAATTAGCTATGTCTGATTGTCTGTCTGAATATCTTGTAGTTGCTGTCCATGTCTTTTGTATTAATTTATTTTATAGAATATTTTTTCCCTTCATATTGTCTAGAATCTCCGAGTTGAGTCAAATGTATTGTTCTTTTGTATAGCATTCCATAACTAAAATCTTATAACGTCGCAATGAAATTGAAGATTTCCATCGCCTTAGATTCAAAATCGAATTATTGAAAGATAACAAGACATATTTTGAGTAATACTTAGCCTTTATTTCATCAAAATCCATCTGCAGAGTCAAAAGATATTAAAGTTACAATACAATTTAAATGTCTAAGCTTATAAATTGCTAAACACTAACGCTATTCAAACTGTTTTTTTGTGCTTTTCAAACCTATGACATATGCCGTATGCTACTCAAACTGCACACAATTCAATTGACTCCAACTATATCTATACATTTAAAATTTATTTACTTCCACGGAACACGCATACCCAAAGATTCCTTCAGCTCAACGCTAACATTGACTTCAATATATTTCCAATACATGCATGCTCTTGAGGCATATTCATGGCCATATAATGCACCACCCAACGCTTAAACTTGTTAAATAATTGTCTTCCATAATTATCAAAATGTTCACACCTTTTAAAGAGGCAAGCACATGCCCACGTTTCCAATGGATCTTATTTCTTCTGATTCCATTAACATGTCTACCAAATTGCATCTCTATTTCTGACTTGGTTGCAAATATATGATAACATATGGTGGCGAGACATCACCACTTCGGATTTTTAACAAGCTTATCTTGACCCTTTTCTGGCCTAACTGAAATGAGTTTGAGCTCAATCAACTGGAGGTTTGGTCTGCCACTTCTCACTGTACGAATAAGTGCCTTATAACACATTGTTTTATGTATGATATGAAAAGGGAGGACGGAAGTATCATAGGTCGTTCAAATTCAATTGCTTATAAAATCGTCATTTATTATCCGATTTTGATTAACTTTTTGAATTTTGGCTTAGCGGAACGTTATCTCTATACTGGCATAATTAATTATTTTTGTGCTGAGGAAATTGTTAGCCTTGAGGGTGATTTTATGGGGAAGAGGAGGTGGATCAAAATTTTAAAGTAAACTTGTAAAATTCCGGAGAAGTCCTAGTCGAATGCAAAAAGAACGCCGTCCCTATCTGTTACCATTTCCGAGATCCTTTCGTTTATACGGACGGACAGACGGACATGGTTATATCGATTCCTCTATCACTCCTGATCATAATGAAGCTAACTTTGGGGGTCTCCGACGATTATTTCTATCTGTTACATATATACCATGCAAACCTTTTTCTCATTCTGGATTTTTGTACTAAAACATTTTAATTATGTTGTTAATTTCACAAAAAACAGAAAATTTGGGTTATCTTATATTAATCCTTATTAAATATTCAGATCGGATCACTAAAAGGGGTAAACTTCATACAAATCTGTGCAAACATTATGAGTTTCTTTATGAAAAATTGTTTGTTATTTAAGTTTATTTAACTAGATACGCCCAATGTATTGTTTCTTGCATTATTTCTAAGAAAATTGCCATATAGGCCAAGATTGGAACACTAGAGGGGGTAGTAATCATATAAATTCTTAGGAACAGGGTATATCGTATTCGCGTTCTTTCTTGTTATACAATACATAGTCTGAGGAATTTATTTGCGTACAGTTTGTGTAGCCCTCTACACATAACATAGGTTTGAAAAGCATTGGCAATGCAAACAGTTTGAATAGTTTTAGTGTTTGGCAAATGCTAAGCTTGGAAATGTAATGTATTTTATAATATTAATATCTTTTGACTCTACAGCTCGATTTTGACGAAATTAATGCTATATGTTAGTCACAATACAGCTTCTCATCTTTCAGTAATCTAATTTTAATTGCAATAAGTGGCTTTTAAGTGATGCGTGCACAAACAAGCAGATCGCCATAAATTTAATGAAAACTAATAATATAACTTCTCATTAAAAAAAGTGTTGCACATACATTGGATAAGATGATTGGGCTGCCTATTGTCTTAGCTTTTACTCAAAGAAGCCTGTAGAAACTTCTGAGCTTACCTTTTCCAGAATATAGCTAGCAGAAACAAAGTGCACGGAATGAAGCCAAACATAAATTCCGAAGGCGAGAACATGACCTTCATTAACAGAGGAGCCACAGGTGAAACTCCGAGCGAAATGTGGTACTGGCTTATAAAATAGTCTCGGTAGAAAAGTTGCAGAATAAAGTCAGAATATTCCAACCTACTGATCATCAAAAACTGGATGACATTTGAGTGACCAAGCTGCATGAAGTGTGCCAGTGACTCTTGCTCAAGTTATTCAAACAACGTCAGCTTACAGATATCTTCCAAAATACCATCAGACTTTAGGCTTTAAGTTCTCTCGTTTTCTTTAAGAAATCGATTTGAAAACGGCAGAAAAACTTTTGAACCTAAACCCAGATGTATTCAGCGTGACCTTAAGTGTAGATAAGTTGCGCTACATGAAGTATTTATTGGCATTCAGGAGACCCTAAAATAAAAGAAATTTACGTTGGGTGCTTTCCTTTACAATGTATTAGCATAGAACAATTCCTATAATTTTTAAAGGCGTTGTAAAGGAAAGCAGCACCCGCTCACGAAAATCGGCTGAAGTTCTTCGCAGCCGTGTAATGAACTCCAAACTCGGTTCGACAAAAATAAGGCAGAAGAGCATGAGAGGTACTACATAGGAAGGAGTAATATCTGAAATTCTTAGCAATCTTCTTATGAAACTCAAATTAAATGTATGTAGATGGACTGCTTATGCACTGAACAGGAAGTAGATATATCTTCTCTTCAAATTCTTGTCCACAATCAGTTACAGCATTCATTGATACTTGTCTGTGAAAGATTGGGTTGGTGTGAAATTGTTGATACTATGTCTCACCTACACAACTTCCATAAGATAGAAAGTGCACCCTGCGTGGGCATAATCTACCCCTGGGCATCTTCTTGAAGCAGACGAGGTCAGAAGTGCAGCTGGACAAAGTAGTTTGAAAGCCTTCGGCAACATTTTCAATGTATCGGTACACGTAATATCGTTCGCAATACAAAATTTTATACAAATACGTTGAGCAATATTTTCACTCATTATAAAAAGTCGCCAAGTACTACTGAGGTCGACTGACCTAAATAGCAGATAGCTCAAAAAAATGGCATCATAATTAGGAACAGTCTTTGCAAGTTGGAAAAAAATTTATCTACCTAACTACTACACGGAAGATACTCGTTTAACAGGTATCGATACTTTCTTGGCATTTCGAGCCCTTTTTAAATTTTCTGCAGCATCAAAGCTGTTTTATTATGCAAGGCAACACGCTTTTCACAGCCTGTTCTTGATATTAATTATTTTCAATTCCTTTATCGACTCCGCCTAATGTATTTTTCCGTACTAGTGTGAAAGAGTAAATGTATCTTTTACGGAAATAGCCTTGCCTGCCTGCTACTCTTCCTACCATACATTTCCATTACCTTTGTTTTGCATAAGCTGACTGTTTCGGTTTTTTTTCCGCCCCACACAGTGTTAAGGATATTCACAACCAGATTTTTTTTTTGTTATGTTTTGTTCTGTTTAACATGCAAAGATTTGCTGCTGCTGCCGTAGCTGCTGCGCTACCTTTTTGTTTATTTATTTGAAGAGCTATATATTTCTTATACATGACCTTATCTGCTGTATAACATAACACAAGCACGTTATCCGTACACACATACACACAGACCGAGCTTTGCAGAAGACAATAACATGCCTAAACGAGCACGGTTTGTATAACATGACGTATACGCTATTTTCTACATTTCATCTGTTAATACGTTTAATATTATCCGCAAGCCATTGTATTTTACTTTTATCTGACATGTGCATAGAAATGTACTGGAAGGGCAGGAAGAACGAACACATATACTATAGATAGGAGGTAGTAAGGGCGTAACACCAAATCGTTCTGTATTAGTGTGCCAAGCGTGAAGGATAATGCAGCATCCTACATACAAAATATAAATTGTTGTCTATCATGCTCAGCCATGCCAAGCCATGCTTTACTTTCAATAAACCATTTTTATTTATTACGTATACGCGGCTTTGTATGCGCGCAAAGTTCTGTCTCTAATGTTCCGTGCCCTTCTTCTTGCATTTACTGTCTACATTCGAAATGTCAAAAGTCCTTGCTAAATATCAATATAACACATGTATGCGATGGGGGGCGCACAAAAGTTTGTAAGTATTTGAGAAATATTGTTTTTTGTTCTTTATACCGTGTTCGCATAAGAAAAACTGGCAAAAGGAGGCGTGGCAGACCAGATGTTATATAATATATATTCTTGAACAGCATCAGAAGGACAGTCGATTTAGACATGTCCGTCTGTCTGGTTGTGCGTATGTATATAGGGATCCTGTAGAATATTAGAAACAGAGTCTTCTAATTTATATATTTAGATGCTCCTATTCCTTCTTCAGTTAACTTGCATTAATTGAACACGCTAACACCGCTCCTTAAGGGGGGATTGGCACTTACCTTGCAAACCTACATCTCATTTGGAGTATTTGTATAGAAAATGTTTTATTGCTATTCCTTATTTTGCTAGAAACACCAATCTTAATTTAATTTACGTTAATCTCTATCATATATTTAATTTTGTTCCAGAGCGGACCACTAATAGGGGTAGCACCCATATAAATCTGTCTCAGTTTTCTGTGATTTTGTATAAAAACAAATTCTTCTTACTTCTAATGCAGCTCATATCGCCGAATTTTGTCTATTCTGCGACATTCCAAATAATTTGGACCACTTATTGAGGTGGTCCCCTATCAAAATTGAAAATGGCTCCCTCAATATGGGTATCAAATGAAAGAGCTTCACTAGTAGAATACAACATGTTATTAAAACTCAAATTCAAGATGGCCACCAGCACAGAATGTTGAATTTCATATTATTTTCAACCTCCTCTATATGGGTCTCAAAGGAAAGGGCTTGACTAGTAGAATACATTAAATCAAATAAAACCAAATTCAAGATGGCCGCCAGTACAGAATGATGGACTTCATATTATTTTCACCCCCCTCAATATGGGCCTCAAATGAAAGAGCTTGAGTAGTAGAATACAGTCATAAAAACCCCAATTCAAGATGGCCGCAAGCAAAAAATGGTCGACTTCATATTATTTTCAACCCCCTCAATATGGGTCTCAAATGAAAGCGCTTGACTAGTAGAATAAAGTACGTCATAAAAAATATAAATCAAGATGACCGCCACCACAAAATGATGCAAAAGATGTACTAATAAGTAACAAGGAAGGGTCTAGGCATCACTTATCACAGCACTCTACTCATCAAGCTAAGGCAGGAACTTTTCAAGTTAAAAAATCTTTGAGAAAAATATATATGCCTATAACTTTTATAATATTTTTATGTATATATCTACTTTTTTCCATAAACTCACCAAAACTTTTATTAGCCTTGCGCATATATGCTTATGAAAAGCTTTACGCATTTATGGATTTCATTTAGTTTCTTTTTCCCTTACAAAATTTTTACTACAACATGAAAACTTTTTTTTTTTTTTTTTCATTTAGTTGTTACTTTTGTCTATACGCTATTTTGGTTCGTTTTTGGTTTCATTTCGTGTACATTTCCTTCCGCCACTGACATTGATGTCAGTCACTGTCGTTCTCGTCGTCGTCGTCATCGTCCTTTTTCATCAAGTTTCCGCATATCACTAGTACTCGTGCTACTCAAAATGTAGCAAACAAGCCGTAGCTGCTTAATGCTGTGAGTTTATTTTTAGCAAAAGGTTTTTCAGCAGATTTGATATTTTGATGCTGCTGATGAATATTTCAATAAGGATGTTTTATGTCATTAAGTTTGGAGATGTTTGCGTGAGGAAGTAGTGCTTTTGAACATGATATGTATATATATTTTTATGATACAATATTATTGTTCAGTTGCAATTAAGTAATTAAATTGTCACAAGATTTTGTGTAATTGATAAATCTTTTGATTATGTTTTTTTTTTTTTAATTTTATTTCTGCGCTTTGAAATGAAGTTTGTTTGGTTTTTATATTAAAAAAAAAAACACAAATATATGGCCTTAAAAGCTTTTATGTAATTACTATCCCATGCTACTGTAACGCAATTTGAGCTCTGAATAGCATAAATTATATTATTTGCTTGTAAAAATTCAATTTATAATTTTTTTTTTTGTATAAAAGTCAGCAAAAATATGTGAATAGTATTAAGAGTTTGTTGAATAGATGCGTTGTAATACTTTCGTATAAACTTGACTAGGGGCTAGCCCATTCGTTCTAATCATAGTTCTAGTCTCAGCTGATGAAAAACTATATTGAATATGTCACTTGGTTGGCTCATAACTGGCTAGCGCGGTCTAATCACGGTCTACCCACTGCACAGCTTGTCAAACTGCCACACAGTGTAGTCTTCTCTATAGACCGCCAAAGCATCTCCACTTTTCCAATGAATTTTACTTCTTCTGATCACATTAACTAAATTCCAAAATATAATTCCCGTACTTCAAATGGATGCAAAGACATTTCAAAAGCTTATAGCTTATATGTCTGCCTTTCGGGTGGGTAATATGTACATCGTCCATTTGAAAATCAATGTCAACTGATGGTACATATATCCGTTTCATACATTTCCCTTCATCGAAACTGAGACAATGTCTGTGATGTAGAATTTTTTCTGTATTTTTTTTATAAAATCAATTCATATTGTATAATTTTGGATAAAGTTTCAGTTGTGTTCCCACATGATTCTATCATTAATGTTTTTTCCTTATTATTTGTTAATATTTAAAGTTTATAAAAATGTTCTTGGCAGCTGCCAAAACGTGCCTAACTTCGTGTAAAACTTCGTGAAAAAAACCCTTGTATCAGAATATCGAAAAATTAAGTGTTTATTAATGAACATAATCATATCTGGAGGAAGAGACACGAGCTATGATGCTGAGAATATGACAAGAATATTATTCAATGAAATTAATTTATCTGCTGAGATAATGGGGAAACAATTTTACGAGCTTCGGCCGCAGCGAACTAGATTAATGTGGCACTTTAACGATATATATTTCTGGTACTTTACTTCCTCCTGATGTCATAAACCATGCACCTTGTAGCGTAAAAAAAGACAATTGAGAAGATAGCTATATATAGAAATAGTGGTCGAACTTCACCTATTGAACTGTTGCTTCAGAGCATCTTATTGGTTCCAGTTGTAGCAGTTCTCCGAACAATAAGGAATTGACTCCACTTAAAATCTCGAGATCTTTGACAATTCGGAATTTAATCAAGTGAAGTATCTGATACATAGCGATATGAACTCCAACAATAATCAGCCATTCTGCATGCCTCTATTATTTTGTCTCATTACTCTAAAGAAATTTCTTATCAGTGGTGACTTTACTGCCATATTCTTCAATCAAATTCCTTTTTTAAATAACACAGGCCGAAAAAAATTTAACATAAGTCTAGACCCAGAGACCAGACCTAATATACCCGAAGGATTTTGATGCGCTGAATCCGAATCCGTTGCTCCTATACGTCTGGTTTTCGAGATATCCTAACATAAATGTGAAAAACCGCGGTTTTTTTTTTTTTGCAGTTTTTGAGGAAGGAAAAAAATGATTATCAAAAAACATTTTATGGGTATTTGAAATTTTACAAATTAGCGTATTAAACCATCCACAAAGTTAAGGCATGACATGGGATTTCTCAGCCATTCAAAGTAAGACCTAGCAACGTTCAGCCAGTTAAGGCAAGACTTGGCGTCGTCCAGCCAATTAAAGCAAGATTAATTGCTCTTTTTTTGATAAAAACGTTCGCGCTTCATATTAAAAGACCGTTGAACATGGCCTGGTATCAGGAAGAATATTTTCGATTTTTTTTGTGGATGGGTTAATACGGATTCAGCGCATCAAAATCCTTTGTGTCTAGTCTCTGAGTTAAAAATTTGTAGCCCTGTGGAACTGATACTCCTTCAGGGTTTTTATGCGGTGTGAGGACCCATGATGTGCAGAGATTGAATTAAACTAGCTATTCACTCACATCCACAAAATAGAACATAGAACACGCAGAGTATTAATATCTACGATAGCCGTTGTTCACTTTTTGGCGTCTCGCTTCTAACCAATATACCATTTGTAATTCTAAAGTGACCGTGAAACTTGAAAAATATTAGATATCTATTCAACTGCAGTAGTTTGTCAGTTCTTTTCAATCAAATAAATCGACAGTTCGGATGGAGATTATGATTTCTGCAGTTTGTCCTAGTTGAACGACTTGCCTTTGAAATTGTCTCAAAACTATATTCTCTGAAAAGATTTCCAGGTTTATAACACATAAAGGAGAAAAGATTTACGCATATTCATCTTTCGAATCATGAAATATAGTCTTTTTTTCCGTTTCTTTCCGTTCTTTCCGAATTTTTCAGTTTTCTTTTGAAATTTGTCTTTTTCTAAAAAAAAATTTTCAAACTATTAGAAAAATTTCTTTAGCAAATAAACTTCTATATTTTGGCTCTGTAGCGTAAGTAGGCTGTATGAAAACGCGCACCGAGACGAAAACGGGAACGGCTTTTTACTGCTGTAAAATGTGTGAATACTTTTAGTGCTGCTATACAGATATGAAAGCCTTAAAGTATGCATCGTTTTTCAACTCTATAAAAGATCTAGCCTAGGTCTAGACCAAGACAGAAACGGGGACGACGTTGAATATGTTAAAAATCACTCGCAGTAGAAGAAATATTTTCCTCGCCCATTTGGTAGTAAAACAAAAGGAAAACGCGCTTCCATTATAAGCATAAAAATAAATACAATACGAAATCATATTAAAAGCATTTTCTATTAAATCTTAAATCCATTTACTTATAAAAACAGATAAAATATGAATATATATATTTACGCATTATCTAATGTTTTAGGCCATTTTTATTAGTTGTGCCCATGTGTATGCCTTATATAGACATACATACATATATGTAAGATATATTATTTAACAAATACATAAACCATACGCACCATCCTCGACGCAATTTGGTTTTTGTGGCTTTTGCTGTCTTATTTCTCCAGCTCTTGGCTTATTTTCTTGCTGTTTCATGCGGGTAATTTGTCAAGTTGTTGGTTTTGTGCTTTTTTTTTTTTTTTGCTTTAGCTGCCATTTTTTTGTTTCTGCTTCTTCGAAACGACATTTCCGCCTACTTAGCGTTTTCAGTGTTGCACAGACAGGAGCAACATAAATAGCAACAAATATTCGTACACACACACACGCAGAAGCCAGAGTAGCGGCAGAGGATAACCTAAAATGAACACAGCAGGTGGATTCGTTTCGCTCGTTTTTTTTTCACGCAAATGTAATAAATTTTCTTTTGAATTATCTTTAAATACGCTTGAATCAATGTATTCTAAAAAAATAAAAGCAACAGGGTCAAAAGTGTATATCAGCGCCGCAACAGACGTAGTTAAAATGTATTACCGCATGACATTGGCATCATTGAATGTGCCTTAAGCACTGGAAATATCCATAAAGGTAGGAGGAAAGCAGCAGCAAGCAACGACAGGAAATGACGACGCTGTTATATAATGTGCTACTCCAACTGGCAACTGGCTTGGCTTGGCTGGCAGCTTTAAGTCACTGTGTCACTTTAAGCTGGATTTGTGAGATTTCTTTCATGAAATTTTATACATTCTTTGCACAAATAAATTGGATTTAACGCAAAGCCGCAATTTTACTCATTAAATCGAATAGAATGCGTTTTAATTAAACATTGTCTGTCCGTCCGTCTGTCGATGTTCAATCATTTCTAATCTCTAGAAACTCTTTTTGCTTGTTTTAAAATTCATACCGCAAAAAAAAAAAAAAGAAGAAGAGAAAAGAAATCAACGCAAGCAACATGAAGAGAAAAGTTTTTAATTATAAAAGTTCAAATAGCGACGCATAAAATTCAAAAGTTGTACAAATACCACAGAACATACAACAACAACAAATGGTGGAGCATAGCTTTCTAGGAAGCTATTGAAACCAAACAACACCAAGACACAAAAGAATATATTTGTGTATATTTTTGTCAGTTGTGCTTAAACTTTAATACGCTTCACTGCATTAAAATATTTAAGACGCAATTAGCAAATTATTAACAACCACAGCAGTCACATTTGAGTAGTTAGTGCTATACGTTTAGAGTTTTTGTCAGGCTACAGCAATGCAGAATATCTATAATCTTTGAAACTCGATAAATTTGGAAAATAAGCTTTAAATATTTGAATAAGTTATGCACTATTAAATAACTCATTCGAGCATTAATAGCTACAAGCAGTATAATAGAAAAATCAAGCATTCATCAAGATTTATTAACTAATTAGTATTTTCTTAGCGCTATATGTATATATTGGCAATTTTTCTTTCCTATTTCCATTTAATTCATTCCATTTGTACTTCCTATTTTAATACATGCGGACACAGCTTTAGACACGCATCTTACGTAAGAATAGACACGCATCTAACGTAAAAATACATTAGCAGATATGTATAACAGTTTGGTACACATGATGTGTATGACAGTTATAACAACTACATTTTTTTTCGTTTAATAGCGAAAAACGGCAAATATAATTAATTCTTTCAGAGTTAAAAGCAGTTCCACCGACGCGTGCTTGCTTTTATGGATATTTAGCTGGGCAACGCTCAACTTCAAAACTGGTTCTTCTAAAGTTATTTCAAAATCTCTGAGATGGCATTGTATTAATATCCTTTTCGTTATGTCATCTGAAGTATTATTGGAGATCTTCACTAAAATCAATTCGTTCAATTAATTTCTAAAGAAAAAAAATTCCAGCATACTTCTCGGCGCAATATTTTATAAAGCCTTTATTTACTTCAAGTTCTGAAGGGTATAACAATATGTTCTGTGCATTGTCAATTGGGAATTAAAAGCAGCAACCACGAACAGCAACAACAACAAAAATGCGCAGCAACAACAAGGAACATAAAAATAAATTTAGTATAAAAAAGCACAGCATGTACAAACCACATTAAAGAAATTTTTAACGCTGCAGCATACACGCACAGAACTCTTAATGATGCCGCCATATAAGGATATATGCATTTCTGACGCGTACGCTGTATCCTATATATAAGATTATTATTAGAATTTACAGACAAACGTTAATTGCCTCTTGGCTAAATATGTTAATAGCCATGGGAAACAGAAAAGGACGAACGATCCGACCCGTATATAGTTGATAGCGCACAAAATCCTAGTTAAGCTAAGTCGAGTGCAGGCAGCAAAACGCATTTAAATGGCAAATGAGTTCGAGTGTTGCGCTGCTGCTGCTGCACTCATTGACAGCACAGCAACAGGATGCAACACACACGCGCAGTAGGGCTTAAATTGTGCTGTGCTACACTTGGTGTTCATTGCACGTCGTGCCACCATATTTAGCTGCGAAAATTGCATTGTCAGCTGGTTTGTTTTATATGTTCAATACTGCCGCAGGAGCTCTACTCCTTGTATGTGTGTGTCACACAATGTGACGCTTTATTGCTTCCTAGAATATTGGTATGTTACACTTTTTATGGCGCGGTTGCTGCTGCTCCTGCTGATGCGACAAATGCGATAAGGGACAATGAAATCCCATACACACACACATACATACATATACATAGACTGTGCAAAAATCCCTCGTCATAGTGCCATTTAGAAATATCCTTCATGCTACTTCCGTACGTCGTACTTTCTGCTTATATCCTTCTCAATTGTTTGTCATTGTGCGCTTGCTTCCTTTTTTTCTTCGCCTTCGCGTGAAGTGGCAAAACTTGTTTGCTGCTCCTTTTAGTTTTTTTTTTTTAAACACTCCCCTCTATTAGTTGTTGTTACTCCTAATAGAGTTTATTTTTTATTTATAAAAAAGTATTTAGTTCGTTTAAGTGTGTAAGCTTCGCATAAGGATTCATCCGTGCAACAGTTAAATGTATGTAGCAGTCCTTGTTGATTTTCGAAACCTTGGTATACAGGTGTGCTGAAGCAACATCGGCGGTCCTTTTCTTCAGCGTATAGAAATTAGGTAAAAATGGAAACATCTTTTAGGTATTTGAAATATAAATTTTAGAGAAAGGAGAACTAAAAGGAGGAACATTAAAAGTTCGAGTAAATCGATATCAACAGAATTTCGAAGTTCCCTGCAGCTGAAATTGTTTTGAATCGCAGCGTTTCGTAACTGTGATTGAATTTTGGAACCACACAACAAACACCTACAACGAACACGACACCAAAGTGGTCCAAGTTAGGTCTGCAGCCAACAAGGTGGAGACAAAACTTATTTTGTGCATGCCCGTAGCATAATTTACATCGAATACCTTGAACAAGTCAGAACGATTACCGTGAAATATTATTCAGAACTGTTGGACCGATTTATTGAGGATCTAAATTGTAGCTTTAAATCTGCATTGAATTGGTCCAACGGTTCTGCATAATTTTTCCGGGTAATCGACCACATATGGCATATACAACAGTTGTTTTCCCATCAAAAAGACAAGAGCGAAGTCGCAATTTCGAATTTGTAAGAACGCCTTTCACCATATTCTCGGGATTCCTTACTCCAAACTTCAATAAAGCTTTTAAGATTTCCCAAATATAAATGAAATGTTTCTCGCAGAAACATAACTCAAGAACAATGTAAATTCAATTCTTTTGCAGACCTCTCATCGGATTACCGCACTGTAATTCTCTTTAGCTTACTGCAGAGAACTTCTTTCTCCAACAGATTTTAAGTTCCACCTATGGAAAGAGCAAGCGAACATTAAACCCCCGGCTATACTCGGTTCACCCATTAGAGACCACACTGGAAAGTGGTCTCGCACTGACACAGAGAAGGCAGTAGTGTTTGCTGTTCATCCAGGAATTGTTTTTTCATGTTTTTTACTACTATAAAGCCGTCCTCATTTTCGTCACGGTCTGCGTTTTTCGTTTTTACTCAGCTAACTTCCAAAAAAAAGTACGAGGTTTCCGACGTGGTATTGTTTTTTTTATTAGATTGTAGCAGACTAATTGAATTTTTTTTCGAAACCTGTCTACATATAAAATATTGAAAATATCGATTTGGCTTTTATATACACAAGAAGCGTGTGTGCGGTGTTTTATAGAAAAATGCCAAAAGGCTACAACATGCAGCATTTGCGGTGCAGTGCAATGAGGCAACTATGCAAAGTATGTATTGCATGCAAGGAAACGAAAAAAAAATGGAAAAAAATTGACAACTAAAGGATTTCTTGTCGCGCGTCTACTTCGATGTCATTGAAATGCTGCTTCGCAATGCAAGGACATATAGCGTTGTGCATTGTATTCTATACAAAGCTTTTGACTGCAGCACTTCGATACGATTTGATATTCGCATTCAATGGCAGGACGCTGACAATAGCATATAAGGAAGAAACGAACGGCGAGCAGTAACACAGTTGACTGTGCAATTTAAGCATTTATTGCTTTATGAAATGGTTTTTTTTCTCTATTCTATTTATTTTATGTACACAATTTAAACAAGCCTTTGTGTGCTTTTACATTTATATAATATGTCCTTTTTCTGCATTACATGTCGCTTGACATTTGATTTGCTGACCCTTTTCGCGCGCATCATTGCACAAGAATGAAAGAACAAAAAATCTAATTTAATCAAATGCAATAAACCGCAAAGTTAATTTAATTTCTACTGCATATGCAGCCAGCTGCTAGCTGTCCTTGCTACACTACGCGCATAAAACTGTCAACACAATGTTTGCACACAGTGTTCCCTTGACCCGCTGACCCTGTCATCTGTGCTACTTAATGTTGCAACATTTTTAAATTGCATGTAATTATTTTTGCGTTCATACTTGAAGCCTGCTACTTGCAATTTTATACACTGTAAAGGATATATTTAGTTTTTAGGTGCGTTTGTAACAGGCAAAAGAATGTAGTCGAGTTGATTTAGCTATCAAGGATCATTCAAGATGGAGTCACCGAACTATAATGCTTTTCGTAAACTCCTAAGAGTGCGAGCGGCACATTCATCCTGAGGTGTGTATTTTTTTAAGGTCGCCTGGTTATTTTTATAGCGAAGCTATTTATGGCTTAGCTACACAAAGCAACGGATGTCTCTTCTCACAAGCAAATGACCAACTCATGATAAATAAGGCGCCATCTAACACTGATCATGGCGAAACATTGAAACTTTGTATATCAGTAAAAAGTCAGAAGGACATTTGCCAGTCAACTACACACAATTGCAATATTCTTAATTGTTTATCTTTTTTTTTTATTATTTTGCTTTTTAATAATGCAAAACGCTTAAGCGTGATAATAATATTCATCATTAGAGCCGCAGGCTAAGGCTTCATTATCATCATCAGCAGCAGCAGCGGCAGCAACTTCATCATTCAAATTTTCATCATTATCCTGTCGTCAGTGTATTTATGACCGCACTTAATTACATTCGCTGCGTTGCACAAGTGCACGACTGTGGCATGGCGCCGCCGCCTGACATGCAGCTGCGCGAACATGGCGGACATTTTTTGCCAGCAGCCATTTTGCTTCATTAGTTTGTGCAGCGCGTGCTGTTGAAAACTTAATTTATTAAATGGCGCGGCGCGGTTTTTGTTTTCAGTTTAATGTTTTTTTTTTCTTGCGTTACGCATGCCACTTAAATTTATTAGCTTATAAAATGGGAACGCCTACATAAAATGTTGGCGACGGCTCTTTAAATATGAAGGCGAAGTAATGATATATGAACAAGGACCTACATCACCTGCCACACCAGCCCATAAAATAGTCATCTATATCAGTTATCATAATTCTCAATTTGTAAATAGATAATATTCAGAGGAAGTTTAATGGGGAGTATATCTTGTATGAGGAACTAAGGTGTAGGGGAATTCTTTAACTTCATCTTTACATCTTTACCAAAGCAACTCCACGCAATATTTTCCACTGATTGTACTACAACTTTAAACATAATCGTTGGAAAGTAGAACTTCGTTCCGCTTATATTATTATATGACGACCGCGTTATCCGCGTTACCGAACTAGCTTGGATCATACAAAAAAACTTAGATAAGATGGATGTAGCCGTATATACTTGACACAATAGTGTAATATGTCTGATTAAAATTCCTTTCATCATTCAAAATACGTATTCGTACGTACGTACGTATACGTATTTTTTATTCCTTCCGTATTATCCTAATTTTCGCTTGTCCGAGTTATCCCTTGCCAACATTATCTCGTATAAACGAGGTTGTACTGTCGAGGTTGTGCTCTCGCTGTGATGCTTTTGTGTAGGAAGACCATGATGAGCAATACCATTCGTGGTCATTTAGAGAACAATCTGCAGGTGGAGAAGATGTTGCTATACATAAGGGGCAATATTGGCTTTGTTTTTACACAAAACGAACTGGGTGAGGTGTGTGTCTTAGTTGCTCGAATAGTTTGTTCGCGTCTCGTTACCATTGCACAGCTGCAGAACATCAATTTGGTTCCCGAGAAGATGTCTTTGTTCGAGATATTGTACATAACAACTTTGATTTCTAAGGTCACATTTCAAATCATCAATGACCTGGCTCTAAAGATAGCGCTTTCAATGCTTCACTGTTCCAAATTGTCTACGAATCCGGTACAATATTCTCGCCTTAGATTTAAGACATGAAGCTCAAAAACTTCCAGTTTGGTGTTACCAACTTGGCGGTCGTCTATTTTTCTAATCATGGGCGTGCAGGTACTAACGGCTTTACTCGTCATCTTCAATGTTATGCTAGCTTCGGCATAGTTTAACCTCAAGGTACACTGTACGACCATTGAAACTTAAATTTGTATGGGAAATATGTTCCTACCTGGAACCCTGTAGGAAACGAACCTATATGGGGTACTTCTTCGTCGCCGGGGACTGGAACGTACACCACTAAGTCTGGAGCTCTGTCAGAGGAGGCAGATATATATGTTCCCAGGAGAACATAGTATAAAAAGTTTAATGGATTCCATTTTTTGTAATCTATGAGGACCTTTCTCTAAACCGAAAAGACTCCTACCATAGCGATTATTGGACTTTTTGACCCGTTATTGTTGCTAAATATAGTCTCTATATTCCGATGTTCAATTACCAAACAATTTGGTTGATTCGGTCATCTTGCTAAGAGATCTGCTGCACTCGGTACTACTTTCTTCTTCTAAATTTAAACTTAAACAGTGAACATACCAATACAACCCGCCTAAATCGAAACAATTCATTAAAAAAAAGCAGATCCAACAAAATTCCACTACAATTTAATGTTAGTTCGCTCATTATCAGCGCTTTTTATTGCGTATCATGCAGCCATTGTTTCAATATATCGGACAAGGCACGATGGCTTGAAATGAGGCAAACGGAAGGAAGTAAGCAAGGAGCAGGCAGAAAAAGCTTATGAATCACACAACTACGCAGCAATGAGACGTTTTACCCGGCAGCTGCTAATAAATAAATCGTCTGTCATGACAACGTCAGCGAAGATAAATAGCGCAAATAAATAGAAGTGCATGAAAAGTGCCAGTTAGCGGCTTAGTTCCTTCGAGAATATTACACGCTGGTATGAGTATATAATGCGTTCTTGGGATTGTTGTTTAGGGATTTAAGTAAAGCTTCAGCGTATAAAAACATTTTATAAATAAATATAATAAATATATCAAATGGTTTTTGTTCATAAATAGGCCAACAAGATGCTTGGCGACATAATTAAATGATAGAAAAAATACTTAGCAGCGATGTGATAGTCTGTAAACTAATTAAAGCCCACGCATATGCACATACATACGTTATAATCCTGTGTGATTTTTTTTTATTTTATTTGAAAAGCCATTTAAAAGTTTATTTAATTACAAACTTTGTGCGCGCTAAATTAAGTTAAACGAAGCGTGTGTGTGTAGCGCGGAGTGATATATCACTCAACATTGAATGACAATTTAAAACTTAAAAAAAAAAAATTGCTATTAAATATTCCATTAAGCATATATGTGTGCTCTGCATATGTAAGTGTGTTTTGCTAAACAAGTGTAACGTAAAGCTGCTTCGATACTGAATACAAGTAATGAAGTTTGACTTCAGCAAGTAAACGTTTTGGTTATGTGCTATCCACGGTTTTTTGTTTGACTCCACTGGGCTAAGTGTGTGAATTCTTAAGCCAAAATATACGGACAGGTTGATTGAATATCGTGTGCAAGTTATTGTTAGAAAGTATACAAAAATCCGAACAATCGCATATGAAGCAACTACTAGTGTAAGCAAGAACTAAATGAGAATCATAACATGGCAACGAATGAAAATGCAGAGCACAGAGAGAAAGAACGTATGAATGGTAGCTAAGCTAATTTAAATATTTATAGATCGAAACAATCCAAGCCGGCTCAAGTGTTTGGTCTCTAGATTCCAATCAATCTTCAGCAAGGTATAAGAATGCATCTTTACAATGATGAAATATTTTTAGAGAAAATCTTCCGTGACAGTTTAAAATGTAGTCTTCAGTTGATTATACAAACCATAATCATTAAGTTCAAAATTTGTTGCTTTGTGATTCCTCGATGGAGTTTCATCTTCGAGATCAGTGGAAATTAAATAAAAAAATTGGTGTTTTTTAAGCAAAAACATTTGCTACCCAGTTACACTAAATGCTGCAGAACACCACCCAAGACATGCCCTACATTTGCTTAGTTTACAACTATTTTAGCCTAGCAGGTCGGTCTTCGCATACCTTGCGTCAATAAGTTGATGCGGTGCTGCCAAAGTTAAGAACACAAACGGAAGCCAATTTCTTGCCGTATATTCCAAATTTTAGAATAAACTTGTAAAATTCCGACGAAGTCCTAGTCGAATGCAAAAAGAACGAACGAACGAAATCTTCCGATACAAACACCAGCTCACCACCTCGAACTCAAACTCCTATAGAATTTTTAGAGTCACACAATATTAAATTAAATAATGGAGTATCCATGATTCTTTTAAAAATTTTTAGTATTTTTTGGGAGGTATGATGCAATGTGTTATTCAGGCTTGCGGAAAAGAAGAACTTCTGCGCACTTCCAGCGAGCGGAATTGACCAAGTTGCAGGCATCTACCTTTGATATTTTCAGCGTTTGATCTTTTTCTTTAACTTCATTCATTGGACAGTTCGAGCTAAGAAAGCAAACGCGTTGGACTTCTCGTTATCCAAGCGATACCACAGGCCACTAGTTTTTGGATGCGTGCCAGGCTTTTAGTTAGTCTTTTAAGGTAATAGGTTACCTCTCATAAATTGTGTTCCCTATCACAAGCCTCCAGCTGACTAATATAGTCTTCCAGGGCTTAGTTTCTTATTGTATGAAGCAACTATTTGGCTGCTTTGTTGTGGAAGGTGCTTTGTCAAGATGAATACAAGTGCAATGCCAGACTCTTCTAAGTCTACGTTTTTCTCTTACCAGAGTCGATTCTTCGAGCATTGTAGTTCGGGTTCTTGAGTCAGAAGTAGCGACCTTTAGATGCAGATAGAAATATGTACTTATATATCACGCAATTACATTTAAGATTCAATAAGGCTACAGCGTATCTCAAAGTCGAGCACATTCAACTACAGCATTTTTTCTTGTTTAATACTAAATTCCATAGTAGATGTATTTAATATAATATCGCTTTGTTGGTTAGTTCCTGCCTATATCCTGTACCAATGTAAGCATTTCATGTAAGCATTCATTGAAATAGGATAACAATGAAGCAACATGAGTGCTTGTCTTGGCTGTCAATGTTTTATTTTTGTGCTGTCTCTTTTGTAAAAGCGTTTGAAAGAAATATCCTTTAAGTATGCTGAGTCTTTATATTACGATGCCTTATTATAAAAACTTGAAGAGTTATGCGAGTGGGCTAAAGATAGCAGCACAAAAAATATATTTTTAGAATTCTACTTGCTTTCTTTAAAGCGTTTCTTGTTTCGCAAAGGATTTTTGCGCTCCTACAATATTATTTACTATGCGCAACATGCACAAGTTTTGTCATCAATCAATGTGACTGCTGCAGCATATAAGGCATACTTCACGTCCTGCATGACGCATAACAATTTTGTGTCAATATTAAATTTAAACATTACAAATGCTTATTGTACGACTAACTTTGGTCTAAATTTAAATAAATTCTTTGTATATAAAAACATGAATTAGCATATAAGCAACTAATTTCCAGCATTTAAGTTCATCAATCAAACTGTCAGTCAAACTAACACCACTAGTAAGCATTGACACTAATTAAGTCTGTTAGTTAATTATTTAAGCTACTAATACCCTATAAACACTTTCTAAATCAATTAAATCACAAATTTCCTCAATTTTTAATTACAGCGGCTGGTTAGGCAGCGCCAAAGGTTGGCTCGGCAGTGCTTCGATTCCATCAATGCCATCGATGCCAGCTATGCCCTCAATGCCAGCCATGCCGTCAATACCATCGATTCCTGGCTTACGTAAGGGTGGCGCAGAGGGTGCTGAAGGTCTGGAGGGTGTCGGAGGAGTACAGCCGGATGCGGCAGTCGTGAGTGGCGATGATGACGACAAATCGAGGTATATTAGGTATGGGCCACAGCAAATAATGACGGAACTCTATACGCAACAAATGAATAAAAAAAAAAGAAAATATTTAACCGCATAAAAAAAAAAGTATTATATAATATATATTACTACGAAGCGCTTGCGTTTTGTTTAAGCGCGCTCGAAGTTGTACTTAAAACGGATTTACTAAACAATATTTTTTTATTTACTTTTCCTACGTTCAAATCCTTTGTACGTTCTTCTTAAGTACTTTAATTACTTTGAGCAAGTTTTAAGCGTTAGTAAAAGTTAACTTTTATGTTTTATATTTATAAAAGAAAAAAAAAACCACCCACAAACCACCACCACCGCCACCACCAAGTCAGCCAACACTCCTAACCAATCCTACTTACCAAGTTGCTTCACTGTGCATTCGCGCTCTGTTTGTTCTTGCTACAAAAAGTTTTTCCATTTTCATTTTTCATTTTAGTTGTTTATTATAATTCTTGGAAAACATTATTTTTAGTTTTTTTTTATTGTTATACCCTGTACTCGTTGGGTTAAAGTATAAATTCATTTTGTGCAAATGTATATAACAGCTAGTTATAGGAGAAAGACAGGATGAGTATATAGAAGGCAAGGCAAGCCAAATCACATAAGCTGAGTCGATATAGTCAATGTCCGTCTGTCTTGCTGTCCATATGTACTTCAAGAACTTGCAGACTATACAATTTAAAGCCTTCAGGTTTATATATTTAGACGCTTCTAACTCTTCTTCAGTTAACTTGTATTCAAAGTATGTGGCAACACTCGTTTAGTTGGGAGTGTTGCCATTTATCATGCAAACCTAAACCATCTTGTGAATTTTTGTATGAAAAATATTCATTGTTGTTATTAATTTACAATAATTCCTGTAAAAGATTTCATATAGGTATATATTAGGAAACTAGAAGGGGTAGCTGTCATACAAATCTGACCCAACTTTCTGGGTTTTTGTATGAAAATAATTTTTGTTATTGTTGTTAATTTAAGCTAGAAATGCCGAATCTGTTTTTTTTGTTTACATCAATCCTAATAAAATATTCAATAAAGGTCAAATTGGACCACTAAAAAGGGTAGCCCCATATAAAAATCAAGTCAGTATAGTCAATGTCCGTCTGTCAGGCTGTTCGTATGAACATCAAGAACTCGGCGACTGTAAAAGATAAAGACTTCAAGTTTTAGTTATTTTTACGATTATATTCCTTCTTGAGCTAACTTGTATTTAATGGGTTACCATTATGGCACTAACCATACAATATATCCTCTCCTTTGGAGTTCTTGTATGAGAAGTTTTGTAGAATTCTTTTTAATAAATATTTGGTCTATCCTAGAATAGAAGGCGCACCAGCTGCCTGAATTTGAAGTTCTCAGAGATCTTTCCATACCTGGTCATTCGTACGCATGCTCAGCCGTCCTCTATTATGTCGCTCACGAATTTAGTTTGGACCTCCCATGAAAACCAGCAACTTATTAGTCCCTTCGAATGAGGTAACCAGCCGAGTGCAGCTACTGGAATTTTATAAGCTGGACTATGTCAACCTCAACGAATAGTTCATACAGCTCGCAGTTCATACGGGACCTAAACCGCCATTCTAATAGGACGAAAAACACCACGAAGAACCTTTCCTTCGAAGAATTCCAATGTCATTTCGTCTGACTCAATCAATGTTCATGCTTCTGCGCCGCACAGTAGCATCGCAGGTATCAGCGTCTGGTAGATTTTGACCTTTTTTCCTTCGAGAAAGAACTTTAAATCTAATTTGCCCGCTCAGACCAACAAAGCATCTATTTGCAAGTCTATTTTTCGCCTGATCTCCATGCTGACGTTGTTATTGCTGGTCATTTCGGATCCAAGGTAGACGGAAGATTTCTACAACATTGAAGTTGATATTCTCCATCGGCACAGATCTCCACAAAGTACTTTATCTTGTTCTCATTTACCGCTAGTCCTATGAGTCGAGACTGTTTTTCAATCCCTGAGAACGCCTTCAGCAGATTAAAAAAATCCGGAGAGCACAAAACCCTGTCTGAAACCATATTTGATTGAAGGTTTCCTGAGAACGCTTTTTATATATGTCCTCATGTAAAGACGAAGATATTTGCCAGTAAATTTCGTTTGTATCGGAGTGTCGATAGTGGCTTTAGAGTCGACTAATAGGGATCTTTTTCAGGATTTGTCATAATGTGATAATTTGGTCATTGTTCGACCTAATTGGTCTGTCTCCACACATCAGTGTCTTAGCAGTGAATCTGTATATGGTTTCAGTCTATTATACATCTGCATCTGTTAAAAGATTTCCATTTTCGTCTTTAAAAATAGTTTTCCGGTTTATAAACCTTCGGAAGGACGCTTGACCTTCTGATAAAATTTTCAAGCTTCATTTCTGTCACATAACTTCTCAACATCTTCCAAATCACGCCTTTCTTGCTCCGTTTTCGTGCATCTGAGAAGTGTTTTTTCGTTTTCCTTGATATCGCTCTCTAACAGCTCGCATGGCTCTCCACAGGAGAGTTTCTTGTAACAGGTTTTGTATAACCAATGGCCTCCTTATGGAGCAGGTGATATGTCTCCACTACTCACATACATCTTGAGAAGAGTTTTCTCGGAGCAGTCGGGAGAGTGTGTCTAAGAAGGTTTCGTTGGTCTTTTGTGCACCACGCACCATGCATCGAGTCCATATTTGAACTACGCAACGGTCGGACATCCAATATACTAGATGCGTACCTTCCGTCTATCAAAATATGATCAATTTGATTGCATGTACTTTGATCGGGACTCAGCCATGTATGCCCTTGTGTATGTTGAGATGTTGAATTCTGTTGCTGCTAACATCTATGTTTCGACCTGCGCCGAAATCGAAAAGCCTCTGCATTGTTGCAGGATGTGTCGTGCAGCCTACGTTTTCTGACTGTTGGGTCAAAGACTCATTCCGTCCCAATTTTGAAATAGCCAGACACACACTGGTGCTCGTCAAGAGGTGTTCATCTGGATATAAGGTATATAGATTCCTACTTACCACGAAACTGCATCCAAATGCATGCATACTGTCTCATGGCAGTTATAGCAGATGTCACAGAACGCTTTTTTTAGAGAAGACCTGTCCAATCCAGCGTATTTCTTAGATTACTGTGATGTCAGCCTTGTATCTTTCGATGCCAACAATCAGCTGCTTGATGGTACGAGCATTACAAGTGCATATCCTTAAATCGTGTTCCTTATATGGTCGTCATCATAAGGGTCTTCCTTTTCGCTTTCATTGAAGTTATATTTTTGATTTGGCGGGTCCCAAGCACAACGCAACAACCCCTACAATGGGGGGTGTTTGTCGCCTTATCACAGTTGGGTCGCTTCCGAAAGACTGTTCAGAGGTTACCGAAGAGAAACTAGTACTAATAGACGGCTGTGAGCTGTTTGCAACATCTTTCCTCATAATGTGAACTTCTACAGAGGACCCCATCCATCTCTCCAGCTAGAAACGCAAAATTAGCTACATTTTACTTTAATTCTAATAAAATATTCCATAAATCTTCAATTAATTGTCTGAAATTGGATAGCTCTCATACAACAACAAAAATCGAATCGATATAGACATGTCCAATTACTGGGCGACTTGAAGCGATTGAGTCTTCCGGTTAAAATATTTAGTATCTCCTATTGGCTCTTCAGATAACTGGTAATCAATGAATGTGATAACATCTCTTTTAAGGGTTACTTAAAGGGTAGTATCCAAAAAAACCTGTCCTTCTTTCTGAATTTGTGTATGAAAATCATTTTATTGTGTTTTAGCTTAGGAATTTAAGATTCAGATTCAGGGTAACTCGAAGTCGTGCACACTCTACTGCCATATTTTTATTTTTTTTTTAATTTTCATAGTTTTCATGCATCGCAGCAAAACTTTCCTTTCGTTGGTAATGAGAACGGATTCTGCTGTCTTTCGCCACTCGTCATTTTAAAGTTTTCGCAATTTTTAAATTTATTTTTTTTTAATTTTTAAATTTTTGTTTTTAATTTTTCCCACTCAAAGTCTTGTTACCCCCTCCTATCTCTCTCTGGTTCTATATATCTCTTGTTTGCTCACTTAAGTTTTTGCGTAACATTTTCTTGCAATTTTCCTTTAGTTTTTTTTTCAAAAGTTTTACTTCTTGTCTATCTACCAATACAAATATATATACTCGTATACTCTATACCTTCTTATACACACTTTTCTATATGCTACTTCTTTTGCTCTTCTAAATCACTTAAACTTTAATTAATTATACTAACATAAATTAAACAATATTATATCGCATATAATTATACTCCGAACGTTTTTTGTATATCCGAGCATAATTTTGATTGAAATTGGTTTTTGAAATTTTTTATTTTTATTACGTTTTGTCCTTTCGATGATCTTCTGCATTTTTGAGTTTGGAGATTCTTTAGTTTTTTAGTTTAAAAAAAAAATGCAATACGAAAACTAGAAAGTAAAATGCTTGTTAAATTGAAAGTTAACCGTTTGAAAGTTGCTATAGCACATAAAGGGTCTTTCAATAGTATAACTGATTTTATTTTTTATTGAATGAAATCAATTTTAGTTGATAAACTTCTATGTAAATTCGAGAACTTTCAATTTAAATATATTTTAACTAAGTTTAAATGTCCAAGAAAATATTCACAAAAGCATCAAATGATTCCTAAAATACTAATCGAACTGGGAGTAGATTACATCTTGTTTTCGCCCTAACATACTTCATAGAGATCTCTGCATATCTGGTCTTTCCAACGCGTGTCAGCTCGTTTTCTATGTCTTCCAACAATAAGGTTTGGGTCCTCCATGTAAATCATGGCTATGTCGTCCATTCAAATGAGCTGCTGGAGTTATATTTTATAGTTCTTACGGAACCGAACTCTACTAAATAGCTCTAGAAATCTTGCGAAGATGCTTTCTCTCGAAAATTCCCAAAACATTTTCATCCGATTCTATAAGGATCGAAGCTTCTGCGTCATTCAGCGGAAACAGGATAAACAACATCTTATATATTTTAAATTTCGTCTTTCCAAAGAGATGTAATCTTCTTAACTGCTTGCTGACCCCAAAGTATCATCTAATAGCAAGCATAATTCTTCTATAGGTTGATGTTATTATTGCTGGTTATTTCTGTTCCCAGGTAGACAAAGTTTTCTTCCGCAGTGAAGTTGAAATTCTTCACCATCCAAGACTTGATGTGACAGCGTTTGACAAGATACCAAATACTTCGTCTTCTCATCAGTCACCATTAAACACATGAGTTGGAACTCTTTTCCAATCACTGAGAACATCTTGTAAACAAGCTTTTTGTCTTTTTAAAAACAAATCTAACCATATATGTATAGGTTTATGGGTTTATTCAATCTTATCAGACTATTTTACGAACCAATTTCCATATCGAGTTACTTTTTCTTTTTTGTTTGAGCTTACCATCGACTGATTGGACTCAAAACCGTTGAAAGTACACTCAAACAAGAAAAAAATATCTCATTTTTTTTTCACATTGACACACCTTGGACCTATTCTCACTTATTGTCAACATTTCTTGTCTTTTATTGCAAAAATGGGAAACTAATTCATATTACCAAAAACCCTGGGCTCTAAAATGCAATGTCTGTCCTAACCATCAATGGATTACTTTGTACTAGAGAATTTTTCGCTATAGGCTTCTCCGAATTTTTTCTTTTATATTATTTTATAATAATAAAATCGAGGCAAATTATCCATGAGTTTTGTTTTTCAAAATATTCTCCATGAAGATTTAGACACTTTTCCATGGTTTTCAACCCATTTTCAGAATGCTGTACCAAAACCATCTATCAAAAAGCTTGAAATGCCTTTTCAATCGTCGAGAAAAGTTTCCATTGCTGTTTTATTTTTTTTTTTGGTCATTGTTTTCTAAATTATTCTCCATGGAGATGAAGACTTTTTTGTATATCATTGTACCCATTTTCAGAGTACTTTAACAAAACTAGCTTCAACAGCGTTTTCAGGCATCGAAAAAAATTTACGCCACAATTTGTTTATTCTCCATGGAGATAAAGACCCTTTCGCATGGCTTTAAACCAGTTTTGAAAGTAGTAGAGCAAGGCACGTTTTCTGGTAAAGATCTTTTGCCTTGCTCCATAAAAGGTAAACCTCCTATGAAACGAGTGGAACGCCTCTATGACGTTTTTTGTTAAAGCCTTATGTAAAGATGGCCAATCCTTTTTCCAAATAAATTCCTAATAGTTTCGGATGCAAAATTGAGGACCATATTGACGATATTGAAAAGACAAATGTTGATGGTTTCAAAGCAATTCTGTCGAATTTACTAGGCAACTAAAAAAACCTAGCCAAGAGATTCAGTGAAGATCTTTTAAAATAGTTTTAATACGGTTTTTGTTTAGCTTCCCCTGTTTGGGTCAAATTTAGGGTAACATATTTGCCTCTTCCTGTTGACCAATTGATCTAAAATTTGGTACACACCTTAAATTCTGATGATTTATGTATTATTCAGCATCATTGTTAATCCAAGATGGCTTCCGCCACAAAATTGTGGATTATATTTTTTTTAAAACCCCCTCCATATGGGTATCAAATTAAAGAGCTTGACTTGTAGAATACATTACATAATAAAAATTAAATTCAAGATGGCCGCCACAACAAAATGGTGGATTACATTTTTTTAAACTCCTCAATATGGGTATCAAACGAAAGAGCTCGAGTAGTAGAATACAAAAAAACAAAATTCAAGATGGCCGCCTAAACAAAATGACGGAATATATTTTTTTTTTAAATACCTTTAATATGGGTATCAAATGAAAGAGCTTGACTAGTAGAATATAGTTCATCATAAAAATAAAAATCGAAGATGGCTGCCACTACAAAATGTCGGATTTCATATAAGTTTCAAACTAATATGGGTATTGGATATCAAATGAAATGGCTTTACAAGTAAAACACAGTGCATGGTGGATCATAGATTGATTGCAGCGTTCATTCTTTTTTTTTTTTAATAGAGACGAGACCGATTGACACTTTTAAGGTTTACTCCACATCGTGCTTAAACTTTTATTTCCTTTTAATCTATACTATTGAAAGACACTTTATGTATTACATGCAATATAAATAATAATCTCACATTATACTATGAATTAAAAAAAAATATATAGTTTAGACGCACCTATTCTTAGACTTTTAGCATATTCACTTTCACTGAACTGCAATAGCGCATATTAAATTAATTAATAAAATAATTGGTAAGTATTTAGCAACTAAAAATAATAATTATTAAAAAACAAAAACAATTCAATCGAAAGGACAAAAACGAAACTAAAATATGTACACACACAGACATAATAAAAACAAATATCAGACATTTTTAAACTCAAACCAACTCATTTTGCATATCAACAGACCCTCATTACATACAACAACAAATCAAACGAAAGAATTTTCTCCATAACCATAAACCATAAACTTGCTCATTAAAATTAATTTATTTCTTTCATTTAGTAATTGCTTCATCTCTTATTATTTTTTTTTTTTTTTTTTTTTGTTCTATTAATTAGTTATTATAAAAGAAATATATTCTTAAATTACTTTCACAAATTCTGCTCTTCAAATTTATTAAGTAAATCAAACGAAAGCCAATAGAACCAAACGAAGTATATCAGTTTCCATCATTATTGAGCGGCCCATCTCAACCAGCAAATTTGAAATGCGTAGAATGGACAAATTCTAGCAACCAAAAAACCAATAAAAAAACAAAACAAAAAACAATATTTGTCGTCTTAACCGTGATGTCGTAATTAGCGAAAAAAAAAATGTCATTCATATCAAATAATATCTGTCGTTGGTAGTTCTTAGCATTCTTTTAGATATTATATTTCATATGAAAAAAAAAAAAAAATTAATCTATCGCTTTTATTTGTTTCATTTTTCTTCTTCATTATTTCACTCATTTCGCTGTTGTCGCTTTAGATTTTATTCAGTTTTTTTCTTTCTTGTTCATATCTATTGATAAACTTTTGCTTTTGTTTGTAGTTCGCTATTAATTATTATTATTTCTTATGTAGTTCAAATTCCACATTGCATCTCGCTCTATGCTCCTCTACTCAAAATAAGAAACATTTCGTATTGTATTTCTCTGTAGTTGTGTCTCGCTCGCTCGCTCGCTCGTTCCTAAGCGCTCTCGTTCTTGCTATATTTTTTTCAACAGTCCCTATTAATCTCGCCTGAGATATTGAGATACTTCTTCAAGTGTTTTTTCTTGCTATTCTTCCACTTTGCTGTTGTCATGCTACTCATGTGCATGCAGTATACCTTCTACTTCTTCTTATTCTTCAACTTAACACTCAACTAAAGCTCAAACTAGTGCCCTCCACACTCAGCTCATCTGCATAGTTACTCGGAAATAAATTTTTTTTACCTTTTTTTTTACCTTTTTTTTATTTCGTCATCCAATAATTGAGCAATGACAAAGTTATACATTTTTACTTTATGCAATTTTTATTCATCTATTCGCTCGTTTTTTATTTTTCCTTCCTTTTTTTGTTTTGTTTTTCTTCTTTTCAAGCTTATTTATTCTCCTTGCATAACTAAAATCCAATAACATCAAAATTCAACTACGTCATACAGAAATATCTCTCATATATGCCTCTAGCATCTGATGAAAATTTATGTGTAAAGAAATTTTTAAATGAAACTTTGTAAATATATACATAAACGTTTTTGTAATATATTTATGTACATAATTTATATTTATTTAAAAAAAAATACTAAATAATATATTTAAAAAAAAAAATATGGTTCCACATTTAGTTTTGTTTAGCTCTTTAAATATATACTTATACGATTTAGTGTAGAACAGCAAATTAAAAGTTGTATCTAAAAAAAAAATATTTTTAATAGTAGCAAATATTTGTATATAATCGAGCTATAATAAATATTTAATAGAAGATAATTACAAAGTAAAGATAAAAAGATTTCTTAGCATCAACGGTTCTTTTTTGTGCTCCTAGATTCCCTGATTTCGACCACTCTAATGATGTGTACTTCTCCCAATCCCATTAGAATGTATACCAAATATCATGCTTGTACCTCAAATGACTGCAAAGATATGACCATTTGTATGATTTTTTGCAACACTATTTAGCCTAAATTAATCCTTATAACACCAGTTATCAGTCAGTGAACGTTCTATCAAAATCGGTTCAGCAGTTTCGGAGATTAGTCGGAACAAACACCAAAACAAAAATTTAAGAAATATGGTTTTTGGGTACAAATACCTTGTATACATTTATATGCGCTTATTAAAAGGCTGATATTCACTCCAATTTTTTATATGTATAGATTAGCTCATTCTAAATATATAAATCCATTGGTGTCTATGAAAACTTCTCAGCTCTACTACCAGTTGGCTTCGACCACTTAGCTGGTCCAATGTTAAAAATTTTCAGAAGTATGCTAGCGCTCGGCTTTATACTGATGTGCTGGAGGAAAGCAAATTAAGGTTTTATTCCGAAGACAAACCAACAAGCTTCACCTCTTTTATATTGACCTGACCACCTTAGAAAATATTGTGAACAATCAAATCTGTGCTAAATACTTCTTGAATGAACCACTGCATAGAAATACACATGCGTATAGCTCAGACAGATCCACTGAAACTACTTTGTACCAATTGAACTCCTCAATCCAAGACATCCTAAGAGTCAAACAGACAGTTATTAGCGCTTTTATGAATACAGAAGATGCTTTCGAGAACACATCTCATACAGAAGTTGCAAGTGCATTCAACAGTAGAAGAATAGATCCTATCCTATTCTTACAAACTGGCTAGTACTACTACTAGACACGAAGTTAGTTTTGAATAATCTTTCCGGAAAAGTCTTGTCAAAACTACAAAAGAATGCTCACAGGTGGGTGTACTATACATTCCTCTGTATATAATGTATAGAAACATTCCTGTAGGATGAAGTATTAACCCAGCTATGACCATAATTGTTCCTTTTACCAGGATATATAAATTGAAATCACTCAAATCAATACAGGTGAATGGAATGGCACGCAAATAACGGGTAGTTGGCTATTAATAAGCAAACCTACTCGTCATTCGTAGTTTTTGTATGAAAAATGTTTATTGATATAAGTACATTTGCTATGAACACCAAATTTGCTGTCCTTTACGTTAAACCCTTTAAAATATTCCATTTAGATCAATATCGGACCACTAAACTAGTAGACCGTATACAAATCTATCCAACTTTTCTGTGCTTTTTGCAGCTAGCAACGCAGAATTTGGTATATTTTAAGTCAATTCAAATAACAAATTTCAAAAAAGTCCACATCGGACCGACACAGAGGTGACACCCCTACAAAATGTCAAGTCGATATACATACATATTGTCCGTCTGTCTAGCGATAAACAATAAGAACTAGGAGACTATTTAAGTTAGCGCCATCAAATGTGGATATTTATTGTCTCCTGATCTGCTTTTCAGATAGTTAATATTTAATGAACCCCTCTTAAAGGGGGTAAAACCTATAAAAACCTGCTCATCAAAGCTGAGTTTTTGAAATATGTGTAAATTCTTGTTATTTTTTACAAAATTCCAATCTTGATGTATCCTACTGAAAATCTAATGAAATATTACATATAGGTCCATTTTGGACCACAAGAAGGGATAGCCCTTTTACAGATCTGTTCACTTTTTTGTGGTTTTGTAGGGGAAAAAAAAAATTTTTTTGAAACGAAAATATATATCACACGGACTAAGATAGAAATGTATGCTCCTTGGTGCGAGGTGCTTCGCATAACCCCAAGAAATGATGTTCTATATATGATTCGGTTAAGTCTGCTATAAAAACAATTAGCGATTGGTCTGCATCCCTGAAGGAACGAAAACATCTAACTCTGCCAGGGTGCATTTGAGTATTCATACTATTGGTTTGGTGTTTCTTTTTATACACAGTTTTAAGTAAAACAAATCTCGTTTTCATATCTTTAGGATTTGTAGAATCTTTCAGTTACTCCTAAACGATTGAACCGACTTTGATGTAGGTTTATGTATGTATGTTCCCAGACCATTCAAATTGATAATTTTTAGGACTAATTTACACTAATAGATCTGAGTTTGGTGGGACCTAGAGAACTTTTTTCCTACTGTTATAAAAGATAAATGCGCAGTGTCAAGATCCAATATGATATGATATATTTTTATATGAACCAATGCATCTATAAACTCTATATTTATTTACATAGAGTTTTCTTAGTACCATCCAGAAAAATATTATTTATATGCCGATTAGTATGATAAGAATAAATTTGCTATAGCCGAAACAATTGTCGGCTTAGCTATGCCAAGTTCAAACTTTCTACAAATATTTCTCAATGTAATAAATAACCTCGATCTGGCTAAACTTTATATCTAATGGAACACCGAAAAAAATGTACATTAAAAAATTATAAACTTTTGTGCCGGTTTGAATTACAGTTGTTCGTCTAAAGTGTATTAAAGCTTCGATAACAAATTAATAATCGATAACAAAAACATATCTGAAAATTTAGTTTCCCAGAAATTTGGGACTGGAGCAGTTATTTAAATGTCTATAAGGCGTAGTAAAAATTCGTTAAAATAGGTTTTCTAAGTAGTTACATACATATATATGTAGCCACACACCAGTTCCAATTTAGTAAATTCAATGGTTAATGGATGAAAAAGGGTGGTCTTAAATGATATATATATGGTCTTTATTTAATACAATCGTATACTATTTATGTCTAAAAACGACTTACAACATTGACACATTTATCGTTGAAAGGAATTGCTTCGAGAAGCTTTTACGAAAGTGAATTTGATAAATGGTAAAATTTTTAATTTTGTACGAAATCCTCAACAAACTTTGCCATGAAAAATTAACATTTTACGTATACACATTCTCTAAATCTAAACGAAAGTGAATACCGGAACAGCATTGTGTAAATGTATATAAAAACAAGCAAACACTCAATAACTATTTACGAAACTATTATATATATGTAAATTTAAGTAGAGCATGCTCTAAAAAATAAATGTGGCATGTTTCCAATGTTGCCACTTTAGCCATTTTTGTCACTCATACGAAACTACTGTCTCAGGTATATGAGAGAGACAAAAAATGTTAGAGCGGCAACATGTTTGTTTTGCCTGCCGCCTGCCTACTACTACTTCCTATTTATGATCCAAAATTACTTTTGCACTTTTGCAGTTCGTTTTGAATTATTTTTTGCAATGCTTCTTCTTCTTTTTTTTTTTAAATAAAATTTATGTTGTAGTAGAATTTTTGCTATATATATATATATATATCGAACACTTAAATAAAACATTTAATTGAAAATCAAAACTAATATCAATTCTCTATTGCTGTCTGCGGCAATTTCTCTCTCTTCTCCTTCTCTCTTCTTCAACTTTATACTTGCAGCGCTACAGAGGGCGCTGATTCGCATCCCGCGTCCGGCGGCGGTACACCCACCGGCGATGAGGGTCAAATTGGACAGGGTAAGGGCGATGATGTAAAAAGTACGTGTCACGGTATACGAAATTCTGCAAAGAATTGAATAAAATAAATAAAATAAAATTGGTGTAATTCAAATTTTAAAGATATTTTGTATAAAAAAAAAAGATGCAGATAAATTTTTAAAGAAAAATCATAAAGAAAAAACTGCGCGGTGACAGGTTACTACAAATAGTAGTTTATTTTAATTTTTTTTAACTTACCAATTAGTCTTAGTAGTTAGTAGTGCCTGTAGTTAGTATTTTATTTTTTATTGAAAGTAACTCCATTTTATTTTATTTTTAATTTTTTTTGCTTAAACTAAACATTTGCGAATTATTTTACAGTTACCACAAAAGTAACACAACAAGCCAAGCATTTTGGTTCATTTTTGTCTTCGGCCATCAGCAAGGCTGGCACCAGAATCAAGGAAACAGTTAAGGATAATGTAAGTCCTAACAAATTAATTACAATAAACAATAAAACTAATTTCTTTCAAAATGTTTCAGACCATACTTGAGTCATTCAACAAAGAACAGGAAGCTTTCATTAAAGGTCAAGGTGCCGGTGGTAATGGTGCCGCACCATGGATTGGTCATCCCAATGAGTCTAAGATTAAAGAAGAAATTATGGGCTTGTCACAGGATCGACGTAACTTTGTGCGTGCACCACCGGCTGGCGTTGATTTCGAATTCAGCTACGATACAGCATATCCAACTGCAATTGCTATTATGGCTGAGGATAAGGCGCTTGAGACAATGCGATTTGAGCTGGTACCTAAGATGTAAGCGTGGAAATGTTGTATTCTATAAATTTTATTTTGAATTATTAATTTTTCAAAATTTGCAATGCAGCATTACCGAGGAGAACTTCTGGCGGAATTACTTCTATCGCGTTTCGCTAATCATTCAGGCTGCCGAACTTGGCACACTTGGCGCTGATGGCGTCGGTCAGGCCTCAAGCGGTGAAGATGGTGAGTTGTTGTTATAGCATTAGCCGGTGCAATTGTAACTCGTCGTCTGTCGGTCGGTCTGTCTGTTTGTCACTATTGTTCGACAAAGTCTGTCTGTCGGTCAGTTGACGCTGCACAAAAGAAGAAAGAAAAAAAAAGCAAAACAAAAAAGAGTTTACCAATTATATCTATTTCTTACTATATATACTCATAGACGTGTCCTGTTGCGCTAGAAATTGGCATAGTAAACTTTTTTAGCATAATGTAATTTTGAAGAGCAGCTACACCTACGAATTTATATACTTTCTAAAAGATTGTTTAGTTGCATTTTATTTTATAAAAAAAAATTTCAAACGAGATATTGTTTAAGCACATTTTAAGTATTGTACGAAGTTTAATTGTCAAAATGAAAACAAGAAACACAAAATCAATGTTGCAATGTTGTGTTTAGCAAAAGCATCAACTTCAAAAGATCTTAAACAATCTAAATCAATAGTACGAAATATTGTAAAAAGCTATCATTAAAATCTCCAATTGTAACCAAAAATCTTTGTCTATAATAAGAAAAAAAATGTGAATGTAAAAAATTTTAAATTTGAAATAGTTGAGAAGCTATAGGAGAGGTACACTACACATATATATGTAATCGTTAATATAGAAAAGTACTAATTTAAGAACAATGAATTCGACATCGATGACAAAGAATTTGGCGAAAAACGGCGAAACTGTAAGCTAGAGAGCAACCATAAGAAGCTCACCTTATTTATAAAAGTCCAAGGTATTAACTCTTTCACGGCCCAATTGAAAGAATGGCGCTGTCACGACAAGAGACAAAAACTCCCACCTACAGCATACCGCACTAGTCTGACGCGTGCCGGTATGCTCTTTAAACTTAAACAGCAAAACTGGGAAAGCTCTATCCCACTTAAGGAAATATGGCAGTATTTGAAATAGTGACGATACTTGATTCATCCACTTCTACAGGACCCAGAGAGATATGGAAGACATCGGCAGAGCATGTGGGCAGCTTCACTAGACGCTGTCTGTTAACGACACCGGATCAGAATCGTTCTTCAGCGCACAAGAGACTCAACAAGCTATTTCACATCGTTTAAAATCATTGGAAATGATTCGAAAGCAAGAAAATAAGGTATCATACGAACTGATGCTGCGAAACGTTGAACACCGACATTTTAGTAGCTACTTCCCAAATAGTCACTGCTGGTGATGAATAATGAATACACAATACATATTAACTCAGAAGGAAAGCAATTGTGGTTACCATCTGTCCATGCTTCAACATCTACAGCGAAGTCAAATATTCATGGAAAAATACACTTTTTGTTTGTATGATGGAAACAGCTTGGTATAAAGCTCAAATCGAAAGAAATCTTTACTGAAACTGTCTATCAATACAATTGTTGAAATTAAGTCGAACATACAAGGATAAACGTATGCAATACACGACCCAATTATGCTCCTACATGATAATGCTCGATCATATGTTGCAGCGCCGGTCACAAGTTATTTGAATACACCATTGTATACAACAGATATTATTCCTTCTGATTTCCACTTATTTTTATCGAACTGTCTAAGCAGAGAGACTCTCTTAACTCACAATAAATGCCGAATTTTCGATTAAAAAAAAAACCGATGGAATCTCCGGAATATCCAGTGACCAACAGGGTTCTAAGAGCATACAACACTCTTTTTGCTTCTCGATGTTGCTTCTTGATGGTGTGAGACTTGACCCATGCTGATGATATCTCTTAGCTAATTCTTGTGCAATCGATCTTCAAATCACCTCTGCAAATACTTATTTATGATGACTTACTCAACGATGACACCATTATCAACATTGACAACAATGATAAGTTCTATTACCTTAAAACAAATGTGCAAGGATTGCTTTTCGACAACTTGTCCAAAGTAGGCTCACGCTGAAATCGAAAATAAAAATCTTAAACAACAGCTTAACATATTCTGTCTTATATAGCATAGAAACGTATATATACTCTGGAATAATGTAGGAGAAATTGTATTATTTCGCTAACAAATATTTTATCTGTCGCATCTTCCGGTCAGTATCTACAATGATAACCTGTAACTAAAACCAAGCATATCAATAATGAAATAAAGAGATATACATGGAATTCTATTGGTTATAATATCTACAGTGAAGACAACAACATAACGAAAATTGGAACCTATAAAGTAGCGACCAGATATGCCGTACAAGTCAACAATGGATAAACGATGAAATTGAGTTCATATTCAAGTTTTAATGAGCTATAAATCTAAAAAATTATTTTCAAAAGCAAAAAAAGGAACAATAAAAGCGTCAGCTTAAGAGCACGAATATTCCTGCAGATTTCAAGCATCTTATACAAGATTTTAAGCACGGAGTAAACACAGAAAGCTGCTTACAGTTGCACTTTAATCATTGAATATATGAAGGAGTTACTGCTCTTATCTACTTGAAGGCCATGCAGCACATAATTCCACGGATAGAGAAGCGATGCCAGAACCACACAATAATGATGGCTTTATTGTAGAGCCACTGGATTGTAACAAGATCGACCCAGTTATTACCAGCTGCAGATATTGAAGACCGGCGGCGAAGAGTTGCTAAAGACTATCGACAAACGTTTATGGAGAATATGCTTCAATGAATGCATGTCCAACGATACTCAGTAACTCAGTGTTCAATCTTTAAGAAAGAAGAACCCTTTATTTGCACCAACTAACGTGGAATAAATCTTCTTTCAATCGGTTATAAAATTGTGTCAAGCGTAATATATAAAAAGCAGAAGCCGGATGCACTTCAGAACAAAAAGTTCTTACGACAAATCCTGGAGAGGTTGCATCACATATATTTTGTATAAAAACTATTTTGTATAAAGCCGCTTTCAAGACGCCAATACGCACAAAGTAACCAAGCAAACATTACTCGTCTTTCCATGATGACGTTATCCGAGACACATAGCCTTTTCAGAATAAGAAAGAACCTCTACGAGCCCTTTAATAACAAGAGAAGCTTCACGCACGGGTTTGCATTATCATGCAAGTTCTTTGATGGAGTACATGCTAAGCCTATGCCTGTTCATACATTATATGTCAGACTCGATCTTCCAGAAGAAATTGATTCTGCTGACGTATGCCTAGGATGTCAAAAACTAATAAGCACAATTTATGGACTGCTTAAAGCATCTCAAGAGTCTATTTATAAAAATACATCATTCAATAATAAATATGATATGTGGTGTAACAGGTGTATAAGCTTAAATCCGCTGTTTGCTCATAGATGAAATATTCAAAGGATCGGAAAATGGGTGCTTTATGAATTGAACGAACGAACGAACGAAGCAGTTGAAGCGACGCCAAAACATATGCGAAACCTTGTTCGACAAATAGAAAATCTTTATTTTGAGTGGCAATGAAATGTAAATCTATTTTGAGAATCCTTAACGCTATAAATCATGTATTGATCCTAGACAATCTGTCTATATCGTCCGCATGACTAAATCGCTTCAGACGGAAGACTATGCTGTGCATTTGGTGGGTTCAGCACGGTATCGTGTACTATAAGTTGTTGACACCTGGTGACACTATCAACGGCCACGGCTACCACCAACAACTGATGAAAATACACCGTGCTCTGCGTGAAAAAAAGAAAAATACTGAAAAGAGCTGAAACAGTGGGACCGATTTTTACGAGACTTTTACTGACTGATATTATAAGGTGTTCCTCACAAAAAAATTATTAAAAAAAACACTCATAGATAATCAATAAAATCTACTTAAAACGCATATGAATGACTTTTGTACGGATAATTGTATAGACTGTACTTAAAGAAAAAAATAATGTTTAATGTTTTTATATATTAGTTCCGGCCTATCTCGGAAACAGTGGTACCGATTTTGATTATGTAAAGGGAAATTTGTTTAGCTAGTTGCGAGTAAATATAAATAAAAAATTTAAAAAAAAAAATAGGCATTTAAACAATATTTTTTTTCTAATATTCTTCAAAATAAAAACAAATTAAACAATCTTTCAAAACATTCCAAATTACATTATGCAAAAAAATGTCTATGCCATGCCAATAAATAGTGCTCATGCCACGTACAATATATCACACACAACTCGACTACTACTGTCTATCTCTTGCTTTACTCTGAAACTACAATTAGTCTCTACTTAAGTCTCTATGAACCTTTATCTTCTATATATTGTATATCGATTTTTCTTCAAAGTTTTTAATTTTATTTATGCGCGCTCCAAAACTTAAAAACTCTCTCTCTATATCTTTCTATATAAATATTTATATATACCTCTGTCTGTCTGCTTATGATAAAATGCTAAGCGTTTCTTGAATCTAAAACATTGCTCCATGATTTTTATTTTGTTTTAAAAGATTTATTCTTTTCACTACACAAATTAGCTGTGATTTTCTTTGGTTTTCGAAGAGTTTTCTTTTTAACTTGAACGTGTCGAGTTTTTCTGTTTTGCGCCTTTGTCGTGTAAATTTCGATATAACTTTTATACTTTAATTTTTTTATTTAATTTTTTTTTATTTTTTTATGGCTAGCTTTTGTAAGCCAACTCACCGCCAGCAATTGTACAAAGTCTTTTTTTTTGATTTTAATTTTATTTAATGCGCAATTTTATTAAACACGCAAGTCAAGTTGTTATTCTTTTCGCAATGCTGGAAAATGTGAAAAGTAATTAATTTATTTTTATTTAATTATTTTTATAATTTTAAACGACTACATAATTCATTGAAACTGCATAAATCGCGTTCAAATCAATATCAAACTCAAACAATTCAAGCAACTCAAGTTCAAAACGCAAACATACGCAGTGTATACTATTTATTTAATATATTTTATATATATATATATATATATTTTAATTTATTTATAAAAAAAAAAACTATTTTCTTTTTATTAATTTAATTTTAATTTTTTTTTATTTATTTTCATGTTTTATTTTATTTAATTTTTGGTTATTTCAACACGTACAAAATTTCTACACAAAAAAAATATAAATCAATAAAAATTAATTTAAATAAACAAAAAAAAAAAAAAATCAACGCACAAATATAAACTCTTAAAACAATCTAAAAAAATAAAATAAATAAATATAAAATAAAACAAATAATAGCTAAAAGCAACATCAAAACTGTGTCAAGCACTGACAATGCCGATATAGATGCCGCCGCCGTTGTTGCCATTGATGACGCTCAGCTTAATGACGCCTCCGCCGCCGGTGCGGCAACTGTGCCACATGCAACTAAAAACAATAATAAAAATGGCAACAAAAAAAATTCTAAAGCTGCCAACAAGGCCGCCGCAAAACGTAAAGAAACAAAAATCTCTGAATCGGAATTCGTATCGGACGATTTTCAGAACACAAATGAAACGGCCACGGATTTGGCCGAGATTAAAGACGGCATGCGCAAGCTGGGCATTGATAGCATGACGCAGCAGACACCACCCAGTGGTGGTGTCAGCAGCAGTAGTAATAACGATGATGATGATGGTAAGAAATCCTTCAACGCCTGAGTTGCCTTATTTGGATTTGATTTAATTAAGTTTCTATTTTTTTTTTTTTTGTTATATTTCTTTGTTGCTTTTTTTTTCTTTCTTGTTTTTTAAGTTTAAAATAATACTATTTGCTTTGCATTTGTTGCATTTTAGTTGCTCTTAATTGACTATTTTCTATTTTTGTTGTTGTCGACTGACTAATCGACTAATCAAACCATTTTGATATATATGTACTTGCGTTGTAACAACATTTCATTTTCAAGCATTAAGTCATAGTATTAAGTTAGACTGTAGGGTGATATAGGCGTACAACAAGCACTTAAAAACGCTCGAAAGCTTAGGTCATTAGCTTAAGTGCTTGTTGAAAAATGTGTTTAACAGTTCAACAAAAATATTTTATTTAAGAGAAGTAGCTGGTAACGGAAAATAAAAATAAATCATATTTAGCTGTGTTGGAATTAGTTATATGAGTTTATTAAATAAAGTTCATAGCGCTGAGTTCGAGTAGTTGTACACTAGCAGATAGTTTATAAACTTATAAACATATCCCTGCTCGAGCGCCGGTTTCAGTTAACAGTTTCTTTTTCATATTAACATGCTCTGAAATTTAAATAGAAATGAAAACTACTCAGCACAACACTTATAAATGGTATATTCAAATCATTTTGAAGAAATATTTTTTAAAAAAAACTTAAACCAAGATCCCTGCTCGAGCGCTGAATTCAATCAACAATTTCTATTTTATGTTAACATGTTTTGCAAACTACTCAGGACAACATTTATATATTGAAAATCAAATAATTTTCAAGCTTGATTTTCTAAAAAAAAACTTATACCAAGACCCTGCTCGAGCGCCTATAACAGTTTACAATCGCATTTTGCTATGAACCTGTTCTAAGAATGGCGTCAAAATGGAAACTACTTAGCACAACTATTATAAATTTATTATTGAAATCATTTTCAAGCTTGATTTCCGAAGAAAATGTATACCAAGATCCCTGCTCGAGCGCCGATTTCAATTAACAATTGCTTTTTCATATCAACATACTCTGAAAATTGCACTTATAAATAGTTTATTTAAATCATATTCTAGAAATCTATTTTAGGAAAACTTATACCAAGATCCCTGCTCGGGAACCGTATTCATTCGTTTCCTTTGAATTTATTAAAATATATTTTAAAACACTGCGTCTTAATAGCATTAGAGCATTAGCCACTCGTTTCGAATATTATAAACAGATCCCTGCTCGGGCGTCAAATATAGTTTACAGTTGATTACAGCATATCGGTATTATTAGAAAATAAGCTATGTATACTTTATATATCAACTGAGTGAATGCATTTCTTTACAAGAAATAGTCACGAATGCGTTCTTCATTTTATGAATCTAATTAAATAGAACTTAATATCATTGCATTTATATCAAGTAGACAATAAGCTTATCAATAATCTGCAAAGAACATAAACATTTCTTTACTGTGGTACAAATTTACATATATGTATATGCGAGGGTAGTTACAAAAGTAAGCTAAAATATTGTACGAAAACAACAAAGCAAAAATTAGAATACGAGTTCGTTCAAACTTGAATCTTTTCGTTAAACCATTTTCCAGAATAGATGCTTAAAATATTTAATCAATTTGAAAAGATTTTCGAAGATGTTACCTATAAACTCATAAATTATATATAGGTGCATTGGAATTAATTATATGCATTTATTAAATAAAGTTTAAAAAGCTGAGAACCATATAAGCAGATCCCTACTCGGGCACCGATTTGAAATTACAATCGCTTTTTCTCATTAAAATGCTCTAAATATTGTATCGCAATGAAAATAACTTATTTTCAAGCTTAATTTTCTAAGAAAACATATATGTACCAAGATTCCTGCTCACAGTAGGGTGAAAGCGCTTAAGCCTGCTTCTGGAGCTAAATGTAGCAAAAGCGAGTATAGTCCTTTATTATATCGCCTTTTATGACGGGTAATTTGTTGGCTTTGCCTCTGCCTTGAAATTACATTATTTACGATCTCACGTAGGAGAAAAATTTGCATCTTCTGAATGAGATAGACATCTCTACTATCTTAAGCAGTATTTCACATGGAAATATGTACAGCAGAACTTAAGCCTTATAAAGCATTATTTTGTTGCTAATTCTAATTCGATTTCTGCACAGTTTTCAGGAGCAAAATTGGTATTTCAAGTAGTTTAGTGCTCTCAAAACTCTCAAAATTGGAACTGGTTTCGAACCGTATTGGCTAAAATATGTCAAATATGACTTAATTTCTTCTTTATTATAATTTTCATATGCATTTATCAAATAAAGTTGAAGCTGAGTTGCAGTAGTTAAACACCAGTTTGACATATGTTAGCACGTACCTGCTCGGGCGCCGATTCTAGTTTACATTAGATTTTAGTTTAAAAGCGCTTCTTTGTATTAACAAATGACTTATTTTAAATACAAATATTAGTGATTCATTATGATATTCTCTCGAGGACAAAAAAAAATCAAAAGGACACTTTAGGACCTCAAAAAAAATTCAAATACAAACCTCTTCGAAATAAAAGTCTTAAAATAAAATACACTAGTTTGGTTTATAAAGACAATGAGTTAACTAATTTATTAATTATTGAAAAAAAATCCTTTAAGAGAGCATAAATTCAAAGAAAAACACAAGGCGTAATATTTAGTTAGAGGCTTGACAATAAATTTGCTGTCGAGTTGCGCTGAGCATGTTTGACAGTAATTCAAAATTATTTGTTGTTAACTCTTCGACATATTGATCCATTGTATGTTGTCCGATTTATTTTAAACAATTTCGGGAGCTTAGGTGAAAGAGATAGAGAAGATAGGCTTGACTAAAATAGGTTATTTTAAAAAAAATTTTGGCTCTTTACTGTTAAATATATGTTCTTTTTTTTATGCTAAGTAAATTTCTGTTAAACTGTTTGTATTCAAAGAAAAGAGCAGTTATTTAACAGATAAAAGCTGCGGTTAACAGACAAGACAAGATTTATTTAACAGAAAAGTGTATTCATTTAACAGAATGAATATTATTAAGGCCTTTTGCAAAGAAAATAAGCATCCGATTTTTATTAAAATCGCAGCATTTAACAGTTTATTTAAGAAAGTTTTTAAGAAAGATCTATAAAGTGATCCACGCTATTGTTAACGTACAATTTTAGCTTATTTTTTTTTAACTAACCACGTCTATATATGTGTATATATTATACTACATAACCAAATATCATTATCATTTAAATTTGTTTTTGTTTTTAATTTTATTAATTATTTAAAAATTTGCAATAATTCGTTAATAATTATTTATTTTTGTGTCCAGTTTCAAATTGCCATTCATTAAACAATTTTTCCACCCTACGCCCAAAAAAAAAAACAAATACTTTGTTCAACAAAAAGTGTTAAAATGAAATGAAAAGAAATTATACAAAATCGTGTAAAAATATGTAAATTCTTCTCTTTCTTCCTTTCTCTCTTTTTTCTTTATTTGTGTATATATTATATGTTCTATAATGAAAAACAAAAACGAAAAACCTTAAAAGTTATGACATTCAATTACTAATGAACGCAAAAAGCATAAATCTTCCCCCAAAACATATAATAATAATATAAATAATAACTAATTAAAGCAAAACTATAACTCAAAAAATATTTACACAGGACTAAAGAAACATATGAAACAAATACAGTTTTATAAAAGATAATTGCAAACGAAAAAAAAAAACAAAATAATATTATATAATAATTTAAATTTTATTTTAAACTATAAACTATAAAAATTTTTAACTAATGCGCAGACAAACCAAAAGTTGAGTATTGAAAACAAAAAAATATATCAAATAATAATTCTAAAAGCATTTTGAAAAAATATAAAATTCAATTTTCTATTCATTTATTTTTAAATTAATTTTATGCGCAAACATTTTCACATTTTCCAAAAGCATATAAATATATATATAAATATTTTCTTTTTAATTTTTTTTTTTTTTATATATATATATAACTTAAACATATTTAAAATCAGAACAAAATTTTTATAATGCCCTAACTCCTACTACTACTACTTTCCTGTCTGTCCTTCAATTACACAACGCCCCCCCTAAGCCCACACAAAATATATATTTCGAACTTGAACACTTGCTCGCTCTGGCACAAATTTCACTAAAAACACCCCACCACCACCACCGAACAGTGAAAAATTTATACAAAATTCTGCTCAAAAAAAATTTAATAGGAAAAAAATTTTAAAATAATTTACTCAAAATTATAAATCAACAAAAAAAAAAAATTTAACAATCTGTTCTTTTTTCATTTACTTTTTTTTCGATTCATCTTGCAGAAGATTGAATGGATTTACGCTAAATTAAAATAAATTAAAAACAAAAAACCAAAAAAACAAAAAAAAACCAAATGCAAACTAATTAACAAAATTACAAACAACAAAAATACAAAAAGATATTATATATATATATATATAAATAATTTAAAAAAACAAAAAATATTTACTCAAGAAAATACAAAAATATACAAAGAAACCCCCGAAATAAAAATTAAAAAAACTAGCGAAACAAAAAGAAATACGAAATTCAAAAATGAAAAAAAAATGTTATAAAGCATAATTTTGTGTGGTAAGTTTGAAATTGTTATTAAACGAAAAAAAAAAATCATGCAAAATTATTGTACAATTATTTATAAACTTTTTTTTTTACTCAGTTTATTTTTTATTACAAAATGCAAAATTTTGCTTTTATTTTGCAAATATAAAATATGTCAAAAATTATTGTCATAGATGTGCATCAGTGATTTTATTTATTGTTGAATTTTGTTAGTGCGTTGTTTGCCGAATTCTAGAAATAACTTTCACTCACCTTTTTTAAAATAAATTTTTAATTTGGCGCTTTTTATTATTAAAAATATTTGTTGGTTTAGTTCGTTAATATACTCGTATGTACTACAATAAAATATTTGTGTGCCGTCCTTAGTTTTAAAGTAGTGAATTTTTTTTTTATTTTATAAAAACTTAAACTTAAAATTTATTTCGTTGTTGAATCTTATGCAGCTAATTATAAAATAATTAAAGAATTAGCATAAATTTATACACGCCTCACACACATAAAACGTAATGAAAACTCTTTATGTATTAAAAAAAAAAAAAACTTAATAAAAATTTATATAAAGACGCAAAAATAATAATAAAAATAACGAAAAGAAAATATGGAAATACGTAAAACTTCTTGAGATGTGAAAGGCATTAATTTAAAACATTAATTACAACAGACTGACTGCATGTTCAGAAGTTCGACGAAAAACCCAAAACCATTGTCTTTTTACCAACAAAATACTTCCATTCGAAATTCCGTCATTTGCTAATGAGAATACACGCCAAAATCAGTTGTAGCAAACATCACTATAGGTAGCTCCCTTCAGTTCGCATGATCCGATCTCGTCATGTTTGGCGAGAGCATAGAATTCGATGATTTCCGCAAGAAATTCTTTCTCTGGGGCGACTAAACAAAGTCGTCCCCATTTCCGTCTCGGTTCAAGCTTTCATTTAGCCGACTTAACCAACCTAGCCTAAAGGAGTTTCACTTCAAAATTAATGCCTTACACAATTAACACAATTGTACTACGACTTGATCGCACAGTTCTTTGCAAACACTATACTCTTCCAAGAAAGTATCGATTTTCCAAATTGGTAACACTGCTCTAACTATGATGCTAATTTTTAGCAAGATCTATTAACCAGCTGTTTCAGTCAGTTGACCTCAGTAAAAGGCGATTTTTTATGAGTGAAAATATTGATCAACGTATTTGTTTTAAATTTTGTGTTTCGAACGAAATTTTTATGGCGATTGAAAATGATTAAAAAATGGTGCATCTGCTCAGTCAAAACCCAGCACGACGATTGGTATAATGCATTCAAGAATGGTAGGGAGATGTTCCAAGTCATGCCTCTTTCTGGACGGCCTTCAACGGATGTGTGACTGACGATAACGTGAAGAAAATCATTGCGAAAAAAAGACCATGTGGGCTTGAAAGAGATTGGTCATGTATTGGAGATATCACATGAGACCGTACATACGGTTATGCACGAAAAATTGGGTTTGCAAGACTTAATCCAATAGAACTAAATTTTTTTCAAATAAGTTATTGAGAGAAGGAAGCTGCAGACATGCTTGATCGAGCCAATTCGAATCCTACTTTCTTGGAACGTATAACTGCTGGCGACGACACATGAGACATGAGACTTAACACAAAAAATCACCAAGCACTACTAATGTCGACTTAAATTGGTATCATAATTAAGGACAATGTTACCAACCTAAAAAAAAAAACTTACCTGCCTATCTATCTAACTTAATTTAATTCCCGATACTTTCTTGACAGAGTGTATTCTGCTTGACGTCCGCCAAGAAAACCCAGCAATTGAACGTTCGCATTTTCGTGTCGCAAATATCGTGACGTGAATTAGGCTTACACTCGTGTCTAAATAAATTTCACTTCAAAAAGAGTACTAAGCTAGGCCTTTGATAAAGTTTTTAAAGTGCAGAACGATGCATACTTTTAGGGTACCGTTTCTGCAAAGTAGTCCTAAAAGTTTGTAACGTCGTCCCCATTTTCGTCTCGTTTTTTTTTACTTGCCCTAAAGAACTTGTTCTTCAACAACATTGAATTTGTTTGGGGTGTATTAAAATTTAAGTAAGAATTGAATAGAAACACATTTTATTTTGTTATCATTGGATATAAGATAAATGGTGACTTTTTATTTTTCTCGAAAATGTTTTATACATTCATTAATATATATTCTGCACCTTATTAAGTAATCCCCCTCAGATATAAGCCAGTTGTGCTTTTTCCAATACTCCAATACAAACACTTCTGGCTTTATATACTTGAGCCCTTCAAGTTGCAGATGACCAAGTCTAGTTATCTCAGTGGATGAGGCATGATTTTTGTCCAGAATATAACGAACAAGTAACGATGTGTTAGCATAAATTGTTTTGCCACTATTCCGAGTGATTTCTCTGTATTCCTTTATAATATTTCTTATGGACCTTACGACCTTCCAGCAAGAACTCACATTGCACCACGTTATTGTAATCGAAGAAAACAGTGAACAAAACATTCTTGATCTTGGCTCTTCTGATCGACGTTCGACGTTATATCCATATTACGATGTTTCATCAATAGTTATATGCCTTTGGAGCAAATCTGAATTGTCATTCCTGTGATCAAAATTAAGCAATTCCAGAACAAATATAAAACATCCAAAAAAATACATGGCATGAGCCAACTGATTGCCAAAAGTGATTTGACAATTCTCCATAACAATTTTTTACTGCTTCTGTTGGGACGTCCGAGACGAGCATCGACATTCTTCTGTATCATTTATAAATTTTTTTTTTTAATCTTTAGACTCACCAAATGTCCACAGTTAACATTTTTAGATCCTTTTGAGATATTTGTCATATTTGTCAAAAACAACCTAAACTGCAAAATGGCTGTTCATGTGAAGATATTTTGGGGGAAAATGGTAGCAATGCCATTTGTAAAATTTTAAAATAAACAGCACTTTTCATCCGAGAAAAACAATTTGAATTTCTAAACTTCTTTTGGGCGAAAATGTAGCCCAAGTTATTACATTGTCTTCTCCAAAGCTATGTTTCAGTATTGTGGTTGGAAACTTTCTTTTCACAAGCCACAAGAATTCATTGCTTTTGGTTTAATGTTTTGGAAATATTTCGATAGAAATTTTATTCTTCAATCATTTCCAGCCTTTTTATGACGGGATTGGAGCTTTGGAACAATTTTTCAGTTTTCATATTTAGTGATTTGAGAATGTTTAATAGTCCTCGAAATAATTGAATGGGAAACTTTGACATTTGGAACTGATATAGATACAGAACGAGAAAGTGACGTAACAACATATCCGCTACAACACCAGTGTTCCATTTTTCGTGACGATTTATTTTTTTATTTTACTGACAGACAATTCACCCTGAATATCCGAAGCAATATAGTGTATGGCAAAGTGCACGAGAAAGAGAGATATCAAAATATCCGTTGCAACAGAAGTGTGACGATTTTTATTTTACTACACACTCAATATCTGAAACAATGAATGGTAGACTAAAGGGAACTAGAAATGCACATGTCAACATATCCTTTGCAACACAAGTGTTTAAATCTTCGTGACGATTTTTTTTTATTATACTACCGTGTAGGGTAGGAAAAAAGTCTCAAGAAAGAGAGATATCAACATATTCGTTGCAACAGAAGTGTTACAATTTTCGTGACGTATGTATACAATTTGGACTTATCTGTGGTAATTGAATTAGGTTGTTCTGGATTAGAAATTTTTTATGTCAGAACTATTTTGATTTTTGGTATTTGGTAGATAAATCAGCGTGAAACGGGAAGTTTTTTTTGAATCCAAGCTAGTATGCGTAAAGTTATCGTATAAAATGAGTTGTTGGTTGAGTTCCGAATTTCTGCAGACTTGCAGATTTACATAATAAATCGGAAGATGCTAGTCGCTTTTTTTTATGCACATGCAACACATTTATATATGATCTGAATAAAATAAAGCACCGCTTCGCACTTTATTATAAAACGCTAAATTACAAAAGGTTACATAATATATATAACATTGAATAATGTTCTCAAGTGTTCAATAATAAATTTTAGCTTTGGGCTTGAAATAATAATATAATTGTTTATTAATATAAAATTATATAATCATATTATTATATTAATACATAATTATATATATTATTGGTATATAATAAATATATTTTTCGACATTTGCGTTAATTTAATTATTATTTGTAACCGATTTAAATTCATTTTATTACGGTTAAACATGACCATTTGATACTTGCGCAATAGCAGGTGCCCAAAGCAGGTGCAATTTTTAGTTATACAAGTATATCGATAACAATACGAAATGATTATTTTGCTTTATATTTTCGGAGCTACATTAGCTAAAAACATTAATAAAAGCAAAAATAAATTTAATAGCTTTTATTAATAATATAAATTATATATCATTAATTATTAAAAAATAAACACTTGAAAACTTAAACATAATTCCTCGCTGTGCTCTAACTAACGTCTTCAAATGTATAATTCGCATATATTGTAGCCCTGAAGACCTTGATTAGTAGAAAAATTGTTCAGGGTCTCAATATATGTATATAATATATTATATTAGACGACGACGTTGGTTTACAGCCATATGTTATAAACATTTTGTAGCAACACGTTTTTTTTTTTATATTAGTAATGCTAAAATCCATTATAAGCAATATATCGCCGTTGAACTCACCACACAAAATCAAATCAATGGAATCTACGCGCAATTTCTCTTACACAAAAAACAAAATTAGAAAGCCCATGAAAAGAGAAAAAATAGACATTAAGGAAAACCCCAACTTGTAAAATATGGTTTTTATTTTTTTATATTTTTTTTATTCAATATTAATTTTTAATAATTTTCTAATTAACTATAAGTGTTATAAAATGTTGTCAATACTTTTTATAATAATTTAAGCTTTTTGATTTTTAGTTTGCTTGCTTAATTAAAAGAAAAAAAAATTATATTTAAAAAATGCAAGTTTGTGTAAAAAATATAAAAAAAAAAAAAATATATTGTTTTCTTGTTACTGCTTGCTTTTTTACTTGTGTTTTTAATTTAATATAATTTTGAATATTTTAACAAGCAAGTTGTGGAAGGCAAAGACAAGAATTTTTAAATGTTTACAGTCTATTTTTTTAATTTAAAATTATTTTCCTAGATGCCTATCTAACGTTAACTGTGCGTATACCCAAACGTATAACAGTCTGTGAGCATATGTTATGTCTGAGTTATGCTAGCCAAAGGCATTAGAAATTTTTTATAGAGGTAGGCTTTGCATATTTAATTGGTTAAATTTTGAGGTGATATGTTGTATTGGTGCGGGCTAAACTTTCCACGCTTGCTTGGTGTAAATATTTATAAGTGTTATACTATTATATTTTTTTTTTAATTTTAATGAGCATTTAATGCTGGTCAACAACAACACTAAACAAATAACTAAAAAAAAAACAACCTATACTATATATAATTAATTATTATATAACTTTATATGTATTTCCAAAAAAAAAAAAAAACAAAATAATTTATATACAATATAAATCCTGCTTGTTTGTATACCCCCAAGCATATATGTAAAACGTAACTTTTTGAACTTGCAACCAAATAAAAAATTATGTTCTATAATTTAAAATAAATATAGTATAAAATATTTTATTTAATTTGTTACTAATAAAAAAAATTTCCCCTTTTTTTTTTCGAAATATGCAACAGAGGAACAATGGGAAAAGGATTTGGAGGCTGAACTCAAAGATTACGAAGTGGTTGACAATGGCGGTGGTGCAAAATCGCGTAGCGGCGTTGGAGGCGGTGGCGGTACTACTGACGAGCGGCACGCTGACAATGACAATGACGACGAATTACCGACAATATCTAATCTGCGCACACGTTCAACGAACAACGACTGGGAGGAGTATGCCGATCTGATTGAGGACACCGATGATTTAAAGTAATTAAGAGCTTATATCGTAGTTTCTTCTAAGTTTATTTGAGTTTCCTTTTCTAACAAAAGCAAAAGAAAAACCTAAAAAAAAAAAATTAACCTACAAAAAAAGTAAATTTTTTTTAAATATAATTTTATATATAATTTTTCTTACTTTCATATATATATTTCTTTTATCTATGTTTCTTTTTCCTTCTTCTACTACTACTACTTCTAACAACTGTCTGTCTGTCTGTCTGTTGCAACATGGACGACAAAACAAAAAATGATAAAAAATTATTATTATGTATTTTGTAACTACATAACTGAATAATCTAACTTCTATATATATATATTATATTGTATACATAATTTGCACTAAAATCCAACAAAAAAACCAATAAAAATTTTTGAACTAAAGAACTCTGAAAAGTTTGAAACGCACCATGTTGGGCTATCAAAGAGACAATGCATTCTTTACGCTTTTCTAGCCACAATTCGAAAGCGCGGCAACGTCTTCAGCGTATTGGAAAAGTTGGTTAAGAGTTACTTAACTCGAAAACAGTGTTTAAGACGTGTTTATGATTTTCAAAAATAAAAAAATTAAATATTATAATAAAAATTGGTTAGTTTATGCCATTGAGTTTCCTTAAAACATGATATAAGACACCAAACAATTACTGTGTTAATGTTATTCCTCAAAAAGAATTGAAAAATTAATAATCCATAAAACAAAAAAAAAACAACAAAAACTTTTGTCATTTGTTCAACACACAAAATGACGTTTTTATGAAATTATATATAAAATATATATATATATACATGACAAATTAAAGCAACAAAAAAAAAAATAAATAAAAAAGTACAGAAAATTATATATACATATTAAAAAAAAAAATATATAAAAAAAAATAAAAAAATATTTCATTGTGAAAACGATAAATTAATTTTAAATATAGTCAAATGAAATTGATTAAAAAAATAAATAAAAAAAAAAATATATATATATAATTATTTATATTAAAATATAAAATGAAAAGCTTCAAAGGGAATACATTTTGTTATTTATATTTATAAATAAAACAAAAATTAAATAAAATATACACAAAAAAGACAACAAAAAAAAAAAAATAATTATAAATAAAAATAACAAGCAAGAAATATATATAAATATAAATTAATGCATTTGAATTTAATGTGTAAAAATTATTATGATTATTATTAAATTATAAATATATATATAAAAATATATATATCTATATATATATACTATGTAAAAAAAATATATATAAATAATTGAAAATAAATTAAACAAAAAAAAAATAGTAATATATTTAATAAAGTTTAGTTCATTTGCAATATAAATAGTTTACACCGAATTGAGTATTTAATTGTTGACAAATGCTTTGTTGTTCAAAATTAAAACTAAAATACATATACTGCAAAAAAAAAAGCAACAAAATTAATTTGTTTTTACTTAAAATTTCGTGTAAATACAGAATTTTTATTTTAAGTGCTGCAAACAAATTTGTTTAACAACAAAAACAAAAATATATAAAACAATTTTTCTGTTTTAATTATTTTATGCAAAACTTCCTTTTTAATGCCAAAACAAAATAAAAAAAAATTTAAAACAAAAACAATAAGCAAAAAATTCAAAAAAATATTTTAAACAATAAAAAATAAAAACATAAAGCCGAAATCTCTACTGAAAAAAAAATCTAATTTTATTGTTGACATGCAAAGTATTAAAAAAAAAAATAAAAAAAAAATTAAAAAACTTAAAAAAAAAAATTTTAATAAAAATAAAAGAAAACTTAAACAAATTGAATTGAAATTCTATTATTAATGTTTTTGCTCTAAATGTCTACCTAAACTGTTATTTTTTAATATTTAAAAAAAAAAAACAAAATAAGTAAAACGATAAAACGTAAAAGAAATTTCAAAATGGTTTTAATTAAATACATATTAAAAAAAAAATAAAAAAAATACAATTATAAACAAAAGCTCTACACAAAACATTTTAAATTTTTTTGTTAACAAAAAAAAGAAGTAATATGAATAAATTAAATTTTAAAACAAATATCATTTATGCAATTAAAATTATATAACAAGACATGTTCTAACTTTTTTTTTGTCTTTTTTAAAACAATTCAAAACAATTTTCTGATTTTTATTTTTTAACATAAATTTTTTTTAATATTTGATAACGGTTTAAAAAAAAAACAAAACAAATTTATTTTTTTTTTTAACATTTTTTAACGACTTAAAAAAATAAAAAAAAAACAAAATTTGTCTCTGACTAAAAATTATTTTAAAAAATTAAAAACAATTATCTGTTTTTTTTTTAAAATATATTATTGTTTTTTTTTTTTTAATTCTTAATTGTTTCTAAAAAAAAAAAGAAAACTAAAAGAAACAAAACAATTTTTTGCTTTTTATTTTTTAACATAATTTTTTTTTTAATATTTGATAACAAAACAATGAAAAAAATTTATCAAAATTAATTTAAATTCAAAACAATTTTCTGTTTTTTTTTTTACCTTTGTTAACGGTTTAAAAAAAAAATAAAAAACCAAGTTTGCCTATGGCTCAAAATTATTTTAAAAAATTAAAAACAATTTTCTGCTTTTCATTTAAAAATGATTTTAAATTAGAAACAATTTTGTAATATATTTTATGTTTTTTTTTTTAATCAATTAAAAATAATTATCTGCTTTTTTTTAAATATTTTATTGTATTTTTTTTAAATTTGTTAATTGTTTCTAAAAAAAAAAAAACAAATGAAAAAAACATAAAATTTATTCATTATTCAAAATTATATATTTAAATGGCTTAAAATTAATTAAACACTTAAAAACAATTTCTTACATTTTCAATATTTAACTATTTAACTATTTACTGCTATTAATTTTTTTTTTAATATTTGATTAACGTTTTATACAACAATTCAAACAATTCAAAACAAATACAATATTTGTACATGACACAAAAATATTTTAAAAAATTTAAGAAAATTTTTGCATGTCTTAAAATTAATTTTAATAATTATTTAATTAAACACAATTGATATCAATTAAAAATTTTAAAACAATTTTCTGCCATTTATTTAAAAATTAGTTTTTTTCTTTCAAATTTTTTTCAACTTTCATTAAACATAAAATTTCTCTTAAAAATTTTATTTATTTTTATTTACTTTAAATGAATTCAATAAAAAAAATTAAAAAACAAAATATTAAATATTACTCACAAACAAAAATTTGTTAGCAAGAAAAGCAAATACAATAATAATTATTTACATGAAAAAAAGAAAATTAAATAAATAATAAAAAAATTAAGCAAATCCTTTCACACACTTAAAGCAGTTGAAAACATGCAGAGAAGCATTAAAAGCGAAACAAAAAAAAAATTTTGAAAAAAACAAATAACATAAACTAAAAAAATAAAAATTGTTAAAATGCAAAAAAAAATAAAAGAAATATTATTATTATTATTATGAATTATACTTAGCAGCCGAAAAGTGAAAAAAAAGAATATTAACTAAATTATAAAAAAAAACGTAATTGACATATATCAAATAAATTATAATTTAGTTGAAAGAAATATAATTCATGTCACTATATCGAATCGCCAAAAAAAAAAAAAAAAATTAAGTAAAATAAAATAAATAAATAACAATTTCTGCAGACAAAACATCAAAGTCAAAATATTTAAATGAATAACAACAACAATTCTGAGACAAGTTAAACAAGAAAATAAAATAAATAAAAAAATTAATTAAAAAATATAAAACACGCATAAAACAAAAACAACAACCACACAAGAACCGACATCTTTTATGTAAAATTTCGATGAATTGCTAAAAGACAAAAAAAAAAAAAAAACAAAAAAATATTATAATAATAACATTAAAGACAACAACATCAACTAAAGTAATAAAGGGAAAGTGTATAACTATTAAAACTTACAAACAAGCTTTGTTTTATTTAATTGAAACTCCAGACAAAATGTAGTTCAATGTTGAAGCTTAGGCATGACATTTTTTAAGAAGGTTTACACTTCGAGAAAATAAATCGCGGAGCATAAATCTAGAGAAGCAAATGTCTAAAGTGATGATTTTTTAAACAACCTGGTATTGAAACAGTCCAGGTTCTGGTTAGGTAATTTCTGTGCACCACATGGCGCGCGATGAGAGCTGGAGGTGCGGACGTAAAGTAAAGTAAAATCTATATCTGCAACGGAGTTAGTCTTCATATCCAGTAACATTGATTGAGGCTTCTCTGGAAGCAGCGATGCTCGTGTTTCGATTATTGGAATTGCAGCAGCAGTTTAGATGCAAGTGTTCTAGAATTCTGATCGCATGAGGTATGCTACATAGCGTAATCGATCCATACAGGGAAGTAGTTCCATTAATTCTCTAAATAAAAATATATATATATATATTGGAAATACATTTTAATCATAAATGTTTTTTAGGTATCCCTTAAGACGACTTCCATGAAACTCACCACACAATCGGAACTGCTCGTGAAGGTTCCGCATGAAGTAGTACAAGGATATCAAAGAAGCAATACAATTGCGGTGGTATCAGTAGGAAGCTTAGAAATCCCGAAATACGCTCGAAAACTTATTCACGCTGCCTAGCTGATGCAGTCCGGTCACTTTTAAAAGCTAAGGTCATGGATTTACACATTAATAGAATAGTCAGATCTCTTAGCGCCTGGATACATAAACTGTGCTGGTTCTCAACAAGAGCAGCAGGCTGTCGCTGTGGAATAAGGTGTATGACGTTACTGATCTATGGTATTGCTGCTAGCTTGCAGCTTTCATAGATCTCCAAGCGATGGTCCTCAGCAGCTCCCTTGGTATATGCGAAAGGCCAATATCGAAAGGGACAAAACTGGAAATGTTCAACTAGCTATGCGCCGAATTATGAGGTATACGAAGGCAGAAGTCATTATATAAAGACGGTTACGAAGCATGCATCCAGTCGAGATGACCGACAGAACCTTGTAACTGACAACTAGGCACAATTGTAAGGCCTAATCTAGACTGGTGTAGAGCGGCTACTAAGTTCAAAAAGTGAATGTATAAGGCGCGCACCGAATTTTTTAATGACCTCAGAAATGCAGTTCCAAACAATAAAAGTTTGTTTCAACTTGTGGAAAGTAACGCACTGGCTTAAGCGGCAGCCTTTACGACACGTGCCTATAAAAGATGCCAACAATACATGGTGTCGTACAGACAAGAAGAAGGCTGAAGCATTTGCTGCTGAGCTTAAAGAACGCTTCACACCTTTTGATTTCTCTGATCCAAGTGATGTACGAGACACGAGATGTTTCTTTCACTGATCCCTATTAAACCTATTTCTCCGCAAGAAGTTCGGCAAAAGGTTAAACTTATAAATAAAAACAAAGCCCCAGAATATGACGGAATAGATGGTAAAGTGGCAAAGGTTCTGCCTGAAAAAGCCATAAGCCATAATCCCTTCGCTTTGGAAGTGCGCTGTGATTGCAATGATACCGAAACCTAGCAAGCCGGAAAACCTTGTTGCTTCTAACAGACCAATAAGTTTGCCAGCGACTATCGCTAAAATATTCGAAAGAATATTTTTTAATAGAATATTACCAATCACCAGTTTGGCTTTAGGCATCACCGGAACAAATGCACCGTGTCTTTTAACACATTTTAAATGGTTTTGAGAATAAGTATTATAGTTCCGCTGTTTTTCTTGATATACCGCAAGCCTTTCATAGGGTCTGGCTGCAAGGCATCCTCTTTAAAATTAAAAGAAAATTACCAGCGTCGCAATTGCTTGTTTTTAAGTCTTACTTGCTTGACCGTGCCTTCACAGTTAAGATAATAGATGAGCTCTCAGGGTTTCGCCGCATTGGAGTTGACCAGTATATGATGGATTTCCCATGGAAATATGACTATAAGCAGTTTGGTTTATAGCTTTTAGTAGTTCACACCCTTTCGTAGCCGTCAAACGTGATCCCCATTGGGTATTTTTAGCATTAAAGTCGCCATCCATGATTAATCTGTGACATTGCGAATTGGCTAATGTCGTATAAGCCTCACATTTGACTTGATGTCGTGGGGGACTGTATACAGTAGTGATAGACATTTTGTTGGTCTTTGCAATGTGATTATTGTCGCTTGAAATTTTTCAGTCGACAGTTTGTTTCTTGCTATTTTTAACAATTACTGCCGAACCCCCGCGCGCTATATTATTATAGTATGACGTCATTGATACTTGATTGATTTTCACATATTTAATATTTTTTGGAGTTACTTTTGCAATTAGCGTGAGCCACGTGTCAACTTGTTATTGGATGTTGAGAGTATTTCTGGTAATAATTTGAAATAAAGAAGAATATACTTGTAGAATGCAGTCGTGTGTTTAGGACTTTGATATACTCTGCCACATTTAGGGAGAATATGAATTTGAAGATTTTGAACACTATAAATCATGCCGCCTTTAAATCTATAATATTAAAAAAATCTTTTCTTAAGCTATGCCTCTAAGTTATATATAAACGATTTGATAAATAAACGCATTATAAGCCACCATTAATTTCATATGTTTTGTTTTTTTGATTATATACTTTTTATTGCAATTCATCAATTTATATATAGATTCATTTTAACCAATTTCTGTTTTACATACTTGTACAATACAGTAAGAATACTTGACTAAACACAAAAACAGCTAAATAAGGGGCGTGGTCGAAATGCTTACCACCCAGGCATTTTATGTACTTAACAAAGAAGCTACAATTTGATTTATATGTACGCTATATATAGTTCAATACATACATCTTTATCTATTGTATATACGCTATATATATATATGTATATGTAGGCTTGTCAATTTAATTCAATTAATTTTTTAAACATTTTATAAACGCGCAACTAATTTTCAATTAATATTTTTTAATAATGAGAACGTATATATTTTCATATGTAAGTACAATATATATATATATATATTTATTTGTATATAATAATTCTTTTAATTGTTGTATATAATTTTGTTGTTGTTGGGTTTCTTAAGCATTCAGGACGCCTTAATTTATATAGCTTGAAATATTTACTTGTGACTAAAAATTGATTTTTTCGTGCATTGGTTTTTTGATTTATACTTTCTTCTTTTTTAAATTAAACAATTATTCAAATTATAATTTTTTTTTATAAATAATATTACATATACAGTGTAGCACTTTGAAAGGCTACTAATTTTAGACAATAATAATAAGTACAGATTTTTTAATATTAACAAAATATTTCATTACGTGTATATTTATTATTAAATTGTATAAAGCAATAACAACTAAAAACTAATTAATTAAATTCGTAATGAGGCCAAAAATTAATGCTATAAATAATAATTATAATAAACTAATATATATAAATTGTTTTTCTCTTAGATAGCTGTACGACTTGGTTGTTTTTTATACATTTTCATAGCCAAATTTATAAAATTTTGCAAAAGCGAAAATGTTTTTTATTTGATTTTTAATTTGTGAATTTTTCAATTATGGCAACATGTTTTTTTTTTACTTTTATTTGTGCGCACAGGACACAATAAAATTTATTAATTTTATATTTGTTTATATACGTTATATAGTTCTATATATTATATATTTAAACATTTTATTGATTTATTTAGTAGCTTTGTGTGGCGTGCGTTAGCGTTACATGTGCATCATCATCATCGTCATCATCATCGTCATCATCATCATCTTGTGCATCATTTCAAAGCTAATCCTAAGCTAAAGCTGCAAATTGTGATTACAAAAAATTTCAAAGCCGCCGTTTGTTGTTGTTTTTTTTTTTTTTTTGTTAGTTTTGCCAATACGCTTCAATAGAAGCCACGAAAGAGCTTTGTAATAAATCAAAACCGTTAGCTGCGACCTGTAGCTGTTGCTGGTGCAAGCTCAACATCAACTGGTGTCGTTACGGTTGTTACTGGCACCGTCGCCGGAGTTGTTGTTTCCGTACTATTCTGCTGCGTAAGGCCTGCCAGTGTTATGGCACGCATATGATGTACCGGCCGTATAGATTTGAGCTGTGTAGTACCCTTAAAGCGTACATTTACTTCACCAACCATGCTCAGTGGATGCATTGCTTCATCGGCAGTAGTAGCTGTTGTCAAGAGTGGTGCAATTGTTGTTGTCGGCTGTGTATCCTCGACAAGTGCAATGGCAGGCGCTGTGGTTATGGGCGTATATACATGCCGACTTGAGAGCGGTGAGAGTACTGTCGGTGTTGTCTTGTAGCCCATGCGACTGAAGATGCTGCTGCCAGTGCTGCTGTTGCTGGCATTGCTTGTAGTGCTGGGCGGACTCATTGGTGTGCCAACACCTGAGTCAACCTCAATGGGGCTCTTTATATTAGCCACAAACTTGTCAACATGTTCCGGTAGCTTTAGTTCGTCCAGTTTAGTTTGCATGGCTGCACGTGAGGCGGCATTATCCAGTAGACGTGTGGGACGCTGCTGCTGCTGTATTGCTTGTGGCTTTACAGGCTGCTGCTGCTGTTGTTGTTGTTGCTGTGTTTCGAGTTTTCTGCTGCGTGTTGGCGATGTTGACTCATTGCCACTGGCGCTCGAGAATGAACCATGTGCACGCTGTTGTTGCTGTTGTCTCAACTGTTCATAGGTGTGCTCAAAAAAAGGTATCTTCTCCTTCCGTTTTTGTGGCGAACCATGTTCGTCTCTTTCGTTCAACTCTTCGAGTACCTTTAGTGGAAACCCCAAGTGACTATTGACCGAGACTGATTTGCCAATTTTACGCTCGGCAAAGAATGGCTTGCGTCGTTGCCGTTCCAGATCGTCCAGCTGCTGTAGTATGCGTCGCACATCGCCTGGTAGTTCTAACTCGGGATTGTGCTCCACTAGATGCCCGACAAAGCGTCCCAGCGTCTGTATGGTCAATTCGAGCGATTGTACTTGACTCTGTAGGCCAGTGATTTGTGTTTGCTGTGATGCACGCGTTTTCTCCAATTGTGCAATAGAAGATTGTGCGAACTAAATTGAAAGAAAATTATTAAAGAAAGAAATTATTAAAAAAACGCATATAAAATACCTGCAACTGCTGTTCCAGATGCACATTCTGTGTCTTCTCACGATTTAACATATCCAGATGATGATTTGTTGTTGAGATCTCCTCCTGTAGCACATTATACTCCACATTATATTCGGCCAATTGTTTTGTCAAATTAAGCGTAAAAACAAGCTTCATTATTTGCTCCATTGAATCGCCCTCCATCTTTGGTACCACTGTCTTCAAGTAATCCATTATCTCTTCAAAGTTATCACGCGCCAACAGTTCATCCTTGTGCACGCTGAGCAATGCCAATGCAAATTTAAAGATCACCTCCGGTGATTCCAGGAACAACATATCAAAAATGCGTGCAACAAAACCAAGCGGAAATTGTGAACTAAAAACGGTTAGTATCCAAGGTGCGGCATATAATGTAGGTGAAACATCATTTTGATCCAGCCAGATATACAGCTCTGGTAAATGATCCTTTACCAAGCGTGAGAGCTGATAGAGTTGTAGCTGGAATTTCTTCATGTCGGGTAAGTATTTGGTGCGCATTTGACGTCTGAACATGAGATGTTTGAGCAGTTGAAAAGCTTCAGCTTCATCGCACTTAAAAAAAAGAGAAATAATTATTATAAGTCCTTTTTTTTTTTTTTTGTAAATAACACAAAACTTACATGCAACAATAGCACGCCACAGATAAAGCCTAAACCCTGACAATAACCCAGCTCCGGATCGAGTATAGAGTACGCTTTAAGTAAATTAAACAAAGACAACTGACCCAAGCCGAGTGGATCTTTATAAAATTTATGATTCGGAAAGGTGCGCCCCAGATCAATAAAGATTGCATGCTGATGTTCGGTGAGATGCTTCAATAGCGTTGCGTATGGTGTATTAAAATTAGGAAATTTCTTTGTATCCACCGGCGCCAAATTCATGGAATGCTGATCGGCAAGAAAGGTCCAGACTTCGCCACGTTTGGAACGTGGCACTCCAGATTTTATGGCATGTGCCAATACTTTTGGATCCTTTTTGTTACCGATTTGTATGGAATTACGTTCAATAATCTGCTCCCAACGATCAATGAGTTGTTTGTCGCAGGGCAGTATCTCCTCATAGTCAAGTTTCATGCGTTTCAGCTCGTTCTCATTCTGGCGTGCCAGTAGCATGGCGTTCTCGGTTTCCATGCGATTCAGCATTATAGTCTGCCGTATGGCGGTGCGCCAAAGTTCACGTAGCTCTTCGGCATTGCGCTTGCCGCGTTTAGTTTCTGTAAGGTAGAAGAAGTGTTTAATAATAAATAAATTCTATAAGTAATAAATGGTATCAAAAATTAGGAATTCGGACCGAAAAGAAGAACGAAACATTGAACACGACTGCAGCGTTCGTTCTTCTTTTTTTTTTGAGTTTTCTTTCTTTTCTTTGGGTACGAATATCCACAAACCACCATAAATACTCACGTGATATGCGCATGGGTGATAGAAATTCTGTTGGTATATCACCTTCCATGCCTTTTGAAGGTGTGACGACACTATTTAGTATAGCCTGACGCCAAGAGCCTTGATGTGTCTCCGCCTCTTTAGGACTATTGCCGACTTTGATAAAGCTAAAAAAAACGTTTAAAAACCCAATAATTATAATTTTAGCTTAATTTCATCTAAATCAAATACTTACATATCCATCATAGGACTTTTCAGTTGTTCTGCATTCGGTTTGCTCGGACTTGCGCCAAAAGTATTCGAACGCGAACGGAAACCTTCTGGCGGTGTTTCATTGCCTGACTTATTTGCACCCAGTGGTTCGGCCGATGATTCTCGTATTTCACGCAGATTATGTGGTATTGCTATATCATCCTTTGAAGCCTTACGCTTTAACAGATGATCAAAGGAATTTGTCAACGAGCGTTTGGCCTTCATAAAAATGGTACTACCACCCAGATATTGATTTAAGAACTCCGTACGATTCTCGGCGGTATCGTGCACATGACGCTGTTGTCTCGACTCGCAATGTGCGCGCAATAACATCATTAGGAACTGATTCTGCTCCGAAAGTGGTGCATTTGTCTTCTCAGAACCGTAGAACTTCGCCCAGATAATATCCTGTTCATCATCCGATAGCGATTCAATGCGTCTGAAGATCATTGCTTGTGTTTTCTTCTCACTGAGTCCCTCAACATCCGTACATAGTTTATGATACCATAACATGGGACAATGTTCACATGAAAAGATCTGCGTCGATTCCTTTTTCTTTTGCTCAGCACAGGTAACGAAAGCCTGTGAGATGGCAGCAACAATATCATCACAGACATGATCGGATTGACATTTGAAAACGTAGCCAATATAGCCCTCATTATTCATTTCACGGCATATGATGCCAAAGTGATCCGGTGACTTTTGACCCTGTGCACAGCTTGCAACATCTTTGAAATCCTTGTAGAGCAATACTTGCTTGCGATCGGGTGAGATGAGACGCAGATCGGAGCGACCCACCAAGAATACCATGGTGCGATTTTGCTCAGCATAGGGTGGTATGCAGCCGTAAGAGGCGGAACGATCACGTTGTTTGGGTATGCTGTGTGCGTAAAAAGAAGGAAGTTAGTCATTTTGTTTAAGTGGAATGAAATAAATAATTGAGTTACAAAAAAATGCAACATGCAAGCCTATAAATAAATAATTTGTCTACATTCAGCAACAAACAAAATAGAAAACGAAAATTAACTCAAGGCGCAAACAACTACATGCACTGCACATGCCGCACTTACGTCTCCAGCGCATAGTGTGGATGCAATTGCGTTCTCGTTGCTGTCTTCTCGCCAGCAACTGCAGCAGTGCCGGCGGCATTATTACTACTAACGCCCAACTCATCACGCGGTGGCGTAGGATGTTTATTAATAATAACATTTGGTGTCAAACGTTCGGCATCCTCAGCAGTATCCTCCGAACCGCTGGCATCCGATTTGCCAACAATACTTTTTTTTTATGGTAAGCACAAATTAATGAGAGAAGATTTCACACAAAGAGGTAAACCTAAGAAATTTATATATCTACACAAAAGCTTAATACTTACTCGTGCTTATGACCCAGCTCGATTTGACTTTTGCCACGCAGCAGACGTTGCGGTGACTTATTCTCCTTGTTTGCACCACTGACTCCGGCTGCTGTTGTTGCTGCAACGGCTGTGATTATGATAGACGCCGACTTCTTGGCATCCTCTGTGGCTGAATCCTCATTACTGCTTGCTGCCGTCTCTAACTGTTTAGCCTTTTCACTATTCAAACGTTTCTCTTGTTCTTCATAATCCTCTTCTTCATCCTCCTCCTTGACCTCATGTCCCTTGAGCGTTGAACTTGATGTCTTTGCCTCAATACCAACGCCACCTTCACTATTCAATGACAGCTTACGATTGCCGGACATTTGCATCAACCGTAGACGCTGTTGATCGTATGCCTTGAACTTGGGCAAAGCATCATCAATAAATGAGAATGGTACACGTTTATGTGAGACGCGTATCTTGCCGACATACATAACCTCAAAGAAGTGCGTATGATTTGGTGAAATATCGGCCAATAGCGAGAGATTACTTTGCGCCGATGTCGAGGTTGGAATGTGTACCGTGCCCGCTGAATTGCTCAGCCCATGCGTATAGGATTTTGAAGATTTCATCTTGGATGAGACTAAATTTGGACTAGCATCGTGTTGTGCATTGCGTACCGCTTCGGTTAGTTTAAGATTTGTTGCCGGCGTTGCATGTATGCCGTTGGTGAGCACCTTTTGCATGCAATAATCGGCATTGTTGCCGCTGCCATTGCCAATAAGCGTTTGCGGTATGCTGCCCACGGAGCCGCCAAGCGTGTGCGCTGGATCGCGCATTTGATGCATTAGCTCAGCCATCTGCAAAATAAAAGAGAAATGACATGGATTAGTCTCTTTATTCATACTTTAAGTGTATAATAGTTAGTTTTAATGAAATAAAAAAATAAACAGTCATGCTGCAACTACAATTTAAGCGCAAAATTCAGTCAACATCCTTTCACCATCCCTAATAGTTTCGTATACGAGAAGAAGTGGGCGTTTAATAGCTTTTCGATTGCTTTGCTTTCATTTTGCCATTTGTTACACATTTCCTGGAATTTTTTATTGCTTTTCCCCAACCGCTTTATGAGGCACTTAATGTGAATCTTCAATGCGGCAGCACATTTAGACAGTGCGGCTAGCAATTGTTCGAAATCGGTCATAAATATTTCAAAGTTGGTTTTATTAAAGAAAAAAAAAAAAAACGCTTCGACTATTTAATAATAGCTCGCTGCATAGTATGCGTTTATTGCAACAATTTAAGTAGTCTCCACATATATATAAGTATTTCGGTTATAAAAAAAATCAATATACCCCATGAATATTGTTTGTATTTATATAAAATTATATATATTATATATAAAGCGTGTGTGAACTGGATAAGGAGACCCATTTCTATCAATCACTCAACTCTTTGTAACTTGGTCTGTCATAGTATTTAAAATCTTTTAAAAAGTCAATGGATGCATACCACAAACTGTTGAGCGCGAAGACGCCAAATCTGTTTACCCATATAAATGTACAATTTATACATTATCAACTTTAAGTATTGGAATCAACTTTGCTTGTGGTAGAACAAGTTCAAAATAATTTTTATTTAAGAAAATTGTATGCATTGATTAAATTATTTTATATGGGAGCGGCACTATCTAGTGGCCACACCGCGGTCATTTTGTGTGTTGTTTTCAAGAGCAGTTAACATGACAAAGCAACTCTTTCTCTAGGGATGTCACTGGCTTAAAAGGTTGTTGTTTGATTGATTTTTGGAGAAGCCACATGCGAGACAATGACTTCTTTTTCTTGCCCAAATATATGCTTCAGTGATTACTCAATGAATGAAGATTCATGCCAAGATGAAGAAGTATTCCATTATTATCATATTGAAATATTTTTTATTTTCTTTTATTATAAGAGGTGATGATGTTGTGTGATATAGAATATTTATTTTAAGTAGTAATGTAGTAGCAGCCATTTTGTGTTTTTGTTTCTGCAGAGCGTGTTTATAGTGCGGATCATCGCTGCTGGATGCATGTTTATTTAATGGAAATGTTGTAAAATATATTGCCTCCATTTTTCAACTATTGATATGGATGTGGCAGCTGATATTTTTATGAGGTGGGAAACGATGGATGAGATTTTTTAAAATGTTAATTTGCATCGAGTTCTATTTTTATTTAGATTGTAAGATTTCGAGTCGCAATGTATTCCCTGGTGTACTTCAATGTCGACTTTGTCGATTTTGTAAGCGCTGCTGCTTCTGCTGCACAGACAAACTCTTCTTTGGCTTTGATAGGCGTATCATAGTTATAATAAAAAAAATTCTATTGTCTTTTTACACCCTTTACCCATAGTTTAAAAGATTATAGTGAGTTTGCTAACATGTATGTAACAAAAATTCGCTTCAAACAACAGACTCGAACAGGAACATGAAATCTGCGTTCAATTTATGCTCCTTCTAAGCTCATGTAAGTACATACAGATAGATGAAGCGCAAGCAGATTCAAGTTCTCGGTCTTTCTGAAACCAGATGGCTACTCTGGTTACTATTTCAATAATAGGGGATGCAATAAAGGACGAATAAATTATGTAGGCCTAATAATAGCCAAATGCTTGTAACACGCGTTAATAGAGTACAAGCCTATCTCTGTCTCAGCTCGAATTTATTAGCAAGTTTTGCAACTACAAGACTCAGACGATTCTAAAGTCGAGTTTTACACCTTTCTCAAATGTACAGTCTATTCTGTCCATAGTGATATATCATTGCATTAGATGAGCTGCGATAATAATACCAACGTCGAGTAAATCATGGGTCGGCACACGGTTGCATCCGCCAGAAGTTACAACGGAGACCGGCAACTCAATCTTTGCAACACCCACCAAATGTTCACTGGCGACAGCAAATTTCTGCACCTGTACACTAGGAATCAAATTGACCATGTGATGAGCAGGAGTGTAGCCGATGTTAACAGCATGACAGCAGCAACCTTCGTCCATTATATACCGAAGTGCAAAGCCATATTAAAAAATTAATCCGTGCAGATTAGAGATCTTATGTAGAAAGCATAGCCAGTAAAGCAGAACAGGAAGCCAACAGCAATAACTTACGCAGACTCTATACAGCGGTAAAAAAAATAACTAAAAAACGTTAAGGCATATATATGACCTATCAAGGCTAGTGAAGGGCTTAGTCAAGCGTCTTCTTCGAAATCGATGACACCGATCCACCGATTGGGGATGAATTAACGTTGAACTTCAGCAAGCTAAAAAACAAAAAAGCTGCTGGGCCATTCCAGAAGCGATACTTTAACTCACTTTGGAAAATAATATTTAACGTAAGGAATTATCAAAAATCCTTCTTCTGATCACTTAAATTCAAAGGGGGGTTATACCTATAACCCTCCTCCCTAAGGGAAAAATGGTTTTATTTATATTGCTCTTTGACCTAGAAATGCCATATTCGCCGATTCTTACGTTAATTCTTACAAAATATTCCATAAAGGTCTACATCGTAGTATTAAAAGGGACAACCATCCTTCCAAAAATTATGTCGATACACACATGTCCGTCCGACTGGCTATGAACAAGAAAAATTTATAAAAAATAAAGCCTTCTGGTTTGAATATTTTGTGTTCTATTTTCAGCATTCAGTAAAATTGCCTTTAAAGAATGTGCTAACCCGTTTCTAAGGGGTATTACCCATAAAAAACTTTCCTAACTTTCTGAGTTTTTGCATGGAAATATTGTAATTTTTCTTGTCATTTAAGCTAAAAATGCCAAATTTGGTTGGTCTTACTTTAACTGTAATAAAACATGCCATATAGCGCCATTTCAGACCCCTAGAAGGGGTAGCACCCATACAAATCTGCAGTAATTGAATAATTTTTATACTGCTAGACATATTTTCTTCATACAATTCAAACCAATATCTGTTGGATAAAAATAAATCATTTCTATAGATATGAGTGAAAGCCTAGAATAAAAAAAAATATTGAATGACGTAAATATTTTTGGAAATGAACAAAGAATTGTTATTTTCGCATAAATGCTTCAATGCGTCAGATACAAAACAGTCACGCACACAATTTTATCAATTTGTATTGGAAAAAGAAGGCAGGTTCGCACAGTGACAGATATCTGTCAGTGAATAAATTGATTAACAAATTATTTTTGGAATTTTCTTTCACTTCTAGTTGAAATTTTTACATATGTGAAACTATTATCAATGCAATGTGATAAAAGTGTCAAGAAGTATATAACAAAATAATTCATATTTCAGCACTATATCTTCGAATATTTTATGACAAAGTTTTAAGTTCATTTTTAAATGCAATTTCATTACAAGACTTCAATATCACGTGAACAAGAGCTGCACATGCCATGCACTTAGCACTCGCTACAACATGAATCAATCTGCAGCAGCAGCCAAACACGTCATAAACCAAAAAAGAATGCGGTGCGGTGCATAGACTATGCACATACAATCAGCTGTTTGAGGCATGATGCCACAGCATGCATGCCGCATACACTGAACGATATGCATTTTAATATATATTCGAAAGAAAAATAGACAAAAACTAAAAGCAAAAGATACAAAATGTGCACAAAAATGACACAGCAGATATTCAGATACAACAGCAACACAGACAGCGCGATTAACATTGAATGATTGCCAAAAATAAAATAAATAAATAAAAAAAGGAGCACTCTATATACAAATCGATTGACCAAAAAGCTAAATAAACCAAAGAATCCAATGTCAAATAGTATTGCCCATAAGTGATGCTTATTGAAGAATGCCAAAAGGTGGAACAACATCAATCAGCGCATAAGATACATTGGCGAGTGTCGCGAATCTAGATATATGCAGTTACAGTTAATAGTAGCAGCATTTGGCATAGATACAACAGGCGTTGTTTGTGTCACTTAAAAAAAAATTAAACAGCAGCAAAATGATATACAAATGAAGATACTATATTGAGATACATGTTAAAGTTTTAGCAGAGATGTCTATCAAATCAACAATTTTTTGTATCTTTTTTTTTTTCTTTTTTGTCTTTAGTTTTATTTAAGAAATTTCTTATAAATATACGAAATGACTTGCTAATTTTTAACTGCAAGAAATCAGTCTTGCCGTCTACTAGCAATAATTGAACTGTAAGGCTGTGTGAGGCGAATGGACGAAAACTTTGACAGATCACTCGTTTGAAGTGTGATCTTCTAACAAATGACGTCAGACTTTTAGGCGAAATATAGAAAACAAAAAAAAAGATATATTTTATTTATTTTTAGCCTAATTTGTGTTGAAAAAAAATTATATAAAATTTAAAAACCATTTATACATCATATATATGCCGGCTATTTTTCTTTTAGTTATTTTTCAACAAATGAAAAGCAGACAAAATAAACAAATAATAAAATTAATATTAAAACTAAAAAGAGTCGCAAAAAAAATATACAAAAATATTCATAAAGGAATTCATTGCAAGATCACGTTCGCATCGCGTTTTTATGTCAAAAGCAAACGGAAAAAAAGATGACATATTTAATTTATTTAAAAATTTTATTTTTTCTGTTTTCTTTATTTATTTTTTTTAGTCAAATTTCACCTGCCTTTGAATAGCTTTTATTATGAAATTTAATTTACAAAAATTTAAGCTATTATTAAATACATATTGAACCATACACCTCACCTCACCCAGTGAAACTCATAAAAAGAAAAAATAATAAAAAGTATCGCCGCTACTTTTTTTTCAGTTGTAATTACAAAATCGCATGCGACATTTATGTTCATTGCTTTTTTTATTGCATGCATTTTATTTAACACTTTTGTGCTCTGCCATATAATAGAGCATTGCCAAAGGCGTCGCCAAAATGTCTGAGGTCTGTCCTTCATTTTGTATTTATTGCCGCATTTTAGTTTGAAATTGATTTCGAGAAAATAAAATATCGTACATTAGCGATTCGGTGGAAAATTATACGAGATGTTTTCTCTTATGCAGACAAATTCTAAGTAAATGTAAATATTTGTGTATAAATTTTCTAAGAAGTTATAGAAATTATTATACAAGGTTTCAACAATTTAAAGATGCTAAGCCACTATTTTAGATTTGCGTTGATTTGAAACTCGATGAAACGAAAAAGCGACACTAAAAACTATAAAACTTATACATTTATATGATTTAAGAATGAGATAGAATATATATATATACAGTGTTACCCATTATAAATATGGTGAATTTTTGTTTTCCAATTCATATTAAAGCCCTGCTGAATGTACTGCGGTAGTTTTCGAACGAAGAATGTAAGCAAAAAATAAAGGAAACCTGAAGAGCTTGCTGGACTATGGTACGATAGTCGCTTCGATTGACATACACTGCCTGTCGATGTTGCTCCTTGATAAAGACAGCTCAGCTACATCGAATATATTCGAAGTACTCGGTGTACCGTAATTGGACGAAAATAGATATCGATCAAATGAGTTACATTAAATATATAAAATGAATCAAATGAAACGAACGCAATAGTTTGTTATAAAAAACTATTTTTGTTAAATTCAACATTTAGGTCTACTCGAACATTCAGTTCAGGTACCGAATATTCGACTAGTTTTATTCCGTTTTACTTTTGCTGTTTACAAATAGATTCGATTCGTACGACTGTGTATGGTTCTTCATTCAGAAGGAAAGAATGTTTTCAAAAATACGAAAATATGTGTAGCCTTGCCAGAAGTATTGCAGTAAGGTACACCAAACTTGGTCTCTTACAGCCGTAACCGACTGTAAGAGACCCTGTACCAGTCAGATCGTCTAACAAACACATTAAATGTTTCACTAGCTTATGACCAAGCAGTGCAAAAGAAATAGGTAGAAAATTAATAAGAAAAAAATGGTACTAACGAAAAGTATTTTGCTCCTCCCAATTCGCAATCCACGCATAAGTGCCTTATAAAACATTTTTTTATGTATGCAAAAAAGGAGGACGGAAGTATCATAGGTCGTTCAAATTCAATTGCTTATAAAATTGTCATTTATTATCCAATTTTGATGAAGTTTTGCGAGGTTTTTGGTTCAGAGAGATGGTATTTCTATACTTTTGTGTCGAAGAAATTTTTTACACTTGAGGGGGATTTGATGGAGAAGGAAGAAGAGGGCCAAAATTTTAAAATAAACTCGTAAAATTCTGGCAATCCTATTCGAATGCCAAAAGAACGTAGTCTCTAACTATTACCGTTTCCGAGATTCTTTCGTTCATACGGACGGTCAGACGGACATAGCTATATCGAATTCTCTGCCACTGCTGACCATAATATGGGTAACTTTGAGGGGTCTATTTGCACAAAAAGGGTCAAGAAGCTGCTTGTCAGGCCAAAACTGCAGAATACTGACCTGTTACTAGAGAAGGTCATTCCGAACGCGTGTACGTTTGCTCTTTTATGAAGCGATATAAGAGTTATACACCACCACAAAATTTCCACCTCCTAGATGCGAACTGACTCAGGAAACTTTAGCTGAAGGGTACTAGACAGCCCTGGAGAGCCGGACAATCAGCAAATAGCCACCACTCTCAAGAAGCTCCAGTCTCAATACAAAGTGCTGAAGTATAGAAAGGTCATAGGTGAAGCTGGTCTCGACAACAAGAATTTTAAAGTCAAAGTGGTACTCTTTCTGGTATTTCTTTTAAACGCTGCATTGAGCCCATCAGTCGTTGACTCCTACCCACTTATCAGTCATCTGCTGTCGTATATTGCAAAGCTATTTCAGAGACGCCTGTTGATGTGGATACTAGCAATCGACGAGGTTAACTAAAGGTTACCACCGTTTCAGTTTGGCTACAGGAAGGCACACGGAACCTCTGAATAGCTGAATAGGGTGGCAAACGTTATCCTAGATGGATTTCAGTTTAAGGGATATACAGTGGCGCTTTATTTGGACGTCCATTAGGCTTGTGACAGATTATGGTATGACGGCTTAGCAACTAAAACGAATGCGCGCAGTTGCTTCTCAAGAAAGTATACTATGTCCCAACTTGTACCCCTTCTTCACACGGAATATAGCCTCTTGGGCATACTATCCCAATGAAGGATCCCCAGTACTTCAAGCTTTTATCGTACATGATGCAGAAGTGAAATTATAGTTTTCAAGTATCGAAAGGTCAGCAGCAAAAATATTCAAAAGAAATAGTCCGAGCAGGTCATTTGTCCAGCATGCCAGCACACCTTGTCAAAGACCTGAGAAAAGATTTATTGTCAGAGCTTTTAGTGTGAAGATTTACAGATTTTATCATGGCCTTTTTATTAAGGAGTCGAATACCTCTGTCGAAGTGACGGTAGTGAAAGGTAAATACATCTGTAGTGGAGAGTCTAAGGATGCCTCTGTAACTTGCCCATGATTAATTGAAGCGAAGTTACTTGGCTTTAAGCACTCGGCAAGGTGTTGTGCAAAGAAGTCTGCCTTTTTAGTGTCTGTTCATTGATGTCCTGTAATGGAGCCTGGCGCATTGGTTCACTGCAACGAGATTCGGCTACTGCAAAGTCAATAGCTTCTGCCGAACTGACCTCCATATCAGGTTGATTTTCATTGTCTACTTGTCTTTTGAAAGTAACTAGTCAAGTGGTCCCAGTTCAAGTCGATCTTAAATGTAAAGTTTTCATTCTGTAATGCAGTTGGTTGGTTTTCAGCATTGAACAGGTATCTATTTTGGGCCCCGGTAGTTAGTATAAAATTACTCAACTTCCTTTTTCCATTTAAAATGTTTATTTAAGACTTTAATTTACAAATAAACACTATCTACTATCTTCATTATTATAAATCACATTTAAAATATGTCCTGAATGGCGCATTGTTTGATTGTAATCAAAATATTTACGCTATGAAACACTTCATTACACACTTTTAGGCACTTTCACTGCTTTTTCCACTAACAACAACAACAACAGCAAAAAGAAGTCCAGAAATTGTTCGGCGCCAAAAAGTTGCCAACTATTTGTGTAACTTATTTACCGCCATAACTAAAAAAGTTTGTAACAATTCTAAAGTAGAGAAAACGAAAACATTCTTTTACAATAAAGCATGTCCTTGACCATGTCCCGAGGCAAACTCAACTCAACTACTTTTGGCAGCACTCAGTGTGACTTTGACTTTTAGAAAATTGTGTGTGTAACTGCGGCGCTTTTGCCAATAACTGTTAATAACATTTTTAATTAATAGTTTGCGCTATTTTTTTTTTTTTTTTTTGCAACGACAAAAATAATAGTCATAAATTAAAGGGTCACACTATACATTCTAACACGTTTAAACTTCGTTGCTCAGCGTAGATACTTTTTGTTGTAGCTTTAAATAGTTAATAGCAAACGTTGTATAAGCAACTGTTTGGGGGGCCTAGACCAATACAACTGGGGTGCAAAGTCAGCTAGAAGTCAATAGACTAATGACAATAATTACATGTGCGGCAGCTGCTTGCTGACGTAGTTCAGATACAACAACTAAATACATACAACAAAAGATACAAAGATACATATTTAGTTTAACATTGTTCAATGCAATAAAAAAATAAAAATTATATTGTATACCCATAAAAAAAAAAAGAAAATACAATTTAAAAATAATTTTTATTAAATTGTTCAACTACGGAATTATGAAAATTATTGCTTTTCATTATTTTTTATTGTCGCCGATTCTATAAGCTCGAAATTAATGCATGTTGACAATAGTTTTCAACTTGTTTTACATTTCTGATTTGTTTAACGTTTTAATTTATTTTTTATTTGCACGCATTTACATTTAATTAAATTGGCAAGTTAGCCGCGGGGAAGCTGTCCCAATCGGAAATTAAATGCTGCCAGCATTGTGAACGGAAGTGCGTGAAGTTGGCAGCACGCTGTGTGACCTTTGTAGCCATGGGCGTGTTGTAACTATTTTCCTATTTTTTTTGTTAATCAATTTTAAATTTGTTGTTTATGGTTTTTTCTGTTTTGATTTAGAAGCTGAGTGGGAGCAAAAGCAGATTGCATACATTTTTTATTTTTCATTTCGGCCAAAGAGGACCCTTAATGGTATTATGATTCTCTTCATTTTGAAGGAGACCAGAAATACGTTGATATGCCTTCAAAGCGACAACCTCGTCTTGATATACGATGTAGAGCATGGGTTCTTCTGGTAGTTCTGCTTTGAACCGTCTGTAAACATATTTCTGGCTTCTCTTGATAATTCTCGGAGGTAAGCACTTTCACTGATTTAGTAATTCTGCTTTGGACCTTCTGTAAACATATTTCTGGAAGTCTAAATAAGGCTTTTATTGATAATTGTGGGAGGTAAACACTTCCATTAATTTGGTTGTTCTGCTTTGAACCGTATGGAAGTCAAAATCAGGCTTTTATTGACAATTCTGGGAGGTAAATACTTCCACCGATTTGGTTGTTCTATTTTAAATCTGCTCTGTAAACTTGCTTTTGGAAATCTAAATAAAAACTTTTATCACCAATTCTGTAGCGTACAAACTTCAACCGATTTGGTGGTACTGCTTTGAACATTCTGTAAATATGCTTCTGGAAGTTTAAATGAGATTTTTGTTAACAATTCTAGGAGGTAAAAACTTTCACGGATTTGATTGTTCTGCTTTGCACCGTCTGTATATAAGCTTCTGTGCCATTCCGATCGGAAGGTGTTTAGTACTTTGCATCTTTTGTTAACAAATTATTTTGGAACATATTTATCTGTGCAATGTGGTAGATCTCTTGTGTAGATCAGAATCATTGAATCGCCTACTTTAGCACATTTTTAGAAGTTGCTTTTTTTGATCGATTTAACGATAATAGAGTTGATTTGGAAACCTACTAGGATCCAATGGTGAAAGAAGTTGAAGTAAATTTACTAACTCAAAATTGTGTACTACTTTAAACTTTGCTGAGCCGGTTACAGATTCTGAGCAGAGTGACTGGTCTTGATTTCCGTCTATAAGTATATTTCTTATTATAGCTGTTATTAGATAATATAATATTGCTGTTAAGAACCTCCATTGTCAGTACATATTATTATTTTCCTCCATATAAAAGCGCTCTTAACGCTTTCCTCACTCTCTCAATTAAGATTTCGTTCCAAAGAAGTTTTCTATCAACTAAATATAAAATTGATTACGTCAGAATGTGTTATATTTCCTCTTATCCAATTTTTATGCAAAGAAGATTCCTATGAAGTAAATATCAAACTTATTTGATCTGTATGTGATATTTTCTTATGTAAAATTTTTCTCTAATCATTTTTCCCAAATTTTTTGAAATTTCGTACCAAAGAAGTTTGATATAAAGAAAAATCAAATTGATATCAAATTTATTTCATCTCTGTGATATTTCTTAGCACCAATTATTATTTCATTCTAAACATTCCGCACTCTTTCTCATAAGATTTCAATTCAAAGAGACTTCCCATCAAGTAAATATCAAATTTATATCAGTAAATGATATTTCCTCATATCAATTTTTCAATTGTCACTTTTCCTATAGTTTTATAAGATTTTGTTCCAAAGAAATTTTCTATCAATATCAAACTGATATCAAATTGATTTGATCAGTGATATTTCCTCATATCAAATTTTTCAGACCTCACTTTCCCCACTTTTTAATAATATTCGTACCAAAGTAGTTTGATATCAACTAAATATCAAATTGTTATCAGTAAGTGATATTGTCGCATATCAGTCCTCTCTTTCCCCACCTTTTTCAGAAAATTTCGTTTCAAAGAAGTTTTTTATCAAGTAAATATCAAATTGATATTAACATGATTTGGTCTGTATGTGATATTTCCTCGTATTAAATTTTTCACTTCTCCCTTTCCCCAATTTTTTATAAGATTTCTTACTAAAGAAGTTTGATATCAACTAAATATCAAATTGATATGAAATTTATTTGGTCTGTCTCTGATATTTTCTTATATCAAATTTTACACTCCTCACTTTGCAAACTTTTCTCATAAAAATTCGTTCCAACGAAACTTCCTATCAAGTAAATATCAAATTGATATCAATTTGGTTTGATCAGTATATGATATTTTCTAATGTCAAATTTTTCACAACTCTCTTTCCTCACTTTTTTATAATATTTCTTACTAAAGAAGTTTGATATCAACTAAATATCAAATTGATATGAAATTTATTTGGTCTGTCTCTGATATTTTCTTATATCAAATTTTACACTCCTCACTTTGCCAACTTTTCTCAAAAAAAAATCGCATTCCAAAGAAACTTCCTATCAAATAAATATCAAATTGATATCAATTTGGTTTGATATTATATGGTTGCTTCAGTTTATTTGTTGTAGCATGTGGTTAGGCAATTTAAGGCAGCCAAATCTGTTTGAAATACTTAAATTATTTAACAAGAAACTGTTTTTAATTCTTAGAACTGCTAGCAAGTTGAAGCTTTTCTATTTGCACTCTACGAAAGTTGATGAATTACTCCAAAAATAGTGCACAGCATAAGCTTGCTTATATGAAATAACATAAAAATATACAATTCTGTTGATCGAAAGATATATTATTTTATACGTCATCTTTACATCCATAAATTGTATCTCATAAGTACCTTATTTTCTTTAGTATAGTCCGATAATATTTATAGCCTTTTATAAATTTAAACAGTTGCACTTAATTGCAAATGTAGATATTTGCATTTCAACTGATAAACATTTCTGAGTAAAAACTGCACAATTGATGCCGACATGCAAAGATATTTGCACAACTTGAACTTAAATTGGATAAACGGAAATCCCCACATAAGCTCCGGAAGAGCTGCAAATCTATATTAATAAAGTTTATAAGCCGAATTGAATGTCAATTGAAATAGAATTTTTCCGGTTTTGTGTGCCGGTTTAATTGTTAGCCGATAGATATGAATCTCAATTCTCGTCCTCAGTTTTCCGCAATCAAATAAACTTTAATCAATTTACTCAACCATGACATTGATATGAGCAAGCAAGAAGAATTTATTGATTTGACCTTGAGCGACAAAGCATTCTGCAAAAGAGTACATAGAAGTGCGCTACATACATTTGAATGCTTAGTATCTGCTTTGAGTATATATTCACAAGAACAAAGAAAATTTGCAAATTATTTGCTTCAAATAGATAAAAAATTAAATTATGTACCAAAAGAAATATAGCGCATAATTTTGAGCGTAAAATAAAAATTGTATATCATTAGCTAAGGCAAAGTATCTGTTTCTGCAAAAAAGTATCTTTTGCTGTGCGTTCGCTGTGTTTATTTTCAATTCATAATTTCCATTTGAAGTGAACGTTGCAAAGAAAGTAAATAAATTGGCTAAACATACTTTCAAATTATGCGAAAAAATAATCATTTTTATTTGAAGTCTAAATATTTACAATAGCTGAAAATGAGGCGACGACAATAAGGCACGCACTTGCATGTTAGCTAGATACATCAACTTAATGAGATACTTTGTACACATATATATTTATTTGTCTACTAACTTTTTAAGTAGAAACATACACAGATACTTAAAAGCCATGAGCACGACATTAAAACCTTAGGCGTCTGTCTGTTAGCGAACCAAGTGAACCAAGACGGCGACGACGACGTCTTCAAAAGCTATTTAAACTTTTAGCTACAAAAAAAATACTCGTATATAAAATAAAATCATGTAAAATATTCCACAGACGTGTTTGATTTCATATTTTTGCATTGTTTTTTATTTTTATTTTACTTGAAAAGAGTATTGAATGGGTTTGAATTGCTTGCAATTTCATTTGAAAGCGTCTGGGACGAACAGTTTTTAAGACGTGCTCTGGGCCACGATTTTTTTCATGTTATGCATATTAATTACGGCCAAGTATATTGAACTGAAGTTCAGCAGACAAGAGTTCAATTGTTTATTGTTTGTGGGAAACTTTATAAATTTAATTAAAGTTTGAAGAACTTTAAATAGATAATCGCATAAGGTTTTAATATTATTCAAAGTTGGACTGTCCAAAAGCAGCCAAAGTGAAAACGTGTTAAGAAGTTTGTAATGATGGGAACTACCTATTCGAAATGAATTTAAAATACCAAGACCAAATATTTTACAGAAGAAATAGTCACAATTAGTTAAAGTGGACTATCAACTCATAAAAGTTCAGGTCAATTGGTATTTTTCCGGCACATAAACGAAAATTCTGTAAACTTTTAGTTCAATGGCTGTCCTTGCAATTTTAGAAATATTTTTGTGGAAGATGTTTTTATAGCAAGAGGCAGCATGTCACCGCAGACGCTTTGTGAACTCATGACGTCACTCAAAACAAGTAAAAAGCTCTGAGGGTGGGCAAACTCCTGTGTTTTGTGACTAAATACTAATAAAATGGAGTGTATGATATTTATAAGCAAATATGGGTTACCGAAACTGAACCCAAAAATTTAACGGTATAAGTCGAAAATTATTTGGCTTGACCTCAAAAAACCCAACAGCAAGGAAACCACTTATCGAAAAATTAAGTTGACCATTTTTGGCAACCCACTCTAAATCTTTATAAATTCTAAATGGCCATTCGAAATGACATATGATAAAAGAAACCTAAAGATGGTTTCCAAATCTCTATTCAATGACTCTTAAAATAACATAGTTCTTCTTTTTCTTCTTTAATTTTATTATTTGTCACATTATTGTGTCCGTTTGTCGCCATATTGAATTTTTAATAACGTAAAAAGCATCAAAATCGAGCCATGTATCCGGTCTCTAAAACAAAAGTGAGCTGTGAAAAAATTGGTTCGAAGAAATATCACAATTTGACTGATATCACATATTTACTTGTTATGAATCTTCTTTGGAGCTAAATTTTGTGAGAAATTGTGGAAAAAGTGAAGAGTAAAAAATTTATTGTTAGGAAATATCACATTATATGATATAAATTTGTTGTTCACTACATAGAACACTTCTTTCAATCGAAACTTTCTGAGAAAGAGTGGGCGAAATCAGAAACTAAAAAATTTATATGAAGAAATATCAAATACTGATATATCACATTATATCACATTATCACAATGATATGAATTTGATATTCACTTCATAGAACACTTTTGAACGAAATCCTCTAAAAACAAGTAAGAAAATCACAGTCGGGCGTAACCGACTGTAAGAGGCCCTGTACCAGTGCAGGTCGCCTAACAAACACATTAAATGTTCCCCAAGCTTATGACCAAACACATGACCACTTCTCACTGCACGACTAAGTGCCTTTTAAACCATTTTTTTATGTATGAAACGAAAAGGGGGGTCGCTCAAATTCAATTGCTTATAAAATCGTCAGTTATTATCCGATTTTGATGAACTTTTCGGATTTTTGCTAAGAAGGACGATAAATCTATACTGGCATACTTACTTTGTTTTGTGCCGAAGAAATTTTTACCCTTGGGGGTGATTTTATGGGGAAGGGGAGGGGCAAGTTTTTAAATTTTTAAAATAAACTTGTAAAATTCCGGAGCAGTCCTAGTCGAATGCAAAAAACACGAAGTCTCTATCTATTACCGTTTCCGAGATCCTTTCGTTCATACGGACGGCCAGACGGCCAGACGGACAGACGGACATGTCTATATCGACACCTCTATCGCTCCTGACCATAATGGGGGTAACTTTGGGGGGTCTCCGATTATTATTTCTACCTGTTACATACATTTGCACAAAACCAATAGGCTCTTGTACCTTCGGTACAGGGCCTAAAAAGTGCGAGAAGTGAGGAGTTAAAAAATTGATATGAAGAAATATCAAATACTAATCAAATTAATTTGATATCAATTTGATATTTACTTCTTTGGATTGGAGTTCCTAAACAGAAATCTGTATCACCAAATATAATGGTTACTGAGCTTTTGATTGAAGTAGCGCTTCAAGAGATGTTCATAGAGTGTTTATCTGAAGAGAAGGTAGAATTACTTCATGATAGTCTTACATTGATCACTAAGTGGGAGAGTGATGGATCATGCATACAGAGTGCTTACAACCAAAATATAATTACAAGGGGTGAAAATATTTATTATTTCAGAAACAAAAAGAAAAAAAGTGAACTGTCAGACCAATAGAAAACTCTACAGCCTTCGTCGGTTCACTTTTGTCGTCCGATTTTGTTTAAATATGCAAAGGAATTTTCTTAAGTCATCAAAGCCACATGAAGCGATATAACAAATCCAATTGGAAATATAATTCATACCATTCTGAAAATCCTAAACAGGAAACACAATGTTAGATGGCGATGTCTTAAATGAAGTTTAAAATATTTTTTTAACCTTCGGCGACTATTTTTTATAATGAGTGAAAATATTGAAAAGGATGTAAAAAGTGATGGTGAATCTGTTCTAATAAAAATACCCACTTACAAGAGGTATAAAGCGTTGAAGGTTTTTCGGGAAGTATGTGAGCCTGAGAGAGTGTAGTCACGTATTGAAGAGAAACACAATATTGGTGAAGACATTTTGCAACGAGTGCGTACAAAAATAATGACTTTCAAACTTGAATTTTATGCAAAGATCCACAATGATGCATTCATGTCTATAGAGAATTTGCGCCGGATGATGTCTGACAAGATGCATTCTATCGAGAACTGCAATACGATGGAGATGCTTGGAGTCAATCAGTAGGAAAAAAGTTTCACTTTTGAATGAACAACAGAAAATCACAGAATAATATTCTGTCTCGATGCAACTAAAGGAACTAGCTTCGATTCGCGCATTTATCCAATAACCATGAAACTAGGGGAAGTTGTTGAGTAACAAAAACGAAATTCGTCATATCTTGGCAGTTATATGTGGAAAAGGGGTGAAATGAAGAGATGAAAATAATCCAGTTAAGTTTGGCCCAAATCAAAGGAGGCGATGCCCTTCCCCCCATGCAAGCGATAAACAAAATGTAAAATATTTTTTAATTTTTTTAAAGTACAAAAAGGAAATTTGATAATTAAGTTAATGGGTCTGGGAGAAGTAATACTGTAAGGTTTGGTGAAAATCGGAGGGATCGATGCCCCAAGCGACATACAAAATTGAACATATTGAGGTACAGGGGTGAGACGAATTTCCGTTAAGTTTTACAAAAGTCGGAGGGGGCAATGCCCTAAACCCCTACAAGTGATAAATCAAACTCAACATAATTCCATCCATTTAAGGTACAGAGATGTAATTTAGTACAAATGATAAGGGGATCGGGAGAAGTCAACCTGTTAAATTCGGTTAAAAATTGGATGGAACTGTGCCCCACCATCCATATATGTAAGCAATAAAGCAAATTCAACATATCTATGCGTCTATTTGTGGTACAAGGATAACATTTGGTATACATGTTAATGCGATCGGAAGGAGTGTTTCTACAATTTTTAGTCCAAATCTGTGGGGGCTATGATCCACCACAACCAAGCCCCCCTAACCCACACCACCAAATGAATGTGATATGCAGAACGCATCATATCTTTGCATCGATTTGAGGTACAGAACTGAAATTTGGTATACATGGTAATGGGAATGAGTACTCGGTAATGATAAACGGTAATATTAATAGTACTAGGTAATGGTGATGGCTAATGGTAATGGTAAAAGGTAATAGTAATGGGTAATGGTAATGAGTAAAAATAATGGGTAATGGTAAAGGGTAATAGTAATGGGTAATTGAAATGGGTAATGGTAAAGGGTAAAAGTATTGGGTAATAGTAATGGTTAATGGTAAGGAGTAAAAGTAATGGGTAATGGTAAGGAGTAAAAGTAATGGGTAATGGTAAAATATAATAGTAATGGATAATGGTAATGGACAATAGTAATGGGTAATGGTAATGGACAATAGTAATGGCTAATGTCTAATAGCAATGGGTAATAGCTATAAGTAATGGGTAATGGTAATGGATAATAGTAATGAATAATGCTAAGATCCATTGGACAATTGTTAACAGTTTGGCTTTACTGGCCGCGGGCGAGGTTCAGCTACATATTGTGAAGTGATCTAATAAAAGAAAAACACAAACAGGGTTGCATAGCAGAGCATGCGGGGTCAATTAAAAATCGTAGAAATAAATAAACAATCCAGCAAATATTGTCAAATTAGACTTGAAAAATTTCATTCTCGGCGATACCTCAACTTTACAATGAAAGACAAAAAAAGGGGGCTTAGCAACTATTGCTTCCACATGGTTAGGCTGCGTTAAGTGAGAAAAGTTTTTGAAGTACTAAAACAAATGTCAGATATTTTTATTCTAAGAAAAATTAGGTTTCATTGAGTAACAATCAATTTTAGGTCAATTGTAAGTAGTTGTCAGTTAAGTACCCTTCCACTTAGCTGCATAAATTTCCATCAGGTCTTGTTAAGTATTTAAACGGAGACTAATCGAGATTGAAATATGTTCCATAAGTATCAACTTGATACGACTTTGTAGGTTTTGAAAGTGCCTATAACATCGATTCATTTTTTGATGAACGAATTGATGTGTTTGCTTCGATAAAATCAAGTATTATTAGGAACTAAATGATATGTGACGCAGATTGTAATTCTGTTCTATGCGTGTAGAGGAATTTAATAGCGAATGCTTATAATAATATTGTATTTTCATTAGAATTCTAATGTATGAAATATAAATCCAAAAATTTCGAGAAAGAAATTCAAGCTAAAGTTCATTTTCATTTAGTGGAATTGGCCACTTTTCTGAGAAAAAAAAAAACTAAAGTTCTAAGTAGCAACCTAAAATAAACTTTAAACTGTTTACTATTATTTAGAATAAGAATTTAATATAATTTCTTTTTAATTACTAAATTGCAAATAAATATTGTTTAAAAAAAAAAAAAAAACAGAATTTGTTGTACTTTGCACTCAACGCAGAGCAATTTTCGTTAGTAGAAAAGCACGAAATGAAAATGTTTTTATTTTGTTTCAAATTCGAAAACAACAAACAAATAAAATAGAAAATAAAAATAAAATAAATAAAAACCTGGCAAATACAAAAGCGCATGCATAACAACTCATTACATAACTTTAGCTATATTGTGTTGGTTTTTTTTTTTTTTTTTTTTCATAGCTATACGCATTAATTTTTATTACAACAACAACAAAAAAGATACATTGGAAAAACAAGCCAAACGAACGAAAAACCAAATCTAAATTTATTAAATCAACTCAATTGAAATGTTCAATCATTTATGCAGTACTCAGATTGAAGCTCTTATTATTTATTTTCAATTTTTTTTGCTACGTACTGCTCGACTTTTGTTCAGCGCAGATGCATCGCTAACCGATGCCGTCAAAATTGTATCTCGATGAAATGGCACCGTAAACATTTTTATTAGTTGTAAATAGCCGCTGCTATTTGTTGTTGTTGTTGTTTGGTATGTAACTGCTATATAATATATATAGAGTGTAGCGTAGATTTGCAAATAACAATCCAAAAGATACAAATGTATCTTGTATATATATTTGTAAGGCAACTTACTTCACCAAATCAATTGAACAGCTTAGTTGTAAATATTTGAAATATTTTATGTCGTTTGGAAATTTAAAAAACTATCATAAAACTGACATAGTTTGGCTGTGTTTTTTTTTTTTTTTTTGGTCGACTTTAATCACATACGAGTGCTGTTCTATATAAAGACACTAATTTTTTTTTTTTTTTTTGTTTTAAAAAATTTCACTTTTAATTTGTACTCAATTATTTATTTTTATCGTTGTTTGTATTTTTTTTTTCGGCTTTCATTTGATTATTTAATTTAATTCAATTAGCTGCACAGCTTATCAACGTAGTTAAAAAAAAAAAGATGCTTTTGTTTCGACACTGAAATTTTATATTTTTTTCATAAGGTTTGTTTAAAATTTTATCGCATTTTAATTAGCAGCTAAATAACTTATTTAATTAGTTACACAATTTATTTATTGAATTTATTTTATTCGAAATTTCTTTGCTATGGTTTTTCACGCTAATTTGTATTTTTTTTTTTCTTAAATATTTTCACATGCGCTGCGCGAACGTATGCCTTCGAACGTTTATGTGAAAATAATTTTCGAACCTTTCACTATCTTTCGTTCATCTCATACGATCCACAATATATATATATATATTTTGTAGTTTTTTATACACATCAATGCACTCGGAGAATGTTTGCCTTTCGCTCGTATAACAACGTACTACAACAGAAATTTCTATATAAAGATACAATTGTATCTCATGCAAATGCAACTCAATTGTCTCGCTAAAACAAAGCAGATATATTTGTGTGCTTAGTTAGCTATTGATTGATCGCTCATTTTACCGGTAATATGCACTTGTCGCATGTAAATGGCTTAGCGCTAATGACTTGAGATACTCTCACCGTGTATATATATTTCGTTTATTGAATTCCTGTAGCACTAACTAATTAAACAGTGCCTAATAATGAGCTTTTGACTATCGCCGCAACACTTAATACAGAGTCATGTAGCTTATTTTTTTAAGCTATGATAATTAAATATGTAAACTTGCTTCTTTAAGTAGCTGGAACGGTAGGGGTATAATAAAATTTAGTAAATGAATGTAACAGACAGTAGGAAGTGCGACAGAAACCATTAAGTCTATATGTCTAAATGCTTGATCATAATCAAAGTTTGGTCAATTTGCATCTAAGATACATTTTTTTCCTTCAAACAACTTTAAATTCGATTTGTATATTGAAAATTCTACGCTGTTTTTAACTGCTAGTACATATATGGTTTTCCAATAGATGGCGCACTTGGCCACATAGAACAGCGCTATCTATTGGTTCAATGATGCGCCATCTAAAAATGTTTACAATTGCCGTTGCAAAGTGCAATTTCAATAAAAAAATAAGAAAGAACAATGCAGCCATGTGGGTTCAACTACGAGATACACTTCATAAAAATTTCTATGAATGCTACCCTCACTAGTGGTCCGATCTTGTCCTATATTTTTACATATCTTTGGAATAATGCAGGATACTCCAGATTTAACGTTTCTAGCTAAGAAAACAACAACAATAAAAATTTTGCATACAAAAAATCAGAAAGGTGGGACAGATTTGTATGGGGGCTACCACTTTTAGTGGTACGATCTGGAACTTAATGGAATATTTAATAAGCATAAATGTAGGGGAACACAAATTTGGTGTTTCTAACAAATTTAACAACTTTAATAAAATTTGTCCACACAAAAATTCAGAATTAAAATTAAGTTTGCATAGAAAGTGCCAAGTCCCCCTTTAGGAAGGGCTCCGCCAGTTCATTAAATACAAGTTATCTGAAGAATAAATAAAAGAATCCAAATATGCAAATTTGAAGGCACTATCTCTTATAGTCTCTAAGATCTCGTTACTCATACGGACAGCTAGACAGACGGACATTTATTATTACTCGATTTTTATTGCTAATCAAGAATTTATATACTTTATGGGGTCTATCGCGCCTTCTACTGCCTGTTACATACATTTGCACAGACTAAGTATACCCTTCTTTCCTATGGAATCGAGGTATAATTAAACATTTTATTTTAGCCCTGCAAATATCTTAAGTCTCCAAATATATACATAACAAATTTTTAAGCGTATCTGGAAGTCGTGAAACCCCCTTCTACATTGCCGCATTCTTACATGTTTATTTTGCAATTGTTTTTTTTCAAAAATTTTAAATATTTATATTTTATATTTGACTTAGTTAATTTTGTACACAAAATAAATAAAATATTCGGAACAAAGATATTTCTTTGTAAGCGTTAGGCAAATATATTATTTTTGGTACAAAATGGAGTATTGTTCGTTGAACTTGATGAACCAGTTATGCCAATTTATAATTTAATGACTAATATAGAAATATATTCAACAATTCTTTGAAAAAGCTGTTCTAGAGCGCTGCTATGCATTACTTGTCATGTTCCTTCTCAACAATCATGCAATTTTATGGAATACGAATGATGGTTGGGAGATTGGGATTCGTTTGCTCACGTTCAAGAATAAAATCAAGATCTACAAGACGCTGTATGCTGAAGTCAGACGAAACGTCGCTGGAAGTGTGTGGGTGAAAGATTCTCAGCAATATTTTGAGGTCCTATTAGATTCAGCGATGAGTTTAGGTTCCGTATGACCCGCGAGCTGTGTAAGCTATTCGATGAGGTTGACATAGTCCAACGCATAAAATTCGAGGAACTGCACTGGGATGGTCACCTCATTCGTATGGTTTACATGGAAGCACAAACTTGATTGGTTGGCGATGTAATTAAGGATGTCTTTGATTATTATAGACCTCTTCTCACTGCACGAATAAGTGCCTTATGAAAAAAAATTTTATTTATTAAAAGAAAAAAAGAAGAAGAAGAAAAGAAAATTGCTTATAAAATCGATATTTCTTATCCGATTTTTGGATTTTGGCTTAGAGGGACGTCATCTCTATACTTGCATACTTAATTTTTTTTTTGTGCCGAAGAAATTTTTAGTCTTGGAGGTGATTTTCTGGAGTAGTCCTAGTCGAATGCAAAAAACACAAAGTCTCTGCCTATTACCGTTTCCTACACTCAAAAAAAAATTTTCCTGAAATTTAGGAATCATTACCTAAAAAATTTTTTTTTACCTAAAACAGGAATTTAAGGTAAAATTTTGCCTAAAAATGAATTTTATGACCTAAATTAAACATTTTTTTACCTTAAATATTAGGAAACTTTTTCCTTGAAATTCATTTTTAGGCAAAATTTTACCTTAAATTCCTGTTTTAGGTAAAAAAAAATTTTTTAGGTAATGATTCCTAAATTTTAGGAAAATTTTTTTTTGGGTGTAGATCCTTTCGTTTATACAGACAAACAGACGGACATGGCAGTATCGACTCCTCTATCACTCCTGACCAAAATGGGGGTATTTTTGGGAGGTCTTCGACCATTATTTCTACCTGTTACATACATTTGCACAAACCCAATAGGCTCTTGTACCTTCGGTACAGGGCCTAAAAAGATTAAAGGTTAATTTCGTTCGAGAGAACTACACCAAATTATGGTATAAACTGTATATGTCATTTGGTCTGGGAAGGTTTGGGAGGTTTGAGAAGGGTGCGATAGACAGTGAGGACGTGGACTCGTTTCAGCTTCTATTAAAGAAATTTTCAACTAAAAATTTAAAATTGATTTTTTGATACCTAAGCCCTATTTTCATAAACCAGATCACATATTTGGATACGTTCCTAAACGCTTAAACACTCGATTTATATTTAAATATAGACACAAAGAAACAAGCGAGACATTTTTTTATCGAATTTAAAACAGTTTTGGTCCAATTTTAGATAATTTTAAAAAATTTCAAACAATAAAAACTGCGTAAATACTAATTTCTTTCTAATTTCTAATCATTTCTAGATGGTTTAACATTTTTTTTTCGAGGATTATATTTTTATAAAAACCATAAAGATTTTTAAAATTTTGTTTTAAATACTTCTTAAGAAATATATATATCTTAAAGACAACGTTTTTCCAAATTAGAGCCTTGACAACAAATAAATAAATGTCAATTTTTAATAATTCGAAAATTCCACAGATTCTATGGCAAACGGAATAAATGACACGAAGCATTGCTAAACTGACAATAAATTTATAGAGCTTTTCCGAGTATTTTTATTACTATTTGTTTTTTTGGCACGCGTACAAGTTCAAAAAGACTAACAAGCAAGCAAGAGGCAAACACAGCTGAGTGCAAATGTTTTGAATGAAAGAAGAAAATTCTTATGGGAAATCAGCGAAAAGAAAATAGAATTCGAAGAAAAACAACGAAGAAAAATCACGAAATACTAATTAGTTGCTGAATGTACATATATATGCATGCGGAGATACATTATAATAAAATGTGTTTGAAGTTCGAAAAATAAACTTTTAGAAATATAATTGAATCACTTGGAATTAATAAAAAATTTATTTAAAAAAAAACTTTGTACACTTTGCTGTTTAGCTACGCATTTAAAATTGAAAATTATAAAAAAAATAAAAATGTAAATAAAAATCACAATATTATTATTTATCACTTGATAACTTGTATCTTTTTTTTTATATTTACAAACTTTTTTTTTTATTTAAAACACGCGAAGCTGAGCGCAGCAATGAACCGCACAGCAACAAAAACAATTAATTGCTTTTGGCATTTAGGCTGCCATACTTTGGTGTACAAAGCACTTTTTGCTGGTTTTCTGTTTTTTTAGAATGATTTAAAAATATAAAAAACAAAAACTGCAGCACAAAATTAAATAAATTAATTAATTATATATATATATATATACAAGTAGATATTGGCACAGAACGCGTTTAACGCGCACACACTGAATGTATCTAGATACAACGCGACGGTTTATTGTATCTTTACGTTACAATCGTCAACAGACAACTAAATGAACAAACGAACGAACGCGTAGAAATGATCGAACTGTTACGCTGTGCATATTGTCGCCGCCCGTTTCAAGCGGTAACAACAAAACAACAACAACAAAAAAAAAAAAAAAAACAACAACTTTTAGTTAAGTCTTTTAATATTTTATTAAATAGTCAAGTGCGCATGCGAAGTTTCACTTTTGCGCGCTGCTCTCTGTCGGCTAATTATTGTTTTTGTTTTTGTTTTTTTTTTGCGTATGTACAATACGAAGATACATTATAATGTAGTGAAGTGATTGTATCTATAAGATACATAGATACTTTTTTCGCTATATGTAATTTACATTTTTTGCACGCGATGGGATGATATTTTAAATATTCTACATGCATTTGCTAAACAGCTGTTGATGTGTAAATAATAAACAGCTGTTCAAAAAGAGAGAAGGAGGAAAGTAGTAAGAGAAAAATGCTTTTAAAGAGATTTATTTAAAAATAATTTAAATACATATTTCTTTTGTGCTAAGAGCTTGTTGACGTAAAAATTTATATTCATGCTTACGCCGTGACATATAGTCAAAGGAATAAGAAGTTTGAATCAATATAGACATGTCCGTCTGTCGGTTTGCATATGAATACGTGAACTAAACTTCAGTGCTTATCGAAGCTTTTGAAAAGTCTTTGGTTACGCTATTCGTCCAAGTTATACAAATAAGATACTGTCGCTCAATAGACCAACAAAAGCTACATACAATCGTGTAGGGAATAGCATCAAGCTAGTATATTTGTCCTTGTCATTGATGTTATTCCTGAGTTGATGTTATTATGGCGTATTCCTCAAACAATTGTCTTCTCTTTGTATGCTCGAACGCAGAAGTAGAAGAACTTTGCCAAAGTTAACCTCATCTGCTTAAAGGCAAATGTTGCCTACATTTGAATCTCCTGAAGGAAAAGGAATTCCCTGGAACACATTTAGTTCGGAGTTATTTCCTTCCACACAATGCTACACTGGCATCGAAAAATTTCTGGCAACGAACGGGGTTCAGAAAAAATATGTACAGCGTTTTAGAGATAACACATCACTTTATTCAAGGTCCATAGTTTAACCTTCTGCATTTTTAGATGTCCTTATACACGGCAAAAAGGTCTTTACGTCCATATTTTAACACATTAAGTTGAACATAAAAAACAACAGACCCAAATGGTTGTGGTTGAATATTTCAATAAATAGTTTCAGCTTGCAAAGTCCTCATTTTCTGTTTCAAAGTTTTTTTTCGGTTGATTAAAAGATTCCATCCCTACTTTGCAAGAGGTGAAAAGAAATCACATAATTTTAATTATCGACCAGCTGGTTCCGCAGAAATACTTGGGAGGTCAATGGATTTGAAAACTTGCGAATCAAACGACTTGACCTGTTGAGGGTGCATGCAGCGATAACGGTCACCATTCACGGTTACAAATTAACACCCTTTTGATCAGCGAATTCAAAGGTAAAATTTAAATACTCTCTAGATAGAGGAATCCCCAGACGGAGAATTTTTTAGACAGGGGAATTCGTAGACGGGGGAATCTTCAGAATGGGGAATACCTAAACGAGGAAATCCTCAGGAGAATGTATCCCTAGACGGGGGATTCCCCAAATTTGGGAATACTTAGACAAGAGAATCATCCTTTGACGAACGGATCTCCATATTGAGGAATCACAAGCCGGGGGAATCTCCAGACAAGGAAATCCCTTGATAGCGGAATCACCATACGGAGGAATCCCCAGACAGTGGAATCCTCACATGGAGGATTCCGCACACGAAGGAATTGTCCACACAGAGGAGTCCCCAGCAGCTGTCGTACTTTCGAGCAAAACCACTCGGTTATCTCAACTTTTGAGACAATGTTTCCGGCCAAGGTCATCTACCTCCGGCCAATGTCTAAATTATCTCCTTTGACCAAGGCTATCGACCTCTGGCTGAAGTCATCTACCTCTGAACAAGGTTATAGACCTATTCATATGGGAATATCCCTAGACGGAGGACTTGACCCCCTGCGGTTTAATGAACTTAAGCCTGTGGGGGTCAATGGACTTGGTACCTTACATGGCCTTAGCGCCTTAGAAGGTCAATGGTCTTGACCCATCGTGGATCATTGGACTTGACTCATTGGGTTGCTTGACTCCTTGTGCGGCAATGTGCTTGATCTCGTGGGAGGCGAACTAACTCCCAACTGGTTATGTCACTCAACTCCTCCTAAATAACGAAACATACTTTGGTGGAAGAGTTATGTGTTTTTGAAAGAGTTCCTCGAGAAGATCCATTGGAAAATTTGAGATGGTTTACAATGGTATTTGCAACAAATGGGCGAAATATTTAATAGCTATCTGCGAATTATAATTGCTATAAAAATATAAAACAAATTTGAATCACCAGAACACTGAGCGGGAGTGTACTCAGCAAGTTTTTAATATATGACCTGGTGTATGAAAATGGGGCTTACGTGCGAAAAAAACAAATTAGAGAAAACGGCTGTAAAAGGTTACGCCTCATGGTGTACCTGCAACTGGGAAGACGTGCTACGGATACTTAGAACCAAATTTTAAAGCACACGACTTTCTGATTTTTACCATGTGAAGGAGCGTCTCAAACTCTAACTCCATTACAATCGGCAAAAAAGTGGAACATTTTTTTTTTTTTTACACCTAAGCCTTATGGACATATATGAGAACTTCAAATCGATAACATCAACTCTAAATATGTATATAACAAAATATGCTTAGATCCACAAGTAATAATATTCATTTCTAAAGCACTTAAAGATTCCATTAATCTTCGTCTGGGTAAGTTTAGTCAGCAGCATCGTAATGTTAGAGCCCTGCATGAATGTATTCATTGCAGCTGTTTTATGAATATTTAATCATTAACTTTCGATACATTATGCAGCACTTTCTAACATGTTAAATTTTAATTAGAAGAATTCAATTAAAATAAAAATAAATCACACTTCCCCGGCAATTACTTTGAATGAATTAATCTAAACTAAAGGAATAAATAAAATGTGAATTCAATGTGCAGTCATTTGAAACATTCATTCATTTACGAGTATTCAAAGGCTCGAAAAAATCAGTTAAAACACTTTTTGCTGCTGAAGACTTTTGCAGCCGAACTAATGTTTCGTTGTTGAGTAAGAGCTAGAGTAAAAAAGGTCACATTTCAGCATGATCTCCCAATTCCTGATTCACTTTACAAGTATCTTTCAATCGAAAAAGTACAAAAAAAAAAACTGAGATGAAAACACTAAACAAAAGCGTATTCGACTGCACTCATTCCTGTTCACTAAATTCGAATAAATTAAAATGTATCTAAATTTTTTAAAAGGGCGCAAGCACATTCATTCAAATTCATTTAAGTGTGAATGTTTCATTTGCCGTTTTGACTGCATTCATGCAGGGTTATAATAGTTGTAGCATAGCCAGAGTTGGATGCAAAGCTCAAATTTGAAATACTTTAGCCATATTCTTTAAAATGATTGAAGCAAGCTACTTGGCTGCATTCACCAACAAATGAGTGCATTAAATTTTCAATTCTTTTAATCACTTGAACAGTTTTCCAACTGCAACGCACAGTGCGGCGTATGCTTAATGTGTTTATTGCTGCACCAGTGATGCGTCATTATGTATAATATCACAACATGTAGGTACGGTACCCCGATGCCATCCCGCAGTGTTTAAATTTAATGCATTATTGCACTGAAACATGCACAGGCAATGTTAATGGAGATACTTAAACAACAGACAGACAAGCAGGCAGGCAGGCAGATACATATGCATAATGTGTAGCCTGCTGTCTGCTGCGTTTATTGTCATAGAAACGGGGTAGCGAGGGGGATTGTGCTCAACAAGCGGAAGTTCTGTGTAAACGCCATCTACTAAATGATGCATGACATATGTCTGAGATGCCATTTTGTTGTTTTTATACGCTGTATACAGTTAGAATAAAATAGGGTATATCAAATTTGAACTTTCTAAATGCGGAATAGTGGAGTCAAAATGGAAATGAATGCCTGTCTGTCCTTTTTGTTATTAAAAAAATCAGTTTATTCTATGCAAAAAATAATTTATTGCATACAACACTCACAGAATAATGATACACGCAGTCAGATGTGCTTATTTCATACCTTTATGTTGCTCAAAAAGGGAGGAAAAAAGGAACTATAACTATAAACTCATAGCACATGAAGAGCTTCCTCGAATCATGCTAATACACTACATACAACTCCACTTAAAATTGACTTGCTACAGCGTATCTCGTAGTCCATCAAACCCATCTTCTGAGAACTTCCTTGAAAGCCTTGCGCGTTGCTTAAACTGTTTAAACTGTTTTTGTATTGTTGTGCTGTGAAGTGCTTGCAGCACAAATCACACACACTCACACATTCATAGTCCCTCTGTGTATATATGTCTGTGTGTGTGTGTGTGTGTCATTTCCGTTGGTTTGTAAATGTTTCTGAAATGAGTCATCAACCGGAAGTCGACAGCAGCAAACAGGGACATTCAAAGAGATAGAAGATACGCATACACATGTGAAGTGAAAACGAATCTGACAGAAATGCCGAGAGATGAAGAAAGAAAAAAAAATATAAACTGGATTGAAATCCATTTCAATGGTTTCAAGCACACTCAAGTGTAAAATTGTTACCAAACGGCTATGGCGGTGGTATAGGGAGAGACCGACAGACAGACAGCCATTTATGGTAGTCTATTATACTCGCACAGTACATGTTACTTGTAGGTGCTAACAGCTGTCATATCCAGTCTGTATCATATCTGTTTAATGTCCTTCTTTTTTTTCCTTTTTGCTGTTTCCGATTCAACACGGCAGAAACTAATCGAGTGTCAAAAACATTTGAAATTGTTGACATTTTTATCGGGCATTGTTTTGTAGTCTTTATATGTAGTAGGTGCTGCATATAGGCAAGTTCGAAAAGTTTACAGTGGTCACAAATTGAAAAAATGTAATAAAAATCTAAGCTGCCATGGATTATATTATTTTTGGAACTGATATAAAATATTTCCAATAGAAAAGCATTTAAAATGGAGTATAACTTTTGTAGAAGCATTTTGAGCACGAAATATTCATTGGGGAATATTTTGAATTAATATTTTATGCATATTTGACAGCTATTATTATATTTGGCACCACTGTGCGTTTGCCTAAAACTAAAATAACATCTATTTAGTCTTTAAAGCAGCATTTTAATGTCTGTTTAGAACTCAGCAAATACCTTTGTACGCCTAGTTTGTGTTCAATTTTATGCCTTCAAGGACGAAATGCTCGAATGAGAATTAAGCATTAAAAAAGTTTTCTAATTGCAGATTACTTCAAAAGTAATTACTTATTTTCATTGGCATTAAATTCATTTATTTTAATTGTACATCGACTTGTAGGCCGTGATTAATGTAATGCTTTCTTAGAAAAGTTAACTTTTGTTTGTTGGTTTGATGAATTATAGCTCTTTGGACTTATTTTGTCATCCAAACAGAAAAAGTTTAACTTCATACAATATAAAAAAAATGTTATTTAATAATTTTTCATTCTGAATAATGGCGAAGTTTCTTAGCAGCTGCCACTACATCCACTGTTTAAAACAAGTCTTGAGTTGCTCCCTCCAGTGTGGTAATAGAATATAAAACAGAAAAGAACTTCGAGCATGAACAGAAGCAAAAATTAAAAAAACTTTGAAAGAGTGGAGCAAAATTAATCACTGGTGTATAACCATTTTTAATTATTATTAAAGATTGGTATTTTTTTTGAGCCATCTAGATAAATTATTTTTTTTGCTAAGCTGATTAAATTTTAGTTTTAATAGGGCTTCGAGTAGATTGGGTGTGCAAAGACTTTCATGGGCGTTCTTCATGCATTTCCCATGCATATTCACTGTTATAACGAAATTAAGTTTAAATTTTAAAATCAAATTAAAAAACATTAAAGTTAAAAAAAAAAATAGAATATGAAAAAATAAATTATTATTTAATAAAAACAAACAAATTTGATAAGTTAAAAAATATAAATAAAAAAACATTTCAATCTAAAAAATTTAAACTAAAGGAAAAATTATTTTTTTTTTTCAGCTGGGCGTTTAGTTTAAAACACTAAAATATATAAAAAAAATAATATATATAAAAAATATATATATTAAAATATTTAAAAAACTTAAAAGTTTTAAAAAATAATACACAAAGAAAGAAAACAGAGAGATCAGATTTTTTTAATTAAAAAACAAGAAATAATAAAAATTAATTTTAAATATATTAAAACTTAAAAATTTAACAAAATAAAATAATAATTAAAAGCTTTTTTTTTTTATTTAAAAATTTTTTAATTAAAAAATTAATGAACAATATTTGTATTAATTTCAAATTAAAAAACGGAAGATGAAAAATATTTTATACTCGATTTAAAAAATTCTAAAATATTTAATGCAAAAAATGAAATTAACTAAAAATTAGAAGAGTTTAATGGAAAAATTTAAAATTAATTTATTAATTATGAGAAAAAAGTTGTTTCCTTTAACATATAAAAAAATTTATTGAAAATTTAAAATATTTACGATATTAAAAAGTGTTAAACAATAAAAACTAAAATTAAAACAAAATAAAATGGAAAAAAATAAAACTTTTGTTGTTTAAATTAAGAAATCTTATAAAAATTTAAAACATTTAATGAACTTAGAAAAGATAAAAAATACAAAAGCTATGTTCATAAGTTTATAGTTCTAAAAAATATGAAAATATTAAATAAAAAAAAATATTTTATTTGTAAAATGTTAAAAACTTTAATAAAAAATTTTATTTCAAAAATATTTAATTTTTTAATAAAAATAGAATAGAAACAAATCTAAAGTCCTTAAAAAAATGTTTTTTCTGACTGATCTAATATTAAAAATAAATTTAAAAACAATTTTATAAAATATTAAAAAAATTATATTTTATAAAATTGTTTTTAAATTTATTAAAAAACTTAAACGAAGTTAGAATATATTTAAATTAAAAAATATAAAATTATATTTAAAAAAATAAAATTAAAAAAATTTTAAATAATTGAACAAAACTAAAAAAATTAATAAATCAAAACTATTAAAAAAAAATAAAAATAAATTTATGTAAATTAAATATTAAAATTAAAAAAATTTAATAAACCAAAATTATTAAAATAAAAAAAAAAAAAAAATAAATTTTTATAAAAAATAAAATTTAAATTTATAAATATTATAAATTTAAATTTAATTTTTTTAATAATTTTGATTTATTAAATTTTTTAGTTTTAATATTTAATTTACATAAATTTAAATATATATATATTTTTTTTAATAGTTTTGATATTTTAATTTTTTTTAGTTTTGTTCAATTACTTAAAATTTTTTTAATTTAATTTTTTTAAATACAATTTTATATTTTTTAATATTGCTTTTTCTTAAAGGCATCGGATATTAAGTTGACAATTCGGTGGCACTGTAAAGGTGTTCCATAGTTTCTTCTGAACACAGCTTGATGTATGTAACATACATTTTCTGAGATTCAGACGAAACGAATCGACAAGGCTATATCGATTGAGCTTCCAATGCTGATCGAGAATTTATACATGGTACTTTATGGGGTTTGCTACGACCCTGAATTCAATAGGACAGACCTTGAAATTCAGGTTTTAAAAGCTGGTAGCTATTAAGTTTTAATTTGGTAGCAGTATCGCCAAATCAGATTTTTAGAACGATGCGAAGAAAGCTGAGGGAAAAGTTTTTATATTTCCACATTCAAAGGCAAACAGACTGACGGACATGGTTTCATCGACTTGTCGAACTGATGACTGTCTATTGTCAGAATTAATACTGTATGTATATTGAGCCTATATGTGAAAAGTAGAATGACATAAGCTCTAAAAATATGATGACTTAATTATATAGCTGCACGTGGATATTATTTATTAGTAAGCTTTTATATTTAAATGAGATAGATTATGTAGTTTAAAACGATTTATAATTATGAAATATCAGACGATATTCAATAAGTGAAATGTAAATTTTTGTTGTTTTTTTTATTTTGGATTACTAATACCGCAATGAGATTAACGATTATAATTTATGACTAGTATATATATTTTGACAGGTAGTATGTAACACCCAGAAAGAGGGCAGAGACCTTTGGATACTATTTAGAATTGGCATTCGTTCAGAAGATCCAAATCAACAATGACTTAATAAAAACAATTTTATTTCGGTGTATATTGTGCTTGAAAAGGTTGATGCTGGCACCTATGGATCTTGGCTTTTTATGATCAAATGGGCGTGACAGTGTTTACTATACTGTTAGGCTGACCGTTTTGACATAGAAAAGACCCAATTTAAATTTTGTAGGTATTACTTTCCTATTTGTTGGGCTGAGTACTTGAAACAGTTTGATAGCTTTGGTTCAATCAAAGTTTTTGTTTATAGTATCAACTCGTCCCATTCCAAACCCGCGTTTCAAACAAACTGCCAAACTGCTAATACCATGTTCCAAACAGAGCGTTTAGGTTTTTTTTTTTTTAAATCCAAAACTAATGATTTATTAATGCATATTTAAAAGCTTTCCAGCCTAATAACTACTAAAACATGGTAGTTGCCTAATATTCTTTCGCACTATACGTACCAAACTACAAACATGAAGTTATACTGCGTTTATATAATAATTTTTATTCTATACTCGCATACTAAAGAGGTCAAAGGTCGCTTCGAATTTACAAATATCGTCTGCACGGAGATTGATAAGAGTGCTGTCAACTTTACGGAATGTTTCCTGAAGTCCTGCAGTCGCAGTTATAAATATTTAACTTTCCGTGCACAACTGCTTAAGCCGTTAAAAAATTTTAAGGTAATTACACAAGCTTAATTTTTATTAGAAATAAAATGAAATTTTATGTTTTGTATACATTTTACTACAGATACGTTTCGATCTACTCAAACGCATGAATGGCTATAAACCATTTTTGTATAATATTACAGTAGATGCCTGTAAATTTCTGCGTACATCACCCGGCAAACGAAATCAGGTCATTGTGTTCATACATAATCTTTTTAAAGATTATTCTAATATTGGGCATCCCTGTCCACATGAGGTATTTTTTTTATAGTTCTATAAATTATGTTTAACAATTTCTTTATTTTTAGGGCGAAGTTTATGTAGAAAAATTGGTTATATCATCTATAAACAACAAGGTCACAAATGTGCTACCATGGCCAATAGGAAAATATGCTCTGCATGTGACGGCTTATGTACATGATTTGATAATAGCCGAAACGAAGATTTTCGGAGAGCTGACAGATTATTAATAATTATTTTGTTATGAAGCAAATAATTTTATTAAAAAAAGATATAATATTTTTGACTGGAGATCATAATCTTTTTTATTCTTCTTAAGAATAAACTCAATACATCACAAGTTTATATTAATGTTGGATGCATCACTAAAATAAAAACATCATTTATAATTAAACACATTTTTTTTACCATGTTGAAGAGCTTCTTAACAACATTGGAGGTAAGTTTTCGTCGCACAGTCGATGGTGATTCTTGTTAAATTTTTGCACGAATCCGGGCTTAAAAAACATCATACTTAGAGGTTTTCGGTATCACCATATTGCATTCTCCATTTTGAATTTTAAAAATCTGATTTTAGATTCGTATTCAGCGACCCCGAAAATCCCTAAATATGAAGTTTTACTGAAATGTACCGAATTCTAAATTTTTATGTTCTGTTTAGTTGTTTTTCTTGCATCCCTACTCTAAGGGTGGAAGTTTGGAATTGGCCTCATTTTAAAGGGCATATTTCAGTCATTAATTTCTGAGTTACTGCAAATTACTAAGCCATATAGACTCTACTCTACTTTTCTCTATTAATTTCCAACAGCGCGAACAAGTTTCTTAGAATTAGGAACGCCGATATAGAACTAACACCTATGGTGAATATCTCTGAGATTAACCATGAATGTACTCCCCAGTGTTGCAAGTTTTTTCTACTGCTTATCGGAAAGTGACATTTTAAATGCTTACTCCTTTACTTCTTTTCGGCCTTCCGACAACTTCAACAAAAGCTATGTTAGCTGAAGGCGTGTCTACCTATAGTGCAATGATCTCTTAAGACTTCCGCCATTCGGAGATAGAAGTAATGTTTGGGCTAAGTGAATTTCCAGATTTTACTAGTACTTATAAAGAATAGTAAAGCACTTGGAGAGCTGCTAGAGTATTAATGCAAATTTACAAATCTTTTTGAAGTTCATGATCTATGTCGGAGATGGTACAAAGCCTTCTGTATAGATAGCGTCTCAGCTTGGTAGCCGCTACAATGGTCAAAGAATAGAAAAAAGTCTCTAATAACCAGTTCAGCGTCAAAAATAGCACCTCTGACTTTCCTATTTAGTTTTCAAACATGGGTAAAGAGGTTGATCGCATTCTCACTATCACAATGTAAACTGGTAGGTTTACCTAATCTCAGTATTTCGAGTCAAAAGTTTCTAGTCAAAAAGAAATAATCCGTATGGGAGCACTAAAATTAATAAGGCTGACCAACTTTTTACTTTTCTTAGTTTTTTAAAAATGGGAACACATCAGTATAGGTTCAATGCACAATAAAATAATTATGATACTAATTGATGTATATGATGAAACATATTAAAATGCACTTTAGCTAGCCATGCAAATTATTTCAGAGACTAAACACAAGCAAATTGATTTATTATTGCTAAAATAAAATTTGAACCATGAAGTTCTTTAAAATTTTTATTATCATTTTTATTTTATATATTGTCGAGGTTAAATGTCGATTTGAATTCACCAACATCAAATGCACTGCTGTCGACAAGAGCCTTCTAAATTTCACAGCATGTTTCCTGAAGTCCTGCAGTCGTAATTATAAATATTTGACTTCTCGTGTACAATTGTTTAAGCCGTTGACAAATTTAACGGTAAATATATAAGAATAAACACTTTCTATAGTACAGATTCATTATAACTCTATTTTGTACAGATACGTTATGCTGTGCTTAAACGCATGAATGGCTACAAACCATTTCTGTACAATATTACATTTGATGCCTGTAAATTTCTTCGCACATCACCCGCAAAGCGAAACCCGGTGATTGTATTCATTTACGAAATTTTTAAGAATTATTCGAATGTGGATCATCCTTGTCCGTATGAGGGCGAAATTTACATAGATAAGCTGGGAATATCAAGTGTAAACGAAAAATTCACAAAGTTGCTACCATGGCCTACAGGAGAATACGCCTTGTTTATGAATGCTTATGTGCAGGATTTGTTTGTTGCCGAAATGAAGGTTTACGGAGCGCTTACAGATAACTAAATCAAAAAAAAAAAAAATAGATTATAATTGTTTATATATATTTATGACGTCAAGACTTAACAAATCTGGGCTTAAATGAACAAAACACCCAAAAAACAATGCACATTTTCTTTTGTCTTTGCTTTGAATCAGTAGAGAAGTGTTCGAGGCAGAGGAAGTGTAGAAAAAGCGAAAAAGATGAGAGTATCAGAAAAAGAGTAGCTTCTGCTGTGAGGAATTAGGATGAGGATTATCGCTAGGCTGAATCTGAGCTTAGCGCTTATCCAGAAACTCTGGACCACCATATAAAGGCGGAATACGAAAACTTGGTACTCCCAAATATAGGTATATTATATATACTAGCCTTTTAGAAATCCTTACAGAAAAGTTGATGGCTATAGAGATATATCTAGATATCGGCGGAGTCCAGTATAAAGTTGTGATCGCGGCTAGCTACCTGCTAAGCGTGCAAACCGAACTTTTACACAGGGAAATAGAGGGAATATATAAAATATTGTAGAGGACGGAACTTACCATTACTCATTAGTTGATACCTAATGATGTTTCTCCCACAAAATAATAATAATATACTTTAGAACTAGAGCTAGGCAAGAGGTATTTACATCACCTTCTGTAACATTTGTGTGTATAATTTTGGTAAAAATTTGGAACGTATACGATTAAACATCTTTGTCGGATCATAGGATAATACTTAGGAAAGCAGGGATCGCGGATGAGAGCTAGAGGATCCAATTTGGTGACTTACGAAAGGCAAAAGGAGCCAATTTTTATACATTTTGCAGCAACATTTCAGACACCAACCTTGCAAGTAGAGTTCTGTCTCAGACCTATACCTGAAAAAGGCAGTTGGAATGCTCACAAAAGATGGGGAGAAATAGGCACGTTTTCTACTCGAAACTCGCTTTCCGAGTCGATTTCCAATAATGGGAATAAATACATCAAATTATTTCCAACCGTGCAGTGCCAGGAAAGCTAACTGGAAAGTAGGCAGTGACATTTGCAAGGAGCATAGATTAAGCTGGGCTATTAGTTCTATTCAACCTTACAAGTCCTTCAGTGTGGAAGAATGACTTATACTCTTTGTTTGGTCCAATATTAAAAATGTTCACATGTAGCCTGGTTATAAATTTATATACCGATGTGCTGGAGGACAGCAACGCTAAATTTTATTTCAAAGACAGGTAAGTAGTATTCCTTTTATCTTAAATCCTTCAGACCAATCAGTCTCAACTCTTTCATGTTGAAAACGTTAGAAAAAATTATGTATAATCCCATCTGGAATAAATATTTGATGGATTAACCACGGCATAGAAATCAACATGCGAACAGATCACGCAATCTCTTGGAAGCTGCTCTATACCAATTAAACTCCAAGACTTCTGAAGAACCACAGAGATAGCCATTTGCGATTTTATGCACATAGAAGGTGCTTTTCGTCAAAACATTTCATATAAAAGAGCACTCAACAGGAGAAATATAGAACCTGTTCTTACTGTATGGCTATTAGATGGCCCTCTTCTGTTGAGATTTGAAGAAGACTTGATTAATTTTTGACCAATGTACCACATGCAAGATTTACGTAGAATATAAAGTGTAGAAAGCCACAAAGGCAATGCCATGCATAGCCATTGATGGGAAGAATTGGAGGTTTACACCAAAAATAATAAAATGGATGTACATATCATCATACAATGTATCAGATCTGTGTTGACATACGACGCCAGTGATGGGCGGATAGGGCTAAGCTAGCAGTATTCAGTTAGCAACTGAATATAACTCGAAAGTTTGTGGTTTATACAGATGGCTTCCTAGTCGATGAAGGAACTAGAGCAGGTATTTTTGGGCGTCTTTCAAGTAAAAATCTATGCGAAACTTTTCTTCCATTACCAGCAAATTATATATATTTGCTAAGCGCAAAACTTTTCTTTCTCTCCATTCATACATTTTGTTGTGCATAGTTTTCCATATGGCTGCCTACGCCCACTTACATTTGTCGTCCTTGATTGCTAAACAACTTTGAAATTGATATTTTCGATGACAATATTAGTTCTATATATCCATGCCATAAAAACTATCTCCACTTTTCAAGCACTTCGCATTCAATTTGTAGATAATTGGTTTAGGTTTGCCTCCATCATATGCTTTCAGTTTGTTTAGACTTCGCCGCTTCTTCCTTTTGCGCCTTAAAATATGCAAATCTTTTATTGGTTTTAGTTTAAGCTTGTAGCTTCTGTATGCTCCATTTTTTTTATTTTGGCATATTTTTCTGTTTGCTCGTTTTTACTTTTCTGTGTACTAAATGCATCTCGCAGAAACTTTGCCCCATATGTAACATGTTTCTAGCGCAGATGCTTGAAAACTTGTGAATTTTATTTCATACGAAGTCGTTTATTATTTTGTTTGCTATTTTGCAACTTTTTGCAATTTGTTGCTACAACGGCGGCTGCTGCTGCTGCTTCTGCTGCTGCAGTTTTCGATTTGTAGTTTAGTCGGTCGGTCGGCGTGGGCGCTTTTGTACTCTCGTTTTTTTTCGAAAAAAAGTTTCCTTCGAGTGTAGTGAATTAGTTCTACTTCACATATGACTGCACATGCGAGTAGGCGTGAACAAGTAGTACGTTCGAATGTTCTAATAACTCAACTGGAAATACTTTTAGGAATTGAATAGAAAAAAAAAAACAAGATGAAATAAAATTTAAAAACAAGAAGTCGTCCTTTATTTACAACATAGATTTGTAGTATGGAAACTTTATGTTGTTGCTCCGATTAATTAACAAATTACAAAGGGGACATTTGCAGAAGTTCACATTAGTAAAAAAATGGCCAACAAATTTTCGTTCGCCCATGTATTGCGAGAAGGCGGCAAACTTCCAATCCTACATCACTTTCCCACTCTCTTAATTAGGTCTTGGTACTTTGTGTTTGGGGCCTGCCACCGCAAAATAATTAGCACCTGCGAAGACATAAAGAAAGCCTCGTAAGCGATCTTCCTATAAAGACGGCCCCCAGAAACGATTTAAACAACTCTTGGTACGAGAAGGAGTGTCGCAATGCTACCAGCAGTGGAGACAGAATACAAACTATCAGAAGTGAGAATAAAGAACATTAAATATCCAAACTTATCTCCAAATTCTTGTTGATCATAGCCCGATAGATGAACATATCAGTATTCACTTGACTTCTTTTAGGGGGCCACCTCTTTAAGTGGTGTTCCGATTTGAACTCTAATGGAACTTTTAATTAGATTTGTCACAGACTATATTAAATTCGGCTGAAAACCTCTGAAAGTGTGTTAAATTTATATGGAGCGCACACTTTTTAGTGGATCGATCAGAACTTTAAAAGATGTCGCTTTTAAAAACTCCGAATGAGGAGAAGTTATGCATGGTAAGTCGCAAACACCTCCTAGGTACGGTGTAACCATATTCATTATATACAATTGATCTGGAAATGTCTGTATCTATTATTGATTTCAAGTTCTCGATTTTCATACGTAGTCCCCGACAGACGGACAATCGATTCGCTCTTTGCTGCTGATCAACAAATATATATATATATATTACAAGGGTTACTATTTATATTTCGGGAATAGCAAATAATAATAAACATTTTTAAATGAAAATGACTTCATTGTTTTTCAAAATATTCTCCATGAAAATTTATGCACTTTTGCATTCGCTCCAACCAATTTTCGAAGCCCTTTTTTTACTCCGGTTGAGGCACTCCAAAACATGGGTTCAACACGCAGTTTATTATTGATGTTTGGGAATGTTTCGGATGACCCATCAATTCGATATTTTGAGTGCTCAACAACTCTCTTGTGTGAACCCGATGTGTAAGAGCGCATATGATGGTGGAAGGTGCTTCGTCTTCCACGGTTGGTTCTGCAAATTTCGCCGAAGACTTGAGGCAAACAAATGGTTGTGTATCATTCACAATTGACCGTCCGTATGTTGCTCAAGCGGAACAGTGGACAATTAATTTAAATAAGAATTAATTAATTTTGCAATGTTTAAGAACTTTTCAAACCACCTTTTATGTGTGTTTTGAGGTGCATATATATGTACTTAATTTTCATATAAAAATAAATACTTTCTTTTAAAAATATTTAAGTACCTATGTACTACCTAAATAAATTAAGACAAAACTTTTGCTAAAGAACACTTGAAGCAAAGTAGACCTGGAGGAACCTGTTTTTTTTGTGTGTTTTTGAGTACACCAAATGAACTTGATACTAAACTCAGCGTGTAAACAATGTAAAATAAATGTAAAACAACTCGGAAACATGTATTTGCTGTGAGAATGCTCGAAAATTTTCATTTTATAATATTTGTGCCACATTTTGGACATCAAATGTAAGAAAATTGTGTGAGCAGGTCTCTGCTAAGAACAGCAAATAATTATAAAAGTGGCTGTCGCACCTCAAGGCGAGCTTAATTGCAAGTAAACCAGCAACGCGTAAATAAGTTTTGAAAATGTCGCTAATTATGCCAGTCTTGCTCTATCTGTTGACAGTGAAAGTGCGTAAGGTTGAAGTTTTTTATCAGCAAAGAGGTGCAACGCAATATCTTAATACGCAGCGGCCGCTTTGGATACTGGAGGATCATGTACGAAAATATGATGAATTGCATTATAAAACAACGCCAGCGCCATTGCCAGCAACACAGTTGACATTTTTTGTACGCACGCATAGCACCGTGCCAGGTCCACGACCAACTCCGACCAACACTAACAATGCATATAAGCAGCGTTTACGCTTACCCATGCCACGACGCAAAAGCCTACCCTCGCATTATGTTGCCAAAGCATTAACGTTAAAGCATCAACAACACAATTTGACGCAGCAATACCGCCGGCCACATTGGACACCCACTCCGCTCGATTTTAGTCGCGTGAATACCGTTGAAACACCGCGTCTAACATCCAGCATGCCCATCTTTGATGGTGTACCCGGTGCTGATGTGGCACAGGCGCCATCAGTCTTTGTCTACAATGGACCACGCGGCGAACTAATTGTTAATACAATGCTGAGCGCACAACGCTATCCAATGCGTGAACCAGTACCCGGACAGATACTTTATCCACCAACGACACCAATTTTTCGACCGAAACCGTTGGTGGAGCGCAAGAAGACTTTCAATTTAACGCTTATACCATTCTATGCGCACGAAGCAATAAATGCACCAACAAACGATTACGGAGCATCGTCTACAACAATTGCACCCACAGTGATTTATGAGTCTCAGCTAAAACCCACATACAAGCGTCCCGCACGTAAGAGCAAGCAGCGTCGCGAGAAGTCCAAACAGTATACGGCATACCATACAGCTGAGGAGGTACAATGGAAGCCGCAATTGCTTGACAATCATAACGAACGACTGGATCAAAATGGTGATATTTCGGCGCAAGTGGAGAAACCGACATCGAATGATAATCATCATCGTTTCGCCTCCATGCAAACAGTGCACGAAGACAAATATGTTGACCCAGAAACTTTGAAAACCACAAACACGCATCAACTGCAACCGCCACAAAATGACTTGGAGTCCACAAATACATTTTTTCCCATTATATATCTGAATGATAGCTATGAGCAGTCTACGCCTTTCAATGGAACTTCAACATCCATTGAGCTTTCCGAAGATTTGTCTGTTGATGATAACACTTCGCGTCATAGTTCGCGTTATGCGCTCACCAAAGAATATTACGCATTTCCAGTTTATACGCTCGGCAAACTTTTGAAACCCGCACCACCCACTATTAGCACTGAAAACAACTCTGCACCTCCGCAGAAAAATTTGCCTACAACGTCTACAAATGTGAACACCTGGTTTATATTAAATTCGCGGTATGTTTCTAAATTTTTAATTGGTTCAACGAGTTAAAAATTGTTTTATCCTTTTTAGCTATAAAGGACCTTACAAAGAAACTAAAGATGATGACTACAAGCTGAGTTCCAAGAAGTATTATACATCAAAATATATTGATACATCGGCCCATAGAAAAAGTGTTTGAGCATCACCATTCCGCAGATCTTCTAGACGGATATTATAATCATAAATGCCTAATTTTGAATGGACAAAATTTTTAGTTAAGATCTGTTTGTTGAGGTAATAATTTAGGATTACTATCTAAGGGTATTATAACAGATTTATTTTATGAAAAGTGTTTATTAAGTAATGAAAAAATATCCTTAAAAATGCTTTATTGTAGTTTAACTGTTCAATCTAAACATATAATAAAATTGTATTTGAAATTTTTGTCAGTTTGTGCGCGCATCACGTAAAAGCCAGATATTTGATTTACAATTGAATTACTTAAAAATAAAAAGCCTTATTGTGAGTAACTTTAGCGTTTATTTGACCAAAATCGACCTGCAGAGTCAAAAGATATTAATCTTAAAATATAAGTCGAATTTCTAAGCTTGAAAATTGGTAAGCACCTACGCTATTCAAACTGTTTGCATTACCAGCGCTTTTCAAACCTAAGACATGTGAATAGTGCTACTCAAACTGCATGCAATTCAATTGACTCAAACTTTATCTACATAGAGAGGAGTATTTTGTGAGAAAACTTGAAATAAAGGATTACACAATAGACTCCGGATACTCTCTGTGAAATGCTACTAGGTCCATTAAGCGTCAGAGACACGTATTGAGACATGTGCCGATCTAAAACGCATCGGATGAAGTATGTCCTACACCTGGAGGCACGGTTTTTGCGTTTTAATACAGCATCTGGCGAAGAAGTGATGGAAACGAAAATGGATACACCCTTACAGTTGGACCTGCTTACCACACCTATTAAAGTAGAAAAGATATTCGTTACTATCAAACGTCTGCCGAGAAAGATATACCCATAGCATGTCACATCACCATGAAGGCTCTGGCGAAACAAGCGCCTAATTTTATTATATTAATCTTCAATGCAATACGTTGGCTGCAGTTGGAGGCTGGCAAGTGTACTGATGATCCATATACCTGAAAGGCCGTAGGGCGCTCCTCCCTCTTACCGATCAACCAGCCTTCTCCCTTCACTGTTCAAGGTACTTGAGGGGCTTATTGTATTACGGTTTGCCGTGCGTGTGGATCTTGGAGAAATTTTATCAATCCACCAGTTTGGCTTCAGGGAAGGGCACGGTACTATTAAGCAGATTCACAGTGTGGTGAATCATATCCTTAAGGCAACAAAGATTACTGTAATGGTGTCTTTGTTGACGTGCAAAAGGCGTTTGAGGTTTGGGACACGGGACGACTCAAGAAACACTTTATACACTTTATCTAATCTTCAGATCTTATCTGTGAGATCGTTGTTCCAGATGAAAGTGAGAGCTACAATCTCCCTTCCACATACAATAGCAGCTGCTATTCCAAAAGGAAGCGTGCTTGACCCACTTCTTTATAACAAATTCACCGCAGATATATCAATCCCTACAGACACCTTCAGAGACAAATCACTTTTCGCTTCCGGTGTTTAGGTGTACCTCCACCTGCTTGAGAGCTGAGCTCGCAGGTGGTACATCAAACTGAACCCTAGAAAATAAAAAAAATTAAACCCAAAAAAATTTCTGGGGAAAAAGTTGAGACATGGAATTGGACCAACCGTTAAATGTGAGACAAGAATTCCTCAAAACCAATCTTTTTTATTTTGTCTTTTGTTTATGGGTCTTAAAGTCCACGTTCAAGCTTTAATTTAAGACTTTGTGGAAGTCTCTAGCACGCCAGGTTAAAGAGAAAAAAATGTTGGAAACCTTCAAAAACACGTTTTATTGGGGATAAAAACTTTATTCACTGCAATAAAAAAACCATGCAGTCCTGTTTAATTAGTTTCACCAAGTGCGGAACTATTACAGATTCTAAAAAAGGGCCCAAAACCACTAACAGAGTAGTTCCACAAATGTGATTATTCTTCTGAGCTCCACTGTGAAAGAACATGCAGCCTGGATAGTTTATTACACTCCAAAGGCAAAGAGACAGACATCACAGACACCAAATCTGTCTAAAAAAATCTTGTTAGAAGCAACATTATAAGAGAAATCTCCGTATTGTTGAGCTTGGAAAAAATTTGTCTCGGTGGACGTTCTTTTAAATGAAGTTTAGACTGAATGACTCTGTAATAATAATATAATTTTGTGTCCATTTAACTTTGGACAAACTGCTTTTTTGTGCACACTACTAGTTGTTTATTTTACCCTTTTAAGTTCTCTCTTTTTCCAATTTTAGGACTACTTTTTATTGAGTTTCAAAGTGTATCTCCTTTTTGATTGAAACACAAATCATTTGAATTAAGTAACAGCTTGCATAAAATTTGCACCACTCAACTTAAGCATCAGTTGTTGCTTTTAAATATTCTGTGTAGTAAGCTTCAAGGATAAAGGATGCTACTTGCTAGTCGATGGTCATTATCTTCTACACTTTAATATGTTTTTAAGCTTGCAATTAGTTTAATTTCTTGCTTCCTTGCCGTTGCCGCGCAAACACGAAGCTCCTTTCTTTTCCTGTGTTTATTTTCACATTAAATATTTTCTGGTAATTTATTTTGTTTTCTTTTTTTTTTACCTTCTAAATTTTGCTGTGGTTTCCCGTACGGCAACAGCAGTGGCGCCTCTCGAGTGAGGCATTTACGTGGCTATAAACTTTTTCCGCATTGCCCGGCAACGTTTTAAGCAGCGCATAATGGGCTTATTAGTGGTAAGCTTGGTTAGACGTCGTTGGTAAGAAGAGGTAGACGAGATGTGCAGGCAATTAATGTATTTGGAGAGCGGAAGATGAACAGGTGCTAAAATTAGCCACCAACGTCGAGTGTTTGAGGATTAGTGCTTCATTTTTTTTTAATTTTGAGTTAAGTGTCAGAAGTATCCTCAAGGCAAAAATGTAAATGTTTTCATTTCAAAGGAGCTAACTAACTAATGGTTGAAAAAAAAAATAGTTTGTTGTAAATTCATTAACAGAAGAACTTCATTTAATAGAAGATTGTGCTTGAAGTTTAGTTTTAGTAGAGGACTTTATTAAATTTTAATGATTCTATAAGATTTTTATAGATTTGGAAAAAAAGTTAATTCAAAATAAGACTTAAAGTGAATTTGTATATTAACCTGGTCACCATATAATATCAATATCTAAAAATATCTATCTGATAGAGCTGAATTTTCTCCAAAAAAAGGTATGCTGGATCGAGCCAAATCGGATACTCACTACATGGAACGCAGGATTAGTAGCGACGAAACATGGGTCTTCGAGTAAGACGCGCCTACGAAACAGTAATCATCCCAATGTTCCATGTGGTCAGAAGGTCAACAAAGGGTATTACGGCGGTACTATGAGTCGTCTTAAAGAGGCTATCCGTCGTAAACATCTGGATTTGTGGGCCAACAATTCATGAAATCTTTATCATGATAATGAGCCATCATTGTGAACGATTTTTTGGTCAAAAAGTCAACTAATACCATCAAGCAAGCATCGTTTTCACCCCTGTGACTGCTTCCTCTTCTCAGAACTAAAAATTGCCATTTCGAAGAACGCTCCTTTCAATCGTTTGAAGACATGAAGAAAAGTTCGACGCGAGAGTTGATGGCCATCCCTGAAAGTGCCTGCAGAAAGTGTTTTGATGTGTTGAGGAAGTTTTGATGTGTTGAGAAAATATTCTCAGATTTTGCTCCAATTTTTTTTAATCTATTGCCTTAGAGGTCAGTAATTTATGAGGCAGTTTATTTTCCATTCGAAGTTACCAATTAGCGGAGGCATAGGAGGTCAAAGTCTTCGCTTTATTCTACTTGAACAGGAAATTAAAAAATTTGTCGTGACCTGGTTTTGATAGATTTTTCATCAAGTCCCGATATTTTTTACTTAACTTAAGTACCACCGCTCATTAAGTGCTCTACTGGAACGGAAATTTTTGTTGGATTTAGTTGCCAGATCAATTATGGATCGTATAGCAGATCTCGTGAGCTATAACGGAACGGCTAAGTTTCTATGTGTTCCCAAAACTGAATCGGATACCAGAAAAACACTGTTCATAATGCTTTACCCGAATGAGAAATTTCTGAAGAAGTTGTATCCATTAGCTTTGGTACCACTTTCAAAAACTCTGGCCTTCAAAGAGGTGCTTCGATTCTTTCCTATAAGCTTCTAGGTCGAAAAAGATTTTCCTAAAAAAAAACTTCGAGAAGAAGTTCGGTAAAAACAGTTTACCGGAGACTCTCATTTTCAACCGATTCGCTGAGTCATAAAGCAACATGAAAAGAGTGCAATTCAGAAGTGCCCTCCATGATCCTATTATTAAATCAAAAACTTCTGACGAAGAATGTGAACAAATCAAAAAATTTTGTCGAATCAGCTCAAACAGACTCAGATACGTGGCGTTTATGAAGTACTTTTTGAGCTCACGATTACTCTCCTGGGTGCTAATGGTGATGCTTTTCCTACATGCAGTGCAACAAAGCGTGGAAGAAGGCAATTTACTGTTTCAAAATTTCCTTACATGACATTAAATTTAAAATTCTGATATAAGAAAATTTTCATTTGAAAAATAAAAAAACAAAATTTTAAAATAAAATCTCATCTGATTAACTTTAACCAATTTTTGGATCCATTAATAATTCTCAGATCAACTAGCTGTTAAAGTATTTCTTTTAGATAAAAAAGTAACCTTTTCATTGATATCGCCATTTTGTAAAATTTCCTAAGAAATCACGGCCAGGTTAATGAATATGCAAAAACTATTCGTTGTTTTGATTCTCTCATAATTATGGGATAGCAGTTTAGGCATCCAAAATTAAAAGGGAACAAGTGTCAATCGGATGAACGATTTTCTGCGGAATACTATAGGCAAAGAAAAACCTTCAATTTGACTGTTCTTGAAAGCTTTGGAGTTCTGCAACATTGGAGAAGAGATTTCTCACAACTTTGGTCTAATTACTTCTAATATTTCTTCAATGTTCAACTGAAACGCTTTGTGATAGTGGCTTCTTTAACCTCCACCGCCAGATAGAGAATATGAGTATGGAATAATGTATATGCAGCTTTGCATGTGCGTTCTTATTCCAAAATTCCGAACATGATTAGTGATGGTACAACAACTCAACACAAACTTAAGTTGATATACTAAAAGTATCACCAATGATAAGCTTTGTTTATGGTTTTGAGAGCACTGAAACCGGTGCTACCTAGTAGATACTATCAAAAATAAAATTTATGCATTAAAATCCTCAACAAAACTTCTATTCGTTGCTTTCGGAGACACAAAATTTGACCCAAATAGGAAATAAATAACCTTTTGCTTTTTTTTTGGAAACTATAAAACAAACGGAAAAGCTTCAATGCCACTCATTTACATGCACGTTTTTATGCCATTTTCCAACACTCAAAAGCTTTTCACAAACTACAAACAAAATCTACACGAAAAAGTGCCAGAAAGAAATGGGTGAAACATGTTTTTGACACGCAATCAAGCTGAAAAAAATGAGCGCACAAATATTTCTAAGCGCCAACAAACAAAAAAAATGTCCAACTTTATAAAAACATGAACCGAGTTTGTTGTTGTTTTTATTTGTTTGCTGCGTAAATTTAGTGGAAAATTGTTTAAACAACAACAAAGTGTGAACGAGTCTATTCAACAAGAACGGCAAACAAATGTTGTCCAAATTACAAAAAAAAAAAAAAACAAAAAAAAAGGACACGCATAAACCATAAGTCGATCGCTCCATATATCAGATCAAACACAACGAATGACTGCATTTACAAGGTTTATATTTTGTGCAAACCAACAAAAACTCAATTAAAATGCAACGCTGAAAACTCTATTAACAGCGAAAATGATGTTCTCCATGCGGAGGATGATGACGATGATGATGTTGGCCTGAATGAGAGTCAACAATAGCAACTACTGACTACATGCCGCATATTTAAAACTTTTGTATACAAAATGGCGAAAAACTAATGGCCGCCACAAACAGTTATTGCTGTGCGTTGCTCTTCGTGTTGTGCTGTGGGCGGGAAGTCTGCCATGGTGCAGCAATAATAGCGCCACAAGCGGTTTCAGATTGATGTGTCATTAAAATATCGCGTGACGCATTTAAGAATCTGGCAAATTGTTGGCTTCGAAGGTTATTTTGTTGTAGAAGAAAACTTAAACTTAAAGTCTTATTGCATGATTGTCGGCAAACAAATTGAAAATAATTAAATTGTTAAAATTTGTTTCTTGTTTTTTTTTATATTTTATAAAATGTTTCAAGTTTCTCACACTTTAGAGTCGAAGAAATACATTTTGAAGCATGTTCTTTAATATGTTTCATTATCTAGGGAACATTGTTCTAATAGGGAATGATTTTAACGCCAAAAATCAATAAATTTACCTTACATCCTGCTACAGACAAACTGTTTCCCGCTAGAACTGTAGAAAGTGTAGTACGGATTATATGGTATCATAAGCTAACTCTAACCTAGTCGTTTCCTATTAATTTTAACCCCATTCAATCGGCATACAATGAACCATACAGTGCAGCCTCAGCCAAGTACATGACACAGCCAAGCGGATTGTGGCGATTTCATAGATGAAATCGAAACATGTGCCTTCATTGCTTTTCATACTTCATACTCAATGTTGAATCTCAAGAATGGACCTCTTTTAGTGGTCCGATTTGAATGCTAATGGAATATTTTATTGATAACTAAGATTGATGCGTTTCTATCTGAATTAACAACAACAACAAAACTTTTCTATACAAAAATCCATAATCGTAGGACAGTTTTGTATGGGGGATACGATCTGGAAAAAAATGTATATTATTATTTATATTATTGTATTTATTTAATTTGGTGTTTCTGAAAAAAAAATGAGGACTAAGAATTTGGGATTTCATTGGAGAGTCCACTTAGAGAAAAAAAAAACAATATTTATAAGTGGTACAAACTCTTCACGGAAGGCCAAGAAAATTGAGGTTAAGATGTTGTATTTGTTATATTTGTACTAGCACAAGTAACGCCGGAAGTTGTCTAAAAAATCCGTCAAATGATATTGGCCGATCGGAGTATGAAAGTGCGTGAGGTGGATGAGTCTGTAGGCATCTCAACCGAGCAGTTACATCAAATTTTTCTTCAATATTTGGACAAGCAAAAGCTATCCGCACGATGGATGCTGCGACTATTTCAAAGGTGTGTTTGGCGATGTTCAGCCGAAATTCGAACGAGTTTTAGCGACTTTTTGTTACCGTAGACGAGTTATGAATCAATTACACCATAACAGAGCCGAAGAAACAATCAAGACAGTGGATTTTCGATTTCGAGTGGTGTGACCCCCAAAAGGTTATAAATATAGTTTTATGGTATGCACATGGTTTCACTTATATCAAAAAAACAATTGGGCAGATTCGTTATCGATTTAAAGCAGAAACAACACCATTTGGTGAAGAGAAAATACGTTCGTAGTCACCAAGGCACAAATCCATAAATTTTGCTACGAACTGCTACCACATCCATGAAAATTCTACAGACTTATCTCATTTTGACGGATTTCTGCTTCTAAACCTTAAGCATGAAAAGGTCAACTCTGTAACAAATGCCTATTTTGAGGGTCCTGAGAAAACCTTTTATTTACTGAACTAAACTTATCGAACTAAATGGAGATAATGTTAATAGATTTACGGAATAAATAATCCTTTGCAACACATTCTCCTTTGCTGAGCAATGTAATGAAATATATTTGTTTCTTTGCAGAAGTTTTTCGGCATAAACTTCTAAATTTTCGTACCACAAACTTGCAACGTCGCTCCGGCCCCAGCATACACGATGCCGGTACTAGTCTGAACAAATTATAGAGTTAGATGGGAAGATGTCAGATATTTTATCCAACAAATTGAGTTCTTAAACATTTTCATTTAGTTTTCTGTAATTTTTAGTTCAAACCTTTCTGATATTAGAAACTTCAGCTTCACTTTGAAATTCATAAATAAATCTTCTTAATTAAAAAAAAAAATTCTAAAACCAATTACTCACCTCTTCAACAGCTTCACATTCGAACAGATAAATGTGTAAAAGTGGATCCTTCGGATCTTTGAGTAAATAAACCAAACCCGTCAATGGGCCAGAAAATTCCATAAAGTTTTGTGTATTTTGGGCAGCATCGTTTGCATTTCCATTGCCTCCATTAGCTCCTCCATTAGCATCGCCGCCATTTTGTGCATTTGCAGTAGCATTATGATAAGCGGCAGCAGCACTTGCCGACAGCGAACCGTATGAAGTGGATGTTGTTAGCGTATTTCGCAGACCATTAGAGGACAAACTGTTGCCGCCGAGCGTTTGGTTGACAGCACTAAGATGATGTTGCTGCTGATGCTGGCTGCTGCTGCTGCCACTGCTACCATTAAATGATGTCTTCAACTGTAGAAAGCCATTGCCAACCGATTTACTATTCGTCTTGTGTATAATGCGACACATGCCGACAATATGCTTCAGCGGATGACTAAACTGCAGCTCGAAATCGGAATTGTACGCCTCGAGTATGCCATTCTCAATGCCAACGGAGAGCTGCAAGAAACGTAGAAGAAGAAACGTAATGTATTAAGCAATTAAATTGTGCAGAAATTCAGAAATTTAATGAGCTACGTTTAATGAGGAAAATAAAATAAAAAAAAAAAGTTGGTGATTTTGCCTTCACTGTTGCTTGACTGACTGTCCTTGCTACGTTCGCGGTTCGTCGAAGGAACGCATACAAGTTTCTACTTTTATTGCTCGTTCCTTTTCGCTACTAGCTCTTAGCAGTAAAGTCGCCATTTTGCTGTTTGTATTTGCCTAAGGATGCATGTTGAAAGCATTTATGGCACAAGTGACTACTACTGCGAAGAGGAAATATGCCATGAGTGTGTGTATGTGTGTGTGTGTGTGTGTGTGTCGACGTTGTGCTTGTTCGCCCTTAATTCCTTTACTTTCATTCTTTTACAAGTATGTCGTTGCTGTCACACATTTCCGTCTCCTCAAATGTTATGTCCTGTGCTGTCATCACTCGCTCAACATTTCCACTAAACGAAGCATATTAACTATATTAAATTCTTAATCAGTTCAGTTGCAGACATTGAGCAAAAGAAAATAAAGCAAAAAAAAAAAAAGGTAGGGTGTACAAGTTATTCCCTAAAGTACAGCACGAAACCTAGTTTCCTGCCGCTGCCGTCGTCTTGCATATTTTCAAAACAAACATGGCGTTCCACTTCCGCCGCAGAGTTCGCAGCCACAGCCCTATTATTTCCGTTCCTGTATTATCCTGTGCTTGCTCCTTTCAATGTTTTCTGCTGTTGTTGCTTATTGTAAACTTTTTATGTGCTTTTTATTTTTATTATATTTCTCTTTCTACACTATTTGAAGGCGCAGAAGCCAGGAAATATGTCCGTCATTCAATGAATTCTTAGAATGTAGTCTTGGCGTTAAACAGGTCGAAAAAAATGTCCCCAATACACGGACATTTTATGCGCGCTGACAGTTTGAAGTAACATAAAATTAAAGCATCGAAAATTTATGCTAAGGACATGCATATTTTTTGTTAGAAATTGCACCTAGGGCGCGCCAGTGGAGGGCAAAAAGAATTTTGAAAGTCAAATAATTTAACTTGAATTTATGAAGTTTTTTTTTTGTTTTTATTTGGACTTGGTTTTTAATGTTGACTTTCATGAATATAAATTTGGTGCAAACGTGCACATTTGTGGCGCCTTATTAACTCATTCAAAATTATTAAAATTAAAATGAAGCAAATCTTCCTATTTTTTCTATATTGGCTCCATAACTTCCAGTTCAGAGTACACCAGAGGAAGTTTCGGTACTATATATTGATGGTGAAGAACTCTTATAAAATGCGAGAAGATAATATTTACCCGAGAGACGATGTATTCCAATCTGCCAAAAAGAAGTCTTATCCTAATATCATCAGAATCACATAATCTTTTGGCGAAGTAGCTTTTATTGGATCACACAACTACCAGCATAGTTGAGTGTCATTCAGAGGCATTTCGCAATTTGGTTAATGGTCACGAAACAGTAACTGAAATTAATAAATGGGGTTGTACTGCCAACAGATCCCATTATTATTCTACTCCATATCGGCAAAATTACAGTAACCCAGAGGCCAAAAATATGAATGATCTCACTTGCATTAAAAGTTTGTTGCAAAGTAAGGACAATTTGAATGATTTTCGACTTTCTAGACTTTAAATTAAAAATTCACAAATTCGCAGCACAGATGAACCCATTGAACGTGAGAAAAAAGAAGAAATACGAGGTTTCAAATCAAAATTGCACCTTTGCTTGATATTCCAGTGCCTGACTCTATCACAAAACGCCACGATTATATTCAAAATTTATTGGCATTAAAGGACTTATTATGGTCTATGTCTTCTGTGTATGCTGCAAACACAGACTTAGACTTTTCTTTAATCGATTGCATTGATCTCTGTTGAAACTTTATTGGAACTCTCTTCAGACCACCTACCACCAGAATTTATATACTAAGATAAGATACTAAGAATTTATATACCAGAATTCATATACTAAGATAAGTTGCTACTCCGAACACTTAATGTTCTTCTAAGCTTAGAAAATAGTCTTCAAAAGGCTGTCGCTAGGAACAAAGAAGTTTAAATCGACAACATTTTGGCTGTTGATGAATCGTTCAACTACTTGCGAAAGTTCCAATCAAGGATTCTGTAGTCGGCTGTTGCTATTTCAGTCAGGAGAAGGTTGAGGTCATTGCCGATAGTTTCGAGAACAGATTTGTAACGTTTGATTCCACATCGGGCGACGCGAGAGTGTTGGTTCAAGCACAGCTGTAGTACCCTCATTAAATGCCCTCCCGACAAAGGAAAAAATACCAGGTGAAGACCTTTGGATAACAAAACGCTACAACTTCTCCCAAATAGATCACGGTTTTTCAACGTCTTGCTTTTTAACAGAATCCTAAGACTGGAAAAATGTCCAAAGCCAGAAAAGCAGTATACCGAAGTCGACTTATACAGGCCGAATAGTCTCCTTCCTACTTTAGGTAAGCTAATGGAAAGAGTAATTTTAAGACGGATTCTGCAACTAGAAAGCGTTACCCAGAAAAGCCTAAAGTGGCAGTTTAGATTTTGTAAACGTCACGGTTCTCCGGACCAACTTCACCGTGGTGTCAACTTGGTCCTTAAAACGTTGGAATATAAGGAATATTCTGTGGCTATGTTCATAGACATTCAACAAACTTTTGACAGGGTGTGGAATTGTGATCTTCTGAGCAAACTAAAGAGCCTCCTAACCCCTTAGCTATTCGAGCTCATAAGCAGCTTATTAACGAAGCGTGTACATGCCCACAAATATCATACGCGATGTGAGACTTACATTCGCGAGACACATCACAATGGTGTAGAAAACAGTCTTATGCAAAGCTAAAAAAATGGCATGGCTGCTGGTCCTATCAAGGAATAAGCGTTGGTCCCACCCGAACCTGCTGGCTCGACGACTGTATGCGGAAAGATAGAGTTCCTCAGCCAAAAAGAGCAGATTAAAACGATAATTTAAATGACAACTGCTACTCTTCATCCACTGGCAGACCCTACCACTGCCATTTTTAATGACGCTGTAGAACACTTTGCATGGTATGACTGCTCGCACGTTTTTTAAAAAACGAAATTTTGTCCTAGTCGAATGCAAAAAACACGAAGTCTCTATCTATTACCGTTTCCGAGATCCTTTCGTTCATACAGACGGACGGACGGACAGACGGACATGGGTATATCGACTCCTCTTTCACTCCTGACCATAATGGTGGTAACTTTGGGGGGTCTCCGACCATTATTTCTACCTGTTACATACATTTGCACAAACCCAATAGGCTCTTGTACCTTCGGTACAGGGCCTAATAAAACTCTGGATTTTTAAGTGCAGCCCAATCAGCAAACTCCCATCGCAAGCGTTGTTCGTAAGGCTTCACTGCTTATGCTAACACTGTTTTATAAGGCTGCGGATACAGATACAGATCCTTCCGCAAAACTCTCCAGGTTTTTATGGGAGACAAGTCCAGTTTAGCGAAAGAAGTTGTGTTTATTTGTAATCTGGACCTGTTTTGGAAGATTTATCTTGCTTAAATCTTCTTTAATTATAAACGAAGAGAAGAACAATATTTATTTTGGTGTGACAAACACGGATTGTTATTGGTCATTGAGAATGCAAGTTAAAGAGGGAACTGCAGTCGTTTGAAATCAAATGGCATGCGAATTAGGAATATTGGAAATGCATGGCATTAGCACATCTTCTCCTTTCGACTATCCAATATGAATAGTTGCCTCGATAATATTCTGCATAAGTTTCATCACCGCGAGTCGTGTTTCATTATGGAATCGAAAAACCTTCTGTTCGGTGAATGGCACAATGGAGCAATAATTCAATAAAAAATTTGAAGGAGAGTAAGCCATGTAGATTAATTTTAAGTATGGCACATTGATTACAAAATCCCCTATGATTGCTACATAAGAAATTTTCGTAATCAATAGGTCTAATAGTTGGTCACACACATTTGACTTAAAGTTGTTGTTGAGTAAAATTTGTATTCCTCTTGCCCTTATGTAAGAGATGTCTCTGTCGGTGTTCTAATAGTAATAATAGCTACTGGAGTACTAAAATTTTCTTTTGCTTCCCAGTCATATTGATCAATTATAGTGCCAGAGTTTTTCAATATACTGATTTGTGGCTCACTCAAGATTTGAAACAAGAAACTTCCACTCACTCCGTATGACAAAAGCTTTGTTTTACTAAATCTCAATTAAAAATTAAAAGTTAAAATTCTCTACTTTACTTATTGCGTCGTCATCAATAAAACATTTAACCTTCATTTCACTAATCAGAGCGCAAATGACAGACACTAACGAGCCCAACTAAAAGCTATTAAGAATGCTATCAAAGTTTTTTAAGTTTTTTAGAAAATAAATTAGAAAGTAAAGTGTCATATGTTGGCGTAAAACGTGAAATTAAGCAGATAAAAAGTTTTTTACGCTGAAAAGTTGCTTAACGCAGAGAATTACAGATTTTAACTTTTTCGTAACTAATTAGACTGCGCGGAAGAGAATGCGTGGCAAAAGTTTGACGCCACACATAGAAGGCAGTAATTGCAACAACAAGCAGACGCCATTTTGTTGTGCTGCCGCCATTTTGGTTGTTGCTATAATTATGCTACACATTAATTAAAGCCTTAAAGATATATCTTTATATAAGTATATATTGTAAAAATCGCATCAGAGTCAGTCATTGAAGCGTTTATACAAATATTTCGACCCACTTACTCGTGTCGCAACTAATTTATTTGCAAAAGCTTTTTGGCGCAGTTTTTCGGTAGCACTTGGCAACCCTGTTAAAACTTATACTTTCATCCGTTCTTCTGCACACAGAAAATGTGTCGATTTTAATTAATTTTTCATTGGCAGCTGTCGAGATACAATACTTCATTCTGCATTCTTCGCCTTTCGCGCGTTTTCATGTTCTCTGACTTTTAGTAGATACGCTTTTATATAACTCAAACGCAACAGAAGTGTAAAAAATTAAAATGGCGACAGGAAATGACAACTTTGCATTGGTATGTACGTGTAACTGTGTGTAACTGTGTCTGTGTGCGCACATCCTGCTGTGCTGCTGCTGCTGCTGTGTATTGGTGTTGTCAACTGCCATCAGTAGTCAATAAATTGTCGGGGATTTTTAAAATAATTGCATAGCCAAGGTTGTTGTTGCAACTGTATGCTCATCTGTAAGTCCGTCTGTCCGTCCGTCTTTCGGTCTGTTTTTATGCAAATTACAAATGGCTTTCAATGTATGAGTGTCGAGTGTATACACTATGGTACACAACAATTAATGTTTGCCCGCTGATATTGACATAAATTTCAATTATTTGTTGATTGAATGTGCATTGTTTGTCTGTTTATTTGTTTATTTGTTTGTTTATTTGTTGAATTAGTTGTTTTATGTATGTAACAGCACAACACGAATATATTAATTGCAAAGTTTAATTAAGGCAAATATCAAAACGTGTCAGTTTAAATATTTAATTTAAGACCATAAAACAAAATTATTTGTCGCAAAATTAGTTACAACAAAAATTTATAATTTAGTTAAAATGGAAATTGATTTCAAAAGAAAGCAATTACAATCATTTATTTGAATAATTTGTAAAATTCGTAAAAACATTCTACTATAAAAATAGTCTAAACACCCTACTATTAGTATATTATATGGCATAGCTCTTGTTATTATAGTATAAACACGCTGTGGAGACCCTGTTTGGTATTTTGTGCAAAGCTGCTTTATATTGAAGTCTGAGTCTTCCTGTATGGTGTTGCCTGTTGCGTGATAAAATGGCGAAAATATATTTCAACTAATAAAGAACAATTTAGAACACAATTATAATTCTTGTCTTCTAAGAATCTTCGTATATATTAAATGGCTATATATAGGATATTTATTGTATATTCGATATGTATGCGTTGGGTAGTTCGCGCTGTTATCGTCGCCAACACATTATTTATGTATGATCGTAAATTTAACGATCTTTGCAATCACAGATAAACTGTGATAAGCTGTTGATCTGCTTGTACCAACACCGGGTGGCTTATATTTGAGCATCCTGTGAGAAGCTAATGTGTTCTCTTAAGCAAAGGCGACAGGAACAATATGTGTAGTCTTCCAAATGCATTTTGTACAAAGAAAATTATATATTTATAGTATTGAGCATATTGAGTAAAGGATGAAACTCAGTACACTGCCTTACTGCACCACCACCTTGAGATATTCACCTGCAGATTAACCAAACTCTGCTAAAAATTTTCAAACGTCATTGATTGGTTTACTTAAATGAAGAATCATGTTTGCATATTCCAGAACAAAGCCCACTTTTCGTTAGGATATACGAAAAAGTGTTCAGTGCTAGCGCAGAGCTGTACTTGGCTTAAATGTGCAAACTTGAATAAGCATTTTTTTAAGACCGAAAAAGAATTCTCCTGGAATTGCCGAGATCAACAAAAAAATGTTTTAACGTACTACCTTAAATGGCGTACTAAATCTCTCATCCTGGAGCAATAGCGATATTTTACTGGTCAATGGAAAACGCCAAAGAATCGCAATATAAAAAAAAAAAAATTAAGGTACCTAATGACCACCACTCCTATCATCCTATTATACTATTATCGTCAATCAGTAAATCGAAGAAAAAATTATTAAAAAATATTAATAGATATACAAAGTATTTTTTACTCAGCTGTTCGGCTCTTGTTATTAACAAAGCACTCTATAGCCACTAGTCAGAATAAGGAAGCTCAATAAGCAAAATTTCAATGGACTCCAAACAACAGGCTGCCTTTGGCTAAGTATGATACGACGATCTTCTATATAAAATGTATCAATTTAATAAACCCATCAAAATTTCATAATAAAATCTTCCAAAACTTAATATTAAAAGTGATATATGTAACCTACCTTGACACAACTCCACTGTGATAATTCAAAACTATTTTTCTTTAAAAGCGCTTATAATTCGCAACTAGTTTATAAATGTGCATAGAACGAACTGAAGCATAAGTGTTGTTGTATTGCTCTCAGCAGAATTCAGTTTGGATATTTCATTACGAACACTAGGTACCATTGAATAACTCATTATTTGAACTGAACTATACTAATGTGCCACCCAACCACTTTTTATACATTGTAGTACATATTAAATTAACTAGTTTCCGCATTTTATATCACAGCATAGAAACAGAGCCGTGTATAGCCGCTAATTATATAAATTATTTATAGATACAGCAAAATTGCACGGCCAGCTTAGAGCTGTACCTATTGCCGCGAAGGGTCAATCTTAATGATTCACGTAAAACGATTAAGATGTCATAGTTATAGCAAATTATAGCAAACCACAGTAGCAACAATTGCAGGCCATAATAGAAACAACGATTCTCTGTAATAATGCAGTTGCTGCGTTAATAAATTATTTAGCTAACAATTGCAACTGCAATACTGGGGGACAACTAGGGGACAGCTAGGGCGAGGGGTTGCTAGATAGCGCCATGCCATGCCAAAGCAAAGTTGAATTGTTCTTCTGTACATGAAGTACTGGGTTTGTTTCAACACGCGACGACGTGATTCTAATAAAATATATGTACGAAGTCTTAATGTCAGACAAACAAATGAGAAATTTTTTTCTATGTATTTGTTGCATTTACTTATGTGTGTATGTGTGTGAGTAGAAACAATGTTGCCTCTTATGCACGTTTGCATTGTAATAATGGGTTAAAGTCAAAAGCAAACAAATATTAGTGATATATGTCGGAGCAAAGAAGACAGAGAAATAAATTGCAGCACGGATATTTTACAACGTATACTCATAATGAGAATGCGAATGTACATATCTGGAACTCGGTAAATTGTGAAATGAATGAATGAAAGAATGAGTTGTTGAATGTTAAACTGGAAATTGCAGAAATAGTATTTAAAATGCAATGACTGACTTGCTGTCATAGTTTAAGGATTTTCGTTTAATAAAAGTGAGTTGAAATCTAGACATAGAGAAGATAATTACAGAAGAAATATCTGCAGTGACTTTTTTTGTGACATTTACTAGAAGTAAAAAGCAAAAAAAATTTAACCAACTGCTAGAAGATGCTCAAAATATAAAAAAAAAACTGCTTATTTATCCGGCAAAGTCTGTCTAAATGATGAAATATATATGACTCTGCTACATAAGAAGATTACGTCTTTTGTTTCACTTGCGAAAAGAGAGGCTTAACTTCGGTAAGCATTTGTTTTGATTGTGTAGTACGTACCATATCAAGATGTTCTCACTATTACTTGTTCTTCATTTGGCAAACATTTCATTGTATGATTGACTTCAAATGCTTATATAGCCCAACAACCGGATCATGGCTGAAATTAAGCTCGATGTCGGCAAGCTGCAATCAGAACAAATCGCAGCAGCCTTTTCAAACACACTCTCCCGACTGCTCCGGGAAACCTCTCTCGACCAAAAAGGTCGACTAGTATATTCACATTACGCCAAATCTTGGAAAAGTCCCGCGAGTTTAACAAAGATACACACCATCTGTTTGTCGATTATAAAGCCCCTTCGACACGCCTATGCGATCGAAGTTTTCGAGGTATCACGGCAAAGATTGTCCGTCTTGGACGGTCAGTGACGAATTTTAACTTCAGTATTGTATTGAAAATTTCGACTATCTTGGATCCGAGATAACCAGCAACAACAATGTCAGCCTGGAGATCAGTTGAAGAATCACGCTTGCAAACAGATGCTTTTTCGGGCTAAGCAAGCAAATGAGAAGTAATGACAAAAATGAAGATCTATAAGACGCTGATTCTCCCGGTTCTATTGTGTGACGCAGATGCATGGACCGTAGTAGAGTCGGATGAAACAGCGTTGCAATTCTGTACGAGCTATTCGATGAGGTTGATATAGTCCAGCGGCTGCACTGGGCTGGGCACCTCATTCGAATGAATGAAAAAGCTTCAGCACGCATGGTTTACATGGAGGCCCAAACATTATTGGAGGACAACGGAATAGAGGACGACTGGGCACGCGTTGGAATGACCAGGTATGGAGAGATCTTTTCGTTCTTTGCATTCAAAACGACTGCCGTGAGCGCGCACAGGATTATGAAGGCTGGCGCATGACCGGAAGACGATTGACGACCATTTAAGTAAGTAATTGTGAATTATAAGCGCTTTTTAGTGTTAAATGGAAGTTTTTCGTGTTTGCATCTATCTATGATGTCTGTAATTCTAATCGGATATGCTTGAAGCTTGATTTTGGGAGTTTGGGTGTTTGCTTTGTAGAGGTGCTTCCACTTAGCAGATGTGAACTCCAATAGTTATGTTTCGCATTTTAACCTCCTGCAGCTGGAAACCTTTCACCCAGTGATTTAGAAAAATTCAGAAACTGTTTTTGGATTACATTGAAAAGATGGAGGCAATAAATTACCAAGATTGCTAAGCCTCGAGATACTCAGTGATGTTTTGGTTGACTTCATATAAAGAGGTTTCATCAGGCGAATGGTTCTTGTAGGCTGGAACTTAGAAGTTAAATTAGTTAATAAGAGGTTTCTTGAGCGATAAGTGCCGAGCAATACAATGTCCGTCCCCCATTGTTTAATCAACGATCCTTTGGCCTACTTTAGGGTAATCCTTAGATAAAATATTTCATTTAGCTTCAGGTCGGACCACTGAAAGGCAGAGCACCCATACAAATCTGTCCCTACTTTTTGGGTAAAAAAATTGTTGTTGTCGTACTTCATTTAGTATATTTTGCGTGAAGCCTAATAAATATTCCACTTGGATCGAAATAGGACCACTATAAGAGGTATCTCTCCTACAAAAATTTAACTCAATAATGACATGAACGACAAAAACTTGAAGACTATAAAAGATAGAGCCTTTTAGTTTGGATATTTAATGTCTTTTATTCTCTCTTCAGATGGGTAGTATTTTGCCGACCCCTATTTAAGGGGCAGTATTCATAAAAAGCTGCCCATTCGCTGAATTTTTTAATGAAAATTTTTTTTTGTCATTTTAGCTAATACTACCAAAAATTTTGTATGGAGAAAGGTTGGTTTTCATACATCTCTGTCGGTCTAAAAAAAGTCAATATCAAATTTAATTTTAATATATGTTAATTTTATTGAAAAAAAAAAAAACAAATACTTCGTTCACATTCACTGCAAATAGTTCTTCTATACAAACAAATCTTCTTTACTTCTTTGTAATGTGTAAAATCCCAACCATAATTCGGCTAAGGATGTGTATATGCAGTATAATTCTAAAGCATGACTCATAATAATCCTAGCTCTTCCTATTTATACAACCCAACTATTATATTAGGTTATTCGTATAAAGTGTATTAAAGCTTCGGGAGGTTTTTTTTTTTTTTTTTGTAACCACTCATCGGCGACTAGCCAGCATTTGTTTTCATTAAAGCTGCAGCATCGTTCTGGAGTGGAGCAGTGAATAAATTTTCTTTCTTTCTTTCTTTCTTTTTTGTATTGTTTTCTCTCGGATATTGTTCGCATTTTGTATGCGCGTTTTTGTTTTTCTTTCCTACGAAATCTTTCATGATACACATTGCAAAGGCTTAATATGTTTTTTTTCTTTCTTCTTCTTCTTCTTCTTCTTCTGTATGGTTTTGTTGCTTTGTAGAAAGTTATTTTGCTTTCCCCGAGTTTTCTTTTTGAGTTTTTCTTCTGCTTCTTCGTAAAATAAACTTTTTTTCCCCAAAGTGTAGTGTGGTGTTTTTTTATTTGTTTGTTTGTTGCAGAAATTCTTTGTTTTTGCTGAAGTTGGCAATGCTGTGAAAATGATGAAGGGGTCTTCTCAAGTGAGCTGTCGCAATAAAAGTGTTTTTGATGTGGGAAGCAGTGAATCATTTGGGTTATTATTTTTACTGTCTGTCTAAGGTTTGGGTCTTATGTGTAATATTTCATAAGATATTTAATTAGAAGTTGTGCAGACAACAGAGATTTTATTTGACAGATTTACGAAAGACATATCATTAATTTAGTCGACTTAGTATATAGTTGTCAACTAGACAGATTGTGGTTATTAAGCGGATTAATCAATTATGCAATACTGATATAGTATTAGTATATAGTTGTGACTAATCTTCTTATATGAAACCATTTCTTGTATGCGAGCTCTGGTCGATTCAATGTGGTATAGAGATGTTTTAGGTAGCCAAGTTTATTTCGACTTTACTACTTATAGCAGGATAATAGGTCTCTAGGACTTTTAATCCAATTCCGAAATCAAGTCACTTGAATTTGAAAAATTGGTAATAAATAAAGTGATTGATTATATTTCCAGTTCATAATGTTTATCGGTCTACCTTAATTATAGTTTATGATGCTAAAATAAAGAGTTTACATATAACAATGCCTCATTAACATTTGCATTAAAGTTCATCGTCAAATCGCGCGTTCATTTCCTCCTCTGGCTCCGCTAATTTGACATGCTCAGTCGCTCTATGTACCAGTTTCAGTACCTGTCTCAGTAAATGTCTCAGTACCTGTCTCAGTACCTATCTCAGTAACTGCATCAGTGCCTGTCTCAGTACCTATCTCAGTAACTGTCTTGTGATGGCATCTATCTTTACGAGCAAAAAAATTTCAAACAATCCCTTGATAGAGAACCAATGCCGATAGCAAATGTCACGCTCGACCTTGCAGATGAAGCTGATCTCAGAGATGGGGAAACAGTTAAGTTTTATGGGTCTACTCATGGGTGAGGACGAGAAAGTGTTTGGTGTTTAATTACACACCGTTATCGCATTTTTAATAGTCTGTGACGATGGAGAATTTCAAATTCAGTGTTGAAGAAAACTTTGTATACATGGGAAGTTCACATTCCATATTGACGAAGTTGAATCAATATTCAGACCAAATTTTTTACGAAATTTGGCAACTGTGGCATCCAATTCAAAAAACGCCAAATTTGATGTATCTTATTTAAATTCTATTCCATGTAGGCCCAATTCATATCACTAAAGGAGGTAGCCCCGTAAAAATAAATAGTATCCTCACTCGAAAGTGCGTCTTTTACGGTCGGCCATGACCCACAAATAGTTTGTAAAGTCCATCATACAATGAGATATTTGCCAAATGGAGAAAGAGTAATAATGAGAATATCTTAATATATGAGCCTCTCTGAGTGGGAATGTATTAATTCAGCGATTGAAGAGACCTTGTATAGCTGGCACATACTGAACCTAATTGGGAAAAAATGCATGCCGAAGTCAAGCCTCTCATTTCGGGAATATAAATATGAAGCAGTCATGTATATTTGTTTGTAGCAATAAGCACACACTTTGCATTGTCCTTTTATGCTGTATTAGTATTATCACACAGCACTAGGATAGAATGAACACATTTTTTTATTTAACGGCATCCTCTGCCGCTTCTTAGTTTTTTGTTTTTAGGCCATGTACCGAAGGTACTACAGCCTATTGGTTTTGTGCAAATGTATGTAACAGGTACAAATAATGGTCGGATACCCAACAAAGTTACCCACATTATGGTCTGGAGTGATAGAGGAGTCGATATAGCCATGTCCGTCTGTCCGTCCGAACGAAAGGATCTCAGAAACGGTAATAGATAGAGACTTCGTTCTTTTTGCATTCGACTAGGACTTCACCGGAATTTAACGAGTTTATTTTAATATTTTGCTCCTCCCCCTGCCCATAAAATCCCTCTTAAAGGTAAAAATTTCTTCGGTACAAAAATTGATGGCATGATATTTCCGTCCTCCCTTATACTTAATGTTTTATAAGGAACTTATTCGTGGAGTGAGAAGTGGGAGGAGCAAAATACTTTTCGTTAGTACACTTTTTCTTACTAATTTCCTACCTTTTTGTTTTAAACTGCTTGGTCATAAGCTAGGAAATCATTTAATGTGTTTGTTAGGCGTCCTGTACTGGTACAGGGCCCGGATATATTTTTTTCCCTTAAAAAAAGGTCTTTATAGAGTTAACTGTACTCCAAAATCGGTGATTTTAAAATTCATTCTGTTCTTCAAAATATAGTAATTCTAAACAAAGCGCTTCGAATCTTAAAACAACCCTCCATCCACACAATTTATTTGTCTTCGCCCTGTTTACCGCTCAATGCACATAAAACTTTCTAAAAGCTGTCTAATAATTTATGACTATCAATGAAAATTTTGCCCATTAAACTTATACCTGAGCACTCAGATGATACCTTTTAGCATCTGTTGCTACTGAGGCGCATAACACTCAGCCAAATCATAAAGTATCGCATCAATCTCAGAAGCGTATAGTGTGCGGCATACAAGGGCGGCGTGCTTAATCAAATGACTAAACCCTACACGAGCTATTCATCTAAATAATTTATAGTTTACCTTCCACTACCACTTCTAATGCAAACAATATATAGTAATTTTGTTGCCTCATCAAAGTCAAAGTAAGTGAATGAATGAATGAATGGACGAAGGAGCGAAATAATGGCGACTCAATGGACAGCAGTGTAGCAGCAGCAGCACAAAAGCGCCAAAGGAAATGACAGGACTTCTGCTAAAAGCAGCGGCGAAGCTAGGTGGTGGGCTCATTCACAATAATTTTGGCCCATTGACGTCACAACAGCACAATATTGATTTTTCTTTTGCTATTTAGTGGGTACATACGCCCGTCATGAGAAACGCGCGCGCGACAAGAATCACAAATGCTGTAGTTTGGAGTGGGGGGAGTGTGGGGAGTGTGGGGGGTTTTTCAGGCTTAGTCCATACAAACATACACAACACTCGTACAGTTTGGAAAGTGAACTGAAGCGCGAGTTCTTGAGTCTCGACAAGCAGCAAGCGCGCTAAAACCCACTTTTCGTTGCTTTTCGAGTACTTTGGCACTCATTCATTCATTCAGTCAGTCAGTCATTCAGTCATGCAGTCAGTCAGTCACTAAGTCAGCCACTCACTCATTCACTCACTCATTCAGTCATTCATTCAGTCTGTCTGTGAGTGTTGTGTGTTGTTGTTGATGTAGGCGTTATTTCCGCTGGAACTTGTTTCGTTGTGAGTTGAGTTACTTCTTAAGTTGTCGTAGTTGTTGTTGTTGTTGTTCCTGCTGCATGTCGTACGGCCGTAATGCTTGCTTTTTCATGCTTTTGTAGTGCCGTGTGTGTCTTTGATATGTTCAAAAAGGCAATTCAAAAACAATCAAATACGGATTTTACTTTATATACTTTTGAGTGTGCAACACATGGCGTATGCGTAATATATATTTTTTTTTTTTTAGAGAATATCCTTAACAGCCTGCGCTGCTGGTTTTTAAGTTTTACTCTAAACATTTTCTGGTTTACTGATTCGAACTGATTTCATTTTACATTTCAGTCTGTGCTACAAATTTTTTTTTGCATTCCATTTGACTAAACACAATTTTAAACTAAGAAATCCTTTTGCTTTTGTGCTACTTTTTTATACTCTTCATAGATGTTGTGAATAGTAGGTAAATTAGTTTCGATACAATGTTTGTAACACTCAGATGTAGGTATTCGAATCAGGGTTTAGTGGATGGTTTAATCTGTATAAAATTTTTCAAAATTTCACATTTTACCTGTTCGGAGGGATCACAGATTATATGGAAGCAAACTTATATTAAAAACTATAAACACAACTTTTCCTGAAATTGGAATATTTTAATCCCAAGAGTCGAGTAGAGATGGTCAAATAATGTATGGGGAATATTTTTTTTCCATCCCATCCTTTCCAAATTCGTTTTGTAGAGTAACATGTAAGACTTTTTACGTGTTTCGCTGATTTTGGAAACGGAAAAATGTACTCCAAAACTGGAAACAGAGTGACTGGTTATATATGGAGCATTGGATAGAAAATTTATGGGATATAATTCATTTAAATGTTACGCAATGTTCTTGATGAACAAAAAAAATTGATTCGATACAGCAATGTCTTTTTCTTTGTAACTATCCGTTCGAACAAGAAATCTCCCTTAAAAACAAATTGGAATATAACTCCTGAACAAATATATGGTTCAAGGAAGTACAAGGTATCGCGAAGTCGAATACACTCGACGCAGCGTTTTTACTTCTTGAGTATGAATACTTCTATAATTACTAGATATTTACAAATTATAGTGCCAGACCCGTTGGTTGAAATAGATCTCCTACAAAACGGCTGGTTTGTACTTCTCGACTTTGGTATAAAAAATTGTGATATGACGTTCCGCCCACTTTTAGATCCATCCATCCAACATCAACTTTTTTTATCAAGTTTCAAATTAGCAATAACTATCTTCAAAGTTCTATTAACATAAACATTGGCTCTATCTGTTGCACTTCATCTTTAAGCCAATTCTTTAGTCAATATAAATATTTTAATTTATTATATCTTATGTTCCGGGTTTCACCGCCAGAAACTCGAGAGACACTGCACCAAAGCACACAACATCAGAATAAGCGAGGGCTGCCTTTTTTTCTAGTCTAGGTCACTTTTAGCCTGAATAGGTTAAAATTGCTATTTTCGTTTAAAAATAAAAATCAGCTCTGAAAAAATATAGAATTAGGTCTTGAACTTTTTCGTGGAATAATTTATTACGATTTTTAGGCCCTGTACCGAAGGTACAAGAGCCTATTAGTTTTGTGCAAATGTATGTAACAGGTAGAAATAATAATCGGAGACCCCCCCAAAGTTAGCCCCATTATGGTCAGGAGCGATAGAGGAGTCGATATAGACATGTCCGTCTGTCCGTCCGTCCGTCTGTCCGTCTGTATGAACGAAAGGATCTCGGAAACGGTAATAGATAGAGACTTCGTGTTTTTTGCATTCGACTAAACCTGCTCCCGAATTTTACAAATTTATTTTAAAATTTTGCTCATTTTGGAGATACCACCTGCAAAGTGGCAAAAGAACTTCAAATATTGGTTTCCACGCATGGAAAATTTTATTCAGCATTTTGGAGAACATTTTGAAAAAACAATGACACCATTTTAAATGATTTATTATCATTATTTTGCTATTATATGCTAGAGATATAAAAGAAAGCTCTCGTAAAACACTACATTTTCAAAAAAACACTTTCTCCTCTTTTATTATTTTAAATGAAACTTCTTAACGGGGACTAAATTTGAACGTTTTGAGATAAAAAACGTGGTTACGCGTTGAGTGAAAGTACAGAATAGATGAGAAGAAGAAATGCTCGCATAGCAAACCTAACATCTTCTAGAGTGGGGAGAGCGCATGTGTGTGTGTATGGTACATTTTCAACTTTATTAGTGTGCAAAGTAAAAGGACATTAAGAGGGAAAAGGCTTGTAAGTCTGAAGCATAGAGAATGAGTGATTATTGTTGCTGCTGTTTGGTTTTGTGTATGGTGAAATAACGAAGGTGAAATAAGCATGGTAAAATTAAAATAAAATTCTCTCTTCGATGACGAGGTGAGAGAGAAGTAAATATATAATTTTCTGTACCAGCCTTTCATTTCTTTAGTGCTACTGAAAAGTATTCCTTAAGAATTAAAACCAAATGTTGGTATTTGCCAGCTGTAGCTGAAAATCAAGCAGCAAATGCTATTTTAACACGGTAGAAACACTAATATTTGTATCTAATTTTAGTTATCATAATTAATTTTAATTTGCCATTTTTGCAATAGTCTAATATTTTATAAGATGTTGCAATATACCTCACACTTTTTAATAAAATTCTTATTCCATGCCACACATCAGCAAGATATTCAAATTTTAATTTATTGCAAAGCATCTTCGAAACTATTAAACATACACAAATAGCATAAATTTCCGCAACATATTTGAAAAACCATTAATCAAATTGGAAAAGTTCCTATTTGGATCGCTGGCAAACAATTTTATTATATAATGCCTTGAGTTGCAAACTAATTGAGCTGTGCGAGTAATGCATGTTCAGAATAATGTCTGTCTCTCCATGTATGATATGATGTAAGAGAGTAGTTGCGTGCTAACGCGTTCAAATAAAACCAAAAAGTTTAACAAGATTTTGACGAGACTTAAATTGTGTTTACCAAGTCATTCAAGCTGAACGCTGAACACTGAACGCATAGCATAAAAGCAAGCGTTTGCCATGAGCTAAAGCTAAAGAAGAAGCTGTTGAAAAAGATACACTTCCCTCCCGCAGCGTCATCATAAGCTGCACAAGAATAAGTAATCATTTTTCATGCGCTATTTAACGTAATAAAGTAATAATCTGTCAGAGAAAATTTGTCATCAGAAGAGGAAAAAAAAGAAGCAGAAAAGAAACCATAAAAATGTGTAAAGAGTTTAAATAAACAATTTTCTGTTGACTTTGTTTTCTTTTTTTGTTTATCAAAGCAAAACAAAAAGTTACAACTTTGTAAATATTTGCATTAACTTTGAAATGTCATTAGACGATATGCGAAAACTGGAAAAATATTAGCTTCAGGGCATTCAAAATGAACAGGGACAGGACAGGACAACATGTTAAATTGAGGAAAATGTGTGTTGGGAAAGGTGTGTTGGGAAATTAAAGTATTTCGCTGGGAGGTAGTATGGTATAAGCAAATTTAATACAGATATAATAGCTAACTATTGAATTTTTCTTTTATTTTCTTTAACGAAACGAAGCCAATAAAATAAACCAAGTGGAAGCATGAACCGGAATTTGTTTTAATTATCATTTGCAAATTTAATGGCAGTTTGAGCGCAAATTGAAGGTCCTCCTTCTAACAATATGGTAGAGATTCCTGATGATAGTATGACGAGAGCTGTTACACTTTGTACGATTTTCCACTTCCACCAAGTACACTGAGGAAGAAGATTACTTTGTCGTGAAAACGTTCTCCAAAACGACTCATTGCTGCTAATATATCTTACCATTTTATATATCGTTGACATCAGGAATTGAAATACCAAATAAAGTCGTGTCGCATACTTTCGAGATATGTGTAAAGTCGAACCAAAAACAAATTCAAATTCTTTTCAAGACTAAAGCATGGCAATTGATTTTTATATATTTTTTATATTTATAGTATTTTTTTTCAATATTTTTTTTTTTCCTTTTTTCTTAGTCAAATCAAAATCCAAAATGTCAACGGGGGCTCTGACACCGACCACCAACTGCGATTAAGCGACGCAACAAATATTGTAATGCATCATTGCTAACCTGCCAAGCGTAATCAATTCAAGGAGAGAATGAAAGGAGGTTAAATGTTTACACGTTTATTATTTTTTTTTTACTCATAAAGGCTCCGTGTGACATTTACGTTATTTGTAAAGGTATACAAGAAAAAAACCAATAAGTTGAGTTTTAGACAGTTAAAATGGGTAATAATTGGTTTGCCTATTTATATACTGGTTATATTTATATAGGGAGTATTTGCTACTTACATGAAATAATCACCAGAAGAAATAAGAACCAAAGGCAGAAATGGGACCACAAAATTAATATTTTTTTGGAAAAATAAAAGTTCGGACTACAGGTGGTCAACGAATTTACGCATTGTTAAGAGGAAATTAGTTGACAATTGTCAATAAAAATTCATTTTCTTCAGTCTCTATTATTATTTTTCCGAGATAATCTTGAAAAGTATAGCGATGAACAAGGTGAACACTTTCATCAAGAAACGTCATTGATATAAAATCCATCTATCCATCCATCTATCCATTTATTCATCAATCTATCTATTCGTCTATCCATCTATATATCTTTCCGTCTATATATCTATTCATCTATTCTCCTATCTATCCTTCTATCCATCTATCCATCTATATATCTATCCATGTATATATCTGTCCATCTATCCATCCGTACATCTATCCGTCCATCTATCTATCCATCCATCTATCCTTCCATCAATCTATCCATATATCCTTCCATTAATCTATCCATCTATCTATTTGTCCTTCTGTCCTTCTTTCCATCCATCCATCCATCCATCCATCTATCTTAAAAATAAGTCAGACTAGAATTATTAAATTTGTTTAACTTTATGTTGTTAGTTCCATGGCAGTACTTTGCAGCAAAGTTTTAGAATACCCTGGCGGCGAGTTCAACAGGATGAATTTTCTGGAGCTGTTCCTTTCCCTCTCTCTGCATTGCTTTAGAAGTCGCCAAACTAACCGATTGGGCTGGTTTCTCAGGCACTCCATGTAATCCAATGTCTGACGATTAATTATAATCCCTAATTTGGGAACTTTAAGATCCTTTTCTATATTAAAAGTTCGATTTAATCATGGGACATGATTGAGATTGGAGATGATTTTTTACTGCGATGCCAAATACTTGTAATCCATATCGTCAAGCTGGCGCGATTATGATCTTATAAATATTTAAATGGATTTTTTAACGATAATTGCTTTTGCCATTGAGGAGCCAGCTTAACTTGACAATCCTGGCTATAAGGGAGCTTACCGGGTTGCCTATTTGCTTACTAAACTTAAGTTTTCTGTCTAGGTAGAAGCCAAGGTCTAAGTGTCCAGGGCAATGGATCAGCAGTTGATCTTGGAGGAAGATGCCCGGATATTCATCCAATCGCAGAGTGTACGTTACACTTTGTTACACTTCCTTGAGGTTCTCCAGCTCGGATGACTTTAACACTCGACTCTACACCATCCAGGACAACAGAAAAGGTTATATCCCGTAGATAGCTCCGCATTACTAAGTACTATTGGAGCGGTAACAGACTTTTGAGTTTGTACATGAGGCCATCGTGCCATACTCTGTCAAAGGCCTGCGTTATATCTAAGTACTCCTTGGTCTCAAAACCTTCGAGAATAAAATTTACCACTCTACAAACATTTAATTGAACTTTAGTTCCATGGGCTTTCTGGAAACTAAACTGGAAAGGTGATATCCGTTCCTTGACAGTTTCAAGCGTCAGCATTCAATAGACACTTTTCGAAAAATTTGGCTACCGCAGAAAGTAAGCGGATGGGTCTATATGAATCTACTGTCGACGGGCACTTGCCTAATTTATGGATCATACGAACTTCTGCCTTTTTCCACAACTTTGGTATTTAGAACCTTACCTCAGCACTGCATTAAATATTAGAACCAGATAAAGTACTGCTTTAGCTGACATGACTTTTCGCGAAAAGTTATTTAGCCCATATTTGCCTTGGGCCTTCCTGGTCTTGAGACTTTCTATATGCGACTGAATTTCTTCAGTTGTTATGGGAGCAACTGGGAGGGCAAGTTACCCTGGGATAGTAAGTTACCCTGGGCTGTCTAGCGTAAAATTACCCTCCCTTTTTTGTTTCTGCAGAAGTCGTATCGTATCGGACTGCAATCGAGCCTCCAAATTTTTAGCAAAAGTTTTTGATTAGTTGCTTTGGGACTGCCTGTCGTATATAGCGCTTTACTAGCAACCAGAAAGAGTAGTTTTTACTGGCATCAGCCCTGGTGTTCATGCTAGAATGTATGCCTTGAATGTACTCTGTCCACTATAGGGTCACTAGTTTTATTGTATTGACACCTCAACCCCCTCTTTATCAACAATAGTGTATATATAGCCACTGGAAGCCTCATTAAGAGTGGAGATCTTTGATTGAACAACACTGAAGGCTGCAGAGAGTTCTTTGTTAGGGAAAACTGTGACGTAAACTCACAAAATTGTATTTAAAAGCAATTTAAAAAAAAAAAACATATAAAAAAAAAACTTGAACTTTAACAATGTATAACTTCAAATTTAATCGTAGTATCGAAACCATCAACCATAGGTTCAGTTGCTGTACTTAAAATGGTTCTAAATACCCTGCTTATGCGATAATATCACAATTTATCTGTCATCGCAGAGGTCGTTTAATTTACGATCGTCCATAAAGAGGCACTTGAATGTTTGTGTTTGATGATGACGACATGATGACCTACCGAGGTCAACAAAGCAAACGTTTTTAATATACAATTAACATCTTATATGCATGTAGAATTTAAAATAATATTTAAGTAGATACAAACTATAAATAAAAGGAGTTCTAATAAAAATGAGAAGCAACAAACTGAAAAAAGTAATTAGTCACTTTTTTGCATGTAAAAATCAGCAGGTAACAAAATTTTGGAAACTAATGCAAAGTTCTACTGTTATCTGCTGCTATGTATGACAAATTAGACATCCAAACTAATATACAAACTACACACACTATACGTAGCTTGCTGTTATACTTTGACATTATTCCGGCAACAAATATCGATGCAGAGACGGGTCTGTTCTGCCTAATGAGTTTTTATTAAAATTGGATACGCATCATCTATACACCTGCTGTTGCTTTGCTCCTTTACGTGCGCAATTTAGGACAGTTCAAAAAAAAAAAAAAGACCCCAAAAGAAATTCCTTTTTTAACTAAAATATTTTCCATGTCGATGTTGGAATTTAATTATTCAAGCTAACACGTAATGCCGACGAATGGATGACTGAATGAATGAATGAATGAATGAAGGCACAACATGTCGTATACGTTATTTATTACGTAGCCGTCGTAGCATAACAAACCTCTTTTCAAACGCACCCACACATACACATACACATACACACTTACAAACACAAACTAAAGGAGTAGTCAGTCAAAAGGTGCCCTGTGCACATTTTATGAGCCTCTAATTGCTGGCTTTGCACAAATTAATTTTAAGCCTCGAATAATATTTACAGCGGAGGGGAGTATGTACTACCGCACACAAATACACATGTCGCACGTGCTACTACCTACTAGTCTACTCCACATATGTATGCCTATACATATATGCGTTGCTTTTAATTAGTTTTACTTGTTGTTGTTGTTGTTGTTGTATGCCAAATATATACACCTGATTTTCGCTATGTTCGCTTATTATTATAGTCTGGTTACCTTGGTAGTCAGCTAGTTCCTGTAATTATGTGTGTGCAACCAACCAACCGACCAACCAACCAACCAGCCAACCTATTTACAAATGTATGTCTAAACGCTTCTGCCGTTCCCATAAATTTCCCTATTTATAGGCCGAAGTATAATATTAGAAACGCATTCTACGCATTCGGCCAATAGTAGGCTAATTAAATAATAAATTTATAGAGCGCATAATTATGATTAAAATTATTTATGATGTGTTTAGTGAGATAAACATTGCGTGAATGTATATTTGTTACCAGATCAGTAATCTATATTGTATTCCAGCAAAAATATTGCCAATAATTCTCTGTGCTAATTGACTAAGTTAAAAGATAAAATATAATAATTATCTGTTTCTATTGTAATTTGTCTGTTTCGTTAGCTTTTAATAAATTCCTGGAATGTATTAAATGGATTTATTTATCAGGTCGTGATTGGGAATTCCTAAAAGCTAAAAGTATTACGTAATGCATTTATTTAAATTGAAGAAAAGCTTGTTCCGTTTTGAAGCAAATATTTCATTGCTTTTAAAAGGTCATACAATAGGATTATTACTACAGAACTGCTGCCCGGAAATATTTACCGCGACTGTTTCTTTATAACTCAATTCATGACATTTTACCTGATTAACCGGCATAACAAAGTTAAGGACCATATCGAGTTCTATTTTAAGTCATTCCTATCTTATTTCCAGTCAAATGGTTCAATAGTTATACAGAAATCATGGCAAACTTTTCGAAAAAAAAAAAAAAGTTTGAAGAAACACTCAAATAATGTTAGAAGCTCACTTAAGCTTTGTGTAAAGCGAGAAACCAATTTGATTTGACTTTAAGTTTCAATAATTAAAGTTGATATTGTATAAATTGTACGATATTCAGAGTGGATGCGTATATAGCTTAGTTGTCTAGCCTTTTTTCTAGGTAAGCTATACTAAATTCATGCGTTCCACCAAAGCTTTATACACTGTACACATAGGTTAAAAGGATATACTAAGTTTATGCAAATGTATGTCACGAAGAGAAGAAGGCGAGACAGACCCCATAAAGTATACATATGCTTGATCAGCATCACAAGTCGAGTGGATATAGACACTTCCCTCTGTCCGTCTGTCTGGATTTTTGTATAATATCGAGAGCTTGACGTTTATAATAGATAGAGCCTATAAATTTAGATAATTCGTTCTTCAGATCATTTTTATTGAATGAGCTAAGCAAAGAAGGAAGAATATTCGGATTTTTTATATGAAAAAATTTTAATAATGGTAAAAATAAATAAATGTATATTAAGGTCTAGATCGAATCACTAGCGGAAGATGGCACTAACCATACATACAAACCAACTCTCCTTCAGAGACGAACAGTTTTTTATTTATTTTACTAATTTAGACAAATCTAATTTAGTCTATCTTTCGATAAACATTATACAATATACATCTAGATCAGAGCACTAGAAGATGTAACCTTCCACAAATCTTTCCCTCCTTTATGGGTTTTTACAAGTACATATATGAAAAATGTTTTGTTGTAGTGGTTAATTGAGCTAGAAACGTTGAATTTGGTACATTTTGCATCAATCCTTATAAAGTATTCCATTAGTAACCAAATTGGACCACTTATAGGGGTGAATGCACTACAAAAAGTTATGTCAATGGTTGTGAACAAGAAGAACTTGGAGCATATTAAATATTTAATATCCTATGTTCCCTCTTCAGATAGGTTTTATTTAATTTACATGCAAACCCAACCCTAGAATGTACTACCTGAAACCTGTCTAATGAAAAAATTGTGTTTCATTTTGCATTTTAGGAAAAAGTACCAAACTTGGTGTATCTTACTATAATTCCAATGAAATTTTCCATAAAGATCCATATCGCACCACTTAAAGTGTTGGCACCCATACCAATCTTTCCCTTTTTCTAAGTTTTTGTAGAAAATGATTTTGTTGGAACATATCTCCTATATAAATTTAGGATTCCATGAGGCTACAGTGTATTTCGAAATTAAATTGCGAAACGTTTTGTGGTCAAAAAGGGGTAGCGTATGTGTTAGTACATTTTAAACTTCAATAGTGTGCAAAGTGAAACGGAATTCAAGAGTGAAGAAGCATTGACTTGTGAGTCTAAAGCATAGAGAATGACTGCTTATGCAAGAGTAAGAGATAGATGTTACTGTAGCTGCTGCTTGGTTTTGTGCGTGGTGAAATAACAATGGTGAAAAAAAGCATGGTGAAATAACAATGGTGAAAAAAAGCATGGTGAAATAACAATGGTGAAAAAAAGCATGGTGAAATGATTATAATCCATGAATATATTCTTTCTTGTTACCAATGAGAGCATTAGATAGCGAGAATTAGGTATTGTTAGGTATTTGTAAGCTATACCTGAAATTTAATAAGAAGAAACTTTACAGTTATTTATATACATTTGAAGAAGCAAAATTTCTTAAATTTGGCTTAGAAAAACCTTTAATGTAGTTTTTGCCAAAAAAAAAACATCAGCTCCACTATTAAATTTTTTCAATGAAAAATTGTATTTGACCTTCTCATTAGACCTGCTCCATAATCAAAAATAAAATATGAAGCAACGATGGACGCTATTTAAACAAGGAATATTTGTATCTAATTTTAGTATTTTGTTTGTTTGATTGTTCGCTTGTTTGATTGTTTGATTGCTTAATTGTTTGATTGCTTCATTGTTTGATGGTTTAATTGTTTGATTGTTCGCTTGTTTGATTGCTTAATTGTTTGATTGCTTAATTGTTTGATTGCTTCATTGTTTGATTGTTTAATTGTTTGATTGGTTGATTGTTTAATTGTTCGCTTGTTTGATTGTTTAATTGTTTGTTTGTTTGATTGTTTTGATTGTTTAATTGTTCGATTGTTTGTTTGTTTGTTTGATTGCTTCATTGTTTGATTGTTTAATTGTTTGATTGTTTGATTGGTTGATTGTTTAATTGTTCGCTTGTTTGATTGTTTAATTGTTTGTTTGTTTGATTGTTTTGATTGTTTAATTGTTTGATTGTTTGATTGTTTTTATTGTTTTTATTGTTCGATTGTTTGTTTGATTGTTTCATTGTTTGATTGTTTGATTGTTTGTTTCATTGTTTCATTGTTTGATTGTTTGATTTTTCGATTGTTTACTTTACTTTTTTTATTGTTTCATTGTTTGATTGTTTCATTGATTGATTTGGGGACTATTGCAAAAACTATTATGCTGTCATATTTATACTAAAGCGAATACAAAATTTAAGATTTATTTCTAATTCTTTATATAAAAAATTATTTATTACATTTAATAACCGAAATGAAGATATGTTTCCTTATACTCCTTCAACTATTTAACAACTTCCAACTATCATAAGTATATCCTGTGCGCCTGTGGTGTCCTGTCATCCAACCACTTATTCCGCTACAACAGCTGCTGCTCGTTTCTCCTATTAAAATGAATCCATTTTACGTGCTGCATTCAATACAATACGACGACGATTCCTTACACAATTTTGGCATTTCGACACGTTCGACTGCCTTTGGGGCTTTGATTGAACCAATCAGTTGGGTTTATTTTTATATTTTTTCGCAATTTCTTGTGTTTGCAGTGAAATAATACTCAATTGTATTGGATTGGATGTGTTATTGTTTCGTTGTTATATCGTATACTCGAGAGGCTTTTCATTGTTTGACATATGAGACAAGTGATGTAGAGAGAGCAGAGCGTCTGCAGGAGGATTTAGTTGGAAATTTACGAGTATAATATATAATATATACAGCTTTGCTGGTTTAAAGTACTAACAACAACAACATATTCGAGTTTGTTGATGACCTATTTTAAAGCATTTAAAGATGTTTATGTGAGATATTGCCGAATGTAAGTAATACCAAGTTAAAAATTCAAAAAATTGAGAATTAATTAAAAATAATTATAGATTAAGATTCCAAAATAAACTTTTTAATTTGATTGATTAATGGGAGAGCTACAGCCACTCAAAGTTGACTTATTTTTCAGTCGGCAAAAAAATCACAAATTTTAGGAAAAATTCCGTGATTATGTTTCCCGCTTAGGAGCCTTCGCGCCAGTTAGTTCGGATGATTTGCAAGTTTGACCAGATATGCAGCAGCTCCGACCCTCGGTACTGAAGTTCTTTTTCAATATCTCTACTGCGTATGTACCATGCCGCGAAAATTGAGACTGCACTACTCGTATTTTATTGAGGTTCGACTTTGCTGCTATGCCGTATACCTGATTGCCATATCTCCACATGGGTGCCAAAATAACTTTATATATGTTCGTCTAGTTCGTAAGCGATAGTTTATTTCTGGCATTAAGGAGCCAAGCCATGCAGCTCGCATTTGCCTTGAGGCGCCTAACTACCTCAGTTATGTGGCGCTGGAACGTTAAACGCTTGTCGAGAATGACGCCTAGAGCATTTTTCAGGGCTAAGAGTTCTCCAGGTAAGTGTGTATGTACTGATACACACTTGTCACACTTCTTTATAGCGATATTCCATCAGCAGGCCCAGTTCTCAAATCTTTTTTTTTGGGGGGGAGGTCTAACTTTGTAATTTTTTTTTTTAGTAGGCAAAAGTTCGAAATATGTAGATATTTTTTAACGAACTTTTTCCCCCCTGGATACGCCCTTGTCATGGACCATTTTATCTTGATGTTTGCTCCATCGTATCCGTCGTATTTGGTGAATATCGCGAAGAAGGAAGTTGACGTTTGTTGCACCATAATGCGCCATGCCATCGATCGACATTTGTGACCGATTTTTTTTTACCAAAAATCGTATTTTGACCATCAACCACTCGCCGTATTCGCCTGATTTGGCACCATGCGACTTTTTTCTGTTCGGCAAACTGAAATTATGCATGAAAGTATGGTGCTATGCTGATGTGGAGGCCATCCAAAAGGCGTGCACCGACGTCGTTAAGACCATTCCGGCCAACGAACTAAAAAATACTCATTAGAAATGTTATTGGATCGAGCTAATAAGTGTATTCAGTCGGAGAGAGATTACTTCAAATAATAAAATACCAAGTACTCAAAAATCTATTGTAGAACCACCTATTTTACCGTCGGCCTTTTCATTTTTACAAAAATAACAAGAAGCAACACTGCAGTAGACTTTCAAATACCAAGTAGATTAATAATATATATACTATATGGGTTCGTCCTCGCCCCCCTCTGTCTGTTACTTATTTGTTAAACCATATTTCTTAAAAAATTACAAGCGTCCTGCAACGTAATTTCGGGTAGTTCTAGGACCAACAACATAAACAAGAAATGTAATATTTAATAAGTATATTCAGTTTCAATATATAGTATGGGAATCTTTCCTTTCATACAAACTCACCTTAGTATAACTTTCCGTAGAGCGTATATCATTGATGGTCCACGGCAGCATTGCGGCCGAATAGCGCGGATCGACCGAGGCGGTGCCGCGATAAGTCAACGAAACCAGACGCGTCTTCATGTTTCTGTTCTCGAAAAACTGTTTCAGCTTTGTAGTTAAAATGAAAAGCTTTAACTTTAATTAAATGTACAATAATTAATAATTAAATTGCAGTTAAATGTTGCTGCCGGAGACAGATGACATTTTTGTGCAAATACAAATTTCAGTTTGTCTTTTTTCTCAGTTGTTGAGCGTATTAAATTGTAATTAAATCTTAGCAGCTTTTGATGGCTTTTTAATTATTTTATAATGAATAGCAAAGTGCGTTCCGCTTTGATGTATTTATTTCAATTTCAATGTTTAAATTCAAATTTACGAATCAATAATAAATGAGCGCGCGTCTGACGTTGTTTGCAACAACAGGCGGCGGCAATGTCCTCGAAGGCGTGATGAGTCACCACAAGCAGGTGTATAACATTAGCAGAGTAGACTGACTACCTACGACGATGGGCCTACATAGTACACAGCGCAGTGGCAGGCAGTTGGTTCTGGGTGGGCGGTTTGTCACGCGTAATGTTTTTTTTTCTATTTTTATATAGCGCCAATATTTTTTAGCAGCACGCGATAAGCTGCTGACTTTGGTCAAAGTATAACAACAACAAAAATACAAGAAATACGCTAAGGACAATGACGCCTGCGGTGCTAGTACAAGGGCCAACACGGCACTGATAAGACGCGTTCCAATTGGAAATGTTGACGAGCAGGAGGAGGAGTACGGCGACAGTCAGCTACTAAATTATCGATTTTTCGTTTATATTTCTTTTTTTTTTTTTTTTGTTTTTCGTCTATTTTTCTGCCCTTCTTAGTTTTATGGCAACAACAACAACATCGACGACGACGACAGCAAAGCAGACAGCGCGGAATTTCTTTGCTTTAGTTTTTGCATGCCAGCGCAATTGTACTGCTTAGGCGAGAGTCCTGCGGCTGGCGTCAAAGGACATGCAGTCAGGAATTTCAAGCACACAACACACACACACCACCACCAATAGTAGTAGTAACAGCAACAACAACAACAAAAACACTACACAACGCTTAGCAGAGATAGACGCAGTCCACAAGTCACCCTTAATCCATTCCGTATTTTCGTATGTTTTTGCCTTCCGCCGTGTCACAACAGGAATTTACTGTTTTCACTTATTTGCACTTAGTATTTATAAGGTTTCATTTGTTTTTGTTTCAATTTGTATTTTATTTAAAATTTATTTTTTGTGCACTTTTTTAATTTTGCGCGCGCTCAACAACAAAAACCGCCGACGACGCCAATATTAAACAAAACCGCACGCAACAAAATTTCAGAGAGCACTGCGCGCTGTTAAAGCTTCAATGGCACTTTTTGTCCGACTGTCTATTAACCGCGTTCGCGATTCGTACTACTGCTCCTTGTTGGCTCCAAACGCGAATATCCTTTGTACATTGCGCAGCTCATATTTGCCAAAAACTTATTCTGCTTGCTGCAGCGCGTTCATGTGATTGGCATTTGTTTTGGTTGGCGCAGTGATTGTATTTATGTCGTGCTGCATTGTGATTGTTCAAAAGCATGCAGAGCACATGTTAGAGCGAGCGCGTGCTATGCTAAGTTAGTGTAGTGTAAGCGAGTAGCGAGCTGTTTATGGTTGCAATGCTGTTCACATGTCATGTGTTCGTGTTGCGCGCCATATTTAAAATTTGAAAAATTAAATTTAAAGCTTATAAACATTTTTAAGTGCTCAGCATTTGTGTTTATTGAGGAATTGAATCAATATTAACAGTTAATCAAATAAATATAAAGAATCGAGTGAAAAATACAAAATTAATTTACAATTGCATTAATTAAAATCCATGAAACGTTAAATTTGATAGAACCAAAATATAAAACATTTTTAATTTGCTTTTTTAAAGAAAATAAATAACAAAGAAATAAAAACTGATTTTTGAGAAATACCCCTAAAACTGGAAAACGCAATATCAAGTTTATATTGTTTATAGTAAATTGATTTCTTATATAAAAACTTTAATACAGACAGTGGAGCCTCAAATATAGTGGATTATTTATTGCATCTACAGTTCGCTCAATTTACAACTATTATTGACGAACCATTTCAGTAGTCCACCTAAAATTGATGCTTGCAACTTCCAATTAGGAAGGTTCACGGAGTTTTTACCAGTTCTAATTGGAGGACTATTTTGGAGGACTACTAAAACTGATACGTAAGAGAATATCAATTTGAATTTTTTTGGGAGTGTTATGGCGCTCAAGACACACTCAATTGGAACGTCATTTAGGCTTGCAGTTATCAAATATTATATTGGGTGTATGCATAAATTCGAGAGGTTTTCTAAGGGAGGGCTTTACTAATATTACTTACCGTCGTGTTCAGTCGTGACTATATGGAAGCTACTGTTATAGCGGGTATTTTTCGTATATGTTTCGAAAAATACCCGAATTTTTGCATCGGATTTTCACTGGTGATAAAAAATGGATTAATTACGATAACCCCAATCACAAGAAATCGTATGTGGCCGACAATCAACATTTACGGCGAGGTAATGCTCTGTATTTGGTGGGATCACAATGGTGTGTTGTATTATGAGCACTTGAAATAGGGTCAGACGATCAAAGGGGACCTCTTGCGAACACAATTGAACATGCGACCAGACACGAATTCAAAAATTTTCCATCATGACAGCGCTCGGCCATATGTTGCAGGACCGGTTAAAAACTATTTGGCAAACAGTGGGTGGGAAGTTCTACCTGATTACTACTTGTTTAGATCAATACAAAATGCCCTCACCGTAATACGCTTCACTTCACAACAGGGTATAAAAAATGGCTCTAATCAATTTGTATAGCTCCATACAAGCCTCCATTGTACTTTCAATATACAAATTTACGTACAAAATAAATTTTTTGTACATGTATCCAAAAGTGGAAGATTCTGAACGATCCCAAAGACTCTATAACGATATTCTCGGATTCCCCTAGTATAAACGAAAAGGGTTGTCAACTTGGAAGGTTTTAATTGCAAAGTTTCATATTTAAATAAAAAAACAATGCTTTGTTCTAACCCCCTCCCGACCCTGTAGCGTATCGTAATATTTTTTTTTTTTTTGGGTATTAATTTATATTTATTATTTTGTAAAGAAGAAATTTTAAACTATTTTATATGCATATTTAGCATATTTAGTTAAATTTAATCAATTTTCATTGAGTTAATAGTCATTTTTAATTTTAATTCCTTGACTATTTTAAATTGTTTTCAATGTAATATATAAAAAAATACGGTATATACGACTTTGGTGTACATACGACACGACTAAGACCTCTGTTACGCCAGCTTTTAATTAAAAAATTCGGCGAGTCTCATTTTAAACAAAATAATTTGAATCTATTAATTAAAAACCATTGTCAAAAAAAAAAATGGTTTCTATTCAAAACATTTGCACGAAATGATGACCAAATTGTAAATGCAGTGTACAAACGCACTGCTTGTTTGAACTGCTTATTCAACTCAATGTGAATTGCTTACACTGCTTGCTTAGCACACCAAATTCACCACAAACCGTTAAAATTCAAATAAAAAACAGATTTCAAAGCACAAAATTGAATAAATGAAATGAATTTCTTATTAATAAACAAAATTATCAAAGGCAACAATGAGAACTATGAAAAATGTTAACATTAAAGCGATTTTAGACAACTGATAGTCGTTCGGAGCAGGGTGAAATAAATAAATGCTAGCTGCTATGACCCGCGATCTGTTTGAGTTATTTTATGGGGTTGACATTGTCCAGCGACTACACTGGGCTGGTCGCGTCATTCGAATGGAAAGATCTCCAGCATACATGGTTTACATGGGGGCCCAAACATAATTGGAGGACGACGCAATAGAAGACGACCGGACACGCGTTGCAATGACCATGTATGGAGATATTTCTCAGAACAACTGGCGCTAGCGCTCACAAGACTACAGCAGATGGTGTTCCTTTCTGAATGCGACAATGACCGAAAGAAGGTAGAAGCCATCTAAGTATTTATATGTACCCGCAACAGTTCATTAAAGAACTTGACGTTGAGAGCAAAGAAGTGAGACCAATTCTAAAACGCCTGCGGTCCCAGATCAAGCCTCTGGTACTACTTTCTACACAAAGTACTAGCAATAAGTTCCATGCAACACGGTGGATTGTTTGCTCCTGGCACCTAAACCAACGAACAAATCGGGAAAAACACGAAGAAAAATCACGAATATGGTACAAGAATCCTCCTAAAGACTAACCATGCATCTGCCAACTGCCCTATTTACATCAGGACGTATAGCCCTACACGCTGTCAGGTCAGTGACATCCTTATATAGCGGGCACTCAAAGAGAACATGCTGTCATGTCTTCTCGTAAGACCCACAACGGCAAGCAGAATTGGTATGTAGACCTTTTTTATGCAGAGTCAGAGGTTGAACATAAAGTCAGATCTAACTCGTAAAATTTAAATCATTTATAATTCGCAACTAGTTCAAGTAAATTAAACTTTAACTTCATCATAACTGAATGTCTATAAATATTTATTTTATATTTTATTATTTTCTTTAAATTTGATATTTCTGCTTAGTTTTTAATACGAGTATCTCCCAATTTGTACAAGTAAATTATTTGAAGCACTTTGTAAAAATTGCATCTCGAATAACAGAAATCCTTATTTTAGTACTAAAGAATGTAGACCAATGCTATATGTTAGTCTACTCAGGGAAGTAGCTGATCTTCGTCTAGAGTCAAACTACAAAATCTCAATCATTCTGCATAATACTAAACACCAAACTATACAAGTTCCTTTTCGAAATATGTTCTCCTCTGCTTATTATTAATCACAAACGCAAATTTGAACCCTCTTCAGACAGCGTACAATTGCCACGAAACACTTTTGATTTCTTGTCGATTTGTCAAAGAAAAAAAAAAAGATACATTTTTAAATAGAAGCAAAGTAATGTGACTAGGTAGAAATTAAAAAGAGATACTCGTGGTAAGGACGTCGTCTGTCTGGCATGAAATAATCATCGACCCAACCAAGTGCAGATAATATTGCATGTATTTTCTGTTTCCGGTGCGACAGTTCTTCTTCTTGTTGTTGTTGTCGCCGCCATATGTCCGTGCGTCCCTGCCATTCCCATATGTACTTCATTTCACCGAGTCTGTTTGTCTCGCAGCTCTATTTTCGTACTTCACTCATAATTATATCTTATCATATTCGAGTACATATATATATATATATAAATCATATATGTACACACGGTTGTCTGTTTTGCAATTGGAAAATTTCTTTCCATGTTGTGTATAATGTTCCGAAAAGGTGCACAGTTCAATGGGAACATTTCTTATAATAAAAAAGGGAAACCACTTGAGATAACACTAAAAAAAATTTAAGTAAATATGTTTCTATGTTTGAAGAACATCGTTTATGCCACCGAATAAATGGAACTTTAAAGCAACAGTTTGTTAGCTCAAAGAATTTTACAAATTCAACAAGGATCTTCTTCTCATTGGAAAATTTGAAGACTTTTGTTTTAATCTATAAAGCTAAAATTTAATACATTTGTTGAAAACGAAAGAAAGGACGAAACTTGTGTTTTGAATTCTTCATCAAATGATAAAAATTTCCAATTCGAGGGCTTTACTTCTAATCTGCTTGCTCTGACGTTGATGTTGCTGCTCATTTCGGATCCCAGATACACGAAGGCTACATGCCCGATGGTTTGCTATTTAAATCCGAGAAGATCAGGTTTACACCGTTTTCACTTGCTGACGAGAATGACGTAGCCAGAGTGGTGCAGTTTCTTAAAGTCGATCGTCAAATGGACTTTCCAATGAGAGCAGTCCGGCATTTGACGGTAATATTTAATGCAATGTTGAGGATGCAGCAAATCCCTAGCAAGTGGAAACTAGTGAGGATCACTACAATCCATAAGACTGGCAAACCTGAGGATATTGCTAGCTCTTATCGTCCAATAAGCCTACTACTTTCCCGGTCGTGGCACCGTTAAGCATGCTCACAGGTTATTGAACCACATATTAAAGGAGTTTGATGAGAAGGAGTACTACAATAGAGTTTTAGTGGACATGCAGAAAGCCATTAACCGAGTATGATACGCTGGTCTTTTAACGAAAATCAAGACTATCCTTTCTTCTTACTTAATGATACGATCTTAATTGGAAGACCGTCATTTTCAAGTGAAAGTGTGACAGAAGCTCTCAACTGTCCATCTCGTTAGAGCGGAAGTTCCACAAGTCTCCGATGGTGATATATAATGCCACCCGAGAAAGTTATGTGAGTACGATGCAGCAGATCGGTAGCAGGAGTATGTCCACGAGCTGAAGAATTGGGCCAAGCTACGGAATATTAAATTAAATGCAGGGAAGTGCATAAATGTATCTTTCACACTAAGGAAAAAGCAGACCCAGATTTGACTTAACAACATCAGGCTTTGTCAGGCAAATGAGGACAAGTACCTAGGTATGACGCTGGCCAAAAGGCTTACCTTTGGACGACATGTCAATAATTTAATATCGAGATGTTTTGCATGCTCAATAGGAGTAAGATAGCCTTACAACTGTGCGGTGGCTCCTATTTGGAGATACGCGATACAACAAATATGAGCCTTCGCAGCCAATACACACACAGGTAGCGAATCCAAGTGCTGCAAAATAGAAGTCTTCGTGTTCGTGTGATGACAGGGTGCACTGCTCTGGCAAACCGAGACTTGAGGCTAAACACCACACAAGGTGCTACAACTTCACGTGGCTAAATCATACCAATAGGCTTTTAAGTAGTTCGCACATAGTCATCCAATAAGAAGGACAAATATTAGAGTCGGTGCTAGACCTAATAGACAGAACAGAATAAATATATCAGAGTTGTAGATAGATCTATACCACTACACATAAATATATGCAATGCCAATACTTGATGCCCAAACTTACAAATAACAAATTCCAAAAAAATTAGAAAGGTTCAACAAAAAAATTACCAAAAGAAAAATCGCATATTTGTATATGAAAAGCTGGTAGCTAAATGCCAGAGAATGTATAAACTAGTTGTGTATTATAAAAAGCTAATTCAGAGCTTTTGTAACTTCCAGCTGCTAGAATCTAGTTGAGAATAAAGGTTTGACACGGTGACTTCTTTACTATTTTCCTACAAAAGCTTAAGACTTGTAAATTTACTTTTGTTACACACTGTTATCAAGAGCATTTTTATTTTTCACAAATTATTAACTAATACATCATAATTTCATTTGGTTTTCCACACACTAACAGGCAGTTAACTATTACACAACACTTAATTAATTAACTCGAACCATGAGCACTCACTCTTACTTGCTGTAATTAAGTGAAACGGGTTTGACATTACGAGTAGAAGATCCAAAAAAAAAAGAAGAAAAATGTTCACAGTTTAGCTGGCTAATTCAATTACATAGGCCCTCATTGTGCAGGGGTTAATTACTTCAAATGACAGGCGTTCCATTTTATGGGCGGCAAAAGTTCTTAAACTATTTTCTGAGGTTATATGTGACTTATTCAAAAGGTTATGTCAAGCTTGCTTTAAGCTGTTAATAATATTGAAGCAACATGCGACATTGCTACATTAATTGCGTCACGAATTGACCTCACCATGCTCCATGTACATATGTGGAAACATTTGCAGATACATTTCCTCTTTATATGCCTCAAGAAACGGTCGTAAGCGAGCTAAATTATTTGTTTAATGTTGTAATTTAGTAAAAGTATTTTGCAAAAACCTTATCGCATTCTTCAAGTCAAGTGGAAAAAATGAAATACGTCACGTTTATTTGGATTGCTTATAGAAATGACTGGGTGTTCTGATAGAAACGAGAAAAAGTTGTGCTCAAGTTGAGGCGTTGTAGTATATATGAAGTAAAAGATTTAATTAAATTTGCTAAGCTTATAAAAATGTAGAATCATTTAGTTTGTCTAACGTGTTGCGTTCTATATATAAGTGTGCTATGCTGTATAAATTATTGGAGTCTAACTTTTCCTTTAGTAAGTTGTTCCATGGATGTCCACTCTGATTTGGTAACAAGTGGTCACTTAGCGAGTCGCTTACATTAACTGCTACAAATTTCCACAGAACAGAGATTTGTTACGCTGGCCTACATTTTATGCCATTTTGCGCTTACCAGCTACTTTTTAATATTAAGAGAAAAATAACAGCAAGTTTTGTATTCAAGCCAATTTAATTATTTCTTGTATCTTATTACGCCGGCTTAATGTCTTAACATCTTATGCCATTTTGCGCTTACCTACTACTATTTAATATTAACAGAAAAATAACCGCAAAATGCATATATATAACAAGTGTAGGAGGGATATATTGCTCTCCTGTGACGTACGCTTCAAATTATGTATTTAAAAGAGCGCAAAAACATATTTCTTTGATTTCAGTGTCAATATTTGCTTTGCAAAAGTCTGCTTTCTAACTGAGCCGATTTGCTTCATAAGTTAATCATATTCGCTTTCAAAAAAAAATTTATAGAAAAAAAAAAACAACTGCTTGGAATTATGGACTCTGAATAAGCAGAACAAATATGTCAAAAACAGACCTGAGCCATTTACAATGAAATTTAATACAGATAATAATTAAAACTTAAAAACCAAATAGAAAAAGAAAAACAAATACGAACGACATTATGCGTTGTAGTTGGTCTTATAATACCCTACAAGTGGAAGGTTTTATAGAAAAAATGAAAAAGCAAAGAGTTGGTGGTCAAAATTTGGGATATTAGGCTTGTTGGACTACTATCGGTATCATGGGATTGATGGAACCGTCTCAGAGCAGAGGATTCAAATCTTAAAAAATATTACTTTTGAATGGGTGGTCTGATTTTGGAATCTTAGGCGTGATGGACCCATCTCAGTGCATAGGATTCAAATCTTTAAAATCATATTATTTTTGAATGGTTGAATGGGTGGTCCAATTTTAGTATCTTGGGTTTGTTGGACATGTCTTAGAGCATATGATTTAAATTCTTAAAAAAATATTACTTTTGAATGGTTGAATGTGTGATCCATTCTGGTATCTTGGGCTTGTTGGACCCGTCTCAGAGCATAGGATTCAAATCTTTATAAAAATATTACTTTTAAATGGTTGAATGGGTGCTTCAATTTGGGTATCTTAGGCTTCTTGAACTCGTTTCGGAGCATAGAGTTTAAATCTTCAAAAAATCATAGCTTTTGAATAGGTGTTGTGATTTTCGAAACTTGTGTTTGAATCATCTCGGAGCCAAGAATAAAAACTTTAAAAATTCATAACTTTTAAATGGATGGTCCGATTTTGGGACATAGATCTGCTTGAAGTCGTCTGGGAATCTAGAATAAAATATTTAAAAATCATAACTTTTGAATGGATGATCCAATTTTTAGATCATGGATCATGTTGAACTCATAGCTTTTAAAATATATCTTCTTTTCATTTCTATACTCTTAACACAATAATACTGCAAAGGGCGCACAAATAGTTTCCAGGAACCACTTTTATATAAATTTACATGGATTTTTCAGATTCAATAATAATCATTCATATTTATGTGTAATCAATCAAACGACAAAGTGTAACAAAAAAAAAAAATAAAAGTGTATTATAAAACAACGCAGTTAAGATATGAACTTCCAGAGACGTCACTGAGTATCGCAGATATCAAAAGAAAGAAAAGCTGACTTATGACAAATAGCCGATGACTGTTTTGAATAAAAACAGATTTTCAATGAAATAGTTTGAAAATATTAAATGACATTTCCAGAAAAGAATTTACAAAGGATTATGTTAACCACTGAGTGCTCCCCTATATACCCCTATATTTGGCTAACTATTTGCTGTGTATCTTTAGCTGTTTTTGTAATCAATGGCTTATCTTAATGCAAAAAAATACTTCAAATGCTTATCAGCAGCCAAAGCAGAACAATACATTTCTTGATAGAGTGTGATAAAGATTTCTAGTATGCCAAGAGAGTGTTTAGTTTAGTACATAATATAAGCGCAAAACATTTATTGTGCAACTGTTTTGCAGAGTTGAGTAAAAGATACAAATGTAGCTTGAGATACAAATGTATCTCAAGATACAAAATGAGCAAATAACGCACCCATACGATCTCTCTCTCTCTCTCTCTCTCTTACTATCTCTCTCTCTCTCTCTTTAGCATTCCTCGCTCTCTCTATATATAATTTATCTATACTTTGTATTGAATATTAAGAACCACTTGATGAGTTAAAAAGCAAGTGACGAAAGCCTAAACACAATTGAAAAATTTCTTCATATTAATTTTATGTTGAAAGATTTTTATTTTAGATTTGGAATTATTTAACTGAATTCGTCATTATCTATCAAAGTTGTTTATATATACATATAACAGTCTACATAATGCGTATAACAGTTATAGCAGATACGCACTCATTAGCTATATAACAGCTGTAACAGTTTAGATATAATTCTTAAAAGTATGTAAACGACCCAAATCGAAATAAAATTAAAAATCTGATGTTTGTGTTTCCCAGAACTCCGTGAACAGAAGTTTTACAGACTCGTATGATACTTTAGAATTTGCGCAAAATTTATAATACACATAATATTATAATGAAATATTTTTTTTAAAATTTTGACAAATTGGTAAAAAGTATTTTTCAAAACTTTTTTATTTTAATTTTGCATCAAAATAAACTTTGAGAAATACATTTTGATGATTTGTCAAAATTTGAAACCAAAATTTCTTTTTAATATTTCTTGTATTGGTATATTCAAATATTGCGCAAATTTTTATATATTATACGTAACTGTAAAACTTCTGTTCACGGAGTTATAGGCAACACAAACGTCAGTTATATTTTGACATATTGCGTATTTGTAAGGAATTTAGAGTTTTATAGCCAACACAAAAAAACTACTTGCTTATTAATATAAAAACTCTATGGCAAAATAGGTACAAATTTTTCGTTTCAAATTTTACCAAACATTTTTAAAGATATATTTTGACCTATAAATATTAAAATGGTGCCTATGGTAACATTTGAAAGATGTTTCGAGCCATGTATTACATGTAAGAGAAAGTTTAAGCAATTAAGCCAAAGAAATCTGAGTTTCTTGTAGCTTTTCTATATAAATTCCACCTGGGATAAAATTTTTAACAAAACTTTCTTAGTTTTTTGGGCCAGACATCTCATAGTCCCATCATTCCACATCAACATTATATTTCGAAAGCCTTTACGCATTCAACTTATTTATTTACTCATCAAAGCTTATTGGACTCGCTTAGAAAAAAAATCATTCAAAATTTTTAAGTGGGGTGTCCAATTTTAGGATTCTGTGCTTTATGAATTCGTCTTGACACCTTCAATATAAACTTTAAAAAATCATAACGTTTGAATGGTAGAATGGGTGGTCCAATTTTAGTATCTTGGGCTTGTTGGATCCGAATCGGTGGATAGAAATTAAATCATTAAAAAATATAACATTTGAATGGGTGGTCCGATTTAAGAGTCTTATGCTTCTTGGACTCGTCTCGGAGTATAAATTTTAAATCTTTAAAAAAATATTGCTTTTGAATGGGTACTCAGGTACCTTTGGCTTGTTGGAGCCGTCTCGGAGCATAGAATTCAAATCTTTAATAAAATATAATTTTTGAATAGGTTAAATTATTTTGGAATCTTGGGCTTGTTGGACTCGTGTCGGTGCATAGAATAAAAACTTTAAAATTCAATAACTTTTTGTCTAGAATAAATACAGAAATAAACACTTTAACGATTCATAAATTGTATAATGGATGGTCCGAATTCGAGATTATGGGATTACATATTAAACTCATCTCGGTTTCTAGAATAAATAAAAACTTTAAAAATTCATAGCTTTTGAATGCATTGCCACATTTTGAAACCTTCGGCTTGTGGGACTCGCCTCTGAGTCTAAAATAAAAACTTTAAATATTGATATTTATTGAAAGGGTAGTTTTATTTTTGGAAATTGGGTTTGTTGGACTCGTTCCGGTGTCTAGCAAAAATAAAATATAAAATCTTTCATAACCATAACATTTCAGTGGTCTGATTGTCTAGTTTCTATAAAATATAAATCTTAAAAAAAGTATAACTTTTGAATGGGTGGTCTGATCTTGGATCTTGGGCTTGTTGGACTCAACTCGGAGCGTGGAGTTAAAATCTTTAAGTGGTTTGGGATCGCGACCTTGTTAAATTTGTCTAGGAACCCAGAATAAAAACTTTGAAATATCAAAACTTTTCAATGTGCATAAATAAAAAGTAAAAACTTAAAAAAATCATAAATGGGTTGTCCTATTTCGGGATCTAGGGCTTGTGGTACTTGTCTCGGTGCCTAGAATAAGTCAAAAAAAAGATTTTTTAATTATGTATATCTTTTAAACGGGTGGCTTCATTTTGGCATCTCCGGATTGTTAGCCTAGTATAAAAACGTTAAAATATCATAGCTTTTGAGTGAGTGGTCTGATTTTAGTATTTTGGGCGTGTTGGACTCGTCTTGGTGTTTAGAATATATAAAAAATTAACTCTATAAAAATGCATAGCTTTTGAATGTGTGGGTAGTCCGATTTTGAGATTGTTAGACTCATTTCGGTATCTATAATAAATGAAAACTTTAAAAAATCATAACATTTCAGTGGTCTGATTTCGGTACCTTAGGCTGGTTGGACTTGTCGACTCGGAGCCTTAAATACAAATTTTAAAAACTCACAAGTTTTGAATAGGTGGTCTGATTTTGTGATCCTAGACTTGTCATGGTGTCTAGAATAAATAAAAATAAACACTTTAAAAATGCATTACTTTTGAATGGGTAGTCCTCTTCTTGGTGTCTAGAATATATAAAACATAAAATCTTTAAAAATTTATAAGTTTTGAATGGTTGACTATTCAGACTTATCTCGGTGTCTAGAATAAATAGATGTACTTGTCTCGGTACCTAGAATAAATAAAAAATAAAATATTCCAAAAAAAATCATAAGTTTTGAATTCGGTTATTCGGTGATCCGATATTGGTATCTTGAACTCGCATCGAAATCCAGATTAAAAAAACATTAAGAAGTTTAAAAAGCCATAACTCTTAAATGGGTGGTCTTATTTGGGATCTTAAACTTGTCTTAAGCTCATCTAGGAACTTAAAATAAAGATAGAATACTATTTAATTTGAATAGGTAGTCCGATTCAAAGATTTTTAAATCATTATTAGAGAAAAATTAAAAAATATTAATGAGCGATAGGAGGGTCCGTCATGAGCTATTCCGCTGGGTATTTTCAAACCCCTATATTTTGGATTTAGGGTGCTCCGATTTGATATGCAATAAACTTAACTTGATCTTTTAAATGGTATATAATAAATCTTAAACTCAGATTTATTTGTATAATACATAAAGTGCCTTTAAAACAATTTCATGCTGCAACCACACTGAAGTATTTAACTCTCATCACTTGCTCGGTCTACCATCACAGTGATATATCATTCACTTACACTCTCTCTCCCACTCTCACTCGCTCATTGGCACAAGTGTTTTTCTAAACGTCAGCGCAAACGAATCAAATCAGTTTCATTCTGACTGTGAGAGCGATCGGTTCGGTTTGGCGCCGAATTAATAAAACGCATATTTTTTAAGATACAATTTTTTCGAGTTTGAATTTCGAGTTTGTCGCGTCGATCATTATTCGATTATCGACAAAAAAAAAAAAAAAATAAACCTCACCGACGTCATTACTACGTGGAAATCTGTTTTCGAGTGGCTATCAACGGCTTTGTGAACGTGTTTGAAACAAAAGCATTTTGCAGTGCAACCAGAAAATAATAAAAATCAAATTAAAAGTAAAAAAAAGTACGTGTCTGCCTTATTTACACACAACAAGCCTATCTGCCTATCATAATTTATATATTATATGCAGTGAAGCATAAAAAGGAAAATTATTAATTAATAAAAATATATAAAAAAAAAAATTCCCACATAATTGCAAAATATTTTAATATAAAAAAAGTGTATTGAGTAATTTAATAAATAAAGAGCGTTAGAGAGGGAGCGCAAGCGTACGTGTGAGTGTGCAAAAAAGCGAAAACGCAAAAATTAATTACAAAAACAACAAACACTCACACACTAAAAGTCAATAATAATATTCTTCTAATTTTTTTTTTTTAATACTTGTCTATACACTACTTAGTTTGTGTTTTAAATGAGTTTAGTAAATATTTTATGGTATAAGTAACAAAATTTGTCGAAAATGAATCGAAAAAATGTTAACAGCTGTTATTTGTGTTGTTATATCTCCGTTAACAGAGCTATTAGAGATATGTTTAATATATCAAAATTTGCAGCATGTTTCAATATATAATTGCACGATATATTAGAAGGAAATTTTGGATTCATATTTTGGCAAATCGCATAAATGTATATTATATTTTTTTTTTTATTTATAACCTTTTTAAGTAGTAATTGGACACACCAAAATTTGTTTATTTCTATGGAATTCAGTCTTAAGAAGTTTGAAGATATCAAATTAAAATTCTTTGGGATTAACAACCTTAAAAGTTGCATCAAAATATTTAATATAAAATATTAAAAAAGGAAAGAGTTGATCTCTAACAAAGAGAAGCACTCAGTGAACACTTAGAAATAAATAAGTAAAAAAATCAGTCAACCCTTTTTTACTTCGAAAGCATTTGACACACCTTGTCAACAATGAAGCATAACTACACTCCTTCAAATTAATTGAGAAATTTGATACTCGAAATTGGTGTCAAAAAGAAGATTAATAAGAGTGGGTAATAAAATGAAGTATATATATGCCTGCTTTCCTACCCCTTCTTCTTAAGTGAGAGCGACAAAATTTGCATTCTTAGCTTCATTTCCTCAATTTAAAGTTTCAGGGCTCCCGAAAAAATATCTATCAATGACAAATAACAATAAAATCATCCATTATGTACTTTAATATTTTATACATGGTTGTACAATAATTCTAACCAATAGTTAACAACAACAACTGAAATTTTATTAGAGACGAGGCAGAATTCGGCTAAAAATTCTAAGGAACATAAGCCAGAAACATAAAGTGAATTTTTGGATTTCCAAATCTGCTGCAGATTCTCCATAGCCTACCAATGTGGCTTGCCCAGGTAACCCTTCTACCTAAATAAGTTAAATTGATGTAACTAAGCCGAGCACATATTGAGTACTATTACATCCACAAAATTATCACTGTTTGATGTTTATTTTTGTAGACGATAGTCGGCGAGAAGCCACAACAACATATCGAATATTGGATCAAATGTTTAGATGAAGGAATGAGCGGAAATTTATTAATGATAGACTCAGAAATAGCATGAAGATCGAAGCCCAATGGATAAAAGATGATTTGACAAAGTAGCTAGTAATCTCAAATGAAGGCTATTTGAGTTAAGAAATGAGTCTGAGGGATGCAGATTTTGACAGAGCAGTGGACAAGTGTTAAAAATCAGCTTGCAAAGATAAAGCAGAAATAAAACACATCAATAAGAAGAATCACCTGGTTTCGACCAAATAGAAGGATTTACAAAAAAATGTCTCCCGATAAATATTTAGAATGCAGTTTCAATGGAAATTTGCGAAGGCAAAAATGATTCCTAGCCAAATAAGCTTAATACTGTCTGTCAGGATATCCTCCCTAAGCTTGCTTATAGCATTTTCTAAGGAATTTAAATAAAAAAATACTACTGAGAAGAAAGCTGGTTTACTGGCTTTATAATGTTCGGTCTTAGCGACCTTGATTTTGCAACAACACGGTCCACCTTCATTCCACGCATTATCACTGCCACACTTCAACACTGTGCAGACACCCCTTAAAGTCAAGGCCCAATACTAGGTCATCAACCATTTTTTCCAACCAGAGCAATGTCAATCTGCATAACCTTTTCCCAAAACTGACCTCTAAATCCAATCCTTTTTTAACTTTAACGCTTGACCCGTCTGTCACGCGTACCTTCATATCTTCAACAAGCATTATATGGATTGATAACGCGACTGTTTGTGTAGCTCTATCTGCATGCCTTTTGCCGACTAATCGGGTCTCATGCAGTGTCTTAAAATCTTTAACCAAACCAATGAGCCCCTCTAATGTGGAAAAATCTTGACGTTTTATATACAACTGCAGTTCTTTTCGACTATTTTGGAATATTCGTGGTAACTTCTGCTCCGTGCTTAGCTTCGAATGTCTAATCATGTTCTGCATCGATAAATGGTAAATGAATAGATAGATGGATAGATAGATGGATGGATAGATGGATTTATGGATAGATGAATAGATGAATGTATAGTACTTGTAATTCGCAGCTATAATACGAATAGGACCGAGCTGTTGAGGGGAGAACATGTTGAGGGAAGTATGCTGCACTATAATTCTTGGCTTACTTCAAAATCCCACCCATAGGTAGTAAAAGGTTATGTATAACAATTCATAAACTTCGCAGACAAACTTATGCGTAGAAGTTCCGTTAGTCTATGCATGCAATAAAATCGTAAACCAATTTTTTTTGTTTGTGCATGTATCAGGCCTAAACCGCTCAACCAATTTGTATAAATTTTGGTATAGAAATTTGCAGGACATTGGAGAAGAATATAAGCTACTTTTTGTTATCATATCTTTGCATTCGTTTAAGATACATAGATACGCCCTCCATATAAGCGCTATACCAAAAAACTTGCATATTTTTGTATCAATTTGAGTTAAAGAGATGAAATTTGAAACACATGTCACTGCGATCGTGGGAAATATTCCTATTAAATTTGGCCCGAATAGGAACCCCACCTCTATAGAAGCAATGTACAATATTTATTATATCTTTGCATCAATTTGAATTATGGAGATGAAATTTGTTATGCATGTCAATGAGATCGGTAGAAATTTTATTAATAAGTTTGGTTAAAATCGGAGGCACAATGGTCTGTCCTCCATATAAACGATAAGCAGAAATCGACATGTTTTTTTTACCTCTTTATGATGATATTTCTTATATGTGTTAATGAGATCGAAAGAAGATCACTTCAAAAGTTTGATCAAGTTCGAAGCGGCGTGGAGCTAATTCTCAATTAACAAAAATCTACATATCTTTGCATACATTTAAGGTACAGGGATGATATTTGGTATACAGGTTATACAGGTCACATCATGAGTTTAGTCAAGATCGGAGTGAGAGGTGCCCTATCCACCACATATCTTTGCATCTATTTATTGTGCTAATGGGTTCAGAAGAAGATCACTGCATGAGAGGGCAATGCTCTACTCTTTATAAAATCTTTAAACAAGAATCGACATATTTTTGCTAATATTTGGAATCAGAAGAGAAAAAAATCCATTGGAAAAGTATGGATTTCAGTCTGTCTGGCTCTCCGTATAAAAAATCGAGATCTTAGAGACTATAATTGATAATATGAAATATTCATATTTGCTTAATGAGATTCATTCCTATTCATTCTTCAGATTACTTGTATTCAATGAATGTGTAGAACAATCCGTATTTTGAAATATTTCTTGTTAAATTTTGGTTGAAATATTCCTCTCAAAAATTTGTTAAATTTTTATTAAAAATTTTCTAAAACCACTGCTCAACTTTAGGCACAAATGCAGCGTCCTCAAACTTCGTTTTAACTGAAACAAAAAAAAACAGTCCGCTCGCATGTTTAATAGCAAGTTGACCTTGCGTTTAGAGGCATGGTGTGTGCGTGTGTATCTTGTATCTGTATACGTCTACTTATAAGTGTATTAGCCAAGTGTGTTGTTGTTATTATTATTGTTGTTGTTGTTTGTGGGTTTGGCTGTTAACTGTGCGAGATTCTACTTACTTACTATATTGTTGTTATTTGTTTAAGATACTTTTTTTTTATATTTAAGCTACATCATCAGCAATAGTTTGAGTAAATTCTACTCAGCCACCTACAGAAATTATTAAACTTAGTGTGACACAATTAATTAAAAGTCAAAAATATTATAGAAAACTATTAGAATCAATTTAAAGCATAGAGTATTTCCTGTAAACAATAGGTTTCCCCCGGTCGACCGGAATTTTTGTTGCATTAATATCGAACGCACGTCTTCATTGGCGCGCATAGGTTGGAATTTTAAGCAACTTTTTGTCATTAAACAATAAAAGTAAAAAAAAGGAACTATGTAAGCCAGGCATTTGCAATTGTTTTACCATAAAATTTATATATCTTTGCTATTTATATCTTTATATGCATACTGTATTGTATAAGTTTTCCAAGTATAGATCGCTATTCGTATACGGCTTGAAATTCTTTATAGAAAAGTTGGATTTGTAAGCATTTAGCACATTCGATATATGCCTATGTAATGAGTTAAAGTGTTAAAATGTGAATAATGTATTTTTATTGATTTGTTAACGCTTGGTTTTTGAAAAATCTAAGCGTATTACATAATCAAGCGATACATTTTAACGATAAGATTTGCCTACAGATAAGATTTCATAGTGTGGTCGGGTTGAGTTTTAAGTGTAAATTAGAAGATACAAATAACAGCCAGCGACAAAGATACATGTTTATTGAGATAAGCAGTGAATACTTCAGTACAATCGAGAGAAATGACATTTTAAATTAAAGTTGTAACAGTGCGACACATAAATTGGCTTGTTTAGGAAGTTTTGTTTCTCTAAGAACGTTGTAGTCAGTGAAAAATTGGCTCAAATATACTAAAAGACGGGCAGATGGACTTAGCTGGTCTTCAAACGTCGTTCGGTCATGACCTTACTCAGGATAGCGAAGCAGCTGCTGTAGTCTTCTGCGCCCATTGTTTTGATGCCTATTATGCTTAAATATCCCCAGACTTGGTCATTTCAACGCGAGCCCAGTCGTCCTCTATTTAATCATCCTCCAATCAAGTTTGTGTCCACCGTGTAAACCATGAGTGCTTGAGCTATTTCATCAATTCGAATGAGGTGAGCAGCCCAGTGCAGCTGCTGGAATCTTATGCAGAGGACTATGTCAACCTCAGTAAATAGCCCATACAGCTTGCGGTTCATACGAGACTTAAAATCGTTGCCGACTCTAATAGGTCCAAAAATTCTGAGAAGAATCTGCAACTCAAGGAGTCCCAACTCCTTTTCATTTGACTCAACCACAGTAGGACCGGGAGCATCAGCGTCTTGAAGATCTTTAGTCTTCCAAAAGAGGACTTATAATTTGCTTGATTTGCCAAAAATAACATATATTTGATCTACAGGCTGACGTTGTTTCAAGAGGGGCAAAGTTTTCTACAAGATTAAAGTTGAAATTCTCCATCGTCATTGACTGTCCAAGACGCGTTGACGGAGTGCGAGAAGACACCATGAGCCGAGACTGTTTTTCAATCTCTGATAACGCCTTGCTGACTCGCCGTTCCTGTGTACCGATAATAATAATATCATCCGCGGACGCGAGCGGCATCACTACGAACACTGGTGTAGGATGTATTCCATCAGCAGATTGTAAAATTCGCGCGACAACGCGTCACCCTGCCTGAAACATCTCTTGGTATCAAAGGAGTCGGAGAGGTTCTTTCCTAACCTGTCAATGTTATTACTCTATCGGCGGCATTGTGCGCTTCATCGCCTCCGAGTAGGTTGGACAAATGACTCCTCCATAATCTCTGTGATTCCTGTTCATACGTTACCAGATTTTCATTTTCATCCTTACAGAAAGTTACTCCGGTTTAAAACTTTCAGTCACACGCTTGACTTTTTGATAGTATTTTCGAGCTTCAGTTTTGTCACATAACCTCTCAACATCCTCAAAATCCCGCCTGCCTTGGTTCTTTTTCTTGCGTCTGAAAAGGCGTTTCTCCTCCCTCCTTCATTCATCTAATTACTCTATAACAGCTCGAGTTGCTTCCTGACTGCAGAGTTCGCTGATACGAAGCATTCTTCTCTGCAGCAGCATTGCGACACTCCTCGTCATACCAAGAATTAATCACAGGTTTTGTATAACCAATTACCTTCTTGGCAACCCTATCCATGAAATTGGTTATATGTTTCCACTGCTCAAATATATCTTGAGAAGACGCAGAGGTTTCCCGAAGCAGTCGGGAGATCGTGTTTGAGAAGTCTTCGGCGGTCTGTTCTGATTGCAGCTTGCCGACGTCTAGCTTTCGTTGCATATTGGGACGTGCGGCGTGTACCATGCTGAACCTAGTGCTTACCTTGGCTGCGACAAGATAGTGGACCGTTTAGTGCCTTCCATCAATCAGAACATGGTCAATTTGGTTGCGTGTAATTTGATCGGGACTTAGCCAGGATATTGAGGTGTTAAAATCTGGTGCTGCTAACTACCATGTTCCTACATGCGGTGAGGTCGATTACACTATCTCCTCTATTTGAGGTAGTGTCGTGAAGGTTACATTTTTCGACGGTTGAGCCAAAGATTCCTTACTTCCCAATCTTGGCGTTGAAATTGCCAAGCACGATTTTGACATCGTGTTTGGAAGAGCGTTCGTATAGACGTTTCAAACGCTCATAGAACTCAGCATCGACGTCCTTCTCTTCCATCGGGGCGTGCGCACAAATCAGGCTTATATTAAAATATTTAGCCTTGATGCGTATCGCGGTTAGACTCCCGTCAACATGCGTGAATCTGAAGACGAGGCTACGTAGTTTCCTACTTACCACGAAACCTTCGAACGGCTGTACAGAGGCTACCCAATAGATACGTGGCCTAACAGACGTTGTGAGCTGCTTGGGCCATTTCCAACAAGAGTAATAGTTGGTCATTCCCAAGTGAATACTCAAATAAACTTATAGAAGGCAGACGTACTAAGTTGTGAACATGAAAGCATGATTGCTTAAAGATAAAATACTTCAAACTTGCCTTTGGGCAATGCTTCTTAGAAACATATTTTTCTTATGAAATGCAAACTGGAACTACCGAATCATCTCTTTCTACAGAATTTAATTTGATTTCAATTTATAAATAAATAAAACGATAAATTTTTTGAAAACCATTTCAAAAAATCATCACAACTAAAATGTTAAAAGAGAGAGTTCCGTCCGCAAAGGCAACAACGCCAAGAAGTTTCTATATAAACACAATCTCATATATTATATATTTTCCGCTATATTATGTGATGCATTATTAATTCTTAAGAAAAGAATTTAAAAAAAAAAGTTCAACATTTAAATAATGGAATTTATTGAAGTCGCTGGTGATAAGCCATGAAAGCCAGCTGTAAAATGCTATAAAATAAGAACAGTTCTCAAGATGGATGGATGGACAACACTTGTTGTTGTAAAGCGAACACAATGGAATAAACGACCGACGACTAATATATACATTATATAGAACTGAAGAAAGATGTTTAAAGATTATGGCACAACAATAGCGCAGCAAAGTTCAAAAAGTTGTCACAGCTTCAAAAGAAATATTTTATAAAAAAAATTTAATCAATAACAAATTATGACAAAATAAAATAAACTATTTTACGAGCAGTTAAAAGATGCTTTTTCTGTAGCAGACATAATAAAGTGCAGTCACAGACAGACAGACAGACGGGAAATATGATATATGTGTAGCACTTCTTCTGCTGTGAAATGAAGTAGCTTTTGATAATTTAAGAAGACTTTTTTTTCACTTCTTTATAATTTATTATATTTTTATTAAAGCGTACAGATTAATTACCACATATCAGTAGCTAAATGAGAGTTGCTGTGTAGTGTATCGGATGACTGGAATTTTTATATCGTCTGATAAATAGCTTCCGTTGGCATTGCGCATTTATTTTTGGAAGATGGACTAAGCTAAACCAAACTGAAAGTCTTTGAGAACCAAAAAAAAAAAAAATACAAATACAAATAAGCAATTGTTGCATATAAATTAAATACTATGTTTTTTTTTTTCTTTCAATTGTTTTAATTAAAATTTATAAACAACTCGCTCGAGTGTTGAAACAAATATACAAAGAAAATTTCAAATACGCTCAGCTGCTTCTGAGTATATAAAATACTGATTTGCGGAAATTAGTTGCTAAATTATTTCGAAAAAAATTTTATAGTTTACAAATTAAATTCAGTATTGAGTGTATCTATAAGGTGAACGTGTTATTGTGTAATGCGGATTTTTTTTGTTTAATTTTAGCAGTTTTTATTTTTAGCCTATGATCCGAAAGAAATTAGACATTGAAATAAGTATTTTAGTTGCTGAATTTTCATAAGCACAAAGCAAAATTAGTTTGTAATTATGAATTTTTTTTAGTAACAACAAAAATTTATATATGTCCGTATTTCGCATATCTGAACAACGAGTTCATAAGGTCTTTAAGTGGTAGAGCCATCAAATTTTGATTTTTATAATCGAGTTTGAAGTTTAAAAAGAAATGTTTGCCCACCCTACTGATAAGAAGTTATTTAGTTCTTTAATGTATAATGCGTTAAAGCAGCTTGTCTGCCTGCATTATCGAACACTGCATTACCAACCATTGAGATTTATGCTGTGTCCTTAGTGAACAACCCATGCCATTAAAATTTTTGTCTGTCTATTTGTTTGTTCGGATTAATCTTCAAAAAGGCTGAACTGATTTTGGTAGAACTTTCGTTGAACGAAAGACATCACTTTAGAGAGTAAAAATATTTTTTTTTTTGTAAGCTGGAAAACTGGGTGGCCCATGTCACCATATAAGAAAATATCATAATTCATCATATCTTACAATAATAATTTAATGCAGGGTGACAAGAAATAACCCGGACTTACATTTTTGATCATAACTTTTTAAGGAACTATATTTGAGAAAAAATGCAGATACACAACTATCAAATAGCTATTATTTAAACATAGTATTCCCATTCTTGAAGCAATAATTGCTTCAGCGCCTCCAAACTTATGTGGCGTTTAGCACATGCCCTGGACTCCAAAATAGACCACACACTGTAGTCCATCGGATTGAGATCTGGCGAGTAAGTTGGCCATTCACTAGATGTGATAAAGTTCGGAAAATTTGCTTTGCACCAGTCCTGAGTCAATTTGGCTCTATGAGCTGGCGCTGAGTCCTGTTGAAACGTCCACTCCGTATCACCAAAGTGCTGCTGGGCCCAAGGAAGCACAACAGTTTCCAAAATGTCACGGCGGTACACTTCCTTATTGATTTTGACACCTTGCTCGATGAAAACAAGGGATATTTTGCCGGTGGCGCATATTCCTCCCCAAACCATTACAGACTGCTTATATTGACGGCGCTCGATTATTGCAGAGGTACCTGGAGCTTCAGCTGACCAGCTTCTTCTATTTTGGTGATTGTGCGCCGGTTGGATGGTGAATATCTTCTCGTCCGTGAAGAGAATACGCTCCTATTTTTGACCTGCGGTCCGACGCTTCAGCTGACGGCATCTTTGGAGTCTCACGCGCTTATTGTCATCCGTAAGAAGCTGCACTTTTTGGAGCTTGTAGGGCTTGAGATGAAGTTCATTTTTGGCAATCAACCGAACACTTTCTCGATTCACTCCAATTTCACGAGCTATTTTTCTGACCGTGACTCTGCAATTCCGGGTGGTCCGCTTTTTCACGATCTGGCGAATTCTGGAAGTGTTGGCGGTGCATGGCCTGCCTCGTCCGGGACGGTCACCTACATGGCCAAACTCATTAAATCGCCGGATAGCGTCAGAGACCGTTTGTTTTGGTATGCCGAGCAAACGAACAATGTCGCATTGGCGATTGGCGAAAAATGTAAATGAATTTGTTTCAGAAAAGTACAAGCTATCGATAAATGCATTTCTGTAAGGGCTGCACCTTAACACATTTGTAATCGATTGCATCAAAATTTGTCCGGGTTATTTCTTGTCACCCTGTACAAGCCAATGAACAGCGAGAGCTTAAAGATTATAAGAGATAAAGTCTATTAAATTCAGATATTTAGACTATCAAGAGGGGCACCTCTTTAGATATTTAGTATTCAATGAACGTTCCACACTCACTTTAGCTTGACCTCATGCATAGCTGCTCTTCAATTCTGCGCTTATTTGTGGAAAAATGCTTCTGTTATATTTAATTTAGCTATGAACGCCAGATTTTCTGTATCTAATGTCAAATCTAATAAACTTTTATACATATATCATATGCAACTTGCGAACCCTTTAGCTACATAATCATGCTATATAATACCCTATATCTACGGATAGTACTAAAGTCTTATCAAATACCCACCTACATATTTATTAAAAATACATTATTCGATGCATATTTAATTAACAATCTACACCAATAAATTCCAGCTCCAACTGTCTACAAATCAACTATATACACCCTCTTATATAGACGACAATAAATAATGTTTTAACCTTTACTAATTGAACTAATTGCCCACGTGGCGAACAAATTATTTTTTGATATACATTTGCAGCCGAATTCAATGCTAATAATTTATGAGTGCAAAAATTTGGACTATATTTATTATAAATATAATACATTTAGGTACTATATTCCAGATTAGCGCAGTCTATTTGATTTTCTTCACATGATTTTTCTCTTGTTCACTTATTTGCTGCACACCTTATCTAATCAGTTTAATAAATACTTATTAACGCAGCCGAGAAATCATAAAAATAATATTCACAAAAATGAAGTGGAGAAATGTTTATGTTATATACAACCTTTTATATATTGCAGATACATATATAGTATTGTATAGATACATAGATACTTTTTTTATGTATTTGAAATTTTTTGCTTTACATTTATTTGCACTCAAGCTAGCTAGCTAGACAGATAGACAGACTACTACTAATTCCATTGACTGACTGACTGTGCCGTATTTGTTTGGATTATGAATATTTATATATATATTATATATATATATATAGAAGAGTGTTTGCACGAACTGACAGATCTTTTATGTATTTTAGGTATCTACGCGTAGTTGCAAAAAAAAAAAAACAAAACAAAAAATAAATTGTATCTGGGGCAATTTCGCTGTACGTTTAGACATTGATTGCATTTGAAGTGTTTCGTTTTTTTTTTTATTTTTATTTTTTTTTTTGGTAAATAAAATTATTTATTTAAGTGAAACGTTTGATTTGTGCTTAGAAACGAAGTCGGTAGTGGCAGATAAACTATTTGAATTATTTAAGCATTTGGAGCTATCTGAAGTACACTAAAAATATATGAATAAATAATAGAGAATATAAATTTTTATTTAATTCCAAAAAAAAAAAAAATAATATATATATTATGATTAATTAAAATAAGTAAATATTTATTTAAAAGAAAAATAGGAAAATGCAAAAACTTTACAAAATTTAAATAAAATTTAAGATGGACTAAGGTTTACTGCGACTGACCTATGTTAAGAGTCAAAATTTATTTAAGATATCTTAAGGAATTTTTTTTTTTTTTTTTATTATAAGCAAAGTCCATTCTGCTTGGCACAAATATTGATCGAAATTGATTCAATTTGTTGTGATTTATTGGACTTGATTTACTTTTGATGAAAGAGTAGAAGATACAGATTGTTTTATTTATTTTATCTACATTTAGTTCTGTAAGTATTAAACTTTAGCTTGCTAAATATAGAAAGAGGTATCTGAGATGGTTTTCCCATAAGAAGTTGGTCTTAGGCCTTAAGGAAAAGTTATCGCTTTCGCTCTTCAAGCAGTTAATAGCAGATCAATATATTTCCTGAAAGCGATGTATCGTGAGTATAAATATTATATAGGGTGGGAGTCCTGAGATGCTTCTGCATAGTTTAATTAGACCCTGTACCGAAGGTACAAGAGCCTATTGGGTTTGTGCAAATGTATGTAACAGGAAGAAATAATGGTCCGAGACCCCCCAAAGTTACCCCCATTATGGTCAGGAGTGATAGAGGAGCCGATATAGACATGTCCGTCTGTCCGTCCGTCCGTATGAACGAAAGGATCTCGGAAACGGTAATAGATAGAGACTTCGTGTTTTTTGCATTCGACTAGGACTGCTCCGGAATTTCACAAGTTTATTTTAAAAACTTGCCCCTCCCCCCCCCCCCCCTTCCTCATAAAATCACCCCCAAGGGTAAAAATTTCTTCGGCACAAAAAAAGTAAGTATGCCAGTATAGAGATATCGTCCTTCTTAGCCAAAATCCGAAAAGTTCATCAAAATCGGATAATAAATGACGATTTTATAAGCAATTGAATTTGAGCGACCCCCCTTTTCGTTTCATACATAAAAAAATGGTTTAAAAGGCACTTAGTCGTGCAGTGAGAAGTGGTCATGTGTTTGGTCATAAGCTTGGGGAACATTTAATGTGTTTGTTAGGCGACCTGCACTGGTACAGGGCCTCTTACAGTCGGTTACGCCCGACTGTGATTTTCTTACTTGTTTTTTAGTTGATATGAATTCATTCCGACTAAGTTTGGCTCCATAACTCAAAACAATTGTCGCCGTAGCTATTCAAGCGAAGTTTTTACACAACCACATTGCACCATGGTAACAGCGTATTTGATTTATATTTTTATTGTACTAACTTGCGTACCTGGCTTGCATAGCTACGCCCCTTCTTTGTCTTCCTTTTGTATATATGAACCATCACCGGGAATGGAATTTTATGTCTAATTTTACAATTTTTGATTTATCATGGCATGCTATGATTCTTAGCTGACCTAATCTGCTTCTTTGTGATTCATTTTATAACAGGTATTCATAATAGATGTATTCCTAAGAAATTATAAAATAGTAATAAGGCTTTGATGTCGGTCTTTAAGATGTCTTGATGTTACTTGAAGAACCAGCTCTAGTCAGCTCTTCAGCGTATTCGATTTCTTTAACAGATCTTCTATGAGCAGTAATGCAGAATATTGTAATATTAATATGAACCGAAAGTTTTGACCATAACAAGTTTTAGGGGAAGAACTCCAAGACATGCATTTCATACTGAAAGTCTATAAATGAAGTATCCAATAATAATAGATGATTGTTACGTTGTTAGATACGAAAAGCCTTACATTGGATCCGGAGATCATTTGATAGATGATAGTTCAGAACTTTAGAGTTCAGTTTAATACCTGAGAAGTCTTTAAATTCCGTTATTATGCAATTAAATTAATCCAGATCATAATGCCAGAATTAAAATTTAGAATACCAGAGTAAACAAATTTCTTTAGTTCCATATCCCAAGCACTCTAGAGTATCAATAATTATGAACTATAATTAAAGGGTTTCATCGACAAATTTCGTCTCAATATATTTCCCTTTCCCTTTGACTTCATAACGCAGTATGAAACTTCTACTTAATACAATTTACATAGTGTAATACTTCTATATACCTTCAGACTTCTTACGGAGTATCACGAGATTTATCCATTATATCCAAGTTGAAGAAAGACTATATTACTTTTAGGAAAATTCAGTAAAATTTAAACTTATGCAGTATATGCTATATACCGGTCTATCGCGACTATTAGTCCAGTCGATCGTGGCAAGGCAAAATATATAAAAAACGTAGAACGACTGGACTAATAGTCGCGATCGACCGGTATATACCGGAATGCTATATGCATATACTGCAAATGTTAAATTTTTACTGAATCTTCCTAAAAGTAATACGTATAGTCTTTGTTCAACTTGGCCACCCTTGTTCTATACCATAAAAATTCTAAATTCTATTTTCTGCTCCCCGACTATAGTTTTTCGAAGATATCTTTGAGCGAAGAAGATTTCTCAGAAGATTTCTTACAATACTGGAACCTATCCTCAGAATAGCTTTATCTGAATTTTATTCATTTGTTTACTATTACCTTAGTCCGATCTGTTCAAACAATTGCACTGAATGTGAGCCCCACCATTGTAAATTACATCCATATATTGTGGAAACCTCCAGTTTTTTCTAGCGAAGATTCTACACATCGTTATAGTTTTTGGTACTATCCTTGCAATGTAGTCAATGCTCCCATGCGTCATGTTTGTCGAAATTTAGATTAATGTATTCTAACTTCTTGGTGAATTCTATCAATGTACCATCTATTCGAACCGATTTGTAGACTTTTATTATTTTCTGGTGAAAGAAGGTATATGCTGTCTAGTTAATGCGAAGGTCGTTTTTTTTACTAAAAGCTACAGCCATCGAACCAAAGAATGAATTGGGAGAAGTATCTGCTCCCAAATCGTCAAAATCGTGACTAAAGTCCTCCACTATTTTTCGAAAAGGTTTGGTATTATCTCAAAACATAGCAAAACCACACAAATCCGATCCATGGAGAACGATTTGTATGATAAGATCTCCGCTTCTTTGGACCACCCTTTTAATGTGTCTTCAAATAGGGTGTTTTGTTGTTGTAGGGTGCTTAGCTGTCATAGGGAGTTTTACCGACACATGGTGTTTTGTTAGTATATACTCTTTTTTACTGGTATAGGGTGTTTTACTGGAATTGGGTAATTTCTGGTATAGAGTGTTTAGCTATTTAGGGGGTTACCTATTGGTAATAGGGTGTTACTAGTATAGGGTTTTGCCTGTTATATGTACTTTGTTTTGCTGGTACATATAGAGTCTTTTGCTGGTATATGGTGTTTCTCTGACACAGGTATAGGGTGCTTTGCCGTAAAATTGTGTTTTTCTGACATAGATATAAGGAGCTTTGCTGTTATGGAATGTTTTTCTGACATAGGTATATGGTGTTTTGCTGACATAGGTGTAGGGTGTTTTGCTGACATGGATATAGAGTATTTTGCTGACATAGGTATAGGGTGCTTCGCTGTTATATGGTGTTTTGCTGTAAAAGAGAGTTTTTTTTTACATAGGTATAGGGTGGTTTGCTGTTATAGGGTGTTATTCTGACATAGGCATAAGGTGTTTTGCTGACATAGCTGTAGGGTGTTTTGCTGACATGGATATAGTGTGTGTTGCTGACATAGGTATTGGTTCCTTCGCTGTTATATGGTGTTTTTCTGTAAAATGGTGTTTTTTGGACATGGGTATATGGTGTTTTGCTGTTATAGGGTGTTTCGCTGTAAAATGGTGTTTTTTGGACATGGGTATATGGTGTTTTGCTGTTATAGGATGTTTTTCTGACATGGCAAATAGTGTTTTTTTGTTATAGAGTGTTTTTCTGGCATAGGCATAAGGTGTCTGGCTGCTATAGGGTGTTTTGTTAGTATAGAACGAATCATAATAATTTCTACAAAGTGATTTATTCAACAAGCAATTACTGCACTGATGTGGGTGATTAAATTATCGCTGAGATCTTAATTAAGACATATTCTTTGAGTATCCACGCTACTGGAATGTGGCAAACTTGTATGAAATATTTTAATTTAAAAAAAAAGACTTTTCAATATCAAAACAATTGCAACGCTGAGTGCTACTAGTTGCACACTTAACCCTGATCTAACCCAATCAATTGAATTTAATTATGTATTGCAGAAAGAAAAAAACGAAATAAGTGAAGAAGATTCATAGAGAAGAATAGCACTTGACAGAGATGAATCAATATATCAATTGAACTAGTGACATTTTTTTTTTTATTTGTTCTCGGGAAATTGTGTACCGGAAACTGTTTAAATCGACTAAGCGTAAAGAATAACTCAATGAGTTACTAATTCGCTACGATTAATTAATTTTAATTAATATCAAGCATATATAACTAGTTTTGTGTATAGGATGTAATTTATCAAGCTTGACATATAGCTCAAAATTGGATTTATTTTTAACAAATAAAAGGTATATCAAAATTTATATCATTAATCCAAAGAAATCCCAAAGCCAGCAAGTAAAAACCAAATGAAAACATTTATAAATCAAACAAACCAAAACCCGTTAGCAGTTAGTATTCGTCAGACTTTCATCAAGACTCCCCGTAGCAGGCCAAAACACTTTAAACTTCCACAAACTAAAATGATGATTCATGCCAATAGAACGCCACGATTTACAAAAGCTGAGCTGACAACGCATGCCGAACCTCATCAGCAGTTGTAGTCATAAGACAATGTCTGCCTTAACCGCAGAGCCGTATTTAATAATATAAATCGTATAAAAAATAAAGAGCAGCACACGACAAAAAAAAATATAAAATAAAAAATAAAATAAATACAATTAATAATTGCGCGTATGAGCTGGCGACGACAAGTGTAAACTAGACTCATAATGATAAAATATCACAAGTGATGATGATGACTCATACAATTTGCTTTAGATATTACGGTTTCGTACGTAAGATACTTATTCCAAGAAATCCAATGAGTTTTCTTGGTAGCATTATTTCTTGCAAGACGCTTTAGGAAGCCACTTCATCATCTGCAGAAGGGAAACAAGTTCACTGAACGTGCTCGAATTTGATAAATAAGCCGATGTCTGTCATTTATGTATCTTCGATTTCGAAACAAAACAAATAAATTTTTAATCTGGTTATTTATGCTAATTAAAACACCTACAAAATTTTTAATTTTTCTTTAAGGCAGCCGGTTTTTCAACTATCTATAAAACGACTTGTAGCCAATCATGGTTTTCTTTATAAATAATTTTCTTGTAAATGTTTATGAGCGACATTTGAAACCAGTTTTAATTATAAAGAAAATTGTTTATAAAAATGTTGTTTTTTTTTTTTGAATGTTTGTCTGCAGTTGTTAGTTTTCAGTTATGTTGTGGAGAAAGTGCTTTAACTTCTTTTTTTTTTCTTAAGTTTTATATATTTTTGTTATATAAACTTAATTAAATTAGTAGTTTAGCTTGTATAATTGTTTGTACTTTATATGCAAATGTTTTGCTTAATCAAGCGTGCATTAAATTTGTATATATAAAAATTTTAAGCTTGGTTAATTAGTTAACCCACACAGATTTAAACTTAATTAACCCACAGTAAAGTCTGTTTAAAAGTTGATTTTTAACTTAAAATTTTAATAATTTTTTTTTGAATTAAATAATAATTAAATAATAAAAAATATATGTTATAGATGTGGACTGAAGTTTAAGCACGAAAAGTACAAAAATGCATTAGTATTAGTGCGTACCATCACTGCTTTAAAGCAGCGGTTGCTAACAGTGGTCATGTGTTAACAGTAACATGACCAATTTCACAAGCTTTTAATAGCTGTCACACTTAAAGAAATGCTGACTCAAAGCAAAGGCATTCAGTCGAGTATTGATCATCATGAAAGCAGTTTGTTATCGCTTCCTTGCAATACTTTCAAGGTCAATGGGTCAACTGCTACACTTGGTATAGTCAGACTTGTTCTGAGTCAGTGGGATGGCGTATTTCTGTTGACTACTCTATAAAATGTTTACTTTTTTTTATTGTTTTATTACGAATTATATTAGACGATATTCGATATTACTCTACACAAATTCCAACAAGTTTAAATTAGTCCAAAAATCCATAGCCAAACGATGGTAGCTCAGCTAATACCATAGAGTCTCTCTGCTATAGATACCAGGATACACCAATATTCTAGGCAATGGGCAAGCTGACAAAACTGGCGCAAGAAGTAGCGACAATGGCATTAATAAGACCAGAATTTTGCTATGACATCAGGAGTCATATTATATCGGAACTTATTTGGGTAGAAGCCAATACGGCAAAGAAATAGTACTGACCCACAATCATGAACTAAAACAATCAAAGATATTTAAAGGGTGCTATAACTCGTTCAGGACAAAAACAAAAAAGAAAGCTGCAGTCGAGTGTGTTTTCGAGACACCCTGGATTCCCAACAATTTGTATTGGGGATAAATTTTCTGAATTAGCTGAAAACCTAGGTTCGTATGAAAATTTAATTGGGATTAGTATTAGATATAAAAAGTCAGTAGTGACCCACGAATCGTGACCTTAAATAATCAAAGATATTCTTAGGATATTCCTAAATATAACCCGGTCAGGACAAAAAAAAAATAGAGATTTCCTTTACAAAACACCAGGGAAAGGTATATATTTCAGTTGCCTCTATATATATATACTTCAATAACAATGCTCTTTACGAAGTCAATTTGCATGAAAACATTGGGATTATATGACGCCAATAGTTAACTTTAATCACCCTACTTCATTGACTGAAATCTTAGAAATTGAATGTGCTTACAACATGTCAAGAAAGTATCGATACCTGCCTAACTACTATCTTCTGGGTACTAGTTAGGCATTTATTTTTTTCAGGTTGGTAACACTGTTCTTATTTATGATGCCAACTTTTAGCGCAATCTATAAATCTCTCTATTTACAGCAGCTGTTTGAGTCGACTTCAGTCGTGCTTGACGATTTTTAAATAATTAGTGAAAATATTGATCAACGTACAATATTTATGTTAAATGCTTTGTTTCGAATGAAATTTCGTGTACCAATACATTGCAAAAATGTTGCAAATGGCTTCTGAGTGGTATAAAGCATTCAAGAATAGTTGAAAGAATGTCGCAGACAACCCTCGTTCGGAACGGCCTTCAACGAGTATCGATAAAGTGAAGGAAATCTAAAGTATCCATCTGCGCTTGAGAGATCTATCATATATGTTGAGGATGTGACACGAGAGTCTTACGTATGATTATGAAACACTTGTTCCGAAGAAGCTGAATTTTCTTCAAAAAAGTTATCGAGTGCAAGTAGCTGCAGACAATTGGGATGCTACCTTCATGAAACTCATAATTAATCAGAGACAGAGACATGGGTGTATGAGTACGACACACTTACGTACCAGCAAGCTTTCTAATGGCAGACAAAAGGCGCGTCAAGGCCTTATTATAAAAATTTGCCATTTGCTACTGAGGTCATCTGAATTAAAAAGCTGCTGAAAATACATTAGTGACAGATCTTGATATTATAAATAGGACAGTGTTACCAAACTGAAAAAAAAAAAATTACCTGCTTACCTACTATCCGGGCGATAAAGGTTGTATATTGAGCTTCTTAATTTGTTCTGCTTTTAATTATTTCATCATAATATAGGTTCCAAAAACTAAGAATTTTATAGACCATTTAAGCTACCCAATTTTATATATCGTATAAAAAGTAAAGTAGCAATATTCTATATAAATGTCTTCAAAACCCTTCTGCAAACTGTTATTCAAATTAAATTTTCAAAAAGAATTCCATGTCATAAAACTTCCTGGAAATTTAATCTCAAACGTGCCAAAGAACTTTATGCTTGTTTCTTGTTTTTATTGCAACATACAAAAATAAGAATTTGCAGATTATTTGCTGATGAAAGTCAATTTTAAAGAATTAAATAAAAGAATTTCAACATTTGGAATGTCAAATATTGCAGTTCTTATTGCAAAAAGAAAAAACTTCAAACTAATAAAAATTAAAAAATAAAGCAAACAATTTGCTGAATAAATATATATACTACACATATACAAGGTCTACTTTTAAAGTTTAATTATTTATATTTTCTTTCAATGTGTGTGCGTCTGTCTGGTAGTTGTTGTTGCACATTTGTTTGATATCAAATTTTAGCATATACATTTGAAATCCGGCCTAGACTTGTAACTTGTAATTTTTTAAGTCAAATAGAACAATCCAATGATTTCGAAGTATCTTTATTGAAATCACTTAAAATATTAAAAGTTCAAAATGATATTTTAAAAATAACAAAATAATATTATTTAATATCAATATGAAACTTTTTATACCATTTTGATCTTTGAAAATTGTTAAAAAAATATCAAATTGTTCTCTGGTTTTCTCTGTATTTACTTTATTTTAATTAATACCGAAACTCTTCAAACAAACATTGCTAATACATTGTAAAAGCTTGGGCGTCGTCGTAGTCGACGCTGCCGGGCGACATACTCAATGCCAACACAGCAATTCGCTACTTTTATTGCTTATCTGCAGATTAGATTAAAATAATATTTATTCTATATACAACAAGCTTGAATAAAGTTACGCAAAAATAAATTTTCTCAAGATACATAATTTAATTAAGTTAGAGAGAAAACAATTAAAAGTTTTGCCTTTTGTAGAAAACATAAAAATTCATTAACAACTTCATTAGCCAAACTGTTAAATTGAGTACAGCGCTGTTAATTAACAGTGGATTAATTAGCAGCAAGCAGACGCAGACATACATATGCTGTAATGCAGTTCAAAACAGTTCAATGCACACTGGGCAGAGGGTGTGTGAAAAAGTATTGTAGTCAAAAAAAAAAAATTATTATTGATCAGCATCAAAAAGGCCAGTCGATATAGACATGTCCATCTATTCGTCAGTCTGGCTGTCCTTATGAAAAACTAGAATTTGGAGATTATAATAGATAGAACCTTTAAATTTGAATATTCAGATTCTCCTATTCATTCTTCAGATCACTTGTATTGAACAAATGTGCATAATGTGCAAATCTTCGCCCTCCTTTAGATGGGCTTGGGACTTACCGTGCTAAAACTACGATATAAGTACACTTAACCCTTGCTTGGATAAGAACGATGTGTTTCCAATAATCTTGCCATATAAAAGTAGATTATCTTGGTTATTGGTGGAATTTATGCATAGAGTCTTTTGTTATGGAGAGACTGTATCCGGCGCCTAAACTTTTTGTTCTGCCCTTAAACTAAACGCTCATTCTGATTTTTTTTAATGAAAAAACAAATTTTTTATTGATATATAATGCAAAAATTAATCTTCTTCAAGTTAATTCTTATAAAATTTCTACTTGGTTCAACATCGGTTAACTAGAAAGTGTGGTCTCCATACAAATCTGTGCCACCCCTCAGAGTTTTTATATGAAAAAAACATATATGTTGTTGTGGTTGATTCAGCTAGAAATGCCGAATATGAAGGATTTTCTCTCTATCCTAATAAAATATTCTATTAGGATCGAAAAAAAGAATACATACTGAAAGAGCTAGTCCACCTAGGAAAAGTCAAGTCAGTATAGACATGTCCGTCTGTCTGTGTATCTATGAACAACAAGAACTTGGAGACCATGAAAGATAGAGCCTTTAAGTTTAGAAATTTTATGTTCTCAATTTCTTCCTCAGCTAGTTAATATTTATGGACGCTCCAACTTTTCTCTAAGGGTTACTACCCATAAAAATATGTCCTCTTTTTGAGTTTTTGAATGAAAAAATTGCTGTTCTGTTTGTTTTTTTTTTTAGCAAGAAAAGCAAAATTTGGTGTATCTTATTTTAGTTCTAATGAAATGTTCTATATGGGTCCATAGCAAACTACTAGAAGCGGTAGCCCACATAAAAATCTATCTTCCTGGAGTTTTGTAAGATAATTAAAGACGGAAATTGTTATATATATACTCGTTTGTATAATGGGGTCTGTTAAACTCATTTTTTCTATCACAAAAATCTGCCATGACTCTATGGAACACTTTTGAGTCAAGATCATACAAATTTATGGTTGAAACTTATGAAAAAAGGCAGGGTAACTCAAAGTGTAACTTTTCTACTTTTTTTTTTAAAGCAAACTCAAAATTTTGCAGTTTCCATTTATAACAGATAAAATATCTTTCAAAGTTGAAGTTTAAATTTGGCAAACTAAAAAGTAAAAATAAAAAAATATCTCCATACATTTTGCATTATTAATAACTCCAAGTGTATGCCGACGCTCAGACTTTTGTCAACATATGTTTATCATTGATTAACAAAATAAGAAGAAGAAAATGTATATTGTATCTCACTTTCCGCATTTATGCTTCCTATACGCCCGCATGCAGCAGTTGCTGACTTTTAGTGAAGCAAATTTCCGGTCGGCGCAACAGATTTTCTGTTGTTGTTTTCTTTACTTTTTGTTGTAAGAAAAAATAAATAGCAACAACAACAAAAAGACAGATAAAACAGCGACAGGATAAAAATGGGCGCGTCTTGCTAGCGCAATATGTAGGCAGCTTGAGATACATTTGCCGACATAAGCAGCCACATTGCGTCAAGAGATATGTGTACAACAACAAAAACAACAACAAAAAAATATATAAATTAAGATTTTAACGCCTTTGCTGATTTGCGCGTTTTTTTTTTTTCTCACTTTTTTCAGCTGAAGATGTCTAAAAGTCTGCGGCCTTTGAAAGTTACCATCGTGGGCGATGGCATGGTGGGCAAGACATGTCTGCTCATAACATACACACAGAACGAGTTTCCCGAAGAATATATACCAACAGTTTTCGACAATCATGCTTGCAACATTAATGTCGACGATAATGAATATAATCTGACGCTATGGGATACTGCTGGCCAAGAAGATTACGAACGACTGCGTCCACTGAGCTATCCAAATGTAAGTTAGATACTATTAATTATGGTGAACTATGTTACTTAAAATCTTCTTCGCTTTTTTGCAGACCAACTGTTTTCTGCTTTGCTATTCGATCAGCAGTCGCACCTCATTTGAGAATGTCAAGAGCAAATGGTGGCCTGAGATACGTCACTTCTCGAGTCATGTGCCCGTGGTGCTTGTCGGTACTAAGTTGGATCTGCGCATACCTAATTCGGAGAAGTTTGTCACCACTGCCGAGGGACGTCGTCTGCGCAAAGAGATACATGCCTATAATTTGGTCGAGTGTTCCGCTAAAAAGAAGCAAAATCTGCATAATGTCTTCGAAGAAGCTGTGCGTGCTGTGGAGAAAAAACCTAAAAATAAACCACGCCAATGTATATTGCTGTGAGCTGCCAGTTTACATACAAAAAAAAATTGTATTTATTATTAAATATTTAATTAATAAATAAGTACTCTACTATCCGAAGCCTAGAAGTATCTAAAAATGTTAATGCAAACTTTGAGTTCTGTTTGGCAAAGTAACTTCTTTGTATGTAGTATCTAAAAAAAAAAACAAACAAAAAGTATCTATTGTAATAATATGTTATACTACTTTAATGCTAACTGTTTAACTTTAATGTTTTAGTAATTTAAGCAGTTTTATGCTAAATTGAAATTGTTTTATTTTTGCGAAAATTAGTGAATTTGATTATTAATTATTATTATTTTTTTTTTTTTTGTTATTTTATTTTATTTTATTTTAGATGTATCTAGACTTTTCAGTTCTATACAGCTTTTGTAAATGTTTATCAAATCAAATCGAAACTTCGTATGCAACCAAAGTGCATTTCGTAAAATTAGTTAATTAATTAATTAATTGAATTTAAATACAAAAATTAACATAAATTTATTTATGTATGTATTAGCTTTACACTGCAGAATACAAATTGTCGTTTATGGTAAACAAGATGAAAAAAAAATTAAATTAGTTACGTAAATAATTATCATTATTATATATTATTAATAAAAACTAGTCATTAAAAGATGTTTTATTTATGGATTGAGTTATAATACTTTTATTAATATTTCTGTCTCTGTATTTGTTGTTGGTTGCCATTTTTTGGTTACGTTACTAAAGAAGTTATGAGGATCATAGGGATTCATTAAAATAGTAGTGCAGTACCTCTAAACATTAAATACTCTACTTCGAGCACATGTTCACATTTTATATAGAATACAAATCAAAGAAGAGTATAACGAAAAAATCCCGCTAGTTTTGTATTAGTATGGGTGTGAGTGCTTGGTAAAAATTTATAAGAGTTAATTAGTAAAAGGTAAGGCCGGCAACGTCCTCTAAAAGCGTCAAGAAGTATTAAAATTTTTTGGTCATGGATGTTTCTGCCCGTCGACTAGCTGAACATACTCTACAAGCCTTGTAACTCAGAAGCGCTTTTCCAATTTGCCAAAAATTCATTCGACCTGACCCGCAGAAAAGTGGTGAAACATATTGTGGAGCAAAAATATTTTAATTGGTAGAACAAGCTTAGGGCAGTATGTGCGATGTCCATCAAATACAGAATATAATTTCAAAAGCCAGATGACACTAAGAAGACAGATGGCAGCATGGTGGGCTGAGAATAATGATATTGACTTGCTTTTTCTACAATGGCGTTGGTCATATCTATCTAAAGTATTATGGACAGAAATGTTTAAGTTGGCAAATTGAATATATGCCAGTTGAGAAATGCCTCTTAAAAGAAAACTTCAGCAGGAAACCACAAATAGACTCGCCAAATATTGGTTTGTATACCAAAACATCGAGGTAATGTAATCCGATCTGTGAAACGGCTTTAAATATAGCACAGTTTTGTACAGTGGTACAGGAGGAAGGCTCTCTCTCAAAATCCCTTTAAACATTGCCAGAGCCTTGTCGATTCTATGCCACAGTTATCAAGTTGATTGGTTTCATCTGTGTGTGTGTGTGTGTGTGTTGAGCCAATTGGAAACAATTATTACTTTTAAAAAATATTAATTGCTTTAAGGATTTTTTCTATGGGAGTAGTACCTTGTAGTGTGCACTCAACGGTCATTTCACTTAAGGTCCGAAGCCTCTTTTCAGGCGTGATTCAATTATAATACTTCCACACTCTTTGTCAAGAGTATAACAGGAAATAGCACAGCAGTGTGATTGATGTCGACATATCATATACCCCAAATGAACCTTAATTTTGTATGGGTCATATAGTCCTATATTGATCCGTGTGTGATACACCAAAAATTTAAGTTTCCAGCTAAACTAAACCACAACAGATTGCTTTCCATAAGAAGCACAGAAAGAGTGTCAGATTGATGTGATGGCTTACCCTTCTTGTGGTCAGATATGGACCTATATATTTGATTAAATTTTAAGTAAGATACACATTAAAATTGATATTTTCACCGTAAATCAGAAGCAAAACAAGTATTTTTTTTTATTCAAAAACTAAGAAAGGAGTGACCGATTTTTATGAGTACTATTCCTTAGAGAAGGTACTATTTCTTCATCCATCGAGGAAAAAGTCGACACCAAACATTTTGAAACATTTGAAGACTCTGGGTTTATTTTGTCACCAAACAGTTGATGTTCGTAGCCAGACAGACGGACATGTCCATAACAGCTTGAATTTTTCTATAGGACCACCTCTTTAACTGATCATATTGGATCTTATTGGAATATTTTATTAATATTGAAGTAAAATACAAAAATTGTATAGTTTCTAGCTGAATAACAGCAACAACTACATTTCTTTCATACAAAAAGCCAGAAAAGTTGATTAGTTTTGTTTGGGGAAAACGCTTTCTAGTTACGTATTTCAAATACCTAGCTTTAAAAAAAAAAAAATATTTAAACCGACTTCTTCAGTACTCCTTGATTTTTAATTCTTTCAACACATTTCAGTTAGTTCGTTGCTCTTTAAAAGTTAAGTTTACGTTTGTGTTTTTTGTTTGTTCAAGTTTAATAAAAAAATAAAAAGGAAAAATAATGCGGAACGCAATGGAATCATACAATTCGACTTTTACCTCGACTTCTACAACTTTGAGGTCTATATTGAAAAAGAAGCCATTACATCCAATCGCTGACAATGTCTCACTGAGTCCAATATTAACTAAGAAACAGCGTGAACGTGTGGGCTTTGACGAAATGAACGTCTACAAGACACAGAATATTAAGATCGCTGGACGTTCATACGGTTTCATAAGAGCAACATCCTCGAGGGCCTCAACACCGTATCCCAAAAAAGTAGAAGCAGTGGACGCAAAAACGTTGCTCGCACGAATACATGTAACCAAAGCGAAACTGGAATCAGGTCTAATAAGAGATCGTAGCATGATACAAACATTCTCAATGCCCAGCGGTACATTACTGGATGATGACGTCTCGAACGATGGTAATACACCCATTAATGAAATAATGTCGAATCTCACAGATAGAGCCATGGTCATGGACGACATCAGTCGTACTGCATCGCTGGGCACTGTTATTGGTTATACTTACGATAGTACCAGTTCTGGTACAAGTACTACATCGCAGGGTCTAACATTTGCTGAGCGTCGTCGTCGTTTTGACGAGGGTGAATTCACCATAACACGTGGCATAAAGATGTCCGATATGAAACCAATGGTCAGAAGTAAGACGCACAAAGTACCGCGTAAAACTGATTCGTTGCAAAGTGTTTTGAAGTCAACCTCTCGACGTGACTCGAATTATTCACAAATACGCAAAATCGAAGATTTCGTACGCGCACAGAATGTACGTCTTGCGTCGTATGCGGCAGTTGCATAGGCGGAGGATGTCGAGTTGTGAAAACAAGTAAAAAGAATATTATTTGTTCTGTATTTGTGTATTTAAGTTAAATATTTATAAAGAATAGTTTTTTTTATTTTTAAAAAGAAAAAATGGTTCAATTTAATGTGTTCAAAGTAGGACAGGGTTTTATGGAATGGGTGGGCTAATCTAACATACTTATTGAAGACGAAATATTAGAGAAAAAACAAGTTTGAATTCAACTAAAATTTGACAGAAATAAGTGTGCAACCCAAGGTTTTTTTTTTTGTCTCATATAATTTTTAATTCATTAATTTTTTGTTAATGAATTTGTTTTAATTAAATTAAATAAAAAAAAATGCTTTATTAAAAATAATTTTTGCTGAACTGCTTTTAAAACATAAATTCTTATGCAGCACTAAATTAACGGAAAAGAGTGTTGTAAAATGCACTGCACTGCAACACTGTTTTATTACTATGCAACACACCCGCATAAACAGTAGCAAAGGTAAGAAGAAGCATTAAAAGAGGTAAAATTTTCACACAGTGTTTGCGTAAACAATTCTCAGCGTTTATTTATTAAAAGAACAACTAAAAAGTATAAACAAACACAACGTACATACAACAATGGCTGCCGAAAAGTCGGAAAAGTCAAAAATGAATACACAAGTAAAGCATGTACCCAAAGATGCACAAGTCATAATGTCCATACTTAGGGAGCTGAATGTGCAGGAATATGAGCCGCGCGTTGTTAATCAATTGCTCGAATTTACATATCGTAAGTAAAATTAAACACAATTTAATATAAAAATACTAAATTTTCGCCACTTATAGGCTATGTTACCTGCATACTGGACGATGCCAAAGTCTTTGCAAATCATGCACGCAAAAAAACCATAGATCTCGATGATGTGAAACTAGCAACAGAAGTAGTGCTCGACAAAGCATTTACCGGACCACCAACGCGGCATGTGCTTGCCAAATTGGCAGAGGTACGCAATGCAATGCCATTGCCACCAATAAAGCCACATTGTGGTTTGCGGCTACCGCCGGATCGTTATTGTCTTACGGCCATTAATTATAAGTTGCGCGCTGCAAATCAACCCAAGAAAATGACTAAATCAGCGCTAGAAGGCCGCAGCACCATAAAGACCACCGTAAAGGCTACATCCAGCGCAAATTCATTGAAACGTCCACACGCGGTGGTGGCAAAGCAACAAGTGGTCACCATACCGAAACCGGTTATCAAATTTACAACAAAAACTGTGACACCTGTGGAAACGAAACTGCTGGATAGCAACAACGATGTAAAAATGGAAGTCGACTTGGATTTGGGTAGCAGTGTTGTGGGCGGAAGTGGTGTCAAACGTGAGCGAGAGGAGGATGAATTTGAAATTGTTTAATAGTTCGTTTTTTGTGTCCGGTAGTACTAGTTTAAGCAATGTTTCAAGCTCACGCTGTACAATTGATTTCATTTATATAATGCAGCGTTGAAGTCTATGAATAAAATAAGTGAAAATAGTTTAAATAATGTCTTATTAATTAAGGAGTTTATTTGGCGCATTTATTTAAAATTTTTATTTAAGTGCAAGTATTATGGCGCAGCCTAGATCCATAATTTGTAAGTATTCAGAGCCACCATCCTGCAGACGGTAACAGCAATCCTGCATAAAACAAAAAACATTAGATTAAGATCTTCCAATATAATAACCAAAAGAAATTCAAACTTACTCCCAGCTTATCACAGATGATAGCCTTTTGTTTATTTGTCAACTTATCGCAGCGCACAACATATTCGACAAACTGTTCCAGCATTTGTCCAACGCTATATGCTGAATAGCCAATATCACGCACAAATTCCTCTAAACGTGCATAGTTACCAATGCGACAGACTTCAAGATAGTCTTCCAAATAATTCTCCGGTATAATGCCAGACATTTCAAACATATCCGATGTATTTATGCGATGCTCTGCACCTTTAAGACGAAAGCATGATTGCAGCGTAGTTATAGCACGTCGCAAATCACCGCCGGAAATCTTACAAATCATCTTATAAGCATCTTCTTCAATTTGTACGCTCTCCAAATCACATATATGACGTAGCCGTGCTATAATTTGTGTCTCGCCAAGCGGCTTAAAACGAAATTTTGTACAACGCGATGTTATTGGTTCAATAATTCTTGAAACATAATTGCAAACTAAACAGAAACGTGTTGTACGACTCTCCTTTTCCATGGTGCGACGTAATGCCGCTTGTGCTGCATGTGTCATGGAATCTGCTTCATCGAGTACTATTATCTTAAATGGTGGACATGGACGTCCATCGGGACGTGTGCCGCTTGCAACAAGTTGTGCAAAACTTTTAATTTTTGTACGCACAACATTTATGCCACGCTCATCGGATGCATTTAGCTCAAGTATACGATCGCGATACATATCGCCGAAAATTTGACGTGCTGCTGCAAGTATGGTACTTGTTTTACCCGTACCCGGTGGACCGTAGAGCAGCATATTGGGCAGATCACCGCCTTCGACACATTTGCGTAGCACGGCAACAACTTCAGCTTGTTCAACAACATCGTCAACAGACTTGGGGCGACTGTGTGGTGTAAATTTTTGGTTTTAATTAAGATTTATTTTTGATGCGAAGCAGCAACTTACTATTTCTCAACCCACGGTGCCGGTGCCTTGCGACGCTCACCGCTTGTTGCACCACTCGAAGTGCTTGGACCGGCACGATCTGTCCCGGTTTTGCCAGTTTTTAAAAATGCTTGCATTATATTTGATATATGTTGCAGTTATTAATTGTGTAGAAAATTATTAAATAAAATAGTTAATTATGCGACTGCAGCTCAAAAAACGCGCACAAATTGACAAATTGAGAGATGTTTCGAGCCGTTAATTTTTAGTAAAGGCTTTGTAAAATCTATTAAGTAGTAAACACCCTGTGTTAGAGCACAGCTGTTTCCGGAGTATACTACTGTTGTGAGATGTATTCCTGTGCAAATAGAGAGACAATAAAATAAATTTAAATTAAAAACAACATAATTAATTAAATATGTATATAAAGCTTGGTTATTTAGAAACATAAGAAACTGTGCAGAGATTCATCATACAAAATTTAGTAAATAAAGAATACTAACCGAACAGAACTGACGAGGTCCTAGAATACTAATTACATGTTTTACAGTTTTATGAAATTAGTCTGAGCCTGTCTTCTGTCGCCTTCTAAATTCAAACTGTTGATGAATTCTACCAGGAATAAATAAAGAAGATACACTAGGGAAACCTGGACTATATAAGTTACTAAACGTTCATTATTGGCTTCACTAAGAACGGCGATGTAAGCTAAATTACATGGTGCGTCTCAAAATGTACCGAAATATTGGAATAAAATCAAAACTACAAAAGATTTTTGAGTATTTGTTTTTTTTATTATTGAAAGTAATCTCCCTCCGACTGAATACACTTATTAGCTCGTTCCAATAACATTTCAAATTATTGTTTTAGCTCGTTAGCCGGAATGACCTATACGACGTCGGTGCACGCCTTTTGGATGGCCTCCACATCAGCATAGCGCCATCCTTTCTTGGATAATTGCCGCTTGCCGAACAGAAAAAAGTCACATGGTGTCAAATCAGGCGAATACGGCGAGTAGTTGATGGTCAAAATGCAATATTTGGAAAAAAAAAATCGGTCAAAAGTGTCGATCGATGAGGTGGCGCATTATCGTGCAACAAACGCCAACTTCCTTCTTCGCGATATTCAGCAAACGACTCATAACATCAATATAAAATGGCTCATTAATTGTTTGGCCCGGTGGAACGAAAACTTGGTGAATAATGCCCCTCGAATCTAGAAACAAATCATCATTGTCTTCACTTTTGACTTCCAAACTTGATTTTTTTTGGGTTTTGGCTCACCGGGAGGATACCAGTCGGCACTTTGACGCTTTGTCATCACCAGTAACAATGTTGAAAAGGATGTTTTGATCCTTTTTGGCATCTTCTTTCATGATGTCTTTCGAATGTTGAATCCGAAGCGCCTTTTCCTCGTCTTCCAATTGATGTGGAACAAATCGTGCACACAATCTTCTGAAGCCCAAATGATAGAACAAAATGCGATTAATTGAGTCTTTGAACAATCCGAATTACGATTCCATGAACCGGAATGACGATTTTGGCTCATTTTTTGTTAAATTCACGGACAATTTTGATGTTTTGTGCGTTCACTGAAGATTTCGGCCGGCTCGAACGTTCGTCCTCATTCAAGTCTTCCTGACCGTCTTTGAAACGTGAATACCAGTTTTAAATAGTGGTACGTAATGGACAATTATTCGCATAAACTTGTTTCATTAATTCGTGAGTTTCGGTAAAAGTTTTATCAAGTTAAAAACTTAAATAAAAGAATCGAGCTTAAATGTTTTGCGCCATTACAAATCATAAGAATTTTCGTACTGTATAGAAGAAATTTAGCCAACAAAATTCATTAAGCACTGCCTAATCTTCGCGCTCCAATTGTTTATATTATACCGATCCCTTATAATATCCAAACAAACCCATTTCATAAAATTTTTTAACAATTCGAATATAATTTAACAGTTTCCAATTAAGAATTTCCAGCCGTTAATTTAGCAAAGCCGTTGCAGTGACTATTTTCGTTATGCCGCCCTGTGCCAGCGCACAGCTGTTCAATTTTTGTGTGATGTGTCCGTTTTATGTTGTCGTACCGCTTGCATTAAAATTCTAAATTCCCAAAGAAGCATAAAACTTAAAATTCCACAAGACAGCGCGACATGGATATAACGCAGCAGTTCAAGGCTAGCGTTATGAGCGTTAAACTGCAACGCAAAGCCGAATTAACGTCACCGTCATCGCCCAGAAAAAACACAACTGCAGCAGCAACAACAAAAGCGACGGCGTCAACACTGGACAAGAATCGCATACTGCAGAAATCCGGCGCTGCAACGGCAAATGGACAACGCGATGAGTTCGCACGCCAGGCTAAGGATGTCTGTAATAAAATTACCACACTACGCAATTTGTTGCTGGAGAACCGTACTGCATATATGCGCATCGGGCAGCACTTAAAGAATGCAGCTACCATGACAGATGAACAGCGCGATTTAATTGATCGTGAATCTGAGAAATTCGTCACCTATTACACACAACATCTGGCACAGCTGCGCACCGACTGGAAGCGCGTCAAGAGCAAGGCACAAGAGCGCGAACACATCGAGGCAGTGTTAGATCTGTTGGTCAGTTATCTGCATAGCGTGCAGCAGATCTATTTGGATCAGAAGAAGTATCGCGTGCAGCACGAATTAGAGACTTATAGACTGCTGAAGTTGGCTGCTGATAAAAAGAAGATACCAGTGCGTCCAGCGGGTGAGCATAGCGGTAAGCTGCGACGTCAAATTACCGCAAGAGTTGACAGTGAAACGGTGGAGGAACTACTTGGCTTAAATCGTGCAGACGGTGTGGAACAAGTTGGTAGCGTAGATGCAGAAGAAACATCTGATAATGATTGGAATGATTCATGGAAATGGAGCGATGATGATAATGACGATGATGATGACAATGATGGTGCAAAGCAGCATGGCGTGCTGCAACCAAATGTATTGGACGCACAAAGGCCAGCAGCACAAGCACGCGCCTCACGTGCACGCAAAAGGCAAAGCAATGGCGTAAACAACAAACATTTCAGCACACAAATCTCTGAATTGCGCAAACAATCCTCAAAGGTGGCACTCGATGATGATATTGCAAAGTCTGATCAGCTGCAATACGTTGACCAAGACAATGTCAAACTCAAACCAGAAGATAAGCAAATGTTTGAGGCAGAGAATATGCAGCTGTACCAAGAATTGCAGGGTCTATCGGAAGAGGTAGAACAGATTGAGCGTAATGTTGTGGATATTGCACAACTGCAGGATATCTTTACAGAGAAGGTATGAGAAATGTTTGGCTTAGTTTCTTCATCTACGATATATTTTAATTATTTTTTGCTTTCAGGTATCATTGCAACAGTACAATATTGAACGCATCATAAGCGCTGTCATTGGCTCTACGGAAAATGTTAAGGATGCCAATGAACAAATACGTCAGGCAACACAACGCAATGCTGGCATACGTGTCTGGTCTTTGTTTTTCTTGTTGGTTATGTCCTTTTCGTTGCTGTTCTTGGATTGGTATTACGATTAATGCTTTCTTATGTATTTAATATAAATTTAAATAGAATTTTTGTTATTGTAACAACTTGAATCTAATCAAAACTATATCAAAGCATATTGCAAACGTACCTATGTACACATATGTTTACCATAATTGATAGAAATTAGTGGAAGTTGATATTTCCAAAGTACTTGATTACTTACTTAAATGGCCGCCAACCGTCTACCGGTCATGGCCGCGTCTAGGAAGGCACGCCAGCATCCATACTTTTGTGCCCACTGGCGCCAATCGTTTTGAATGCCAAGTACGGGGAGATCTTTCCATACCTGGTCATACCATCGAGTGCCCGTTCGTCCTCTATTTCGGCGTCCACCAATCAAGTTTGGGCCCCCCATGTAAACCATGCGTGCTGTAGCCGCAGGAATTTTATGTGCTGGACTATGTCAACCTCATCGAATAGCTCGTACAGCTTGCGGTTCATACGGGACCTAAACTCGTCCCCGACTCTAATAAGACCAAAGATCCTTCGAAGAATCTTCCTTTTGAAGACTTTCAACGCTGTCTCGTCCGACTCAATCACGGTCCATGCGTCTGCGCCATACAATAGGACCGGGAGTATTAGCGTCTTATAGATCTTGTATTTTGTCTTTCGAGAGAGGGCTTTACTTCTCTTTGCTTGCTTAGCCCAAAAAAGCATCTGTTTCCAAGCTTGATTCTTCCCCAGGCTGACGTTGTTGTTGCTGGTTATCTCTGTTCCAAGATAGACGAAGTTTTCTACAACAATGAAGTTGAAATTCTCAATCGTTACTGATCGTCCAAGACGCTATGACGGAAAATCGCCCCGCCTGAAACCTCTCTTGGTCGGAGAGGTTTTTCCCCACCCTGACAAAGCTTTGTGTGTTAGATAGCGACGTCATGCAAAGACGAACGAGCGTTGCCGGAATAACTAGTACAGACAGGACGTCGAAAAACTTCAATAGTATCGGCGTGTCGAAAGCGGCTTTATAGTCGACAAATAGGTGATGTGCGTCGTTGTTAAACTCACGGTTCTTTTTCCAAGATTTGGCGTTTTGTGAATATTTGGACACTGGTCATCCTTTTTGGTCAGAAGCCACACTGTAGTCGTCCTATAAGTGAATCGGTATATGGCTTCAGCCTATTACACAATACGCTCGACAATGTCTTATATCCAATGGAAAGGAGACTTATTCCGCGGTAGTTGGCGCAAACAGCGGGGTCACATTTCTTAAAGATAGGATAGAGTTTCCAATCATTGGGTATGCGTTCATCCTAACCAACTCTTCGCCGCCGGTCTTGAATAACTCAGCTGGCAGCCATCAGAGCCTGCCGCTTTGTTATGTTTCAACTTTTTAATAACCGAATCGACCTCTTTATAGTCCGGCTCTGCTATAGTGCCATCATTAGCTTGTGGTTCCGCTGTCATTTATCTATCGGCGGAATTGTGCGCTTCATCACCTCCAAATAGGTTAGAAAAGTGAGTCCTCCTTAATCTCAGTGATTCCTGAGCATCACACAATAAAATAAAAATCAAACGAAAGATCAACGGCAGATGCAAATGTGTCATCTGTATTATGAGTATGGGAAGTGCCGTGGAACATTAACTGCTGATTAATGTTCCATGGTGAAGGGTTGAATTTTTTAAGACGACTATGTACATCCAAAAATTAAAAACAACAAAAATTTTAAATAAAAAAGTACAATCAATATCTTTAATTAAAAAATATTACTTAAATAATTAAAAAGTAAAAATTGTTTGCTTGTTTAAACAAATAAAATCTTCTTCTCTTTGCTTTACCCAAAAAACACAGAAATTATTGGTTGGATTTTTATTAAACTAGTTCCATAATATATATTCGTAACGCTGCGATCTAATTATCTTACAACTTATTACGCTGCCAAAAGCTTAAACATTTAAAAATTATTAAAATTACATTATAAAATATATTATTATCATCGATTATTAGTTGGAGTTATATAGAAATCTATGGGGCTTAATTTAAATATAATATATTCATTCATTCAATGAATTTCTAAGTTTTTTTAGTTTTTACTTTTTAGCTTAAACGAATTTTGATTGTTTGCGGCAATCAATATCTAAATTGATCTCAAATATAATATTTCAGTAGTAGTACATAGTTTAGGAAGTCTGCTTTATATTATATAATATAATGTATAGTATATACATTTAATGCATTTTGGCTAGACTTGAGTTTAATTGTGGAAGATTAGTTAGTTCTTTTTTTTTATTTAGTTACTCCTGAATTTCAAGATATAAATTAAAAGAAAACAGAAAGGTTTTCGAGTTACATACAAGGATAAAATTTAAATTCAAAAAAAAGTATTTAAATATAAATAAATTTTCTGTGCGTTGTCCTTAATTTTACTTAAATCAAGTAACATTTGTCGGGCTTATCGTCCATAAATTGTAGCAGGATAATACATTATAATAAACTAAATAGTATTGTTGTTGTTGTGGTTCCGGTTGATGTTATTTAGCGGTCAGTTCATTTTCCGAAATACCCGAATCGGTTAATTGTTCTGAGGTTAGTTCAATAGCGGTTGTTTCTGCAACTGGTTCAAGTACCGTTATAGCGTTAACTGTTTGTAGTTTATTTTCCGTAGTAGTGGTGGTTTTTTCATCATTTTGTATCTCCGCTGAAGTTTCTTGCTTGGTTTCAACCGTTGGTTTAGGCGTTTTTGGATCTTCATTTAGAAATACGCCTGGTGGAAAGTGTCCTCCAATGTGTGCTATATATGGATGAATGCGTAAAAAAAAATATTTATTAATAATTTTATATAATTTTACTTAAAAAAAAATTACATAAGGATATATCTCTAAATAACTAATGGAACTATACTAAGCAGACTTACACAAAATGAACGAAAAAAAGGGTTGAAAAATAAAACTTTATACAACTTTACCATAATAACGTGAATAATGCATAAAGGACTCATTGCATATATCACATGTGTAGAATTTCTCGCCAGTATGTATGCGCCTATGTTTGCGTACATCTTTTTTGAGAAAAAATTTAGATTTGCATACAGGACACTCGAATTTTCGTTCTGTAATTTTAGAAATGGGTGGAAAAATGTTTCGTTTTGGTTTTGGTATTTGTTTTTTGGTATGGTATGGTAAGACATACATAGAAGACCATTAAATACATATGTATAACCAAGTAGAAACCCAACATGTAGTTTTTTTTTAACATATAAAGTTAACTCACATATTACTGGGTAGTGCTGGATAGGGTGTTTCGATAACACACAGTGTCAAGTGCATTTTGTATGTTTGGATTGGGAGAGAACATTATTTGTATGTAGGAACTTGTTTTAAAAGAATGTTTTTAACAAATATTAATTTATTTAAACAATATTCACTTAGACCTATTTTATGATATGGGAGATAGGGATTCGTTTGCAGAAGTTCATATTGTGTGGAAAGTAGTTAACCATTCACTTGGGAATGGTCAACAATGATTCTTGTGCAAACGGTCCTCTGGTATCTCTTGGGTAGCCTCTGAACATTCGTTCGGAGGTGAGCTAACTTTGAGACGACGACAAACATTAGGGGTTTGTGCGATGTGCTTGGGGAAAAATTACCACCCAATAAAAACCAAAAGTTTCGGGTAACACCCTATGATGGCGATCCCCGCAAACGATATAAGGAACATGATTTACGGATATGCACCTGGAATGTCCGCACCGTTAATAGGGAAGGTTCAAATATCCAGCTGGTGATATCTTCGAAAGATACAAGACTGACATCACTGGAATCCAGGAAATACGATGACACGGTTGCTCTAAAAAAGCATCGGGATACCTCTTCGTCTTCTCAAAATATATGTGTTTAGTGGAAACGTATCATCCACTCTATGGATAGGGCTGCCAAGGAGCTCATTGGCTATACAAAACCTGTTACTAATACTCTGCTACTGCAGAGATGATCGCTTGTTATCAACAAACTCTGCAGTCGGGAGCAACGCGAGCTGTTAGAGATCGATATCGAGAGAAACGGATAGAGCAGAAACGTCTTTTCAGACACAAGAAAAAGCAACAAGAAAGGTGTGAGTTTGAGGATGTTGGGAGGTTATGTGACAGAAATGAAGCTGGAAAATTTTATCAACAGGTCAAGCGTCTAACCGAAGGTTTTAAAGCCGGTTTAACTTTCTTCTTACAAATGCTCAGGAATCACTGAGATTATGGATGAGTCATTTTTCAAACCTTCTTGGAGGCTTTGAGGCGCAGATAGACCAATGACAGCGGAACCACCAGATAATGATGGCACAATAGAGCAACCGGACTGTAAAAAGGTCGATTTGGTTACCAAAAACCTAAAAAATAACAAAAGCCAGCAAAATTATTCATGAACATCGGCGAATAGTTGATTAGAAGTATGCACCAATTTAAATGCAAAATATGGACCGATGAACCCATACCCAATGACTGAAATCTTAGTGTTCTTTGTCCTATCTTTAAGAAAGGAGGACCCGCTGTATGCGCCAACTACCGCGGAATAAGTCTTCTATCCATCGAATATAAGATTCTGTCTGTAATAGGTTGAACCCATATACGGATTCACTGATAGTGTGGGAAAGAACCTATTCGAACTCTTCGACACCAAGATAGGTCTCAGACAAAGTACTTAGTGATTGAGAATTTCAACTTTAATGTTGTAGGAGATCAGATTTGGGCTAAGCAAGGTTTCGTGTTCCTCTCTTGGATGACGAAACCAAGATCTATAAGATGCTGATACTCCCGACTCTACTGTATGACGCAGAGGCATGGACCGTGATTGAGTCAGATGAAACCGCGTTGGAAGTGTTTGAGAGAAAGATTCTTCGCAGGAGTTTTGGTTCTACTAGAGTCAGCGAAGAATTTAGGTTCCCTAAGAACATCGAGCTGTAAGATCTATTCGAAGAGGTTGACATGTCCAGCCCATAAAATTTCAGCGGCTGTATTGGGCTGGTCACCTCATTCGAATGGATGAAAGAGCTCCAGCACGCATGGTTTACATGGGGTGCCCAAAAAAGATTGGAGCACGACGAAATAGGGAACGACCGGAGCGCGCACAAGACTACAGCAGCTGGAATGCCTTCCTGAATGCGGACATGGCCGAACGACAGTTGAAGCACATTTTGGAGTAAATAGATTAATTTTTACCACACTATTAAGTTTACAGATTATGCAGTATATACGAAATTAAATCATTTTTAGCTACTTTAAGCTGCTTCGTGACATTATTTATATATAGTGCAGCCCTATAAGCAGTGCAGCGTACATAAGAAGTGCTTAAATAGATCAACATATGATCCAAAATTTTATGCACTACAACTAAGACTATTTTTAGAAGAAGTTTTTACCTGTTGAGTCAACAATCAGGCTTGAAAAAACTGTTAGACATAAATATAAAAGAAGGTTAGGAACTTTACATATAGAAATGTTTAAAAATATTTAGATAGAATATATATATACAAAAAATAGGAAATATACACTACTATATATTATAAATATAGAAAAAAGTGTGTTTAAACCAAAACCAGAAGCGCGAAACCACCCAAATCAAAAAATAGATAAAACTTACCACCATGAAATTTAATATGCGTATTCAGAGCACTCTCCGTGCCAAATTGTTTGCCACATTCCGTACAGGTATGTGGCTTGGTCAACATATGCACGGTTATGATGTGTAAACGTAGCTGCGAACGCCGCGGAAAGCGTACATGACATGTATCACATTCGAATGGACGTCCCTCGCTGTTATGCGATTCCATGTGACGCTGTAGCGCTGTACGCATACGGAAACCACGACTACAGATCGAACAGACAAATGGCATCGAAGTCTGTTCACGATGTGCCAACTGATGATGTTTACGCAGTGCCACATCATTGGTAAAACGCGCTGAACAATATAGGCAATTATGCGTGCTGGCTAATTCCACCATCTGCAATGGATCATTCGTCGATGAGGATGGTGACGACGATGGTGACTGTACCGACTGCATAGATTGTGGCGTTGTATTGACTGACATACGACGTCGACGGAATTGACGCAGTGTTGAAGTTGTCGAGGTAGAATCCGGTTCAGATTGTTCCGGTGAGCGTAGTGTTATATGTGCGCCGGCGGTGGGTGGTGCTGAAGCTGCTGGTTGTGGTACAACTTGTACATTTGGTGGCGTCGTCGGTGAGGCATTTAAGTTATGCTGTTGTGGTTGCGTTTGTTGTTCTTGTTGCTGCGGTTGCGGTTGTTGTGTTTGTTGTTGTTGTTCGTGATTACCACAAACGGTGCCATGATCTTCAGAAGTAGCTGTGAGAAATATTTTAATTAGTATTTATTTTTCTAAGCTTGGTAATAGTGTGCTATATACAGTGGATTTTTATACTTTTAATGTGACTTTGTGCAGAATATAGTTCTAGTAGAGTTTTAAATTTTTTAGGGTATAGTTTTGTGATTCATTTAAAGAGTCTAAGAGAGACGGAGTGGTGTGCCTACAAGGCGTGCATACTTGTCTTAAGCATTCTTGCTTTTATATATCACTGTGATGTAGAGATCAAGGCTATATGGAGTTGACAATTCAGCCATAATCTGTCTATTGCTGGCATCACATCTAAGAAGACGAAGCGGTGCAGTATTGCTTGCAGTCCTCAGTGCCACAAAAGAACGTTGGACAATATGCGGAAATTGCTCTGAGCGTCTATGTAGAGCCTTAAAACAAATGTCGATCACTGGTATGACTCCCTAACTGCCTATTACAGACAAGACTCTACCGTTGAAACCTGTTATAAATTAAGATTACGTCGAATATTTTAAGCCATATGCAATAATTCGTGCTGGGTGGACTTGAAGTTGTAGTAGTTTAAGAAGAGTCTTCCACAGTAAGTTGGATAGGTTGTATAAGTGCTTAGATTAGAAATTCTTAAAACATACCCAAAAAACGTAAACACGCGACTAGAACTACTTCCTACACTAGTACACATACACTACATTTCAAAAGTATAATATAGCTTAAGAACATGTTTTATAGCACAGTGTAATATTTCATTTGCAGCTTACGATCATCACAATCTGGACACCAGAGTATGCGCTGTTTCTTCGGTTCCGGCTTTTGTGTCAGCGCAGTGTTAGTAGCATAAGCCGGTACCTCTGGTTCCAACGTAAAATCGCTCGCTTTAAATTAAAGAAAGACAAAAGATTGGTTAGTAATCTAATATAAATGCTTATCTGTAAATACTTACATTCCTCACTCAACAACAGCTGCACATCCTCCACTTCCACACATGGTTGTTGCTGCTGTTGGTGCGGTGGTTGATCCAAAACATAACGCTGCGCCACTGCGCTCGAATTATTACTATCCACCAGCGCATGATAACGCTGCAAATGCAAATCTAGCGAACGTTGTGCTGGAAATGCATGACCACATTGCCCACATGGAAAACGCCGACTGAAATGTGTTTCGAGTATATGTTGCTGGCGTTTAGTGCGGCCGGTAAATAGCATTGGACAGTGTGGACAATTGAAAGGCGCTTCGGCTGGATGCACTTGTATAATATGTTTGCTATATTCCTGATTATTTGTAAAACGTGGACGACTCTGACAATAGCGACAATTGAGATTAATGCGATCGTGTACGGTGGAAGGCGATGGTGGTGATATATATTGTGTTTGTTGTTGCGGTTGCGGCGACTGCTGTTGTTGTTCTTGCTGCTGTTGCATAGGTGTTGATGTTAAATAAATTGGTGCAGCATTAGGCACATTTTGACGACTACGCGGCGGTGGTGTTGCCTGCAAAAGTACTGTTTGTGTTGGCAGCACATGCTGCTGTTGCTGCTGTTGTTGGTGTTGTTGTTGCAGCAGCTGCTGCTGACGTTGCTGTTGTTGTTGTTGTTGTTGGAGCAGCTGCTGCTGGCGTTGATGCTGTTGTTGTTGTTGCTGTTGTTGCATTTGCATGGCAGTGTTATTACGATTATTAAGCGCATGATGCATTTCATTACTTACAGGCGCACCATATAGCTGCAACGGCGCTTGATGTGGATTACTTGCCGAGGCAACAGGATTATTGACTACTGTTGTTGCACTGTTATGTGGTATAACAATCATAATAGGTTCATTATTATTATTAGATACTTCGAGATAATTATCATTGCCATCTAAGGCGCATTTTTCTAATTCAATTAAATGCTGCTGTTGCTGTTCGAGTGCTGCCGTTTGATGTTGCAAAGCGGCTAAAGTATTTAAATCTATAGTAGACTGTTGATACAGATCACTGGTATTAATATAGTAGGTAGTTGTAGTGTTTGGTGGTGTTGGTGGCGGTGCTACTACTGCGGCAGGCGGTGTTATTAACAGCGGTTTATTAGTCGATTTTATTGATTCTAAGCCACCGGCGGCAGACCATTGTAGTTGTGTGTGCTGCATTTGAGGGTGTTGTTGCTGTGTGTGTAAGCGTTGTTGTTGTTGCTGCTGAAGTTGTAGTGGCGCCAACTGCTGCTGTTGCGTTGGGTGTGTTACTGCTACATGTTGATATTGTTGTGGCTGTTGATATTGTTGTACTAATGTTGTTGCCACTGCTGGTTCTCTTACAGTATTGACAGCTTGTTGTGGCATTGTTATAAACTGCAACTTAGCTTCACCATTGATGCCACTTCTTAGACTTGGCAATGGTGCATAATTATTATTTGTATTATTAACATTTAATAATTGCTCTGTTGTGCTGCTCGCATTTAATATAAGCTCACGGCCTGTATTAAGCTGCTGCTGTTCCAGCGTTGTTGTTGATTTCTGCAATTCATCAAACAATTCGCTTAAATCCATTTGTAAGGCATTATGCTCATCTGTTGTTGTTGTTGTGGTAGTGTTTTGATGATTCTCTATAAATATCGGCTGTGTATTATCAATTGTTCTACCAGGTGTTGGTACAACACCGACTAATGTGCCATGGCTGTTGCCTCCGACGCTGTTGTTGCTTAATAATGGCATATTTGGCAGCACAGCAGCATTATTATTATTGTTGTTGCTAGTGTTTGGTATTGTTATTGTTGTTTGTGCTGCTTCACTGCTGTCACCATTCAAATCGGACATTAAATTTACTTCAATATTCTCAAAACATGGTATGTTATTTTGAAAACCTATCAGATTTGTTTGTGTATTTGTTGTATGCGTTGGAAATACTTGTTCATAGTTAGGAAATGCATCATTAAAGAAATCATTAATATTTAAATGCGTTTCATCATTTGTTGTATTATCTATACCGCTGTCCTGTTGTTGCTGCTGCGGCGTTAGCTGCTGCTGTTCGTAGCACGTTGTACTCACTGTCATTGATAATGCCGGGCTGGGCGCATACATGCTATTATTACTGCCAGCATCAACATTCATTGGTGATGTTGTTGCTGACATTTCATGTGAGGCTAATGGTGAATAATCTGGCGGTGTTATAAAATCATTTGTTGTTGCTGGCGTATACAAATGTTGATCTTCAATTTCATTTAAAATGCCATTTAATGTCGACTCAATATTATCATTTAACTCAGCATCGAGTAGACGTTCGCTATTTAAAATATTTACATCAACAACAGCATTGCCGCCGTTATCGCCAACGTCTTGTTGCGAGGTCTCCTCACAGTGACGTTCCAGTTCGGCAAAGAGATCATTAGCACAGTCCGTACTAGTGTCTGGTGTAACAGCAGCAGCAGCATCATTTGTTTCATTTAAATTACAATTAATGCTTGCAATGGTTTTTTCAAATGTATGCTGAAATCCTAAAAAATCATCTTGATCCTCAATGCTTTTGCTTATCGATTGCTCATCGCCGGAGCTGGATGGTGTTGATGTTGCTGTGTCATCACTAAGTTGGGTAATTAATTCTTTTGTGTTGGTATGGTTTGCTTCAATGTATACGTTTTCACGTTTATTTCCAAGTGCTGAAGCTGCATTGGAGCTGTCAGCTTCAGCACACGGTCGAAAATTTTCGACATTATTCAAATTGTTGGTATTGGTGATGGTGCTACTACTATCTACATTTTCCTTATTTACTTCGGCTATATTAGTTTCGGTTTCATCAATGCTTTGCTTGGTGTTGGTTTCCGTTGTGTTAGGTATAACACGTTGCCTTAAATCTTCGCTCAACGAAGTCAGCGGTATTTGCACTAAAAGCGAGTGTTCATCTTCAGCGGCTTCTGTTTCTTCAACTTCTTTGGTATTTATATTTGAAATATTTTCGGGCAATGTTTGCTCCGCCGCTGTTGTACTAATAGTTTCAGCGCTTGGGCAGTCCATTTCGGTTTCAGCGCTTGGGCAACTCATTTCGTTTAGAACTGTTTGCGCAGCTGCTATACTAAAAGTTTCAGCGTTTGGGCAGTCTATATCGTTTGAAACTATTTGCTCCGCCGCCACTGCTGCCATATTAATATCCTCAGCATTTAGGCTGCCTATTTCGTTTGGAACTGTTGGCTCCGCTGCCTCTGTTGGTGTACTACTAGCTTCAGCGTTTAGGCGGGCCATTTCGGCTTCAACGTTTGGGCAGTCCATTTCGATTTCAGCGGTTGGGCAACCCATTTCAGTGTTTGGGCAGCCTATATCGTTTGAAACTATTTGCTCCGCCGCCACTGCTTCCATATTAATATCCTCAGCGCTTGAGCTGCCTATTTCGTTTGGAACTGTTTGCTCTGCTACCTCTGCTGCTGTACTACTAGCTTCAGCGTTAAGGCGTTCCATTTCGGTTTCAACGTTTGGGCAGTCCATTTCGACTTCAGCGCTTGGGCAGCCCATTTCAGCTTTTGGGCAGCCTATATCGTTTGGAACTGTTTGTTCCGCTACCTCCGCTGCTGTACTACTAGCTTCAGCGTTTGGGCAGTCCATTTCGATTTCAGCGTTTGGACAGCCTATATCGTTTGGAACTGTTTGCTCCTCCTCTGCCGCTGCAATAGTAACAGTTTCAGTGTTTGGGCAGTTCATTTCGGCTTTAGCGTTTGGGCAGCCCATTTCGATTTCAGCGCTTGGGCAACCCATTTCAGCTTTTGGGCAGCCTTTAACGTTTGGAACTATTTGCTCCGCCGCCACTGCTGCTGTACTAATAGCTTCAGCGTTTGGACAACCCAATTCCTTTGCAACTATTTGCTCCGCCGCCACTGCTACTGCATTAATGGCTTCAACGTTTGAGTAGCACATTTCAGTTTGAACTATTTGCTCCGCCGCTGCTAAATTCTGTGCCAAATCGACCAAAACTTCTTGTTCTTCTGCTGCTTCTTTTTGTGTCTCCGTTTCGCTTGTTTCCTTTTGACTAATTACTACTTCTGGCTGTTGCTGCTGCACGACCTTCATTTGTTTAGTTTCCAACTCGTTTAGCGTTATCTCCATTGCTTTATGCTTCTCAACATTTAGCATTACCTTAATTTGTTTGTGCTGCTCCGCTTCGTCCACAACTTGGCTTAAAACTGCTAATTGGTTCTGAGTCGGCTGACTAAGTTCTTTGTTACTTGCTAAATTTGTTTCATTTTGCTGCTTGATTATTGTTTTTGTACTCTCCTCCTCCATTGTGCTGCTCAAGTCCTGCTTGTCCGCTACTTGCATTGCACTTGTTGCGTGTTGCAACTTCTCACACATTGGATCATCACCATCACCATCACCATCAACATCATCTGCTGCTGCTTCTTCGGTTTTTTGTGCCAAACTACTACTAACTATATCGGCGGAACGCCTTGTTTGTTGCGTTCGAAATAGTTTTACACGTCGCCGTTTTGTAATTGGAGTCACACATTTATAACGTCTGCCGCTGCGTAAGGCATTCACTTCACGTAGGCCCAGTGGTGTCGTTGGTGCGATTGTTGTTGTTGTTGTTGTTGCTGCTGCTGTTGGAGCTGTTTTAAAACGCAATGGCGTGGCTGGTATTTCCTTGCGTGCCGCTTTTGTTTTCCACGGTATTTTGATCTCATCTTCGGTTTCATCAATGTATTTGGCACGTTTTGTTGGTGGCAATTGTTCTTCCTGTTGTTCTACTGTTTCTTCGCCATCTTCATCCAGCTTACGAGTAGCAGCAGCTGTCGTGTTGGTGGTCTTGCTCTTGGTAATGTCAATAGTGCTGGAGTTTGTGTCATCATCTAATTGTGCCATTAGTAAAGCATTGTGTTTTAGTAGCAACGTCGTCTTCGTACTTTTGTGCTCGTCCTCGTTTGTTTCAACTTGTTCCTGCGTTGCATGCATTAACTGATCTTCCATAGTTTCATCATGCTTTAACTGATCCTCTGTAGTTACATGCTTCAACGGTTGCACATTTTCTTGAACGCTGGCAACTACAGGCTCCGGCTCCACCACGTTCATTGTCTCCAATTCATTATTTTTCTTTGTTTGGGAACGCGTTCGTCTCACTGCACATTGCTGTGTATTGCGAAGACGTCTTGGTCTTTTCTGCACCTTAGTTGTTGTTGCATCGCCGCTGCGCTTTGGAGTATTCGTTACAACTGGCGGACGTTTGCTAAGTCTTATTAAGCACTTCACTTCTGGCATTTTTGGAGATTTTTCACATTCAGTCTTTTGTTCATCTGCATCAATTTTATGCTTGTTTACATACTGTGGCGTGGTGGCGTCTTCTTGGTCTGTTGAGTATTTACTAGTTCCATTATTGTGTTGTTCTGCTTTAGCAACTTCTGCAACATGTTCTGCTGTTTTTATTACAGCTTCCTGTAGCTGCTCATCATCATTTGGCTCTGTCGTCTTTGTTGTTTCCTCCTTCTTGTCCTTTCGTCGCTCCCGTACACGTTGTATGCGCTCATAATATGCACGTAAGCGTGCCTGTACTTTGAGGCATTTGCGCCGGAATTTGTGCACCATATAAAATTGTGCTGTGCACTGTCGGCATATATCTTGTGGCAGTCCATCGTCGCGTTGTATCTGCAAGTAATCATATAAAAAAAGAATTCTTATTAGCATTTAATGAAGTGCAAATAAATTAAGTAATTTCACAGTTCATCCAAGTGTTTTCCGGGTGTCGCTAATACCTTTCTATTTCGAAATTTTTTATGTGCAAAGCAACTCATCCGGAAAATCAGTAACAACAGCTTCAAACAATTGGCAAACTAAAACGAAAGCTAGCCAGCCGGCAGCGGCAGTCAAGATTTGTTGCTCCAAATAGCCGCTTGCACGGTATGCCGCGCTGCTTTGCTTGAGTAAGCGGTAACAACGTCAGATGGCACTGCGCCAACTCAAGCGCTAGCAACAAGCCGCCGCCACTGCCGTCTTCAAAGTCATCCATTCACTAGCTGCTATAGAGCAGCGTCAGCAGCGTGTAGCCCACATTGTTTCTTTTTTTAATACGCTACACATTTCGAATTTGAAGCGAAGCATTATGCGATTTTATGTAAGTTTACAACGCAAAACTTGTAAAGTCAATAACCAATACAAACAGTTCTTTTGAACGCAAAAATAAAAATAACTCGTACATACATTTGTCACGGTCCTCTAAAAGAGTTTTTTCTTGCGAACATGATGCGGGCAGAAATTGAGTTTGTATTTAGACACGGAGAACTGTCTCTTTGGTGAAGAAGAAAGAAGAGAGCAAGGTGAGAGTGTGTGTCTTTTTTATTCATTGTATGAGTGTAGCTGACTGTCAAGTTTTACGGCCAAAATATTCAACCGATTTGGATAAAAAAAAAATATTCTACTATTCTGAAAATAGAAATGTTTCAAATGGTTCAGGGTATAAAGAACCCATGTGGTAAAAGAGTACATTAGCTTTATACAAATGTATGTACCAGTCCGAAGAAAGGGAGGCAGACACAATCCCGAGTATGTATAAATACAAAACTAGTCTATCAATTCTTAAGATATCCTCGCGAAAGTGGGTATGTAGTCTTGCTATGTTCTGAAGCTGAACTTAGTTTAGAATGATCGCGAAGTGGCCACTACAAAGTACCGCTCCTAAACAAAACTTAATTAAGCAAATAAATTGAGAGATGAAAAGGCACTCTCGAGTCAAGGGTTTAGTGGTGAACGAAGTATGGTCAGTGACCATGGAGCTACCAAGGAATAAAGGTAAAAAGCAACAACAAAGTCAGCGTAGAGATCCGGCAAAGAATCACGATTGCTAAAAGAAGCTTTTTTTGGGCTCAGTAAGCAAATTAGAAGTAAAGGCTTTTTTTAAATGGCTAAAATCTAGATCTACAAGCTGCTGATAATTCCGATCATGGTATGTAACATGATTGTGTCAGATAAAAGAACGTTGAAAGAGAGTACTAGAGGCATTTGAGGAGAAAAAAATATGGTTCTGCAGTCTTTGTGGACGTAAAACAAGCCTTGGAGATGGTGTGGACTACTCCAAAAGCTAAAGACAACTCTGCCATCACCGTACTACCTATTCATTAGATCTTACATTAAGCGCAGGAACTTCTTTGTGAGATGTGGGAAAGAAAGTTCTGGAAAAAATAGAAGTCAGCTCCGGAGTTCAACAGAGAAACGTGCTTGGACCAGTCCTTTATATGATTTATATAGCCGTCCGAGAGGGATAATGTAGAAGGATAAGCTGCTGGCTGCTACGTATGCCGATGACACGGCTTTCCTTGCATCCGACGACTCCCCACAGGTGGTTTCAGGCATTCTTCAAGGGTTTAAGAGGTGGAACATTGTTGTGAACACCGAGAAGACCACTCAAATGCCTTCCACTATTGGAAGGGTGCTGGTTAGAAGGAGAAAATGGCGTCCTCATCTGCTTACCAAAAATACTTAACTCAATGAAAGGCTAGAAAAACATTTATGGCTGATCTGTCGAAGATTAACAACTCTCAGCAAGTTCCTAACGATAATAAAACCCATATAGGCTACCGAAGTTCGATCTGGGATATTGCCAGCAGAAGTAAAAGCTTTTTTTAACAAATACTTTAAAACTCTCAGAATTATCTCCAATGCGCACCTGTTCCATATCAACAGATTGATCCACGAAGAACTCGTGGTGCCCTGGGTTCACCATGAAGTTTTCAGACTAAGCTCCTTCTACTTATATCGACTCAGCAGGCACACAAACCAGTTATCAGACTAAGCACCTACTACTTAAAACGACTCAACAGGCACACAAACCAGCACCTACTACTTAAAACGACTCAACAGGTGTACAACACCCTTGCCATCAACCTACTTCATAACAGCTAAAGCTCAAAAGGTGTCACACACTTGATCTTCCTCATGGGAGGCAATAAACATCACCCTAACCCTATATAAATTTATTTTATTAAAAAATAAAATAAAAGAAGAAGGGACTACATCAATCTGCTTAGTCGACATATATTTTATGGACAGTTCGCATATATAAATACAAATAAATACCATTTTTTATTGCACATAACACAATCGAGTACATTATAATTTTTTTTTTATTATTATTTTTTTTATTGGCTTCCACGAGCTAGTTTCATTTAATAAGCAATCACATTGAGCGAGCGCATGCGCACGCACGTAAGTCTGAGACAATTAACTTTCAAAAGTTGGACAATACCAACAGAAAAAAAAAAAAAACCTATTGTTTCAAACAATTCAATGTCAATCAGTCTCTTTTTTTTTTTGATAGATCATATGTACCAGATTATTGATGTCATTGTGAAACAGGAACTGCCTTAGGATGTTAATAAAGTTTTAGTTTATGACATTCACAGCTGTTAAGAACAGTCACAGAAAAATAATTATGACGTATGAGACATGCTGAGCGGAAAGTGGAACAAGTGTATAACAATGGCCCTCAGCGTGTCATAGCGTATAACTGCGCGACATGGCTTGTTAAAATGTGTAATTACCCAGAAAGTCACATTTTAATTAAATATATACTAAAATGATATTAAAAGTCTAGAATATTAATGAACAATCTGCTACGCGCTGCACACCCACCCACCCTAACTATACAACTTAAGGACTGCGCACCAAAACTTAATATTAATAGTTTCATGATTGATTAGTGCTACTCTATAACTTGTCAGCTGTCAAAAATTCGCAATCACATTCGAAATATGTAATTGATAGAACAGACAGACAGACGGACGGACAGCAAAAAGAAACTTTTCTTATAAAGCCAATAAGCGCAAAAAATATTGGCGTTAAAGTTCAAGTTTAGAAAAACAAACGAAAAAAATCCATAAATAAAAGAAGAAATAGTAAAAACGTGCTTGGCTTTATAAAAACTTAAAAAATTTAACTAAAATGTTAATAAAAATAAATTGTCATGGCATGAAAGCGAAAAAGTTACGCTGTAAAGTATTCCTTTTTTCGGATTTCTGTACAAATTTGTATCAATTATGCATGCGGTACGAGTACGAAATCAAGTTGTGACTCGTTCAGCTGTTTGCATAAAATATGAAGAGGAAGTGACAAGCGAAAGATATGTAGAAGAGAAAGATAGATAGTGAATTGTTAGGGATCACTTTCTTATATTATAGGTATACAACATACAGCGTGGTGCATTTGAATAGGAACAGGTTTAAATGGTTTAAGAAAAACTCGTTCATAAGCCGACAAATTATGAGTCTTATTTAAAACTTTTATTTCGGACGGTTTTATTCTAATTGGAGCTTCTGAATGAGTCTTAAAAGGAGGTTTTTCCTTCTATAAAGACACAACAAGAACTGTTTCAATAAGATGTCCTTAAACAGTCTATGTATATGAATTTTGAGATGTTAATTGATTATATTAAGATGAAACCTTAAAAACAACGTCCCGAGTGGAAGAGTTTTGAGAACTTTAAACACTTCTTAAGCTGTCCAAAGTGCGACATTGTTTAAAGTGAAATATAGGCTCCTCAAAGTGGCTAAAAAAATTGTAACTACAAATTCTTCGAAAGCCATTAACATTGAGTCTTTTTTAAAGACAATTTTTGATGAGCTATTGAAGCTGTTTGACGAGTCGTTACATTTGCACATAGTAGCCAACATTAAGGAACAAAGAAGATTTATTTTAAGTTAACACCTTTTATTAGCGTCGTTTTCTAGGTACATTGGTATCAAAAAACTTTAGGCGTCATGAAAAAATAAAGTTATTTTGAAGTGAAACATTTTTGCGACACTTTTTATTTATGTTGAAAATGAAAGGTTTGTGAAGAAAAACATTTCTACAAGTTCTGAAAATATCTACGCGTCACAAAAAAGTGAAAGAATTTTCAAGTGAAACAGTTTTTCGACACATTTTACTAAAAAATTAAATTTTGTAATGTTAAAAATCTTTAGCGAACGAACGCGTCACGAAAAACTGTAAGTTTTTACAAGTGAAACTTTTTCAACGAGGCTAAAGTGGAACTGTCACGATCCAATAAAAGATGTAAGAAGGGACATTTTTTTGTAGGAGGTACCGATAAATCAAACGTCACAAAAAATTGAAAGCGTCACGAAAATGTTTAGAACTGAAGATTTGTTTGGCAGAGATACCAAAAGATTTCAAGCAAAAAAGAAAAAAATAAATCGGAAAGTGTATTGATAAGAGAAAACGTCACGAAAATTGAAAGGTTTGAAGTGAAAATACTTTAGCAATGGATTCGAGAAATTTCAAGAGTCATGAAATATTGAAAGCATTGTGAAAATGTTGAAAGTGTGTACAGTGAAACTTTTTTGTATGGTACCGAAAAATTTCATGCGTCACGAAAAAGTGAAAGAACGCGCTTTTAGCACAAAAAAAAAAACAATGAAAAACAACAAATTAAACAATGAAAATGAAGTCGTCATCAAAAATATTTATGAAGTGAAAAATTTTTGCACGTATAGAAAAAAAATCATTGTACGTGTCACGAAAAAGTGAAAAATGTTTTAAAAAGAAACTTTTTTAGCCAGAGTAAAGTGAAAGCTCCACAAAAAAGTGATAGCATACGAAGTGTATATTTTTTTTCTTATGCTTAACATTTTTCAGTACAGTCGAAAAATTTTAAGCATAAGAAAAAATTTTAAAATGTCACGAAAAAGTGAAAGAAAGCTTCTATGAAGTCTCACGAATTTGATTGAAATTTATAAAGCTACATTTTTTTTGGTATGAACCATATTATTTGGTATTGACGCAGCGTCACAAAAAAGTGAAAGGTTTTTCGTTTTTTGTATTAACTAACCGTTTAGGGCTGTTTTCTATGGTATACAAAAAAAAAAAAAAACGATGATATCTAATAATTTTAGGAGCCATAAAATAGTCAAAGTTTTATGAAGTGAAACATTTTTGCAAGTATGGGAAAAAAAAAATAAGCGTCACGAAAAAGTGAAAGATATTCTAGTTGAAACTTTTTACGAGTGTCACGAAAAAGAGAAAGCATTTGAAGTCAAAACTTTTAAAAGAAGTCACCGAATAATTTCAGTGCGAATATCACGAAAAAGTGAAAGGTTTTTTTTTTCAAGCATATATGTTAAATAACTGTTAACTAATAATTTAGTGCTTTTTCTAAGAGCATGTCAAAAAAAAAAAAAAAATAGGTTAGAATAACAAACATTTTGGCGAAAGTTAATTTTTGGCTAATTAGCATTCTTTGAGGGCGTTTTGGATTTTTCTAAAGGTACAAGATTTCACACATAAGAACGGTACAAAGCTTTACCGGTCAATAAAAAGTTTTTTTCTCTTATAGTTTGGAATTGATTTTGTGCCTATTCAAGTTTATTACAAAATATTTTCTTAAGATTTATATTAAGAAACCTTACACTTTTTCGTGACGATTTTACTGAAATTATTTGATTTCTTCATTAAAAAATGTGCTTTAAAAATCTTTAATTATTCTTTAGCTAAAGCATGAAATTTTTACGGAAGCGCTAATAAAATTAAAAACTAACATAAAAATCGGAGCCCTATTTAAGTGCTTGAGACTGTGTAGTATGTCTGTTCAGTGTTAACGAAAGACATAAAGTGTACAAAGCTTCACTGAGCCATATAACCGTGAATTAACAACACTTGGACATGTATGACTTAACAGCAATGTGGCATTTGAGTGTAAAAAAAAAATAAAAAAAAAAAAATTTCAACACAACGATCCATACTTATGTACATATATACGCCGCGTACCTATATATGGATATAAAGAAAATGTGAATGAACCTAATGTAATATACGAGATATGACTGACTATACGAGTGAGTAGTAATATGCACAACACGTAATATCTGAATAGTTTAGACGACTGTGTGACTATGCTGCAGTAGCAACAACAACAACAAACGACGACCGAGCGTCGCTGTTTTATGACGTTGAAATTCTCTGATTTTTTTCTTGCCTTTTTTTTCTTTAACAAAAGTGAAAAATAATATTTCTTAAGCTTAACAAGCTATGCGGCATGATAATAAATTAATATTATAAACAAACTTTGGGTTGTTCATTTAGTTAATTAGTCAATTTAAAGATATTTAGTCAAGGGCTGCATTGGGCAGAAAAAAAAAAACCAAAAGTAAAAAGTTTGGTAAGGAAAAAAAAACTTAATAGATTTGATGATTAATTGATTTTTTGGCGAATTAAAAATGAAAAGAGCCAAGTGGAGATGGTGTAGATCTTTCATTTGATTTGAAATATAAATAAAATGTTTAAAGTTTCTTCAATTCTAATGATAACCCCTCACGTTGGGCGCCGTTTTTCTTTTACTTTCGAAATGAATACTAATTTAGGACTTCCGTTTGAATTACAAAGTAAACCATTACAAACCATATTTTTTTGTATTATTTTTTCACCATGAAATGCACAAAAAAATCAAGAAAGCTTGCGATTTCACTAAAAAAAAAAATTTGCTTATGCGACAACTCGAGAAAATACGAATCGACAAAATACAATTCGTACAATTAAATATATACATGTACACTACTGCACGCGAAAATGTGCGGGGTACGTTTTAATAATAGATTATGTACACACAACAATAAAGAAATAATACAATAAATAAATTAAAGTACAATAAACCTAAAGAATTGTAGCCAAATTAAAACTTAAGTAAAAGATAAAAATAAGCATTGTGCAAGCAAGCAGCAACCATTGACAACATGTCTTCGGCATGCGAAAGAAATGGTCACTCTACATTGACAGAGGAGATTTATTTATACGCCTGGCTGTGTAAAAGAGAGACAGCGAAATTAAAATATATATATATATATATTTGGATCGATGTCTGCGTAGATACTATCTACTACATCTATCTATCTATGGCGACGACTCATCCGTAAATGTCAAAAAATGTCTGCTGGGCATTTAACTATCCGGGCGACAAAAAGACGTAAATTTTATTAACGAATAAATCGAAATTAATTGCTACTCTTATAAATTAGTCACAATTAATAATAATCGAATTTTTACTCTGCTAAATTAAAGATCTTCAACAATTTAATTAGGAAGTTGCAAAATATAATAAAAAAAAAAAATAAAATGCGATGCGATGTGTTCTTCTCACACAATAATTCAAGGTGTTTTTGGTTAAGCGTTATTAATGCGGTTTCAAATTTATTTCGAAAATATTGTAAATTAATAATAATAAATGGGAGGGCAAAAAATTACAAGCTGAACTTTAAATTTTTGCTAAATACAATAAAAGCCTTCAACAAGTTTATGTATATATGTCATTCTGCAATTACAGTTTAAATTCCACGGAAACAATTAATAAACCATAATAAAATAAATAAAACAAATGATATGTTGTGACCTTTGACTAATTTCACATTTTGTGTAGGTATTTTATAGCAGTTTGTGAATATTCTTTGAACCGGCTATAAAGATCACGAAAATAATTAATTGAAAAAGGTGTGACACACCCACTACAAAGCATGCGTAAATTTGAAACTCGTCACGAAAAAGTGAAAGGTTTATGAAGTGAAACTTGTTTAATCGAGGGTATGTTAATCATAATGAATATAGACAGCATCACCAAAAATGTGAAATAAAATTAGCCAAGTTACTGAAAACCTTAAGCGTTATGAACTAGTGAAAGCGTCACGAAAAAGTGAAAGGTTTATGTATGATACCGAAAAATTCAAATGATAACGTAAAAGTGTCACGCAAATGTAAAGCTTTTTAAGTGAGAATACCGCCAAATTTCAAGCGTCACAAAAATATGTATGATTTTTAAGTAATATTCTTATTACAACGCTCGAAAAATTTCAAGCGTAATAAATAAGTTGAAAGTGTTACGAAATAGTGAAAGATTCTTTAGTAAGCATACCAAAAACATTGAGGCGTCACGAAAAAACTTAATGAAGTAAAATTAATTTAATAAATATTACTGAAAATTTTGATCATCATAAAAGTTTAAAATGTCACGAAAATATGTAAGGTTTTTTAAGTTTTTTTTTAATACAGCATAAAATTGGAAGTTTCATGAAAGGATGGTATTTTTTATATTAGGTATTTTTTAACAAGAACACTTAGTACTTTTAGGCGTCACGAATAAGTGAAAGGTGCATAAATTGAAATCTTTTTTAACGAAGCGTCATCATAAAAATTACAAAACCTTTCTTTGATACTCTGAAAAAGTTGCTATAGTAAATGGAAGCATCACGACATTTTTTAGCAAGAATGTCGAAAAATTGAAGTCGTCACGAAAATGTGAAAGGTTTATATAGTGACACTTTTTTTATCGACTTTACCGAAAATGTTGATCATCATAAATATTGAAAGCGACACGAAATTGTACACGATTTTTGTTCTAAATTTTTTAGCGGGTAAAAACGTCACGAAAAATTAGAAAAAAATAGTAAAATAGTGATAGCGTCACGAAAAAATGAAAGATTCATATGAAACTTTTCATTGAGGGTACTGAAATATTTCAAGCACCATGAAAAATTGAAAGCGTATAACTTCTTAGCAAGAGAACCCAAGAAAAAAAGTGAGAAAGCAACGAAAATTTAAATGTTTTGAAATAAAATTTTTTGATATGTCAGACATCAGCTTATAACGAAAGGTTTACGAATAGAAACTTTTTTGTAGTAAAATTGTATCACGCGTCACAAAAAAAAAATTAATTAATTTTTTGAATGAAACAAGGGTAAACTGAAAGCGTCACGAGAAACTGAAAGGTCACAAAAAGATTGAAGGTCTTTAAAATTAAATTTTTTAGCGAGGATATTGAAAAAAAATCATAACGTCACGAAAATTGAAACGTATTGAAGAAAACCATTGAAGAGGTAACGAAAAATTGCATGCATCTCGAAAAAGTTGAAGGTGCTTGGAGTAAATCTTTTTTTTCGTAGTAGCAAATAATTTTACGCGTCACAAAAAGTGAAAGATTCTTAAGTGAAACTATTTTAATTAGTTAAACTGAAAGGAGTTGAAGTGAATGATTTTTTTTTGTTAAGGTACCGAATAATTTTAAGCGTCATTAAGAAGTAAAATCTTCACGAAAAATAGAAAGATATAGGGAGCGACAATTTTTTGAGTATAAATTGAACAAGTGAAACTTCTTTAGCAAGGGTACCAACAAAAAAAATTTAAGCGTCACGAAAAAGCGAAAGAGTACAAAGAGTAAGATACTTAGGGTCATTAAAAGGTGAATGGCTCACAACAGAGTAAACAAATTTTCAAATGAAACTTTTTTGAGTATCGGAAAACTTTATAAAAAACTTTAAGCGTCACGAAAAATTTTATAAAAAAAAATAATACTTCACGAAGAAGTGATAGTGTAAGAAGTGAATCTTCTTTGGCGAGGGTACCGAAAAATTTCAAAGGTTATTAAAAGGTAAAAGACAAACGAAAAAGTATAACATTTATGAAGTGAAAATTTAGCGAGTTTACCAAATAAATTTTGTAGAGTGTCACGAAAGTGCCCCCTTCGCGATGCCTTCATATATTAATTTAATCATCCCTCAGCTTTTACTGAAAAAAATCAAAATAGTCATATTACAGCATATAAGATCCACTTGAAAATATGTTCGTTAACACTTAGGAGAATAAAAAGAGCTCGATATGGACCACAGTGTTTGCATCTTTTTGTGGTAGTGGGGTGTATTAGATCGCGTGGAACCAGCTAGTAGTATTCGGTTAGATTATACCGGCTAAGAACTTGGATGTGAAGACACATAGAGCATTTAGCTACTTAGTAAAGCTGTTGCTGAAGGTTATTTCGAAGATTAAGTTCTATAAGATTTTTGCTTGGGGATTCTATTAGGGAACATTTCCTGTAACTCGAGTCAGTAGGTGTTACGATATTTTAAACTTGCTTTGACGACTTTCATAGAATGTTTTAGCACAATTTTTGGTGACAGTAAAACAATTTTTAGCTATTGTAATTCTTTTATTTGTCATTTGCCGACCGATTTATATAAAAAATCTATTACCACTTGATGCAAATTGGTGCTAAAAATACTTTTTATCATTTGTCGACGTTCTAAATTAAAAAAATAAGCAGATTTTCTTGTTCATGCTAAATTGTTTTAAAACTAAAATTAGCAAAATTGACATATAAAAACTTTACACATGGTAACTCCAAAACATGATAATTTATAATACGCATAAATGTCGAACAGTCAGACAGACAACGTCTAACAAACAGTGCCGGGCGTAGACAAAATTTAATAATTGCAAACACCAAACTACCAAACAATCAGGCAAAATAATAAATAAACACTGCAACAGCAGCAGCAGAGTAGAAGCAGCAGCAGCCAACCAACTACATTGGATGACTAAACAACACTCGTCGTGGCATGAGTTGATACACCAAAGCAAAGCCCACTCTCGGTTGTCTATAATAAATCGCTTATTGCTGCACATAAATTTACATTTTTGATTATATACAAAAATTTTAACACACCCGCAATGCCGCCGCCGCCGATGTCTGTTTCACATTTAGCAACAATAAATGTAAACGTTTTATTTAAAGAGAAAAATGGAAAGAAAAAAGTTTTTGGGAAGTTGAAAATTAAAATTTAAACAAAGTCAACAGCATGAGAGAGAGAAAGAGTGAGAGAAAAATATTGAATTAAGGAAGCAACGCACAGATTTGCTTAAAGCTTTAAAGGCATAGAAAAAATAGGTGTTAGCCTAATTTTATGTGGTGTGAAAAGTTTTTCCAAATTTAAATTGGATTGGATTTGTAAATATGGACATAAATGTTTACACTGCACAACATGTCAACCAGTAAAATGTATAAACAGTTGTTTTATAAATAAGAACTGAGAGTTCAAATCGTTTCCGTTTGGTGTAAACGAATCCGAATATTCCCCATATTTTAAATGTTTATTAAATGTATTATTTTTAAACCAGAAAGAAAATCCCAAACGGTTATCAAATATAAGAAAGATTGGGAGAATTAAAATTGAGAGAATGGGAAAATGATACAAGTGAACACAAGATAACTATTTGAAAGAAAGATTTTATAGGAAGACGAAAATAATCAAATAGGAAGATGAAAATAATGAAGCAAACTATTCTCCAGAATAGTTTCACACCATTCCACAGCAAAAAACTTTTTAAATTTTCTGTAAATCCCACAAAATAAAAGAAAATCTAAAATCCAAATCGAACTGAATTTATTTTTACAATGAACGAACGCACTTCGTCGATCGTCTTCGTTGGCATTGCATAAATGTAATCGCACCAAGAGATGCACTTATCGAAAAAACTATTAAAACAAAAAAATGTGCACGTTATCGCTTTGAAGGATCAAAGCGTGGGACAGCTGACACGATAAACATTTCAACAGAACGGAAGCAACATGTAGTAGTATAGCCAAGAAGCATTTGCTCACAATCGAAGAAGCATTGCTTGGACAAATTTTCAGCACATCGATGCATAATCGTTGGGCAAGACATGAACAAACAGCAGTCAAACCAGTGGGTTCAGATGCGGGCTCAAGTGCAACCATGGAATGGTTGGTAAAGTTTATGGCGACAGTTTTGTGGCATTTAAATGGAGGACAAAAAAAAAATTGCAGTGATTATTTTTAAAAAGGCAGTTGTTCGATCGATAACAGGCGATTGCTCTTTGCATCGATTAATGGATGCAAGGAATCAAGAGCAAATGGTGTGATTTGGAGGTAAATGGAATGACATTATGGTGAAGTAGTGCTGAGAGGTTTTAAAACCAAAGAGCAAATATCTGCAGCCACTGAAGTTTTTGGAGGTTGATTAGAAATTTTTTGAGAATATAAATCGGTTAAGAATTCAATAAAAGTTAAAGAAAAATGAATAAAAATTAAATGTTCTGCCAATTGGTTCTCCATTCTTCAGATTTAACAGCCGATGATGCGAAAAAAAAGAAAATAAAAGGAAAAAAGAGAAAAAAAAAATTTAAAAAGGAGGTAAAACAAAGAAAGAAAGGGGAAAAATTAAATGGGTAGTTGGTAAGAAATATTGATTATCTGAGAAGATTAATTGGGATTTTAGAACCTCTGTTTTTGTTTTTTGGTAGATATAAAATAGGTGAAACATTGTTTTATCAAAGACCAAATGGTGACAGAGTTTGAGTAGCTTTCAAATGTATTAGAAAATTTAGATTGGGAATTAAAAAGCTTAAAAATCTGTTTATGCTCTCGACCTCTTTTTTAGGGAGACTAAATTTGAACGTTTTGAGATAAAAAAAAGGTATCTCGTGAGGTGAGAAGCGTTGAGTAAACAGAATGGAAGATAAGGTGATACGCTTGCTTAGCAAACCTAAAATCTATAAAATAAAAGAGAGAGTGTGTATAATGTGTAAAGTGAAACGGAATTCAAATGGGGGAAAGCATTAGTTGGTGAGCCTGAAGCATATAGAATGAGTGCTTATGCATGAGTAAGAGAGAGATGCTAATATTGTTGTTGCTGCTGCTTGGTTTTGTGCACGTTGAAATAATAAAAAATGGTGAAACGGAATTCAAGAAGGTAAAAGCATTAGCTGGTGAGTCTGAAGCATAAAGAATGAGTGCTTATGCATGAGTTAGGGAGAGATACTATTATTGTTGTTGCTGCTGCTTGGTTCTGTGCAAGTTGATATAATAACCATGGAGAAATGGAATTCATGTGGGGAGAAGCATTAGCTGGTGTGTTTGATGCATATAGAATGAGTTCTTATGCATGAGTAATGGAGAGATACTACTGTTGTTGTTCTGCAGTTTTTTTTTTTTTGTGCAAGTTGAGATAATAACATAGGTGAAACGGAATTCATGTAGGAAAAAGCATTAGCTGGTGAGTCTAAAGCATAAAGAGTGAGTGCTTATGCATGATTGAGGGAGAGATACTATTATTGTTGTTGCTGCTGCTTGGTTTTCTGAGTTTCTGGTGCAAGAGTTAGGAAGAGATACTACTATTTTTTGTTTTGCTTGGTTTTGTGGATGTTGAAATAATAACAATAGTGAAACGGAATTCAAGAAGATAAAAGCATTAGCTAGTGAGTCTGCAGCATGAGTAAGAGAGAGATGATATTATTGTATATATAATAACAATGATGAAACGGAATTCAAGTGGGGAAAAGTACTCCAACGCATAAAATTCTAATGGATGTAATTCTAACGGTTGAAGGAGCTCCAGCACGCATGATTTACATGCGAAACCCAAATTTGATTGGAGGATCATTCGGCTCGCGTTGGATTGACTAGGTATGGAGAGATCTCAGCATCACAACTCAGCCACAAGACTACAGCAGCCGACCGTAGTACGGTTGAAGACTAATTAAGCGCGCACTTACTCCAGACTATTTATTACACAAAATTAGAAATGCTCCAACGTTATTTTAATTAAATTAAGCCAAGTAATATGATATATTACGACTTCAACACCACATTTACATACCACAAATCTCAACACAACATGACTTATATTCGCATTTCTATAATATATAAACAAACTGACTGACTTTATAATACACACAGACCCACACACACACAAACAACCAATGAAATCCAAAGTTTTGCTTGTAAAAAAACAACCTTTACATGATGTAAACCAAAAAGGGATGAGGCATGTAAAGCTACTAAAACTTCACGTTCAACAAAAAGCTTACAAACTTGCAAAGGGGGATGAATGATGATTGAAACACACAAAAAGTACAAAACTTTGTTTGGGTCTGAGACAATATTTAACTAATTAACACGTTTCATGCGCTTCAAATGAATAGGAACAAACAAACAAACAACAAAAAAGCAATAAAAGTGGGTTTGGCGCTTGAAAGATTTCGCTTGATTACAACAGGGTGGGTGCACTGGGGTGCAAAAAAAGTGAAGCTTTTTACAAAAATAATAAACATCGATGATATAAGTTACGACTTTAATTTTCGCCACACGGCATAACAACAAGCCATAACAATAAAAACACGATTTTCAATTGTAATCAAATTTTGCGCAGCTGACTTTTGGCAATCATAGTTCACAAAAACAACAAACGTACATAAATATCAAATGAGGCAGAACCGACCGAACCACACCATTAAAAGTGTGTTCGGTTGGGCAAGGACAAGTAGCAAAACACTTTACCCATATTTCGAGTGGATAATAAAATTTTGCACGCCGTACTTAACCACTTTGTATGCTTCATCGTTTACGATTCTCTGTGAGTGTTTGTTGTCTCATACCACTTGTTCTAAGTGAATAGCAAAATGACCGTCCATGAGGGTGGGTTGCTTGTTTTCTATTGCTCATTTGATTTTTCACACATACTCAGTAGCATAATCCAGAAGGCAGGCATTCAATGTCATGACGTTGGGTGTTCTTCACGCTATGGAATGAGAAGTTGACATTTTCATCTAATTGCAGCAGACAAGCGACAGAAGGGACATTAAAACAACAAGAAGCGAAATGCTTGTTGTTGCGGCTTGTAAACATTGAGGGGTGTCTTTCTTTAGATAGATTTTTGTATATACGAGGCGAATAATTATGAGCAAACTGAAAAATTTAGTACGAAATACGTGCAGACGAGCAGAACACGTGCAGTATTTAGTAGTGAATACATACACATTGTATACCCTACAATGTTTTTATAGCAAGACATGTGCGCAAAAATAATAAACACAGTGTGTGGAAGGTGTTTACATTTAGGCTTAAAATGATATTAAAAAAATAGCCAATTCATTGGAAACGTTGTTTAGTGTCAACAATTTGATGTATTGGAGTGACACCATATATAGTATGAGAAGTCAAACTAGAGAATTTGTTGTGGTCACACATGTGCATTTAATGATCTTCTTTGTGCTGTGAATATGGAATTCTTTGCACGTCGAACATGCCAAAAATAGTAGTACATATTAGGTCTATCATTGCTTAAAAAGTATCTCTCTCCACTTTTATCACCATTTGATAGACACCAATCAGTATGACTTTTTGCGAAGTCCATTTAATGTAGCTATTTGTAATCTGCAACAAACTCTTGGGTAAATGACTTCGCTGATGTTTTCTGCTGAAATGATATATGAAGTTGCAAATGGAACATATTTTGCAAGCATGACAATAAGAAAATCTGACAAATGTTTGACTTTTCTCTTGATGGTTCGACAGATTCAACAGCTTTTAAGGCATACTGCAGAGAAAAAGCTAACAAACTATTGTTTGCCACTAGAACGAAAAATTGGACAATACTTCGCAGTCTTCTTTCCATACTTTTCTCCATTAAAGTCCAATAAGTGTTTCAAATCTATTTTTTTCCAATTTTATTTAGAAAAAATTTGACATACATCAGTACTAACAAGAAATAACGCAGAAGAAGACTTCGAGATACACTGTACTCACATTGAACCTCAAATTTTTATGTGGATATACGCCTATCTGGATGTGTGTGACTTATTTTATTGGTATTAGTATACGAAATACTAAATTGTATCCTTTCAAACTTTACTAAAACACAAGAAATTGCTTTTCATACCAAAAAACGAAGAAAAGTGGGACAGATTTGTATGGGTGCTACACCTTCTAGTGGTCCCATATGGAGCTATGAAAATTATTTCGTTTCAATTTAAATAAGATGCAATAAATTTGAAATTTTTAGCTGAATTAATAAGAATAACTAAAATATTTACTTGAAAAACTTACGAAGTAGGGACAGATTTATAAGGGTACTTCCCCTTAGAGAGGGATTAGCATGTTCAATAAATACTAATCTCAAGAGGACATAGGAGCTATTAAATATACAAACTTCAAGACTCTCTGTTATAGTCCACAAGTTCTTGTTGTTCATAGTCAGACAGACGGACATGTGTATATCAAAATGACTTTTTGTAGAGGGACCACCTCTTTTAGTAACTCGATTTGAACCCTAATGATCTATTTTATTAAAATTGATGCAAAATACACCAAATGCAGCGATTTTAGCTGAATTCACAAAAATAAAAAACCTTTTCATTCAAAAACCCAAACAGGTGGAACTAATTTGCATGGAAGACACCCTTAGAGAGGGGTGAGCACATACATTTAATACTAATTATCTCAAGTGGAAATAGCAGATATTATTTATTCAAATTGAAGAATATATATTTTATAGTCTCCAAGTTCTTATTGTTCACAGCCAGACAGACGGAGATGTCTATATCAAGATGACTTTTTGTAGAGGGTCCTCCACCTCTTTTAGTGACTCGATTTGTACGCTGATGGAATGTTTTACTAGAATTGACGCAAAATACACCAAATGCGAAGTTTTTAACTAAATTAACAAAAACAAAAAAATATTTTTCATACAAAAACCCACAGATTTGTATGGTGGCTACCTCTTCTAGTGTTCCAATGTAAACCTTAATGAAATATTTTATAAGAATTAAATTAGCAACATAAACAACATTTTTTTTTTATACAAAAACTTAAAAAGTGGAGTAAATTTACATGATAAGTGTCTAACACCCCTTTGGGAGGGGTATAAGCACGCTCATTGAATACATGTGATCTGAAGAAGGAATAGAAGATACTAAATAAAAAAAATTTCAAGGCTATATCTCTTATGTCCAGGTTCTATATGTTCAGGTTCTCCATGTTCATACGTACTGATAGACAGAAGGACAGACGGATTTCCTATTGACCTTAAAAACTTGGTATTGGAAAAAGGTCAAACCATTTTCGAACATTAAAATATCCGCTTTTTCTGAATCCGCGGTCAAAAAATTTAAATATTTCGATTTAAGGTTTTTCACCTTCATTTGACCTTGATGCTAACGTGATGGCATCATATGGGCAACGGGTTCGTAGTCAGCGAGCCCAAAATATAAAGAGCAATTGTTTTAAGATCTATTCCTAGCTATCATTCAGTCAAGAGGTTAAAAAAATAAATTAACCTCTAGATGACTTCCAATGGTACTTTAAAGGTCAGTTCATGAAAAAAGGTCAAAGCGTTTTAGTCAAATCGTTGTCTAACGATTAGTAGTTAGCATATCGCTAGTGCACTGAGATCCCAAGACACCGCCGGGCTATTTGTTGAAAGCAATTAACACAATGATTCGAATTTTTCTTTCCTTTTCTTAAACAGTTTTCAATAAGAAGTACTGTGTCACGGCTGCAACCTCAACACAAAACTTTTTTAAACTCAAAAAAAAAAAATAAAAAATCTTCAAATTATTAACATCGAAAAACCCTTTTACATCTATAAACTATTCATATAAATAAATGCTTAATAAGCACAAAATAACGAGTGTCATTTTTCCGTTTTCTCTTACTTTCTTCCCCCCATTTCCATAATTTTTCAATAATTCACCACACTATGTTGAAATTATGCATTTTCATAATTTATAGAGTTCGAGTAGACATTTTTATTTGTGCCAATTAATAATATTTTATTCTTCTAATAAAATCTATAAAACACTACCCAGAGGCAAATTGAGCGTATGTGATATATGCCTATAAGTACACCACTCTAGAGAATACCCAAACCCGGCGCTATTTATATTAACTACACCTATGCTTGGACATATTTATCACCCTTTTTTTTCCGCCTATTACCATAGACATTATAGGTCACAAATATGTTCAAACAGTCAACATTCATAACTTTCACCCACGACAAATATTGTACTACACAGGAAACCTTTCTACTTAATTTGATTGGAATTTTCTAGTGTCAGTGGGGGATTAGCGCGTGTCATGGACCAGCCAGCCAGCCAGCCAGCCAGCAAGCCAACCAAACAAACCAGACAGCGCAGCATCCCCCACAGCAACACGCGCTGTTGAAAAGCAAAATTATGTCGGCTGACAGTCTGATCTGATCTGGTTGGCCGATTGTTTTTGGCTGCCGTTTACAATAACAACCAACAAACAACGACCGAGCAGACCAGTTGGATACAAGTTTATGGAGCAAAAACCGAGTCGACTCCATTCGGTTGCCAGCAAAAGTGTCAAATTCTGTGAAAAATTAAACATTTTTGTTTAACCGCTTTGATGTGCCACCAACATACCCCACTCAGAGCTACATTAATTTTTTATTGGCGAGATGTTTGAACATCATGATAAAGCCATAAAACAATTTGAGAAATTAAACAATAAAAAGCCGTTAAGTTGTGTCGAGGGTTGGAAGTAATAAAAAAAAACAAAAAAGAGTAGCAAAAACATCCGGTAATCCGGTATATTTGTATTTGTTTGCCTTCTTGATTAAACGTGCTAAGTGGGCGTTTGTTATGTGTGACGTCGTTGAGGAAGTTCCAAAAATAAAACAGTGAAGACTGCCAAGTGGAAAATTCTTTTAGCCACGTAGGCGTCTGTCTGTCCTTCCGTGTACAAGGATTTATGTTTTATTTTGATTTTTTGACTTTTACGAAATATTTTTAAATATTAAGTCACACATTTTTTTAAGAGGGTGTAAACAGCAGTTTTTAAAAAATATTAAATCACATAAATTAATTTATAAAAGGGAAATATTCATGGGAAAAATTTCTGTCAGTTTGATGGTTTTTCTTTTTTTTTAAGAATTTTGTATACTTCAATGCTAAACAAATGTCCACATTGTTTAGAGAAGACATCCAACGCCACACAGTCATGTCTAAACAATTTTCAATTTCAATGAAAAACGAAAATAATTCGAGAAACATATGGCGCGCGGCAAAAGAATTCACAGTCTGTGGCATGAAGTACTTGTTGCCAGCTCGAAATTTCCTTGAAATGAAAATAATTTATAGAAATTTGTTTAATTTTGCCAATTGTACACAAAATCTGACACTGATTAGACAGACTGTAGTATACCTGTGTACTTGGGGGAATTGGCGTTAAGATGGGAACATCTTTTTCATTTTAATTTACTCTTAAGGGTAGTCTCTGATAAAATAATAATAAATTTTTGATTAGCTAAAATGCAAAACAATTTAATATCATTTCAAGAAGTTTAATCAAATTCTTAAGAACCAAACAATTGTCATCCAAGACAGTGAAAATTATTCTAATTTATGCAATATTTCTTTTATTTAACTGTTTGTCACCAGGGAAGCTCATTGGAGACTATACAAATTATAGAAATAAATTCTTAATAAGTGTGACAAGATGCATGGAAATGGCTTTGTTCCACTGTAAATGACTTTCTTCCTCTGTAAATGACTTTCTTCCTCTCTGTGGAAATCAGAAGTTTGACAAGACCTGTGAATTGACTTCGTTTCTTCTTGTTTTTATTTCATCTTAAGGAAATGTACTTCTTTCTCCCACACCATATTGAAATTATGCAGTTTATTTGCTTAGTTTATATATTTCTAGTTGAATATTTTTTGTTAGCATTGGGAGAATAAAAATTTTCTAGTCTTCACATAAACTGAGTTTAATAGTCTTCAATACAGAAGGAGCCATCACCATTAAACTTGGCAGATATACGTATTTTGCCATGGGGTAGGTATTTACATTTGTTGTAACTTGTCACTAGATGGTGATGTAGCATTGCATTACTTCAATAGAAACAACCACTCCATCATATCACAGTCACTATTTAATGTAGATGGTTGAGAATTAGTGCCTATGTAAAAGAGCACCATGCGAAATATGACCTCATGAAGAAGTGGACTCGCATATAACACTCCCATATAAAAAAAAAACACATTCGTTATACTTCAGTATATATTTGAGGAAGCTGTTTGAGGCATATGACAAAGGGCACCATGCGAAAAAACACCTAATGAAAAATTGGCCCAAACAACGTATTCATCATAATTCAAAATTTATTTGACTTTACGTTTCCATATCTCAGCACCTACCACATACAACATATATAAAGGGTACTTGAAAAAATCATTTAAACTGGAAAATTGAGTGTTACCAATTCCCTATGTAGTACAAGTAAAAATGGGCAAATACGCCTTTAGTCTATAATATTTTTTTTAAGTCAAGTTTTTATAGATATTTCCATCTATCAATCTTGGAAATTCTCGGAGACTATACGACCTACAGCAAATCAACTTGTATATTTAAAGACTCTGCTAAAGTGTGTCTCAACTTTTGAATTCTACTATAAGGGATAGCAATCTTCCAAGCCTTCACCAATTTTCAAGGCTTTTTGTTTTACCTTCCCTCCTCTTATATATGAAGTTTTCTCCATAGTGAAATACTATGTATTAAGTTCCAACATAAAATCTTATTCAAAATTTTTTTCACGTTAGAGAAGTTCACCAAGCCAAATATAGAGGTGAAAAAAGTGCAGACAAGTAAGCACGTGAGTACTATTGGACTTAAAAAGCCTTGCGATAATTTGTTTCGGACAAAAATTGAGAAGTCATGCTGTAAGTGAAGAGTAATGAGTCCGAGTTCTGCAAGATAAGAAGATTATAGAGACAAACTGTTAAGGAAGCTGATACTTAAGAATGAAGGCTGACTCTGACTATTTCTTTAAAATTTTAGCTAAGAATGCCAAATTTGTATTTAATTGAAGTCTAATGTAATATTCCATATAGAACTATATCGGAACACTAGAAGGTGTAGTCTCCATAAAAATCTTTCACTCCTTTCTGAGGTTGATTAAGCTAGTAATACAAAATTTGTTGTATTTTAATTTATTTCTTAAAATAAAATATTCTAAAAAAGGTTCATATCAGATCACTGGAAGGTGTTGCTATAATACAAATCTTTCCCACTTTTCGTAAGATTTTGTAAGAAAAACATTTTGTGGTGGCTTAGTATAGCTTAATACGACAATCTTATACTAATTCCAATAAAATATCGCACATCGGATCAAGTTAGGAATCTATACCCCTACATGACATAATATGCCAATATATCATAACTTAAAAAACAATGCACTAACGAACAAAATGAACTTATTCTCTACACTGAACGAGCAGCTGAAGTTCAATATATAATTAAATTTTTATTGCGTAACATTTATGACTATGTAGCGTAATATATATACGTACTTAGCCCATATATATTACTCTACAATGTCTCGCGCTCACGCTCTATCTTCTATTTACGATTATAAGCGGAAAAAAACCAACCAAAATTATGACACATTTTTAATTGATAATACGGAAGTGCTATACTTTTGTTCCAATTCCAATTACAATGAACAACCATCAAGTGAATAGCATAAAATCAATTGAACAAATTACAAACACCGAACGAACATTATTGAAACGTAGAAGAATTGAATAAAATCAAACGAACAAAACTGTTCGTTCGATTTTATTCCTGTTCATTTAATTATTTGCTAATAGTACAGAATAGCATAACATTGAATAAACAAATAACAATGACAGAATGCATATACATACTTAAAATGAACGAGAATATGAATAAAATCAAACGGAAACTGTTCCATTTAACTCCTTGTTAGTTCGAACTACCCTTGTTCGAAGGCTTGCTGCGTTTTTAATTCAAGCCCATTTACTAGATACATTAATCAAGCCACTCTAAGACTTGATAACTTAATTTCAGAAAAGTATCTTTTTTTTTTTTTAGTACAAGTCACGCTGAATAGTACCGAAATTCAACGCTGATTAATTAAAACTCTGCTACTGTATTTACCCCCCCCCCCCCTTTTTTTTTTGTATACACAACTATAAATCCAAGATATACAACACCTATTCTTTATAGTTCACAACTAATTTACAACTCCAACGTAGAAATAAACAACAACTATTCAACATTTTATGACTTTCACGCGGTACAAAAGTCAGGCGGCGGCTGGTCGGTGGTGACCTAACATATTTGTTACTAAGTCGTATTCGATTCAAACTAAACAAAATGTGGCAATATAATTCATTAAAAAAAAAAAAAAAAAATAGAAAAAACATTTCAAAAGAACACAGAATAGATTTGTTCTTACCTGATGGGCATTAAAGAAATGCGTTTTAAGTTAGAAATTTTAAATTCGTAGAAGACAACAAAATCTGACAAGAAAAATAAATAAACACAGATACTAAACCAAGCAATGTGTCTGTGTGTGTGTGTGTGTATATTTATGATAATTAGAGAAAACAAACCGTAAGCATTCATTCACTCTTTTTGTATATTTAGAATCAACGTGTATCTACGAGTACGTGTATCTTTTTGTTGAGTTTGAGATTTATTAAAACCTGTTGTTTGGCTTATTTGAATATTTATACAAGTAAATATGTGGGCATAGTTTTTAGTATACAACAGCATCTTTTACTATTTGTTTAATTTAATAATTAATAGTTTATTGATCTCAAAAAATACCGCATCGCGTTGTCTACCTTGACTTATATTTAATATGCAAAACTGGCTAACTTGACTGAAATCACATATTAACGGAGCATTGTGAAATGTGTCTAGCAGATACTTTGCCAAGTTTTATTTGTTTTTTTATTTGCTCAAAAAAGGTTGAAAAAAAGAAAAAAAAAAATGTTTTTTTTTTTTGTTGTCCAAGCAACTTGTTTGTTCTGTTGGATGTGGTCCAAATTTTGGTGGACTTTACTCATTATAACGCTCAAGTAGCGGCATATATATGCTAATGTGACGTGTCACAGAAATTGTCGTCGTGCATATTTTTATGTTTAGATTGGGTCAGCAGAGTTCATTGTCAAGATATGTTTTAGTTTGATTTTATAATTTGAGTTTAATCTAAAGAGGGAGGATGCTTTTGGAAAGTCATGAAATGTACTCCTTTTTGTTGGTATAATAAATTTGAAAGCTTCTGGTCTGTTTTGATAACAAACATCGAGTTTTCAAAAGAACAAACAGCAAATGAACAAACGAAGGAATAAAATCGAATGAACAGTATTGATTTTATTCATATTCTCGACAGGTTTATTTGATATTTATTTGATTGAAAGTCGAACAAACAAATAGCAAATGAATGAACGAGCAGACATTAAGAAAAACGAAAAATGATGGACGATCAAAATCGAACGAACAGTACTGCTTTTATTCATATTTTCGACTGGTTTGTTATGATAAGACAAAGCTATTTTGAACGAACAAACCAAAAAACAAGCGTTCAAACAGTAATTTATAACAAAGCTGAATAAAATCGAACAAGAAAAATATTGATTTTATTTATATTCTCGACTTTTCTTTTTTCAAAAAACAAAATTCGCTAGTTCAAGCGAACGAGCAGCCAAATGAACGAACGAACGAACCGACATTAAGAACAAAGATAAACATTCAAGGAATAAAATGAAACGAACAGTTTTTAACTAGGCTTTTGATTTTATTCATATTCTCTTTCACTTGCAGTATATTCATTCGTTCAATGCTGTTTCTTCATTTAAATTTTATTCAATATCGAACGAACAATAATAATGAGCACAGAAATATTAACAAGAAATAAAATTTTACGAACCATTTTTGAATTTGAGTCATTGGATGTTCACATATTCTCGTTCGTTTAAACATATTTCGTTTTAACATGGAATAAAATCAGTACTGTTCTCGTTCAATTTTATGCCTTGATGCCTGCTCGTTCGGCCAATGCTGTTTGTTCACATGATTTTATTGCATTCAGTTAATGGTTTTTGATAATATTTGATCTATATCAAACGAACAGCAAATGATCGAACGAAAAGGTATTAAAAACAACGAAAAATTATGAAGTAATAAAATCGAACGAGAACAATATTAATTTTATTCATATTCTCGTTCGTTTGAACAATCAGTTGGTGGTTTTTTATGGTACTTGGAATATTAATAACTGAACATATGTAAGCAACGACGAAGAATTTTTGATTAACTTCAATGTTGTGCAAAAGGTACACTCTGAACTTACTCTTAATTAAAATACTCTCCATGAGCACAGATGGAGGAAAGTTACAATACTTGACATACTTTAAATTCCGCAGCTAGGTTGGAACTATATGATGTGCCACTTGTTCCTACATATTCTTTTTATACATGCTAAAACTTCTTTATCCAACTTGTACATCTTGCACATATGATAGACCGAACTTCCCGTAGGCTTGCTTAAACAATACGTAAGTTTGTACAAATGTATCTAACATGCAATAGGAGGCGTGTCAGACCCTCAAAAAATATAACTCTTAATCTACAACAAAAGTCGAGTGGATATACGCATGTCCGTCTGTCTGTTTTGGAGAACTTTGACTCTAGGAGAGATAGAAGCTTCAAGTTTGAATATTTAGACTCTTCTATTGTTTAATGAGATAACTTGTATTCAACGTATGTACGTACTGCCCTTCCTAAGCGGATTTGCACCTTAGCATACAAACTTAGAATTTCTTCTAAGTTTTTGAATGATACAAATTTAATTGATGTTGTTAGTTCAGCTAGAAACACCAAATTTGTTGTATTTTATATATTTTTTAAAAAATATTCCATAAAGGTACAGCTCGGACCTCTAGAAGTGGTAGCCCCCATGCATATCTGTCCTACCTTTTTGGCAATTAGTATAAAAAAATGTGTGTTTTGTTATTAATTCAACAAGAAACACTAAACTTGGTGTATTTTGCATCAATTCTTATAAAATATTTCTTTAAAATACAAAACGGAACATTAAAAATTGGTATTCCCCCGCAAGAAGTCTTTTAAAAAGAGTATTCCCTCGCAAGAAGTCTATTCAATATAGACATGTCCGTCTGTCTGGTTATGAATAACAAAAATTTGGAGACTATTAAAGATAGCGTCTTCAAGTCTGAATAATTTAGACTCTTCTATTCTCTCTTTATAATAACTATTTATTTAATGAATGTGCTAAACCCTCTCTCCATATAAACCTGTCCCTCTACTGAGTTTTTGTGTGAAAACTTTTTGTTTTTCTAATTATTTTGACTAAAATCTTTAAATTTGTTGTAACTTACTTCAATTCTAATAAAATATTTCATATAGTTCCAGATCAGACCATTAAAGAGGGTAGCACTCCTTATACAAATTTTTCACTTTCAGTATTTTTGTATGAAATTATTTTGTTTAGCTTGAAATGACAAATTTTTTGTAGCTCTCACTAATTCCAAGTAAAAATTTTCCACTTGAAATTATATATCAATTACAAATTTACGGTTCAATGATATTTCGAAGTTGTTCTCTTTATTTTTTATCAACTTTTATTTAATCATTTAATTAGCGAATATTCGAAAGTAACCACAATCACATAACGTGACGTTGTCTCTAAACTAAAGTACAATCCTGCCTATATTCCGCTGACACATCTTTTGCGTGCATTGTATAGCAGGTGCTACACACCCTAACCAACCCAGGCGGGCACTTAGAGCACTTTTCGAACGCACCTTGTTGCTGTGTGTTTACCACAAAATAAATTCTGATTGGATATTTGTATAAAAATTAAATGATTTAAAAATAAATTTTTACGCTTTAGCAGCAAAGAAATACTTGCTTGAATTTATTTTTAGATATACATTAATTTCTTATATATATATATATATATCTTTCTTTAATTAATTTTTAATTATTATTTTATATTTGCCAATTTTATTTTATTTTTATGGTCTTTTTTTTCGCCTCTTTGACATTAAATCGATTTGAACTTTCTTTGCTTGTGATTTGTTTTTGGAATCTCTGAAATAATTTGAATACGTAAATACTTTCACTTAACTGACGGACTGACTGTCTGACTGACTTGACTGCATGTCTACGAATTGTTTTTTGCTCCAATTTATTTATTTTTCTGTGGATTTATTTTACCTAAATGTCAGTGACGTGAAATATATTTTTTTTATTTTTACTTGTGTGTGGTAAACTATTTCAGGCTGACACGCAATATTTCGAAAATATTTTGGCACTTGATATATTTCTATTTTTTTTTAATTTGTTTACAATTTGTATGGAATTTTTTCTTGCAGTTATAAGGTGCTAGTTGAGACCTAAATTTAAACTTGAGACGTCAGTGTGAGTGAGACAAAAAAAATGTCACATATCACCTTTAATAGTTTCACAACAAAATAAATTAAAATTAAATTTATTTAGCAATTATTTAAATAAGTATTAAACCTAATTAAAAAAAAAAAATAAATAAATCACAGTCCAGTTGGCACTAATTAATTTATTATAATATCAACAATTGTTAATAATTTCACCACACATCAATTAAGATATTGTCAATAAATTTTATTTCGGCTTAGTAATCTTATCTCTACTCGTAATTGTTCATTGACTTCCGCACAGAATTGTGCAATTTTTATTTTATTTTTGTTTTTCAGTTAAGTTTGGTGCAAAAACTGTTTAGAAAAAGCCAAATTTTATAGCTTAAAATAGATCAAATAGAAATAAATTAAATATGCTTTGATGTAGACGTTCTTTAAATTTATTTTGCATTTAATTTCTTATGTCGTAATTTTTATTTTCTTTACCTTTTGTTGGTTTTTTTGTTTATACAAAGCTTAATTTTTTGATTGTATGTCGTCTGCTGCTAATACTTTTAAAAACAAAACAAATTAACAAATCCAAGGTTGCCTAATTATTCAAAACAAATTGCTGTAGACAGACGATTGCTAGAGAGAGACTATAGGCAATTCTTGTATAGAAATTTCTATTTTGTGTGGGGATTTATTTATGTCTATGTCTGCTTGTGTGGGACTATAGAAATATGATTTAATATTTCGATAAATGATGTGTATGATAAAGCCATTAAATTTAAATGATGAATAACATTTTATATTTAATATACTTTATATGTATATGCTAATTTATTATTAGATTCATGCTTAAATTTGAAGAAAATTAATATAAAACGTTTTGAATGGTAGCACCGAGGCTTTTATAGCATTCACAAGCTGTTTTATTGTTCATTTGCATGTTTATATTCCAAATAAAAAGTTATTTTGTAAATAAAAACAAGTTGAAAATATTTTAGGAGTAGTTATGAAGCATTTATGCTTCATCACATGCAACGGAAATGGGCGTTATTAGGCGATCTGTGTTCGTGCTTAGTCTTTAATTATATAAGAAAGAGTTTAAAGTTTAGTAAACAGTTAAAAATCGTTGGAAATATCTTAAGACACAGTGAAAGGTATAAAAATTTGGTGTAAATAGCAAAATAACGCATAAAGCACAGAAAACTGTGCCGTTATAGTCATTCAGTCCGTCTGTCTGTCTGTTTGTATGAAATAACAGAACTCGCAGTCTATAAGAACTTTAGAAAGACAAAATGTTTTAAGTAGCATCTATTTATAGGTACATAGCTCAAGGTTTTAGTAGCTCTTAGGCCCACCATTAGCACAATATGTCTACGTTTTTTAACAATCCTACATTTTTTACAAAGTTTTTCTTATAATTCACCTAAAATAAAATTATATATATGTACAACACTTATTTTTTCCAACATGTTGTGCAATTCTACAAAACTTAATCTTTAATTAAAAATTCTTATGTACTGTTTTCACCATATGTATATATTATTTCACCATAGTATGGCGAATTTAGCGTTTATATATATATTTCACCATGGTTTGATGAATTATTTTTATGTATTTACAGCATATTATTATTATTTAACCATGGTGTGTGGTGAATTACACAAAATTTGATTTTTAATTAGAAAATACGGGTATTTTTGAGGAATATATTTGGAATTAAAAAATCATACATATCTACTATTGTCACCATATATGTATTATTTCCACATAGTTGGTGAAATTTTACTTTTTATTAAAAATACATATGCATGTTCACCATATAGAGTGGCCATTTGGTCGACCAAATTTACCGTTTCTAGCATTTATTTTTTGATTTTAAGATGCTATAAACAAATAATAATTTCTAGAAATGGTAAATTTTATATTAATTCTAATAAAATATGTCACATAGTATTAAATCGAAACCCATAGAAAACTGCAATTTCCCCCTTTTCTGCGTGGATTCAGAGCCTTAACAACTGTTAGAATTCGAGAAATGGCATTAGTTCCACTTTAATCTCCAACTAGGCGCGTTGCTATAATAAATGATTTGAAGTATGTATCACGAAATAAGAAAATATTTAGAAACAGTAAAACAGTCACCTTCTAGTTCTGCATGAATTCAGAGCCTTCGTAGCTGATAAAATTTATTACAGGACATTGGTTTCATTTTACATCAATCCTAATAAAATATACTAAATAGGTCTAGATCGGAGTGCTATTGAGCGTAGACCCCATACAAAAATGACTCCTTCCATATTTTATAGATTTACTTTTTACTAATAAAATTCTACAATATTTCTTATTAAATAAGCAATTTCTGAAAAAGAAAAATTTGTTTTACTTAGTTTCAAACTGAAAACCGTTAGAACTGCTTTGTCAGATTTTCTTTCCTATACTTTTTCTTTTTACTTCTATTTTTTTTTTTTTTTTTCTTTGAAAATTTAAATAAGCATTTCCAGCAGATGAAACGTTGTTATGGCGCGGTACCATGCTGAGAATGAGTTTGCCGTTAGAACCGATTTGTCAAGCATTTTTTACTCTAATTTTTGGCTTTCCTTTTACTTTTTCTTTCAAGAAATTTTTGATAAGATTACTTCTTGTATTTTTCTCCTACTTTTTCTTCCCACAATGCAATTCACAATTGATTTTCTTTAAATAAATTAAATTTTTATTAAGCGACGCCGTTGACAATTAAAAAAACCGGCTCAAAACTTGGAGTCAATTTTTAACTGTTTTATTGAAATTTTATAGCATTTTTAAAGGCTTTACAAGCTACTGTTTCAGACAAAATCGGTGTCTTTTTTTTTTTTTTTTTTTATTTCTAAAAACAAAATGACTCAAGAAGTAATTACCGACTGCAGTCTAATTGCATGTGGTGCATTAATTCGTTGCGGTTTGAATGCTATGATTAATAGCTTAGACTGTTTTTTTTTTTTCTTTCTTTCAAGATTGATGTCGTCTCACCGCTGAGATATATTGTCTTAGATTAAGGCGTATTTTCGGTTAACTTTGAACTTTTATGGAAGTTCAAACAAAACTAAAAGGTCTCACCGTGGTCCAAGCTAGCTGTAGCTAATCACTTTTTAGCGCTCAAAGACATTTTTAGAGGCGGGTACACACTCATTTCAAAAGCAAATCTAATTCTGCTGCTTAGCTATAAATTTCAAATTAGTACGCTTCTCACTGAGTATGTTATATGGCCGGCCAACTCTTGATTACCACACACGCACAGGCATTTGTGTGTATCGTAAAAAAAAAAAAAAGAAATAATAATAACAGACAGCAGATACGCTATAAACTACCAACCATGCCATGCAACCAACATACAATTTAAATTGTCATGCCGTGCTTAAATCTTTTATTCAAAGAAAGTCACATATGCCAACTTTAAAATTACTTTGTAGACGACGACGACGACGACGTACAACAAAAGACGTCATTCCGAGAAAATTTTGTGTCTTTTGTGTGACTGATGGGTGGACCTGAAACTGAACCTGAAGCTGAGTGCTGGTGTGACACCACATATAAAAAAGTCATCAAATCATAAATATGGCTTAACTCTTAACTCTTAAGTTGTAAAACGGCTTAATTCGCCTCCTCTACGAAGACGATGGATTTCTCCAGCATTTAATTATACTCGTCCGTCGTTCGGTTAAAAATTCATTTAAATGTTATAAAGTTATTCGAAAAGGCATCTGTTGAATGCGTTTATCTTCTTCTCTCTTTGAATTGTTCAATGATCGGAACATTTTAAGTGTCGCCTTCTTCGCCGTCGTCGTTCATAGTCGTAGGACTGTGGTCAGTTGTTCAAAGTGACATTTCCGTCTGACTGACATCATACTGTGCGCTGTTAAATTGTTGTCTGAGTATCTTATGGTGGTTTCTGCTTGCTCCATTCACTCTCCACCCTCGTTAATTATAATGCAGAAAATAATAAATAAACCTTTACTGAAATTTGTAAGCGTCAAAATTTTTCTGCTTGTTTGGTTTCATATTTTGTTGTGTGGTTTCGAAGTTTTATTTTATTGCGATTTTTCGTTTGAGATAACCGGGTATTTTTATTTTTTTTATTTTATAATGGATTTTTTTTTTTTTTTTTTAAATTTTTTAACAAACACGTCGCTATCTGCTGTTATAAATTTTTTAACTGCTTGGTTAATTATTAACTGGGTCATTTTTTGGGGACATAATTATGAGTCAAAAGACTATGACGAAATTATTTTTTTGTTATTTGCTTTTAAACTATTTAAAATATTAAACTTTGGCTTTGTTTTAATGAATTTAGTTGAATAATTAGTTTGCTTAATTAGTTAAGATTAAAATAAAAAGAATTAATAGGAATTAGTTGACAACTGTGTGAAATTTTGACTAACAAAGCATTTATCATTTGGCTACATGAATTGTTTATGATTCACAACGCGTTTTTTATAAATAGCTAAAATTTGTATTGTCACAGCTAAGCAGCAGAAATCAAAACATGTGCCACCGTTGCTTTGCAATACAACAGAAAAAAAAAATATTCTTGCTTATTGTTTATTTTTTTTTTAAAACACGCGTCAACTCAAACAGATCGCTTGAATGCAATGTTAAGCGTGCAAGAAATACAAATCATTAAAAAATTATGCTATATCTGTGCTAATACCCTATAGTCAGTAGAAGAGAGGCAAATCACATAAAATATATATTTTTTTGATTAATAACAAAAGTCAGTTCCTATAGAGACTATAAGATATATTGCCCAAAAGTTAACACATTTATTTCTGCTTCAGAAAACTTCTATTCAATGAAGTCTTCTAATCAATTGAAATTCCAAAATTCTTAAGCATTATATTATAAATAAAAAAAAACTCTATTTCAAGTTCTACAAAATCTCCCATAGAGCTGTTGACAGCTAACAGAAAACAAAGCAGGACTTCTCACCATCAATAGATAACAGAATAAATACATAGAATATATTGCCGTTGTCAGCCCAAGTCATTAAGAACGTCACCTTCGAGCATCAACTTTGCAGTAGACAAAAGAGTCAGGAATAATGCAGCAACAGAGCGTCGGCAACATTTATTGGAGATAATAGGAAAGCGAAGGTAAAGCAAAATGTAATACAAAAATTCTTAATGATGCAAGAGATGGATGATCTTTGCTTCTACATTGACAAACTTAACAGCAGAGCATGAGGAACTATAAATATATTTAAGAGTCATTGCATATTAATTAATAAAGGAAATCAGCATACAATAGATCAGCAGTAATAAAAATTTTTTTAATTTTTTTTTACGATGATTTTAGAATAGCTATAACTTGGTGACTAATTGTCGTAGCGGAAAGATAAAAGAAGCAGCTTAAAGCTTGAAATCTCTTTTATTAAAAACTTGAAGCATAACATTTTTTTTTCGACTTAAATTTCTGGAAAATCAAAAGAATAGGCGCGAAAAAAAATTTAAAAAAATTTTAGATTTTTTACATAATGTTTTTTCTTCTAAACATTTTATGATTATTTAAAAAAAGGAAGGAAAAACATTTTCAATTTTTTTTTTATGTTGATTTTTTAAAGGCTATAACTTGGTGACTAATTGTCATTTGAAGAAGAAGTAGAAAACATTTATAAGCTTGAAATCTCTAGTTTTAAAAACTTGAAAGAAAATATTATTTTTTTGGGCTTAACTTTCTACATATTCAAAAGAAATAGCGGAAAAAAAAATTTCTAGATTTTTTTAAAAGATTTTCAAGTTGTACAAGGTTTTTTTTTCAACTCAACATTTTTAAATTGTTGAAAAATGGAGCAAGAAAAATTTTCTTATTTTTTTTTTTTTGTAATTTTTGAAAGGCTATAACTTGGTGACAAATTGTCGTATCGGGAAGATAAAAGAAGCAGCTTCAAGCTTGAATTCACTTTTATTAAAAACTTGAAGCATAAAATTATTTTTTGAGCTTAACTTTCTGTGAAATCAAAAAAAAATAGCGCGAAAAAAAATTTCCCAAATTTGTAGATGGTTTTTTTTTTTCTTCTTCTCAACCTTTTTTGATTATTTAAAAAGGAAGAAAAAAAATTTTCGAATTTATTTATGGTGATTTTTGAAAGGCTATAACTCTGTAACTAATTGTCATTTGTAGAAGAACAAAATAGCATATTTAAGCTTGAAATCTCTAGTTTTATAAACTTAAAAATTTTTTTTTTAAAGGAGGCAAAACAAAATTTTCGAATTTTTTTATGGTGATTTTTGAAAGGCTGTAACTTTGTGACTAATTGTCGTATCCAGAAGAAAAAACAAACATCTTCAAGCTTGAAATTTGTTTTAGTAAAAACATGAAACATAAAATAATTTTTTTGGCTTAATTTTTCGGTAGATCAAAAAAAGTCATATAGAAAAATTTTCAAAAAAACAAAATTTTAAGCTTAATAAGGTATGTTTTTCTGTTCGAAACGACAATTAGTAACAAACTTACAGTTCTTAAAAAGCAAAAAAAAAAAAATTCGAAAGTTTTTTGCCAACTTCATTTTTTTAAGGCTTGTATTTCGTGCAGCTATATCAATATATGTACTCCTTTCGTTTATATCTTCTATGACACTCCACATAATAAAGTTACATCAACCGAATTGTCAGAAGCTCTAATTTTATCAAGTGCCCTTTACATATGTAACAAAACTCAGCTTTCTAAGTCAAATAATGGCTGACTTAAAACGAATTTTAGTTTTTTTTTATTATATAATGGAACTTATTTCTTCTGATGCCCTTTATATATGAATGTAATAAGAAATAACATTATTTTTGTCTGAAAATATCTTGTTTAAAAGTAGTAATAAAAAAAAAAATTTACAAAAATTTAAATTTCGCAGGCCTGCATAGTTCACCACACCATGGTGAAATAAGATGATGTTGAAGATTAATGAGTTTAAGTTCGTTTTACTATATATTTGGAATGATAATAATCAGCAAATTTATTAAACTTGATCTCAACCGATCTGCTATGCTTCCATCACCAAAGAAATCTTCCTGACATTTTGTAAAAAAATTTTATTAGACTTTGTGGAGTTATTAAAGCAACATTTTTAATTGATGATATCTCCAACTCTAACAAAATTATAGAAAAAAATTTCAAAAAATTAAACACGCACACCAAACATGTAGGGTATTAAAAACAGCGACTTAATAGCCAATATGTACAATAAACAATAAATTATATTATAGACAATATTTATTATACTTTTACTTTTCACTTCACCAAAGAGGCTATATGAGCAGGAAAAAAAAATATTTAAAAAAAACGAGTCTCTCTTAATGATATTTACAGTTACGAGTCAACACTACGCAAAGTAAATTTTTTTTTTTTTACCTAACTCCACACAAAGTCAATTAAGACGCCAAAGTAGAGGCAATGCCAAGCGCGCATACTTGGTTAAAAAAAAAAGAAGAGAGAAAAAAAAACAGCACTCCTACTGCGAAAAAGTAAAAGTCAAATGGAGCATAAAAAAATGAAAACGAGAAATATTTAGTTACAAAAAAATTTATAAGTAGGTACTCGTTTGGACTGTAAGCGTGGAGTATCTCGTAGTAACAAAAGTTACCAGAAGAAATCAAGCTAAAATGTTAGTGTGCCAACTTGGTTTGGACATAGAAGCGCGGTTTATAAAAGGTGTAGCAATTGGTGATAATTTTTTTTTTTGTAGATTAAGCATGATAACTCCAATAGTAGGCTTTTATTATACTCAAAAGAATTATTAAAGATTGCTAAAGTAGGGATTATCTACCACTCCAAATTAATTTTTCTCTTAAAAAAAAATATTTACAAAACACACAATTGAAACACCCTTAATTCGATCTGGTCTGCTTTTAAATGTTATACCTGCTTACACAATCCTTCACATAGCGCCAACATGTTGCATAGCGACAGACAGCAAACAATGAAAAAGAAAAATAGTGTAACCAATTGAGACAAAAAAAAAAACAACAACAAAACGAAATAGACACAATAAGATATAAAAAAAAAAATATATGTATAAAAGGCAAAAATAAATAAAATGCCATAATTGCAAACAGTTCGCCTCAAAGTACTCGCGGGTGCATGATAAAAAAAAAAAAGAAAAAAAAAAGTCAAGTTACAATGACCAACACAAAGCAGCAAGCCAACAGCAACAACAACAGCATTTAGCTGTAGCCATTCAACTTTGTTTTTTTTTTTCGTCTGTTTTCTTTTTAGCCAAGTCCAAGAAGATCTCAAGCGCAACAACGCCATACCATTGTGTTTGGAGCAAGAAGCAAGCATGCACAACTTTGGCTTACGTTGGCAGCGCCAAGATTATGAGGCTGCCAAGCCAGGTATTAACTGTGCGCGGTAGGCCACAGCAACAGCACCAGCAACAGAAGCGCACGCCAATTGTGCGCTTTGACCAATTGGATTAGTTTCAGTTGGAAAACGTTTCATTAGTTGCCACTAGAGAAGAGAATCAGGCTCATCGTCTTCGAGTCGACGTCGTCGTGTGCTGTGTACCGCGACTTGAGAATTTAAATTAGAGATGTAGAGCGGGAGCGCGATATACTTTATATCAGGGCTGCATAATATAATTTTTAATTTACCATATAATTGTTTCCCTTTTAATTTATGGTGAACAGCCATGTAAGAGAAGATTTAATATATGTAGATACATAGGGCCTGTTCTGGTTTATAAGTTACAGAAAGATTTTATGAAAATTAATTCGGGAGTAAGGGTTTAAAGTTTGAATAAACTTGGAACTAAACATTTTATACTTAAATTAAACTATAGAAATATATACATGTGACATATACTCGTATTTTTGTCAATGTTTATGGAACTTATCCACAGATTTTCATCAATTGTAGCTTGGATTTTGGAACTGGAGTAATTATCCACAAATTTTTATCAGTGGTAGCATGTTTCTTTCTAGATGCTGGAACTAGATTAATATATTGACGGATTTTCATTATTTTTAGCAAGTTTTTTTTTCTGGAACTCAAGTAACATATTCTAGATTTTTCTGGAACTAGAGTTAGCTTTGGATTTTATTTTTGACTCTGAAACGATACGCCATTCTCTCCTAATTTATTGCCTAAAGTATGACTTTTTCAACTTATTTAATAATATCTAGACTTCAAATCTCCACAAGAGAAACTTGTAGAATACATTATAACCTTCAAATTGTGCGCTTATATGTATGTCCAAATGGGTTAATTAGAGCTCGAGATGATATACTAAAAAACTTAGAACACAACAGAAATATTCAAACAAAAAAAATTTTCAATATCCACATTAAGTGCAACATAATCCCTATGGTGAGCATCCGTCCAAAGAAAACCACCAACATATCATATATCAAGTTGATATTTATTTTACTAAAAATAAAATCTCAAAGAGGGCAATGGTTTATATATGGGAACTAACACTAAAAATGGAAAGAGCACATTGTTTGAAATATAAGTGAGGTGGTATTTCTCTATTATAAACCACCATTTAAAATGTCTCCCAAATGTTAGATATTATAAATAGATTTGGAATAGAAAAATCAAAAAGTGAATGGTCTTCATTTGATAAAAATTTTCCCTAAAAATAGGTGTGTCATAATACTTTAAGCAACAAAATACACATCCAAATAGATGTCAACCAGATAACTATAAAAATTTCAGAAATTAAATGTCTTTAACATCCAGAAGAAGATGTAGCAGACCTAAGAAGTCATATAAAAAAATATATTACTGATCAAAGCTCGAGTAATGTGCTAATTTCGGAAGTTTTATTCAAAGATCTGTCTGGTCTGTAGGTGTGTTTCCCAATTTGTATGACATTCAGATCTTAGAAGAATTAAAGTAAAGTAAAATAAAGAAAAAGAAGAAGAAGAAGAGAAAATAAAGTACAAATCTCGTGTATTTCTGGGATGTTATCCAACCATACATGCACTTTTTTTCACGTTTTGGTTCAAGACCCATCCATCGCCCTCTTCAATTAGCATATATTAAATGATTGTGCCATTTCCATGAGGTTCAGTTGGTAGCCTGAATGAATTTCCACATTTGTATTCAATGATCAGTTTGTATATCTTGTTTATTTATCGGATGTAAACCAGTTTTAGAATGGATCCATAAATATGTTTGGGTTTGGTTGGCAGGGATTACTTCAATACAGGGTTTAAACCTCTGCTCAATTCAGATTCTCATACCTTTTCTTCAGTAAGAGCTAACCCTTCTAGTGGACCGATATGGATTTTTTTTTTTAAAATTAAAACTTTTAATTTTTATATTCAAAAACTCATAAAAGATGGAGTTATTTTATGACTACTACCCCATATGGAGAGGTTGGCACGTTTATGGAATACAACAGACAGAATAGGGATCATTAAATATCCAATCTTTAAGGCTCCATCTTTTAAAGTATACAAGTTATTAGTGTTCATAGACAGACTAACGGACATGTCTTCATGAAATTGACTTTTTCTAGGGGCCATCTCTTTTAGTGGTCCTATTACGACCCTACTGGAATATTTGATTACAAAAAATAACAACAATAAAAAACTTTTATTTCATATAGAAGCTCTGAAAGGTGGCTCAGCTTTGTCTGGAGATCACCAATTCAAGCCATCTCTTTTAGTGGTCCTATTACGACCCTACTGGAAGATTTGATTACAAAAAATAACAACAATAAAAAACTTTTATTTCATATAGAAGCTCTGAAAGGTGGCTCAGCTTTGTCTGGAGATCACCAATTCAAGTGGACCGATCTGCACCTAAAAGATTATTTTATAAGAAGAAACGTAATGTAAAAAATGTGTACATTTTCTATCAAGTTTACCAACACATCATTTCATCATATTTCTTAGAAATGATGAATAGGGTATCATGGTAAATTCCAACCTCTTCTTAGTGAGGGAGCTATACTAAACAAGTCTGAAGAAACTGAATATATAAGTTTGAAGGCTCTATTTCTTATACTTTTCAAGATCTTGATTTCCTTACGTACACCTAGATGCACCTGCATATATTGATTTGACTTTTGAACGATTGACTGATTCTATATAATAATGATATTTAGTAGAGCTGGCTATTATTTTCTAAGTTAAATAAACTATCGTTCGTTAAACCCCGATAAAGAAGTTTGGTCTTCATAATATTGAAGTTTAAGTAAAAGATCAAACATATGCTTCAAGTAGAAGAACCTGAACGGAATCAAAACTTTCAGAATAGTCTTTAATGTTATTAAGTGGGATCTACTGAAATGCAAAGAAGAATCTCTATAAACCATTAAATTCGGGACTACTGTTAGATAAATCCATAAAGCCTATAAGCGAAGTCAGAAGTTTTTCACACTCATTGAGCAAAGGTAGCATATGGAAGGTGCTTCAATCCACCATGAGTAATTGATACTTCCATTGCCTTTTCTTTCCTTTCCAATATAAATTTCTGTTCTATTTTAAAGAACTACACATTTTTTGTTCTCCCCACTTCCAAACATTTTTTGCACTGTCATGCTCAACATGGCGAAAAGCTATGTTCTCCACTGAATGTAAGTATTACATTACTAGAATCATAGCTAGAAAGCAGTGGAGAATGAAATTAGAACAGGTTTTTTTTTCTTTCTAAGAATTGGAGAATCACGATTTACATTCGCCCGCATTCAATGATTGCGAAATAACAGAGCTGCACAAAGCATAACCCATAAAATGTTGAACCATGGCAGTGAATGATGCAAAACTAGTTTTATTTAGTCTTTGAATAGTTCAAACAATAAGCCAAAGACCCAAATGGGTGCATGCTGTAGCTGTACGCTTTTCATTTACTTCTATGAACCAACATATGTTTGGTGTAGACAGTTCAAGCGAAAGAAGAAAAGAAAAGAAGAAAATGAAAGAAAAGAAGAAAATTAAATCGCTGTGCTATATGCAACGATGTTGATGAACAACACTTAGTTTAAGCTAAACACATGCAGAGCACACTCAAACCCTTATATTTTGCTTGTAACCAAGCTTCAAACTGCGAAACCCAACAGTACCAGCAATTTGGCTTGTATCACATGTGGCATATTCTTGGGATGAACTAATATTGAATGCAATTTAAAAAATGAGGAAGAAGGAGGAAAAGAGCAACCGAAATTATGTGATTTCTGTAGAAGTTACTCGAAATATTAGCATTAACTGTTGCAAAGCGGCAATCATTACTACCAGGTGCTTTTTATTAAAAATTTAAAAAAGAGTGTTTCCACCATACATTTATGGTACCAGTCACCTACATATACTCTAAATTTAAAATACTTCCAATTCTATTTAAAAATTTTCTAGATTCTTTCACATTTTGCTCATTAACCAAAGAAAACACTCCAAACATTAAGCACCTTCTAGCGGTTCAAAGCTTAAATAACTATTATGCAAGTCAGAGAAAAAAAATACACACGTTTAATTATGTGAAATACTAATTTATAATTTCCCAGTACATTTGCGAATTACGTTACAATTTTTGAAAGCGCTACCCTTCCGCCCTGGTAGCAGCAAGCGACATAAAGCAACGACAATATTATGTCTACACAAAACAACAACAAAAAATTATGCACAATTGAGCTTTTGATATATATAAGACGAGCACGTGTGTCTGTATGGAGTGAAAGAGATAGCTATATACTATATATATATATATTGTAATTTCGAGGTACATAATAAATCTGTGCCGTGGAAAACAGGTTAAAATTGTTACACTTGCGAATGATAAATTTTGAGCATATTGCAACCAAACAAAAGAATAGAAGAAAATCTTCTGTGACGACAGAAAAACGGAACATATTGTTAGAGGCTCTCAGCTCAGGGTCAAATTGTGTGTGTGTGTCAAAGATAAATACACTTAGAAATATTCTAATAGGCTGCCTGGTTTATTTAATAACTGGTTTCTGATAAGCTTTCCAGTTAAATAAATAGAGGGCAAAAAAACATCACCATTCTGACATCAGACAGATGGCATTCAACACAGAAACTGATTAGAAAGCAATGCACGCGTTCGTCCACTGGCCCGTTGTTAGGCAGCACCCGTATACATCCTAGAGCTGAGCATGGAGTTTGTTTTCAGAAATAAACAAACATTAGAGGAAGAGTGAATGGGAGAGGGAGGGAGACAGTGACGGCATGGCTTAGAAATAGTAAATATTTAAAAAAAAAAAAAAAAAAGCGAAAAAAGGAGAAAAATAAAAAGAAAATTTTGCCAACGAAATTTTAATACCCTTTAAGCCAAATTTCAAGCCAGCTATAAAAAGAATTTTTATTGTAAAATCCACAAATTAAATGATGCTTCTTGGACTAAATGCTGCAAGTGAACTGAACATGAAAGGTGTTTAATATGAAAGGTGTTCAATATGAAAGGTGTTCAAAATGGAAGCTGTTCAATATGAAAGGTGTTCAAAATGGAAGGTGTTCAAAATGGAAGGTGTTCAAAATGAAAGGTGTTCAATATGTAAGGTGTTCAATATGGAAAGTGTTCAATATGGAAGCTGTTCAAAATGGAAGGTGTTCAATATGAAAGGTGTTCAATATGGTTTTCAATATGGAAGGTGTTCAAAATGGAAGGTGTTCAATATGGAAGGTATTCAATATGGAAGATGTTCAATATGTAAGGTGTTCTTTATGGAAGGTGTTCAATATGAAAGGTGTTCAATATGGTATTCAATATGGAAGGTGTTCAAAATGGAAGGTGTTCAATATGGAAGGTATTCAATATGGAAGATGTTCAATATGTACGGTGTTCTTTATGGAAGGTGTTCAATATGAAAGGTGTTCAAAATGGAAGTAGATCAATATGTAAGGTGTTCATTATGGAAGGTGTTCAATATGGAAGGTATTCAATATGGAAGATGTTCAATATGGAAGGTGTTTATCTTATAAACTTTGTGTAGACTTTTTTGTCTACGTTACAAACCTTGTGAAAAATAGTAATACGTTTTTTTTTTCTATATGTAAAGTGTACAATAAAAAAAAAATAGTTAAGGTAAATATTTAATATACTCGCAGTATGCGCATATTCTGCTCCTCCAAATTAAATATTATAGTAAACAGTGAGAGCTAATTTACGTATTTAAGTGGAAATATTGCAAAAAAAAAAAAAAAAAAATGTCACTGTTGATAATAGCAAATTGCATTGTAAAACCAATAACTAGAAATAGGAACTTATAATACATTATATTGTATAAAACTCGAGTGACTGACAAGTAATCATTTGTATACACTAATAAAAAAACATTTAATTTCTATGCCAATAAGATTAAGTAGTTGATATAGTTTATAAGATGTTTAATGGCAGAAAATTCCGTCATAAAATAGTGACGTATTTTTTTTTTTTTAATATAAGATAAATATGCCTTAGAGATATGCTACTAGTTAGAGGCTTTAAAATTTCTGATAAGAACCCTACAAAATATTTAAACAACATCATGGTTTATGATTATAAACAAAAAAATCTACCGAGTTCTCTGAAAAAAAAATATGCAATGTCGTCATAAGCACCATGAAAAGTTTCAGGTTTAAAGAAAAGTAAAGTACAAATATTTAATGGAAAACCCATTTTTTAATAGGCTTACATAATATTTAAATGTAAACTACTCTCAATGCCTTATTAATAAGAAAAATCATTTAGCATCAACAAAAAAAAAAAGGTGACCTTTAAACAATTTATTAGTAGGGCTGACAGTTTTTGTATAACTGTAATTATACTCAATGAGACAGCCGTTCTAAAAAAAAACAAGTCAAAGTCGATTTTATTTAATTGTTTTATAAGCAAACAGCATTATTAATAAATTTTAATTTAAAAAAAAAAAATAATTCATGCCAACTTTAAATTGATTTAAGTGTGAACTTTAGGAAAATGTCAAAGCTATATTTAATAGGTGCTACGCGTGTTTATTACAAATATGTAGAAGGTGCTATGTAGTAGCAAAAATGCAGCAAGTGATATTTAGCAGCACACATATAGAACGTGCACTGTAATAGCACGCATATAGAAGGTGCACTGTAATAGCACAAATATAGAAGGTGCTCTGTATTAGTTCAAAGAAGATACTCTGCAGTAGCTCACATATAGAAGGTGTTCTGCTAAAAAATGCTATATATATTAATTACTGTTAACTAATGAAATTAGAAACTATTCTAAAGTTCGATTTAATGGAAAATCTAACAGAATACGTCAGAAGATATAGGTTCTCCACACGTGCGACTTCTGTAAAAGCTGTCTTAGTAACGAAGGAATAGTAAACAGCCAGCATCTACTATACCAAGCAGTCTGGCACAGATTACGACTACTTTTGACAATGTCAACCAAAACAGCTGATGACATTTGTAACTGATAGAGTATGAACACACGCAAAATTAAGAACAAAATTAGATTAAAAAATTTTTTTATGATGTCGTCTAAAAAAAAAAAAAAAAAAAAACAGTAAAAAATAGGTTCAAAGTTTTTAGGTGATAAGGCGGTATGTGACGTGATGTAATAAGATAAGGCGAATGAGTTCTCGAAATTTTGTTCTCTTGGCTCATTTTTGATAACATTTAGCGGATTTTCCATTAAACTTGTATTAAACTTTGGATCGTTTGATCAAAGAAATACCCAACGTGAAGGTGTTATATTAAACGATGGATCTCTTATTATACCTTTTGAAAGGTGCTAATAGCGCAGAAGTTAGAATTTGGGAAGTGTTCTTTAAAGCAATAAGTAAAAGAAGTCTTAAATAGTGATTTGTTCAAGATTTTTACGAATCTCCAAATGACAAGGAAGACATAAGAATTAATTGACAACAATTACATAAAAAAAATATAACGGAATCGTCCTTCATTTTTATCATCCACTATTTTATGGATATTTCTTCTACATTCCAAGTTGGAAATTCTTCTCCAAGCAGTGCAGACATATGGCAGTCTATTTCGGAAATGATTCGAGACTAGATTTACTTTAGCCACGCCAGAAGAACATGGATAACAAGTAGTGAAGATCGGTGTATAGGTTTATATGATGTTATCAAAAATATACAAAACAAGCATGGTTATCGTTCAACATTTCTGCTTCAATTCCGAAATATATGATGATAATGAAGCTACTTTTTGCAGCCTCCATTCATATAGAGAACATATTCGTAGCGAAAAAAGAGATTAGTATTGAATACATGGATCTGATCTATGAAGTCATTAAGCATAGGAAGACCATTTATATTTCTTTTCTATATTTTTCAAGATTTATCTTCTGTAAAAATAAAAGTAAGATGAAATGCATCTTAGAAAAGAAGGTTGGCACGTAAATTGCATACAAAGTACATATCTGACGAATAAATAGCACCTTCCATACATCTAAATTTTAAGGCTCTAAGTCTTATAGTCTCCAAGATTTTGATATTCAAAAGTACAGACAGACGGACATGTCTATATCGATGAGACTTTTGAATCTGAATATGTTCCAAGCTTTTCTGTCTCCCTCGCACACATGAATCAAACAGTCGAAATCAAGGTTTTCGAAAAAAATTCACTTATTTTTTTAATGTTTAAAATATAAAAAGTTGTTTTGTTTTTTTTTTTTTTCAAAATTATTTCAAGTAAATTAAACTAGGCCTTGTAGGTGCTACCTAATTATTAATCAAGTAAATAAAGCGCATATTCTGCACAAACCCACAGCTACAAAAAAAATTACGATAAAAATTCTCACGACATATAAAAACCGACACACACACACACCTAAAATAATACACGAGACTTAATAGCAATAAATAATACCAACCAACAGGTTTCAATTTCCTATATAAAGCAATTGAAAAGCAAAAGGAAAAAAAAAATATAAATCAGAATCCATATATCTGTCAACTGCTTTAATTGATTTCATAAATGTGACAACAATCTAAAATTTCTAGGCGTGATTATTACTTATAAGTAGTAGGTTTATTTATAAGTAGCAAACATTTTATTAGATTATGAGTAAACTTGAAGTTGAAGAGGTATGCAACTCGCATTTGAAATCAAAACCAAACAGAAAAAAAAAAATTAGATCATAATAAAACAATGCACAAACTTGATATTGTAAAATAAAGCCGGTTAGTTACAGAAAAAAAAGAAAAAATATTGCAATTCTAGTAAAAAAAATAAAACAATTATGTTGCAATTTAATTGGTTTATAAAGTGGGAAAATCATGGCAGTATATGGTACGGTTTTAGATTACAATAAAATATTTTATATATAGTATATAATGATGAGATAATGTTTATTAATGTTGTGAAAAAAAAATAAATATTTGCAAATCTCTAAGAAATAATCTAATCAAAAGTTCACAGCATATAGAAGGTGCTTATCGATAAATGTGTAGCCCCTGGCTTATCTAACGCATGTGCAGCTAAAGTTATCGATAATTCTTTTTTAAAAATTGTGAATGGCGAAATTTAGCAGGTGCACAGGAAATAGTGATTAAATTTACTGTTTGCACGTTTTTAGCTTTTTCCTCAAGCAGTGTAAGACAAGTCATTCACAGTAGAGAGAGAGAGAGGTGGAAAATAATTACTGAATTTGAAGATTATTGCAAAATTTTTATAAATTTTGAAAAAAAAAAAAAATGTTTAAAAAAATAGAGCATGCGTGCGCTATTAATCATTAAAGAATTTATTTACAGATAAGCTTTTCATTATAAATAAATTATTTTTTGTGTTGTTTACACTTTTAAAAAAGCATTAGACTTGAGCTGTGGATCATAACGGATGCTTTATGATTTTTTTTTTTTTTTTTTTGATAAGCTTATTTATTATTTTAGAATTTATAAATAATTTTTTTTTAACAATTATTTTTTTTTATAAAAGTAGCACAATTTTCAATAAACTTTCAGTCCTAAGACCTTCATTACTACGGCTTATAAACAACCGCTGTTGTTTTTTTGATTACATCTTTGTGATGATTTGAAGGTTATCGCGTAGATAATTAAAAAAAATTTACAACAAATATGTTAAGTATTTTTTTTTTTCAAATGGCAATTACTATTTTTTTTTTACCACATTTTTACCCACTGTTTTAACGATTCGATTGTATGTAAATCTAAATTATGATGCCTAACTTTCAATTCATATTGAATGGAGATACATATATATATAATTATTTATTTATACAGTATATACTTAAGATTTTGTGTGACATGTCATAAAATGATTGGCACTTGTAGTTTTATACTTGAGTTTTTTATTTTTTTTTGTGTCATAGAGTTCAAGTATTCTCCACTTCTTCTCGCTGTACGAAGATCGAAAAAATGAAACATGACAGTTTGACAAATCTAATTGTTCGCTTCACATCCATTTTTAAAAGAAACTTAAGTTCCGGCGACAGTTTCTTTGCAGCGACGCAGAACAATCAGATATGCGTTCAGCAGAAAATGAAAAAATATGATAATCAAGGCTTTCTGTGTTGGTTTATTGTGCTCACGCAAAAAACTGTAACATCTCTTCTGAAGAAGTTCTTTGTAAAACGATGTTGTTCAGTCTTAAGTCAACATTTTTTAAGGGTACTTACGACGACTTGTAGAAGAAGAATAAATAAATAAAAAAATGGGAAATTTTTGTTTTCTTTTTGCATTTTTTGTTATTTCTATGGAATATACTGAAGAGTTTTTCATAGTTGGAGAAATATTGATAAAGTGAAAGTGTCATCAAAAGATTTGTTCGCATTGGAGACAGCATAATTTAAAAAAACACTCAAAAGAGGCTTGTGATAATGCATCATATAAGCCAGAAATCAAAAAATAATCAACTATATGGGTGTTCCGGAGCAAGCCACAATAAAGATTATCGAAAAACTTCGAAGCAAATGGTAACCAATTTTTTTTTTCCATGTTACATCTCGGCATGATAGAGCTTCTAATAGTTGTGATTGGGATCATGTTTGTGAATCATTTTATGACATATATTATTGCTTTTTAGAATATATTTGCTGATATTTTAATAATACTTTTCAGGCATAATAAAAAAATTATCTACCCTCATCGTCGGAAGAAAGTTACACAATTTTTTTTTTTGAATCAATCATATTTTAGCTCGGATTTTATGTTCTTCACAAGAAAAAATAAAAAATTCTTCGCCGATTTTTAGGAAAAACCACCTAGAAAATAAATGGGCGGTTCCCAAAAACACATTTGAGAAAACTTTTATTTTTAATTTGATCGTCTTAAAATGCGGGATTTATACTCTATATTAGATATACCTATTTTGATAAGGAAAAACTCATCCCCAAAGGGGCAAAGGGGGGATCATAACTTAAATGGGGCAAACAGTTTTTTTTTTTTGTCATTCGATCATCTTGTCTGTTCTTTATAAGAAATTAATAAAATATGGTTCGACAATTTTGGAGAAACTCATTCCAAACGGAGGAAAGGCGAGAGGTCACAAAAATATATGGGAAAACTTTTTTATTTCTTCATTCTATTGTCTTGTATCTCGGTTTGTGTATTTTTTACAAGAATTAATTAAGAGAGATTCTCCCATTATAGAAAATTTCCCCTCAAGGGGTAAGGGGCTAAAAAACTATATGAAGATTTTTTTTTTTTTAACCAGACGTCTTCAATTTTGCTTTGTAAACTATACATAAGAAATAATGGTACAATTGTTTTGGCGATTTTAAATAATTTCTTCCATTAGGCGGTAATGGGGGGTCAAAAAATATTTGGGTTAAATTCTTTCACCATCCGAACTTTTTCAAACTCATTTCGTATGTTATTCGAAAGATATAAAACACTTATTTCGTTGATTTTGGAAAATTTTCACTCTTCGAAGTTAAAAGAAGGTTAATGGTTTATGGGGCAAAATTTTATTTTTTCATTAAATCGTCTTTTAACTAGATTTCTATATACTTTACCAAAGTTATTGGACAATTTTAGAAAATTTCACCTCCAAGTAAGGGGTCAAACATTATATAGGTTAAAATTTATTTTAGTCGAAACGTGTTCAAACTCGGTTTACTCTACATAAAAAATGATTTTCGAAAATATTTTACCAAAAAAAAGGGTATAAAAAATTTTATAGGTCAATTTTTTTTCCCATACCATTGACTTTTCTCTCGATTTGTATGTTCTTTACAAGAAAAATTTAAAACATGATGGATAAGAATTTTAGCACGCTAAAAAAAATTTGGATTTTGGAGATATTCAACTCCGTGGGAGCAAGAATTTTATTAATATATATGGACAAAAATTCGTCTTTTGAATTGGTTTCCATAGGAAACTGAAAAAAAGTTATTCGCCAATTTAGAAAACTTCACCTCCTAGGAAAAAAAGAGTTCATAGATTATATGGGACCAAATCTTTTTTTCCATCCGATTGTCTTTAAACTCGGTTTGTATAATCTAATTTAAAAACGTATTGCACAGGTTTTTGGAAAATTTCTTCGCTTCGAGGAAAGCAGGTGGTAAAGTTTATATGGATGAAATATTTCTTTTTCACTCAATCTTCTTCAAACTTCTATTTTCATAAATTTTACACATAAAATTATTAAAAAGGCATATTTCGTTGATTTTTCTTTTTAAGGGAAAATGGTGGTCAAAGAATTTATAGCTCAAAAAAGGGTTTCCTGAGAGTTCCATGGATTCGTACACATTAGAAACGATTTGTAATAACTTCTAATGACAAAATACAACAAAACGAATTCAATTACGTATTACAAATGTGTTCAGATCTAAAATAAAAAATAATTATGACTAATGAAATAACAAATGCATATGTAACTGCTTAAGTCATGAACGATATAAATCTATAAAACCAACTTTTAATAGCGGCTACTTGAGCTAATGTTTTTCTAAGCACGCATAAAATTTTTACTCGCTCCATAGACGTGGTATTACAGTATAAATAAAACAGCCAATAAGAATAATTACAGGCAATAATAATATTCGTAAGAGAAGAGAAAAATAAAATAAAAATCAAAACTAAGGTCACAAATAATTTTCATGCGACACCTTGACTAAGCGAAAAGGCAAATAATCAGAAAAAAAAATAAATATATACGACGAGACGACGAAAGAAAAATCGAAATAAAATCTGAAGAAAACCAGTTTTCGACAAATCTAAAAGGTGAGGAGGATTGAATCGTGATTACGGGCAGCAAAATCGCTAATGGATATGAATAATTGGTTGCGGCGGCGGTGACGGCGGCGGTTGGTTGTGGCATGAGAGAATGTGCCGCTGTCAAGCGGATCAGAGTAGTGGACCGCCACCAACTGGGCCGTTGATGGTTGACGTTGACTTTTGTTGTGCGCAGAGAATGATTTGAGACATGCAAGCGTTTCAAAGTTAATTTCTACATAAATAATATAGGTCCGACGACGATGACGACGACGACGACTACGAAATGAGGGTGTTATATGTTTAAATAATAAGATGTAAGCGGCGTTGAGACGTTGCACAAGCCGCGAAAAAGCGCAAAACAATCAGTCGAGCTTAAATTTTTATGGTGTGAAGTGAAGTGGTTGGTTGGAAAGTAATCGGCAGAGGGTTGTGTGTATAGAAATTATTCTTGCCCAGCGGCGGCAAGAAGTTAAGCGTTGAAAATCACACACAACAAAGTAAACAGAAGCCGCAACATGTGCGCATATAGCCCATATTTGGGGGGGCCTTTTAGTGTTAACCCCTGTCGGAATTGTATTGTTTTTTTTTTCTTTCGTTCAGCATTTTATTGCCGCGAGCGGCTAAATCCAGCATTTATGCATGGAATTAGTTTCGAGTTTCACTTGGTTGCTTTGTTAAAACGCTGAGCTGTTGGTCAAATATACACACGCGTTGGTCAAACACGCAAGTCTAAGATAAACACACACTCACAAGAAGAACAATTTCTGGATATATATACTTAAATGTGCCAGTTAGAGTATATATATATATATATATATATATATATATATATATAGAAAGAGGGAGCATTGTAAATTGAGCAGCAATTGCACATGCCCACATATATCTATATATATAGATTTTTTGCTGTCGTTAGCAGTCTGGAAATTTTTTAATTTAATGCCGATAGTCGTCGTTAAGCACATATAGCACTACAATGTATAGCAGCAGCAGCGCAACAAAGTATCTAGATACAAAATGATACAAAAAAGTGCTTCATTGCACGACTAGAAAATACGCTGCAAAGTTTTTGTAGAGCAAAGAAACTTTTAACTAAGACAGCAACTTCTAACATAGAAGTTGCTGTCTTATGCGACTGTGACCAGTACCTTCTAATGTAGAAGGTGTTGTCTTATGCTACTAGACACGCCAGTAGAAGAGATAAACTTTAAACTAAGACAGCACCTTCTATTGTAGAAGTTGCTGTCTTATGCGACTGTGACAGTACCTTCTAATGTAGAAACAGCACCTTCTATCATAGAAGTTGCTGTCTTATGCCAGTACCTTCTAATGTAGAAACAGCACCTTCTATCATAGAAGTTGCTGTCTGTGATAGTACCTTCTAATGTAGAAGGTGTTGTTTTATGCGACTGTGACCAGTACCTTCTAGTGTAGAAGGTGCTGTCTTATGCGACTGTGACAGTACTTTCTAATGTAGAAGGTGCTGTATTATGCGACTGTGACAGTACCTTTTAATGTAGAAGGTGCTGTCTTATGCTACTAGACATGCCATCTATTGACCAAATTTATATAATTTTGCTAAACTTGACTTTCGTGCTTTTTAGACGCACATAAAACTTCAAGTTTTGTCTTTCTAAATTTTATAGTTCCAGAGTTCGCGCTATGCAAACCAACTGCTAGACGAACCTGCAACTGCTACACCTTCTATTGACTGTATAGCAAACATTTGCACAAACCTTATATACCATTCTAACCTATAAATACAGCGCATAAACAAACAAACAAACAACAACTTGATGCGTCCTTCTCGTATTCGTTGTTCAAAGTTCTACTTTGACAAGAAAAATGAATGTACAATACAAAGCATATAAATCATGCCATTAAAAATTAAAATGCCTTGAGTGAGTTGTTGCATTGAGAGTGCGAATGGAGCAGCACCAGCCACAGCAGCACCAGCCGCAGCATAAGAAAAAGTAGCAGACACTGTGAATTGATATAATTTGTTATAGCAAAACACACTCAATTACGACGTGAAGCAAGAAGAACAACCCTCGAAGAAGAAGCATATTGTCGGTCGGCTAATAAAAAGACGTCAATTTGGCAAAAATTTAATTAAAAGCAAAACAGATTTTTGAAGTAGCACACAAAACACTTCATTCTTTAAAGGATAGACATACCCTTGCTGGCAAGGAACTATTGTATTCACACATAAATACATAATAAAAACAAAAATTGAAAAACCTTCATAGTAAAATTTAAACCAATCAGAAAAGTAGGTTGGCAACAGCACCCTGCAGAGGAATGTGCGCGACTTTCAGTTGCCCTGCAGCATGTTTAACACGCCGTCTGTTACCGTTTTGAATTCATTTACGCAAGTGAAAACCGGAACACAGACCTGTCCGTCAGAATTTAACCAAAAAATCATAAATAAATATTTTTATTACTCTAATCCGGTTTCATTACCGAAATAATTTTTGAGGAAGTGAATTTGTTAAAATTATTGATTCTCCACTTTCAAGATTTTTCAATTTGAATTCACTAAGCACTATAAATGGTTCAAATATATTGCAAAATATTGTGAAGCTTTTTCTAAATTTAACGTCCTCTAAACTCCAAAATTTATAAATCAAGAATTAGATTATTTGGAGCAAAAGAAAAAAACCCACTTGCAGGTGCTATGGATTTCTATCGAAACGTTTGGACAATTGAAAATCGATTTAAATTTAAATATTTTAAACAAATTTTATTAAACTTAAATCTCAGAAAAAAAAAAAATTAAAATGGCTTTCGATCAAAAAGTTCCAAAGTCGAAAATCCATTTAAAAAATAATAAATGGAGATGTAATGAAAATCAATCAAGAAGTTTCACTAATCGAAAATTGATTTGAAATTAAAAGTTCTGTCAAAATTGGGTCTCAGAATACAAAGCAAAAAAAATGGAGATGTTATGGATTTTGATGAAAAAGATCTCATAACACAAAAACAAAAAAAGAAGCCAAATGGAGATTTTATGGATTTCGCTCAAAAGTTCCAAGAATCGAAAATTGACTTAGAATGAAAAATTTCTGCTAAAATTAGATCTCGGAATAAAAATGGAGTTGTTATGGATTTGGATCATAAAGTTCCAACAATTGAAAATTTATTTGAAACAAAATATTAAACAAAAAAAAATTAAAAATGGAGATGCTTTGTATATCGTTTCAAAATTTTCAACAATCGAAAAACGATTTGAAACGAAATATTTTAAGCTAATTCTTCTAAAATTAGAGCTCAGAATAGAAACATAAATAAATATTTAGGACTACCAGTTACAAATAACAGTTAATTCCAACTTTGTCCGGCAAAGAATTTCTAGAAATGAATTTTAGTTTGGAATAAAAAAAATTTTTATAGAACTGAACCAATTTTGAACATAAAAACTTCGGAACTTTGAAGTTCTAATTTTACAAAATCAGCAAAACACATGCATATTTTTTTTTATAGAGTATCTAAATAAATTTGGAGATGATCGCATGAAAAGAAGTTTTGCCTTATATAATATATGACCCTCTGCGAGAGAATTTTGCAAAATTATTTCTCTGTGTAAGTACATAAACCAATTTTGTAGAAGATCGCATGAAAAGAAGTTTTACTTCATATAACTTTTGACCCTCCATGGGAGAGAAATTTGCAACATCGAAGAAATACCTGCTTCATTATTTCTTGCATACAGTATGCAGAGTTTGTAGACGATAGGATGAACATAATTTTGCCCAAACAACATTTCTCCAGTAAAGATATTTAAATCTCTAAAAAAAATGTTCTCCATATTTTTTTTTATTTCTATTCTTTATTAAAAAAATGTTTCTTGAAGAACAAGAAGATAAGGAACAGAGCGTGCATTTTTGTTCACACTCCTAAGTGTTAGATCTTGTGAGTGTAGCCTTTTCAGTCTTCTGGTGGTGAAGCTATTTTGAAGAAGATTAATTGCCAGTATATTAGGGTGATCAGATGGTCTCCAGCACTTTTGCGATTATTCTCATTAGTAATAACAAGGACAATGAGCTTTTTATGTATGGCTAACTAACTAATCTTCCAAAGACTGAACAGAACTGAGAATTTTTACCGAAAGCTTAACAAAACCTATACAACTTTGTACCATGAAACATTTATCTATGCAATCCGTCATATATCTCCATTCAAACGACTTTCATTCTATCGCTCTATTACATACTCAATAAGGTACAGTCACGTAGGTTCGGCATAGTATTTTTTTTATCTATTTCCCACATAATACTAACAAGTGAGGTGCTACCTTACATAACTGCAGAAAATATGAACCATTGTCTAAGCCACACATAGTCCAAATAAAAAAAACTATCACAAAGCGGCACATTAAAGGTTACATCTGTTCTTCTCCAATTTTTAATCTAATAATTGGCGCTCTTTTCGCTACGCTTTTGTTAATTCTACATTGATGACGTAAACTCCTTAAAAATTCATGCATGAATGCGCCTATTATACCGAGCAAGCGCTAAGCCAGACAAAAGAATAAAAGGTGATCATCCCAAAAAGGGAACAAATCCTGCCGTCAGGAAAATGAGAAATAAATAATTACACATGTTTTACAAAAAAAAAAATATTAGCAAAAAGAAGAAGAAAAATAATGGTGCACCTTTTTTTTTTTACATGGCGTCGTTACAAATTTTTAAACACCGTCGCCTGTGGTACTACCTTCTCATCTTTTTGACTACAGCACAGACACAGATACTCATTAACAGCATGAATTGTCATTTTGAAATTCTTGCATGATTAGTTCGGCCCACAAAATGTCGTGCTTCAATCGATCATACTATTGCAACAGACCGACCGACCGACCACTTGACATCTTTCATGAGCTACATACAGCTTCAGACACGCACAGGCAGGCCTCATGCGTCTGACTGCCGCCAACGTCATTTAATTGACGGCACCCTTGGTGAAGAAGTTTCTTCTTCCGACGGACTTTTATAAACAAAAAAAAAAATTAAAGAAAGAAAATCCATTTGTTTGTATAATGCAATAATTATAGTTCACTGTGTTTGGTTTTGGTAGTCTCAACATCATCAATTTTTCGACACAAAACCATTTGTGTAACTCGAATGCAAGCATCACCATACTTCCACCATCACATCACATCGCATTAATTGTCTTGTAAAATGACAAATTGTTTGTCGTTTGTCGGATCATCCATCCATAAACTTTGATTTCTCTACAGTAATACATTAAATCAACCATGAGTTTTAGTTTTTGGATTTTTTTTTATGTTCCTCCTTCTTTAATTATTAACGCATTCGTCAGAGCATCGATGTTGCATTAATATTAATGTTGTTCCAAGCTGCTGCTATACAACACTGCAGGTTGCTTCTGATTGCCATTTGTAATTAGAAGGGAAACGCATATTTATCTCCAACTGTGTGCACATCACTCGAGGGAGATTAAAATCTCCAGAGTGTTAAGCGTACAAGTGACGAATAGCGAATTGTCACTGAATTATGATGAGTGGTGGATGTTGCATCAATGGAGCAAATGTGTCTAAGAAGTTAATGATAAATCAAACAACATGACTTTGTATATAATTTTATATTAATTAAAAGAAAATCTTCCTAAAACCAGCGAAGTTCTTCAACTCAGTCTCCATTTCCAAATAGTTCTCTAAATTAAATCAATGTGCAACCAAGCATGTTTTGCAATATTTTAGATGAATATTCATCTCTCTCTCTCTCTCTTAAAGCGCTTTTACACGTTTTCTTCGTCTTCTAGTGTAGTCTCTCTCCATGCGTGACGTTTTGTCTCCGCAAAAATTAATTTTATGTACCGCGGTCAATTTTTGCTGTTTGTCTTTCTTCTCTCTGGTGTGGTGTAGCATACTAAACTCAAATCTTATAAAGCGCATCTAATTGCATACACCGAAGAATGCAACACAACGCTTCGGAAACTGTTTATTCTTGATAATTAGAGCGCATATAACAAAGGAAGAAGCACCACCACTGCGACAACCAAAGCGTGTAGCAGCTAAAATATTTCCACTGACATGGAGATACTTGCGTACGATGTCATTAAAAAAGAAACTAAATAAAAAAATAAAACACTTCTCAAGAAATTTGCATAAATATGGAGACACAAGGCTTAAGACGAGGGTGGTTTGCTTAAGAAGAGAAGCCTAATTATGGGTTGACATCATTTGCAATTATAATCTAAATAAAATGTAAGAAATGTACAACCTTTTTTAGATAGTTTCAGCGATATATGTAAGCGTGAAGCACTCAGCTGCATGACATTGCGTTGACAAAAGAAAAATGGAACATACTTCCACCTGAAGATTTCAAGTTATGCTTGAGCTATTTTTTAATAGTCTGGCTTTCTGGATTTCTGCATAAATTTAGTACACATGGCTTGACTTCATTTAATGAGAACTACAGGTTGTTTTATATTATTGGAGGACTGTACATATTATGATAATCCGCAAACTTTTATGGTGTACAGCTGTGTGCCATCAGCCAAGTACAACTTAGACAGAGACACGAGTCCAAAACGCTCTGCTGCATTTTGTAGGGGAGCTATAAATATACGAATTTCCAGAAAAGAAAGGTCGAAGGCTTACTTCAAATTTCTTGCAGGTGCAAAGCTTATCACTTCAAGTTGGCAGAGCAGCACACTTAAGCCTAAAAAAATCGCATTGCCATAGCACAGCAAATTATTTTTTTCTTCTCTTATTTTCTACTGCTATTATTTTTTTTTTTTTGTTTGTTCTTTCTCTCCTGTTATTGTCTTCACTCATTTCGTGCATACCATAAAGCTAAATAGCCATGGAGAATTCGCATGTTGATTGTTAATTTCTCTACAAAAGCTTCTCCTAAGTGTTTCTATTTTCTACTCCATGGGGTGGAATAGTCGCAAAGTAAGTGTCTTATGGCACAAACCTCCTCTTTATCAATGAAGTTTTAATAGAAATCATTGCAGATGGCTTTCAGGTGCTCAACTGTAAGTACTTCAAATTGTTCTCCAGATTTCTGCAGGTTTGGGATATGCTTTCTTTATTTGTCATCATTTATCATTTCTTTAAATTTTTTGGAGGCACCCGGTTTAGTCTCCAATTTAAATCGAGCTCGTGCCATTCTCACATGAAAGCAAACTTTTGGGTCTGTGAGTATTTCGTGCTTCTCTGGGTTTGCTATCATAATAAAAGCTGATTATGAAGCATGGGATAACTCAATCCATATATAGTTACCGATGTTGTTTTGAAGGTTTTTATTGTGGAGAATAATGAAACACCGTGAAAAGTAATTTTAAGCGAACAAAAGAAGTTCAATTTAGATGGATGAGATGGAAAAATTAAGTTTTGACGGGATATTCGCCACAAAAGAAAATCTTGTCATAACAGAAACTTTGAAGGTAGCTCCCTGATGGTATGCACAACATTTGGAATTAAGATAAACTCACCAATTACAAGAATGGAGGTCAGTATGATACATTATTCGGATTTGAAGTAGGCTATTATAGAATAGAGTGGTCCAAAATTGTTTCTTCAATGTCCCGTCATTTCTATGAAGTCAAAAAGGAGGTTACATCTACCATTGATCACATTGTTCTCGAAGCAAAAAAAATAGCTTTTTATTATTATTGAAGTAAAACTTCTTTGAATCACTTAGGATAAGTCAGCTGAATGAAAGCGCAGAGCGAGACAAAAACGGGGACGGCTTTTAATGCTGTTTGTATAAAGTTGGAAAGCGGTGCATTACATTATGCGAACTTAAAGAAGGCTATTATAGAAGAGAGTGGTCCAAAATTGTATTACTCCCCGTTATTTCAATGAAGTCAATGTTCTTTAAGCAAAAATTCAGCTCTTTACTATTTATGAAGTGAAACGTCTTAACACCCAGTAGGTTAAGTCAGCTAAATAAAAACATAGAACGAGACGAAAATGGGGACGACCTTTCTATAAAGTTGTAAATCGGTGCATACTTGCAAGTCAGCTGAATGCAAGACGAAAAAGGGGACGTTTTTTAATGCTGCTTTGTACGAAGTTGCGAAAAGGTGCATACTGCTCGGGCTTTTCTGCGGGAATGAAACCTTACTAGTATGCATCGTTCTGAAGTTCTAGAACTTTATCAAAGGCTTAGAGAAGTACTCTTGATGAAGTGAAAATTTTTCTTTTAGTATTATTGAAATGAAACTTCTTTAGAAGTGGTAGGGTAAGTAAGCTAAATAAAAGCGTAGACCGAGACGAAAATGGGGACGCCTTTGGGATGAAGATCATCGAAGTGTGGGAGGGTTACAAACACTTTCGAATGTAACGCAACTCACGCCGCACTAGAGAAAGGATCAGTGGAGAGCGAGTCATGCGAAGCAAAAATACTGTGACTTTGACGATCTTGGTTTTTGCCTCAAAGCATTTGAGTTGGCAAGGATTCTCAATGGTGATCAATGACAAAATTTCGAGTGGAAATATATTGGTGACAAGTAAAGAGTGGCACATATGTTTAGATTGCAGGAAACTGCAATCTAAACATATAACTAAATCGTAGACAAATTTTTCTTTCTTTGTGCGAGCATCACGGCTAAACCGCTGTTCCAATATGTATGAATTTTGGTATAGAAAAAGAGGGGAAGATTGGAAAGTAACATAGGCTACTTTTTGTTCAAATTGCAGAGTACAATGCCCCATCACCCATATAAGCGATAGACAAAATTCGGCATATCTTTACATATTTTTTAGGGAAAAAGATAATATTTGGTATTATGTAACAATGGGACTGAATGAATATCACATAATTAGTTTGGTCAAGGTAGGAGGGTGCAGTACCTCACCCTCCATATAAGCAATAAACAAAATTCTTTAAATTAAAACTATTCTGCTGACTTTTTCATATTTTCCAAGTTTTAAAGAACAATTCTATAAATATGAAGTCTTCATACATCAAATTTCTTTTTTTTTTGTTTAATGCTGATTGAAGTTCTTGACCCTCTACATAAATTTACATTTATATAGACTCATTATCTACCCTTTTTTATGGAAATTATGAACAAGTTAATCAGGCTATAACTCTACAAAATAACTCAACCATTCATTTCTTAACGACATCATTTATCTGAAGAGCCAAAGGCGACAGAACGTCACGGCAAGACTGTACCTAAATAACATACATATGTATGCCACCGCCCACATTATGTTCCTCTTCCTGAAGCAAAATAAATAACACTTTCATTTTTATTTATTTTTTGTATCAATTTCATATTGAAATTTCCAACAGAATTGATTGGAAACGTGTTTGATTGAACGTTTCCACATTTCGAAATGGTTTCCCTCACATAAAAATGTTTTTGCAGCCTCCCCCCCGACCATAACAAAACTTAATGAAGCACAGCCCTAGTTGAGCATGCATTTTGCTGATGACGGAGGGCGGTTGCAAGCCAATTGCGCAAAACAAATTTGTCCAAGAAGTAGCAAAGGAAAATTAATATTACTTCGTATAAATCATCAACCGTACTTCACTAAGAGAAGCACTTAGACATTGTGTTGAATGACATAATTTCAATGGGACAAATTTCTGTCCATTAGTTTGTGATGGTGGAAGGGTAAAAAAGTAGAAAAACAGAACGTGCCATGTGTTTCAATTGGTACTTGTAGCCACTTACCTTCAAATCCCAGATATGCGTCTCCTCAAGTATTACATCCATTTTGTGGCTATTTTTAACGAAAGCATTTAGCATAAGCTCCACTGCCTCATTTGCACCATCCGTGGCGGCGCTTGTTGTTGCAGCTGCAGCTGCGGCGGTATCAAGTGTTGCTGGAATGCTTACAGCTACATTGTAAAGTGGAAACAATTCCGGATTTTGTTTGCCACAGCAACGACAAAGTTGCTGTACGGAGGCGACATCATCATCTTCGCCCGCCATATCATCCGGAAGTTGTTCTTCGGAGCTGGCAGCAGCATTGCTGCCACCGCTACTGCTGCTATTTAAATCGATCATTGATGAAGTTGTTGTTGTTGCTGTGGCTGTTGTTGTGACATCCGGTGCACTCATAATTTAATATTTAAAATTTATTATTTTTCACTTAAAAATTTTCGCGCTTTATAGTAAATTGCTTTTGATTTGATTTCTTTTTTCGATTTTTTTGATTTATATTTCCTTACACCAAAAAAAAAGCAGGAAGCACCCAAAAAAGGTTTATTTTTTTTACTTTACTTTGCCGTTGTTTATTTCTTTTTAATTTGTATTTGAATTAAGTATTTCTTTTTATGCATTTCAACAGTTGTTAGAGCGTGATAGATATATATAGAGCTAGATATGTATGCGTGAACACTTTATTTTTTTTTTTTATTTGCGCGATTTACTTTTTTTTTTTTTTGTATTTTCTTTTGTTATGTCTGCATTTATGCAGTCTTCTTTTTTAATGTTGCTGCTGCAGTTGTTGTTGTTGTTTTAGGTTTCACCGCCTCTTGTCAGGAAAACAAGATCAGATCTTTTACGAGAGCGTAAAAACAACAACAACAAGAAGAAAAAAATAATAATATAAGAAAAAGCAACAACAACACTAACTGAAAATTTATGTTTCACGACGTCGTCGTTTTTGTTCACTTTGTCGGTCTGCTTTACGCCGCAGGGTTTCGTTTCGGCTGTTGTTGTTGTTGTTGGTAGAGTGGTCAAGCAAAGACGACGTTCGTTCGGTTACTTTGCTCTTCTTCGCGTATTGCAGCAACAACAACGACAATACTAGATTGATCTTTTCTTCACTACACACTCTCTCTCGCTGTTACACTTTGATTTGTAGTAGTAGTTGTTGTTGTTGTCGGCTTCGTTTACGTTGACGTCGTCGTTTTTTTTTTTGCTTGGTTGTTGTTGTTGTAATTGCGCACGCTGTCTCCGCCAATAACAAAAACACAACAGTATTATCGCCCTCTCACTGTTTGTGTGGATGTGTGTGTATGCGTGTGAAAGGCAATCTAAAGTAAAATGAATAAATTGATTTAGATTTAAATATTTTTTTTTTATTCTTATTCTTATTTAAATGCGCAACATAAAAGTCTTAGAAAGAGATAGCATATATAGGAAAATGCATGCTGCTGCTGGTCTAAAAAAGAGTTGGCAATAATTGCTGCTGTCAGCAATCTTTTTTTTTCTTTTTCTTATTTTGTTTTTGTGTTGCGCCCTGCACCAAGCAGGCTATAATAAGTTTGTGCGAATATACGTGACAGGCAGCAGAGTAGGCGTGACAACTCCGCATAAAGTATAATCTTCAGAAGTGCAGAAGAGCATCTCCTCAGTCTGAGTCTTTGAAATGATGAAATAACCCGCAGAAACTAAATTGACAGAATTTCATAGAAAAACAATCTTCTTCGATGAGAAGCAATTTTTTTTTTTGTTCTTTTTGACTAAATGGCTAAGCAAATAAGCCGTAAATTGCCGTTATTGGGTTTGCTGAAATATGAACAGAAATGTTTGTCGGCTTTGAGCATCATCGGAACCATGGTAGACTTTTGTTATTTATTTGTTTAACACTAATTCTTGCCCATTTAATGACTTTGCAGAAGTTTTGCTGTGCAAACATGAAAGAAAATCAAAAGAGTGTTCCGAAAAAAAAAAATATATTAAAGTCTTTTATGCATTCTATAAAAATTTTTTGGAGAAATTTTAAGGTTCTGGTTTCTAAAAGACTTTGCATTTAAATCTTCTATGCGTCCCATCACTTGGTTTGGAGTAATTAGACGCTTTTTTTTTGTTACTCCATGATGTATTAAATCTTATTTTACAAAGTGAATTACAGTATAGCTCCTAGTTGAAGCATATGGTGAAAAAAAATTCCCTCCAACGACTTTTATCAACTTCTATCAACTCTAAATTCATTCCACGTTGCCTGAACCCGATTTCAGGCAGTGCAAGCCCCACTTTGCCTTGGATGAACTGTTTGACGGGTGATATGAATGTAACTGAAAGTCCATTTTTATAGAAACAAACTTTCAATAAATTATAGTAATTGTTCTTCAGTGTTTTTCTGTTTGAAACAATGATATAGAGTAAAGTCTTACACCTTTCATGGTTTCAAACCATAGCACTATCATATATTATCTGTCAATCAAAACTCTAACTCCAAGCATCATTTTATTGGTCCAGAAGCCAATTTCTTACTCAGTGAACTTATAAATAAGCCATATTTTCACTTTTAAGCTTCTAAAAATACACAAATAAATAAGATAGAGGTCATTAGAAGCAGAAAAAAAGGTGACGCTGTGCTGCAAATTATTGTCAGAAGGCATTACTATGTCGTATTTTTTCGAAAATGAGGTTAGAAGACCAACTCGCGTCAATATCGTCTATTTTTGGACTGTAATTTGAAGATTTTAACTTGGACCATCTGTGGTGTTACGGAGATGACCACACAATACGAACTTCTTTAAACCTTATTGAGCCAATAATTAAATATACGCATAAAAATCGTTGTGTAGTGTAAATTAGAGAACGTAACCATACAAAGCGACACATTTTTTCACGTTTTCAAACCCCATCCATCCTCGGTGCCCACTCGTATTATATGCCAAGACCCTACTGTGACCAAGAGTGGTATTTTGTAGGTACAACCTCTTTTCCTGAACTTTCCCATATTGTGAAGGCGTTATTGGACGGAATTATATCCAAATGAGGCTGAAAGTGCGGTTAGCGGCAATACTGAATGCTATAATCGACAATTTTTAAAGTGTAATTGAAGATTTTTACTTGGACCTGTTCATATTTGGCTTTATTCCACTTAGAAAAAATAAACAGATCACTGTTTGATACAAATTTTTGACAGAACGCATCATTGGTTCGAATTTTATGAAAAATGAGGCTAGAAGATCAGTTACCGATAATGCGATATGCTATGGGCGTACGATAATTGCATATTTTGGACTATAATTTAAGAGTTTTAGTAGGACCATATGTGGTTTTAGCGAGTTGGTCACATTTCCGTTCGATTTTAGGCACCTTTGGGCCATATTTTTAGAAGAAAAGACTGAAAGGTCATTTCACGTCAATACGGTATGCTTTAATTGACTATTTATAGACTATATTTAAAGTTTTTATTTAAACCATCATTGGTCTTAGCGAGATGGCCGCAAAATATCACAGATTTCAACTATTTGGAGCCAGAATTTTCCACAAATAATAGTTTCACGACGACTACAATTGGCAGTCAAGAAAAATTTAAACTTTTGCCATAAGCACTGAAAATTTTAATACCCCAGTGAAACTATTAATGGAAAACTTTATCTATTCTCTAAGGTCGAAGAGAATTTCAAGTTGAAAAAGCAAGAAAAAAAATCTTTTATTTGATTTCCGTTTAATGTTTCATAATTTTTGATTCACATTATTTCGCTCTTTATTTTAAGTTATGGGTGTAGACAAACTTTATCACTGACATGCGTTCTAGAGTTCACCGTCGCTAAGCTAATTGGTTTGGTTTTGATTTGTTATAAAAGCCGAGCCAAGAAGCAAGCTGTAAACAGAAAAGACCGCCGAAGGCTTCTTAAACACGCTCTCCCAATTGCTCCGGGAAACTGTAGAAAACCTCGTCTAGCTTGGATACGAAATGAACAGCAACAACATTGTCAGCCTGAAGATCAAGCGAAGCATTATGCTTGCAAATAGATGCTATTTTGGACTGAACAAGCAAATTATATGAAAGATTAAAATCAAGATCTACAAGACGCTGATCACCGTAATTGTGTCAGACGAAATAGCGTTGAAAGAAAGATTCTCCGCAGATTTTTGGTTCCATTAGAGTCACCGACGAGTTTAAGTCCCACTTGAACCACGAGCTATATGAGCTACTCGATGAGGTTGACATAGTCCATCCCATTGCATGAAAGAGCTCCAGCATGCATGGTTTACATGGGTGGGCTAAACTTGTTTTGAGGATGACCGGGCACGCGTTGTTATGGAGAGATCTCAGCATACTACAGCAGCTGGTGTGCCTTCCTGAATGTGGCGACGTTTGATGACCATCTAAGATGGCTTAACTGACCATCAATCTTGTGCGATTTATACCACTAAATTATTTACTTGGAAGTTTCTTTAAATGGCTTTTTCCCCAGCAATGTTCATAAAACATTGGATGAACTCTTAGATAATATCAGCATAACATACCAATAAAAGTTTTTCATAGATTTTTTTTTGGAAAATATCTGACGATATAGAGCCCGCTATGTATAATATGTCTAATAGAAGCATCACTTGGACATTGGATTTAAACTTTTACCAGACACAGTTTCGGGTTTATTAAATTTTGTATTTGCCACGCCCACAAAACTGTTTTTTGTCGCTTTCACACTTTACAAAGTCACCTTTTCAAATTGTTTTTTTTTTTATTTTTGCTTGTAATTTTTTTTTTCTTTTTAATTTTAAAATATTTTATATTTCATAAAATTTCTTTTGAAGTTCCAAAAATTTAAACTACGCAGCGTATTTAAAAGTCGTACAGCATGCAATATTTTTTTTTTTTTTTTCATAAAAAAACTTCTTTAATCTTTTTCTTTTCTTTTATTGAGAACTTCTTTATTTTTGTTTTTGATTTTCTTCTTTTTTGTATTTTATTCTGCACTAAAAAATGTTTGTATGTAGGCCAACAGAAAGATTTCAAAATAAACGAAATAAAATTTTAAATTTTTTTTTTTTTTTTTTATTCGTTCTGACTTATTTTCTTTCATTTCTTTAAAGAGCTTTCTTTTTAAAACACTGCGTTATTTTGTTGTTGTTGTTGTTAGTTTTTTTTTTTTGAAATACCGCTAAACCAACGTCTTTTTTTTTTTGTTGTTTTTGTGCTGCTTACTTAAATAAGAGTTGCCACACACTATTAAGTTGTATTTTATTTTGATCGCGTGCAAAAACAACGGCATTTATATAGGAAAACAAAAACAACAGACGCATTGCTAAATATATATATTTTTAGGCAATTGACTGCATGAATTATTTAAATTATTTTTTATATACAATAAATAATAATCAAAGAAAAATCACGAAGGCGCAAACAAACGATCGCATTTATTGTACACACACACGCACGCAGCACAGTAGGCGCAGCAAAGCGTTTTATATAAGAAAATAAATTTTGATTACTTTTTTTTTTGAATGTCACAGATTGGTTTTTTTCTTTCTTTCTTTCATTTCACATTTCTTTTATGTAAATTTAAAACATAATAATTTGCATATGTATTAGTTTGTATGGCTGCGTTGATTTTTTTTTTCAAAGGCTATTTAAAATTAAAATAGCAAACAAACCTATTTTTAATTACGCGTATGTTAAACACTAAAATCCTCGGAAAAACACTTTTTTTTATTTATTTTCAAAAACACGTTAAAATTTGTTCAATTTATATATTCGAGAGCAAACGCCGCGCACGAACTGCACAGCACTAACGTTCTAGAAAGAGTGAACGTGCCAAACCGAAATTCAGTAGGTTTGAGCGCAAAGCAAATTCCTGCTGTGCATTTGTTTATGTCTCACTCTATGCTCTTGCGCGCTCTGGCAAGTGTTTTTACGCTCTCACAAGAAATGAGATAGCAATATGCATAGTGTGTTGCTGTCGACGCCGACGCGTTAGCATGCATGCATGTGTGTGTGTGAAGGGGTATTGAAAATATGTTTCGTGTTGGTATAGTCGCGCACACGGCACGGCATGCAACAATATATTTGCAATAAATATTTCTTTCTGTGTGTGTGTGTCTGCAAAGAAATGTTGAAATAAAGCAAAACAATTGGAAAGAGAGCGCAAATACAAAAAACAGCTGAGAACACGTGCTACATTAAGCATCAAAGCAGGCAAGCAAAACCAATTGGAATTGATTGCAGATAGTGGACGAGTGTAGAGCATTAAAGGAAAAACATAGATCAAGGGCGTATAAGCAAAAGATTTTTGGCAGAGGGGTTCTACTATAAATTTTTAAGGTGACCATTGTTAAAAAAAAAAAAAATTTGAAATGGGCAGCTACTATAAAAATTTAAAGGCGATCAAAAAAAAAAAAAAAAGAACACACTTAGAAAAGAGAAGCTACTAAAAAAATTTTCAGGGTGACCCTTTTTTTAAAAAAAAATTTTGGAACAAGGAATGTCCTGCTTTCAACGTTATGAAATACCCTACATTCACTTCATATTAAAGTTTTGTTAATAGTTTGCCATGCAACTCGATATTGGAGATCATCGGATGACAACAGAACTTCTTAGGGGTAAATATTTTCGAAATCGCTTATTAAATAATTTTTTGTATAGCATATGAAAAATGGGTTCGAAAACGATCGTATGAAAAAAATTATAATCCTTATAAAATTTGTATATATATGGATTTCACAAATTCATCCAGAATTTGGGAACAAAACCATTTTCTCTAAAACAAAAAAACCTTGTGTGGACAAAGAAGCATATGATACCAGCAGTTTATCATGCTGGAGACGGAGTTATTGTTTGGTAGTCTGACATTTATTGAATTCATAATTGATCAAACAGCTTATATACGTTTTTTTAAAGAAAATTTTCGGCAAAGTTTTCAACAGTTGAGTCTACAAGACGAATTTTGGTTCCCGTAAGACAGCGATCGAACCGCCCATAACGTGAAGATCTGTTTGTAATAATCCACAATACTATGGAACATTTGTAGCATCTACTCGAAAGCTGTATACAGAAACACACCATTATTTCTAGAAGTATGTTTAAGGACGGAGGAATGGCAACAAATTACAACATATGGTACAAAGAAACTTGTGGACTCCATACCAAGACCGACGTTCAGAGGTGTTTGTAAGAAAGCAATATGCTACCAGCTACTAGAACATCATTTTCCTTACTAAAAGAAGCCTGTATGCAGACTTTTGCGGAAGAGATTTTTAGATTGATTTTTTGCAAATGTTTGTAAAAGGTAGAAATAATGGTCGGAGTCTCCCAAAGCTACCCTCATTATGGTCAGGAGGGATAGAGGAGTCGATATAGCCATGTCCGTCCGTATGAACGAAAGCTTCTCGAAAACGATAATACATAGAGACTTCGTTCTTTGTGCATTCAATTAAGACTTTGCCGGAATTTCAAAAGTTTATTTTTAAAATTTTCCCCTCCTTACTCTTCTCCATAAAATCCCCATCAAGGCCAAAAATGTCTTCTCCACAAACAAAATAAATTATGCCAGTAGCCAAAATCTCAAAACTTCATCAAAATCGGATAATAAATGACGATTTTATAAGCAATTAAATTTGAACGACTAATGCTTCCTAAGACATCTGTCCTACATTTTGCTTTTCATATTGTTAGAAGTGGGAGGAGCAAAATACTTTTCGTCAGTACCATTTTTATTAATTTCCAAACTTTTTGTTTGGCACTGCTTGGGAAACATTTAATTAGGAAAGGATTTAGATTCCTAATAGGTTTGGAAATTCGAGCGACTTGTACTGGTACCTCTTACAGTCTTACTTGTTGGAAATGATTTAATAAAATATTTTCGGATACCAGCTCGGAAAAATGACTTGTCCTTTGAGGCTATCCAATCATCGACCCATTTTTTGCATAGTTTATATGACATGAACTTCTGTTGGGACAGGTTATGTGTCAAGTTGTAGGCGGACTGAGTGATGTCTGGAAAATACGGCGGTTAAGATAGAGACTTCCCATATCAGTGTTTCTAATGAGGCCGAGCGTTGTCATGCTCCAAAACCATTTTGTTGTATCATTCTTCATATACCAGCCGTTTTTGATTTAGGAACATAGAAAGACATGAGTTGATTGCAATTACGTGCCCCCGTGATCGTTTTATAAGGTTTGAGCAGCGCAAAATATAGATCTTAAGCTTAATTCCATGAATATTCGTAATTGCGAAGAATGTTGATGGCTGGCTGGGTAAAACCCAAAACTTTTTGCACTTAAAATTGTCGGAAGGGATCTATTTTTCATTCATTGCCAGTAGCAATGCTACGTACCCAGTTTGCTTGCTTTTGAATCAATTCCAGACTCATCCTTTTTTTTATAACAGTTTCTTATAAACTTAATTTGGACTCGGAATGCACACATCCAACAATTTCCCCAATTGAAAGCGATAACTAGAACAATTTTTCATTGGATTATCAGCATTTTGGTGAAAAATAAAAAAAAAAAAATTAAATGAGTTAATTTAATGAAAACCAATAACAAATTGAAACTTTGTGATAATATTTACTTTGTCTCGACTTTGGGAGACATTAAAAAGCCATTTTTTTTTTGATTGTTAGACCAAAACATTTCCACCCTCATCGAATATAATTTTGTGACAATTTTTTACACGCAACAGTGGCGGAAAAAGCATAATTTTTAATTGTTCTGGTGTGACAATTGGACGTACTACAATCGAAGTTTCATATAACTTATTTATGGTCCTCAATAAACAATGGATTAAATGGACAAAGAGGTCTAATTCAAATTAAATTATCTTCTCATCGCATAATTAAATTTAAACCATTCAATATTTAAAATATTGTCCATCAGAAGCTACGACGTTTGCACATCTTTCTGGTAGTTTGTGAATTACAACCCAAAACAACTTCTCCGGCTTGGCGGACAAGAACAAATCGAGTAAATTTTTGATATGCTGTTCTGTAGTGAAGCGTTTTCCGGTGAGGTTGTTTTGCATTGATCTGAACACGTAGTAATCAGAAGAATCTGTGCTATAAGGCCGGTGAGTTAGAACTTCCCACCCAATGTTTTTCAAATAGTTTTTAACCGCTACTGCAACATGTGGCCGAGCGTTATCATGATGAAAAATTATGGATTCGTGCCAGATTGCATATTCTGCTTGATTTTCCGCGTTCGCTCTCTACAAACGAATCAATTGTGTTCGGTAGAGGTCCCCTTTGATCGTTTGAGCCAATTTCAAGAGCTCATAATACAACAAACCCTTGTGATTCCATGAAATACAAAGCATTACCTTGGCGCCATGGATGTTGATGGTTGGCCGTGCTTCACAAACGATTTCTTGCGCTTGGGGTTATTGTAATGAAACCATTTCTCAACACCAGTGATATTCCGCTGCAAAAATGACTTCTTTTTGTGGCGTTCAAGCAACATTTCTGACATTTAGGAACGGCGTTCGACATCTCTAGGTTTCAATTCATACGGCACCCAATTTCCAAGCTTTTGAATGAATCCCAATGCTTTTAAACGTCTGGAAATGGTTGATTGATTAACTTCCAAAGCTTTTGCAATTTATTTTTGGGTTCGACACGCATCTTCATCGAGAAAAGCCTCCAATTCTTCAAACTTTTTCGGCTGTCCGGATCGTTCTTCATCTTCTAAGTCGAAATTGTCACTTTTAAGCAGTGCAAACCACTTCTGGCACGTTCGTTCATTTAGAGCCTGGTCCCGATAAACTTCCACTAAAATGTGATGACTTTCGGTAGCACTTTCCATCATTTTACAGTTATGAAAAAGATCACGCCGCAAAAACACTTTATCTGGCACTTATCTCGTTAATATAACGGTTTCGTTCCTAAATGTCAACATTTTCTTGGACTAATTAAAAAACATCCTTCTTAAACTTTTGATTCCCTTCCTAAAATATAAAATAAAGTTTTTTTAAGCCAATTTCCCTATAAACTAAGCATCTTAAGCAAACTTCACATCATATCTCCCAAATTATGTAAGTTACTATGTACTTGAAAATAACAGTAAACCTGTTTATGCGCGGATTATGGCATAAAAAAAAAATTATAAAAAGCAGCGCCTAAACTAGTTCACTGTTAATTTCAATTTCAGAGCACCACCACCGACTATAATTTATTTATATTTTGTTTTATTTTTATTTTTATCGAAATCTGGCAGCTTCCATGTAAGTAAAGCCAAATATTATATCTCTCTCTTTCTTACAAACAAGTGCACAAAACTTGATGCTTAATGCTCTTCTCTCTCGCTCTCTCTCTCCCTTCTTCTGTATTAGTGTGCAGTCTGCACTTTCTCTACATATTATGCACACATGTAAGTGTTCTCTGTTTTTGTTGTTGTTTTGCTTTGGTCTTGACATTCGTTGTAATTTTTTTTTTTTGCATAAATAACAACAACAGCAACAACAACACACTTAAAAAGTCATTGACTAGAAAAAAGAAGAAAGACAAAAGGAGACAAAAGTTTTTATTGTTGTAGGAGAAGAGAAATTAAAAACAAAAGCAGGAAGCCTAATGCAAGACAAGTTTTGTAAAATATAACGAAAAGAAAAATAAACCAACAACAGTTAGGTATACTTTTTTTCGCACCTTTTCCTTTTTTTTTTACAGTTACTTTCAATTAAATCACTTCATATTGTAATTTTTTTCCGCTGCTGCACTTGCAACCAAGCAGCACAGCAGGCAGGCGCCGTCATCGCCGCCGCCACGGCCCCACGCGACATTTCTGTATATTTTGATTTGTTGCACTTATTTCTTTTACTTCGTTTGTATAAAATAAAATATTATTTAATATTTTATTGTTTTTTTAATTAAATTCGTTTTTTTTTTGCATTCAAAACGTGTTTTTTAGTGTCGAACGAAGCCGAAGTCAATGACTGAAGGAATGTGCGCACCACAGACTGTAATAGCAAGGAAAGGAATGATAAGGATTAGTGATGTGCAAACTATTTCCCGTCACTAATTCGCTATGCTGCGGTACTTTTGTAACGTATCGAAAGGGTTATTGTGGTTACTATGAGTAGTTGGTGTAATTCAAAATAAACAAAATGTTTTACACTATTAAATGGCGGTTAAATATTTGAAAATAAATTAGGAAAAAATTGTTTTTAGCGCAGAAAAAGCTGAAAAATAGTAGAATTAAGCAGTTTCTTTTAGATACTCAAGGAGAAATACAATACGTGTTTTATATATATCGAATATGTATCATTTAAAAAGCATTTGTAGAGTAGGCAGCCATTTTTTATTTATTTTTATTGCGAAGTAAAAGTGGAGCAAGTCCAATTAACATCGATTAAAACTTAGATATAGCATCTTAGATATTCTAATAAAGTAAGAATGTGTATGAAATCATGGATACTTTACTGTTATAAAAAATTTTATAATAAAGGCCTTTGTTTGCCAGGTCGATCTTTATTCTAAGTCCAAATCTCTTGCACCTTCTGATTAGGCACCTAGATTGCACGTTTCGATGATTTTTAAGATGCTCCATTTACTTCATTGCTTGTTGGTTCAGGACATCTTCAGTTTTGATAACATTTAAGATTGGGCGTTCTCATGTACCAACGTGTGCTTGAGAAGCTGTGGAGGAACTTCGCTTGAAGGATCCTGAACTTGATAAGGTGCGATTTAGCAGCAGTGCCATAGACTTCCATTCCGTAGCGCCTTATTCCACAGTGACAGCTTGTTTCTGCTGTTAGGTCAGCCCATTTTACATAAACCTACTGAGTTCAATTGTCTTCGTACCAGCTGAAGTGACGCCTAACAGAGGTTATCACGCCAGAAATTGACATTAAAATCCATGACATGATATTGAACGAATGGAGAATGAAGCTGCGTGAGTTGACTGAGTCTGTAGGCATCTCTACTGAGCGAGTAAATCACATTTTACATAAATATTTGGACATGAAAATGCATTTGTGGCTCCATTGCGTACACTCAAAAGCACAAAACCACTTCTAAGAAGTTTTTAGGTGATGTTCAACCGAATTCTAAACAAATTTTTGCATCGTTTCATTACATTAGATGAAAGTTGTATACATTGCACCACACCAGAGCTCAATATACAATCAAGATAGTAAGTTTCCTCAGGTAAACTTGCACCAAAGAAGTTTAAAGTGGATCTATTGGCATCATTAACAGCAATTACCTTGAAAAAGGTAAAACGATCACCGGTGAGAACTTTTGGGTAGATTCAATATTGATTTGACAATCCATTGGTGAACTCGTATGTATCATTGCTAAAATTGGTAGATTGGCTTCGAACTAGTTCCCCTTCCAGCATATTATCCCTATCTTGCCCCCTGTAACTATTTCCTCTTTGCCAAGCTGAAGAAATGGCTGTGCGGTAAGATATTTGTATAGAATGAAGAGGTCATCACTAGCTGAAAAGAGATTCAGTTGAGTAAAAAAGAAAAGGATCTTCTATTGAATAAGCCACTGACCAAGTGCGGTTTGATAAGTCAGTGTCTTGTTGAATAAAAGATTCTATGTCCATATAATGAAGTCGATATCTCTATTAGTTTCGTAATACGGTATGATGTTAGCTTACACTAAAGGTTTATATATACATATTATATATAGGTCTGAGAAAACTTGATTAAAGAATATAGTTTATGGGGCCCGTCATTCTAATTTTGGCTTTAATTCCATTTTCTTAGTTTAATAAGAAGCACATTTAATGCAAAATGAATGATGTTAAATATGGTAATTACTTAGAATCGGCGTGGCTATATAGAAAATAAATATTCATTCGTTTCGAAGTTCCAAAAAATTCGAAATAAGCTACTGTGTACCGTTAGAAATAAGCAATGAGCCACTGTATATACTTTTTGGAATCTCCAAAGCCTCCTTTAAGGAGTATAAACAAATTTTCAAAATACTTTGGATCGTACAACTCTTCAACTTCAACTCTAATTATGTCTTATGAAGCATCCGGTTAGATGCTTATATAGTTTGGATAAAGAGGATAGTAGGCTTATGGGCCTATTTGACTTAAGCTGCCTTTATTCTATCCTTCACGGTTTCGGGATCATTTGTATGACCTTTCTTTTCCACATTTACAAAAACTTTTCATACAAAATTTAATTATTTAATTTTTTTCGATAGCAATTATAAATGCAAACTTTTAACAAAAAATATTAAAATTTATTTTTAGCTTTTCTACTATTTTTGACACTATAACTCTTAAACTAAAATTTATTATACAAAATGCAGCAGTGTAGAACAAGTAGAAAACGTAGCAACGCAAAAAACTGCAAAAAGAAATTTTTTTATTAATAAAATATTTAAATTTATTAAATTACTCCCACCAACTCACCGCTACATATCCTCCACGCTATACTTGTACGCCTCCTCCTGTCGCGCACGTTTCTCATTTTGTAAATCGAACCAACGTTGCTCATAGCCATTGGAACGATCAACACCATCCCAACGATAACCGGGACGTATGCCAAAGCGATTCTCCGGAAAAGTGCCCTGATAGACGGGCACCTCCGGTAGACGTGCCTCTTGGGCGCGTTCCTTACGCTTTTGACGCATATACTGCAACATGGGATCATCGGCATGTTCTTGCTCGCGCAGATGACGCTCCAAATCATCATCGTTGGCATAGCGCGCCAAAGGTTTACTCGCTTCATGCACCAGTTCCGCTTGACGTTCCTTTTGCTGTTCGATTTGTTTTAATCCTTTATTCCAACGTTCGTATAATTCTTTTTTCTTTGCCTCACGTGCTTCTTTGCGACGTTGCACTTCAGGATCTTCAGCGGCAGCATCACGTGCACGTTGTCCACGCCGGCCGGTATTACGTACACGCACTTCGGCATCACGGCCGGAAACATCGCGTGACATTTGCTCATACATGTGGTCTTCTTCGCGACGCCTTGCTTGTGTTTCCTTTTTGAGTGATTGTGCATCCTGTAGACCGGCTTTTTTGCCATCCAATGTGGTCGCAGTTTTGTGTTTGGCATGCGTGGGCGGCGGTGAGGGACTGTGTACAGGTTCAGGTTTGGACCAGCGGCTTTTACGTGCGTGTGTAGGTGGTGGTGAAGGCGAATGTTGTTCTCTTTTAATGTTTCGTTGTTGTGGACTGCGACTACGTACGGCGTTTTGTCTACGCCGCGGTGGCGATTGATCGGTGGAGTGTCTACTGCGCTGTGGACTATTAGGACGTCTGCGCGGTGGTGTTTGATCTGCAGAAGATTTGCCTTGTTTTTGGCGTTGCTTAGGGCTTTGTTCGCGACTACGGCGTCTGCGTGGTGGCGATTGGTCGGAAGAGTTATGACGTCTGCTTGTTTCTTCAGGACTTAAACGTTTTGACCTACGCGGTGGCGACTGATCTGAAGAATTGCGGCGTCTGCTTGACTCGTCAGGGTTACGGCGGCTTGTTCTACGCGGTGGTGATTGGTCTGAGGAATCGCGGCGTCTGCTAGGCTCTTTATCAGGTTTTTCGCCACGTCTACGCTGTGGCGATTGATCTGAGGAATTCCGTTTTTTACTTGACTCTTCAGGACTTTGTTTTCTTGCTCTGCGCGGTGGCGATTGATCTGAGGAATTGCGGCGTTTGCTTGGCTCTCTATCAGTTTTTTCGGCACGTCTACGTGGAGGCGATTGATCTGTGGAATTACGGCGTCTGCTTGACTCTTCTGAATTTTGACGTTTCCCCTTACGCGGTGGGCTTTGATCGGATTCAACGCTATGTGGCTCCCGCTTTATTGTACGCTTCGGACTAAGACGCTCCACTTTAATGCGTCTTTTAGGACTGTTATCTCTGCTGCCACTGCGCCGCCTTGCGCTATGTGCTGGGCTTTGATCACTGCTACCACGCCGCACAGGACGTGGCGATGACTTATCCTTGCTACTGCTTTCATTTTTGACTTTAACGCCCCACAATTCGCTTTCATCCGTTGGCTCATCCTTAACTGCAATACTCTTCCATTTTTTCACCGCTTCTCCGCGTTCTTCTATATATTCGCCAACAATTTGTGGTGCATCCTCACCGCCCAGCAGTAGCTCTTCGTCCACTTCATCGTCAACATTCGCAGACGCCAAATTATCGTCAATGATTTTTACTGTCGACTTTTTGCTGCCGTGTTTCTTCTTGTCTTTCTTTTTCTTCTTTTTATCCTTATCACCGGATAGATAACGTTTGAGATATTCTTTTTGATCGATTTTTGTTGCAGCATGTGAGGACATTTTTTATTTAAAATATTTCCGCGTTTCTCTTTTTGCAAACATATGCGGCGCTCTGCTTCTTACACGCTTTACTAAGTACTAAATATGCCGCGTAAATATTTAGGCACAGGGTGTATACAAACCTACTGCAGCGCGCTCTATTGTCTAAATTTAACCGCTAGTTGCACTAAAAAATACCCACACAAAGCAACTCTGCACATATTTGTGTGTAGAATAGCAAAACAAAGCAGAAACCAAACAAAAAAAAAACAATAAGCTGTGAATTGAGTTAAATTAAATTTAATTTCTTTGAGTATTTCAACGAATTCAGTTAAACAAAAGTGAAAACAATTATTAAAAACTTAAAAAAATTAAAGTTCAAAGTGTCTGCTTTAGCCTATGCATGAAATAAAGACAAGTAAGTGCTTTAAAAGTAAATTACAAACATTTTAAATAAAAATTAAAACTAAAAAAAAACAAGAACAAAGCAAGCTAAGCGTAGCAAGTGTGCAAGCGAGATAGCATGTCTGCAGTGTAAAATCAAAACATAAAAGAAACCTAAAAACGTGTTTGCTTGCTGTTGTTGTTTTTTTTTTTTCTTATTGTTGGCTTTTGTTGTTGTTGCTGCCCTTCGCCTTCGCCATGTGAAAATGCAGCGTTTTACTATTTTTTTTTTTGCTTTTTTGTTTCGCTTTTTTTTTTGCTTTGTTGTTGCTGCTGCTGCTCCCCTTTTTTTTTTTGTTATAAACCTGTTTAGTTTGTTTTGATTAAATCTGCATTTTAATTTTTTTTTTTTTTTTTTTGCATAGCTCCAACATTTTTTTATTGTTTTTGTTTTTTCTGCATAAAAATTGGCGCGAAAAGTTTCTTCAATTTTTTTATTTATTTATTTTTTTTTTTTGGGTTAGTTGGTCGCAAAATTGGTTAAGCGGATGCTGCCTCAATTTCTTTTGTTCGTTTGGAACTTTAATTTTTTTTAAAGTGGGCGTGCCCAGTGGCAGATTTGGTTTATAATTTGGCATGAAAGCAGATATTAATGCTGCATTTTATACACTACGCGTTTGGTTTGTGTGGTTTATTAATGTTGTGAAGGGGTTTGTAACATGCTAAGCACACAAAATGGTGGAACATTTTTTCGATATTGATCAAAACTCATGAAAATTATCATTTTAGCATCTTTTACGCCGATAAATTTGAATATAAACTCAGATTTTTTAAAAACAAAATAGTTTACCACCCTAATGTTCCATCGGGCTTTAATTGTTTAATTTATTAACATAAAATCTTCATTTACTTAATTTTTTTCGTATATTTCGTCATCGGAAGTACATGTTTCACCTTAAATCGAAGTTATTTCAAGAACAGCAAATAAGTTCCTGTTTGCATCCCATTTCATACGGTGTCCTTTACATATGTGTCGAAATAAAAGTAGCCTAAATTTTACCTTATAACATCAGCTATCAAACAGTGGAAATCGCGTCAAAATTGGTTCGGTAGTTTCGGAGTTAAGCTGGAACAAAGAAACTGATACAAAAATTTTCAAAATTGTTTTTTTTGTTATTTTGGCAAGTCAGGATTGTTTTTAAAGCGACTGTTACCTATGCTGAACAATCGATCGAACAAGTTCGTTCATAATATGTTCGAGCCTTAGGTCGAGCTCTTCTCGTTTCTTTCTGTTGATTCATAAGGAGTAAAAAAGACTGAAAAGTATATGTATTAGGAATAGGTGGCATATAAACACGCAGGCATACAGATATACCGGTGGACATGTATTGAATGACTTGTGGGGGGTCCGAGATCTTCTTTAAGATACTCCCAACATTATGACTGAGTGTCTATATTGTCTAACTGTGTATCTATGTATGTTCCTAATGTTTGTTCCTTCTACAAAACCAAAACGTCCAATCAATTGATCTAATACTCTCAGACGGACTTCAGAGAGGATACGAGAGGAACTCTGATTAGTTTGCTCAAAATCGGATGGACGTTGTTCCGTATTCCATATAAGTGCTACAGAAAATTCATTCATTTAAGATAATTCGCGGTTAAGATGCGATGCAGGGAATGGTGTTGTTCAGTTCAATATAATGGGGAGAAGAAAGTAATGTAGATACTGTGAGGGTGAAAGTTCCGAGGAAGGTGCTAATATCTATGATGAGGAGGAGAATCTAATTGAATCAGCTAAACATTATCGGCGCAATTTCTTTCGAATAAGAAGTAATTTCGAGGCGAAAACTTCTCTTTCTCCATATTTCCTTAAATATTTCGCAAAAAGTAGTTTGTAACTCCAAAACAGTACTTGCTTCTCACAAAATCTTCACCCAACAATATTCAAAATTTATGCCAACCACTTAACGATTTAATGATATGTCAAGAAAGTGTGCTCTCAAGTATACAACACAATAAGTCAATCGATAAAAAGCAACCATGGCGAAAAACGATTAAAACAATTTATGAATCATATGCCAAACTTTCTTTTCCATTTTCCATTTCCCACTGTGACTGAGTTCCAATAGAAACCCATATTTATGCAGTTTTTTCCGCCCTTTAAGTGAAGCTGAAGCAGTTATTTTCAACATTTATTAAAATTAGTTATCTGTGGGATGCCGAGTGTCGAGGTTATGTCATGCGTTTTTAATGGTGTCCCGCGAAGAAAGTGCACCACCACCCCTTATAAATATATGCGCATGCATAGGGTAGGGGGTAAAACTTACAACAGGGAATATGCATTCGCTTGCACTGCACAACCAATTCATTTCAATTATAATAAAAACTTTTTATTTACATTTCTATTGAAATGAATTGCTTTCACCGTGTGCCAAGGCATCGCGGAGAAATCCCCTAACGAGAGTCACAGCAGCAGAAAAGGGGTGCCATGCCAAGAACAAGACAAAAGCGGCGACGGCGGCACCTTGATACTTTCCACTTTTCTTTTCATTTATAGCAAATCTATAAAATATTTCGCGCATAATCCTTGAAAAAGTGTCCTTACAAGTTTTTCTTATGTTCCAAAAAAAAAAATATAAAAATAAAATCTTCTTCACGCTAATCTTTTATTGAAAATCGTTGCTGCGTTAAGCATTTCAAATCCATAAAAATAACAAAAACAACGAAGCAGCTCATTTTTAGCAGCAATTTTCATCCTTGGTGATGTCCTTGTTTGCTAAATATCCCTGGCTTGTTCTTCTACGCATTGTCTGTCTGTCTGCCAGTCTGTATTTAGTTGTGTCTTGCTACTTTGTTTTACTAAGTTTATGTTTTTTTTTTCTTTGTTCTCTGCTCCATTGATTTCAGCGCGAAGTTTTGTGAAGTTCGTATATGGGCCAAGAATGACTTATAGGGTGCATCTACTTCATGTCAGTCTGCAGACAGAAAGAGTTATAAATCAAATGGATACTTTGTGAAGATGTTTGCAAAAACTAGTTTGACATTTTATTTTGGGGTAGTTTGGCTTTTGTCTTCTTGATGCATATATTTAATGGGTGAATATTATGTGATAATTTGGGAGATTTTTGAAATCTTGGCAGCAAAGAAACTATATACGCTGCTGTGTGCCCGAATTCGAGTTGCCCTCTCGACCTATTTAATCTTAAATTTGTAATGGACATATGTTCCTTTCTGGATCAGTGTAGAATATTTTATTGGATTTAGTATAAAATAGACCAAATTTGTCGTTTTAAGCGAAACTCTTCAAAATATTTTTCTTACAAAACACCAGGAGGAAGGACAGATGTGTATTGGAGTTACACCTTCTAGTGGTCCATTATGGACCTATAACCAATATTTCATTAATATCAAATTTGACATAAATTTTAACCAAAAAAAAAAAACACTATTTTTTCATTTAAAAACGCAGAAGAAAGGTCAGGTTTTTATGAGTACTACCCCTAAGAGAGTAGTTGGTACATTCATTAAGATAAAAAGGGGCAACAAATTTTTATTGGAAGGCTCTCTTATAGTATCTAGTTCTTGTACATAGCCAGACAAACAAACATCTCTATATTGATTTTATTTTTGGTAGGAGCACCACCACTCTAGTGGTCCTATTTCGACCCTGATGGAAAATTCTATTCGGCATTTAAAAATGAATTAAAAACAACAACAACATGCTTTTCTCATATAATAATCCAGAAAGGTGGAACAGATTTCTATGGAGGCCACCCCTTCCAGTGGACCTATCTAGACTTAAGTAAAAAGTTTTATAAGAATTCACATAAAATAGACCAAATTTAGCATTTCTAGCAAAATTACAAATGTCAATAAAATTTTTCATACAAAAATCGGAGTAGGCTTGCAAGGTTACTCCCAAATTTGCTATCGATATAACGGTTCGGTTATACCATGTCATTTTTCAAATGTTTTGGGCACAAAACCGGGGTCAAGTTAGGTCTAATGTAAAGGTTTTCCTCACTGTTTTCTTCCATTACACAGGTGTGTTGCGTCGTGAGTTCTTGCCAGAAGTTCGCACGGACACCTTTGTGAAATAGTTTCATAAATTCTACATTTTAACTTTGCTTACCTGACGCCATATATAAATAGCACAGATATAAATAATTTGCAAAAAAAAAAAGTCAGTGGAACTTATTTCTTTTTGTTCGGTTAGTCTTCATCTGGCTGTTCTCCATATGAAATGAAGATTCTTGAAACTAATGCAGAAATTTTGATTGGTCATGGAAATGATCTTCTGCAAAAATTTGAATCTTTTCCAAAAATTTTTATCTTTTCTGATGCGTTGACTTCATCAATTGAGCCTAAGAAGGCCGTGAAAAAAAAGCCGAAACCGATTAACAAGTCACTGAAACTTATTTCTTTCTGTTCCGATCGCCAATGACACTGACTATCTGGGAGTTCTCCATATGAAATGAAGACTTGATACTATGGTCGATTATTCTCAACACTATGGCAGACTTTTTTTCTGTATATGGAGATAATGTTTTTTGGAAACAAATTTATATCTTTACCAAAAATTTGAATCTTTAACGGTGCTTTGAGTGCAACAATTGTGTCTAAGAACGTCGTAAGAAGAAAAAGCCCATTACCAACTCACTGAAACTTATTTCCTGCTGTTCTGTCAGTCACAATCTGGTTGTTCTTCATATGAAATGAAGACTCCTGATACTGCATATTTTATAGTTCATGGAGATGATTCGCAAAAATTTGAATCTTCTCCAAAAACTTTGAGCTATTCCGGTCCGATGACTGCATCAATTAAGCTTAAGTATGTTGCGAGAAGATTTCGCCCATTAAGAACTCCTTTAGCCAGCAAAGATGTACGCACTTGCACCGAATCGTTAAAGTTGGCACCTTTAAATTTTAGCAAGACAATCTTCATAAGTCAAAGAGTGAAAATAAGGGAACATATCCATACTACGTAACCCTACAGAGAGGAGGGGATCTTGAAATATCTTGGCATATTGTACGATTTGTCATCGAGGGGTGGAGGGGGGTTAAAAATTGTAAGAAATGGGTCTCGTTGTATGGGTATGTTGCCTAAGTTGGAAGAAAATGAAGATAGGTTCAAGTGATGTTTAAATGATGTCGACGATGATCGTCCATTGGAGAAAATTAAGAAAGACATATGTAGATCAGCAGATGCATAAAGAAAAGTCGTTTGCTTAATTCTCTGACAATGAAGTTTTGGAGGGCATGGATAACAACGGAGAAACAATGAAGAAGATGACAAAAATGAAGAAGTGAAGAAACCGGAACTTGGATGTGCTCCAAGCGTGCTTTTGCTCCATCGTCGTCTAGAAGAAAAAGTAACAAAAATACGTTTCTTCGATGTCAATCGTTAGGAGCACAGCAAACAGAGTTTCTTAAAATTATTTAATTTGGAAGATATGGTGAATATGATGCTTTAACTAAAACTTGACGTGTCTGTGGCTACTGATTGAAATCGATTTTGTGTCCATCCTTACAAATAGTAGTCAATTCGAACAGCATGAAGAGCAGAATGCATGAATCATCGAATGAAGGACGAGTTTGGTTAGCTTTCACCTTCAGTTCTTGTGTTAATTTGATCTTATACAAAATTCATAAAGTAGATGTCGCAGAAAAATCATTTTCTTGTGCAGAACGAGACATCGGGACGCAGCAATCTTATTTTAGCTTCGACATCGCAGAGAATTTGTTCCATCAGCAACCGATTTTTGCTCGAATTTTGAACATAAAAAGTTCGTAGCTCTTTTTTTAGATATTTGGAGACGTTCTTAATCGATGTAGCTCTACATGGTAAAATGGAGATTGTGACAAAATACAAACGGAGAAGAATAACAGCGTTTCAAACTGAAACGTTGGAGCAACCTATTGAGATCCCCTATATTAAAGTTAGAGTGAAGTTAGTTCAGCATTTTGGATTTTAAAATTTTCCAGCTTTTAATTGTTAAAGAACTTAAAAAAAATATAAAAAAAACCTAGCAGTTATTAGTCTGTACAGCATTAAGGAGATCTTCGTCGGTTTTTCTGTGAGTAAAAATTTCTTAGCGTTGAGTTACTTCCGAGTTATCAAACTCAAGTAATAAAACTTTCTATGTGCCGCACTGTTACAGGTTTATTTCTTACAAGCAATAAAGAAAATTTCTCCATTGGTATTTCTAAGAGTAAAAATTTCTAAGAGTGGAGTGGTATTCAAGCAGCAAATAAATTCACGTAATAAGTCAAGCTATATGTCGCACTGTTACAAGCTTGTATGACACTAAAGGAGACCACAATTTTTCGTCATTTCTGACAGTAAACACGGTTTCGCTTCTACGATATGTTTCTGTTAAGTCGCTGTCGTGACGCTGTTGAGGCGTAGCAAAATAAATCAGTTACTGTTCAGCCGTTGTTGTTACTGTTATCATTCTGTTAATTCGCACACTAACGCAATGCAACATATGGCTGTATTACTGCCGAGCACTGGTATAGACTATGAGTAGACCAGATCGTTTTATTGCTATTTCTGACAGTAAAAATTATTTCTGAGACCAAAGACTTCAAGGAGCTAAATTTACTTATTAAGACTCTCTAGGTTCTGCACTGTTACATATTTATCTCGCACAAGCATTAAAGTAGACCTCGTGCTACCGTTGGTATTTCTGTTAGTAAAAATTTCTTAGAGGAGAGTAGACTTCAAGCAGCTAAACTTACTTGTTAAGAGTCTCCATCTGCCGCACTGTTACAAATTTATTGCTCAAAGCAATTTTTTATTTTATTTGAAATATTTTTAGAGTATCTCTCGACATTTCGCCATAGATTTTCTGACATAATATCTTAGAATACTTTGCAGAAAGTAAAATTTAAAGAAAAAATCTCTGTGCAGGGTATTAAATAGTCGTGCAATTCGTCTACAGCTCTTACATATTTTTCATTAACCTAATGCAAGCAATTAAATTTTATCAAATATTGCTTCTATTATTACATTTGACTCAATATCTCCGCACAAATTGCTTTTGCTCCTGCCTTGTGCACTAAATTTTCATTTTCAGCCATTTTCCTCCTCACACTTTTCCTCTTAATTTATCTATCTTGTTGAGTTCTACATTTCTGTTAGTATTATCTTTAATTATTTGTTATTTATTTATTTTTTAATTACTTTGTCTGGTTATTGTTTAACTTTTTGTTGTTTGTTGTTTTTGTATTTTTTTTTTTTTGTACACTATACATATAAGCCTGAAAGAGGGTCTATAAGGTTTTTTTGATTATGTTTGTAACATGCCACTGTTTTTAAGCATCAAAATATAGAATCTATGGAGCCATGTCCGTCTGTCTTTCTTTATATGTGCCTAGTTAGCAGTACTATATAAGTTGGAGCTATTAAACTGCTAAATTAGAACACTTTTAAGGTCCTTTCAGCTAAGGAGTATGAACATACCTCTGAGGCTTAATACCCTACTTACACATTTTGAAGAATTTTCGATTTCTGTTTTTTGTTAAAAAATTCTTATTTCTCATTCAAAAAATGCAACTAGCTACAGCGTAACTCTTAGTCGTACATATATAATACGCCTGCAAATTTCTTTCTTCCTACACTTTTCTTTTACTTTTTTCCTTCCTACTTTTTGACCATGAAAAAGTGCTTTCAACTTTTCAATCATTCAAAGTTTCTGCAACAAACTGTGAAAAGTGCTTTCAGACACTTCAGCACTTTGTTGACAACAGCGAAGGTCTGTCCAGATGTTTTGCTATATATCTATATATATATATATATATATCTTCGTGTACAAGTCAAACAATGGAAGTCCTCTGCTGCCTTTGTTTTAAAAAAAAAAATATAACACGGCATATTTTTTAATTTGCAAATGTGACACAGCGACTTAGTGAACTAAAAATCCTTTCGAAGTAAAACTTCGCTGGCATGTGCAACTGGTTTGCCAGATTAAAGTCCTTCGCATATTTAAAATGCAAAGCACGCTTCTAAAGCTCTTCAAATTTTATGGCGCCACCCTGTAAAATGCAGCCAAAAGTTGACATTCAAGGCTTTGCTGGGGAAAAGAGAGAGAGCAGCCCCCTTTGATATAAATACTTACATCTCCGAGTAGCAGCAGCTTGTTGGACTTTAAGGACTTTTTCATACAACTTACAATTTCACCCCCTTTAGCATTGAGCTTGTCCTTCTGCTCTCATGGCTTCTTATTCTACTCTTCTTCTTTGATTATGTTGCGCTTAGGGTGCGCTAGCTATTCAAGGACCCATTCAAGCAAAGGACGCTCGTCTGTCCTTCCATCCTTACGCATATCTAACTAAGAAAACCCATTGTAATGACTCTTCAAGCAATTTACACGCATATCACGCTGGTTTTATAATCATCCCCCTCGTTCACTCCACCACTCCTTTAAGGCTTTGATTCAATTCGTTTGCGTTCGTTCTTTCTTCCTTCCATCAGGGTTGTTTTGCATTACTTTACAGAAGTTTTGGCATTTTTTTCTTCTTTTTTTTTAATTTCAACTTTTCATTATGCTCCTGAATATGTGTATGGAGTATTTCCACGCATAGCTTTACATAACTCATAAATTTCTATGCCATACTTCTCCAGATTATTTTTTTTCCGTGGCTTAATTTTACATTATTTCTATTTAAATAACTCGAAATGCTGCTTTTTATTGTCTTGCATGCGATTGAAATTCTTTGCACGTGGTTTGCTCTGTCGCGTTCTTCTTTAATAAAATCCACGGAACATATTTCTGGGAAGTGTCAAAGAAAGTTAACATGTTTTCTAGATATCTGCCTTTGTTCAACAGTTCTGTAATGGGATACGAAAATTGTGATTAAATTTTTTTTTTCTTTTTTAAAGAAGCTTCGAATTATTTTTCACCTCCAAAGAAAAAATCCTTGTGTCTTCTCTTTCCTTTTACCTTTATACCATCAACGAAATATAAAGTTTCCCAAATGTTATAGTCCGGGCAACAATGGAGCCAAAATCCTACAGTCCCGAGCTCCTAGTTCTGGCCAAATGGAAAAAATGTGTGGATGCTCATGGAGAGTACTTTGAAGAGTACTCTTGCTTAACCTTTTCGACCCCAACGTGGTCAAAATAATATATAGAACGTATAGTAAACCTCTATCGGATGCCTATATAGGTGAAAAAAGTGAAGATGAGTTCGAAGACATATCTGATGTTTTATAGAGAAAAAATTCCTTATTATTAAAAAAAAATTCCCAATCAGCACCCTTTCTTCAATCCAAAAAAAAAAAAGAGGACGACCTCTAAATAGTACAAGGAATTCTAGTCCAATTTCATGTGTCGGCGCTCCTTTGAGCACATAAATTTAGGCAGAAAGAACTGCCTGATCATGTCGCCAAATCGTGCACCAATAACTGCCTAATCAGTCTAATTTCCGAAGAAGTATGTTGGTATGAAGACTCCAGCATAAAATCCCCACCAAACTAAAAATATAAAGTATAGAAGGATGACCATAGAAAGTGGTTCGTATGATCAACGAGAACTTGGAGAATTTATAGAGTCTCTTAGTTTGGAAATTTATCTTCTTCTATCAATTCTTCAGAACACTTGTATTCAAGGTATAAGCATACCCTTCCCTAAGGGGTATCTGGGGCTTACCCTGCAAAATTACTCCTCATACTGAGTTTTTGTATGTAAAACTATGTATTGTATGTAGAATATACTCCATGCACAACGCTATGAGAAATTAATAAAAAATTACAATTACCCATGGAGTAGGAAAACAACCAACCCAACCCTCTTTTACCTTTGAATAATAGAACTTCCTATTGTTTTGAAAAAACATCTCTAAACAAAAAAAAAAAAATAAAAAGCAAAGATTTTTCACAATTTTCTTGCATTGTCTTTGGAAAAACTGAAGCACAAACTTTACAAATGAAGAACAATAGTTGCTGTAAAAAGCGCCCAGGGTTACAAACGCGCAGCATAAAGCAGTATGCCATGCAGTAGATCACAGCACTTAAAGAAAGGCAGGCTGGCAGCAAATCTGGAACCAGTTTTGCTAATTTGTGCACACGTGCAAATCTTCCCTCAAACACAACGAGGCACATTAAATTAGACAATAGCTGCCGGTGGGGTGTTTTGGTGATCGCATTGAGAAAACTTTAAGCAACCACCTTTTAGAAGATTTTCTTAGAAGAAGCAAAGGGCAGTATCATTGCCTACTGACACTGGAAATTAATGTTAATTTTTGTACAATTCGTCATTTTAATGATGAATTTCTGTTGGAGAGAAAAACTTGTAAGTAATTGCAATTTTTTTTTAGAGAAATGCATTGTCACGACGTGTTGCGATCATTAATCTCTGCGCAATTAGCCCTTATTATGACATCTACAATGGTTGGTGTCAAAATTTTCATTTCTGGCGTTTGTCTAGAGTTCAAAGCATCAAGTGGACTAGACTTGGCATGACTTACACTTTTTACTTGCTTTTGTGAGCAGTTGATCTTGTTGATCTATTTTGAAGTAGGCCTAAGAGCGTAACAAAATTTATTAGGTTGCATTAATTATATTCGAAGAAGTTTTAAATAGTGGATCGGTGGATCTATCGGATGTTAGATTCTATGAATTGGCTTCTTGAACGAGTAATTAGTTCTGAAAATATATAATAGAGTCATTGATCAGAATGAATTAAGGTGAAGAGGATGTTTGTACTCTACCATTGAAAAAGAAGCTTCTTTTATTTGCTTTATTCAGCATATTGGTATACAGCGAGTGCTAAGCTACTTTGGAAGATTACCTGCTAAAAAGTATAACCGGCCTTTTTAGGCTGGGAAAACTTCATCTACGGTTGGACTTCGCTAATAGCGCATCTTATAATCTTCCTTCCGTGTAGCAACTTAGTTTTTGTTTTCAACACATCTCGTCTGAGAAGTTGAACCTAAACAATGCCCTCCTCTCATGCTAACGTGGTACTTACCGGTGGACGCTTCAATATTAGAAAGAGAACAATATGCCTGGATGCATAGATTTCGCCGTGGCATACACCACGTAAAGATCAGTATTCAGGATAACAATACAAAGATTCCAGAGAATCCTTACAACTTCCATATATTTATTATATTTGAAGTCGTTTTACCCACAAGATCCATGCTGCGGAAGCTTGCTTCTTGATCATATTCCAATCTGCATGTGAGCATGGTGGAAGCTTTTACCCTTAAAGGCGAGTTTCCTGCTATTTTGAAAAGAAAAAGGCAGTTGGAACCATTCTGCGTGGCAAGGAGTGGGTAAACTACTTAAAGAAGCGGTTGAGGATCAACCAGCAGGTTTTTGGACCTTATGGACAGCCAATGCGATGCTCTACTTACTTTGGAAAGCTACCAGAAGCATAAAAAGGCAACCAATCCCTACGCTTTAGGAAGCGGCTACTAGAATACGAGACATCTAAAGAAGTTTGTCCAAAGATCTCTGGAGTCCCAACTAAAAATATACTTTCCCATCAAACCATTAACCTTGTTGAAAGTGCGAGGTTGAAACAAAAGTTCACTTTCCCTCACTGTGGATGTTTGCTATTAAATCTATGATCCACACGACTGTCTAGCTGGAAAATGATCCCGAGTCATATCGGCCAATCAGTATCCTGCCTTCTATTTTGAAGGTGTGGAACAACTGATTAATGCTTGGATTGTTAGTTTTTGGGAAGCCCGGAGTATAACTCCAGATCATCAATTAAATTATTTAAAGAAGAGCTTCAGGATCAACGCAGTGGGTATATTCAACATATGCTCGAAAGCATGGGCAGGAAAGGCGCTTCTCACTCTGAAAGACTATTAGAGGCATCAGAAGCAACCAATCCGCTACTTCCCCATTATAGATGCTAACGGTAGATGTTTTCGATCTGTCGAAGAATAAATAATCACTTTTGCTGGACACTTCTTAAAGCGGTCGTCTAGGTGACGATACCTCTAACAAGTTTGTCAAACTGAAAGTTCTCTGAACTCCCCACTACAAAAAGACTTGCCCATCAAACCATTTACCTTGCCTGAAGTAAGAAGTTTTGTCACAAGTCTAAAGACGAACAAAGCTTTTGTTGACGATGGTATCTGCTACTCTACCCTAAAGGTTCACCCCGAGCAAGCACTACTTTTTATATAATAAAGGTGCAGCACTTCACATCACATTACAAGTTTACTATCATATTTATGATCCACAAGGCCTGCAAGCCGGGAAATGCGTGGGATTAGTCTCCTCCATTTCGAAGGTCTGGGAAAGACTAATTGTTCCTCGTATTGTTGGTTTTTTGGAAATGCATCCATTTAGAGTGGTCATGTACCATGGAGCAATTACATCGAGTCACCACATTCTCAAAGACTACGTCTCCAATGACTACTGCAACAGTGTCTTCATTGACGTCCAATAAGCCACCAACCGTGCGTGGTATAGAGATCTTCTGGATAAGATTAAAGACGTATTCCCGGCGCTCCTTTATAGTGGGAAGCACATTCGCTGTCAAAGTTTTCGTCCATTAATTGACCGTTGAAGCCTGTTTATTTTGCTGCTGCAGCTTAGTAACACAGTTTTGATGTAGTGACCGAAAGTAAGCCTTTGTTGAAAAATTTGACCTTAGTATTTCACCTTCTTTAATTGGGCAGTAGAACATTTCTTCTCAGCGTCAAGCATATGTTGGTGATTTCGTGTAGTTTCTTCTTATGTTCCAGCGGTCCGCTCATGTATCTAAAAGGTGGAGGTATTTCTGAATTCCGTAATTAACCAATATCATTTTATTTGGATCGCAGGACATCTTATCAGCGGAAGAGACTTATAGATGTTGGAAATAGAGAGAAGAGAATTGGAAATTGGGAAAACCAAGCCGGAACGTCGAGAATGTCTGACAGTACATTCCGCGATGTGACACTAAAACGTCTTTGATTAAGTATGTCCGAAATTAGGCGAAGGAAGCGTAGACTCCACCTTCGTCAATCATTCAATGTGCCACACTCGGTCTACTCATAGAAAGGTGGGACATATCCTCCTAACCAAGAGTTGGTATCAGAAACTTCCTTCTAGATTTTAGATCTTTGGTGAAGCTTCAAAGTAAATAGTTCATATAACTTCAATAGAAGGTTGAAATTTTTAGAATAATTTTTATGCAAAAACTCTATATTAAGGTGGGTTGTGTGTGATGGGGTACCATCCTGTTGAAACAAAAGAATCCGTCCAAGGTCTTCGTTTCAATATACGGTTTAAAGAAAAAAAAGAAAAAAATCTAAAAATTTTGTATGCCATTGCTCTAAGTTGTATCTTTCTGTGATTCAAAGATCATCTTTAAATAAATATGATCCTATGGTGCTGCCAGCACAGAAGAGACACAAAAAAGTGACACGCGGTGAATACACGATCGATTTTCCCATAATCTCTACTGGATTTTCGGAGCTTCATATGCTATGAACCGACATGCAAATGAGGCTCATCCAAAAATATGCAATTTTTTAAAGAATTATCATCTTGCGACTTGCATCCAAAGTTTTGCTGCGTTGTTCTTACAAGAAGCCTTCCATAACTAAAATTCCATAGTATTACGATGACAAAGATGTCAAATAAAAGAGTCTATAAAGCAGATTTCAGTTGATATCAAAGTAGCACAGGACAAAATGGAACATGCTTAATTATTTGGTAGAAGTTCCCAAACCTCAAGAATGCCAAAAGCTTTCGAAACTATTACATGAAGCCACAAATCATAGTCGTCCTCCTTATTACATGTCGACTAACTACAAACAAAATCAAACAAGCAGCTAGTTCTGCTTCACCATATTTGGACAGACAGACACATCGCATCCACAACATGGCATGGACTACATTCTACTGAAAAGAAGCGATTCCCCCTTTTTTTTTTCTTTTCAATAAACCTAAACCAAGACAATTTCAATGAAAGGCAAACATTAAAAGGCAGCAACAGCTACAATTTTTACTGTACCTCGAAATGCTGTCCTAAATCATGCTAGAAGCTGTCTAGTAAAACTTTGATCCTGTTGCTATGCTGTACTTGCTGCTGCTCCTGTCTAGTTTAATTTCGTTTAAGCAGACCATTTTGCGTGACACCCTACTGTGTGTGTGTGTGTGTGTGTCTGTATATGCATCCGCGATTCCACCCCGCCGCGTAGTAAAATAATGATTTCGCGAATGATTTTCATGTAAGGTTATTTGTTCTATGAGGGTTAGTCTTCTTTGAAACATAGATGCTTGAGTTACCTTCTTGCTTCAAAGTGCCGCAACAACGATTTAAGGGTTTCTTTTGATTAAGTATCTTCATATAGGATTCATGCTCTCTGCTTGCTTATCCTTATACACTTTGGTGGTTGTGTGTGGTGTGGTGGCGTCTTCTTCTCTTGTACACCAGCACAACCTGAATTTCTAGCTCTGACGACTGCTGCTCTCCTTTTATATTTAATTTTTTATTTCTTTATTTTTTTTTTCTGTCCTTTTGTTCCTGCTTGCCTTGCCTGATTTTTCAGGCTTGTTGGGAATTCCTGCGCTTCGCGTTGACACAGTTTTCGAGTGCATTTCATAGAAGACGGTTGTGTGTTGTGTTCTCGAGAAAAAATTCGCGTTTCGCGTTCCGGTTTCGGTTGTTAGGTTGTTTTTTTCTTACTTACTCGGTATATAGGATATAGAAACGCCGGTCGGTCGGTTGTTCGTTAATTCGTTTCGTTTTTTATTGTCGTTGTTTATTGTTAAAAAAAGTTGTTATTAGAATTTTTTGCAAAATAAAAACAAAAAACAAAAAAAGGTCTTTAAGTCTCACGCCACGTTTTTTTTTGTATCGATTCGTCGTCAATATCTTTTGATATCGAACTTCTGCATCGCTACTTCGCAGATACATTTGTTATATTGTATCTCGTTTGTTTTTGTTTTTGTTTGTTACGTATTCTATTCGCTTCGTTTGTTTTAAGTCTTAATCGCATTCGTTTCGTTCGGTTTTAAATTCTTCTAACTTCATTTCGAAAAGACTTTTGACGTTTTATATTATACCCTTTTTTTGTTGCTGTCTTGGCGAGAAGAAAAAGGAGGAAAAAAAAATTTAGCCAAATTATTTGGCATTATTTTCGCAGAAGGTAAGTCAGAAGTGTTTGTTGTGTTGTGTGGAGGTGGCGTGTTGTGTTTAAGCCGTTAAGTAGCAGATTTTTTTGGTTGTGTTCGGTGAAGTCTTGAGATTTTGTTGAAATTTAATTCAAAACGCAATCATGTGAATTGATTTTGTAAAGTTTGCTGATTTCTGGATTTAATGAATTATGTATCCCTCGAAATATATTTAAAGAGTAATTCAAACCCACATAAAAGAACAAGCAAGAACTGTATCACATCTGGATCTAAATCCTTTCCTATCAAACACATTAAATGTTTCCCTAGTTTATGCACCAAGCATTGCAAAACAAAAAAGTATGAAATTAATAAGAAAAAATGGTGCTAAGGAAAAGTATTTTGCTCCTCCCACTTCTCACTCCACGAATAAGAAAAAGGAGGACGAAAGTATCATAGGTTGTTCAAATTCAATTGCTTATAAAATTGTCATTTATTACGCGATTTTGATAAAGTTTTGAGATTTGGGCTTAGAGAGAAGTCATAATTTTTAAATAAACTCGTACAATTCCAGCTTTCCATTCCATTCCAGTTTTTTTTTTCGTGATATATCATCAATGAAAGCTTCTTTGACAGTTCTTAACGTTCAGCGGTTCAAAGCCTATAAAAAATTTTCATTTTCATCCACTGTACTGCACACTTTTCGGACTAAAGCATCAAATTATGACTCATTTCTTTTCTAACCTCTAATCTAAACTCAATGAAAGTACCAGGCTTAGAATATTTTCTGAAGACTTTCCATTGAAAACATGCCGATCACTTACCCAAACGTTCTTAACATTTCTCACGGAAGTTCGCCGTGATCTCTATGATCCACAAGCCTGGCAAGCCGTAAAATGTCTCTCAGTCATTCCAATCGATCAGTCCTATTTAGAAGGTTTGGGCAATACTGTTTGTGTCCTGGCTGGCTGGCTTTATGAATGTATTATACCAGATCACCAGATTGGGCTCTTTGCTGGACACATCACTCTCAAACAACTCAACTGAGTGGTCGAGGAAGAGTGCCACCGGAGACTTCAGTCACTTATCTTGTACTAGGTAGGGTGCCAGAGAGTAGCGTTGTGGAACCTTTTATTTATTCCTGTTCCAGACGCAGTGTCCATGGGCACAACACTATCCAAAATGCATATTGCATCATTTGGCCATGAAATAATAATTAATTAATGAGTGGAACATATAAATTTATGCTTCATTTTGATGAAATGAGTTCTTCCGGAAATAGAGCTGTATAGCTCCAAGTGGAAAAAAATACTATCCAAAATTTTATTGCCCTATATAACTATAGTCCCAATCTCCTCTCAGAAGTTTTTTTTTTTTTTTCCAAAATCAAAGAAACACTTATTTTATTATTTCAAGTCTAAATTAAATTGGAAGACTTTCGAATGTTAGAAAAAGTTTCTTCCTTACAACACTAGAACCCTCTTTTCGGGTAACGAAATTAATTAATTAAAAAATATTATAATGTTTTTTTCAAAATGAAAATTTTCCTGAAATAATACCCCAATAAGAACCAATTGAACAAATATTTTTTGTTTTAATTATTATTTTCTGTTTTACTTTTAAAAAAATATTTAAAATACAATTTATTCCCCCTTCATAAACGTATTCAATTAAAAAAAGTTCCAGTCTGTATTCCAGTTTCCATGGAACTCTTCTTTAAAATCAATTAAAAAAAGATATTTTACTTGACTATCCAAAAAAAATGTACCTCTTGCCATAAAAGATGATACTGTCTAGAAATCAGCTAGTCTAGTTTTCTCGGCAGTGTATATATTTCACCACACTAGTATATTTCACCACACTGTGGTTATATATTGTATATTAAAAAAAAAGTGTTTGACCTAAGAAATTGTATCAGAAACTTTGTTAATTTTTTAATACCCTATGTTCTTAGGGTGTATTAAGTTTTTGTGTAAATGTATGTAAAAGGCAGAATAAGTCGAGATGAGTATCCATAAAGTATATATATTCTTGATAAGCGTCATAAGTTAAGTCAAGTTTAGACATATTTGATTGTCCGTCTGTCTGGCTGGGAAATGAACAACAAGAACTTGAAAACTATTAGAGATAGTTTGGAATATTTAGATTCTACTATTTCTTCTTCAGATAACTTGTATTCATGGTATGTGCCCAAACCCCACTCTCAATGGGGGCTGGATGGTGTTTAACATAGAAACCTAACGCTCTTTTTAAATATGTATAGGAAGAAATATATATTTTTGTTATTAATTTAGCTAGCTACTACAAATTTGGTCTATTTTACTTAAATTCTTCTAAAATTTTCCCTATAAGGTGTAGCACCCATACAAATCTTTTACTTTTTCTATGTTTTTGTATGAAAAACATTTCGTTGTTGTTATTAATTCAGCTGAAAATGTCAAATTTGGTGTTTTTTATTTCAAACTTAAAAACCTATTCCATAAAAGTTCAAATCGGACCACTAAAAGAGGTGGACCACCTACAACAAGTTAAGTCAATATAGACATGTCCGTCTGTCTGACTGAAAAATGAACATCAAGAACTTGGAGACGATAAAAGATAGAGAAAATTTAGAAGAAGATATTTTGATACTCCTATTCCTTCTTCAGTTAACTGGTATTCAATGTACATGCCAAGCCCACTCTGAGAGGGGTAGTACCCATATAAATCTGTCCCTCCTTTCTGAGTTTTTTTATGAAAATGTTTTTCTTGTTTCTTACACCAAAAACGCTAAATTTGGTGTTAATTACTGCAATTTTTATAAAATCTTTTGTGTAGAGGAATAAAGGACCACCAAAAGCGGTATCTTCTCCACAAAAAGTCAAGTCAATATAGACATGTTCGACTGTTTGCCTGTCGGTATGTACATTATCAACTTGGAGACAATAAGAGATAGAGCCATCATGTTAAAATATTTCGATTCTTCTATTCTATTCCTTCTTCATGTGTATTCAATGTGCTCTCTATTAAAGAGGTAATACCCATAAAAGTCTGTCCCTCCTTTCTCAGTTTTTTTTTTTTATGAAAAGTCTTTTGTTTTTCTTGTTTCTTTAAACAAAAAAGCTATGTTTGGTATAAATTACTACAAATGTAATAGAATATTTTGTATAGATCTATATAGGACCACTTGAAGAGGTGGTCCCTATACAAATAAGTTCCTCTTTCTGTGATTTCGTAGGTAAAAAGAATCTTTCTTGCTATGCATAAAGCTGTTAAATTGCACAGTGCATACTTTTAAATTTTAATTGACTAATAGAATTTTTTTTTTGCTTTGTTCTCTCTCCAAATGGAACATATATAATGCATCAACTGCACCAAATTACCGCCAACAAAAAAATTGCAATTTCAAATGATCTATTTTTAATGCCACTCAATAAAATAAACCAAAGGCCATGCTGCACTGACGAGACTTCCTTTTGGCTTTGCTTGGCTGAATTTTTACATCATAAATAACTTCCCATCTTCATTTCTGTACCACCCTGACAACTTCAAACTGAATTGATTATTTTTTTTTTTTTGTGTATACATATACCATTTGTGTGTGTGTGTACTTTGGCGAAACGCGAAAAACGCCCATTTAGTTATTTAAAAGCATTTGTAATTAATTATACAGTTCAGATACGATACTACGGGGAGCGTGATATACCATATATATATATATATATATATAGTATATATAGAATACTTTTATACAATAGGTACTTAAACACGGCAGCTATATACAATTGTACAAATATCAGCATATATAATTTCTGGCATGTTATAGACTCTAGTATATAGTATAGCGTAGAGTTCTTTGTTTCATGCTGGATTTGCTGTATTTACTTTATACGATTTTTATATTCTATAAATTTTTTTTTTTTCATATATATTTCGTATTTTTACAAGCAACTTCCGCATTGTCGTCTTCGCTGGCGTGTTTCCTTGGCCAATTCAGTCAGGCAGTCATATGTCAGTCTGTCTAGGCAATCAAGCTATTTCAATTTAAGCATAGACTATGCACTTCTTTGTTTACTAAACCAACAGAATTATTTAATAGAATTTTGTGTAATTTTCCGGTGATTTTTTTTTTATAATTAATGAGCAACAGACTGACTGACTGACTGTGTGTTGAGTATTTGGCTAAACAAAGTAAATTGCAACAAAATTGCAAAAATGGAATATTTATGCATTTTTTTTGTATATATATTAATTTTGCACTTTGTACTTTTTCGTAATCAGTTTGTTGAATAAATAAATTATTGTAATTTGTTTTTAAAAGAATTGTTTATGGTTTTTATCTTTGCAGAAAATTTCACGCAGTTTTCTTTGAACGAAATGTTTTTACATGCCAAGAATAACTCTTAAAGGTAAGTTTATCATAGAAGTATATAAAAATATTTTATTTATTAATATTAATTAAATATTTAATTGAAAAAATCATTTGTTTGTGTGTGCATCATATAAAAACCGATTACTGCATTCAAAATCGATTTATTGTAAAATAAGCAGCTTTATTGTGAATAACATTTAGCTTTTGTTTCATCAAAATCGAACTGCAGATTCAAAAGATATTTATGTTTAAATTTTAATAAAATTTCTAAGGTTAAAAATTGCTAAACACCAACGCTATTCAAACTGTTTGCAAACCTACGTCATATGTGCTACTCAAACTGTATGCAATTCAATTGCATCAAGCTGTATCGATATGTTCCTATAAAGATTTTTATTCTCGGCGATGCCTCAACTATACAAAAGGACGACAAAAATGAGGCGTAGCAGCGCAAGACGGGTAGTTTGCAATAATATAGTAAAATTTCATTAAAATCGGTCCAGCTGTTTAAGAACTCATTCGAAGCTCCACTTACCAAGTCCAATTGTAAATCAAAATCACTCAGGGACTCATTCAAAAATTTGTAAAAAATTTCATCAAAGTCAGTTCAGCAGTTTTAAAACCCGAATCGCAGTGCCACCTACCAGCACGAATTATAAATCAAAACTATCAAGAAACCAATTTCAAAACATACAAAAAAAACTTTATGGAAACGCAACCCACCAGCTCCAATCAAGGTAAATCAAAACCATCCAGGAACCCATTCCAAAACATAAAAAACATTTCATCAAAATCGGTTCAGCCATTTAAAAACCCGATCGAAACGTCACTTATCGGCTCCAGTTGTAACTTAAAGCCATCTAGCGACCCATGGAAAATTATACAAAATATTTCATCATAATCGGTCCAGCCGTTTAAGAACTCCAGCCGTTTAAGAACAAAACCAGGAACCCACTCAAAAACTAACAAAAAAAATTCATCAAAATCGGTTCAGCCGTTTTAGAACCTGATACCGCCTTCAATTGCAATTCAAAGTCATCCAAGGAGCCATTCAAAAATATACAAAAATTTTTATCAAAATCGGTACGGCCGTTTACGAAGCCGATAATAGTGCCACCTAACGGCTTCAATTGTAAATCAAAACCAACCCATTTCGCCGTCCACCTACCGGCTTCAATTATAAATCGAGGCCCACACAAAAACCTACAAAAATTTTTATCAAAATCGGTCCAGCCGTTTTAGCGGAAAGCAGTGACATTCACACGTTAAATCTTTTATGCTGCTGCAGGAAAAAAACCTTTCTGAAAGGTTCTCCGTTTCCGTTTACTAAAATCGATCCATTAGAAAAATCAGCATCTTTTGCTTGAAGTTCCAGAATTTACAGAGAAATAACAGATATCAACCAAGAGTGGCAAATATTAATCAAGCGGCGCCATAAAATCCAAAGCACCTTCCAGTAGCAATTGTAGATGCTAAGAAATGAACTCAGCAAAAAATTAGCAAGTTGGCGTGGACACAGCTATTTCAAAAGTTAATAATCGACCCTAGCCGATAATTGCATTAAAGTAAAAGTTCATCGATTATAAATTGTTCTCGTGTTCCAGATTTGACACTGGTCCCAAGATTCAAGGCTGTGGCAATAACTCTTGTATACCAACTGTTCTTTCCAAATCTTAATACTTCATATAAGTTAGCCTAATTTGGAGAATAGAGATATCACAAATCAATATGAGATACATTTTGTTATTTACCGAATTCTCGAAATAGTTCTCACTTCGGAGATTATGAGATGAGATGATATAATATGACTTATAGATCTAAGCAAAGAATAGAGTTTTGGGCGTTGGAGTGGAGATTTGTAATATTTAGCGATGAAAAACAATTGCAACTACTCAAATCAGAGTTTTGTATAATCAGGCACGCTGGAGTTCGGATGGAGCTCTTTCAGCCATTCGAATTAGGTGCCCAGCCCTGTGCAGCCTCTGGAATTTTACGCGCTGGACTATGTCAACCTCATCGAATAGCTCGTACAGCTCGCGTTTTATACGGGACCTAAACTCGTCACCTAATCACTCTAATAGGACCGAAAATCCTGTCGGAGACTTTCAACGCTGTCTTATCCGACTCAATCGCGGTCCATGCCTCTGCGTCATACAATAGAACCGGGAGTATCAGCGTCTTATAGATCTTGATTTTTGTCTTTCGATAGATACATTTGCTCATTTGCTTGTTCAGCCTAAAAAAGCATCTGTTTGCAAGCGTGATTCTTCGCCTAATCTCCAGGCTGACGTTGTTGTTGCTGGGTATCTTAGTTCCAAGATAGATGAAGTTTTCTACAACACTGAAGTTGAAATTCTCCATCGTCACTGACCGTCTAAGACGCGTTGACGGAGTGCGAGATGACACCAAGTACTTTTTCTTGTCCTCATTCACTTGCTGACTCGCCGTTCCTGCGTACCGATGATTTCGATATACAATTTAGTAGTCTTTTAAAAATTTAAAGGATGCCATTCTTCTAGATTGGACCAAATTGGACCTTACATTGCTCCAATTTTTTTTTTTTAAATCTATGTCAGTACTTTTTCTTAAGTTACATATTAGTATACATCTTTAATAAGGAATAAGAACGAGCAAAGGAACAAAATGAACAAAAATGAAAGAAATTTTTTACTGAATAAAAGTGAAGAAGCAAACTTGTTCTCTAAAATTAACTAGGTTTATTTTTATGTATTAGTGGAGAGCTATATAAAGTTTAGATGTAAGCTTTAAGAATATTTAAAACATTTAAAGTTAGAAATGATATTATTCTACCGTTCAGAAGCCAGTAAAAAATTTTCCTTTTTTTCTTTACTTTCCTCTTACCTTTTGTCTTACAATTTAAACATTTATTTGTTTCAGACACTAAAAATTTTAAACACATAAATTAAAAGTGATAATTTTTTTGTTTAACAGTTATCTGACTACATATATTTATATATATTTAAACATTATAGTGCCGATACCTTACCGGCTTATTGAACATAAACTGATTGTTTATAAAGAAAATAAAATAAAGCATAACAAAATAACGACAAGCGCTAATTAGCGAATAAATGTTGCGAAAAATGTACAACAAATACTTGAAGGTGTGTAAATGGCATTCAACTTGAAAATGAAAATCATAAATAAGTGAAAATATACTTCTTAGAAATATATATATATATATATAAAGAAAATGACTGCCCGATTTTCCGCATTCGAAATGTTTTTCTTAAGCAGCAATCGAGCTATTTTTGAATAATTGGAAATAAATTTTTGTACGAGCAAGTGTGAAAAATCTTTCCGAAAAAAAATAAAATAATTTTAGCTATTTTTGCACAATTTTTGTTTATTTAAAAATAATTGTTTTTAAAATGTTTGCAAATTATATATAGTAGTCGCGGCACTGACCGCCAACGTCAGATTTTGACTAAAGCACGGAAAGAATTTTTTAAAACAAATCGAAATGAAAAGAATGCAATTTAAGCTTAAAAAAGCAGTTTTTACGATTTAAAACCATTTATAATTCGCAAATAGTTTTAAAGTTTTTTCTTTCTTTTTTTTATGAATTTTTTATATTTTTCGCAAAAGAAACAGGACTTTTTAAATATAACTGTGACAGCAGCTTTTGGTCATCGGTCGTAAAATGCATTTTGAACAAAGAGCAAATATTAAATTTTGTTTTAAACTTGGTAAAACGTTCACTGAAACATTTGAAATGATGAAAAAAGTTTATGGTGATCAGTGCCTAACCCGTAGTAATGTGCATGATTGGTTTAAGCGATTCCAAGAAGAAGGTCGTGAGGACCTCTGTGACGATCAGAAGTCGGGCCGGCCAAAATCCGTGATTAACCAAAACAATATTGAAAAAGTGCAGGAATTTATTAAGAATGAGCAGAAATCTTCTTTGCGTTACATGGAAATGGAGTTAAATATCACCAAAGACTCCATTCATCGCATTTTGATAGATAAATTGGGTCTACGGAAGGTGTGCTACAAGTTTGTTCCGCACAAATTGACTGAATAGGAAAAATTGCTACGAATCCAACATTGTAAGGATTTGATTAAGGAGTCGAGAAAGGACATAAACTACAAATATACGATTGTGACTGGTGGTGAAACGTGGTGCTTTCAATATGATGCCTAAACCAAACGTCAAAGTGCCGAATGGAAGCATCCAGACGAGCAGCCATCACCGAAAAAAAGTCGTCTTCAGAAGTCAAAAATAAAGACAATGCTGATTTGTTTTTACGATTCCGAGGGTATTGTACACCGAGAGTTCGTCCCACCTGGCCAAACGATTAATACAGTATTTTACCTTGGTGTTATGAAGCGTCTTTTGTCACGCATTCGTCGTGTTCGACCACAATACCGTGAGGCAGCGTCCTGGCGCCTGTTGCACGATAATGTGCCGTCTCATCGGTCGACGCTTGTCACTGATTTTTTGAAAAAAAAACTCCATATTAACCATTAATCACTCACCCTACTCACCTGATCTGGCACCCTGTGATTTTTACCTATTTGGAAAACTTCATTTGCCCATGAAAGGACACTGGTTTCAGGACATTTCAGCTATCCAAAAGGCGACGACCGATATTCTCAAGAGCATTCCGAAAAATTACCTTAAACACTCATTTGAAATGCTAATTGACCGGGCTAAACGCTGTATCGAAGCACAAGGAAACTACTTTGAATAAAAAAAAGTATAACTTTTGAAAAATATAAATTTTTTGTTGTTTTTTTTTTGAACAGTCCTGTTTATCACCTTGTACATATTTCTTTCTTTCTCACATTCTCCCTTTCTTCAGCTTTTCATTCAACCTTTTTGTGTTTTTGCTTGTATTTATGCTCACTTTAAGTCCATATATAATGCGGAATTGCGAAAATATTCCAGTCCAAAGGATGCTTAGCATCTTAAAAGAAAATATAAAATTTTAATAAAATAACAAAGCGCCTGATTGACTAACTTTTTCACTTTGAAGTTATTTACGCAGCAGCAGAACCTACGCTTAAGGACAAATTAAAACAGCTTCGCAAAAATTAGCAAAATCAAAGCAAAAATTTCTGGCAGCAGTTTATAACTTCCTGCAATATCCAACACTCAAAGGCAGGTATATGCATATATAGAAGCTACAAAATTTTCCATTGAAAATAAATACAGATTTTCCTTTTTATTGGATTTTTCTTACCTCTCCTTCTTTTTTTTTTTTTTTTGGCATTATTGTAAACATAAACAAATCGATACGCGTCACAACAAGCGCTGCTCCAAAGTACACACTGTATACAGTGTGTATCTTATATATATTACCATATACAATGGATGCCATTTTATTTGCCGGTAGTATAGTCGCCTTTGCCACCGACGCCATACAACCCCCACAAAAGGAAAAGCTACCCACACTGCTTGCTTACTTGCTGCTCCAAGCGCAAGTCGGGGAAAATTACGTCGCAAAAAACGGAAAAGCGCTACACACACGTACAAGGACAAGGGGTATGTGTTGGGTTTATGTATTGCTTTGCAGTAAGTTTTCCCCAAAAACGCCAACAACGCCCACGCATGTCCTTGCCGGCATGCTTATATAAAGACGTACTGGCGTATATAACAAAAAGAGATAGCTTGTATGTGTTTAAAGTGAGTGCGATATATTGTATATACATAATTATGTGTGTATGCGTGTGTGTGTGTGTGTGTGGGTGTGTGTGCAAGGATGTTATTATTATTTATGCTTTGTTTTTATTCTGCAAATTCATAACACAAACAAAATTTTCTTTTATGTAAAAAGAAGCCGACGTTGCCGCTTTTCCTAGGCAAAGTTTTCTTTCTTCCTTGCACAGACTTTTATTTTCACTTTTTTCTTAATTTTTTTTTTTTGGCATTCACAGTGTATTGCAGTGCAGCAAATGAGAAAATTTGTGTGAAAGATGCTTCTAATTTTCTCCTAAAATTTCAAATCTTCTTGGTTTAAAAAAAAAATTTTATATTTTTCTTGGAAAAATTAAGAATGACCTTTTCAAATTAACGTGGGGCTTTATCGAAGAAGTTTTTTGTTCGCTGATTCCGATTCTCTTAACGAAATTTTGTCCTCACGTGTGATAGAGGTAGAGTGTTCAATTCTCTTATTCTCTTCTTTTATTAATTTTTCAGATCACTTGTATACACGAAACATGCAAACTCCCCCTCACTAAGGGTGATCTTAGCACTTACTATGCAAACCAACTCAAAATATGAAGTTTTTGTTGAAAAAATTTGTATTCGTATGGTGTACCTTAAATTAATTCTTATAAAATTTTCAATTTTGGTCCAAATCGCATCATTACAAGGGGTAGCTCCCATTTAAATCTGTCCTAACTCTTGGGTTTTTGATTGAAACAACTTTTATAGTTGCTGTTAATTCAGCTAGAAAGGTCAAGACCATTCTAATAATATTTTTCAAATCGGATCACAAGAAGAGGTGGTCCCTCTATAATAAAGTCAAGTAAATATAAACATATCCGCCAGACTGGCAACAAGAACTTGGAGATTATAATAGAATGAGTCTTCAATTTTGGATATTTAGGTTCTCCAATTCTTACTTCAGAGATCTAGTACTCAACCAACACCTCTCATAGAGGTACTACCAATAAAAACCTTATTCTCTTTTGATATTTTCAATTCAGTTTGATATACCAAATTTTTGTCTAAATTGTGATAATTCTAATAAAATATTCCATAAAAGTTCAGATCGGACCACTAGAAGGTGTAGACCCCTTATAAAACTGTCCCGCCCTGCTATTTTTTTCTATGTAAACATTTTGCTGTTATTATTGATTCAGCTATAAATTCCGAATTTGGTATATTTTGCTCCAATCCAAATAGAATATTCCATAAGGTTTTAAATTGAACCACAAAAAGAGTTGGTCCACCTATAAAAAGACCATATAAAAGTGTCCGTTTGTATTGCTGTAAGCAACAAGAACTTGGAGACTATAAAAGACATAACATTCAAGTTTAGATATTTTATGTCCTCTATTGCCTCTTCTGATAGGTTGTATTTAATGGACGTGCGTCTCTAACTGACCGTCCTCTCTGGTTTTTTATAAGAATCATATTAAAATTTTTTTTCTAGCTACAAATTCCAAACTTGCTATATCCTTTTTCAAATCTAGTAATATCTTCTATATATGTCTATATCTAACCATCAGAAGGACTAGCTCCATATAACTTTGTCCCTCTTCCGGTGCTTTCGTAAGAAAAATATTTTCATATCAGTATAAATGTAGGCATTAATCTCCAAAAAGATTTAATATTCCATGGTGAACTACAGAATTATTCGAGTTATTCTTTTAAATGATATTAAAGCTGTAATGTTCGCCGAGATACATTTATTAGTAACATTGCAAACTTGAGCACAATCCCTAGGTGGTCCTCTATAATTTTTTTTTGATAGAAGTCATCTCTAGGTGGTCCTCTATCAATTTTTTTTTAAATAGAAGTCATCCCTGGGTGGTACTCTATCATCTTTCTTTTAATAGAAGTCCTCTATCATCTTTATTTTAATTAAAGTCATCCCTAGGTGGTCCTCTATCATCTTTATTTAAATAGAAGTCATCCCTATGTGGTCCTTTATAATTTTTTTTTTATTAGTCATCCCTATGTGGTCCTCTATTATCTTTATTTTAATAAAAGCCATCCCTTGTTGGTCCTCTGTAATTTTTCTTTTAATAGAAATCATCCTTAGGTGGTCTTCTATCATCTTTCTTTTAATAGAAGTCATCTCTAGGCGGTCCTCTATCATTTTTCTTTTAATAGAAGTCCTCTATCATATTTCTTTTAATAGAAGTCATCTCTAGGTGGTCCTCTATTATCTTTCTTTTAATAGAAGTTATATTTAGGGGGTCCTCTATCATCTTTCTTTTAATAGAAGTCATCTATCATGTTTCTTTTAATAGAAGTCATCTCTAGGTGGTCCTCTATTATCTTTCTTTTAATAGAAGTTGTATTTAGGTGGTCCTCTATCATCGTTTTTAATAGAAGTCATCTCTAGGTGGTTTTCTGTCATCTTTCTTTTAATAGAGGTCATCTCTAGGTGGTCCTCTATCATCTTTCTTTTAAAAGTCATCTCTAGCTGCTCCTCTATCATCTTTCTTTTAATAGAAATCACCTCTAGGTGTTCCTCTATCATCTTTCTTTTAACAGAAGTCATCCCTAGGTGTTCCTCTATCATCTTTAGTTTAATAAAAGTCATCCCTAGGTGTTACTCTATCATCTTTCTTTTAATAGAAGTCATCTCTAGGTGGTCTTCTATCATCTTTCTTTTAATAGAAGTCATCTCTAGGTGATCCTCTATCAACTTTCTTTTAATATAAGTCTATGGAAGGATGACTTTTGTTTTGTGATTTTTTTTTAAGGTTTCCACCATTCCACCTCCGAACTGTACAGATTACACAAACATTTCTAAAACTTAAAGCTGCCTGTTACCTTTGAGTATTCACTTAATAGGGCTATTTCCGAGCAATTTTCCCAATATGCTCGCACATTATTTACCTCCTATTTTTATAATTGTTGCTCCTTCGTGTTTGCTGAACATTTAATAAATATTTATGTAGGTTTCACTTAATTAAAAAAATATCCTTTTTTTTTGTATATACGCCTAATATGCTTCAGCATAAACAACATCAACAAAGCTGACACGCCCCATACAGGAAAAAACATTTTTTCAAGGTCTCTGCTGAACACAGTTTCATGAACCCAAAAATGCGAAGAAAAACAGAAAAAAAAAAATGAATTCGTATAAAAGTGAAAGTAAAAGTCTACCCTAATACTTGCCGCATCATTGGCAACCTTCAGCCAGCCTCCTAATCGATGTTTGAATAAAAGCTTTTATGTCTGAATGAAATTTCAGACAACACCTACTCGAGCGCGAGTATAAATTTCTACATAACCCTACTTCAATAGCGGCGACGGCATCAATGTAAATACTCCTACGCTTTCTCGTATATACTACATACATGCTACATAATGTGAGGTGGTGTTGATGTTGTATCCTGCAGAAAAACACCCACGTCCTTGAAAATTGCGCCGACGTATATGCTTGGTATATGTATAGGTATATGCCCAGGGTACATAAAAACTACGCTGCGTACTATAGAGTAAATACATATATACTATATTTTTTTTGTTCCTGTATTAGTGTGCGTATCCTTGGCATTTATTTTAGGTGCTACGTGCTATAATATAATAGATTGGAATACTACTTGTTTGAAAATTTAATGCTTAAAATCTATGGGATTTAAGTATAAAGTAGTTTCCTTGGTATTGTTCCTGAGCAGTTTTTCTATACACTTCACAATTAGTTTATTAAAATGTTGTATTATTATTTGGTGACATAGTTTGTAAAGGAAGCATCGGAAGAAGCACCAAAATCGAACTAGAAATACCTTCTGCGTACATAAAAAAGTCCTCATTCTGTAGCATGTGTATAGGTAAAAAAATCACTTCTTCTGTACAATATAGGGCTGAAATTTAGTATGGTGACTATGTTTGCTTTAGGTTCCATAAAAACACATCATCTCTGTTTAGGTTTTTGTATGTAAAATATATTTACAGTCAATATCTCTTTCATTCTTACTGTTTTTCATAGATTCACGCTCCACCCACTTTTATTCCTGTTCCACACTTTCTATTTTTTTTCTCCATCTAGAACTTCCATTTTTTTTTTGTTGACTGCAGCGTATTAAAACTTCGTCTCTATTCAAGTTCAATTTTACTTCTGTTATTCTGTTTTTCTTTCAATATTTATTCTTAGACTCAAAGTGCGGTTTAAGATTTCATTTACTTCTTTTTTCCTTCTCTCTCTCCATAAAGCATCCATATTTTAATTAAGTATGCGCTATTTTTCCAGGGAATATGTTCAAGTGTTGTACTATTTATATACATCTAACGTTGCCTGGTAATTTTCTTAATAATGTTGTTCAATTTTGTAAGCTTTATGATTTGTGACTCATTTGAACTTGTGACATTTTAAAAGGTTGCTCATGGAGATTATCTATTGAAGTAGGCTGCTTGAATTGATTGGAGCCTAAAGCTTTATTTAAATTGAGTTTGTATTAAAGTTGGACTGCACAATTATGGAATTTATGAAATTGTATTATAATTAATTGGGAATTATTTAAATTTAATGGTGATAAACTATTTTTAGATATAATTTAAAGAAATCACAGTTTGTCATGACAGCTTTTCAAATTCTTATTAAAATATCTTCAAAGTAAAATGAATACGAAATGAGGGTTGAGGTTATTATAATTTATAATAATTCTGTTCATCACAATTATTTTCTTAATTTTTTTTTTCATCTCTATAAGTTTGGGAATGTTGTCTCCAATGGGAAAAATTAACTTTTAAGGTTTTACACTGTTGTCTCCAATGGGAAAAATTAACTTTTAAGGTCTTACACTGTTGTCTCCAATCGCAGAAATTGCCTTTAAAGTTTATCTCCAATGGAAAAAATTGCCTTTTAAGGTGATCCAAGAATTAAGCATTATTTTTTAATTTTTGGAAATGTCTCTAATCTTTACGAATCGAGCAAAATTATTCACGAATCGACCAATTTTTTTTTTGTATCTCCATGAGTATAGAAATTTTGTCTCCAATGGCAAAAATTTACTTCGGTCAAAAATGTTTTCTATATTCTTTTAAGGTTATCCACGAATTTATAATTTTTTTGGTTTTTTTTTCGCATCTCAATATATATGGAAATGTTGTCTCTAATGAGAATCATTGCTTATATTATTTTTTTTGCATCTCCATGAGTTTGGAAATGTTCTCTCCAATGACAAAAACTTATACAAATTTTTTTCTGCATCTCCAAGATTATAGAAATGTTCTTCTCCAATGACAAAAATTGCCTTTTAAGGTGATCCACGTATCGACCAATTTTTTTGGCATCTCCATATGTATGGAAATGTGTTCTCCAATATTTTAAGGATATCTTCCAATCGATAATTTTTTTTCATCTCCATTAGTATGGAATTGTTGTCTTCAATGGAAAAACTTACCTTTAAAGCATATCCACGGAATCGAGCTAATTTGTTGGTATTTCCATGAGAATTTAAATGACATCTCCAATGTTAAAAATTGCCTTTTAAGATTATCCACGAATTGACCTTTTTTGTTGTCATCTCCATGTGTATAGAAATTGTGTCTCCAATGGCAACAATTGGTATCTCCATATGTCTGGATTTGTTTTCTCCAATGACCAATTGACAATTTTTTTAATTTATATTTTTTTGTTTGGACTCTTTATATGTATGGAGATGTTGTCTCCAAAAATTGCTTTTTAAGGTTATCCAGGTCAACCAATTTTTTTTTTAGCATCTCCACGTTTATGGTAATGTAGTCTCCAATGGCAAAAATTTTAAAGCTTTCCACGAATCAATAATTTTTTTTTGGCGTCTTCTCTATAAGTACAAAAAAAATCTCCAATGACAAAATGTTTAATGTTATCCACGAAGCGTCAAATTTTACTGGCACCTCCATAAGAATAGAAATTTTGTCACCAATGGCAAAAATCACATTTGAACCAATTATTTTTTCTGAATCATATAAAACTTTTACACATCTCTGGTGAAGACTATAAACCAGAGCTAAAACCGAGGTATTTGACTATTTTATACACCGTTATTTTTATTCATTACGGAACTTCATTTTTCATCAATTTCACTTTTTGACTGAGAATTTATAACAAAACAATTTTTGAGACCTTTCGAGGCATGCTATTCATTTAATATCATGCCTCGACATGTCTCAAAATGTATATCAGTTATATACGAGATATTTTTTAATAGGTTTTTTCGAGGTACCTCCACAAATGGACCTTTGTTTCAGTGATAACCTCTTCATTCGAACCAAAACTCTTACCGCACAGAAAATTTCTGCAGGTTTGGAAATAGAAATTATTTAGAATGGGCTTAAACTGGAGACTAAATTTGGAAGGATTAGCAAGTGTATATTGTACAATTTATGCAATATCAACTTTTGAATTGAAATTTGTATTAAAAAAAATTTTTTTTTTAAGTTAAACTTTTTTTAATTGCTTTAATTAGTTTTTAATGAGAGCGGTACTTTCTTGTGGTCATATTGCTTTGACTAAGAATTATGTTCACCTTTAAAAAATAACAGGTCTCCAAATTTAATTTCAGTTTGTTATCTCAAGAACTGAGGAAATAGACGAACAAATGGAGTCGACTTGTTCCAAGCGACTCATCGAGTTCATCAAGTATATATTATTGGGTCTTAACAAAAAAATTTGGTTGTTCTTCATATATCTGGGGATTTGGCATTAAGCCTAACAAAACATATTATATAGGTTTAAATGGAATCATCTAAAAACCTTTTGATGTATTTTAAATTTTTAAAAAAACATTTTATAGTTCTAGATGGGACCATACCAAAATTTGTTCATGTTATTCGAATTTTTAAAGGCTACTCTAAGGAAGACTAAGTGCAGTATATATGCATACTCGAACAGCATAACAAGTCAAGTCTTTATACCAATATCCGTACATAATTCGAAAGTATGAACGAGATATTAGAGTATATAAAAGTTAGGACCTGCAACTTGTATTTGAAATTTTGAGTAATTCATATTTTCAAATAAAAAAAATTGGAAACTTCTTTGACTCAGTATGGCAAATTGCCTACTATTTGCATACCTATTGGCAATAGATGGCGCACCATATAACCTAATGTAACGCCATCTATTAGTTCTGCAATGCGACATGAAGATGGCTTTAGTAGAACCAAGAGATGGCGTTACTTTATGTGTGTCAACTATTGGAAATATTTTATTAATTTTTATTTAATTGTTTTAATTTTTTATTATTTTTGAAGATTTATAAAGCTGCGAGTCTTCATACGAGAAAGTTTGTAGGATATCGTTTTCTTTATATATTCCAGACACTTCCCATATGTTTTTCATTAAATCTATTATATTCCAAATATACCCTATATTATTCTAACCATGACTAATTAAAAATCAACGGTTTTTAATAATGATTGCAAATTAATTTGTACAATTGCATCAGCAATACTATAGCATGAAAGGCAGACTGAGATAGCAATAAAACTATATATTTATAACTTATGTTTTGTCTCGCTCTAACACGCTTGAAAACATTGTATTATACAATAGATAATGATGCATGAACTAGAATAAAAACAATAAAAGAAAAAGAAAAATAATAATAATAACAAGAAACAATAAAATCATCAACAAATTGGCAAAAAAAAGAAGAAGAAAAAAACATGGCATAGAAAAATAACAAACTAATAAAGATCAAAAATAGAATAACAAAATAAAAAAATACAAGAAAAAGTTACAACAAAATCAAATCAAAACAAATAGAAAGAAGAAAAAAAATCTATGAGAATGATACACACGAGCAGAACGGACAGACGGACTGACTATGTTGCTCATAGTAATATCTTGATTGAACGGGTAGTAGGGCATGTACGGAGAAAATGGCACACGCTACAAGCTGACTTTTGACATGCAATGGTGTAGTGGCTAAAGGGTGTTGCAACAGGGAGTATATATATGAACAGCAAATATTTGTAGCAGCGTATATAATTGGGTTTGTTGAAATTTCAAAAAAAAAAAAAAAAAAAATTTCATAAACCGTTTGCGAATTATAAGTGGTAATTATTTTTAAAACAAAGAACGGCATATACCACACTGCTCTGACAAGTTTACTTCGAATCTTGAGCACAAGTAAAAGCTATTGAGTGGGAAGTACATAAAATGTGCTCCATTTAAAGGGTTTCGCAGAGTAATTGAAGCACCCTCCTTCTTTTTTATACATATTCTTGCCACTTGGGGTCCAATAGCTCAGCTGCGCTCGTGTTGCTTCACCCTTGAGTTGCAGTCGAGCATTAAATGACGCGTGTTTGTTCGTTCAATTCCAAGAAAAGAAATAATAATAGTAGAGGAGCGGCAACAATTAATTGAAAGTGTCGTGTAAACAAGTATTTTGATTTAGCAAATGGCGAAGAAAACAACAACAACAACAAAAACAACAACAATAAATTTGCATACAAAAGCAAGAAGAACAAGAATTGTACAATAACAAATAATAACGAACGAAGTAAACAAAAATAGCTGACGTCAAAAAGCTTAGAGAGACCGAGTGAGAGAAAAAGGGAGAACAAAATGTAGGAGCATAGGGTACACAAGTGCCGCCGCTTATATTATTTAATTGATAAAAAAAAAAGAAATAAATAAGAATATCGATCAGAAAACAAAATAGTAAACAAAGAAGAGCAAAAAAAGAAACAAAAAATCGCAGCGCAAACTGTACACAAAAAATTATGGCAGAACAAAAAAAAAATGCAACAAGAATTCGAATTTCCACCCTCCCTTTTTTGTCTTTTTTTTTGGGGAAAAGCAAAGTGCGAAGAAGAGTGTGTATACAAAAGAAAAATAAATAAAAAAAAGTAGTGAAAAGCAACAGTCAGCGGCGTTTGTTAGTCAAAATGTGGGGAAGCCAGTGAAGCGTTGTGTTGGAAAGTGTCAGAGAAAGAGTGAGAGAGAGAGAGAGAGAGAGAGTGTGTGCCGCAAAAACACGCGTTGAAGTAGGAAGTAAAAAAAAATAGTAGACAAAAAAAATTGTCATTACGTTTGCGAGGGAGTAAAGCATTATAGAAACAGTAGCTTCGACAGTGCTACATAAAAGTTTGCGACAAAATGTTTGCTGTTTTAGGTAAAGAGTCAAGTCTTTCGAAGCAAAGCTGAAGCGAAACAAAAATAGAAATAAACATACTGTGAGGAAAAAATTCAGCTTTGGGAACAATAACTAATCCAGCCATGGGATCATTCCTAATTCAGTGAGTTCTCATGCTGAAAAATCGTTTTAACTTGTCTTCTGAAATTGTGGACAGCCTTTACTGTCCTTGGAATTGGTACAAGAAAGTTGTGTCTACTGCTATTTGAGCAAAAATTTTGTCCTGTCAGCGTAGTACATAGCCTCGGCTCATTGTTTCGACTCAGGCTATGTAAATCCACTTAAGAGTTCCTCCTTTGCTACAAAGTAAGTGGTTGTCTAAAATAGATATGGAGTTTTCTGAAGGGAAAAGGGTGGAGTAATTAGGCTAAATAGGGTTCAACCTCTTTCTTGGCTTTTAGCTGACTGGTAATGGCTCTCTGAATGCATTCTTGCATAAAAGAGGCCTGAATACCGGTTCTGTTTGCCGTTGTGGGTTTCACGAGAAGACATGTCCTCTGTGAATGCCCACTGTAAGATATCAGAGACCTCACAAGGTGGGGGTTATACGTCGTGATGGTGAATATAATAAAAGTAGTACTCTTCACAGCAGATAGGGTTAGGGCATTTGGTTTTTTTGCGATGGTAGTCTTAAGAAGTCGTCTTATGGTGGCAGACTAAGTACAAGCATAACTAGTATTTGTTCTAGACTCATGGTCTAAGAAGTATACTTCACAGTAACTTCGCCCTGGCCGATGGTGAGGAACTTCGGGGAGTCATGTTGTGACTCCTTCGGAAGCTTTACGTGGAGTTGCATTTACAAACGGGTCTTAGGACTCATAGATCAACAGAGGTTTTAGATAGGCCTCGACTCCACTTACTAACGAGCGAAGTTGGTTGTCCAAAATAATGTGACTTCGGTTTGGTACATGTAGAAGAAACACTACGGGGGCGTTGATTGTCGCTTACCAATACTGTGCTCGGCACCGTGGGCTTAAGCCAACACGACAGGCGTCCACCTTAAACAACTTGGACTTTCAGTCATTGGAGATGTTGACATTAGTGCAATCTACTCGTGGGAGGTGACTGACGTGGGATGGCAGACGATGCAACAGAATAGAAAACGAGTTGTTAAGCTACATTTCTTGCTCGTCAAAGTTCTACCCACTACTATCCCCACAAGGTATTCTTATCCTAGAAGCAACTTGCCTGGTTGCATCATTTTTACAATATACCAAGGCATACCTCATGCTAAGCACAGCATTCCGGATGACCTTGATCTAAACTCAAACCATCAGCTGAAAGGTTGATCGATGGAAATACAGACATCGCCGTCACCCAAATCACAAACTCCAACTATCTTCATATGGAGGTCAACTTTAGAGTTATTCTCCCGCAAAATCCAGAAGGCTGCAGCGGTGGAGGCATGTTCCACCACATCTTTCACTGCCTACCACCTACCACCTACATGATGGTCTCTTTTAAAGAGAAATACAGTGGCGAAATATTTATATCAGAGCTGCTCAAAAGCTTAAAGAAGCACTCCAGGACCAACTAACTAGATTTTTTGATCACATGCTATACACGGACCACAGTAGAAGGATAGAAGAAGAATTAAGACAGATTTAACCGATTGAGCACATTCCTATAGCCGCCGCAAATGGTAGCTGGTGCCGCTACGACGAGGATCATCAGACCACGCACCTAGCCGCACATTTCAAACCTTTCTCATAAAGTTTAGTATAGTCAAAATCTTGTTAAAAAACACTTCTACGAATGGATCTTCCCTATCTGAAGTGACCAGTACTCTACGGAACCTCAACAGAAATAATGCTGCTGGCCAGGACGATGTATGCAACTATTTTTGTGATGTTTATTCTTATAAGGGTGCAACACTTGCACTCCCAATGGAAGTTCGCAGTAAATTCCATGATCCACAATACTAAAAATATTTCTGAAACATACTTGCCAATCATTCTTCTACTTGCATATTCAAGGTTTGATAAAAAAACTTCGTGGAACTCCGAGATGTTATCAACAGCTTAGGTTCCGTGCTGGAGATATCACTTCGGAACAGCTCTACCGAGTAGTCAACCGCATCCTCAGTGTTTTCGATTCTAAGGAATAGAGCCATGGTTCATTTATAGACGTTCAGCAGGCTTTTGACCATGATCTATTGGAGATAATAAAAAAAAACTTGCTTTCTGTTCCTTTTCACTTATTCAGTAATAGCTGTGTTGTCAGAGTGTAGCGTCCTAGAACCTATTTTGTTTTGTATGATGTTTATATAGCGAAACTTCCTCTCGAAGACGTAGAGTCGATGAACAGCAGACGGCCTTTAAGAATACCTGCAAGTCTAGACGAACTCCTTCGACAAAAACGAAAAAAAAAAAAAAAAAAAAAAAATCCTAACCAATATTATATTACTCTATTGTCTCAATACCCTAACAGTTTTTTTTTTTACGAAATTATTTCATACGCGAACCAAATTTGAGGTCTTGAATCGAATTCTTGAAATTAATCACTAAATAAATAATATTGCATTCAAAAAAAAAAAGCAACAAACAAATAATTTTATAAAGAGAAACAAAAATAAAGAAATGCAGAAAAAATGCAGCATAAACTGTTTGCGAATTATAAGTGTTTTTCAATGGAAATGCTGCCAAATTATGCCTATGCAGTTATAGCATGAAACTTAATTTTTTAACACACTGTATATAGACCTATACACAATATTGTTGTACATGTAACAGTGTGGGTGATGCCTCCAAAAAAAAAAAATATATACAGACCAAACAGACAAAACAAAGCGTAAAACAGCTGAGTTATAAAAACAACAAAACAACGAAGTAAATAATAAAAAGAGCAAACGTTTGAGAATGAGAGAAGAAAATAGTGAAATAAAACAAGAAGAAAAAGTATGAAGGTGGTAGACGACTGTCTGTATGCGAGCGAGAGAGCTTTTCACTTCTGTCCGCTGATGGCATATGGAGGAGATGAATGGAAGCTTCGCATGAAACTTTTTATCAATCGGTCAAGAACGTTTGAAGCGAAAAGTTGTACGCGTTGAAGAAACGCGCGCGTTACATATATATATATTATAAATATTTAAAAAAAAAAAAAAAAACTGTATATATATTATATATAGACTAGTAAAACCCAAAACAATAACAAAAAAAAAATTGTGTAAAAATAATAAAGCCAGACAAGCAAACAATAACAAATTGTTCGACATAAATATTGGTTAGTGTTAAAAAATAATTTGTGGTTTTTAGTTAATTAAATAAATTGCTAAATTTTTATATTAAGAGTAGCCAAGTGTTCCAAAAAATTTAAAAACAAAAACAGAATCAATTAAAAAACTTAAAAAAAAAAATGCACAAAATATGCAAATTAAAAAAATAATAAATAAATAAATTAAAATCGAAAATAAAACAATAAAAAAATATATTAGACTAGCGAACTAGTTTTGTGTATAAACCAGCTCAAAAAAATAATAAAAAAATTTGTCAAAAATCAACATAAAAGAATACAAATTTGTTTTTTTGTTTTTATTATTAAGCATATGCGTAACATTTACTTAATACATATATATATGCTTCTATATGTATGTAACACTCAAAACATACATTTGCATAAATAAATAAAATTCACATACATATATATGTATATATATATATATTATATGTATATGTAAAACAAAAACAACCACAAATATTTGACAATGCTGTCGACTATGAAAACAAAGTCAAAATCAACAACACATGACATAAACAAACTAAAAGAATTATTTTATTGAACTAGGTTATAGTGGGAAATTTAATACACTACAATATGTGAATTAAGTATAGGAATTTTGATAATTGAAGTTTTTGTGGAGATACTGCAGTGGATTTATAGCAAAAGAAGTAACAGTAGGGGAGTGACTTGAAGAAAATAAATTTTAAAATAATAAAAAATTATAAAAATTATAAAAAATGTTAACTAATAAAAATGAGTTTAAATTAGATAAAAATAATTAATTTAATTAAAAAAAATAAATTTACAAATTTTTTTATTCAATTTAAGTGAAATACAAATGTTCAAAACAAGACTTCAGAAGCATCATTGCAGAATTTTAATGAAATTTCAAAAAGTTTTTGGAGTTAGTTTTAACAGTTTATTGAAAAAAAAATTTTAAAGACCATCTATGAAAAGATGTTTATGGATTATGGAGTTAATTTTAACAGTTTATCGAAGACATTTTTAAAGACCAACTATGGAAAGATATTTATTACATTTCAATAAAGACTAGAAACTTTCTTTCTATTTAAAAAAGTAAGAGCTACCGAATTTACTTCTCTGCATTTACTGCTTTCCGATAGTCTCCATATATCTTATGTGCCATATGGCTTCCAAATTTATTTAAACTTTTTTCCTTTTTATATCAACTAAAAGAAAATATTTGAATTAAAAACTCCAAAATACCACAAAATAAAAGAAACTATTAACTTTGCTAGTACCGAAGTTTTGAAAAATGTTCTTCATCTTCTTCTTATAGCAAAAGATTCTTCTTATAGCAAATATTCTCTCATGAAAAATTTTTAAAAATTAGGAACTACTAGTAAAAAAGGAAAAAAAAAAGTCATATCTCAAAAAACTTCCACGAAAAAAATTCTTAAAACTGTAAAAAAAAAGCTTTGGAAGGCACCTTTAATATGTATTCTTTTAAGATCAAACTGATCTATTAAAACTCGAGATATACGCAAAAGAAAAAAAACTACTCGGAAATAAAAACAAACAAAAAATTAGTTCTTCCATGGAAATTTTTTCTCGGAACTGTATAAAAGGACGAGATATACAAAAAAAAAATATAAGATACTCGGAATACTCTGATACTTTTCATGGAAAATTCTCAAACTGATAGTAAGATCTACTCGAAAAACAAAAAAAAAAAAAAAAAAAAAACGAACACGAAAAAAGTCATATTGTGCCATAAAAAAAATTTATAAAAGATTGTCTTTTAATATGAATATTCTTATGGCCAACTAGATATAAACTTAACAAAAATTGGGAACTTCTTCGATAATTAAAAAGAAAATATAAACAAAAAGTCATATCTGGAAAATTCTTTCAAGAAAAATTTCTAGTAGAAAGTTCTAAAAGACACCTTTGATTTGTAGGCTTCTATGGCCAAATCAGTCAATTGAAATTCAAGATATACTCAAAATTAAATTTATCAACTCGAAAAAAACAATCATATCTCGAAAATTGTTCCATTAAAACTGTATGAGAGGGAGTTATAATAGGCATCTTTAATTTGAATGCTTTTATGGACAAATCGATCCATTAAATCTCGAGATATAGGCAAAATTTTAATGTCATTAAAATTGGATTGATTTCAGAAATATTTGGAAATTTTTAAATGGAAAAATGGAGTTCTTCTCTCCATTATATAATGGTAAGCCTTACTGAACATTAAAGAGATGCTTAAAAAAAGTATGACGTTACCAATTAGCAATAATTGAAATTTGTCATATCGAAGATGAAAAAACCCTTTAAGCACCCAATTCTATATGAAAGTAAGCCTAATTTATGAACAAAAATACATAAAAAAATTTAAAGAGTAAATATAAGGTGTCGATTGGACGAAGCATGTACTCCAAGGTTTCAAAGTAGCATCTCAATCCTAATTTGAGCATAACTATCATCAATTGGAAGGTGCTTACTTGTGATTGATAATTTGTTAAGCTCCATATTTAGTGTTAAGAGTTCAGCTCTCTCCACAAGCAACTATTTATTTTGGATAGTATCTCCAAATTTCTTGGACTATTTGCATATAACAGCTTTAATTTGGTCTTCGTTAAGGTTTTTTTATACAAATATTGAAGAGAGCTACGTAGACAATTGTTTCGGATACAGCTATGAGACTTCAAAGCCTCCTAGAAAAAATTTTTCTTTTATTTTTGTTTGAACTATATTCCTAAAACGATATACCGCACTCTATTATATATTGGAAGTGTATTTTAAATAATAATAATAAAAGCGTCTTTTGCTATACAAACACACACACACACCTACAGCTACACACATACACTTCCGAAGCATTTATATATATTAAATATTTGTATTTGTATCTCGTTTTGTATGCGTAGGAATTTTACTAAAAATTCTTAGTACTACTAAACTCAGCGTCGACTTTGGCGCTGCCACCGCCGCCGCCGCCGCCATATACCTCATGCCCTCCCCCCTCAATGGCGTCTTTTTTTTGCCTGGGTTTCGCGTTGTAAATGGCAGAAGCAGAGCAAAGCAAAGTAAAGCGCAAACGAAGAAGAAAACAAATAAAACGAATACGCGTGTAGAGTGATAAAAAGAGCGCGCGCGAGCTGTTCGTCGTATTTTGTTCGTATTTCAATACGAATCGACGACTATACGCTTTGAATGCTGATAAGCGCCATTGAGAGGGAAAAAAAGTATCTGAACTTATTGTATATATTTATTAAAATATATATACATATATATAACATGTATATGTGTATCTTTGTTTATTTTATATACAACGAAGACATCAAATCAACGACGACGACGGACGACAACGTTTGAGAGCGATCAGATCAGTTGTTCGTTTGTTCACTCAGTTCGCATTTGAATTCGAGTAAAAGAAGACGCGGGAAAATTGACAGCAAAAAATAATAAAATAAATCCCTTCTATTAAAAAAGATTTTGTTTAAAATTTGTTTGTAAATTTTTTCCAACAAATGACGCGAAACTAATTGGAAAAAAAAACATAAAGAAAAAAATTGGAAAAATATAAAAATTTAAGTTTAAACTTTGAACTCGGCTTAAAGGTGAAAACAAAAATAAAAAATAATAAAAATCAAGAAATATAATAAAATCAGTGAAGCGTTCTTAATGCTGCTTTACTCTTACGTCAGTGCGCGATTTTAATATTATTATAAACGTTGATTAGATTAAACTATAAAAAAAAAAAAAAAATTAAACAATAAAGAGTGCTTAATGCGGTTGATACGAAGTTTTATACGCTGTACACAATTTATAAGAAAAATTTAAATAAATTTAAAATATTTTTTGAAAGTAGAGAACAGAAATTTCTGGCAGAAAATTTAGATATTAACTCAAGAACTTTGAGAATATTTTTGAACGACAAGCTGTACATATAAACAGGCGTGGTGTGCTATAGGAGGAGGAAGTAGAGAAATATTTCCATGAAATATAAAATTCTTGAATTGTATGAAAAACTATTTTATTTTAAATAAAAATCTATAATTTTTTTTTTCTGTTGTCGTATCAAAAAGCCTTACTTTCAAATCTAGCCTTCTATAGTGTTACTAAAACCAACACCACTTCACCTCAAAATGCCAATGAAGAGCGGATAATATCGTAAGATAGAGCCAGATTCATGAAAAGTTTTCGAGATAATCTATTATCCAAATATTTTCTGAGTTATCGTGAAATGTTTTTAGATAAATAAACAACATGGTATAAACGTGGTAATAGTTGTTCTTAGGGATTATCAAAACTTCTAAGGGAGAACTTAAATTGAATTGCTTTCCTAGTCCTAGAAGAGTTTACCTTATCATAGCCAATAGTTGTCCGGTTTGAAACAATGTGGATGAATTTATACAAAGTGTTATTTTTTAAACCTTCTTCTTAGGGAGAACCTTAATTGAATTGCTGCCCTAACCCTAGAATAGTTTGCCCACTCATAGCCAATAGTTGTTAGTTTTGAACCAATGTGGATCAATTTATACAAAGTGTTGATTACTTAAACCTTCTTCTTAGGGAGAACTTAAATTGAATTGGCGGCTTAACCCTAGAACAGTTTGCACTATCATAACCAATACAGATTACAAGCTTTTCTGCAGAATTAATGGTAAAACATTTAAGATTTCGACATTTTCAATTTTCCAAGTTTTTCAATTTCTATAGTGGAATAAAAAATGTCTCAAAAATTGGAGTAACATTATTTGTTTACTTTCTTCTTTGATATAATATTACATTTACATCATAGAAAAAAATCAAAGATCCATTGCTTACTTTGATTTTTTTGAAAGTTTTTGATCCAGAAGAAGATTTTTCCTGACCTTGAACATCAAAAACCTCCAATTGAGTGTGGTGTGCTCAAATTCGGTCAACTTGTTGACCAGTCCGACAACTTTCAAAATGATGCTTCCAGAAATCCAAAGTAATGCAATGGTTGTTCGGGCTGTGACGCTGTAATGCTGGAACTATAAGTTCTCCATGGAATTATATATTGTTGGGTTGAGTTTTCAAAGTTGATATAAGGATTCTTATTTACAAATAGTGGTTACTTCGACGTTATCAGTTTGATGTATTTTTCACATAAATTTTGAATAAAAATGTGATTTTTGAAGAGCTTCGATTGGCTTTAAACCAATAACTTTGTTTGCTTGCGAACAAAAGATGCTTTTCGTAACTGATGATATTTTTGGTTTGAGTTTTCAAAGCTGAGAAGTTATTTTTAATGTAAAGTTGTAAGAGAATACATTCTGCTGGCTTGTTCTATGGAACACCATGCCAAAAATCTTCTTGAACTGACGCTTTGATATGAATATTGTTGTACGATCTATGTGCTTCACCTTCTGTAATGGAAGATGCTGTGCCGAACAGAACTAACTTTTCTACAAGTTACTGTGGAGTACCCCCAACTCCATAACTGCCTCAACTTATTAACTGTTGTTCGGATTTTCAAGCATCAGCGTCTTGTCATTACACCTTCGTTGTTCATCTCTGCACTGGTTACTGTAGCCTTCTCGAAGCTTCTATGGGAGCTTACACCAAGACTTCCAAAGCAACTTCTTGCTCCAAATTTTTTGTTCTAAAAGTGTTTTATTAGTTGTCACCAGGGTGTCGGTAAACACAGCCTACACCCGACTTTATTTATCCGAAGCTTGATTATAGAATATCCACGGCCTTCTTGGTGATTTGCAGTATCATGTGGATGTCATTGGCATCGAGCTTAGCTGCATATAACGAACATGAGGATACTAATATTTCTGTTCAGTTAGCCGAATGCAGTCTGACACCTTCCTACGAACTGTCCATATTTAAACGTATTCATTGTAAGTGTTCCGTTCAAGAGTGGAGGGGGTCTTTAAAATATCACGCTCGGACACAATGGGTTTTTGGCATATACTAGTCACCAAGGGGGAGGAGAGGTGCTGGTAAAAATAAAATGGTCACCGAGTGGGGAGAAGATGTGCAGGTAAAAAAATTTTAAAAAAGGGGCCAAGTAGTTTGTGTATGTTCCCTATCTTTAACTTATTTAAGGGTGAACTCGATCCTGTAGCTTAGAAGGTTTAAATGATCTACCCCGTATGTCTCATTCTTTCCTTTGTCCTTATTTGCTTAGTTGTACTCGATTTTCCACTTCCTACATATTCTTTCTTACAAGTTGTGAATGGTCTCGTACTCACTTGGTTCATTGTTTTCTTTCTACATACATTATTGGGTGATCTTGACATTCTCCTCTCTGTATAATATTTTGTTCTCCCTATTTAATATTGTTAATTTTCTTCTTACTGCATAAGCTTTCTCTCTCTCCGATTAGGGTAAAATACAATTCCTATTATTGTAATTCACTTGTCACACTTTCGTATACGCCATATTTGATGGTTTGAATTCGATTTGCTTACAGTCTCTGCAATAGCTCTCGAGTCACTCCAAGAGCGATTGGAAAAATTGTTATAGGATACTTAAGTATCGAAGAAGTTAATAACATTCTTATCCATGACATCAAACTCGGAAAATATAGCTGAGGAACTTTAAAATTTGAACACAAAAACGTAAAAATTATTTCGAAAAAATATTTTAATCGAATTTGGAAAAATTCTAAATTTTTTTTTTTGGTCAAATTAATTTGCATCGATTGGAAGTATGTATTTTATATTATTTTGTACCTTATAAGCATGGTATATAAGGTTTTTTTGGAAGTCTATGTAACAGCTAAAAGCAGGCTTAGTATAGCCCATAAAGAATCTAAATAAAATTTATTTATGATCAGCTGAGTCGAGTCTTTGTTATCTATATGTCCATCTGTCTGTCTAGTTGTACGTCTGTATAAACGACCATTACTCAGTAACTTTGAGAATATTAAAATTTTGACCACTGCTATGCACTCTTCTGTGCATCTGAAGTGCTTCTATGAGAGCTCATCCCATGATACATTTAGCTCATGTATTTCCTCTTTTCAAGCCTATTTTTCTCTTTTCATGAATAGTTAAATAATTTCCTCTTCTTCACCTTATAGAAAAACTTTTTAACTTCAATTAACTAACTGTTACTTTAACTGTACTTAGTGAAATCATGCCTAAATATGTTATTAATTAGTTTGAGAAGAAATTTATAAAAGTTTATAAAAAAATCAAAGATTTTTTAACTTTTGCTGCAAAACTTTTTGACAAACTTTTAATAAACTTGCACAACATTATATGTAGTAGGGGGTAAAAAAAAATTTTAAAAAAAATTAATATGTACATAAATAAATAATTGAAAAAAATCCGCACTCTGCTTTGCTGATAAGCTTGATTTCAATTAAATTGTGTATAATGTATTTTTTTTTTTTTTTTTTGAGCTGGTATAAAAAAAATATTCAAGCAAAAATTATCAATTTAAATGCCATTTTATATATATTAATCTATTTCTGTACATTCTACATAGTTCGTTTTCTATGAATTAGTGTGGGAGCTAACACATGCGGTGTGACCTAATTTTGATTGTGAAGTATACAAAAAAAACAACAACAACAACAAACTACCAAACAGAGCTGCTGCTCTGGCAGCACAAATCTTTAAACAATTTTTTTTCTCATTAAATAAAAAATGTTTAAAAAATAATTAAACAAGAAACAGTGATAAAAAAAATATTACATACTTTTGTATACACAAAAAAAAAAAAACAAACAACATAAATCAGCAAAAATAATTTTCCGGCAAATCTGTTGACAACGTTTTTTTTTCGTCTTTCCGCTTGGATTTCAGTTTTTCATTTTTAAGGTAAAAATATAATATTTAAGTTTAAGCTTACAATTATTTTTTATGCATATGAAATGATTTTTTTTTTTTTTTTTTATAAATCTAAAAAAATTTTTGCATAAATATTTACTTAAAATGCAAAAAAAAAAAAATAAAAAAAAAAACTGGCTTGAAATCTGAGACGCTTGAAGTTCCATATTTATTTTTTTTTCTTTATATATTTATTTATTTATTTAAGGCTTGAGCTGAAGTACTGTTTGGGGAGTGATAGAGCTTTAAATGCAGTACTTTATATAATAAATAAAAATATGCTGAGCACAAAGGCTTGAAGATTTTGTAAAAAAGTTCAAAAGTTTTTTTTTTTTAGAATTTTTTAGCAAGTTTCTGCAAAATTAATTAAAAATAATATTTTTTTTTTTAAATAATTGTTTAAAATAAATAAAAGTTTTTTAAATAATTTTTTTTTAATGTTTTTAATAACGAAAAATATTTTTTTTTATTTTTTGTGTAAGGGAGCTTTACCTTTTTTTTTTTTAATTCTTTGTGTAAATAAAAATTACAAATCCAAATGACGTACACAGAGACAAACGGATGAACCTAAAGACAGATAGACAGACAGACGTTCAAACATGTCTAGAATGATTTGCTTTTATTGTATTTTTTTTTTTGTATAAAATATTTACTTCCGTAATAAATTGATGACTTATTTTTTTTTTTTTTTGTAATAATTTATGTAAATCACGTAATTTGTTACATTTTATTATAATTTATAAAATAAAAAAGGTATTTGCTTATGTCATACTATGCTGCTGATGTGTAGTACTCCGAACTAAAACTATATCACATCGTGCACACATTTTGAATTATTTATGAAGTTTATGGATGAACTAAAGTCTATAAATTTGTTTAAAGTGTTTGCTGCCTCCATACTGTATGTATATTGTTTATTCTTGAAACTCTGCCAATATTTTTATAAGTTCTTATTTTTTTTTTTTTTTGCAATATAAATATTTAGTCTAAATATTTATTTAGCTAAATATATTTATTTATACACTATACGACTATATGAACGTCATCAACTTAAGTTTATTGACATTTGTAGTGACATGCGTTTAGAAAGTGTTTTCTTTTTCATTGGTTTTTTTGTTGGAATTGGGAACTTATATATGTAGTAGATACTTTGTATCTATAAGATACAAATGAAACAAACAGGTTCGAAATAGCTTGTCATGTTTGTTAATAATTAAACTAGTTGAAATTCTGGCACATGTTGTGGCACATGCTTATATGTAACAATGTTTTTTTTCCTCCTATTTGATTTGTGGAACTCTGTTTTCTTCTTCCTTTTTTTCCTACTATTTGATAATGTTAGAATAAATAAATGTTACCTCTGGCTGCATAATCTTTTTAGTTTTTGCTGAAATATAACTCCTAACCTTTTTTCCTGCTGTTTGGTAAGATAGAATAGATTTTCCTCTTCCTAATTCTTCACCTTCACATACATATATGCTTCATACAATTGCGATTATTGTGCTTCACGTGTCAAAATTTTTTATATTATTTTCTTTTAATTTTTTACTTTTTAATAATTTTTATTGTAGTTATTTCTGCAAAAATCTTCCGAAGTTCTTAATATTTTATGTTCGCTTTAACTTTCAAAATTTTTAACTAAACTAGCTGAAATTCTAGAACAGTTATGGCACCATAGATAGTAGATGTTTAGAGTTGAGCCTTAAATTCGTATAATCAGTTAGTAAATAGCTGAATTAGGTCTATCCAAATGGAGGTTATATAAGCTTGAGCAGTATAAAAATATGTTCCTCTGTCCATCCTTTTTGAACACAAAATTTCGAAACATATTTGGACACTTCATATTTACTCCCGAACAGCGATTTAGAAGTCAACTTGACCGTATTGTCGAACTTCCATGCAAACAAATTATAAACTGAGTGATTGAGATGGTTGGGAAGTTTGAGCCAGGTGGTTTGAGTCGCACCATCTGATGTGTTTCAAAGAAACTTTGTCGGTTTTTTCATCTATTTTCATATTCCATCTATTTTACATACTGTTCCCTTCATTATCCATCTATCTCCAATCTATCTTCTAGCTATTCTCAATATATGTTCCATTCTTTTTCCATCTACCTTCCACCTAAGTTCCATCTGTTTTCCATCCACTTTCCATCTATCTCCATGTATTTCCATCCATCTCCATCCATCTCCATCTATATCCATTAATCTTCCATCTATTTTGCATACATATTCTATCCATTATCCATCTATCTCCATCTATCTTCCAGCTATTCTCAATATATGTTCCATTCTTCTTCCATCTACCTTCCGGCTATATTCCATCTGTTTTCCATCTATCTTCACATATGTTCCAATCATCTTCCATCTATCTCCACAAATGTTCCAACCATCTTCCATCTATCTCCAACCATCTTCCATCTATCTCCAAACATCTTACATCTATCTCCAACCATGTTCCATCTATCTCCAACCATGTTCCATCTATCTCCAAACATCTTACATCTATCTCCAACCACCTACCTCACACCACCTACCTTCCACCACCAACCTCCCACCACCTACATTCCACCACCTACCTCCCACCATCTATATCCAACAACCTATCTTCAACCACCTACCTCGCACCACCTACTTCCAACCATCTATCTCCAAGCATCTATCTCCAACCATCTATCTCCGACCATCTATCTCCCACCACCTATTATCTCCAACCACCTATCTCCAATCACCTACCTCCCACCACCTACTTCCAACCATCTATCTCCAACCATCTATCTTCAACCAACTTACATCCATAAGTGCCTTATAAAATATTTTTTTGTGTATAAAAAGAAAAGGGAGGACGGAAGTATCATAGGCCGTTCAAATTCAATTGCTTATAAAATCGTCATTTATCATTATCCGATTTTTATGAACTATTTGGTTTTTGGTTTAGAGGGACTTTATCTCTATACTACTTACTTTTAGCCTTGGGGGTGATTTTATGGGAAAGGGAAAGGCAAAATTTTAAAATAAATTTGTAAAATTACGGAGAAGTCCTGGTCGAATGCCAAAAGCACAAAGTCTTTATCTATTAGCGTTTCCTAGATCCTTTCGTTCATACGCACGGACAGACGGACATGCCTATATATTTGGGGGGTCTTGGACCATTATTTCTACATGTTACATTCATTTGCACAAAACCAATAGGCTCTTGTACCTTCGCTACATAGCATGCATTGGTTTATATGGGGTTTAGCCTGAAACACGCTCATGCGAATATGTCATAAGAAGCCACTATATCTACTTTTTTCAGACAAAATCATATTAGAGAGCGCAAAATTACGATGGATATGTATGGGTGATACTGGAAGAATTGGATATGCAATATGTGTGGCAGATTTCAAACTATTTCAAGGACTTAAAATGCTTAAAATTAATTTAAATATTCAAGCTACTAAAAGCATGTTAAAAAAAAATTAACATTAAAAACTGCTTATAATTCACAATCAGTTTTAAAATGCTACAAAAAATTTATACATACTAGCTTTTATTGAAAATCAAGTTTTAAATCGAATTTTTTAATGCTTTTCATTTCATTTTGCATACGCTATAAGCAAAATGTTTATTAAACTTTTTAAAAATGACAAATCAACAAAAAAAAAAAAATAATTCAAAATAAACAAATAAACAAAAAATGGGCAGCTCCAACTGTATACAATAAAACTTGAGCTCAAATTACAGTCTCAAAGCGGAATGCAAGGAATTATTTGAGCGGCTTTATTTCATTTCACAAGAATATTATGTTCAATTGTACAGAGTCAAAGAAGACGACGACGAATTGTAGAGCGAAATTTAAATTGATTTCAATTTGAATTTCAAACGCAAAGCAAATGCTTTGACGTTCACCGAGTTCAGTGTCATTTCTTAGCAGCTATTCTCAAGGCTATATAATGTTGACTTAGCAAAAAACAAAAAAAAAAAAAATAATTATAAAACATCGCAACCATATGTTAGACAAACATTGTACTTTGCGCTTCACGCCTTAACCCATTTACTACGTCACAACAACAACAACAACTAACACCACCACTTAGGGTAGGGTGCCACCTAACTAAAACCAACTTATAACAATCCAATGAAGCGTGCTCTAGACAGACGACCGCCTGTTAATTCTAGGCGCCAGATTACATATAGTCAGTACACTTTTGGACAATTGCCGCGCACAGCCTGAGCTCTTAATTGGTTTAGGCGACATAGTCGCCAGCGCCTCTGTAATACTTGAACTATATACTAGAGTGTTGGGGGGGGCAAATTAGACCTACTAATAGTAGTCTGTAGTACCACTTATTTGCTTTTTACAACATTTATTGAAATTAAGTCAACATATGAGTCAACAATTGCATACAATTTATAGCTTGTCGTCTGCTTTTTATTTAATTTCTTATTTTTATTTTGCCTTTTTTTCTGCCCAATTTTTTCTCTCTCCACATTATAAATGCCCATGAACTTTGCTTTGTCCCAGGTTCATTTGCACTTGCACTTGTTCATTTGCTGGTAGAGCGTCGTTCTGAAGGTCTTTGTTGTATGTTGATACTTTGTGTGTATGTGTGTGTGTATGTGTATGTGTGTGTGTTTGTAAAAGTTTTGTAATTTTAATTATCGCAAGTTCTATTTCCTGTAAGCAATTGTTTGGTCGCTTTGACATTTTTTGCATATCTTTGAAGTATTTCTCTTTTTTTTATTTGCTTGAAAAGTTTCAAGTTTTGTTTAGCATTTGATAGGGTGAAGGTCGGTTAGGTTGCGTAGGGTTTTTTCGATTTTAATTCGAAGTTCATATAAATATTTTGTTACCATTAAAAAGATAAGACTTCTGGCTACAAAAATACTAAAAATAGTTTTCTGATTTAAAAAAAAACCTTTAAGACTAACGAACAGTAGTTAGCGAATCGTTAGTTTATTGATAAATCGAGCCAACGATAGCGCAACAGGTTAGGTAGAGAATGTAGAGTGTACGAAGGTAGAAAGATAGAGATACAGAATACAAAGTTCAAAAAGAAGAAGCTAAGTGACACATATAGAGACTTCTGGCTATAAAATTGTCTAAGAATGTTTTTTGATATAGTTGCTAAAAAATCTCATCTGAATCGTTGACTAACGAGCTGTAGTTAGCGAATCGTTAGTTTATAAGAATATTGTCGAGCCACCGGGAGTAAAACATGCGTGTTTTGAGGAATAAAGAGTGTAAGGAGCATATAAGAAGCTACAGATATAGTTTAGTGGTACAAAGAGACTAAGAATTCCCTTATAGACCATTCAAAGGCTGAGAATTTTGACAGCAAGATGAACCAAGAAAAGTTTATGAGTTGGGACAACTTTTGAAATACAACGAATCAAGCTAAAAAGTGCTCAAAATTCATCAAATAAAAAAAAATTTTGGCTGAGTTGGGTCACCGCTTAAGATATAAAGAATTGATCAAAAATAGTTTTAAAACCGCCAAATTTTTAAAAATATGAATTTACACTTAATCAACTGCCTTTAGACATCAATTCGTGCATGAAAAATAGCAGAACAACCATGAAACTAGTCAGTAACTACTATAAAGTGCTGACAACTGAAGAAATTTTGGATGCATTTTAGCACATTTGAGTTAAATTGCTTTCATAGACTCTGTGGACTCGAATTTGATCAACTTCCGTGGCATCATTTTCATGCAAATGATAAAAAAAAATCATTACTCTTAATTTTGGAGTACTTTTCGTTGGTTTTAGTGACGACTTGTTAAAGAAGATTTTGGAAATTAAGGTCGACCAAAAAAAAAAAGCGCAATATCAAGGCATATTACCGATCGCCGCTCATGGTAATGCAAGCTTCTTTATAATTTTCAAAGAACCTTCACATATTCCATTGTGACAAGTGAACATTATTTACAAATTGGCGCCCAACGTGGGGCAGAATGATAGTAATATGATTTTTAAAGGTATTTTGCAACTCAAAAAAACAGCTGAGAGCTCATAAAGTATGGATATATATATATATACATATATGGAAGATAGTTGAAGAATAGTTAGAAACTAGATGGAAGTTGGATGGAACATAAAAGATAGATAACAGATAGATGCAACATATATTGACGTAAGATGTAAGATAGATAAAAAGTCGATGAAATATGGGTGGAGCATAATACATATGGAAAAGAGATAAAATATAGATGGAATATAGATGAGTGGATGAAAGATATATGGAAAATATATGGAAGATAGATGAAGAATATTTGGAAACTAGTTGGAATATGGATGAAATATATATGGAAAATAGATGAAAGATAGATGTAGATAGATGGAAGATTCATGGAAGAGATGAACTATATTATATATGTACGTAAGATGTAAGATAGATGAAAAGTCGATGGAATATGAATGAAACATAATACATATATATATAAAAAAGATAAAATACAGATGGAGATAGATAGAAGATAGATGAATGGATGATAAATAAAAGTTGGATGAAAAGTAGATAATAAATAAATGGAAAATATATGGAAGATCGATGAAGAATACATGGAAATTAGATGGAAGATAGATGTAGATTGATGTAAGATGAATTGAACATAAATGGTAGATAGATGACAGAAAGATGGAACATATATGGACGTTAGATATAAGATATATGAAAAGTCGTTGGAATATGAATGGAATATATATGAAAAAGAGATGAAATATAAATAGAAATAAAGGGAAGATAGATGAATGGATGGATGGATGATAGACAAAAGTTGGATGAAAATAGATGAGAAATAGATGGAAAATATATGGAAGGAAGATGAAGAATAGTTGGAAACTAGATGGAATATGGATGAAATATATATGGAAAATAGATGGAAGATAGAATGGAAGTTAGATGAGAGAAAAATGGAACATATGTGGGCGTTAGATGTAAGATATATGAAAAGTCGATGAAATATGGATATGGAAAAGAGAAATATATGTAGATGGGGATAAAGGGAAGATAGATGAATGGATGATACAAAGAAGTTGGAAGAAAGATAGATAATAAATAGATGGAAAATATATGGAAGATAGATGTTTTCCTACATTCCTTCTTTCCAACTCTACTTCGACTCCTTTCTTTTACTCTTCTACTTATCTATTTTACTTCCCTAGTCGTTATCTCTCTCTCTCACTCTCTCTATCTTTGAACTTACTCTCTCCTGCCACCAATCCCTTTCTCTCTCTCTATCTTTGTACTTACCTACTTTCTTTCTCTAGACTTCCCTATTCTTTCTCTCCCACCGCCTACTTATTTTGCTTTGTGCTCTTCATGAGCTGATATTTTTTTTTTTGTTTTGCTAAAAGAAAATATAAATTATTCTTTCTCTTGAACTACATTCGGCAAAAAAAAATGCTTACCACGTAGTACCCTACCAAGCTCTGCTACTACTAAACCTATTTTCCACTAGTCTATTAGATTTTAAAACTACAAATTAACCAAAATATTTCTAGAATTTAGTTTTTATTTTATCAATATTCAAGTTTACTAATTTTCAATATCATTCTCAAATATATTTTTAGGTAAGCTTCACATCGGATGTTTTGATTCTACTTAAAAATTTGGATCTTGAAAATTTTTCACAATGGACTTTTAACTGAATTTGGCAAACTTAACCTCAAAATTTCTTAAAATTTCTGCTCACTGCAGTCATTTGGTAACTATAAATTATAATAAATATTTCTTTAAGTCATAAAGGGTGCTCAAACTATGGCATATTTTATGTCATATTTTGGTACAATAAAATTTTATCTTATCACCAACAACAGCATGTAGCACTTATTATACATTAAATTCTTACATAAAATAAAAAATATGTCAATGGTAAATACATAATTTATGATAAGGCTTTGAGAAACATATGTTCGGTATATACCGATAATATATATATATATATATACATATATAATAAATGCTGATAGTCCAGAAACTTCAAATAAATATGTCAAATATTTTTCTGCCCAATTTAAAATTCACAAAAGAGCCAAAGTATAATCAATTTCTGCCGGAAAATTACAAATGAAATTTTCCACATGCTGCTCATCATTAAAAATTAAAAACATTGGAAAAGCATGTCTCATCCATATAGTACAGTTGCCACCACCCACATGGTGAAATTTTTCGTAAATAAGAAATAATACAAGCGAAACAATTTATTTTTTCGGGCTTATGTATGTGAAAAGAAAGAGAAAAGAAAAGGTTTTCAGTGGAAACACAAAGTTTTCCTATATATTTTCTTAAATTGATTACAAAGTATGGGAATTAAAGCGAAATATACTGAAAATTGTAGGTAAGAATCTTGCTGTCATATGCTTCAAAGTGTAGCAAAACTTCGCATGCATACAACATTTCGTGTGAATGGCAATATTGCATGCCTGAAATTAAGTTGGCATGCCTAACACAAGTGTATTGGTTTAATTACATTTAATTTAGCTGCATAAGCTATTATTAGGCTAAAAATTAGAGGAAAAAAGAAGTATTTTCCTTTAACCAACAGTGCTGCCTTCATTAAGTATTATTTTGCTGCATATGAAGCCAAAAACTGAGAAGGAAAAAAAAACAAGACTTTCCTTTAGCCTAGAGTTTGGCTGCATGAGAAGGAAAAAAACGTACTTTCCTTTAGCCAAGTGTCTCAGCATACATTTGAGACTAAAAATGAGCAGAAAAAGCAATACTTTTCCTTAGCCAAAAAATTCTGCCATAACATCTTCATGTATGTTCCTTATAGGAAGCCAATCCATCCAACCGATTAAGCTGAAATTAACAGACAAACTTTAGTTCAGTGAAGTTTGGTCAAACACCTCCCATGCAAACGATTAAAAAAATTCAAAATATCTTTGCATCAATTTGATGTACGGGGATGAAATTTGGTGTACATGTTAATGGGATCGGATGAAGTAATCGTGTAAAGTTTGGTCAAAATTCTACAAAACTTTGCATGCATTTGAGATACAGGGATGAAATTTAGTGTACATGTTAATGGGATCGGATGGAGTAATCAAGTTCAGAAAATAGAATAAAGTTTCATAGTTTTAAAGAGAAGTGCTTGGAGTGAAGTAAGAGGAAAATATGTTGTGTAATAAAAACAGATTTTAATGGAGAAAAAAAAAAAACAAAACTTTCCTTTAGCCAATTTTTTTTGCACTTGCATATTTTCTTCTTCCAATGCGGTACAAAAGTTTTATTAAACGAATAAACCCATTTAAAAAGGGTATAAATCAAAAAACACTCAAAAAAATAAATTGTATCTAATATAAAATGCCAAAATTTCAATTTGTTTACATTTAATAAAGATACTTTTTATATTTGTAAATAAGAGAAAATAGCACAAAAAAAAGAAAGAAAAAAATAAAACAAGTCATACTTGTGGCACTTAAATTTTTTTTCTCAACCAATTCAAAGAAATAAACAAAAATTTGGCAAACTGCGAATAAAAAATAAAACCAATTTGTATAAAAATAAAAATTCATTTAAATAAATTAAATAAAAAGCGCCAAAGAAAAGGAAAGAAAAGAAAAACAAACCAAAAGCAAATTGTCTAAATTGAGTAAAAGTAGCGCCTGACATTGCCTGCCTATATGTAGTAGGTAGATATCTATTAATCTAGCTAACATATAATACCATATAATACCAAGTATATATAGAAAGCGCTGCGCGGAAACAAAGAAAGTTGAAGGCCGTTCAAGCAATGACCGAATAAATATTTTAAATTTACATATTAGAGTATAATTAAAAATAAATTGAAAACAATTTCTAGTATCAGTTAAAGATAAACTAGTTTACGACTGATTAATCAATTAAAAGTTTAATTTCCGTGCAGTGAACTGATATATTATACAAAAATACAAACTTTTGTAATATAAAATAATAATATTTACATATGACAGACAGTCACAAATAATGATGCAACATGCAAGCAACAGTGTATCATCAATTTTCATATTAAAATTAATTTAATAACAGTTGTGCATTTAGATTAGATATGAAAAAATATTTTATTAGCTTAACAACAAAGTTTTTGTATGCTTTAAAGTGTAACAAAACAAAAATTCGCATGATCGTAATAAAGTTGGCATGTGCGATACACGACATATTATGAGGCTAAAAAGAGAAGAAAGAAAGAAAGAAAGGAGGACACATTTAGGCTAGTTTCCTTTAGTCAATCTCTTGCAATATTATTCCTTTACCTATTTGTATACACTTCTACATTATAAACTTTCATCAAACCTTCTATAAAACATCACTTCACCACACAACAACTAGCTGCTATCAATGCCATTTGAAATATGCAGAAATGTTGCTAATAGAAAAATAATTAAAATCAATTTATATTGATTTAGCGAAATATAAAAAAAAAAATGGCTTGTTTGTGCATAAAAAGAAATTAGCACAGTCAGCTGTATCAATATATGGGGAAAAAAAGGCCAGTTGTGCGAAATATCAACATACTCAAAAGTCGTGACTGTCCAGACTGACTGCTGATAAAATTCAAAAAAAGAAAAGAAAAAAAAAAAGTTAATTGGATTTTTTTTTATAGCTAAATACAAATATCAACAAGTCGCGACGACGACGACGACTCCGCCGACAACGCTAAGTACTCGATAATGCTACGAAATCGCACTACAGATGACCGATCCAATATAGAAACACGTGAGCGCACAATGACTAAACAGACTAAGCCTAGCAAGCGAATACTCTGGTTCATTGCAGTTCAGCTAAATATTGCTGCATTTGCAATCCGGAAGTAAGCTATATAGAGAGAGAAATAATCTTTATAAGAAGAAGAAGCATCGACGCATGCAAAAATGCGCTTGATCTCGAAATCGTCTGACTGACAGACTGTCTGTATATATATATATGTATATATATCTGTCTAATGACGGGCGTACGGAGATGTCGTCGTCACTCACTCATGTGCTTTTTTTTGTTTTAAAGTCGTTAAAGTCAATCGGTCAGTGTGTATGCGCTTATCATGGGCAACAGTGAGAAGATTCAATACGTAGTAGGCGGCGACGAGCCCACATATATAGCTTAAAATAAGCGGGAATGACAAATGCAAAAAATATTATAAAAAAGGAGTAATGCAACTTGTTGTGCAATGCGTCCAAATAAATTTTATAAGCAAATCAACTGAACTTGCACTGCTTATTTAACAGACAAATCTTAAAATTAAATAATTGTGCTTTCTAGCTTTTATAGTCTACAAAAACTTCCTATACACACAGCCAGACAGACGGACATTACTTCAATATTTTGCATATGAAGCATATGTTTCTAAACAATTTATATCGCCTACCAGTAATAATAAATGAAAATTGTGGAATTGTCATATTTTCCAGTTCTATAAAGTATATTATTAATTGACAGCTAAGCTTCATACCATAATAAAATATATTATTTTATAGTATATTCCTAGCATAGCAGTCTAAACCAGTTTATAAAGTTTATAGAAGCTGCCACATCATTCATAACAACAACAAAAAATATCAGCGGCTTAGCAAAGGAAAAACTTGCCGCCTTATTGTCACATCAGATTAATAAAAATTAAAGCATATACTACATATATATATATATATATATATGTCCATATGTCTGTCTGCCTGTCTTTGCCGTCATGCCGACTACAATTTGATTAATTTCTCACAGTAAGCAAATAAATGCGGCGTTGTCGCATATTATTTAAATCATTAAAAAACATCCATCAAATAGTTTGTTCGAAAATATTTCTATGACTTGACAGCTGTTTTTTAATTAACTGTTTTTAATCGGTTTGCTATGACTTAAACCAGTCAATTGTTAATTAATTAATTAGCTGCGCTATTAATTAAATTTTATTATCAAATATAAAATTCGGCAAGTTTTAATGCATTTTATTTTTTATGTCTTTAATTTGTTCAAACTATTAAAATTCCTCTTGTGTAGTGATTAGTAATAATTTTTTTTCTTCTTACTTTTCCTTTTACTTCTGACAGTTTTTTGTCAATTTAGTGAATTTTTTTTCAGCTTAATTTTCCTTTTACTTCTGACAGTTACTGTCAATTTAGTGAAATTTTTTTCAGCTTAATTTTCCTCTTCTCAAAGTTACCGTCAATTTAATGAACATTTTCTTCTTACTTTTTCTCTTCTCAAAATAACTGTCAACTTAGTGAACATTTTCTTCTTCTTTCTTTTCCTCTTACTACTTAGAGTCACTGTAAAAGCAGTCAAGTTGATATAGTCTTTAGCTGTCTCAACTTGTCAGTTTCTGTGTAGGTTGTCTGTGGTTTAAATACTCAGTTCTATATTTTTCTTATCAACATGTCAGTACACTAAACACCTATATAAGATAACAACCTATATAACCATCGTCTACCGAAGTAATATTGTCTGGCAACAAATCGAACTTCACCGTATCACACTTTGGGCATTGTTTTAATGAACATGATAGGTCTTGAAATACTTCCGACATTAAAAATGACCTCATATGCTAACAAGCTGACCATCTCGAGAATTGGCAGACACGCGAAATTTGCTCCACATTACTGCTTGGCCTCTGATGTATTGCGTTTCACCCATGGACTACTTTTAACAAATCCAAAATACTACAAAATTTCAACACTTCATTTCTGTCCCTCTCTCTCTGTCCATACGTACATAGGTGAAGCTATCCAAAACACCCATAAATAGCCATTATTTTTTAAATCGAAATTTTTAGCTCCGACTTATGCTCTCTTTAATATGGATATATCCCGTTAAGGCGATAAACTTTAGCTTCAGGAACATATGTTATTTAAAAATTGAAAATAATGGCTTTAACTGAAAACTTATATTTTCGAGTTTATCTCTTCAAGCATAAAGCTCCATATAGATACTTATCAGAAAAGAATTTGTTAAAAAACTATGAGTTGTAGCAGAATCCGAAACAATTATCACCGTAGCTCTATCTTTAATCTTGGTAAACAAAAAAGTTATTATTACTATTTGCTCTTCGAATTGAATTCACGAGTAAAAAAGGCCTTGAGCCAACTAAAAATATTTTCCTGCTAATAAATTTTCCCTCTAATAACTCAAAAATAACAGTTAGACCTATGTGTTACTTTTTGGCCCAATGATATTTTGAATTTAACAACTTTAGAATTATGATAAAATGAGAGTACATATATATAGAAATGAAGACTTTTGCATATAAATTAAACAAAATAATTGAGATATTGTGCTGAAATTTATTCCAAGTGAAGTACACTTAAGTATGGAAATTAATCGCATTCATATCGGGGTGGTCGAGCACGTTTTTAATGCACGATTCTTTCCTTCAAACTTCTGCATATATCGGCTAAAACGCTGGACATTTTGGTTTCGATATTGTTTCTGAGATCCTCTATTGTTTGGTGGCATCTTGATATAAACCAACGTCTGGAAGTAAGCCCTTTAAAAGAATTCCAATGGCATTAAATCGCGTAGCTATTCAAATGAACCATTCCTCGAGATTACACGGTTATCAAACTATTCTTTCGATAGATTCATTCAGATATGGGTAAATGTGTGGCATGTAGTACCAAATATTATTAAGTTCATCCAAAATAGTTTTCCAACATGCCACGACGATCCTTTTCATCGATGTAAAATTATGGTCTAATCGGACCTCCAACATGAGTTCGGTGCCACACGGTCACTTTTTGTGAATGCAATGAAGTCTCTTAAAACATATGGGGAAAGGTTGCTGTGAAATTTAGTATATTTTTTCCCCCACTGTTTCAGAGCCCCATTGGAGAAGTTTTGACACTTGAAATTTTCAAGAGGCTTCTGCTCTTAAGTTAAGTTGATCGTGTAAGGGTGTAGACCAAAACCTTTATACAAATAGACATATTTGGCTCATTTTGAACCTAAGGCTACGTTGTTTTCGGTATTTCGACCAATGTGTTGTCTCACTGCCACTGGCACATCTTATAGTGAAAATGTGGATTCGATTTTATCTACTTGGTGAACTATTCGACTGAAAATTGTTATAAGGTCTCTTACAGTGGTGTCCAACGACTCAACGACTGCGATCTACGGCATTAATTCGGAAAAGTATATGGCTCGGAATTGATTCGAGTTTGAAGTTGATAGATTAAAAAAAAAATATTTCATCGATTTAACATTCATCACTCTTTTTCTCCTAGAGATAATCTCTCTTTGTTTGTTTGCGCGCGCATCACGCCTAAGCCCGTAAACCAATTTGTATAATTTTTGGTATAGAAATAGATGGGACGTTGGAAAAGAACATTGGCTACTTTCTGTTAAAATGGGACGTTGGAAAAGAACATTGGATACTTTCTATTAAAATTTGGAGCGTTAAAATCCAGCGTTGAGGTACAGCGATGAAATTTTGTATAAATGATAATCGGATTAGAAGAAGTATTATATATTGGACAAGTGTGAATAGTTTGGCCTAACTGGACGCAGTCCAAGCGAGCGGGGTTCAGTTAGTATTTAATATAAATCTTCTTTGGAACAGTCACACCATAAGAATAGCATTATTCAAATATCTAGAATTAGCAGTTTTAAATGTGCTTTAATGTTCATTGAATCACTCATGATTTAGATTTTTTAGAATATATACTTATGTAGTTAAAATGGGCGTGCCAAGCACTCTATAATGAAGAAACCTTCAGACAAAGGTATCTCTCATCTTTCAAATAGTAAATGATTTCAAACAGATATGAGCACAGGTGATCTGCGTGTTCATACACTCTTTGGACTCCAATATCTGCTGGTATATGTTATCAACGATGTATCTTAAATTTTTGTTTCTTTTGAAATACACACATTTATGCAGAGCACACACATACGCCTACGTTTTGCTTAAACGCTTTGTGTTTGTTGTTTAAATCTTCTACAAAACTATTTGCTCAATTTATATTTCAGACTTAGAGCAATCATGGGCTACAAGTGAACAACCAAAGTGTAACCTTATGTGTATGCTCTGCTCCTTATCTTCATTAATTTTATAATATCAACATTTCCTTATTATATTTCTAACAAATTTTAAAACATAAATTTACCATTTTTATGTTTTCAACATTGCACAAATGAGACATTTTTATGTTAGTTCACACGGCGTCCCAATTCTAAATTGACTTCCGCGCCAAAAAAAAAATTTAAATATGTACAATCAAACTAAAAATAAATTAAATTTGAAGACCAACATTCGTCGACTATAGAGCATGAAAATAACGCAGTCTGTCCGTCTGTCCGTCCATCCGGTGGCGTTGTTGCGTTTGACAAAACAGCATTGAACTTGCACTTGCTCGAGCGCCAAAGTGGGTGGAAAGAAAAAAAAACAAAATTCATAGATAAATAGACGTACCAGACAGTGCTAGCGATACTGGCGACGATCGATAAAAATTTAGAGGGTTTTTTCTTTTTAGCTACCCCAACTTAAAAATGTGTAGGTGTGCTGAAGAAGTGGCTGATATGCGTGACAAAGTCGCAACAAAATATATAAATAATATATTTTCTGTTGCATGTTGAAAATTAACATCAAATACTAATAATTTGGGTGTATTAGAAATTTCTCGCATTAATTATATATGCTTGGTCAGCATAAATATTTCAGCTTACTCTTATGCACACTTACTGCAACAATTAATTGCACACAACGTGTTCTCGGTCATGTGCTCGCGCGCATAAGCAAAGAGCACGAACGCATAAGCAGCTGTTTAACGGCACATTTGTAGCTTAAAAGCCAAACTTTCTAATACACCCATTTTAAAAATGTGCAATGACTTGCAAAATCTTCAAAACGCGGGGTGCAAAGTATAAAAATAAAAAAAAAGAAATAGAAAGAAAAATGCGCGCGAGAAAAATTTTCATTACTATTAAAAACAAAAACAAAAATTATTATTAAACGAAGACGACTAACAACGACAACGATCAAGTCGTGGCATGTGACAATGACATGTAAGCACAAAATGTAGAAAGAGTAAAGAAGAAAGCATTAGACGCACGAAATACGAAAAAAAAAAACAAAAAAAAAAGAAAATGGCGCCAATATGCATACGAATTGTGAGCGTGTAGCAGAAAAGGGAGGCGGAAAGTGAGCGCAAAAAAAAAAAAATAGTAAATTCTATATGCAAGTGACCCATTAACGTTTGATGTGATTATTCAGAAATACTCGTACATATATATATGTATAGATAGATATTGTCTACTAAGTATATACGTAAGTCAGTCAACTCGTGTTAGCTGTTGGCTAGTAAATAATAGAAAGGGGGCGAAGAGTTAAACACAGAAATCGAAGCTTTTTGATAATGAAATTAAATACGTTGGCTGTCAGACAGGCAAATGATTAACATATTTCAATAATTCAACTAATATAAGTCACTGGCCTTTAATTTGATTTGGAAGATAAGTGCAGTGCATATATATTATTACTATATATTATAATAGGGTAAAAGCAAAAGGGAAGAAGAAATTTTTCACATATAAAACTTCATGCTTTGATTTGTGCTACTTAGGCATGCGTCTTAGATGGAACACATACATCAATGTCTGCGACCGTCACGGCACAAAATATTTAGGAGATATTATGCTTTATGTGTACAGCTTCTTATATTTAACGAAATTACTGAACTTACGAAATTGGTATACTATGACCGGTATACAAGATAATAATTCCAAAGAAATTTTTACTGGCATACATTATTGGTGGCATAAATTTATTGGTGAAGATTGCTAATTACCATCTAAAAAAAGAGAACTCAACCTATTTTTTATTATTTCTTGGAGTTTGTTTCAAATATCTACAAGGCTATGAGAATATTGAGGCATTTGAGTGGAAGAAAAAAGAAGTTCCAAGTGATTCACCATTTGGTTGATGATGTGATGTACCTTCATCTTGTCCCAAACCTTCGACTGACTAAAACGTGAATAATATGAAACTGTTTCATAGCTCACTGTGAGCTGTTGTGCATTGAAAGACACATAGGAGGGGAGAGAGAAAGAAAACGTGATCGATAAAATGTTAGAGTTAAAAGAGGGAAGATATAAACGAGAGAAAAGAGAGAAAATAGGGAGAGAAAAGGAAAAGAGAGAAAATATATAGAGAGAAATGAGGGAAAAGAGAAAAAAAATTAAGAGAGAGAAAAGGTAGAAAAAGAGAAGGAAGAAAAAGTCAGTAAAATAATGTGTAAATAGACTGAAAACCATATCTGTTTTCTTTTTTTATAGCGCACTGTGAACACACATAAGGAGGGGAGAGAGAAAGAAAAGGTGAGAGATAAAATGTGAAAGTGAATAGAGGGAAGATAGAAATGAGGAAAAAGAGAAAAATAGAGAGAGAGAAAAGGAGAAAAGCGAAATCAAATAGAGATAAATGAGGAAAAAGAGAATAAATTAAGAGAGAAAAGAGAAAAAAAAGAGAGAAAAGGAGTGTAAAAAAATGTATAGACTGAAAACAATATCTGTTTTATTTTTCTATAGCTCACTGTTAACTTTTGTACTTTGAAAGACACATAGGCAGGTATAGAAAAAAAAGGGAGAAAGAAAATGGGAGAGTAAAAAGAGGGAAGAGAGAAGAAAAATTAAGGAAAAGAGAAAAAAATTAAAAGATAGAGAAGAGAGAGAACGAAAAAGAGAAAGAAAGAACAAAAGAGAGAGAGATAGATAGACTTAAAACAACGTCTGTTTTCTTTCTTTATCGCTTACTGTGATCTTTTGTGCATTGAAAGAAACACGAAGAGAGAGAGAGAGAGAGTGAGAGAATATAAGTACATATATTAAAGAGAAAAGAGGGTTAATGAAAAGACGCAGAGAGAAAAAAGAGGGAGAGAGATTAGAAAAGACACAAATAGTTCGATTTAAACAAATATTTATAAAGTCCTAAAGAGTTTACTCGATAACTTAGAATCCGCAGTTGGATATGTCTTATTAGAAGACCATTATATTTGGAACTGAAGACCTACATAAGCCTAAAAGGATTTATTGATCAATCTACATATTTATTCGAACCATATTTGTCCTATGCTCCAACTAGAAGCAATACTTAAAGTCACTTTGAAACATAAGATTTAAAGCATCAAGGAATTAAAAAAAAATTTTCCCCTACGTCAGCCATACTCAATGTGTGCTCCGCGGAACCCTAGGGCTCCGTGAAACGCCTGTGGGTGCTCTACAAGAATTTATAAAAAGAAAGTAATATGCCTCACTCACCTATATAAGCACACTATTGAAGTGAAACTGCTTAACAAAGTTGTACGAATGAAGTTTTTAAAAGGATTTTTGTTTTATTGTAGGGTTTCAAAAGGGTTCCTTCACCAAAAAAGTTTGAGAACCGTTGTTGCCCTAGTTCAAATAATGCAAAATTGTACAGATTTATACAAGCTGTACCTCTTGAAATATGTGGATATTAGTAGTGCTTTAAAGATATGCCCAATAGTTCCCAATAATGTTCGGCAAGAGCACTATGCTTGCTTATAATGTATTGATATCCGAGATTTCTGTGCTAAAAACTATTCAACATTTAACGAATATATTCCATAACATATAACAAATATATACAGGCCTGTTCCGCTTTTCTCATACTTGAAGATTTTTACGAATGAGAACACATACATGCTTGCTAGAATTTCTCGATTTATACTCAAGCAATCGATTTAAAACCACAAAAACTTGCCAAACCTACAAGATTTCACATTTTGTCGAATTTATTTTCGTAAAATCCAACCGGAAGTGATAACTGAAACAGACCGATTTATATGAAAGTAGCTAATCTTCGCTGCTAACTACGCTAGTACGCCATTTTGAAATGCATGCCTGCCAGTACTTAGTATCTTTTTTTTAGAAATTATTACACAGACTTGTGAAATTTCATCAAATTGCACATACCCCGCATGCAATTTGTACAGAGTGTAGGGTGTCATTATTATTATTATTTTTTCTAGAAAAAGCTCTGAGATATATATTTTGTTTATTTCATTTACTTCTACTAGACGACGACGACGACGTAAGCTTTTCATTTATAGCATTTGCTTAAGTATTTGTGAGCGTGAGCAATGGCGAAAAGCAAGTCGAAAGAACAAAATAGAAACAGATGTTTTGCGACAAACGCTTCGCCTCCTCTCTCTCTCTTTTTTTCTTCTTACTCGTTAGCTGTAATTGGTGTTGAAGCTTTTACTTGTTTACACTTCGCACACTCTCTCTCGCTTTTGTTTATATGTGTGTGTGTGTGAAAGAAATGCTTGTATAAAAACAGAAAGCTATGATAAATTATGAATTCAAAACAAAATATAAAAAATAAACACTTTTGACCTTGAGTTTGGTTAATAACTGTTTCTGTTTTATTATTATTTTTTGTTATTTTTTTTTTTTAATAGTTTTATAAATTTTCTCAACTGTTTTTCTTTGAGTTTTCTTCATGTAATATGAAAGAGAATACCAATAAAAGTGGAAACCATCTAAGAAAAGTATTTATAAAATATTTTTAAGAAAATTCGGGTGAAAAATACTAAAAAAAAAATTCTTAGAAAACACAAATATTTTAAGAGTTGTTCCAATTCTTTTTTTTTTTTATAAAGATCTAATCCGAACAATGGTATAATAGAAGAATTTTTTAGGGAATTCAGACAATAATTTTTTTTATAGTTCAAGACAAGCATACTATGACTGTTTTTTTTAGTACATATTTTAGTACTGGAAGGTGCTGACACAACCCATTTTTGTCTTCTTTTTGTAAACAATTTGCGCCAATTGATTTGCTTGCAGTTTGAGTAGCACATACATATGTCATAGGTTTGAAAAGCATTAGTAATGTCAAACAGTTTGAATAGCTTTGCTGCTTAGCAATGTTTCAGCTTAGAAATTTTAAACTTTTATATCTTCTGACTCTGCGGTGCGATTATGATGAAATAAACGCTAAATGTTATGCAAAATAAAGCTGCATATTTTTCAATAATTCGATTTTGTCAGCAATTAGTGGTTTTTGTTTGATGTGCGCACATTTTACGTTTTTATTATATATATGGCTTTATTATATTTTAAGTCTAATATTTGTAACTTATTCTTTTTAGTTATAATAGTTTATAAAGTTTTTGGTACTATGTTACTGCTAATACCCTACATATTAGTATACTATATATACAATTTATTAATCAAATTGTGTCTGAGCAATTAGTCGCTAATATTTATGACTCTACTTTAAGCTTCAAGCTTCATTCCTCTCTTTTTAATGCTCTTCGCTACATAATTTTGTTCAGTAACTAATAATTAAATTTAACTCATATAATCCCATATTAATTATAAACTATTTGAAGCTATATATAGCTTTTATTTCGTTCCAAAACTATGTATTACAATTTTATTATTATTCTGTATTTGTGTCTGTGTGGTCGCTTGCCTTTGATCAGCCGTTTGGCCGCCTATATCTGTCTATTACAATTAATTTATTGTATTCCACACTTCCTCATTCTCATACTCTCTATCTATAGCCAGAGTATATCTCCCACATACTACTTCCATATGTTTTTACTCGATCAGCGGCAGCCAAATAGTCTATTATAATATATTTTCACTAAGCTTTTACAGCCTATTTTGCTTTGTATTTTTTTCGTTTACATTTATGATTTGTTAGCTTTGTTAAGTACTTTTCTCATCATACGCTTTAGGCATTAGTTTCGTTTATATTCTTTTTTATCAGATGTTTTGAATCAGATGCTCAGACGGCTGATTTTCAGGCCATAAATCAGCTTGTCTATATATTGTATCTGTGTATCTGTATCTTTCATTGTTTTACCGCCTCCTTCATACATTTCGATGCCCAAACTGTTCATTAACATTTGTTTGGCCAGTTCTGTCCGTCTGTCCATATTTGTTTGAGACATTTTTTGTTCTAAAATATTTTGTTTTTAAAAATGTTTGTTTCTGGTTTTCTGTTTATTTTTTTTGTTATTTTTATATAATTTGTTCGTTGCTAAGCGTTTGTTATAAATTCTACTTTATTATAATCGCTTTTTTATTGTTGTATATACATATATGCTATATCGTAGTAGCTATATAGAAATATTTGTCTGTATCTTTTTTTTGTATACGGGAACATTCTTAAATACTTACAAACCTATTATATTGCTTGCTAGCAGCTAGCTAGCTCGTTGAGTTCGGCCTTCATTGCGTTCATCTACCTTTTTGTCGAGTTTTGTTTGAGGTAGGGGAAATAGTATAGAATGTATATATAGCAAAAAAATATAGGGGGCAACCAAGAAAAATAAATAAAATATATAAGTATATAAAAATCTTTAAGTGTATATTTTTAAGTTTCGTTTGAAATTCTTAACAAATAAAGGAAACTAACTGACGACTGACTGCAAATATAGTAAATGCTAATTTGAAGCTTTGAAATTCATTTGCTTTGGTTTTAGTTTTAGATTTTTTTTTTTTTTTCAAGCTGGAAGTAATTGTAGATGAAGTGCTTACTTGAATAATTTAATTTGTAGAAATGAAACTGGAAGCATTAAAATACAAATTGAGTAAAGAAGACTTGGTTGAAATACTTAATACGGATCGAGAGTCGTTGGTAGTGTATGTCCAAAGTCCTTTTTTAAATACTGAGTGGTTTGGTATGCCATAAAGTTCCACAGTATGAACACACTATCTCTGTATTTCAAGTAAAGATTTTATTTATCGCTTTTATGGGGGCATTTTCCTCCGAATTTAAAGAAAAAGTAGCTTATGTCTATCTTATCCAACCTACCATATATTTCTATACCAAAATTTATACAATTTGGAGAAACTTCGGCTACTATAGATCTACAGTTCGCTTTAAATTCGTTAATTTCAACATATATGGAGGATAATTGAATATGTTTAGTTTATATATTAAACCGTCAAGCCATACGGTGTTGCAAGTGATGAAAGAAGCTAAACAAAGATTGAGTAATACAGAGAGTGATCAGCCCAATTGAAGATTACTTGGAATACAAATTTTTAGTTTTAGTAGTGGAGTTCGACGAAATCCATATTGTTCTAGTGTCATGATATTATGCGATGCTAGGTTAATTTTTAATTATTGCTTATAAATTCCCTTAAATTCTTTTGTAAAGCAATATTGGAGAACTATAGGCCTATAGCTTACGGGATAGTCAAGGTGTTTCTCAGCATTATGAATCGGAATAACCTTTAAACATTGATTAAAGATTTGAGTTAGGACTTCCGGAGATTTTCAAATCTTGAAAAAAATAATAATTTCACTTGGTTGACATGGTGTTGCAAGGGCACTCAACCAGAGAAATTTAAATCCTTTTCGTAAAAGATGACAAGTGCCACACCAGACTTAATAATATTCGTGAATAATGTACTTGCTAAAAGTATCAGTTAAAAACACAAAAGGATGGCCACAAAGGGACATACTATGCCCTCTTCTGTGGAGCCTTAAGACTCTCTATCGAATGTCAAGGCTATGCTGATGATATATTAATTATCTGTGAAGGGGAAATACGAAGACGTACTCTGTGATCAAATTTAAATTGGTCAACAATATCATACGATCATGGTGCTCCAAAGTAGAACTGAGTATCAATCCAGCTAAAACTACAATTTCTCTTTTTTCAAAGAAGTTTAAGCTGAAATCACTCAATTCAATATGAGTGAATGGCTCATTGGAAGAATTCTCTAAGAAGAATTCATTTTTGATCAACGTTTCACATGTAAGATCCACGTGGAACATATAATGATGAATGGCAATGATGACTTCCAGATTCATTGCTGGAAATAACTGATGGTATACCTCTTAAATAATGAAATGTTTGCATCTCAGAATGGTCAGGCCTGTAAGAACATACGGCGCTGTTGTATGGGCGGATAGAGCTAAATTAGTATTACCCAACAAATATCAAAAGAATCAGATGTTAGCTTTTATAACTTTAAATGGAGTAATGTCGAACTGTCTTAGTGTTGCCTTAGACATGCTTCTTAAACTAATACCGCTGCACCTTCCCTTTCAACAACAGACGTACAGAGCTATCGTTAGAATAGAAAGAAATATTAGTGTTAGTGAGGCTCACAAAAGAGCAAAATATATTTTGATGGATGCCCACACACTCCTACAATACCCTAGTTGTGATAAACTAGGTGTTATGAAAAACTTCATCAAAAGCTTTAAGGTAGAGCTCAGCAATAAAGGAAAATGGGAAAATATAACGCTGAACTACGATGTTAACCCGGAGGCAATCAGCTAGTTTACAGACGGCACCCTAATAGATGAAGGAACTGACGCAGAGGTTTCCAGATTTCGCACTAAATACTTTGAATCGCTAGGGAAATTCATCAGCATCATTCAAGCTGAAATATATCAGATAGAAAGATGTGGTCATTTTAACCTATGTGGGGAAACAAGAACCAAAACATTGCTGTGTTCTCCGTTAGCCAGGCGGGTATTAGAGCAATAAGTTTATATGTTATCAAGTCTAAACTGATCATGGAATGCATAAGTAAATTAAAGAACCTAGGAAGATTTAATAAGATCAGTTTATACTGGGTAAACCATTAAACGAGCAAGAAGATGACTTGGCAAGAAGATGAACATCATTTTCCTTCACAAGTCTTGTGGCATTCTGCGACTGGAGCCAGGTACAATGAGAATCTTGGTTGAAGAGTAAGAGAGTAAAGCCAGGAATTTCTTCTGGGAGAACTGAGAAGGCTTAAGACAAGGTACAAAAAAGAAAGGCCCTTATAATAGAATCATATTGACTGATTCTCGCTTTATAGATTGGTAAAAGTGTTCTAAGTCAATGTCGTCTAACAATATTTCTGTTTAAAGCTAAGAATTTCTTCTGAGAGAACTGTGAAGGCTGAAAAAAAAAAAAACAAAAAAACAAAAAAAACTGCTAGGCCTTTATAATAGGATCTTATTGAATGTCTCTTGCTTTATAGGTGGGTAAAAGTGTTCTAAGCCAATGGCGTCTAACAATATTCCTATTATTAAAATGTAAATTAACATGATTAGGTAGTTTCCAGTTTCTAGCTTTGAAGATCTTTCTAAGGAACAGCTTGGGTAATCGCATTAGGAAATGCTGATTCATGATGTAGGACAAGATTATTAATAAGAATTATAGACCAGCGTGGTTCATCGAGTTCGTTAGAAATGCGTTGCTTAAAAAGCTTTCATGAAATTATTATTTTAAGAAATTATCTGAACAACGACTGGCAGATGATCAACAGGAGTTGAAGGGGGTTTAAGTGCAGAGTGCAAGGCTTCATTTGGTAAACTGATGCTATATTTGGATCACATGTAGATATTTCCCCAGCAATTAGCTCCATATTTCCGTAGGTGATTCCAGCAATTATAATGTGCTGCCCGCTAGATCGCGATAATTCTATTAATTCAACCTTGAACATATACTAAAAGTGACCCAGATCATGTTGTTGGTGGCAAGATGATTGCAGGGCATTGGCTGAGCGACCAATAAAATAAATGAAAAGTATTTTAAGTGGAGTACTTTGTATTTAAATATAAAAAAAAAAGAAATTTCACTTATGGTGGTTATCACATTTTTTCCTCTCCTTTTTTAATTTTTAAGTGGAACTTCTGAAGAGGGTGCGAATCACGAAATTTTAATAACACCTGCGTTGCAACGGATGTGCCTTTTGATATCAAACTTTACATGATCATTTGGTCATGTGCTTTATAATTTGTTGGTCATTCGCTGTATCCGTGAAACTCGTTTGTTTATGTTTTTTTTTTTTTTTTAATTTAAATATCGAGATTTAGGTTTCTGTATTTCAGTGGTATAAACTTGAATTTTATGAGTTCACTTATTACTAAAATATTATCTGGTTTTATATTGGTAAACCAATTAAAATTTTTATTCAATATGTAGAAAGATTTTCTATGAAAGAACTTTTTACTCAATTTATTTATTTTTAATTTTAAATAAACATAAAAGTTTTTTCCGTAGAATTAATTAATTAAACCAAACAATTTCTGCTAGATTAATGGCAAAACAATAAAAAGATATAATTCTGCTTTTAAAATATATATTTTTGCTATTCCACAAGCTGTATTTCTGTATGCCAAGACAATAAATTCCACCTCTGCAATATTTAATTTTGTAGGTATTTCGCCGAAAATTCGAATACATATGCAGATTTTCCATTAAATTGATTGAGTGCCTATAATTTTTCGCTCAATAAATTTCGCTGTAAACAAAATAATTCATATTTTAAAAATAATAATTAGTTCCTAATGGAATACTGAGTACTTCTGATTATTTTTGTACTACCTGCTTGCTTTGTTTGCTACTATTCGTCATTTTACTAATCAGCCAACTATTCCAAATTATATAATATATATACCAACTATATGTATTATATATTATCATACGATTTGATTACAATTTTGGCACAGTTTTTGTTTTTGTACGAATTGGATTATGGTTTCTGTTGTTTTTCATATTTTTTTATTTTTGCGATTTAGTATAAGAAAAATATTTGAATCGCATTTGATTATATATAAATATAGACTATATATAGTCCAGTTATACACAATTTTGAACATAAACAAAAACACTTTGCTGCCCTGTTATTGTTTTCGTTAATTTGTGGTTTGTTTTTTTTTTTTCGTCGCTGGATTTATTTTTGTTGTTGTTAGTTTTTATGATTTGTTTTTGTTATTTTTTTGTTCAAGTTGTTATTTTTGCAAAAAATGTTTTTGTTTTGTCTACTTGTTGAACTACAAGTTTTTGTTTTTCTTTTATTTTATTATTTTTATGCCGGCCACCTATCTTGACTACTTTTTATTGTTATTTTCTTTTTTTTTTTTTATAATTCGCAAATTGTTTTACTGTCTATTTTTGCTTTTTAAGCCAAAGAAATAAAAGAGCCTCAGGTATAGTAAAATAAAAAAACAAAGTATGATGACTTGTCAGTTGGTGGAAGTAAGATAGAAAGATAGAGCAAAGAAAGACAGGTTGAAGAATGATAGATACATATTCTTATTCATTCCGGCTGGTGCGGTGAAGACCCCTTATGCTTTCTTATGTCCACAGAATGAAGTAAAGAAGTGTCATAAATATTTCTTTGAAACCTGCCTTTCTTATCCATCTGCATCAAATAGTTACCGAGATATAAAGAAGTTGATGTTTCTGATGAGAGATAAGGAATAAAATCGATCTGCTGCAGCGTCGTCTAGTGGCAAGTACCAATAAAGTATCAATTTTAATGGTGTTCTGAATCTTATCGGTGTCAGAGTCTATTAATTTCAGATTCAAATTTGGTAAAAAAAAAACCAGTTGTATCACTACTCGAGCAAACACAGTGAGGTTTACTCCAAACTTTGTTGGAGACACCCATTACTATTTATATAAGTGAAACCACCATCAATATAAACCACTTTATCGACTTCTAAGATGGTATACAAAAATTTCATAAAAAGACCCATAAGTGAAAAGGTGGTTCAAAAAGTGGGAGGTGAAGTGAGCGCTCAGAAGAAGCCAGCAAATGAACATTTTAAATGGTATTGAGTTAATTAAAAAAGTTTTTCGTTAAAAAATCCATAAGTGGAAAGTGGGTTTGTCTGGAGGTTATCCCAAAATGTGAGGAAACACTCCTTTAAGTATATGTATATGAAACTGACATCAATAAGAAACTAAACTAAACTATAAAGAAGTTTTTTATACAAAAACCTATAAAAAAGGAGGTGGGTTTGTATGGGAGCTACATAAAAAAGTGTGCGTGACATATTAATATGGATACTTTATTTGCATAGAACAAAATTTAGTATTTGTACCTGAATTAGATCGACTCATTCCATTGAGCTGATCAAGAAAAATTTATGTTTTATGCGTCCTACGATGTCTGCTTTAATGCTTTACTAAAATATATTAAACTTCTTCAAAATTTTTGGAAAACTGGTTGCAGAGTCTCGACAGTATGTTAGAGAATCACTGCGCACAGTTCATATAAACCAAGATTCACACTGAGCGGATTTTTCGCACATAGATCATATTATAAAAGAGGTTTATGGAGATACTCCCATACATCTTATTATGAAGGTAGTTTATGGCGTGTTTTCTCTCAGACATCATAATTTAAATATATTTTATGTAGGGTTTTTTCCTATACATCATATTATAAATGGAGTTTATGGCGTGTTTTTTTGCCATACGTCATATGGCAAACCTAACTCAAATAAACAGTTGCATTCAATCCAAGTATTTAAATAAATTTCATTGTACTAACAATGTATCTCCAAGCCATTGATAACTTCACTTTATAACAATTGCACACTTCAAACTATTAAACAATTCATTTGCAATACGTCCTTGAGCAAAACCATAAAAAAAAAAAAAAAACAATACCACAGAAGTACATTATACAATTCCATATAAATAATGACTATAAATGCACAAGTGCAACTTTCTGCATTTAATGCTATACCAAGATTAATTTACTACAACACAATACTTCCTCTTTAATGTACTCAAAGCAAATCCAATTGAACAACAAGTTTTTCTTTATTTTTTGCATATTAAATCGATTTATGTCTAATAATAATCTAAAACTGTATTAGATACGCGTTGTATCTAAGTAGTTGTAAGTAGTTGCAGCTATTCATTCATGGAATAACACAGTCGGCGCCGACATGCAACCATCAGACAAGATATCAGTCAGTAGTCTAATGTAAACGCCTGCTTTATAGTTTAAAATTTTTATTATACATAAATGGCATTGTTGGCAGCAACTAACTAGACAAACGCCCCTACAAGATAGACAGCAGACAGCATGTTCTATAAGACAAACTAATAAATCATATAGTAAGCAGCAAACTTTAAATTCCGCTCTCTATTCTACGCTAATTAACACCCTCAATCCAACCCAACATGTGTGCAGTAGCAGCATTCCAATCTGAGACTTATTGTAGCATAAGCTACAGCTGCTTGCATGACAATTGATTATCTTGACGCGTTTAGTCAATTCATGAATACAACTCATAACAATTATTATTCTTGCTGTACGTACAGCAGGGACTCACGTGCATATCACATGTTTTTGATTTGGAATTTGCTTGCAAAACGTGTAGTTGACGCGTGTTTAGCTGCGCTTAATGTCATTTGCACATTTATGATAAAAAAAAAAAAGTTATATGAGTATACAGAAAATACTTAATTTTAATAAAATAGCAAGTCAACAAATAAAGTCTATTCTAAAGTGCAACACTTGTTTGGTTTTGTTTATATCAAATTATTTCATGGCGACATTTTTCATTTATAAAAGATTTCTTTTTTATGTGCTTTATGAAAATGTCACAGTGATATTTTTGATTTATGTAAATGATATAATCTGGCATATGAAATTGAAATTGTTGTCGGGGTGTAACATATTCTTTGTGAGTTATTACACAATAAAATTAATGCAAATGAAAGTGATTTTTTTTATTTGTTGTTGTATAAAAGAATTTTTAGTAATAAATTGGAGAAATAATTCAATTTTAATGGCTTAAAAAAAAAGCTATTTTTTAGTGGGAAAAGTCAAAGAAAAAATGACTAGACTTCAGCCAAGCTATGTAATATTTTTTTTTTCATTTTAATGTGTTGTTGTTCCAAGTAACTAGGCTAAGCCAACTTATCACCAATGATATTCTCAAAATCAGAAATGAAATAGTTTTCTATCTTGCTTAGACTTAGGTTCTTCATGCTTTTGAAAACTAATAAAAGTCGTAAGGAAGAAACATTCGAGCAATCACGAAGCAACCTTCTCCAGTCCGAAACAAAAAGCAGTTATAAAAGCTTTCACATTTAGCCTAAATAACTCATTTTCAAAAAAAATATTATTGATCCTATTACAATTTTTGAAATCAAAAGACTCATAGATTCCTAGGCTCATTAACTTCCAGTTCGGCAGAATTATAATATAACAATTTTTCAGAATTTTCCTCGACCATTAAAGAGCTTAAACCCAAGAATTCTTCTAGTTTAGATAGCATTGAAAAAATGAAAATCTCTCAAAAGTTCTTGCCCGCAAAGATGTGAAGTATCTTAGCAAAGCTATAAATGAATGCCTTATTTACTTACCCAAGTCTGGAAAACTATCCAAAATTAGTCATATAAAATATCGACCTATTAGTTGACTTTCAAAGGTAAACAAGCTTCTTGAAAAGGTTTTCACGTTTCCGTCCTACCGTGTTTACGAATAATTCAAGGTTTTGGGCAGTGCTAAGCACTATTGAAGATCTTTAAGGCATAGAGCATCTTCAGCCTCAGTTTCTTGGAAGCTGCCGTCATTCGATTTTGACAATTCCGATCTAGAAAATTTTTTCCACCACGATTTGGTTAGTATAAAAAGTTTTGAAAGTATAACTTTTACCCTGAGGGTTACAGAAGAAATATTTGTTTGGTGAAAGAAATTTTACCGTTATATTAGGATAGTTTAGGTCTTGAGGAGACCTGTAGTATTATGGAAACAGCGCTTGTCTACATGATTTTTTTGTAAAGCCTTTTCTTTTGCATCAAAACAATTAAAGAAGTCTAAATATTTCAGCTGGGAAAAATGCTGCTGGTCTCAATTTCAGACTAATAAAATGTCTCCTAGGCACGATTATTTCTGCTGTCAAAATATTATCCAACAGGTGTTCCAAAGGTGTACACAATTATTTGAACTACTAATTCTTGACTTTTTTGCTGATTATTTATAGATAAAGAATTTTTTTATTACTTAATTTGTACAACTTTTGATTAATAAACTTTTTACCCATTTTTATGTTTCTTTACAGAGTCTAACTGAAATACCTTGAAATAGCATCGATAGAAGCAGCTTCAACGCCGAACACACGCAGCAGCGTGTGCTGCAACACTTCAACGCGCCACAGTGCGCCAAGAAGTTTGCCTTCGAAAAGAGGAAAATAGAAAGACAAACTTTTAAATGCAAACTACGATGACCGAGAATCAATTGTATTCCATGTCGGCAGAATTCTTCGACACCTCCTCAAACAGCAGCAACAATCCATTGAAATACGATATTTATACGCTGGGCGGCGGCGGTGGCAGTGGTATACTCAGCGGTGGTACCTTCTCGCCAACCTCAACAGCAACAACAGCAAATTATCTAAACTTACACAATACAACAGCAACTACTGGGTATGGTGTTGGTAGCAATGTTATGCTAACAACAGCCATTAGTATACCGCGCAGTAATAATCCCAATCAGAGCCATCCAAATCTTTATCAACAACAGGATACAACTAGACATCATTTACCGAGTCCAAGTCCTTTACATAATATGCCGACAATGGCTTCAACAATGCAGCAACAGCAACAACAACAGCAGCAGCAACAGCAGCAGCAACAACAACAGCAGCAACAACAACAGCAACAGCAGCAACAACAGCTACATCAACTGCAACAACAACAACAACAGCAGCAACAACAACAACAGAGTACAACGCATGACAGCACAACACGCGCACTTATGCTTGGTGATCTCTCCGATTATGGTTTGGATGCGCTGGATGCATCCTCATTGTCGCCTACACTCTTGCAGGATGTTAGCCTAAGCGCTGCCTCAACGCTCTATAATGGTAATATATCCATTGCCAGTGGTTTCTATGCACATGAAGCCGGCGCCACTTCACCGCTCAGCGTTGGTTCGGGCATCTTGGCCAATACTGGCAGCCTCAATTCAAATGATGTCGCTTTGCTCGGCCTAAGCGGCAGCAGCATGTCGAATGTCATAGATGCCAACAATGCGCTACTCTTCGAAATGACACCAAACTCGAATACCATGTGGAGCGATATCAGCAGTGCCATAGGACATCCCAAAACTGAGCCATTGCCATTCGACGATGATTATATATTTCCCAATGATAAAGCTGAAATACAAGCCGCCGCAGAGTTGGCCGAACTAAATGATGGCGACTTTCTGCATGATATAGGCAACATTGAAGATCTTTTGCCACCATCCAGTGTGGCACAGAGCGTACATTTCCTATTGTCACCACAGCCGAGCAGCAGTGGTAATAGTCTACAACAGCTGAGCAGTCCACAGGCATCGCCGGTTGGACCACCAATGGAATTGTTGCAGCAACACCAACAACAACAGCAGCAACAGCAACAGTTACCACAATTACAAACGCTGCTCAGTCAGCAACAGCAACAGTTGTCCTCATCGCCCGCTGCAGTGCCACAAAACTCAGCATCCAATTCGTCGTCGTCGAACTCAAATTCAAATAACATACTCGCAACTAGTCCGTACGATATCTACCATAGCACACCGAATAAGCATCAAACGCTGTCCAATCAAATGGCCGGCGGTAATGCCTTCTCGCCCGGCAGTCAGCCATCGCATTCACCGTTACAGCTCAATTCCATAACGCCACCACCACCGCCACATGCCAATCGTTCACAGTATCAGCAAGTTAAATCGCGTAATATGCAGGAACTGCATAAAATCTCGGCTGCGGATCGTTCCATGTTGGGTCAGTCGGTGCCATCGGCAGTAGGCGCACACATGCTGCTGGCCAGTGGTAATGCTTTGAGTCCTAGCAGTGGTGGTAGCAGCGGTTTTGGTAGCGCTGTCTCGGGTAATAGCAGCACTACGGGTGTTGTGGTCACTGCTGGCGGCGGTGGCAGCATACGTAAATCCTTTGGCTATCAGGGTGAGGTTATCAGTTCGCAAATGTCACGTCTCTCATCGTCGGCACCGACACATTTGGGCCTGGAGCATATCTGGATGCGTCGTGAGCCACGTCAGCATTTACTTTCGACTGGTTCGCTTGCAGAGGCTGAGTCATTCTCATCGTTGAGCACAGGCAGTGTGCTGTCGCCGGATAATATTGATTTCTCGCAGGACGATGATGATGATAATTCGAGTGAGAATAGCGATAACTATGATGACTTCTCAAGTGATAATGGTAAGAGAAATTTATCGAAGTTACCTTAATCGATAATTTAATATATATATAATTTTTTTTCTAGGTTCCGATAACGATGACGATGCACGCACCACCACACCGAATCAACTATCATCCAGCAAGGGCAAAGAACGCTATTTCTGGCAATACAATGTGCAGGCTAAGGGACCCAAAGGCAAACGTCTGGTATTTCAATCAAGACTTGAGGATCCACATAGACTTAATGAAGTTACCGATCCGGTGTTCAGTCCAAATTGCTCAGTGCGCGGTATTAAGGTTTATAAGGTATAGCAATTTATTTATAAGTATATACGAAACTCTTTATTAATTTGTATTTTTTTTTTTTTGTTTCTACAGCACAGCGGCAAAGCACGCAAAGGCGATGGCAATGATCTAACACCAAATGCACGCAAATTGCATAATATTGGCAAGGAACTGGATAAGCTTAGTCGCACCATAAACGATATGACACCCGTTTCGGAGTTGCCATTCAATGTACGCCCAAAATCGCGCAAGGAGAAAAATAAGCTTGCCTCGCGCGCCTGTCGTCTCAAGAAGAAGGCACAACATGAGGCAAATAAAATTAAACTATTTGGACTGGAAATCGAGCACAGTAAGTGGTGTAGTTTGGATGGAGTTACTTAAGCCGTATTTAGACTAGAGTTGCATAAAGCGTTTTACCAAATATTGACTGGAAAAGAATTTTAAAAAAATATTGGGAAAAAATTCTATATGCTATATCTTTAGTTTAAGTACGGCTTTAGTCAATTTTTTTTAATTTAATATTTTAATTAATTTAATTTTTTTTTTTATAGAGAGACTTTTGACTTGCATACAGGACATGAAACATGCGCTGGCCCTAAAATATCGCACACAAAATCAAGGTGAATCGACTGAGGAAATCGATCTACAAATTGAACGCATTTACAAAATGTCAAATAGTAAGTGGAGAAAATTATGAAAACACGGTTTATGCTCTTCACACAAGTTTTTAAGAAGTTATGATACCATCTATAGTCACTCAATAGACCTTGTGTCTATACATATATGGATCAGCCAAGGGACACTTTCAATGCGTTTACTTACCGGAAGTGTACTAAAGCCCTATTAAAAAAATGGACATTAATTAATGCTATTGAGCATTGTTTTGGGGTTATCGATTTTGTTAAGCAGTTTGAAGAACTTTTAAACAAACTCCGAATCGCTTTAATAGTGCAAATAATAATCTGAATAGCTCATGGTTCAGTTAGTTGTCTTCGTGTTGTGTTCATTGCTTACTGATCCATCCTCCTTAAATATGCAAAAATGGTTGAAGTTTTGAAGAAGGGTAAAAGTACGATTATTCTAGATGAATCAGATTAGTGATGCAATTTGTTCTAGATATTTGTTTCTATTTATGTTTCCGAAAAATTTTAAAATTAAGCCATCAAAGTAATTATGAGCTGGAACCACTTTGTCATAAATAACTCCAACAGAAAGTTCTCCATTTCTGGCTTGTTTGACGATTTTAAAACATTTCAATGGACTTCATTCCGAACCGTTAAAATTTTTTAGCATAACCACATTTAATACAGTAAGGGATAGTTCCTCAATGTGTTGCTAATTGAGCTATTAATAAAACAGTACTGAAATTTAACAAGCGTTAAAAGAGGTTGTTAAGTAATGTTAATTTTCACAATCATGTGTGAATGGCAAAACACAACACAGTGTTACAAAACAATGAAAATCGAAGAATAAAATCAAAGACATTCGTACTCGATGACTTCATCATTTGTTTGTTAGATTAAATAGTAAAGGAGGTTAATCCTACAAAAGATGTCCCACAAAGACTCAGAAAAAAAAAACAAAAAAAGAACGACTATTTTTCAATCCAATTGTCCATTATTTTTATTATAAGAGGACCTTTTAGAAATTTTAGGTTCATGCAGGACCTTTTCGTAATATGTATTTAAAAAAAGAAGAAAAATATTTTACGGACCACTTCTAGTGTATTGACTTCTTTTGGAAAAAAAAAATGGTAATTTTTCAATCCAATTGTCTAATATTTTTTATGATTGATTACAAAATATCAGAATCACCATTAATAGTTACAAACTCCAAGGCTTAATAAGAAGACCTTTTAAAAATTTATGGTTCATGCAGTTTAGCAACCATTTCTGGTGTTTGGAACAGCTTTAGATGACCGTAAAATGTATTTGAAAAAAAAAAAAAATAAGAATAAACATGCTTAGACCACCAAGTTTAGAATCAATTGTCAAATACTTTTTATAGATGATGCAAAACATCGAAACTCCAATAAAAAATTTAAAAAAAAATTCCACCATGTTTTATAATGATTTCAAAATAGTACAGTCCCAATAAACAGTTACTAACTACACTGAGTAAAAGAGGACCGTTTATGAAATTTTATGATCATGATCTTTATCGACCACTTCTGATGAGTTGCATACTTTTGGAAAGCTAAAACGCTTATCTAAAACGTAAAATAATGGATCGGACCAATGAGTTTAAATTAAATTGTCCAATATTTTGTAAGGTTGTTGTCAAAATATCAAAACCCCAATAAAGGGTTATAAAAATAATTTCCAATGATATTTTATGGTTGATGTCTAAATGCTAGAATCTTCATAAATTACAAACTTCGCAGCTAAAAAGGAGAACCATTTAAGACCATGATAATATATATTGATCACTTCTAGCGTGTAAAACTCTTTTGGAAGCCCATAACGTTTAATTACAAAAACAAATTAAAAAAAGGGCTTAACTGATGGGTTAAACTTAATGGTCCAAATTATTTTATGGGTGTTCTCAAAATATTACAATGCTGATAAACAAATGAAAACTTCACGTCAAAGAGGGTTTCATTTATTTTTACACTGAAGAAGACTCTCTCCAGATGAATCGAAACATATTTTTACATTAATGAAAACTCTTGATATGAATGGAAACACGTTGGCGACGAACATAGATTTGTGTTTTACCTGGGATCACATGCCTTCTCCAGCAGTCAAGTAAAACCTTTGGTGAATTTTGACCATTCCCGTTTAAACTTTTTCTCAATTGGAAATGATGTTTTTTTTTTGGAAATTTTGTGTTGTTTTTAATTCAACAAAATCAAATGAATCACGAAATCGAATTCATATTTTAATTGAATGAAACGGGCGAGATAATACAGTGACAGGTTTGTCTGTCTTCTTTAGATCTTCAAAAACTGGTTTCCTTGGAAAATGGATGTTGTTTACTAATAAATAGTTTTTAGTCTTTGACTAGAACGTGTGGGCCAGCTGTGGGTCTACCAAGTGAAACTTTCAATGTAAATATCTGACTAGAGCGCTGACTAAACCGTGTGGTTAGTTCAGTATTCAAGTCCATATGATCCATTGTATCCATTTATATCATTTTATGCCGAAAATATACAACCGGTTTTGATCAATAATACTTGCTGTACGGCTAGCTATTCACAAACTTTTCTTGGAGTTAAATTTATTTCCTGTTTTAATTTTCTATGGTGAACTATTCCACAATTTATCATATATTTTTGATTATATTATGTATGTGTGTAAAGTGTATAACAGTTTTGAATACTTATAACAAATATTTACTAATCAATTTTCTTTTTCATCTTTCACAACACTCACAGCTGGCCTATGCATTGCCGGAGGCACTACAGATTTCGTCAACAAAGTTATCGAGAACATGAAAAGCGGTGTGCACAATGGTGGTTTGGAAGATCTACGCAATACGTAGGATTATTTAACGCTGCTGCTGGAAGAAGAAGAAGAGGTGGAAGTATGCTGATGCTATTTCATATTTAGGGAGGCGTCGCCAATAATTTCGTTGTCATATAAGCTAGTTTTAGATAAACAAACTAATTTTTAGTTGTTAGTAAACTAAGTCGAAACAAAATAGTGACCAAAAGCGGTTAACGCGGTAACGTTTGTTAAATTGTAATGCATACAAAAAAAAAAAAACACACAGATTGAAAGCAAATACAAAAAAAATACAAATTGGACAACAAATTTTTAAGAAAAACCTATGCAAAAAAAAACTGTGCCCATATAAACACAGCACAGCTGTTAAACCCAAACAATAGAAATAGAACTATCAAGCGGTGATATGAATCTGGATTCAGTTGGCAAGTAGAAAGCGGAGAAGAAAGAAGAAAGTATCGTATGTACACTGATAAAAACTGTGATTAAAAAATAAAACAAAAAAAAAACAAAAAACGGAAACGGCATAGGCTTGTTTGTTGAAATGTTGGATAGTACGGGTTCAAAACAGCATAAATTTTATAAGTTATTCCAAGAAAGAAAATTTATACAAAACTGTTATAAATGAAATGAAATTAACTACAAACGTAAAGAAAGAGGCAAAATGTTTTAGCTCCTAAGTGCTTTTTATTAAAGTTTATACACAGCAAACTATGTAGTAGTGTTGTTAAGCATGACATGGCACAGTGTTGAAAAGACAAAAAAAGAAAAGGAAGAATGTGAATGCTACCAGTTTTACCTGCAAACGAAAAATAAGTTTTTAAATAAAAAAATTATTTTTATTAACTACTTTTGCTGCGATTTAACTTGTTTATTTTTTTTATTTTTTAAATATAAAATGTAAAAGAACTAAAAGCTTTTATGAAATTTTTTTAATTTTAAACATTTTACTACATTTATAATTTAAGGTTGTCATTTCGTTTTTAAGTTTATGTTTTTTGCTATAAACAAAATAATAATAATATAAAAATTTTATTTTAGTTTTTATTATATACATACATATATATTATTTAAGCATGCAAGTAAAATAAATTTAATAATTATGAAAAATTTAAAAAAAAAAAAAAAAATATAATAAATAGGCGCACTCAATTACAAAATATTTGCTATATATAAATATATACTATATGCGGTGTGATATAATTTTAATTAAACACATATTTTGTATTTACAATTATGCTATATATATATATATGTCTATATATATATATATATTATGTCTGTCTAAAGGAAATGTAAAAATTAACAATTTTATTTTTAAATGCAAATACTACAACTTTATAATTTAAAATAGTTTATTATGTAAAAGGAAATGTGCGCCTTCTGTTGGTTTTCTTTATGGAAAATATTTTTCGAAAATAATTTTGTTAAAATGTTAAAAGTTTTCCAAATTTGTCTGCATTTACTGCAGCTTTTTAAATTAATTATTTTCGAAGAATTCATTACTTTGCGAAAACCGTCGCGTTGGCTTATTAAACAACTTAAAAACTTTAAGGTTTTGCGCAATTATTTATGTAAAAATTTAGAAATTTAAATTAAAAATTAAAATATTAAAAAAAAAAAAAATGTGCAAACATCAGCATTAATTGTCAACATTAATTAGCACAGCTATGTAACTTTTATTGCCTAAAATTTATATGTTTTGCTTGACTACAACAGCAACAAAAATTTTATATAATTTTCGGAAAGTTTTATTTAAATAGTTTTTATTTCATAGATTATATGTGCACATATTACAAGAAATTATTGTTTAAATGTTAAATTAAATCATAGCAATTTAATATTTTATGCTATTTACTTGACCAGATAGAGAGGAATATTAATTAATTAAAACTATATAGCGACCCCTGTATTTTATGTATTATTGATTAAATTTTAGTACTCTTCACGAGTTATAGGGTCTCAATATACCTGACTTTTTTTAACTTAAACCTAAAAAAATATACCATATAGGCCTAAAAAGACCCCAATGAATCGGTTTAGTAAGGCACAGCGAACAGCGAGATTGTATAATTCGAAAGCACTATACAGATTCCAAACGAATGAAGATTAAATATTCTATGTTCATGTGCCCACCTTTCATTAGAAGAATGCAAACTTTTCTTCGCAAATATTTTTGCTTTATCGAATGTTATTCCAAGACTTATAACAGTGCTTACTACTCTATAATAATATTCATTTAGAATTCATTGTAGTTTATTTTGAAGCTTTCAAGGTTCAAGATTCTGTATAGGTACATTCCTGTAGTTCTCTATTTAAACAATCAGTGCTTTAAGTTCGCAACTAATGGAACCAACAAATCTGGAGTTTTATACTCTCCCATTCCTGCTTCAAATAGAATCGAGTCAATATCTGAGCAATTCAATATTTTAAAATATTACTTGACCACTATTAAATGGTAAACTGGCATAAGTTCTTAATTAATTTATGTTTTTCTTATATTATTAAATTTTGATGCTCTACGAGTTATAGACTCCCAAATTAATTAATTTATTATTTATTTTCAAACGATTGAAAATCATTGATACTCAATTCGAAGCTTTTTCATGTTTCCACATATTAAATTGTGTGAAGTTTTGGATTAATTTTAATCTCCCAGATTTTTTACTAGATTGAGTATTCCACATGTTTCATATAGGTTCATATCGGCCTACGGTTGTAGCACCCATACAAATCTTTCTGGGTTTTTTGTATGAAAATTATTGTTTGTTGGAGTTAGTTCAGCAATCTTAATAAATTAATCTATGTAAGTCTAGATCGGAACAACAGAATGGGGTAGCCACATACAAGTCTAAACCTCATTTCGGGGTGTTTTGTTAAAAACATTCTTCTTTTTGTTGTTGATTCAGCTACAAATACCAAACTAGCTGTATATCACATAAAATGTAGCAAACTATTTCATATAGGTCCATATTGGACCACTAGAACGGGTACCCTCCACACAAATTAGAACCTCTTTTCTTTGTTTTTGTAAGAAAAACATTTTTTATCGATATTAATTTAGCTATAAACGTAAATTTTTGTGTAATTTAATTCAATCCTAATAAAATTGGCCATTTAGGACCATAGCCACTCCATACAAATCGGAACCTCTTTTCTGGGTTTTGGTATGACAAATTTTTGTTTAGTGCAAGAAACGCCCACTTTGAAGTGCCATTCCTAATTAAATACACTATTGAGGACCAGATCGAACCACTAGAGGGTTAGCCATCTCACAAATCTAAACCTTTTTTCAGGGGGTTTCTATGAAAATGTTGTATGAAATGATGTTGTTTTTAAATCAGTTATAAACGCATAATTCAAATAATTGTATATTATGTGAATCTTAAAGGAATGTCCCATAATTTTACAGAGCATACCACTATATATTTTACCCTCGATCCTAGATCTATGATTGAAATAATTTTTCCTTATGGTTAATTCAGTAAAAAATGCAAAATTTTGTGTATTGTGTGTCAATCTTTATAAAATAGCTCATATAGCTCCAGATCGGAGCACAAGTAGAGGTAGTCTCCATACATATCTGATCCTCGTTTCTGGATTTTTGGATGAAGACAATTTTATGTTTTTGCTAATTCAGCAAGAAATCCCAATTTGAAGCATTTTATGTCAATCTTCATTAAATTGTTTGTAAAGGTTCAGATTGGACCAATAGAAGGGGTAGTCTTCATACAAATCTGAATCTCCTTTATGGGTTTTTGTATGAAGACCATTTTATTTTTATTTTGTTTTTGCTAATTCAGCAAAAAAAAAAAAAAAACAACCAACTTGAAGCATTTTACATCAATCTTAATAAAATATTTCGGACAACAAAAAGGGGTAGCCCTCATACAAATCTGACTCTGCGTTCTGGGTTTTTGTTTAAAAACACCTAATTTGAAATATTTAACATCAAACCTAATAAAATGCTCCATAAAGTTTCTGAATGAAACACTAGTAAGGATAGCCCCATAAAAATCAGAACCTTCTTTTTGGGGTTTGTATATAAAAATTTGTTTAATTATTATTAAATCAGCAAGAAATGTAATAAATTAGTGGCTACTGTAATAATTTTTAGTAGATGGATCTTAAGTACTTTCTGGACATTTAAAAAAAAAAGTAAAGCTATGCCCTTCAAGAAAAGCTGTGCACGCTCTTAAAAATATTCCACCGTGTTGCAAATAGAAATATATTCTCCATATAGATTTTGGTTGAAGTGGATGCATGTAGAGGTTAGCACGAAATCGAGCACACTTCACTGCAGTGTTTTTTTCTTATTTTTTTTTTTTTTTTTTTTAATTAAGCTAGAAATCATTAATTTGGTTCATCTTAAAAATATTCAAAATAAGACCACATGGTAGAAGGTGGTCCACACCTATGGGATCTACTTTATTCTTTAGTTGTTATATGAACATTTTTATTTTCTTATATTTCCTAAGAGAGAGACCAATTTTCTTTGCTGAATTTACGTCAATTTTAGTAAAATATTTAATTTAGGTCCAAATCGGACCACTAGAAAATATAGTACCATACAGATTCAAGGGACTACAGTATGTCCAAACTTTGAGAAATTCGTAATTTATAAAAAAATAAAATAAAAATCTGATTGCATGTTACTCACAAAAATATTTTAAATACAATCCTTCGCTTCGTAATTCGTTAAAGGTTGCCTCTTCTGATGTACTACTTTGAGTTTGAATAACTTTGAGCCTCTTCGGTACTTGCTGATGCGTTTTATAAGTGCTTTAGTATGAGCCTCAAGAGAAAGTAGGCTAAAGTAGTACAAAGTTGTTAAATTTTATGCCATTTTGACCTACAATTTTTTACTGATTTAGTTTAAGTTTAAATAATATTTTCTTGCAATATGTGCACCTATTTATATATGAAATAAAATATAACTAAACAGTCTTACAGAAAAGTATATTTATTTTGCTGTAGTCAAGAGAAACATACAAATAGCTTGGTGTATCTTTAAATAGTGGCAAATTATTTTTTTTTTTAATTTTTTAATTTAATTTTTAAATTTTTACAACAAAAATTGCATATAATTAAAGCAAAGTCTTATTTTTTTTTATTGTTCAATAGTTTTCTTAACATATTTAATTACTTTATGTCAACTAAAGCGAGTTGTTTAACTGTTTATTTTATTTTAATTTCTTTTCTCGTTCATTTTGGCTAAGTTAAAGCAGTTAAACTGTTTATGAAAAGAAAAAAGGCGAAAGGAAAATTTCTTTTTCAAATGAGCTGGAAAAGAGGTCAAAGAAAATTTTTTAGTTTCTTTATGCTTACCTTTTCTTTATCAAATTAAGCAAGGAATTTAAGTGTTTATAAACTAAATGTAGGAAAAAAAGCTATTAAAAAATTTTCTCTTACCTTTTTCTTTCTTGCCAGCTGCAGCTTAAGCAAGACTTGCTTACGTTGAAGTTGGCAAGAAAGAAAAAGTTAAAAGAAAATTATGTAGTTTCTTTATTCTTACCTTTTGTTTATAAACAGTTGAATGTCCTTGCTTAATTTGAAAGTGTTATATAATGTGAAAAGAAAAAAAGGGTGAAAGAAAATTATGTAGCTACTTATTTCTTACCTTTTGTTCGTACCTTAAGTTGAAGCTGGCAAATGAGCTGAAAGAAAATTGTAATTGTTTTTCGTAAATTTTTTATTTATAAAAGTTTAACAGCCTTGTTTAAGTTGACATAAACCTACTAATTATTAATTTAAACTTTTAACAGTCTTATTAATAAATTATTTAATATCGATTTTTTTCTTTTTTAAAGTCAGTCAATGTTAAATTATTTATTAATAAGTTTGATTAATTAATTACAGCAGCAAACTAAATATGTTTTAAAATTATTTTATTAATTTTAAATAAATATATTTTATTTAGTTTTTAGTTTCTTATACTATTATGCGCTATTATTTTTAAACTTCATTATAAATATTTTAGTTTATTAAATATTATTATTTAATTAGTTTATAATTTATGCATGTAATTAAATAAAAAAAAAAAAAATAATAAAATAAAAAAATAAAAAACATATGCGTTGAGGGTAATATTGAGTTGAAAAAAAAATTTTAAATAAATAAGTTTTGACATAAATATTAAAGAAAAGTAACTAAAAAACTACACAAAAAAATTAAAAAATTTGAGTTTTATTATTTAAAAAAAAAAAATGTTTGCATATATTTTTGTGTATAAGAAGAAGAAGCTCCGCTTTGTGATATTTTTATTTGTTCTTTGCTAAGTTGGCAAATTTGTCTGCAAAATTTTTTGGTTTTATAAAAAATTGTTGTTTAGCAATTTGTATTATTTTCTACGCGTAGCTATGCTAAGTTTTTTTTTTTTTCATTTAAAAAGCTTTTCTAGGGCAACAAATTGTGTTCAGTTCGATAACAAAATGTGCAAAAAAAAATAATTTTCGAAACTGTTTTGACTTTATTTAAAAAAAAAAAAAAATATTTGGCTTCAAAATATATTTTTTTTATAACAACTAAAAAAAAAATGGTTAAAAATTTATATAAAGTGATTAAAGTTAAAAACTTGCGAGTTTATGTTTTTTAATACACACACACATACATACTTGAAACTAATTACAAAATATTATAATATTAATAAACTTAAATTTAATGTTTAGCATTTAGTTTAGTTTAGGCTTTGACAACAAATTCAATTAAATTTATTAATGTTAAAACTGTCTGTTTTTCGCTTTTAGGGTTTTTCAAATTTTATTAATTCTTAAAACGTTTAAAGTATTCAAGTCAGTTGAATATTTTACGTCTAAATATTTAATTAATTAATAAAAAAAAAAACAAAATAAGTGATAAGAATTTAAAATTTCAAATAAATATTTGTAATAATGATGCAACTTAAGTACAAGCAAAAATAAGAAAGAAAAAAAAAAATTAAATAATAGTTTTTAAGCATATATAAGCGAAAGTAAGCAAGGGGAAATCTATATAAAATATATATATTAACTATGTGTATATGTACTACAAAATTAGAATTAAAAAATTACAAATTTGTATAACATGAGAAAAAAATTTCGATTAAAATTTAAAACAAAATTTAAAAAAAAAAAAAAATAAAGCACGACAGTTCCTCGTTGTTTGAAGTGGTGAAGATGTGTTGTAAGTTATTGAATATATTAAATAATATAAATCTATGTATTTATATATATACAATATGGCTTGCAAAATAATTAATTAAAAACAACTTAACACTCTGAAAAAATAAATAAGAAAAGAAACAATTCTACAAAAAAATTCATTTGAATTAATATATGAAATCTATGTTAAATGTGCTTTATATAAATGTGCTTCAAGTGAAACAAAACAAACAAATAATAAACTTACATACATATATTAAATATAATTAATAAATATACATACATAAAACATATTAAATGTATAAGAAATACATATATATACATATATATATAAACGACAAACAATTGTAATGCAAACTACCTCAACTAAATAAAAAAAAAAATAAATAAAGAAAAAAAAAATAATTATATAGAATTTCAAAGCTAATTTAAAAAAAAAAAAAAAAATTACGAACTACGGTAAATGCAAACCGTAGACTTTTTTATACCCTTCACATGTGCTACTTATGCAAAAATTAAAAAATAAAACAAATTTAAAGGCTTCCAAGGGTATACAATCATTAAATATATAAAAAGTTTAGCTGTGCGAAGGGTGCGACATTTGAAAAAAAAAAAATTCAAGCTTATAGAAAAAAAAAGTAAAAAAACTTTGTCGAAGAAACCATTGGTCTAAAACTTATAATACACTAGTTTATTTTTATATGATTTAAAAAAAAAAATAGAAATTAATGAAAAAGATGTCACAGCACAATCTGAAATAGGATAGATAATTCCAGAAATGCTGAATTATACGAACTTGGTTTTTCTTTTATTTTTTTTTTATTTTTTCTTGTTTTTTTTTTATGTTCGTGGTACCATTTTTCCATATTATATAGTAACATATATAGCAACATAGTCTTCTTAACGATTTGTCAATAAGTTGTCACAAGTTGAAGAAATAATTTTTTCTCATATCAATACTGATCAACACTGAAAAATGTTCCAGATTTTAAGGGAGATAGTAAAATAAGAAATCGTCACGAAAATTGTAACACTTGTGTTGCAACGGATATGTTGATAGGCTTCTTTCTGCTTTCCATTTCCCTACACGACAATGTGTCATGTCACGAAACGGTTCTGTTTGATTGATCTCTTCTCGTAAGTTTGGAGTGTATCGCCAGAGTGCTCCATGCAGCGCCAATTCTAAAGCAAACGAACTCTACCGCAGCAGTGACTAGACGGAAAAATCCGTCATGCAACGGTAACATTGCTCTATGGTTGCAATTTTTTTTTTCTTTAAAGTGAATCTCTACAAAATCGTTTTTTTATAGAACTTTCTTGATTGAAGAGCTTGTTCTAGAATCCAGCAGTAGTCTGCCAACAAGTGGGTATCCCATCTTGGCGTCTCACTTTAATATGGAAGATTTTCATGAAATCGATACAAATGAGATCTCTTAAATTTGACAGTTTTTCTGGATTTCCATGTTCCTTGTGGAGCTTATTCTAATCTATGAGCTATCAGAAATACGCACATTTCGACGAAGGGCCCAAGGTCTTGTGAGTTAGCGGCATGAGATAGCAACATTCACTCTGAATGCCTTCAAGTAGTTTCAGACCAATCTTGAAAAATCAGCTTGTCATGTTTTTGTTGATAGTTCGTTATTTTTTCGGAGCAATTTTAACAGCCAGGTTTTAATAGCTCATAGTAAACAATAGGCTGCTGTTCCAACCAAATATACATCCAGATCTTCCGAAGTGATTTTGTCTTCCGGACGATGTTAAAGCTTGCTCGGAATTAATCCAAGATGTCTTGGGTTTATAATTCTCAAAGTATATTCACTTTTCTATGCCAGTAAAAATCCGACGCAGGAACGATTTTTAGGCCCTGAACCGAAGGTACAAGAACCTATTGGTTTTGTGCAAATGTATGTAACAGGTAGAAATAATGGTCGGAGACCCCCAAAGTTACCCCCATTACGGTCAGGAGTGCTATAGGAGCCGATATAGCCATGTCCGTCTGTCCGTCCGTCCGTCTGTATGAACGAAAGGATCTCGGAAACGGTAATAGATAGAGATTTCGTGTTTTTTGCATTCGACTAGGACTGCTCCGGAATTTTACAAGTTTATTTTAAAAGTTGTGTCTGACGACCAAGGGTTCGCATGTGTTTTGCCCTTAACTCCATCTGCCTATCATTCAATTCATGAGTTACACATGTTCCGATCCTATGAAACTTAACCATTGCTGGATGAATAACATGCAAATGCTCGGCAAGTAAAACAGCCTGCAATTAATATTCTTCAACCTTCATGGACCCATTTTCATGCTCCTTGTGACTTAGGTCAAAATTGCCGTCTTTGATCTAGCGCAACCAATTTCTGCAAGTTGTTCTGATAAATCGCTTTCGCCACAGTTCTCAAGAATTCGATACGATTCAGAAACCGATTTCTTCAAATTGAAGCATGTCCTCAATTTTTTGGAAAGAACTAAATATGATGATTGGAATAAAAATAAACGTTATTGTATGAAGTTGCTGATGATCCACGGATTATTTTGTTGACAGATGACAGATGTCCAGTAGCTTTATTTACTAACTCCATCGATGAGCAAACAGTGGATTTAAACTTACTCACCTGGTACATACCTGACCGTGAAGGGTGGTTATATATTTTTTCACGACTAATATATTTCTTAATATACCTGTAGTACTAATGCACGATGGATTTGAATATGAGGTATTATTAGATCTTGATGGTGGAACTATCATTTTTTCTACTTTGGATGGATTTTGCCATACAAAGTATCGTTAGAATGTTATTTAATGAGTAATTCACTTAGGGTGGAATATATGTGTATGTATATCTTCCATCAATTTTGATACCATAAATAGATAGTTTATCGAAAACTTTGGATCACATTGAAGAAGATCTCCCATGAAGTCGATCTAGCTATGTCTGTCTGCCTCTTTGTCTGTGTATTGTTGCGGAGTACTTTAGTCTCTTACAGATCTAATGGAATGAGGGTATAGAGACTTTTTTGCCCTAAGCTGAATGGATTTGATGCAGCCACTTTTTGAAGAAGTCTTCAAAGAATCTTCATAAATCCATTGCAGTACATTATGGCTTTTTGAATGAAAAGCTTAAGCCTTAAAGTGGATATGGCGGCTGCCGTAACCCCTTATTTTGGGGTGAAACTTACTGGCCATGTTTAGGTTTTGAAAAAAAATTGACTTGATCAAGAAAGCTGTGGTCGAATGGACCGGAGCCTGCAACCCTAAAATTGGCAAATGACATGTTCCATGGTGGAAGAAGATAAGGTGAGCCGTAGGGAATCAATTGCACCAGTCTACTGCAGTATGTGAAAGAATGACTTCTTCCAAAATTCTTAAAGAAGAAGATACTACCTTATTCTAACATTAGTTGGTCTAACTTTACGTATTTTATTCCCAAAAAAGGGTATTTTAAAGTTAGTTAACAAGCTTTATTTACCTCTAAAAAATATTTTGAGGGTTTATTGAAAATGTGATCTACTCGACTAGGCCTACAAACTCCATTAGGTCTTATATATGTGTATATATCACCTCAACTCAGACTCAAACATTTATTCATAAAAATTTTTTGGTTTTTTATTTAATTATTCTGAAATTATTTAATTTAAGAAGTTGTGTTGACATTTTTTTAGTATATTTTGAGAATAAATTGACCAATTTGACTATACACTACCATGCAAATTGATGGTAACCAAGCCTTATATTGTCTCTATACAGTTTTTAGTTGGACCGAGTAGTTCAGATGCCAACAATTTTACCAAATAAACAATTTAACAAAAATCGTTCTTAAAAAAAAAAAACAACAACAACAAAAATTACAAGATTTTAAATTTTAATGCATCAAAAAAATTAACAACAAGTTAAGCTGCTGTTAATGGTGAAGCTATAAATCTTTCAGTGAAGCCAATAAAATCCTTTCTGTGAGATGGTTAGTTTCATATCCAAGATGCAAGATTTCTTGAAGATCCAAGCAAAGATATTCCTTATCACTCAATCAACTTTATTTCAGCTAAAAATGATCGCACAGCAAATAAATAAAAAATAAATAAATAAAAATTAAAGCTAAAAAAAGGCTAAACCGCCAGCTAGAAATTTTTTTTTGAGAGTTTTAGAAAGTTTTTTACCAGTATTTAATAGAAATTTATATTTAAAAATGCAAAATTTTAAAACTAGAAATTTCCAGCCATTACAAATTTATTTTTTCTTCTCAATACGAAAATTAGGGACGAAGTAACATCCTTTCATAATTTTGTTTAATGAATTATATACTTTCTGGGGTGTCCGGAGTAAAGCATTCAATATTTCACTGTAAATTCCATCTTCGAGAAATGAATTAAAAATATAAATAAATCTTCAATAAAACTACGAAAATATTTGTGAAGGGTATAAAAAAAATATTAAAAATTTTTTTTTTGCTCAGAAGCAAAAATATTATAGCGCAACAGTGAAAACAAAAAAAAAAAAAAAACCAAATTTCAAATTCAAACGAAGAGCCTGAACATGTGTCCATTTATTATACGAAAACAAATAAAATATTTAGAAACAAAAAATATAAAATTATGCATTAAATAAAAAAAATAAATATTAAAATTAGGCTTACAAAAAATTAATGTAAAAAAAAAAAAAACGCAGCAGTTTTTCAGTTAAAATACGAATTGAATGTCTTCAAAGTTTCCAACTAATTACAAATCCTAACTCAAAAGCTGCAAAATATTTCTTTCGACTGGTTTGCATGAAATATTAATTTATTAATTTATTTGTCTAAAAAAAAATACTAAAAGTAAGAATTCAATGTGGTGTACCAAGTTTAAAAATTGGCAAAAAACAAAAAAAAAAAACAATATTAAATATGAATAACTGTGTTTCAAATTATAAATTTTTTAATGGTTTAAGTGCAGCAAGCAAATAAATTTAAAGGCAAGATAAAGAGATTCAAGACGAATCTAAGCAAAAGCAGAAATGTATCTTAAAATGAATGTCAAAAAAAAAAAAAAAAAAAATACGAAAATAAATTATGCATGTATAAAATCTACGAAAATAAAATTTATAAATGGAAATAAATGCGAAACGGAAAAACTAAAAATACGAATTTTTTTTATTTGGTTTAAAATCTGTTAGGAATGCAAATTACGCGGGCAGTGTACGAGTATTCTAACATATACACATATTTAAAGACAATCTTTAGTAACCTTCTTAAATCTGAGTAGGTAAAATCTACACTGTTACAAAATAGCACGGCTTATTGTGGTTCTGATAGCCGTGGCATGCAAATTTTTTCTAAACTTTTTTTTTTGTTGTAAATTTCAACTGCGGAAGTATTAGAAGAATCTAAAATTTTAAGCTTGGAGGTTCTATCTTTTATAGTCTAGAAGATATCGTTGTTCACACATACGAAAAATGGATGGACAGTCAGGCGAATATATGGACAGAAAAACCTATATGCACTCGATTTTTTTTAAGCATATATTTTAGCGATTCTGCCACGCCTCCCTATGCATTTTAGATAAAATTCCATAAACTTGGTATAGACTTAGTCTTACATTGAATGATATAAAAAATTAAGGGTATTTATTTACACTAAATAAAAAAAAAATACTTAAAAAAAATATTTCTTTCTGTATTTTATTTCCAATAAAATTACATCCGTAACAAGTTTCTTTATTTTTTTTTTTTTTATATATACATATATGTATATTTTTTTTTTTTAATTTAACAAAAAAAATGTGGAACGCTTCACGATTTTGCGTGTCATCCTTGCGCAGGGGCCATGCTAATCTTCTCTGTATCGTTCCAATTTTAGTATATGTTCTGCCGAAGCAAGAACGAATGTAGACAAATGAAATTTGTATTTAAACAGCGTGCAACGGAAAAATCATTTGTGTATTATATTTACGAATTTTAACGAATGAAAATTGTTGAAATTCGTGCGTGCATTGCTGGAAATTTGTGTAGCCTAACACTGTGCATACCTTAGGTAGGCGCATTGAGGGTTGCTTGTGCGCAAAAATTAAAATATTTTTTTTTTTGTGTTTCGCTTGTTAGACCTAAGCTAAATTCAGACTATGCCAGCATCTGTCACAGTGATTTCTGTACGAATGTCGTGTGACGTTGAAATTTGTATATATTTGGAATTTTTTGTTTTTTTGTAATGTGATGAGATATAAAAAAAATTCCATTGTCCATAAAATTTTTTATAACCTTTTTCATCAAAGAAACATTTCCTTTAAATTTTAATTTTTCATAAAAATTTTTTTCATCAAATAAATTTTTGTATACAAATTAATGTTTTAAAAATTTATTTTAACAAAACAAATTTGTTTTTAAAAAAAAAATGTATTTAAAAATTTTTTTTTCATCATATTGTTTTTCATTAAAATTTTTTTCATTAAAATTTTTTTAAATCAAACTAATTTTTTGTATAAAAATTAATGTTTTAAAAATTTATTTTACCAATAAAATTTTTTTATTTTTCTTAAATTTTTTTTTCATAAAATTATTTTTCCTAAAATATTTCCTTTTTTTTTTTTTGTTTTAAATGGATATATTGTTAATAAGTAAAAAAAGAAAATTAAAAACAAAAATTTTTTACTTTGAAAAAAATTGTTTACTCTGAAAAAAAATTCGAGTTTTGAGTCCAATAAGCTTTATTTTCATAATATTTTGATTTATTTCTTCAATTTGAAGATATTTTCAGCTGAGGTGCGTCGTTTGCTTCTAGAAGCATATAGTGAGGTGGTAAGTAAAAGAAGTTTTCATGAGAGGTTTCAAATTATTCTTTCAACGTGGTATCCGCAAGCATCCAAAAAGGTGTTAAAAAAAAACTGGCAAGCGATAGACAATGCTTTGAATAGATCACCTTAAAATTATCTCTACAAAAAGCTATACATATATATTTCTGAACAGCTTTTTATTTGTTGCTATTTAAACATTTCATAAAGATAGAGGAGAGTTACCACCTACTGGCACTCTAAGGTCTTGAGGCCATAACTTTCGTTTGAAATATTATTTCGCAGAGATTGCGGTATCGTTTGAAAGCTGAGTTCAATACGATTAATACAGAGCAGAAGTATCTAGCGCTCTGTTAAAAATGTCGAGTCGACTGCATTTTCTTGCATGGCTCCTTCTGTTGCTCTTATACAATTTATTTCGTGATTCGAATGCATGTTCCCCATGAGAGCCTACAGGAACCAAACAGTATTTGTGAACTGTCGGCGACATGCGGTACCAGTGAAACTTTATTTGATATGCTACAAAAATATTTTCAGAAAAAGTCTTTAGCTTTACTACGTTTATTTCATACTCGCAAGAAATCGTCATTAAAATTATATGAAAATCTTCTAACATTTTGAAGTCAATATATGATAGTTTGGCTGCAATTTAAAACGCTCTTCTAGCTGTGTTGCCGTCATTAGAGTTTCCCATTTGGTCTTGGCTTGTCCACGTGAAGTCCCATTTTCATCATTAATTTCCTTTGTATGAATTTTTTTCATGCCATTAATTCTACTTCACATGCCACTTTTTTAGCTCAACTCATAAGAAAGTTTTATAATGAATTCAAGAAAGCGAATCCAGACATGCAAAGGGCTTATGCCCTATTGAAGAGCATGTGTCTTAGCCTTAAAAGTTTCAGAATTAAAATCTTTTATGTGAAGGAACTGCAAAGGCTTGGCTCCACAGATTAGACAACACTGACATCTTGACAATATATTTAGAACTTTTTCATCAATAAGTGTCATTTGCCCAGAGTATTCCACAAATATTTCCTTCCCATTATATTTATACAAATAAATTTGCAGATCACGAATCTGGGTATCCAAATTTTGTTTTTCTGATAGATGTCGAGAGCAATCTCGCAAGTGTCTCTTAATGTATTAATTGAATGCCTGCAGTTTTTCATTGATTATAATGACTTGATCGTTTTTACTGCCAATTTTTTGCAGAATGTGCTGCTGAACTGCGTTCTCTGAGCGCTTTTTGCTACTCCAAATGTTAACCAGCTCTGCATGCGCAAACACGTATTGTTTTTGGAAAATCAAGATATTAAGCCAAATTCGCAATTTGTCACACAGAAAATTAATTACATGTCATTCTGCACACTTCTGATAACAACTTCTCATTTATAACTTTTTACCTTTTTTTACCCTTTGAAAGTATTACTTCACGAAACACAGAATCATATCTCTTTGACGGTTATTTCAGAGTTTAATATGATGCTAATTATTCAGAGCTACCTCAGGGTAGCGTACTTGGTCCGCTGCAATTGTATATATATATATATATATATATATATATATATGTATAAATATATATACATAAATATATATATATATATATATATATATGCGCATCGTTTTCTTCTAAAATCATGCGGTAAAACTGCCCTAAATGAGAGATACATTCATAAGTGGATGACGCATGCTACTAGAAAGTGATAGAGAATTTTTTTTTAATAAATCACATAGTTCCATTCCATCCGGCCTGAAATTATATTGGATATATTAAAAAAACAATCCCTTAATATAACTGTTTGGTAGTCTCCCAGAACGTAAGATAATTTCTTATATAAATTACATGTCAAATAATTTTTTTTTCTTATATCTATAACTCATCATATCGTCAGAACTTGGAAATTACACAGCATTAAGCGCTCTGTTCCATTTATATTTTTACTCTAGTTCTACTAGTTTTAGTTTTTATTCTTCAAATCTATAAAGTTTCTGAACCCATAAATTAATAAATATTTATGTAGAACTCTTAATAAAAATAGTATCGGGACCATATCGTTTGTATTCTTGTCCATTAGTCTGCGACCATAGTTGATATATTCCATCAAAATATGAATTAATAGTTCCATTCCAAATTTAGTTTTACATTTCACCTACTCAATATTAACTTTAGCTATTTTTAGTCACAAATTTTTGAATACCCTTCCATAAATATAAAAGAAACACAAAATAATTTACTACAAAGTGATAGATTCTTTATTTAAAACACAATTTGTTCGTTTTTTCAATAGAATAGGCACAACTACAAAGAGTTTCACAGTAGATTCATAAATATTTGATTATTTTACACAATACAAAAAAAGTTAAAAATTAAATATTTAAGTTATACATCGAAATAAATACAATAAAAAATATGATTTTGTGCAACACATATTACGTAAATATATAAAAAAATGAGTGGAGCAATGGGAGCCAGTATAGAGATACATATATACTTGTATAGAGTAGAAGCACATTTTTGTAGACATTTTTTTTTTGATTGTGAGTTACATAAGCAGTTTCGTATTTTTTGTTTTTCTTTTTTTTTATTAAACAAAATATTTGTTTTTTTTTTAAGCGTGTTTATTTTCCGGTTCCAAATCAAACCAAGTATTCAAGCCGGAAGCAGTTATTTCGCTGTCGTTCAATGGAATTTTTAGCTAAAAGAGAAAGAAAATAAATAAATATTAAATTTGTTGAATTTTATTAAAAATTTTAAGCGGGAAGAGAATTAAAAAAAATATACAATTTTTTTTTGCATTTTTATGTAGAAAGAAAAATAAAAATAAATAAAAATAATATTTTTTTTTAATTTTATAAAAAAAATTTTAAGCAAAAATGGGAATAAAAAAAATTTTTTGTAAAAGAAATACAAATAAATAAATTACCAAATAATTTTTTTTTTTTAATTTTATAAAAAAATTTAAGCAAAATGAGCTATTAAGCTATTATTAGCCTTTTCAAGAGAAATAAAAAAAAAATAATGTATTTTTTGTTTAATGTTTAAAAAAATTTTAAGCAAAAAGAGCAATAAAAAAAATTTTTTCTTATAAAAATTTTTTAATTTTATAAAAAGTTTTGAGTAGAATGAGAAATAAAACTATATACAATTTTTTTTCATTTAATAAAAACTTAAGTGAAAAAAGCAAAACAATTTTTTTTTCATAGAAATTTTTTTTTTTCTATAATAAAATTTTTTTTCTATAGAATTTTTTTTGTTTAATGTTTAAAAAATGTTTAAGCAAAAAGAGCAATCAAAAACAATTTTTTTTGTATAAAATTAATATTTTTATTTTATAAAAATTTTTAAGTAGAGAAATAAAAATATATAAATTTTTTATTTATATATTTTTTTATTTTATAAATACTATTAAGTGAAAAATGCAAAAAAAAAATGTTTTTTGTATAAAATTTTTTTTTCAATAAAATTTATTTTTTTGTTTAAAAAAAAAAGTTTTTTTTTCTATATTTTTTTTTTTGTATACACCTCTACAGTTATTTTTTTTTTAATTCAACAAAAAAATGTGGAACGCTTCACGATTTTGCGTGTCATCCTTGCGCAGGGGCCATGCTAATCTTCTCTGTATCGTTCCAATTTTAGTATATGTTCTGCCGAAGCAAGAACGGATGTAGACAAATGAAATTTGTATTTAAACAGCGCGCAACGGAAAAATCATTTGTGTATTATATTTACGAATTTTTAACGAATGAAAATCTTTAAAATATCTTCACATTGCTAGAATATTTCATTCAGTGAACAGTCACCTACAGGTAGACGCAACAAGGGTTGCTTGTGCACAACAACGAACAAACAATGAAGACCTTTTTCTTCGTTTATGACACTTACCATGCCAATGATTGGACTACCACCCGAAAGGAAACCCTTCTGTGTGCATACAGTCACCTCGAGTTCGGTGTGCAGCAATTCGGCAACAGAGATTAAATATTCAAATGTGGCATCATAAACCGGATGGCAATTATCCTTAATGACGCTCGTCTTACGTTTTGATTCCTTGCTGCGACCAGGCAGCAAATACAATTTAACATAAGGATCAGGTATATTCGAAGGATCGCGCAGTGGTATGTGCATAATTTTGTGTATTATAATGTCGAGCTTCTGACGTTGTGCGCTATAGCGTATGCTCAGCTGTATGCGACCCAGACCATGTTCACCGCCCGTAGAGCTAGTCTCGGGAAAACGATGTGTTAGCATTGAAGTAGCAGCCAAGGCATCACCGACAGCAAGTGCTGCAGCGAAAGGTTTCTCCGGCGGCGATGAGCTGGCGCTAAATGAGGGTGAAATTTTTGTAGCAATTTGTGCACTTGGTTCTTCTTCGGCAATGGGTGATTCGGTGGCGGTGGAAATGCGACTAGCTTGTGTTTGTAGCTTAAGATCCTGTGAGAGAGAGAGAGAGGGATTATAATACAGTTTTTTTTTGTACTCACTTTATAATACCTTCACAGAGCCTGCATCCGTTTTGACTGAACTTGAACGTGTTAGCACCGCTGCTGCTTGTTCCAGCGTATCAGCATCCTTCGCCACCTCTGCTGCCTTTAGCATGCGCAATGATAGCGACATATATAGCTTAGATTCGGGTCCAGATTTTTGTATTTGGAAGGGCTGCTGTATAATATCCATATTCGGCTTGGACAGCAGTGCACTTAAGACATAAATAAATGCGCCAATCTCATTGCCGGTCTTCTGATCATAGATCTTAATGTTCAGCGTATCATTATCGGGATTGTTCACCAGAAAAGTGAAGCCTTGCTCCCAGACAGGTGAATCATCGCGCATTATCATAGCGGTCTGTTGTTTCTGTTTGCCCAATGAACAGACTAGATAGGGATCAGGTTTGGAGCTGGTGCGTGCTTGCTGGAGAAAAGAAAAAATATTTTAATCTTCGGAAAGTATTAGAATTTAATTTTAAAAAACCTTCAAATGTTTGGCAGAATCTATAAACACTATAAGCAATGCTGAGCTCATGGAGGTAACACGTAGCAGCTTAGTTTCCAAGAGTGCACCCTGCAGATCATTGGGATCAACAGTCAACTTGTACCATTGCAGACGTACATGCAGTAGACCATGTTTGGCATCCTCTAAAGTGAGCCACTGTGAAATAAAAAATATTTCTTAAACTTTTTTTCCTAAAAATTCTTCAAGCAATTACTTACAGTATCCAGCACACCCTTCTTTACAACACTGTTTATCTCGATGGTGGCCCTGTTTTATTTTTTTTTTTATTAAATAAAAAATTTATTAGTTTAATATTTCATAAAAACTTCGTTTAAAAATTATTTAAAAAATTAAAAAACAATTTAAAATATACAACTCAATTTGAAAATTTCAACATAAAATGTCTCTGTTAGTATTGTAGTTTGTTGGCAGCTTAGACTTGGGTGGGTCAGTGCCAGACTGTCTTCTGAAAACCTCTGTTAGTGCATCATTAGTTTTACTTAAATTATATTTTGTACAAAGCCAAGTTAGTCGCGAAGAGCTCAGTAGAAAGTAAAGTTTGCATAAACTTAATATTATTTTTTATTAATAGTTTACATCTTAGAAGTTTTTTATAATGGAGACAGCTTATATGTACACTCCGTTGGAGCTTTGCTTCAATTATATATTTTATATTATTATGTTGCAGTAGAAAATAAAAGGGTTTCGACTGAGCGCATCCCAACATATAGATTTTTTTTCACTCATTGATATTTGCTGAAGTAAAATCCGAAAAAATCGAAAATATTAAAAAAAAATACACAACACTAAAATTGTATGCTGTATAGCGATAAAAAGTTTGTTGAAGAAAAATTAATGTGGTGTCTCCATTGAATAAACTTATTGGAGATATAACCTTATATAAAAAATTATATATATACATATATAAAACAAAGCGAAAGAAGCAACGTAGGATAAGGTTCGCTCGTCTGTATATTATTTTGACTGAAAAATTTTATGTGTAGAGAAACTAAAAAACCGGATTTAGACTCCTATAGCGTAAGAAGAGTATCATAAATTTTCATGATTTTATACCCTGCTCCCATAGGCAAAAAGTGTATATTAAGTTGGTGCAATTGAATGTAGCAGCCAGAAGCAGGCTAGTACGATCTCACATAAAGTATATATATAAACTTGATCAGCATCAAAAGTCGACTTGATAACTAGACTAGACAAGCCCGTCTGTTTGGCTGTCCGTATGAAAATCGAAAAATTAGAGACGATTTAGATTATCCATTTCTTTCTTCAGATCACTTATAATTTCCACCCTCTCTTAAGGGGGACTAAGACATACATATCATACAAACCTACTCTTCATCCTAAGTTTTTGTATGAAAAATTTTTATTCATATTGGTGTATTTGCTAGAAATGCCAAATTTGGTCTATTTTATGTCAATCCTTAAAAAAAAAATTCATTTATATCCAGATTGGTCCATTAGAAGAGGTGTTCCATACAAATCTGAACCAACTTATGTTATTTTGTATGAACAAAATAATATTTTGTTATTAATTCAGCTAGAAAGGCCAAAATTGGTGAATTTTAGTCAATGCTAAATAAAAAATTCTAGTAGGGTACAAATCGAAACACTGAAAGAGCAGGCCCCCCTTTAAAAAGTTAAGCCAATATAGATATGTCCGTCTGTCTGCTTATAAACAAAAAGAATTAGGACTATAAAAATGGATTGCATTTAGTTCAAAAGAATTCTTTAAAAGAGTTTAGGCAATAACAAAATAGGTCCATATGTGACGTTGCTTTGTTTGGAGGTCTGCCAGACAAGAGGACCTCGGTTACTTTTAAATTTATTGGTACGTGTTGACAATGTAGCTCAATTAAAAAAAAAAAAAAAAAAAACATTTTATGGAAGCCCGACCAAAATTTCTGCAATTATAAGGTAAAATAAATTTTATAATATCAGGTGGTGTTGTGTTCCGTACGAGTATATTCTCGCTCAGTTGATGATTATTATAAGGAAGTATGTATCCTGCTTTATTATCAAGATTAAAACTTTTTATGTTTTTATATAAGTTTGAGTGTCTTCATAATGAAGGATGTAAGATTTATAGGTGTATAAGATTTATCTATTTGCAATTTGACTAGGCCTATTGCACTGTTTGGGAATAAAAACGGTGAGCATTTTACACCATGAAAGTGGTGTATAACTCAGATTGGGGCTAACCCTCATAAGGGATATCTTGGGGTCGATCAAAACGTCTAAGCAGTACTATAACAGAGCTGGAAAAATTCCAGCTTTTCCAGGAGATTTGAAAGGTTGGCCGGATGTAATTGACCAGCGAAAATTGTCTTTATCTACAATGACATAAAAAAATCTACAGTGTCCTTGGTGGCGTCAACGAGGAATATTGAATAATTGAGCCTGAAGAAGATGTTTTAATGTCCCTTATTGCCATTGAGTCTGACCGTATTGTATCTACAGAAAGAGATGTACTCTAACAGAAATTTATTAAACTCTTCTGCCCAGCTCCAGTCTGACTGAGTTAATGCATCACTCTTATAATTCAAGGAATTGGTGAGCCAAACCTTCACTTGGCAATTCAAGTAGATTTGCTTAATGTCACAGTCAATATTTCAAGTGCGTGGAAGAACATCATTTTATTTTTCACTTAATTTTAATACAGATGTTTTGATGCATTTTAATCGATACCAAAAAAATTGGGAAACATTTTTTAAAACAAATAAATATTACAATATGCCTGATAATGTAAATTTTGAAAGTCAACTTATTGCTTAACTAACCACGCCTGGCGACCAAGAAGAAATGGCGACCAAGAAGAAATTTTTTCAGCAAAATTTGAGTAATCACTTTTTTTTTACAAACCACATTTTTAACGTCAAGCAGTTTGACCGTGTCTGGTGTATTTTATACTTGTTTGCCATTTACATGTATGCCTTGTGATAATTGTTTCCGTTGTAAATGGCTTACGAGTATCTCTGACTGATTTATTTTTTACAGCACAACCTCGTATATCCAGCCTCGCTTATCTGAGCCTCTGCGGGGTACCGAACTGGCTCGAATAAGACGTATGGAGTGGAATATACTTGACACCATAGTGTAATGCATAATGAAATCACTCTATTATTCTGATGAAGGAGGATTGACAAAGAAGATTAAAAGAAGAATTCGAAAGAATTGCCAGTTCAAATTTATAAATGCGAGACTGGCCTTCATATTTAAATGATGACAAGAAACGTTTGCGCCACGATTCAAGAAGAATAAAGAAAAAAGAGAGTTATTATTCTAGAATGCAAAAACGGGTGTGGAACACATAAACTTCCGCTAATGTATCTGAAAATTAGTTAAGCCCAAAGCGATCAAACACATTTAAACTGAAGCTTTGCCAGTGAGCTACCGACATGAAAAGAGTTCTTGGAAGAGTGGTGAATTATTCGAAAAATGGTTCACTGAACAATTCGTTGGGAAAATAATAGTGTTCCGAGGAAATCTATTCTGTCACTTCTTCGCACCCAAACGAGGCGATTTTCCAAAGTGGTGACATCATTTTTACATTTTTTCACTAAATGTGACTTCCATTGGACAATCAGTGAATGAATGCGTACTTTCGAAACTTTCAATTGTGGTGAAAAGTATCACCGGTAGTAAATTCAAAGAGTATTGTCTGCATTTAGTATGAAAAGCATCATTTACTGGTAGTCAGCACAAGTTTGGGTTACTCTCAGCAGTCAAAGAATCGAGAGGTCATGGGCAAAATCAAACGGATTATACTGTAGACAATGTAAAATTACACAGCGTCGACAGACATCAAATTAGCATAAGTCCATGGTGATGCGCAATTTGATGGGCAATTTAAGACAGTGTTCTATTACAGATTTTCTTAAAACCTCATCAGTGACCAGGTACACTATATACATATATTTAGGAATGCTATGTAGGCAAAATATTAAACATTTTAATTTTTTTTATATTTTTACGATTAAATTTCTTTTCAACAGCCAGAATAAATAAGTACGAAATGTTTTAAATTTTAGGAATCTTTATTCCTCCCTTGTTAGCCGAGATTTTGCATATTCAAGGTTTTTCTTATGACGAAAAAAGAGATTCTTCGCACAAATTTATATGAGGAAAATAGCATTTAAGTGACATGTAATATAATATTTTCTATCCTGTGGATAGTTTAGTTTAAAATAAACCAATTTTCATTTATATTGGGTCATTATTATGTAGTTTTGGAAAAGATGACCTTTCTTACGAAGAAGTGACCCTAGCCATGACCTTGCACGCGAACAAGTGACAATGTCATGACCATATCTTGCGTCAGCTTCGGATCAGCTGGGACCATGAACATTCGGTAAATCTACCCGATTCTATCGGGTACAAAATGAGACAAGGGTCTCAACTGGCACAAAATGTGAAGTCGTGAAGAATTATTTGGGCTATCAATAGATGTTAACTAATCTAACTTATAAATATTATAATAATATATTTTATTAAATATAAAAATAAATCTTAAATTAATAAAAGCTTATATATAACTTATAAATATTTCTTACTATTTCACATTTAAAATTAAAGAAAAAAAACTGCCATTTGTAAAACAAAAAATGCTTAAAACAAGCCCAACCTGCCAAGTGATTCATCATCGCCGGTACGATCCCAATCAAATAGTTTAAATGCGATAATCGTGCGCTGTGTAACCTCAACCATTGCCTTCGCACGAGTAATTACATTTATTTATAAGGTAAGCATGGAAAAAATACAGTTTATATATATATAGATGTAGCCCTTAAGTTAGTATTGAAGCTGAAGACCAAAAAAACTACTAATTTATTTTTTTTACTATTTGTTATTTAAGTTAATATTATATTACGTGTATATACAAAAAATTTATAGCTTTGGTAAGCAATTCAAGTTATTTAATTATCAATTAACATGCAAATTTTTTTTTTATTTGTTTTATTGTTGTTGTTGGTTAGTGCAGGCAATAACAACGAATAGGTCTGCCCGTATTTCGTTGTTACGTGTTTAATTTTAGTGGTGAGATTTGTCATTAGTTAGCTACTAAATACGTGTGCCATGCGTGGATGCTTCGATCAATAGATACAAGATACAATTAGTGGCGGGTAACCAAGAACAAAATGAACAACAGCTTAGATACAACACCTGCCCAAAACATCGTCACTCTGTACACCTGGCATAGATTGATCATAGTCCCATAATGAAAAGGCAATAAATTGACCTATGGTTGAATGAAAAACAGGCGCCTAGAAAGTGTGGGTCAAAAAGTTGAAGAGTGAAAAGTTTTGTATATAAAGTAAAGAAAGGGAAAGATAGAGAGAGAGAGAGAGAGAGCTTAAGTTAGAAATAGAAAGAGTGTGGCAGACAAGTGGTGAAGTAGATAAATTAGAACACTTAAAAAGTTCCCTGAGGCATGCTACAATAACTGGAATATGGACTTAATTAGGGAATAATTAGTCAGAGCGCGCGCAAACACAAACCAGTTACCAGTTAAAAATTACTTACATATAAGAAAGTGTGATATATGAAAAGATATTATTTATAGAATACTTAAAAAATACACCGTGTTTTTTTGTTTTTTTTGTTTTTGTGTGTGGGAGACATTTTACTCAATAAATATTTCGAAAATCATTTTTTTTTTTTGCCAATTATAAAAATTATAAAAATCAAAAGTTGTATTCTCTGTTTTTGTGTGCCCTGTGTTGTGTCTTTGTTTTTGCTTACCTGCCCAGCGGCTCATCTTTGCTGGAATCATCCGAATCCATCAATTGGAATTCAACCGTTTGACCCAGTTCAACAAATACTGGGACCTTTAGTTTATGATAGATTTAGTTAGCGTGATGGCATTGAACGTGATTTCATAATTGATTTTGATTTCAATTTGATTTGATTTGATTTCGGTGATTTGTGTTTCGTTTTTTTTGATTGGAATTATTTTTTTGATACGAAAAGAAGGCATTAAATCAAAAGGATTACGAAAATAATATGAAATAAATATTTTATTGTGTATTTTGGCGCTAAAAATTTATATTTGAAATGTGTTGCATGCAAAAACTTTGGTGTTCTTTAACTGCTTTTACACATTGAGTAGAAATTTGAGTAGAGTAAGAGTAAGAACTACATATTTGCCAAAACATTAAGTGATGTGGCAGGCTTTGAATTGGAGTCGGTTATACCGAAGCAATGGAAAACTTTGCACATGGTGTGATAATTTTTTTAAATTTATTATAAAACAAATTTAAGCTTATTATTAATTTATTTTTTTTAATTGTTTGAAATAATTTTTAAGAGCTCTAAATATGAAAATTAAAATTTTTGGAAAATCTGATCCAGCCTTTTATCCAGCCAAATGACATCAATTTAGTTGTTTGACACCATTTCCGCATCAGGCTAAAATTTCTGTGTTCCAGCTAAGAACAGTGGATCAATTTGAATATAGAACTCAGATCGCCTTTCGATATTGGTGATGCAGTAGAGTTACTTCTGCCTAATATGTTTGGCATGTAACTTTATTTTCCGCTACGCCAACCCTTGCAAGCCCCTTAAAAAACAATGCGTACACTCAATGAACTGGATTGATCTCTTATTCATAGACGTAATGAGGATGCTCATAGTAAAATACTATATGATGTCAAGACCTATCCGCCAGGCTGGTCTAAATAAGCAATAAGCAGATAAGACAAACTCTTAAGCCTACATCCATTAAGCGTCCGTACAACACATGATGTCATTCAGTTTCATAAATTATTGAAGCTTTTCCTGTAAGGTTTATGCCTGTTTGGAAACATAACTATCTGAGATTCTAACTAAATTTTTCAATTAAGATTAGACCAGCTTCTCAACATCAGAATTGACTATACTATCAGGACCACTCTGATCCCCCCAGATCTGCTTCAAAAGCCGAGGTCTTGGACTAAGTAAGGCAAAAGTGAAGACTGCTTCGCCGTTTTATGTAAAGCCGAAACGAGGTTTGACCAGCTTCGGAATGCAGATCTTAACAAGAACTATAGGTTTAAGTCATTGCATCCTGTGCCTATTAGAGATGCAAAACAACAGCTGATGCCGCTCGGATAAGCAGAAAGTTTAGATGCACGAAGAACGCTTTCACTGTGTGATTTAGCAGATGCAAGCGATGAACGAGAAACCTCCTTCACAAGAGATTCAACTGCAGATCAAACTTAACAAAAAGACAGCTTCAGCGTATGACGAAATTGATGCCATCGCTAACTCAAGCACTAAGAATAAATCTTCCATTGACATACAAGATATTAAATATTCGGTTCAATAATCAAGTCACTTCATATTCACTTTGATGCAAGGAAACTGTCCCATTATTATATTCATTCCGTACATAGACCATGTATGTTACTAAGATGGAGACCTTTCGAGACGTCGCACTTGGTACCAACATATTCATACTGAACTGTAGCTGTATCTCCTATTCTCAATATACGTTCATATTAAGTAAAGTTTTACGGGAGTTTTGAAAATTGGTGATTTTGAAAATTTTGCAATTTAGTTTATTTCAGTTCTGAGCAGCATGTCGAAATGAGAAGCTTGTGAATTATTTGTGGCAATGGCTTGAAAAAAAAACATGTTGGATTATGTCAAATATTTTCTCCTAAAACTTAACTTAAAACTTTTCATCCTTAACAGCTCAACTCTCGAAGAAAACAAACTAAAGTTTGTCTGTGAATATAAAAAAGAAAATAAACATTAGCCGTTGTTGCTCTGCTCCTTTAGGTCGTAGATAATATACCGCCTATAGCCTTCCTCGATAAATGGGCTATCGAACACTAACTGAATTTTTCAATTCGAACCAGTAGCTCCTGAGATTAGTGCGTTAAAACAAACAATCTCTACCCCTCTCCTGTGTTGCCTCGTAGTGAATGAAGACTCCATAACAGAAAATGGCATCCAATGCCGAAGCTATGCTGACGATATAGTTATTATCTTTGGAGCGAAATACGATTTAGTCCTATTTTGGAGCAACAAGCCAAAGTAGGATTGAGTATCAACCCAGCTAGAACTACAACTGTTCCTTTTTTTACCAATAAGGGTGAATGGCACGTTGGTAGAATTTCCAAGGAGGTCAAATACCTGGATGTAATCTTTGACCAACATAACAAATGGAAGATTCACTTAGATAATATATTGAAGAGAGCCATTGCTGGGAAAAATTGGAAGTGTACCACTGAAATAATGAAATGGATATATCTCACAATGATCAGGTCTATGATATCTAAAGAACGGCGTCATTGTATTGGCGGATAAAGCTAGGGAACCGTAGCAGTATCTTTCAGGCAGAAATATATGCGAAAGAAACATGTCCCCAATTCAACCTAATAGCCAGGCAGCTATTAGAGCAGTTTGTTCAACTTTGATCAAATGTTAACTGGTTCTGGAATGCAAAGCTAAATTAAACTGCTTAGAAAGATTCAACAAGATTACTCTAAACTTAATACCCGGATTTGTGGGCATACGACGATATGAGGATGTAGACGACTTCGCAAGAAGAGGAACATCATCTCTCATTACAGATTCAGGCTGACTTGGAACAGTTAGAATGCGAATCCTGGTAAAAGAAAGGAGAATAAAGCAAGGGAGTTTTTCTGAAAGTATGAAGTCTTAGCACAAAGTACAAAATCTTTTAACAAGAACAGATCGGAAACATGCAACGGACTCAAGAAAAACGAGCTATAAATGGTTTCATGGCTAAAAGACTTAGAAGACACTTATGTAAAATTGCAATCTAGAGTGGCAGTACTTGCAGCTAAAATCTAGACTATGGCTAAACTCCGGAGCATATCTTGGGGATCTGTAGGAACTGAAAATTTATTTTTGTTTTAAAATATTTGATTGGTTTTTTATTTTCGGTTTGACTAAGCTGTCATCTCTAAAACGCTATAAAATTAACAAAACATGACCATGTGCAAAGGATTCCTTATACAAAAATAAATAAATAAAATAATATTCCAACTCATTGTAGAAAAAACTCACCTCACACCAGTAATCCCACTTAGGATTAACATTATTATCGATAATCTGCGTCTTGAACTCCTGTGCGCCCACATTGATAATAACATAAGGATCTGATTTGCCTTTACCCAAAACACTAATATCCTTCTTCATGAGATCCTTGGCTTCAACCACATGTATGCGTAGAATGCCCTGTAAACATAAAACGCAACAGTGACAAATTTCGAATCTTATTATATTAACCTCTACCTCTGGTTCCGGCATCTTCAAAGAAGTCGCAGCCACTTCATTGCTCAAAGCAATGGGCAGTTTATTGGGCAACACCATTATATTACCAATCTGTTCGACAATAATGCGACGCAGTAGATCACTAAGACCGGGCATATCCATGAAATCGATGACACCAACCAAATTGAAATCAATATTCGGATTATTCAAGAAAAAGATCTGCAGACCACCAACCAAAGGCATGGAGCGTATGAGTGGCTTCATGACAACACGCACCCAGCCGTGTATTTGAAAATCCTTAATGCCACCCTTCATGCCACCCAAATAGAAATTAATATCACAATCACTGGCATAGAAGAGATCCAAATCCATTATAATCTCATTGCGATCAACATTCTTATCGTAGATCTTGACACCACCAATGCGTGGCGGTATGGTGCCCAGTATAATGCGATCGAAACGGAAGCCATTCATTTTGTATTGTGACAAAGCGAGTGCAACATTCGGTTCAATGGTCTCCTTGACCAGTGTGCGTGCAAAGTGATTGGCATTTGGCCAGACTTGTTTCAGGATCTGCAGAATATTTGTTTATTTAGCAACAAATTAAAGATTTTTAAAGCATTTACCTTATTCAACCACTCACAACGCTCAACATCGGGAAAGTATACCCAAGCGGGCAGCTCATCTATGCGCGCCAATATAACATCCTTCTCCGATGCCAGTGCTGAGGCTTTGGCTATATTCCGCTTATGTTCCGTGGTCTTACGAAACTGATCACGCGCCACTGAGAGTATGACCGGTGCTATAAGCCATGCTACCGACCAACCCATATAGCCAACCAAATAGATTGAACCCACTAGGGCAACCTTTTTGCCCACCATATAGATTAGCGAAAAGATGCTATCCTCTGCGCCGGAGGTGGCAGGTTTCACCTCGGCATTTACCGGTGTTACTTCCTTACTTGCTGCGCCAGGCATTTTGTCATTCGTTGGCGTCGTCGTCGTTGTGTTCTCTTTGGCAAGTATTGGCGGCGGTTCACTTGCACCCTCCGGCAGCGGTTCAGTAAATGCAGCAAGCGGTGCGTGTGTTAAGATGGGCACAGCCTCTTCGTTTTTATCGCTAATTCATAGAAATAAATTAGAAAGAGAAAGAAAGAGAGAACAATGGAAAATAATTAATTTAATATAAAAAAGTGTTAAATTCGCCAGCAAGCAGCTGATTCATTAGCGATGACATGTGAGCAATAATTCCCAACACCGACAACCGCAAAGCATCTCGCCGGCAAGATGATTTATTAAATGTACATAGACGTGTATATAGTATATACAAGTTCTATGCATATATATATATATACTATATATATACATTGTAAATGTCGATGCTGTAGCTGTTGAAGTTGAGTTGATGATGTCATTGTTTGTTCTGTTTCTTATCGAAGGCGAAATTATTTCAAACAAAGTATTTTATTGCTCTCTATTTGCATATTTTATGGAATGGAAAGAATTTAATGAAGCAATTTTTGTTGTTGTTTACTTAAAATTTCGGCTATTCATATTGTTTATAGTATTACTCTGTGCAATAGGCATTTTGGGAAATGTTTCGGTTCTGATTTTTAACAAAGAACTAAAATTTTGCTTTTGAAGCCTCAATAATAACTTAATGAGATCTGTATGGTATGAATCTTCGTGCCATCTCTTCAAAAATTTCGTATCTCTAATATTTTTCATAGATGTCATGCTTCAAATAGTGAGTCTCAACTGTTCAACCAGTTTTGTCAATCAGTTTGTGACTGAAAGTTATTGACAGCAAACAACTTTTGCCTTTCTCAAACTTGTATTAACCTCAGCACATATACATAGTTATTCAAATTCATGGTCTGAAATGATTATGTAGGATCAGTATTATATAGTTTTGGAAAAGATGACCTCTCACGGGAACAAGTAACCGGATCATGATCTGCCCGGAGTCATGACCTTGGCCATGTAATGATCTTTTGGCCAACTAGTGATAAAATATTTCGTCAGTTGTGGATCAGATGTTAACAAAGTTTTGAGCGCTGTGCATAAAAAGCTAAAATTTTAAAGGGATTTGGGTTTTTTTAGTCAAATTTTCGTTCAGTAATTTTTTACAGTTATGTAGTTCAAACGAAAATGGATTTATCTCATATTATTCCGAGTCATCCGAAGACTAAAAATTATTTGGAACAATATTATGTGTTGCTTCTAAAAGCTCAATTACATCTGGTGGAAGGGTTTGTTTTTTTAAGGGGATCTAAAGAGTCCATAGATCTTTTCTATCATAATATTTATTCGGGAATTCTGTCGAATGTGCAGTCGCCTATCACGCTTGTTCGCCAAGACAGCCTACTGGCATCACTGATGCAGTTATTGTCTGAGATCCATGAACTAGGAACTTATGTAGAGTTGGTGACATGGAATACCAAGGGTAATGCAACATGCATGATCTAAGGGTTTTATCTGAGAATTTTCGAAATTTTAACGAATCGATTGCAAATTCATAGGAGTTTTGGGTTAATTTTTTTTTACTTAATGATTAATTGTAGATGTTGACTAAGGGCGAGTATTTGAAGGATACCGTAATCAAGCAATCTTGTGGAGAACTTTGAGTTGGAATCTTTCACCATTATTTTCCGGTTTGTAAGAAAATCAAATATGTAGCTCAGAATTTCGGATTATAAGTTCGTCGGTTATTGCGAGGAAGCAAATCTTCTCAAACGCCTTTTCATAGTCCGATGAGAGAATGGATATATGGTTTTTATTGAAAAAGGCTGAAGTCGCCTGATGATCCATCTTTGTTTGGGCATCCAGGTTTGCTTCGGCATCACAGACTGACATTTCTTTCCGGAAACCCATTTGACGGCTATCGAGTAGGTTGCTATTGAAACAAGCCACCATAGTCTATTGAAAATGTTTTTTTCCAACATGGAATGTGTTGGTAAGAATTGAGTAGGTTTTATGGTGCTGGTATGGTGCATTACTAAGGGATGAAACTTTCAAGAATGTTGTTGTAGAGCTAAAGAGATCGCTGTGTAACTTTTATCGAAAGGTGTAGAAGCATTTAATGTCGGAGACTACCAAAATTAAATCCATTATGGCCAAGAGTGCTAGAGAAGTCGATATAGCCATGTCCGGCTGTCCGTCCGTATGAACGAAAGGATCTCGGAAACGGTAATAGATAGAGACTTCATTCTCTTTGCAGTCTATATCGACTCATCTATCACTCCGGATCATAATGGGGGTAACTTTGGGGGGTCTCCGACCATTATTTCTACCTGTTACATACATTTGCACAAACCCAATAGGCTCTTGTACCTACGGTACTGAACTGTTGCCTTAAGGTTATAGCCAGCTATATTCAACATATTGTATCTCTCTTGCTCACACACACTCTATCGCGCACTCTCTCTCTCTCTTTTAGAGCCTGTCGCTGTCCATATCAATCCTTAACTTTTACATTCTATTACACACATTTAAAACAGCTAAACTGAAATACATTTCTCATTCCAAATCACATGCTAAATGTCTCAATTACTCAACAAAGATTTAAAGTATTTGTATTGAGTTATAAAAAAAGATTTAAAGGCTGTCTTAAATTTTATATTAAAGATATTTTCAATACTCTCTACAATGCCGTAGTTACTTCGAGCATCACGATAAGATTCAAAAGTCAAGCGCTCAAGTCATTCAAAGAACAAACAAGCAGCGGCATTAAAGTGAAATGCGGCTGGAATGGCAGCCAAGGATATACTCGTAAAAGCTGGTATGAGCGAGGGCGGTATGATATGAATGAAAAAAGAAAAGAGTTTTATATATTGCACATAAAAAATATTGTCAAACTTGGATTTTAAGAGATCTTATTCTAATCCTATGCTTATGCATTTAATCGCATGCATCTTAACCGTATTATAAAAAGACCCAGTATGGAACTCTATTTCCTATCGAATATAAATTTGAAGAATTCATATATTTTTCCATGAATTTAATTTCCAGAATATCGTATTGATTTGCAGTTGCCATCTGTTGCATCTGCAGTATTTTCTTCCTGTCCAAACTACAGCCAATATTTCTAGTTACACTTGCTAACACAGTTAAAAGCACATTTGAAATGTCCTTAGATGTACTTCTAACACAAAATAAAAACTAAAAAGTTTTGAAAGTTTTCAACAAACCCACACTCGTTGGTTTTTTCACAACAATTTCAACTTTTTATGTAATATGTATAGAGATTATGTAAAAAAAAAAAATATTTTCAAATCCACCCGCTGACAAAATAGCGCGCTACAAAATTTTCCAACTTAAACAGGACTAACAAGCACACATAATACACATTTAAAAGTATAATACATACATAATCAGTGGCGGATTCAAGGATATGCAAACAAAAGCAGGCATATTTTTTTTTTTTGATTGTGGTATATAAAATATTTTGAGAGGATATAAAATATAAAACAGCTTCAAATCTGTTGCTTTAACTTTAAAATACGATACTGCATGCTGAATTAGTGTATTTCTTCCAAAAGAAGTATTCCAAAGAAGGATTTTCATTGGTTTCTTCATAAGATATTTATTTAATAGACTAGCAATACAGACTAGAAATAAAAAAAACAAAAAACCAAGTATTTCTTGAAGTATTTGAGAAACCTCTGCACGGGTCATATGTAAGATATATATTATGGACCACAAAGCTACCCAGAAAGACAAATTTCATGCTACTGAAGACCGAACAAGTGCTCATGAGGTGCTGGACTCCATCATCTCTTCCTTATGACGACATAATGAGGGTTGATTGGAACTGCCTATCATAAAATGGTATCGATTCCGAGCAATGTTTATGTCTCATCTTGAAAAGGATCGACTTGTCACACCATGCTTGGATCATATACTTAATGTATTCTTTTCATTACTTGTGATACCTCTATGGCCGGGTATCAAGAAAATATGGATTCTGAATTGCTCAGCCATCTCATTGAGCGATATGCGACGTTCGGAAATAGATTTTGATATTAAAAAAGGATATCAAGACTAAGACTTAGATATGAACTGCAACTATTTGATTCAGTCGTGTGGAGTGGAATTGAAACTGAGTATTCTTTATCGAAATTCAGACTAAAAGATCAATAATCTATTATTTTTGGTGTCTAAAATTGCGTCGCCAGTACACTTGCAGAGTTCTCTTGAACATTCTCCAAAAGGATTTTGGATGCCAGCTAAGAGACCAGCAGTGCATAGAAGTATAGTATAGGTCCCACAACAGCTACATAAATCAAATGGAGAATTGAGAGAAAAGTTCCATCTAGCACCGATGGCTCTTTTACATGCAAATAGATAAGCGGCACCGGATGGGTTTTATATCATAGTCAAAGCGTGTTTGTAGGTTGAAGTTCTATCGATTTCCACTCTTTAATGAAAATAATGACCTTAAGCTCTCTATATAAACTGTATATCTTTTAAATGTAATTAGTTGCCATGGTTTCATAAGTTCGAGAATGTTTGTAGCTGTGCTAGAATGATTTATTATTATTTATTTAATACCGAGACTACACCCATGAGAATTAGATGAGTTTCTTTGTTAGAATGTTTTCAAATTCCATCCATCTTTTCCTTACAGCGAAGCTGTTACCATAAAGCATGTATATTCTGGTTAATCGTCAGGCCCTGGATTACATGGAGCGCCTGAGAAATGATGCCAATCGGTTAGCTAGGCGCCTTTTAAAGCGACGCAGAAAGAGGGAAGTCATTATGTCGAAGCAGAAGAATTAAAACAAGTAAGGAAATTTCAGTCGGGCGTAACCGACTGTAAGAGGCCCTGTACCAGTTCAGGTCGCCTAACAAACACATTAAATGTTTCCCGAGCATATGATCAAACACATGACCACTTCTCACTGCGCGAATATGAATGAAAAGAAAAGGGGGATCGTTCAAATTCAATTGCTTATAAAATCGTCATTTATTATCCGATTTTGATGAACTTTTTTGATTTGGGCTTAGAAGGACGTTAACTTTATACTGGTGTGCTCAGAAATTTTTACCCTAAGGGGTGATTTTATGGGGAAGGGGTAAAATTTTATAATAAACTTGTGAAATTCCGGAGCAGTCCTAGTCGAGTGCAAAAAACACGAAGTCTCTATCTATTACCGTTTCCGAGATCCTTTCGTTCACACAGACGGACGGACGGACGGACGGACAGACGGACAGACGGACATGGCTATATCGACTCCTCTATCACTCCTGACCATAATGGGGGTAACTTTGGGTGGTCTCCGACAATTAGTTCTTCCTGTTACATACATTTGCACAAAACCAATAGGCTCTTGTATCTTCGGTACAGGGCCTAATAAGGAAAAAAAAAAAAATAACAAAAATCGAGCTGAAGTTGAAAATTTTTGCCTAAGAGCTTGATAGGAACTTTCCACAATCGGGATTCTTTTAAAAACTTGCTGAAGAGCTGGGTGCTCCTAATAGCTGAAGTGAGTAAAGCAATTTGTCAGAGCATCAAAACAGCTCAATGTGACTGGTTTTTATTAGGACACAAATTACTACGTTTGAGCTAAGCAGGCTGTATAATCGACAGCACAAAAATTTGAGAGCTATTTGAGAGGTGGCAATTGTTTCAGGTGCAGCTATTTTCTCTACACCATCTTTTTTGAGAAGCAATAATGAGTATTCATAGCAGAAGCCAAAACAATTGCTTAGATAGCTCTTCAATCTTTGTGAATTGAAGCCCCAATTGTACTTAGTATTGCGGAGCTATCTGTGGAATAGAAAATTTTCTGTTATCATGGATGGAGTAGACTTGAGTGTTGGAGTCATTCAAACTGGAGTACCTCAAGGATGTGTGCTGGCTTCTACACTGTACACACGACATGCCTACTGGCTCTTTAATACCTATGGATGTTCCACAAGATTTAATATTAGCCTGTCTAGAGACATACGTATCTATTGTAAACTGCAAAAGCTAAAAGATATGCGCTTAAATCCACTCCTGGTTATAATCCTTTACTATATATATATCCTTTACAACACATATTCACACAAACACACAGATTCAAAGTTGCTTCAAGTATTCCACGTAATTTTTTTTACCCTTGCACAAAGTATCTCAAAGCATAGCAAAACTCAAATTTCAAATATTCGAAAAACAATATATATAGAAAGCACGTTACCAGGCTACATAAAATGTAATAGAAACAACAACAAAATACCAAACAAAGCGGAAAATTTAATAAAAATAAAAAATAAAATTAAAAACAGAAGAAAACAAGCGGAAAAGTCAAAAATAACAAGTAAACAGCAAACGAGTGCGTATAGCAGCTGTCTCTCCAAGTCTCGTCCGTAGTATACAAGCAAATATATTTAAATATTTAAGAGGCGCACATAAAATTTGCATGTCGAGTGCGCAACAGGTGCTGGCTTTGCATTTAAGCATTCAAATACAGATACAAAGATACAAAGATACACAAATATGTACATGAAGTCAACTTTTTTGCCGGCTAACATTCTAAAAACACTTAAAAAAAAAAGAATCTTAATTGTGTCAAAGCTGCGTATGAGTAATAACTGCTTTGTGTGTTTTTTTTATACACTTCTGAAAGTGCAGAAATGTGTGGTTATATAAGTTTGTTTGAAGAGTTTGCAATGCTTTGTATGAGCAACGAAAATTAGGTTAATTTGTCTGCAAAATACTGTTCAGCTTGTCGACTTGAACTCCTTCTGTGCCTTTGATTTATATAAGGACATCTTATATGATAAACTTATTTAAAAAATCTCTTCTGCAAAATATTTCATACTCTTGGATAGAAATATGTGAAAGTATCTAAAAGTAATATACACATTTATATATACACTACAACACATTTAAAGTGTATTCAAGCTTCGTTTACACTCGGTTCAACATCAGTTAATAAAATAAAACATTTACAAGTCAATAAAGCTGTGGGTGTTCAGTGTCGACTATATATAAGAATGAGAAAGCGCTGTTAAGCGTACTTTATACACATTTAAAACAATTACGTATTGCGGGGGGGTTGTAAAAATAAATACGTGCATTTTATGCCCTGCAAACATAAGAAAATAATTTGCGAAAATTGCTGAAATTTCATATTTTTAATGGTGCAATATAATATTTGAAATTACTTTGCACTGCGTGTGCTTTTTTTCAATTAAACAAATGAGAAAACAATTTACGATATTCGCTGAAATGAGCTTGGCTGCTATTTATAGGAGCTGCGTGCCAAAAATCAAGAATTGTATTTGTTTGTCACGACTCTATATGATTGCGAAGTAATTCGTAAAGTTTGATTTAGCTTGAAGTGGTCCTCAACATAACAAGGCACTCTTGATTAGTCTGCTGCGGCTAAGTTTGAATAAAAATAACTCGTGTAAATGATTTATTGAATTCTGCTCAACGAATGATTGTTAATTTGCTTAGTGACATTCTGAATAATCCGAAAAGCATCAATTCAGTCAGTTAGTTATTGAGCTATAGTCCCAAACTTGCTCTGGCCAACTTTTTATACTATGTACACATAATGTAAAATTTCGAGTTCGTCTTACAGTGTTTAACGCATTGAAGGAGACATCGTATACCCAGTAAGGATATAAATTCTTGCTAAGCTTAAAGAAATACAATAAAACCATATTCGTCTGTCAATCCATCTTTCTGTCATCTAATAGTTGTTGAACAATTTCGGCGCAATTAAAATTAAAATATTCAGCTGCCCACTTTTTCCTTTTTATACGAAAATTTGAGATTTTTAGATTTAAAATTTCACATTATGACTTCTAATGAATGAACTCTTCAAATATATATGTTATAAGGTATGATCCCCGCTACTTTGTGGGTATAAATTCTTTTGTTCTATTTCTAAAGAACAGATAATATTAACTTGATATTCAACATCATGAAGCAAACAATAAAAAAGGGAAAATTCTTTAAGATATATGTTCAAACTTTATCAACAAAGAATGGTCGAGTCAAATATGTATAGAAGCGTCTATATACATGCCTTGGTCCATACGTAGGAAATTGTAAAATCAATTCCACCAAGCTTATATTTTTAGATACACCACAATCTTGTTGGAATTTACACAAATAAATATCCTTAGTCGAGTGTTGTAAAGATTATAGATCTCATACAAGCCGTTGAGTTAATGCATCGTTTTTTATACTTTTTATAGAATATAAAAATCGCATTAATAGCATTGCTAGGTAAGCCATACTGAACTACAATACATACTGTTAAGAGCAAGTGTGAACAGTATTTAAGTTTATATTCCATCAAACTTAAGGTTTTTCTTTTATCTCCATTTTTTTCATTATTTGATCTTAATAAAAGTGGGCTCAGTGACAAAAAATACTTAAAAATGGGCCCAACACTTAATGGTGAGCTAGAATTCGTTCTTCTGTATATAACCGACAGAGGAAACATAAGAATATACACATCATATCTACAGCATTCTATTAGTCAATTTTTTCCAAAACGAAAATAAAAACATGTGACGAAAACGGGGACGACTTTGCATATTTTTAGTGCTATTTTTTATAAAGACGCAAGGCAGTGCATACCTTTAGAGCTGCTTTGAAAATGGCGTCGAGTATGGCCATGAATAGTATAAAGCTAAACACAATCATTTCCTTATATTCCCTACAGCTGCGATTAACATCCATAAGTCTCAAGGAGGATCATTTAACGAAATCGTATATGAATAAGCAGCAGCGTTTATATGTGCCCTTATTGCGAGTTTAATGGGCTTAAATGGGTTATATATGACTACGTCAAACAATGATTGCAAATTTTATCATGGTTTGAAGCCCTTGACGACTTTAGGCACTCTACAGGAAGAATTTCGTAAGCTCTCTCTCTCTCTCTACAAGTTGGCAATGAGTAATGAAACATTGGTGGAGTCTATTACTAGCCACAAATGGTTAACAATATTATAATTCAAATTTCAGAGTGTTCGAGCGCATGTTGTGAGAAAGACATGTCAGATAGACATGTCCGTCTCTTTGTCTGTCTGGTTGTTCATATGAAAATTGATAAGTTGGAGACTATAATCGATAAAGCCATCAAATTTGAAAATATGTACATATGCTTCTATTCAGTCTTGAGATTACTTGTTTGTAATGAATATGTTTATTCTCTTCCTTATTTGGGATTACAAGCCTACTCCAAATTCTGACTTTTTGTGGGAACAAATTTTATTGGTATTCGCTAGATATCCCAAATTGGTTATACTTTACGTTAAACCTTAAAAAATATTTCATTTAGGTCCACATCAATCCACTAAAATGGCTGGCCCAGTCAGTACAAATCTGTTTCAGCTTTCAAAGTTTTTATATGAAAAGAGGTATTTATTGTTGTTGTTGGTAGCCCAGCTAGAAATGCCGAATTTTGAGTATTTTGTAATAATGCTAATAAAATATTTCGGATCACTTAATGTGGTGAAGCCCCTACAAATAGTAAAGAAAATATAGACATGTCCGTCTGTCTGGCTATGAACAACAACAATTCAGATATTGAGTTTCACCCTGCAAGTTTGGATATTTAAGAACAAATTTTTTTTGTGGTTTAGCGATAAACTTTCTGCATCTTCTACTAATACCAATAATATCTCCTAAACCATTCCAGATAGCTACGTATGTATAAAGAGAATGTATGCGTCTTTGTATGTCCTTTATAGATTATTACACCATTCATCGGATCACCATAAAACTTTGGGAAGTTATTGAGTACATTTCCGCGCAGAGTATAGGCATAATACATCTATCCCACACTATAATAATCGCGATGCAGAACTTTTAAAACTTTTTGAGAATTATAATGGACGTAATTCTCATAAAAATACAGAAATTGTATCAGTCTTCTGAATAATATTTATGTGTTAGGTTTCGTTGGGTGATGGTGGGTCTAACAGGTTGTCTAAGAAGTGTGTCACGGGAGTTTGAGTGCCCAGGAGGGCGAGTGTGATGAGTAGGTGAATGTGATAGGGCTATTTTATAATTCGTGGCTGTGATGCGAAGGGAAGAGAAGTGTGCTAATCGTACAGTGGTGTTGAGGAATGGAAAAACGCAGAGAGTGTGTTGAGGGAAGTATTCTGGGCTATATTCTTAGCTTTCTTCAAAATCCAACCCAACCTGATTTTTGGGTAGAAGGTAACAGCAGATGTCAGGGAACCTAAAGCCATTTGAAATATGTTGTGAGGTGGACTCAAAAAAAAAAAAAAAAAGAAGCGCAAAGGGAAGCATAGCAGAGCATGTCGGGTCAGCTAAGAATCAAAGTATGCCATGATAAATCACAAAATTGTAAAATTAGATTTGAAAAATTTCATTCTCGTTGAGGCCACACCTTTACAAAAGCAAGACAAAGAGGGATGTAGCAGTGCAAGCTGGGACCTCTAGCCTCTTATATAAATTAAAGTTTCAGTGATGTTACAGAGTATCTTGAAGTCGAGCACTTTGGACTGCAGGTGCTTTCTTTTTAAATATTTGTTGGCCCGATGGCCTGACTGCTCATTTATTCGAATATCAGTTTATCTGTCTGTCTGTTTGTTTGTCTACTTGGTTGCCTATTCGTTCTCTGTCTGTCTTTTAATTTGTTTGTCTCTCTGAGAAATAATGTTTATGTGCCTGTTTGACCATCTGTCTGATAGCTTGTCTGTCTATCTGTTTGATAGTTTGTCTGTCTGTTTGCTTCTTTGTCAGTTTGTCTGTCTAATCCATCTGTTTCTTATTTTATCTGTCTTATTTTGTCTGTCTTATTTCATCTGTTTCTCTGCCTGTTTATCCGTCTCTCAGACCTTTTGTCTGTTAGTCTGTCTGTTGGTCTCCCAGCTTGTCTCTGTTTGTCTATAAATGTGTCTCCTTTTTTTCTCTGTCTGCCGGTTTGTCTGTCTATTTGGATGTCTGTTTGTTTGTCTACTGTTTCTCTCTGTCGGTAGATCTGCCTGTCCGTTTGTCTGTCTGTGTGTTAGCTTGATTGTCTCTTTGTAATTTTTTTTTGTCTGTCATTCTTTTTAGATTTTTCTGTAAGTTTGTATGTATATCTCCTTGTTCACCCGTTTTTTATTTGTATTTGTATTTTTTTTCGGTCTGTTTGTCTGTTTGTTTGTCTGTCTGTCTGTTTGTTCGTCTTTCTGTTTGTTTGTTTGTATGTCTGTTTGTCTGTCTGTCTGTTTGTCTGTCTGTTTGTTCGTCTCTCTGTTTGTTTGTATGTCTGTTTGTCTATCTGTTTGTCTATCTGTTCGTCTGTCTGTCTGTTTGCCTGTCTGTTTGTCTGTCTGTTTGCCTGTGTGTCTGTTTTTATGTCTGTTTGTCTGCCTATTTCTCTCTGTCCTGTTGCCTGCTTGTCGGTTTCTTCTTGTCAATTTTTTTTCTTCTGTTTTTCTTTGTAAATTTTCTGTAAGTTTGTATAATATCTCTTTGTCTGCCCGTCTGTCTGTCTGTTTGTCTGTTTATTTGTCTGTTTTTCTATCTCTCTTTGTCTTTTTCTTTTCTCTCTGTCTGTCAGTGTGTCTGTCTGTTTATCTCTATTTTTGTTAGTCTGTTTGTCTGCTTATGTGTCAATTTTTCTGTATGTTTGGCAGTTGCCCACTCGTTTAATTACAAGCCTGTCTTTCTATTAAATATTTTTTCTTCTCTGCTTCCTGTCAGTATCCGTCCATCTGTTTATTTGCTTAACCATTTTTCCCATTTTCTTTCTCCGTGAAGCGTATCTCGCCTATTTTAATCAAGAAATGTATTCACGCATAAACAATTTCGGACTCAATTGCACAATTTATTCTAATTAAAAATTCTGTAAAAAATTACCATTAAATAATATTACCAAACAATATACTCTAAATGAATTTTTTGAATATTTCAATTAGTGCTGGCTGACATAAATTTAATTCCAAGCACCAACCAAATAATAACCAATCAGCCAAATTGGCAAAAGCTAAACCATTTAATTTACACCTGCCGGATGCATGGATGTATGCATGGATATAGAACACGCAAAACCATTTTCCGACACGTACTACCGACACACACACACACACACATACACACGTACATACATGCACACCTGTTGCATAGGATTAAGTGGTGCTAAAATTTGTATACATGTAGAAAATGTATCTAGATACATGGCGCATAAAAGCCAGATTGGCAGGAAAGGAAAAAAAAATATAAATGAATTTATTCAGAGCCAACATAAGCTGTCAATATTTACTTAATATGCCACATATTTAGGCACTCATTTACTTGTAGTGTTCACGAAGAAAATCAAGCATGAAATACAAAATAGGTTGGCAGCCAAGCATTTCAACTTAAACGTCTCGAAATGGCACGAGTTTATTTTGTATTAATTATGAAGATGACGTCATATTTCTTATTTTACTTTTAGTTAGTATTAGTTAGTGGTTACTGGTTAGTGTATATAGTTCTTAAAAAATAAAAATTAATTTAAATCAAAGTAAATAAAATGTCAAACATGTCTTTGGGCTCACCTCATTGTTGTTGTTGTTGTTGTTCTTTTTGTTATGTTTACTTTTGATGTTTCTGAAGTTTTGTGTGTAGCTTTGTTTTGTGTGCTCAATGCAGTGTATATTGTGTTTTTTTGTTGTTTCTATATATTAATATGAAATCGAGAAATAGATATAACATAAATAAACATAAAATATACAGAAATAAATACATAAGACAAAACGCCTACATTCGAGACTATGAAAATATTGGCATGTATAAACAATTACACTGTACTACATGGTAAATTAATTCTCTTTGATTAATAAAATAATAAAAAAAAAACATTTTCTATTTAAAGAATTTCTCGGTATTTATTTTTAATAAATTTGTTCGTTCAAATATGCAGAGTATCTCGTTTAAAATTCAAAGCAAATCTCTACAAAAAAAAAAAAAAAATATCAAAGCAAATAAATTAAAATTATGCAGAAATGTTGCATTGAAATAGTTGACAATATTTTTTTTCTGTTAAAATATGTGCAGCTTAGAGACCAAAAATAATTGAAAGCTTCTGGAAGCAAAAAAAAAAAATCTTTTATTTTGTTTGACATATTTGTGGGAGAGTCTCAATGTCGCAACCAACCCAGCTTATTCATTGCCCGGCGGTCATACGCTGTGACTATTGCATTCAAATCGACTGTAACATCTTTCACGTTTTTCAAGCTATTGAAACGGCTGAAATGGAGCTTATCAACAGGACAGCAGTTAACAATGACAAGGGTCTATGAATAAGCAACAGCAGCGATTTGATTTATTTCGTTTAAAGTGTGTTTATGTTTCTCGGTAAGATATAAAATTCAATTTAATTAGTTATGATTTGTTTTGGTCATCTCATAAAATTTGTTTTTGTTTTTTTTTAAAGTAGACTTTGGATTTCACAATACGCTGAGAGTTAAGCTTTTTACATACTTGTTCTTCGTTATGTGTCTATTTGCCTATATTAATAGTCAAAGCTGAAATTTCTCTTGATCTTCGTGCTATCACTTTATTCTAAAAAGCATCAAATTGTGAAAATTTTTGAAATACAGACGATAACTGAGAAAAAAGGTATACTAGGTGGTCTTAAGCCCTTTTATAACATTTTTAAATCTATGAGTTCAGTTCAAGAGGGCGCGCCGGATTAATATTGCTAAGCTATGTACATTTAAAGTGATAGATGTTTGGTGAGGGTGGGTGCATCTGTCTTTATCTGGTTGACCCGGCACTGGGGTGCGCAGTATTAGGTCTTTCGGTAGGCACCTTTTAAGCTGTTGTAGTGGTCCGACACTTGACAAATCATTGACCCAACGGATTCTATGGCATTCTTAACTGGTGTGGCATTTTGTCTGCAGCCAAACTGTGGCCAGACTCAGGTCTTTGTTTCGAATAAACTACTCGCAGTTGGCGATTAGTCTTGTGACTATATTTTCTGATTTATTGATTTGGCTGCCACTCGCTGTACTCCAGTTTGGACAGCTATATTTCCAGATCGGTGCAATGATCTGTTTGTAAAGGGTCACCTTGTTCCTAAGCGGCAACTTACTGTCCTCACGGAGGAGCCAATAGTGCTTGGACACAGCAGCTATTACGCGGGATCTAATCGCTGTTATATGGACAGCAAATGTTAGCAGACATTGGCCATCTTGTGGCTGCTTATACTAATGTCACAGCACCCACATAGCGCGAACAATGCGGCGTATTCTTGGATGCCGTCAGCTGCATCGGAATCGCAGAATGACTTGTACGTCACACAGATGTCATTTGCGAATGTAGCCAACAACATAATTTTTTTTGGATCGACACCACAACCGTTTACAGGCAGTATCGTAGCGTGCCCAACACTCTTCCATGTGGCACACCTGCTTCCACATTCTACTTCGCAGTAATTGCCGAGTAAAGAAGTACCGCAAACTGTTTCATTTAAGGTACGACCGAAGTACCCAAGAAGAGGTTCTCACAGTGCCAGATATTTGCTGGTACTTTTAGTAATTTGTAAATATTTAAAACTATTTTCAATGTAATGTGTTGAGAGTGTCAAACATATTTGACCGCCTGAACAAGGCTTTATTTAGAAATTTATTAAATTTATACTAAAAGTAAAGCCTTGTTGTGACCGTCATACATATCTGCCAGTCTTAGCACTTAGCGTTAAAAATAATTTGAAATATCTACAAATTTCAACTAGAAGTGACAGAAAACTGAACCTGCCTTCAAAATAAAACAAAAACTTTAAATGGCTGTTCCTCAAAATAAATAAAGCAAAATTTATTTTATTTCACATGTAATAAATAAAATCAGATCCTTGGAAGGCTACACAGTTTTGAGGGCAAGCAACGTGCAGCCGTTCTAGTTCCTTCAGCTTAACTCGTTGAAAGCTTTAAAAAATCATGACAATTAATTGCGTGGACTGATTTTCTTGATCTTGAAATCCTTAGACTTATCTTGATATTTGGAATAAATCAAAAATATGAGCGATAGGCCTCCAACGATTTGATTTGGTTTAAAACCACATTACCTTCGGTTAATAACACGAAGGTAAACATGAAAAATTTTCGCTGTGGAAAATAAGTTAATTTTTCGCTTACGAAAAGCGGTTGGACATTGGCTAGTACTAATAAATCAGACACACGGAATAGAAGGAACGCGTTGTATTGTTGTTATTGTAAAATGTTCAGATGGTAGAGCATTCGCTTGCTAAGAGCTAACCACCAGTAGTTAGCAAAATCGTTAAGCCTAACGACCAGTAGTTAGTGAAGCGCTAAAACATTGATACCTTGAGTTACCTGGCGAACAATTGGGTATACTTCTCCACATTGTTACGTATATGCCAGTAGCTCAGAACATATCGCTCATCCTTATATGTACCAGGATATTAATTAACAGACTGTCAGTGCTTTAGACAGTAGTTAAAAGCAGTAAGACGCATTATAGACGATACAAACATGCTGGCTGGCTTTATGGGCGACAGAGTTCTTTTCAATTTTTTGCTTATGCTTTCTTAGGTTTGGCTCCTTTTCATACCCTAAAGGCTTGTCTTTTATTATCTTCCTACTAAAATAGTTCATTTCTCGTTTATAGAGCTAACGAGGGATGCACAATACATTTCTAGCCTAAGCAACAAAACATGTTGCCAGATGCAATCTTATGTATGTCTCCATTGTAAAGTCTGACATTTTTTAACTCGATCAAAAAATTGAATTTAAGCGTGCGATGATTTTTTTTTTCGATTTTCGCCGTTGATTATCAAGACAAAAGTGCACCAATCTTAAACTTAAATCAACTTTTGGTGATGAAGCTCTATCCTTGGCCATTGTGAAAAACTGGTTCAATCACCGACGAATTTCGTGAAGGTCGTCGAACACGATTCTTACTTCATCACGATAATGCGAGCTCTCACACTTCGACCGTAAGAAATAAGTTTTTCGACGCTCAAAACATCGAATTGATGGGTCATCCAAACGACTTCTTTTTGTTTTCTTCTCTTTGGTTTCAACTCCCGAGGAAGCTGTTGATGCCTTCAAAAGGCATGTTTTGTAGATATCTCTTTTGGAGTGGCAAAACTGCTTTACAAAATGCAACCCTCGTAAAAATTTCAAACATATGCTTTTGTAAGGTATTTATTCTCAAAACCTTTCTTTTACTTTCTTTCCACTGAATTTAGTCAATTTCCTTTTACCATGCTCAAAAGTAGCAAACATATTTGTCAGTAAAGTATTTTTTCCCTCATGATTTATCTTCCTATTTTTCCCTACTGAATTCTATAATTTTCCCTTTACCATGCCAAAAATTTTCGATAGTAAATGAGTTATTTTACTCAGCGCTTGTCGATTATTTTCTTCCTACTAAATTTTATCTTTTCTCTTTAATCGTGCCTTAATATTTCAAACACATGCGTCTTTGAAGTAGTTTTTTTTTTACTCATGGCTTGTCTCTTACTTTCTTCCTACTAAATTAAGTCATTTTCCATTTTCCGTACCAAAAAATATTAAATATATTTGTCGGTAAAGAAATATTATGCTCAGCGCTCATCTCTTACTTTCTTCCTACCGAATTAAGTCATTTTCCTTTTACCAAGCCCAAATATTTCATATATATTCATTGGTGAAGCAGTACGTTGTTAGTTTTCTAATAAGTTACAAGTTTTTCTAATGATAAAAAGTTTTTAAAGCCTTTTTAGACTGTTAAATCTCCTACATTTAATATTTCATTGAGTTATTTTGTCACTTTCAGTGAAAATTTGTTTAGTTTTGAACAAACATACAAAGCTAAAAGCATAAAATTGGAAAAAATTTCATCTATATTTCGTCTATATACGCTTTTGATGCTAAATAAAATATTTGATTTATAGTTCTGTGTAAATATTTGATTATTAATATAGAACAGATGCCTGCAGAATTTTTTTAAAATAAACGCGCCAGCTACTCGCAGCGAATATTTTTGAAATTTGCACTTCAGAGAGTAGTTCAATAAGTCTGTGGAAATATATATGTAGACAAATTTTTAGTAAAAATTTTAAATATAAGAAAAAATAAGTCGTTTTGTGAGAGTAAAAAGCCTCAAGGCAGTTGCAGACAGTTGAGTTGCGTTCAGTTTCAATTTTAACTTTAAGAAATATGACAGAGTTTTCAAAGCAATATGTTAAATGGGTGAGATATCTGGAACTAATAGAAGCTACTTGACGAGCCTTCAGTACTGTTCAAAAATTGTTTTCTCAACTTAAAAGCTAAGCAGCTCTGTTACAGAACACAAATTGTGAAATATATCATTCAGAAAATAATTAATAAGATTGGCCAAGCTACAAAAGAAACTAAAATTCGTTCCTGATTATGCAATTTAAAAGAGGATACATAATATTAATTTTTGGACTAATAAAAAAAATTTTGGACAGTATAGATACATTTTTTCTCTATATCTGCATCAACAGTTTGACATATTTCTCTGTGATAGAAAAAATATTTTTTCTGGAATAATTTTTTATATTGTTTATGTATTTCTCATACAGCCCTCGTGTTTGAAAATATGTAATTTTTTTTTTGCGCATTTCAGCAAAATATTGAATACAAAAATTTCTGCATTGTTTTATGAATTTTTTTTTTTTATATTTTTAAAAATGTTTTCCATGTTGTTTCACTTTTGTTTATTTAATTTTTAGCTGCACAATAAATTCGTATATACACATTTATTTATTTATATTTAAGAAAAAAAAAAATTATTTTTTTCTCAACGAAAAAAACACATTAAAGCAACAAATAGTATGACGCGCCATCTCATTGAAATTCTTATTGAGTAAAACCGGATTTTTTTTTTATTGAAGATTCTTTTTTAGTTTGTTATTTCATTTTATCTTTTTTTTTTTGTTACTTCACAAACACATTTTTTTGTTTAATTTTATGCGAAGTTTTATTTTTATTTCGTATTACGCAAAAACTTTACCTTTTACTAAACAAAAAAATTTTTAAACAAAAACTGTTTCGAAAATTCTGCTAAAGAATTTTTGTGCTAAATAAAACCGAAAGCTGACAAGCGTTCACAGCGCCGCGTTCCGTATTTGTAGCCGAAAGCAAGCAAACTGAAACTAAATTCTAAACAAGCCAATTGACTACACTCAAAGCATAAAATGAGCAAAAGCTGCTGCGTTGAGTTTCACTCAAAAGCTTAAGATACTTTTTTTGTATCTTTTAGTAACTAACTAAGCACATGCTGTGTGCTGCTGCTGCTGCTGATGACAACATTTGTCCTGTGCCGTCATGGTTTTTAACTGAGCCTTTATAATTTCTTTCTTAACCATACATGCTGAGGCTTTTATTGTTCTCCATTTTCTATTTTCTATTGCTGTCTCTTTCGTGCGCTATTTGTTCCCTGCTGCTGTTGTTATTAAGTACAAAACATTGCATATTCTGGTTGCGGTCGGTCGGTTGGTCCTGTTGTGGTTTTGTTCTAATCAGCTCTTAATTTGTATGCGCTTAGGTCAAGTGCTAATTGTGTTGGTTTATATTAAATATTGTAGCGCATCGTGTGACCTTCGGTGTTGCGTATTTGTTTAAAGCGTATCAAGTATTTCAATTCATTAATTGTGTACAATGGGTAAATATTTGTAGAGCAAATAGAAATTGTCTCAAAAAATTGGGGGAGAGTGTCAAATTAAAGCCTTATTTACACAATAATTATTCACGAATTGGTGTGCTTAAGTTAATTATGGTTTGTAATAAATGTATTTGTAATCTCACGCGATATACATTTTATATGCGTCATTCGAATAATTTTTTTTTTCCGAGAAGTATGATTAGTATGGAATATTTGTTTATTTTTGAAATTATTTGCTAGCCACGTTTCATAATTTTTACGCATAATAATTAATGAAGTCATAGTTTGTATCTTAGAGTAAAAATGAGTATCGATACTAGTATCAAAGTATCGAATGAACTATATTTGATGCATTTAACAGTTCTACTTGGACTGTGTAATTATTTAAAAAATTAAGATCGGAATCCTAACAACTGTAATATATTGTTTTTCTTATTACAAATGTGAGAATTTTAGGGAAAAATAAAATACTTTAAAAACAAAATAGTCTATAATTGTCTTAATGGATCACTACAAATATTTTATTTTTACGCCTAAAACGTTTAATGAAAATAAGTAAACTAAAGGTAAAGCCTTAATACCTTTAAAAAATAAAAACAAAAATTTGTGCCATTGACAGACCAAAATCACGATTTTCAGTTTCTGACGGAATACTATGGGAAATGTCAAAATCTTTAAGTTTAATAGACATGTTTGTCCCACTATTTGGCCTTTGCCTTGCTACTGAAATATTTTGCACAGTTCTATTGTATAATATTTCAGTCATAAGTTCTTCGATAATGTTAACTTAAATTTTTGTTTAACTTTATATTATTCAACATTGCAATAGAGCCCCACGTTGGGCGCCATAAATAATTAATTGTAAAATATAATTTTAACTGTCATATAGTCGGTTACATTTAATGATATAAATTTAATAGAACTAAAAGCACCATTAGAGCGTTGCCTTAGATACTGTGCTAACATTCACTGAGACGTGGCAACTGGAGCTAAATTCTTTCTATTTTCATTGCTTGGACAGTGGGTAAGCAGTGAGTGAAAGAACTCCTCATACATAAAGAAAGTTATTGAATGTCGTATAATATGTTCATTCATGACATCGTAGGCAGAATAGTCCTGGCATAAATATTTTTTTGGTACGAAAAAGGATATATTGAAGTCCTCATTATTTTAATGAAGGCGCATTTTTCCCTTACAAATTTCTACATAGTCTTTATAAAATAAATTTTTATGCATTGTCAAACATCAATATATGCTGATGATATAAAATATTAATATGTAATACACAGCACCAACTGGTCTTGATCTAATAGAAGCTGAGCTAAATACGTGATCCTGATCGATTGTGCAGATAAGAATACTATAGAGTTGTTACAGCTGCATACACCCGTTTTGCGGGGATGGGATGAACCTCCATAAAATGTCGTCTTAGATAAAGTAATCCATTAATTGCAGATAACCCAACTTTTCCTCACATGATGTCAGGGGAAGGCTTAAGAATTGCTCTTGAACACAGAATTGTGGAGTGAGTCAAAGCCTGCTATCAATGGCTGTGAATCTACAATAAGATTTAAGTTCGAAGTTATTTCCTTTCGGTCTTATAGATATAAAATATCTCTCTCTCGCCAAAAGCCTTTTAATAAGAGGTTTCAACGTCTAATTTGCTGACTGACCCCTAAGTAGCATATTTTATTAGTACTGTTGTGGGTTATTTGTGTTCCCATTTAGACAAAGCTCTCTAGATAGGAAGAAGGTTTTGTTTAGCATCCCGGCACTAAGTCATATGTAGTCCCTTTAGTTAATGAAACATCACTAAACGGACGGGATATGACTTGACACTAAGTTGTAATCAAAATCTTCTTCCGGGCAGCATTGAAGAAAACAGTATTCAATTGTTTCGGATAAGATTTCGATATCTTAACCGCTGACATATGTATTACCCAAAGCGGACCGCCGAGCTTTGTTATACTATAACGAATATTTGTACATTTTTAATCCAAAATTCGTTTTTATGGGTATTACGCCTTAGAAAGGACTATGTAATTTGCTTGAAGGTAAGTTATTTGAAGTAAGAATAGAAGAGAATTAGTATAACATTTTTTTTCTTTTGTAATCACCAAATTCTTGAACTTCTCGACTTTACAATCAACTCTGTGCCTTGTGGTGATATAATTGTTGCACTGGGTGACTTTAATGCAAAGATCGGCGATAACAACACCAACGTCGAGATGTTCATGGGTCGACACGCGCTGTCGTACGCTAGGAACATCAACGGAGAGCGGCTACTCGATCTTCGCACCACCCACTAAATGTTTATTGGCGGCAGCAAAGTTCCGCACCCGGATATTCATAAGTACACCTGGATGTCCCCCGATGGGCGCATTTGGAATCAAACTGTCTTATGGACGTGCGTACGTATAAAGGAGCTGATATGTACAGCGATCACAATCTGATTGTTGGACGCTTACGTCTACGTCCAGAAGGAAATGGAAGGCAACAGCAACGCAAACAGATCTTCAACCTGGTTAGGCCATCCAGGAAACACCAGCCATGCTCCAACGGTACTTAGAAGAACTATTCTCTGCCCTCTCACGACGTCATAATTCTACACAAACTTAGAAGCAAATGCAAACAGCGTGCCTTTAAGCTGCCGAGAAAATGATCGGCTTGCAGAACTTTAGACGGAAGCCGTGGATAAGTAACACCACCTGGACTCTGATTGAGGAGCGCAGGCTATTGAAATCACAGCAAAATGCATGTGCAATGCACGACCGCAGCAACCTTCGTGGATCATGTAACGAGGACGCAGCTCTCACCCTGCGGTTTAAAGGCAACAACAGCACAAATTTCATTATAAACAGAGCTGTCCGACAAGGATGTGTACTCTCAATACTCCTTTTCATAGTGGTCCTCGACGGGGTCCTAAAGCACACAAACGCGGAGTTGCCAGAAAGCCTACAGTGGAGACTTATTCAGTAGCTTAGCGACTTAGACTATGCTGATGACATCTGCTTCATTACGCATATGCTTAGTGGTGCTGCAGCAAAGCTTCGGAGTCTGGAAGTTAATGCTCGTGTAATAGGTCTCAAAGTCAACTTATCAATCTTTCGTTAACAAATCTCTAAGGATTATCTGCCATATTTTCTGTCAACAAACACCGAACCTATAAACATTGAATTAAAAAGACACAAGTGGAGTTGGACAGGTCACACCTTGCGCAGAGAAGACGACAACATTGCAGTGATGGCCATCCAATGGAACCCAGAAGGGAGCCGTCAGAGAGGGGGTTTTATAGAAAGTTAAAGGGCTTTTCAGAGAATTAATATATTATTTCTTATATACGAAAAATTGGCAATGTCAATACCTCCATATTAGAGATAACTCCATGCATATATTAACAACTTTTCAACACAGAAATGTGTGATTTACTATATACATATATGAGAAATCTTGGGAAAATTAAAGTCAACTAAGAAATATGAGCGATATCACAGTTTCATGTAGTAGTTCACAACCGAAAGAAACTCTAAGAAAAAAAAAATAAATAAAAAGCATTAAGCAAATGTTAATGAGGCATTGGAGGCCTGTCTTAACCACAATACAACAAAATGTAACCCTTTAGGCTACACTGAAACTTTTAAGAATATAAAACAGCAAATTTGAGCAAGTTACGCACTAAAATCAAACAATTTAATGCATTTATTGCTATTCCCATGAGAGAAAACCCACAAACTAAAACCAAAAACTGAGTAAAATGCAAAAATATGCAAAACAATTATCCCAAACAGTTTTCAGAAATTAACAAACCAGCAGATTATGCATAAAAATTCTATTTACTACTAACAAATAAGAGAGCAGCAAAGACAAACTCTGCGAAACTCATGCCAGGCTGCATTTATTTTTAATTTATTTTTTCATTGAAAATGCAAAACATGTACAAAAGCAAAGGAAATTAAATTTCCGCTAGTGCCAGCACACACTACAAAATATAAAACAGGAATTTTCAACATATGCTGGCTGCTGACTGCTGGTAGCCATAGAAAAAGGACAAAAATTCATGTTAAAATTTAAAAAAAAAATAAATAAAAATTATAGCTTAATGCTTGCGGCTGGCAAATATTTACTTGGTGTTGATTTTTCTGTTTACCAAAGTGAATCGGCAGCAAGCGGAGTGTGCAGAAGAATTTATTAGCTACATCAAAGCAGAAATGTTCGTCTTTTATGTACTTTATTAAGTAGCACAGTGTAAAGTGAAGCATATCGCATTATATAATTAGCAGCGTATAAACTTTTACAAGTATTTATAAGCCAATTAAAATCTACTTTTCACTTTCATCCGAGTGCACACATAAATACGCGGTTGCCATATTCTTAAGTTTAATGAGTTTGGCGGTGGCAGGAAGTACATGACTCGAACTATTTACAAATTGTTAAACTTGAATTCATGCCGCACACACCATACCACAGCTCATCGCACCTTGCAACACACACACACACAGACACTCAGACACTCAGTGCTGTGCTTAAATTGTCTTTAATATTTAGCTTAAATTTTTAATGCTGCGCACTGACGCCATTTTGTAAGCTCTGACTTCCGTTGTGTAAGAGTGAAAAAAAGCCATGGTAAGATGTTGCCTTAAACTAGAACGAAACAAAGCGAAATGATGCGTTACGCTTGGCCTTGCTACAGAAACAGTAGCAGAAACACCTTGCCACGCTGTACACTGGTCGGATTTGTCAAATTGTTTTCGCGTAAAATTGTAGAACATGCATTTGCAACTTGACATGTTTGTGTTTGAGATATAAAAAATTGAGTAATGACTTTTTTAATCTTTCATATAAAGTAAAAACATAATATTTTTTTATTTACTTGAAAGTTTTTGTAAATCAAGTCCGGCTGTGCCCGAGTCTAACCGGCTAAGATATGAAAAAAAACCTGCTATAGAGAAAGCAGGTTCTTGAATATCATTTATAATTTTAAATTTACCAAAAGTGCTCTGGATTGACCTTTTTGATGGGTCTAAAAGTTTGCCAGAGAGAAGAAGAGCTGGATGAAAAAATATACATCGGAATGGGGGGTACTTATTATTTATGTGAGTCAAAAAATACAAATTTGTACATATTTTTATAGGCTGGAATTTTCATTAAGCACTACCTACTCTAAAGAGAGAACAGGAGATATTAAATATTTAAATATGAAGGCTGCAGCTTTTAAAAACTGCAAAATTTTGCTGTTCATAGCCAGACAGACGGACATATATATATGGACTTGATTTCTTATAGGAAGACCAACTTTTTAAGTGGTTCGAATCGAACCCTTAATGAATTATATTTTTTAATCTTCACTCAAAATTTGGTATAATTCAAAGTTTACAGCTGAATTCAACGAAATCATAAATTTTTTATCATACAAAAACCGAGAACGGTGGGACAGAATTGTATGCAGGCTACTCCATTTAGTGATTCGATCTGAACCAAAATAAAATATTTTATACGAAGGTAGACCAATTTTGTTGTTTCTTATAAAAACTCAGAATGAGGAGTAGGAGCTTGTTGAAGTTTTTAGCTAATTTGACAACAACAACAGTTTTTCTATATAGAAACTCCGAAAGTAGTGACCGTTTTCAATGGAAGGAATTGGAAAAACGCATTATTTATATTTGAAGACTCTACCTCTTTGGAGACTATAACAACTGGGCTCTTCATGATTGGATAATAAGGTGTTCCTATTCGCTCCATTGTTCATATTAAAAGCCAAACAGTTGAACATTTCTATATCAACTCGATTTCTTTAGATTTCAAATAAAATACATCGAATCTAGCGTTTCTAGTTGAATCAACAAAAAAACTTTCTTCATACAAAAACCCATTGGGAAATGGTTGGTCAGATTTGAACCTAAATGGAATTTATTATAAAGATTTACATGTGTAAGGCTTGGCATGTATATTGAATACAAATTAACCAAAGGAATATCAAATTCTTCTTGAAAGACCTATCTCTTATATCAATATAAGAGTATGACTAAGTATCTGAAGCGTCCAAGCCAAAGGAATGTGGTGGTAAAAGATAACAATGAATTCTGTGGCAGATCAGGTTAGAACCATATTGAAGGATTCGCGAATCACTTGCGGAGAATTCCAGCAATCAAACACAAAAGTTGAGGTTGAATAAGTCTTTCCATTGCATATCTGTGTATATCAATCAATCAATTCCGGCATAACCGACTGTAAGAGGCCCTGTACCAGTACAGTTCGCCTATCAAACACACCACATCGTCAGACTGCAATGAGTCATCTATTCAGATACATCCCCAGGTATTCATGCCCAATCTGATAATTCAGAAGCTGATCCTGAAGTTGTACACCCGGACAATTATCTCTGCACAGCAAGTGAGTCACGCTGACACACTTGTCCAGGTTAAGGCCTTTGTTCCCCGTTTTGCGATGATAAAGCTGTCATATATCAGTGGCACTGTAGACACTTTTGTGCCTTGCCGGTATGGCTGTATTTTGTTGATGGCAAGTGTAGGGAGAGAAAATCCTATGGGCATATCGCTGGGGAAAACCGAATACAGTGTAGACCCCAATAGGTTTCCTTGTGGTACACCAGCATTGATTGCTCTCACCGTTGAATCTACTCAATACAGAACAACGGAGAAGGATCAGTCAATCAAATAACTTTTCACTAGGAAGAAAAATTTAGGCGTCAATATACCCTTTTTTATTGAATCAGTTAAACTATAAACTATAACATTAGAATGAGATCAGATTAAAAATAATATAAAGCTGCACTAGGGACGCTGTATGTGCCTTATATTTCTACGACTCAGTCGTCTAATTGTGTGGCAACCCGGAAGAGCATGAGCCAATCTGTTTACATGGCTGATCAGCCTATTGGTATACCTGCCGGTGCGCTTCGAGATTTCACTTTCTACCTTTTCGATCAATAGATCCTCGAGCTTGTACAGAATTCCATTACGCACTGATATCCTTCAAGGATAAAGTTTTACCAGCTTATTTAACTGTTACAGTGTTTCATGGGACTTCCGGAAGCCAATTTTTCTCGTTGGGAGCCACATCTCAAAGAGATTTGATTTATTGATTCTAATGCTGAAGGGCTTTTTCCAGCCCTCTTGAGCATACAAATTCTTGCCTTCTTTTTTTGTGATGGAATGTATCCTAGTCTTAGAACCGCATTGAAATTGAGAACCAGAAACAACCCCGCCTTCACAGGCAAAACCTTCATGGTGATGTTATCTCCTGCGGTTTTTCTTGTCTTCAGCTCCTTTATATGAGCTGTAATTTCTACAGCAGTGACTGAAAGTCACAACTGGTCAGGACTGTTAAGCGTTGTCTGGACAATGCATTTTCTGCTATTGGAATTATAATCATATGGCTGAAAGCAGGGCTCCATTTCCTCAGCGAAAGCCTCTACACGTTACTTAGGGGACTTAGCCCAAGATCATTCAACCCTACTGGTCGGGAATTCTGGGGACTCAGGATGTTTATACCTCTTGCCCAGAGTCCATAAGAATTGTCTGGAATTCGCCACAGGTTTAACATTTTTTAGGAAACGATGAGTGTCCTTTTGCTTCTACAGCGTCAAAATCTTCCTGATTCTTATATAATAACTACACACGCTGGTGACTAACATTTCTGCTACTATTATTCTGAGAAAAAAAAAAGCAAATTGAGTATCGTCAGACTGCCAATTAATAATAAAAGAAAGGAATGCTTCAACTTTGAACTGCATTATGTGGACATATGCAAAATAAGCTTTCCGTCACACACGTCCATATAAGAGAAAAAAGTATGAGCGTAGCAAAGGACTGTGTCCTGTTTGAACTTTTTTTGTCTTTCGTGCACCCATGAAACACATAGAAGTCAAGTCTTCGACACAGAAATCAATTCAGAACTCAACAACAGAATTCAAGAAGGACATCAAGGCTAACTGGCATCAATAAGAAACAATTTAAAATATGACTAACTACCGTGAAGAAGACATGAACAGAAGTACATATAATAAAGTTGCCAAGCTAAACATTATATTGGTGGCCATACACTCAATGGATCACAACAGTAACACCAGCTTACAGCAACATTTTTTGGCAAATCAAAAATGTTTAAAGAACAAATATGAACACCATCAGATACAGAAATTATTATAAAATATGCCTGTCACTACTAAGCAAGCTGCTGCATATTAATGCGGATTTCTATTTTATTTTATACTTTTTTTCTAATTTACAACCAGTGTAGAATGTGCAATGTAGCATATCCTTGTTGCAATACAAAAAGCCAAGCTTATACAGTGGCAGCTCAATGACAAGTCTTTAGCCTAGACACATAGCTCAGCCTGTTACTAGGTCATTGAAAGTGTTAAAAGTGTTAGCAGTGTGTGCCAGGCTTTAGATACAGCACAACTAGTTGAAAATCAATTTAGCATGCAGTGTGTGCAGCTGCAACACAATTAGAAGCAGTCTACACGCTTTTAAAGTCGCATATACCACTTGAACGACGAGGATGTATGCAAAGATGAGAGCACAAATGCCGCCAGCGGCTGCTATATGCAAATGTATACAAAGGACGAAAAAAATATTTATAAAAAAAAAAAAAAAAAAAGAAAGAAGAAAATGCTGCAATACTGAAAAAGAGGGGAAAAATTGCATACTGCTATTTTTATTTTTCATGCTGCGTAAATTTTTCACCTCATCTGTTTGCTGAGAAGTACACGCGCTGCCTCACTCATAAACTCACACACACACCCACTCACTCGTTTACGCTTCACATCATGGATATTTTCATATTTTATTCAGTATTTAATCTCATGCTTCCTGTTGCATGCAATTTAATGAAAACAGTAAATATGAAAAGCGAGAAAATATTATATAAAGGGTGATTTTTTCTTTTTTTTTGTATTGAAATATGACGAGTTTGAGCAGGTAATTGAGAGACTGTAAGACCAAATTTCAAAAAAGTGAAGACTTCCTGAAAGTATCATAGTTCATAATTTTAGCTCATCATAAACAAACACCCTTTTCTATGCAAATACAATACAAATCTACAATTCCAAACAATTCCCATAATGTTATCAGTGCCAACGCTGCGTATAAGTATTTATTAATTATGCATATGGCATGAATATTGCTCATACGCCATGCATATCTGCAGAACAAAATAGAAAAAGTTGAAATGTCTACGCAACACAAAATAAAAGTTTGATACTTAACACAAAACGAAGCGCATTAATACGTCCATTCATTAATTAATGAAGCGCATTGAGACTCTAATTGAACTTCCAAATAGTGCGCAGCTGTCCGTGCGTGCCATCACTGCTTTAATTGATATTTGAAATTGATTTGGCGCTTGTGGCACTCTGCGAGATGTTGCTTATCGAATCAGTGTACGCTTTGTTGCTTTTGAGCATTGAGCATTGAGTATTGTAATTTGAATTTGAAACGTTGTTGCATGTAAATGTCGAATATCACTAAAAAACACAATAAAAAGTGAATGTTTAGCCAAGTATGTGTGTTGTTAATTGACACGACCCAGTTATAGAATGAAATTATATCACTTTATCAGTGGCAATGATACATATTTGAACTTACATAGTGTTTCACATAAAAAAAAGGTTAAATTGTTGACCATATTTTAGGCAAGTATTTAATTTCTTTTCTATTTATTTTTATGGCATGAAAGATTTGAACAATTTGAAGTTGCAAATATTTTCATTAATTATTTATTGAATATATGCATCCATGTTTCGGTCAATCCTGCTTTATGAACTATATGAATGGTGTATTAGACAAGACTATAAGAGTAATACTTTTTATTTGAATTTTTAACAGACTTTATTATTTAAATATGTAAAATCTTTTGAATTCAAATGCCAATGCAACTTTGTGGCAGCCAAGATACGCTCTGGAATTAGCGTGTTCCACGCCACACGTCCCAACATGCAACGAAAGCTAGACGTCGGCAAGCTGCAATCAGAACAGACCGCTAAAGCCTTTTCAAACACACTCTCCCGACTGATCCTGCAATCGGGAGCAACGCGAGCTGTTAGAGAGCGATATCGCGAGAAATGGAGGGAGAAAATTTTATCAAAAGGTCAAGCGTCAGATCGACGATTTTAAACCCGGAGTAACTTTCTGTAAAGACGAAATTGGATCTCTGTTTACAGATGTATAGGATTCACTGAGATTGTGGAGGAGTCATTTTTCTAACCTAGTTGGAGGCGATGAAGCGCACAATACCGCCGATAGAGAATCGAAACCGAAACCACCAGTTAACAATGGCTCTATTGTGGAGTCACCGGACTATAACAAGCTCGATTCGATTACCAAAAAGTTGAAAAGTAACAAAGCTGTAGGTTCTGATGGGCTGACAGCTGAGTAATGCAAGACTGGCTGCGAAGATTTGTTTAGGTATGCAGCAACTTTTATGACTGGAATCTCGGTGTTCTCTGTCCTATCTTTAAGCAAGAAGACCCCCACTGTTTGCGCCAACTATTGCGGTATAAGTCTTATTTCCATTGGATATAAGATTCTGTCGCGTGTATTGTGTAATAGGCTGAAGCCATATATACGGATTCACTGATAGTACTATATAAGTGTGGCTTCAGACCAAAAAGGTCGACCAGTGAACAAATATTCACATTACGCCAAATCTTGGAAAAGACCCGTGAGTTCAAAAATGACACAAACCACCTACTTGTCCACTATAGAACTTTTTTGACACCCTGTCTGCACTAAGAATTTTAACAAAGATTGTTCGTCTTTGCATGATGACGCTATCTCACACACAAAGCGTTGTCAGAATGGGGAAAAACCTCTTCGAACACTTTATTACCAAGAGAAGTTTCTGCTGATGGAATATATACTGTGCCAGTGCCCATACATACAGCATATTTCAGGGTCGATCTGCCAAAAGAAATGATGTTGCTCGCGCACGCGGATGGCATTAATGTCATCAGTACGCAGGAATGGCGAGTCAGCAAGGCGTTCTCAGAGATTAATAAATAATTTCGGCTCATGGATCTAGCAGTGAATGAGAACAAGACGAAGTAGATGGTTTCTTTTTGCACGCCTTCAACTTCAATGCTGTAGAAAACTTTGTCTATCTTGAATCCGAGATAACTAGCAACAACAAGGTTAGACTTAAGATCAGGCGAAAAATCACGCTTGACAAATAGATGCTGCTTTGAACAAGCAAATTAAAAGTAAAGCCCTCTCTAGAAAGATCTACGAGATGCTGATATTACCGCTCCTTCTGTATGGTGCAGAGGCATTGGAAGTGTTCGGGAGATGAAGTGTCGGTGATGAATTTAGGCTGTATCAGTTATTCGTTAAGGTTGACATAGTCCAGCGCATAAAATTCCAGCGGCTGCTCTGAGCTGGTCACCTCATTCGAATGGATGAAAGGGCTTTAATTGGATTTGATTATAGGACGCCGAAATAGAGAAAGACCGGGCTCGCGTTGGAATAACTGTATAAGTAAGCTTAAACAAATCGGAATATGAGAATCTAAATGCTATACATTGAAGGCTACTTTCTTTTTCTTATAGTCTCTAAATTCTCGTTGTACATATGAACAGACGGATATGTTTATATATACTCGAATTTTGATGCAGATCAAGAATATATATATGTATATGTTATATTATGTGATCGGCCTTGTCTCCTTCTGTCTGTTACATACACTACGGATACGGCTAATAGAATGCAGCTGATCAATTTTTGAAATACTTACCTCATTCAGGTCTACCAAAACATGTTATATTGGGTACCTGGTGCAAACCGACAGAAAATGTCGAGCACATCAAATTTCAAGTTAATTTTTAAAGTGCTTTCTCTTTTAATTAAGTATGACATTAATATTCAATAATTATAAATTGAACATTAATGCAGGCATGTCCGTCTCTCTGGCTGTCCATATGAACAACGAGATATTAGATACTATAAGAGCTTTTAAGTTTGTATATTTTGATGTTCTTATTCCTTATTTAGATTATAATTAATATAATGAACGTGTCAACGCCTCTCTAAGCGTAACCATCCATTAAAATCATTCTCAAATTCGATATATTTTACATTAATTACATAATTAACACTGAAAGGCTTAGTTGCCTTATAAATCTGTCCATCCTTCTGTGGTTTTCTAATAAAATTATTTTGTTGTGATGTGATGTTTAGCTTGAGACAACAAATTTGATGCATCTTATACTAATTCCAATAAAATGTGCCACCCCAAATAGAAATTTATGCTTCATAAACATATAATGTTCACAGGGCATACAGTGTATCTAGAAGTTGAGCGCACCTGTCTGCAGCATTCTTTCTTGTAACATTTTAATTCCATTTCCCAAATTTTCCTTTATTTCCATTTGGCTAAAGAAGTCAAAACAAAAATTCAAGAACTTTCATCATTCAAAAATAATTTTTATTTCACTTTCCTTTGTTTATTTGATTCATTAATTTTATTGTTCCGAATTTCACAGTCTTTCTGCTTTAATATATGTGTAACACTTATTTATATTTCTTGTGAAAAAGAAATATTAACATAAGCACTTCAATTTATTTCACATTGCTCCCGTTTGTATAATTTACGCCGCAAAAATTATAATACATTATTTTCTTTATTTTTTTATATATTTTTTTTTTTTTGCTGGCGGGAATACCGCCTTCAATGACAAAAACAACAATGAAGCCGGCAAATGTTGATTACTTATTTTCTGAAACGTTTGAGCGTGACACACAGATACAAACTTATACAAGTATGAGCTATAGAGGAGTTGTGCGACTTAGATTGTACACTGCAGATTGGAATTATGTTAGAAAGTAGGTAGAAGTAATTGTGACAAAGTTAAGTTATAAATATTTTAAATTAAACTTGTAACAGTGCGGCACTTAGAGCGTCTTAGAGTATGATTTTAGTTTCACTGAATCTTTGCTAAGTTAGAGAATTTTACTCTCAAACAGTTGGACAGACGGACAAGGCTAGATTGACTGCTGTTACAGATAAAGAATATATGCTTTATGGAATCTCCATTGCTGCCTAGGCGATGTTCTTTATATTTTGATAGTTCCCTATAAATTCAATATACACTGCTACACAAATTTTTGTGCAGCGTACAAACACTTAGCAACAAAAAGCGTGAGAAAGAGAGAGAGATATCGCGAGCAAGCAATAAATAACAAATATGTTTAGTAACATTGAAAATGTGTAGGGAACCTTGAAATTTCGTATATACATCTATATATATAAAGCGCACGCTTATCACACTCAACTGAACTGCGGGCTCAGAAAATTATTCATATACAAAGGTTCTAATTATAATTTTAAAATAAGTTGGAGATAAAGTAAAGAAAGAGTTGGGTTGAGTCTAGACTCTTTGGCTGCTCTCAGCTGCTGTGGTGATATTTTAATAAATGCTACATTTTAAAATATGTAATTACTGTAGCACAAATATTTTATGTTGACTAGTGTATATAGACTCAATTAGAAACGCAACTCTCTCACGAATGACAAAAATTAAAATCTGCAACATACTTCTTGAGCAAGGAGAAGCATGTAACTTTATAGATTTAGATTCGAAATATTAAAGATTCGAAAGAAAGATACTTCGAAAGTTTTTTGTACTTCTTTGATATGGCGTCCAATTTCGGAATGTCTTAATGCATCCATGACGGTATAGTAGATTCTATGGTCAAATTAGTAACTGTCTAAGAAGTGCATTAAAGCTTCGCTGCCACCGAAGTTAATAATTTCTTTTATTATTAATATTTTTGTTTTTGTGCTCAAACTTTTTGCTTTCTTAATAGACCGGCTTTTAGTTTCCAATATGTTCATTGCTTCTTTACAACAAATTTTCCTTTCGGTAGTTCATTCCACAAAAACGTGACATCATGCTAACCGCTTGAACACATATTTTCCACTTTTTCTATAGTCTTGTGTCAACTGATTCTAATCAAAGTCTGTGACTTTTGGCGCCTAAGTATAGAATATTTAAGCAAGAGCTCGCACTCTCCTACTAGTAACTCAGACCGCAGTTTAATTAATTTGCCATTGACTTCATTGATTTTGTTTTTTTTTTTTTTAATCATATTAAAGTGAATTATTAAAATATTTTCTAACACTTGTCTGCGTTGCTTTAATCTGTGAAAATGTTTGGCATTTATTTGGTTTGTTTAATGCAAAAGTTTTTCATTCGCTCAAATAAATGTTGCGGTCTGAAGTTTGAAAAACTTGCATTAGTCATTGTCCTATGTTGAGGATGTTGCTTATGAAATGGTTGAATGGCGAAAAAAGTTTGTTCTTCTGCTGAAAAAGTTGAATTTATTTATTTTTAAGAATTCAGATTTTTTGTGTTAATACTTTGAGGATATCTGCTAAAGTTTTGTATGTTTGCCTTGATGAAGTCATGCAATTTATTGATATTCAAAGTGAAAAGTTTCAAAATTGGGTGGTGGAGGCTAGAATAAATTGCTTGTGGCGTTGACAAAGAATATTAATAACATGTCCTTACATGCATCCTTTAGCAAAAATTGTGAGTAGAATTTAGTATTGCTTACGTAGCAAGTATGCTAGTCAGTTAAGCTGACAAAGTTTTATATTTTTTGATAGATTTATGTAAATCAGCTTAATTTTTAATGTTGATCAAGATAATATATAACTACTATGGGGAATGCCTAGCCTCCAATGGTCTGTTACATACATTGTAACAAACTTAATATACCCTTTTAACCTATGCTTACAGGGTATTACAATATGTATGCGTACTAAATAAGTTGAAAAATCGTATTAAGAAAAAATTTCAAAATTAGAAGAAAGCTTTGGGCAACAACTTGTCCATAGAAGATCTTCCGAAAAATAAATTTTCCTGAACATAGTTCATGGCTTTTTTTTTTTAATTAAACTCTTTTTGTTTAAAAATCGCACCCAAAGAAAGTCTTTACTGACATATTTACATTATTGGCTATCTTCAGAACCCAGATGGAGGTTCAGAAATAAATAATATAATATAAATCTTCTCACTCCGTAGGCTATATTAAGGGGCCTGATGACAGTTATGAAAAATTCTTTTTAAAGCTTTATATTCCGTATTCAGAAGCGGGATGTTGGTTCAGATAAATCTTCAGAAATCGAATAGAGGTTCAGAAAAAATCGATATATATTTCCACATAGCTCCACACGCTATCTTTAGGAACCGGATGGAGGTTTGGAAAATTCTATGTAAATCGTCATACTCCATAGACTGTCTTCAGGAACCGGATAGGGGTTCAGAAAAATTCTTTATAAATCTCCTAACTCATAACCATTATCAATAAACGGATGGAGGTTTAGAAAAATTCTTCATAGATCTTCACACTCCATAGGCTGTCTTCAGAACCCGGATGGAGGTTCTGAAAAATTCTTTATAGATCTTCACACTCCATAGGCTGTCTTCAGAACCCGGATGGAGGTTTGAAAAAAATCTACATTACTCTCCTCACATCATAGGCTGTCTTTAAAAACCGGATAACAGTTCAGAAAAATTCTTAATAAATTTTCATACTCCAAAGGCTTTCTTCAAAACCTAGTTGGAGATTCAGGAAAAAATTTTTATAAATCTTCACTTTCCATAGGCTGTCTTCAGAATCCGGATAGAGGTTCAGAAAATAATCTACATAAATCTCCACACTCCATAGGCTATATTCAGAAACCGGAACGAGGTTCGGAAAAAATCTATATTAATCTTTACACTCCATAGGCTGTCTTCAAATATTAAATGGGGGTTCATAAAAAATCTTTTTAAATCTCCTCACTCCATAGAATATATTCAGAAACCGGATGGAGGTTCAGAAAAAATCTACATAAATCTCCTCACTCCATAGGCTACATTAAGAAAGCAGTTGAAGATTCAAAAAAAAATTCTTTATAAATCTTCACAATTCATAGGCTGTGTTCAGAAACCGGTTGGAGGTTCGGACTTCACAGGCTGTCTTCTGTCTGTCTGTCTGTCTTCCTTCTGAATACTGTCTGTATATCTGCCTTTCATATCTTTCTTCATTGCCTATCAAACATAATGACGTGGATTGCTCAAAATTTAATTGTAGATTGGCATACTTCCAATTTGTTTAAAAACTACAAGCCTCCGGTGAAATACTTCTACTACCCGCCCTCGCACAAGTAACCAACCAACATATGTTTAAAATAATTCATTCCTTGAACTTTTTCAATCAAATATTCTATTACACTTCACTGCTTCATTGACATATTTTACAAGAAATAGCAAAAGTAAGCCCACACAATCAGCCAAGTGTTCCAAAGTTTGTAAATTCCTTTAATTTCCTGCTTACAGTTGTGCACAGTTGTAAGGATATGTGTAAAAAATTCAATACAGATACAGCAGGCACAGGCACATTTGGTCGAATAAACAAAAATTAAATAACCTAAAAATAAATTCAATCCGGAAGTTTGCTTTAAAGCAACCAAAATTGCGGACGTCACATTGAACTAATTCGTTGTGAAATGTTTTCTTGACGCAATAAAAAGCGTATAAACACGTAGGGACATACAAGGCTTAATCCTTTAACAAGCGCTGTCAAAAAAAAAAAGAAAAAAAAAAAACAAAAGAAAAAATATTACAACAAAGCAAAACCACAAAAACCAGTGCTAAGTGTATACGCCGCAAAAGATGCAAAAAAAAAAAAACAGGAAAAAAAAGGAAATAAAAAAGAAAAGTCAGCAAAAACTTTTGCTTTAGTTGAACCGAAGCACTATACGCTTCCCAAAAAAGAGCGAATTGTTTACAAGCTTAGTTTTAGAAAAGCAAAACTAAAAAATCTCTGAACGCTTTTGATGCATTTGTTTGAATTGGGTGGCTCTTCCGTTTTAATATAAACTAGAGTTCATTGTTAAACTAGAGCGCTTAAATAGAAAGATAAACACCAAAAGTTTGAAATATTTGGTGTGTCTCGAGAATAGAATTTCACATACAAAAATTTGTAGTCAACGAGCTGAGGGCGTGCACGAGTCAACGTGTTGGTATGTTGTGCTCGAGAGGAAAAAATGAAAGAAACAGTTCAATAGGCGGTGCATGTACTGAACCATAAAAACCTTGTGGATTTCTTCAAGGCGACGGGGCTAGACGATGTGCTGTAGATATAATACTACCTAATAATATTGTAATAAGTGCTGTTAGTTTTTGAATTTGCACAAAGCGTTCTGATCAGAGCCATCTGGAGACAATCACAGATAAACCTTAAGTTGGTCTCCTTTTCTTTGTAATAGAGTCTTCACTATTGTTTAAGGGTTTAACCTGTGAGTGGCTTTTAAGTGAGTTGTGTTTTAGTATTTAAGAAAATTGGTCTAATTTTTTTCGAATGCTAATCGGTCGACTTCTGGAGACATAATAGATTTACAGGAAATAAAGCCGCAGAAGGACTCTGCAGAAGGTAGCTGTAAAACCTATACAGGCCACAATCAAACTATTTTCGTCTTTATATTCAGAACAAACAAAAAGCATTATTGAACAGTTTAAGGCACTTGTTTATAAAGTATAGGACGAGACATTGATAACGTGAATTAGGATTAAAACCTCTTGCAACCACAGAGATTCTATTGTTGGAGCCAAAGATACCAATCAGTAATTCATTGATGGTCCAGTATCTCAGCTGCTGCCCTTTTAGTTAATTGCTTATAAAATCGTCATTTATTATCGGATTTTGATGAACTTTTTGGATTTTGGCTTAGAGAGACGTTATTTCTGTAGTGGCATTTTTTTTGTGCCGAAGAAATTTTTACCCTTGTGGTTGATTTTATGAGGAAGGGACCAATTTTGAAATAAACTTGTAAAATTACGGCGAAGTCCTAGTCAAATGCAAAAGGCGCGAAGTCTCTATCAATTACCATTTCCAAGATCCTTTCGTTCATATGGACAGACAGACGAACGTAGCTATATCGACTGCTCTATCACTCCTAACCCTAATGGGGGTAACTTTTGGGGGTCTCCGACCATTATTTCTACTTGTTACATACATTTGCACAAAACCAATAGGCTCTTGTACCTAAAAATAGGACACTAAATATCCAAACTTAAGAGTCTATCTTTTATAATCTCCAAGTTTTGGTTGCGTATAACCAGACAGACGGACATGTCTATATTGGCTTGACTTTTTGTAGGAAGGTCCACCTCTTTTAGTGGTCCGGTTTGAACTCTAATGGAATATTTAATTAGAATTGACACAAACTACACCAAATTTCGGCATTCTAGTTGAATTAACCACCTCAAAATACTTTTTTTCATACAAAAACCCTGAAAGATGGGACATATTTGTAAAGAGCCACCACATCTAGCATACCTATCTGAACCTATTCGGGCATTATTTAAAAAATTTAATGTAAATTAGACATAAAATTGGCATTTCTAGCAATTTTACAAATAAAAATTTAATTTTTTAATTACAAAAACTAAGTATGAGAATAGGTTTGCATGGTAAGTCCGTACTCCTCCCCTCAGGAGGAGAAGTAAACACATACATTAAGTACAAGTGATCTGAAGAATGAATAGGAGCATCTCAATATCTAAACTTGGGTTCTCTATCTTTTATAGTCTCCAAGTTATGGTTGTTAATAGCCAGACAGACGGACATGTCTACATTAGCTTGATTTTTTGTAGGATGGCTCACCTCTGTTAGTGATCCAATTTGAGTCCTTATTGAATATTTTATTTAGATTGACACAAAAGATAACAAATTCGGAATTTCTAGCTAAATTAACTACTTTTTCATAAAAAAATAACATAAAAGTGGGACAGATTTGTATGAACTGGATATAAATAGAATATGTTATAAGGATTGACGTAAAGTATAGCATTTCTAGAAATTTTAACAATATTTAATAAATTTTCTTAAACAAAAACTCAGAGGGCTTTACATGACAAGTCCCAAGCCTAATTTAGGGAGAAGCGGTATGAACATTCATTTAATTCAAGGATTCTGAAGAATGAAGAGAATCAAAATATTCAAATTTTAAGGCTCTCTCTATTATTGTCTCCAAGTTCTCCATTTTTATACGATGCTGATCAAGAATATATATACTTTAGGGATTCAAGCTCGCCTTCTTCTACATGTTACATAGATTTGTAGAAACTTAATATACCCTTTTTCGCAATGGAAACAGTGTATATGAAGGTTCCATCCTAATAAGTATTAACTTGTAGCAGTGTAGCATCCCTAAAGAGTCTATAACGGAAGTTTTTTTTAAGTCACTATTAATCAATTTTCTTTTCGTGTAGACAGAGTAACAGTTAGATAGGCGACTGAATGAACAGATATGTCTATCCCCACTTGTCCTGTCGTGTTAAACACAAATATATATACCAGACACTTGAAGAAATTAAGAGAGCTGTTGTCCTCTTTTTCTAAATAAATATATATTTTTTAGGCCCTGTACCGAAGGTACAAGAGCCTATTGGGTTTGTGCAAATGTATGTAACAGGTAGAAATAATGGTCGGAGACCCCCCAAAGTTACCCCCATTATGGTCAGGAGTGATAGAGGAGTCGATATAGCCATGTCCGTCTGTCCGTCTGTCCGTCTGGCCGTCCGTATGAACGAAAGGATCTCGGAAACGGTAATAGATAGAGACTTCGTGTTTTTTGCATTCGACTAGGACTGCTCCGGAATTTTACAAGTTTATTTTGAAATCTTGCCCCTCCCCCCCTTCCCCATAAAATCACCCCCAAGGCTAAAAATTTCCTCGGCACAAAAAAAAGGAAGTATGCCAGTATAAAGATATCGTCTTTCTAAGCCAAAATCCAAAAAGTTCATCAAAATCGGATAATAAATGGCGATTTTATAAGCAATTGAATTTGAGCGACCCCCCTTTTCGTTTCATACATAAAAAAATGTTTTATAAGGCACTTAGTGGTGCAGTGAGAAGTGGTCATGTGTTTGGTCATAAGCTAGGGGAACATTTAGTGTGTTTGTTAGGCGACCTGTGCTGGTACAGGGCCTCTTACAGTCGGTTACGCCCGACTGTGATTTTCTTACTTGTTTTTAAGTTTGTTTTAGTATAAAAACACGTTTTTAAGTATGCGGTTGTCTGAAATATATCCATAAAAAAGTTCGTCAAAGTGCGTGCCATCATCTGGCATCTTCCCACGAATGAAATTTTTTTCAAGGAGGAATATTTTCGAAATGAGTCAATGGTGGATAATTTATAGTCAAATACATTAATGGTCAAATACGTATTTTGAGTCCTTAGTTTGGGATATAAACAGGCTGTTTATTATAAATGGTCTACTTGGGAAATACACAATTGAGAGGTTACATTTGAACCCATTTTTATAAAGAGTCTTTTCACAAACTATCTAACAAAACTTATAAAACCCAATCCACACTATATGTGTAGCGTACAAAAAAACGAAAGAGAAATTCCGTAATTGAAATTTTCAAGCTCAACAAAAGCGAAAGGTAAATCCGGAAAAAAAAGAAACATAACACAGCTGCAATGAATATTTGAGCAAGAAATGCCACATTGAATATTTTGTGTCTGTGCCACAGGTATTTCTTCTTCAAACAAACAATCCCACAAACAAACAACTAACACGGACAGACAGACAGACAGACAAGCCAGTCTAAACACATACTTATGCATACTAAACGCATAAGTTATTCATTAGAGTAGGTACTACGGCAAACTATATACGCTAAGGCTTTTATTTGTGGTTGTTTGACGCTCGTATTATCCTTTAAGGTAGACAAACAAACAAACACAAGTCATTAAGTTTAGAGTCAATGCCGTTTTACGATTGAGCGACACATTAAAGGATGTCTCTATATATTTATGCAGTATAGACTTTTTGGCGACATGCTCTACCATTTTCAGGTGTCTGTCTGTGTGTGGGTGTGCTGCGTCCTAATGGACAGCTAAAAGCTCTTTAATATTTCATAGCATTTTACGGACTGACTTTATGATGTCAGACTTAAATATCGTTTGTCAAGTTTTTAGCACGTGTACGCACCTTGCGCTCCGCTTAACTAGAATAATTCAATTTTCCACTTTGATGAATGCTGCAAATTAGATACACTTCAAAAATTTTTGTCACTGCCCCAAAATAGACTTGCATTTGTTTTATTGCAACACGTTTGTTTATTGTTTTTTTTTTTTTTTTTTTTTTTTAAATTTTTTGCCGCAATATTGATTCACGTCAAACAAAAATATCCAAGTAGTCGTCTGCCGTGTTTGTCGTCAGCAGCAGCAGCAGCTGCGACTATTTCTCGACTATAAATAATTTCCGTGTAGTCTCGTAAATTGCTCATCAACCGCTTTGTTAGACGCGCTAAGATCAACTGAAAGCGAAATTGCTTCAATTATTTTGAGCTGAAATAGCTGAAAGTGTGCATATAAATCGCTCATACGCAGCGTTTGACCTACATCCTGGCGAACTGTCGCCATACTCAGTTACAGCAGAGCTTAAAGAATGAGCGAGAGTGAGCGTTTGAGTAAAAGCTTTCCTCTTTTGCCGGGTATTGTGCTTTCTTCTGTTTTTGTTATTGTTTTTATTGTTGTTACACTTGTTGTTATTATACCCTACACATAGTGTAAGCGTAGTGGTATGTTAGTTTTGTTGAATATCAGGAAGATAAGCTTAGTTGTTCGACTGTCGGCGTAGGGTGAAGCATTGAACCACCTGTTGGCTCAGTCAGCGAGAGCATCTATATACGCCTGTACAATATCTTCAGCTACTGGCGAAGATTTTGCAGAGTTCATCATCCATACATCATCTACATATGAGACCAGAAGTAGGCAGATGTCTGGAGCTTCCAGCGTAGTGCCACCAGCTTTGTTTGCTGCATATAAACTGAATAGAAAAGGATCAAGGACGCTCGTGTTGGAATAGTGTATATGAATGGCGTCGAAACCGATATTTTTAAGCTCATTTTTAATTATTGAGTGCAACGTTTAGTGATACCATCCTCTTATAATTATCTTATAGAGCCAATCTTCTCTCAGTTGATGGATATAAAATTGCAGATTTACTATTCCAAACAAATAGCAGTGTCCCTTGCATACATGTGTACGTGTGATGCCACCAACTGAGCTTCTGATTTCAACCTTTTTGGCATACGGATTCTACCAGATCAAGCTCTGCGGTTCCTAGTGCTCATAGACAACAGCATCTTACATGAGAGTTAATTTCCTAAAGTCTGGAAGTCTCTTGATTCTGAAGCCAGGAAAACTGCCAACTGTGGTGAACTCCTACAGACCAATCAGCCTTCTCCATTTACTGGGCAAAATGATGCAGAGGTTGATCCTGAATAGACTGCTCGAAATTAAGAGGGCTACTTTGGCGATACAAATTTCAATTTAGATTCCGGATGTAAGCCTGGCAAACCAAAACTGCATAGAGTAGTTAATTTCGCGCTAGTGGCCCTGGAAAAGAATGACTATGTACGAGCTGGAACAGCTGTGGAGTTAGGAAACTTTTGGCTTTGTACAGAAGCCCGAGGTGCCAGTGCAAGTCGCTGCAACAATTATTTAGGACAAAGGCTACAAAAATGCCTTGCTTCTCGCCTCTTCTATGCCATCCAGGTATATGGAATTGCTTTATTATCATGTACAAAAAAACTGCGGTTTCTCCAGGTAAAAACATTGAGGAAGATCACTATGGCTCCTTAGTACATGAGAACCAGGGATATACATAGAACGGGATCTCTGAATTGGAGAAAATTGGAGATAAAATCCCGGAGGTTGCCAAAAATATACAAACAGCTAAGCTAGGAGACTAGTTATTGCAGTTTTAAGGCTCAAACGCCACCACCTTCAAGTCCTGCTAGACTGGGTTTTGGCTTAAATTGCCACAAATATTGTCAAAGCTGAACCTTAATTAATAGTCACTACCTCACGTACCTCTCCTACAGAGTGTATATAACCTATTTAACTATAGCTGTAAAAAAAACCGTTTGAACCAAATTTTGTTTAGATTAAGTTGCCTAGAAGGAAGTAGATACGCATATATTTTATTAAATTGTTTGTTTAAGCATATTTTATTTTTTTTAGAACCGCGTAGGGTATAATTAAGGCGTACAAGTGAACTTATTTCAAATTGTTGCTGTTGTCAAAGCTTTAAGCAGATACACTCAGCCATTTTGTTTACTTTAAGCCATTAACTGTTTGGTTTTTGGCGCCAAGCTGAAAAAGCTTTGTTTTTGTTATTGTTTAAGATTTGTATATAATGAATTTTTTGTTGTATTTTACAACAATTACATAGACATTAATTTAAATTGAGTAAACATTTGCATAATGCCAGCATTTTCTTAAAATATTTTTAGTTACGAAGCAATAAACGAATTATTTTATTTACCTTACAGTTTTGCAGGCACTAATGCGCGCTTATGTCGTTTAAAAGCTAATACAGTTTTAGAAGAACATAAAAATATCGAATACAAAAAAGCTGAATGCTACAGAAATTGTAACGTTTAGTTTTTTCAAAAGTATGCGCTGAGCAAATTAATTAATTTGTTTTTGTAAAAATTATTGCTTTATATCGGAAAAATTTTAATAAATAATTAAATTCAATAATTTCTCCATTAACTAATTTTTTTATCTCTGATTTTTTTTAGTTTTTTGTGCTTTACAAATGCGCAATAATTTCTTTTACACTTAAATTAATTTGTATTTGTTTTTTCAATTACATAATCATAAACAAAACAACAATAAAACGGAGGGTTCAATAAACTTAATTTTAAATAAAAAAAAAAAAAACTGGCATTTGATGCCACATGCTCCGCTACGCAACCCTTTACTACTTACTTAAATGGCCTCCAACCGTCGTTCAGTTATGACCGCATTGAGTAAGGCGCGCCAACTTCCATAATGTTGTGCACGCTAGACCCATTAGCTGAGACTGTTTTTCAATCTCCGAGAACGCCTTGCTGACTCGTCGTTCCTGCGTACCGATGATATCGATGTCATGCATGATGGATGCTTTTTTAGAGCAACTTTGTCCTATCCATCGCATTTCCTAGATTACAGTGATGTCAGCCTTTCAGCTTTCGAGGACATCAACTCGCACCATTCCAATTAAGGATACTGATATTCCAGGTGAATATCCGTAAATCGTGGTCCTTATATCGTTTGCGGGGGCCGCCATCATATTGTTCTTCCCGAGGCTTTCTTTTTGTTTTCAATAGAGTGATTTTTTTTTAATGGTGTCGAGTTCCAAGCCCAACGTATCAACCCCTAATTAAGGAGGTTCTAATCGCCTTCTCACAGTTAACTCACCTCGGAACGGCTGTTCAGAAGTTACCCAGATGTATCTACATGTGCTAGCGGATATTGTCAGCTGCTTGAACCGTTTGCAACAGGAATCATTGTTGTCCATTCGCAAGTAAATGGCAGTCAACAACTTCTCTCACAGTCTTGAGAACGCCACATTACAAAGAGAATAAATCATCACAGCTACAAAGAAAAAATTTTCTAAATTTCGTAACAAAAAGTCTTCTTTGTCCAAAGCATAATTAATTCTCGCACACTTTCAGTAATTTAACATTAATACACAAAGCAAATAAAAATAATAAGAAATGTCAACAACAATTAAGCAAGCAGCAAGCATTTTCACATCACATCAAAGCAAGTTGAAAAGTTTTTCATGAAAACTACAAAAATAGAAATGTGCAGAGAGGCAGCAAATGCATTTCATAGTACATAATTATGTATTTATGACATATTTTCATGCAACATGCTACAACATGTGACAACATATAAATGCTGCACACAAAGACAATCACATGCAGCGCAGCGCGCTTGCATGAGGTTGAAAAATAGATACAAAATTTTAAATATTACGCAGAACGCATGATGATGATGATGACTGCCCTGCCCTGCCCTGCCCTGTAGTGCCGTGTAATAAATTGTCCTCATTTTTTAATAAATTTTAATGGTGCTGCATTTCGTTTGCCACTTTTGTTGACACTAAAAATAAATCAAAAGAAATAAATGATAGAAAATAATAAAAACCAGCGAAAGAGAAAACTTTAAAGTCTGAAATACATAAAGCGATTAATTTATATGCAACGGAATATGTTGCAAGTAATAAATGCGATTAAAAATTAATATTAAAAAAAAAAAAAACAGCAAAATAAAATGTTAAAAATTAATTTTATTTAGACGAAAAAGTTTAAGCCGACTGCTTTTAATATTTAATTAATAGCAAAATTAAAACGAAATATTTTTAAAGTACACAAAAGAATGCGCATAATAAGCTGCATCAAGCATATGCTACAGTAGCAAAAAAAAAAAAAATGCATAAATATGCTGCAACAGACATGAATGAGCTAGTGAAATCCATCAGCAACTAGAAAGCATATAAAAGTTAAGTGTTAACGAATACTAGATGCGCTGTAGCGAGTCTAATTAGCTATATTTTGAGTCTGAAGCGAATAACGCGTAACTAAACCAAATTCAAAATGCTTCAAAGATCCTTTAAACTGTATATATATAATCTATACCCATGTCAGCTCATTCTAACCATATCCCTCTCTTCAACTGCATATATTTTCGACTCATTTCAAAATTTAATATACCCTTCTCTCCTCCTAAAATGCAGCGTATAAACAATGCTTGCACAATTCGAACAAGCTTAAACAAGCTAAACCGAAAAAAACAAAAACACAAATCAGTAACAAATACCCACAACAACAACAGCAACAACGAAATAAAAACAAAAACAATAATTGCAAACAAAAAAAGGCTAAAACAACTTAATACAACAAACAAAAGTCAACACAGCATGACGCCATTTTGAAACTGACGCCTTCCGTTTTTATTGCATTTCATGCTTGCTTCTTGCTGTTTCTTGCTGCTTCTGCAATTCGTTTTCTTGTCTACTTCTCGCCAGCCAGCCAGCCGCCAGCCGCCATCTTTGTGCGCTACACTATCTGAAGTGGCACTTGCGGCTATGAAATGAGGTGAAGTGGTTGTCGTTTATTTATAGTTTTTCCAATTGTGTTACTAAGTCGAATAAATCAGAAAAAAATGTGTGTGTGCGAAGGATATAATGTAGAAAGGATGCAGCATTATTAAGTAAGTATTTGTATATTATAAAGAAACAAAGCATAGTAGTTCGAAGGATAATATGGCATGTTAATAGGAATTGAATGAGTTATTTTAATAAGCACAAAGAAGGACAAAATATTTACAATATATTACAATAAAAAAAAGACAAAGGAGCTGTAGTTGTAAACTATTTAAACACTGCGGACAACATATATTTTTTAGATGTTTCTTCGAACTAAAGTAAAAAATTTTAGAAATTAAACAAAATATGACATAATATGACATAATTTCTTTAAACCACGTCAATGCTTACCCACATATCCACCAAGTCAAATGAATTCCACGTAGGCCTACCTAGATCCTCATAAGCATTCAACCTTCTGTTCTTGGCTTCCTCTTAGCTAATGTGCTCTCAACATATTATCACTGGATCAGCTTCAAAAAGTAAGTATTTTTAATAGCCAATGCATCTGGCAAACAAAGAACTAACATTTTATTACAAACATGCTGGAGATCCTATCTGGAGATCCTATCAAATGTTTATACTTTCAACAAGCATAGGTAGTTGCTATCAGAATATTAAAGTCATTGACAAAGAAATAAAATTATTGAAGCTAAAGACCAACATCTTCAAAGAAAAATAAATTTTCTAAAGAATTTTCTAGATACATTATAGGAGTTATCTTTCCGCGAAACTACACCAGAAGAAACTTGACTTGTTACGGAGATATTAATGAAGAGCTTAGAAAACACAACGAGGCATTTAAATCTTTACTTTTTCAACATACAAATAAAAGATGCATCCAAATCTCATCAAGTCTGCTGAAAGCTTCTAAAAAGTTTTGGAAGATTTCTAAAAGTATTGGGAAAATGCATAAAAGTATTACTGATCTACAAGATAATAGCTTAAAAAACCAGAATTATTTCCTCAAAAGTTCCTAATAACCAAATTTCTAAAGAATAAGTCCATTCTATATATTGAATAAAATTTAACAACTTCTTTTGAAAGAAACTTCATTAAATAAAGTTAACATATGAAAAAAAATTCTTTGAACACCTCGACAGATCCGAATTGTGACCGCATGATAATAAAACTGATACAGGAACAAACGAATAATTAAATCATTTTTAAATAAATAATCACCGGGCATTGATGGTATCACTAATCATAGTTTAAGATTGTCAGATATAGCTATTACCCTGCCCATCAAATGCTGCTACTTTCTTATGCCTTGAAAAAGATCTAAAGCCATCCCAAGCAAGCAGTTCAGAAGTGTATAGATCAATAAGTCTCTTGTTTATACTAGTCAAAATTTTAGAGAAAAATTTAACGACGAAACTGTTACTTTCCGGAATTATTACTTTACTTCTAATATTCAAATATTTGGTTATAAGTCTGAACACAATATTTTGCAACCTCTCATCTGGTTTTATTGCCTTCAAAACTCAATGTAAGGTTTTTTTCAAGAAGAAGACAAATCCGTTGTTTTCCTTAGAAACCAAGTTAATTTAGAACCAATTTCTGTAAAAGTAAATTCAGCTATGAAATAATATTATGCCATATTTACACTAGAGTGAGCGAGAAAGAATGAGTTCTTTCAACTATGTACTCTTAGCTCATTTTTTTTTTTTGGTATCGTTTATATAAGCTTAAAAGAGATAGAAAATTCATTCATTTATTCATACAACTGTTCTTTAGTATTTGCGACAGATTCTACTATTGGCTCCAAAAAATAAAGGGATGCACACTGTCGCTGACTCACCATATCTTATTCCACCATAAGCTGAAACACAAAAAATATTTATTCTACAAAGCCGCAGATAGGAAGACAGAATTCTATGGGGTTAGCCCTTTTAATGGTTCGAAGTGGGTCTGTATGAAACTCAGAAAGAATAGCCATGTTTTTATGGATACTACCACTTAATGGAGTTTGCATGTTCGGCAAGTAAGTATTATATTTAGCTTAAGAGCATAAGAACCGATTATATTAGATTCCAAAGCAATATTATGAAAGCTGAGGAACTAAGTAAGTAAGTAATCACCGAAACAACAGACTATACAATCGGGAAGTGTCTCAAGGAAGATAGAGTTAAATAAAGATCAAACAAAATGAACTTAAATTCCAAATATTTTACAGGGAAGCTTTTATTTGATCTTAGGACTGCTTTTGCCTCTATTCAGCATAATACCCTCGTTTATGAAATGTTGTTTAAAACTTTTTATCTAATAGAAAATTAAGAATTCACGCCGGTAAGCTGGTTGCCCACAAGGCTCCCTTCCAGTTCTGTATATTTACCTCTGAATTTTCCTTTCTGTCTGCCGACGCATCAATATACACAGACGATACTGCTATACTGAAGCAAAGTGTATGTTCAACATAAATAGCCAATAGTCTGCAAGATTTCTTACTCGCTGTTGTAAATTATTTTATTGGGTGGAAAATTTTAATAATTACTTTCAAAATTCAAAATATATTATTCGCCAGAAAAAGAAGCATGCATTATCTATAAATAGATGTAGAGGCAGACGGGGAAACATGGAAACTACAAAAAGATACAAACATAGTTTGAACCTGATTCAATACCTCAAAACTTACTTTCTTCAGCTCAACAGATAAAGCCAATCATGAGAAAAATCGGCTTGAGATATAACAAGAAAAAGGCAAAGTTTTTAATGATTGCAGCAAAAAAGATTTAACTGAAAAACCATGAAGTAAACGGTTAGACTGTAAGGAGATAACCATTAAAATAATCGAAAAAATCAAATCAAATCGAAGTTCAAGTCGATTCTGATTTGTAATAGAAATATATTTTTTTTATAGAAATCAAAAAGTTTGCAGGTGAGTTTGTATGGAGGTAACATCTTCAAGTGTGCATGTCCTGGCAATGAAGAAAATGGAAGAACTAGCTATGATTTATACAGACAAGAGAACAACAGAATGATTAGTTCAATTCGTATCCTCGAGCGGATGCTTACTTTAAAGGGTTTCAAACTAAATGCAACATTAGGTAGATCAGGTGGATTAGTGAAATTTTATTACACATTTAGTTATAAGACTTAGAGAAGACTTAGAGAAATTATACACGAGACATAGACTCGTAATGAGACGCACTAGGTAGTCCACATAAATTTAGTGAGTTCATTTCTCTGTAAGTTGTATATATATTAAAGCAGGAAAAAATACAATTATCAGATTAGAAACCTACTCAACTTATCTACATAGTCAATTATTTATGTATATATGCCAATCTCATCCTTCTGACTCAAGTAGGTTCTGCGATATGAGACCGGCAGCCTTGCTCAGTTGTCCACTACTTCCTACCGCTCCATGAACAAAGAGAGGGTCAATTCGTTGTGTACCAACTATGTGCTGTTATACCACTTTTATTTTCCTTTTAAATAGGGCAATGCACTGCTCATTTTTCCAGTGCTTCTCATTTTTCCAATAATCTTTAAAGTTGAATCAATTCACATTTATTTTTGTTAAAAAATTGACAAAGCCAGCTTAGTATGAAGGTAAAATCTAACATATTTACGAATAGGTAGACTTCTTGAATAATTCATTGGGCTGAATCACCTTAATAAACACTTAACAGCGATTGCACATGTAGCAGAACAACTTGTTAAACGACATCTCACCAAATTCGCAGGCAACAGTTTGTGGATCCTTATCCGGCGCTTGCACTAGTAGCACTTCCAATTATTTCTTAATATGTATTGAAAATGGCCACAAGCGAATGCATTACATTAATAATGCATAGAATGCTCAAGATTTTACTGTGTTTGATACACACCATTGTATCTCATCCTGCGACTTGTCTAACGAGCGTGTAAAGTTCTGAAAATGATAGACAAATTCACTTACCTACTGCCAAATTTTGTTAGGGTGCGAAATTTTTCGATTAAATTTTACGGCATAGTGTAATAATACAAAGTGCCGCCACTTTGAAAATATAAGCAACTTAGTGAAATTTGATCATACAGAAATCACTCATACTTTGTAACTATTCGTTGCTAATATAGAACCAAGTGCAGCTATTTTGAACATGTCTAAATTTTTGGAATTTTTAACTCGTTCATTTAGAATCTAAAATTGATTTATTGTAATGACATTTCTGCAGCTTTGCAGTAGTTTTTTAAGCTTATAATGAAGCATGAGTCTTCTGTGCATCTTAGTAAAGTAAAACAAACCAAGTTATAGCAGTGACTCTAGGAATTGTTTTGATTCTCGAAGTTATGAAGTCCATTACAAGCCAATAACATGCTGACTAAGCACATGCTTTAAAGTTAAAGCGTAGTCTACAATATTTTAAGCAAAATTTAACATTGTCATTGCTTCCTTAGTTTCTGTAGCGCACTTCAATACGCCATCGAAGTATGGAGATATGGAGATACTTTCGAACTTTCGTTTCCGTAGCTGAAAGTGCCTAATGTTTCGCACAACCAGCCACAGGCAATACCGTGCAACATTTTATATTGCTTTTCATATCCTTTTTTTTTTACACATATGTACATGTGTGTGTATGTGAATCTGTCGTGTGTATAAATGGCAATGCGTGGGTGTCACTTGCCGGTCGTCATTCGCGCATATCACACGTACAAAGCTAAGATTTTTTTTTGTGTCCTATTTTATGTGTGTTGATGTGTGCGTGTGTGGTCTTGTAAAATCTTACGCAAAGCTGACCGCTGACCGAGACATTTTTCGTTATATCGCTGGTAAAAAAAAAAAAATAAAGGGAAAAACTGGAAAAAAACAAATACATATGTCGATTATAGCAGGGCTTGGGTGTGAATCATTTTGAGATTTGGTTCCGGGTTTATTTTAAAACAAAAATTCATGGAAAATAAATTTTGTTTGAAGAAAAATGAATTCCACAAATTTCTTGAAAATATTTTCGGGTGCAAAAAGAGTTTCTTAAATCTAAGGACTATCTCGCTAAATCTGATCTCAGAAAACATATGTTTCATGCATGTCCAGGCACTTCATTGTACATACAGCTTAGAGATGCAAATCTTAACATTTTAACAGCTCCAAATATTTTCTTAGTTCATTTAAATCCCGCTCACGTGCCGCGCCAACACCCTACAAAATAGAAGTAAAAAAAAAAATGAAAAAATAAAATGCAAAGAAAATATGAGCGACCCAAAAAGCATATTCGGCTTGTCTAAAACACACCAAAAATGGCAGTTATGATATGACACAGCTAAAATGATATCCTGGCATGTGTACTGCAGGATATTATAGCATTTTCTGCAGATTTTCTTAATACTTTCATGTTATAGCCATAGAATGATTTAAAATGAAAACTTTTAGACAAAAAAAAAAAAAAAACAGCAAGTAAGCATAAAAAGATGCTTTTTGCCAAAATAAAAGAAAATCACACACACATTGCGTATACGCACTGTCTGTGCACCTAAAGTAACCAATTCAATTCAATTCAAGTCAGTCAGATTTAAATGCTTTGCTTTCAAGTCTTTGCCAGTAGCTGCCAGTAGCTGTCTTTGGCATATTTAGAGCGCAAAGTGTTTATGGCTTTAAGCGTCAAAGGATACAGACTCACACACACACACTCTCAGCCATGAATTTCGCTTTTTTGCATGCCTGTAGGTGACATTGTCGATATTTGGGTTTGGGGCGCTCATTCTATCTCTTTATTTTATATGTGTGTATTCTACAACATGTGTATCCTTTTTCGGGATAGCCATTGCAACAAAAACAAAGCAGAAAAAAAATTAAAATAAATGATACGCAGTCTGATTTGAACGAAAATCACTCATGCATACCAAAAACAACAACAACAACAAAGAAAAACCCTCTTTAAGCGGAAACCATGCTCGGACAGCGGGTCGACTAAGGATATTAATGATTTTTCTTTTCTGACAAAAAAACTTTTTTTTCCATTTGATTTTTTTTCCTCGTATTTGTTGTCGGGTTCAGTTGGTTTGCATAAAAAAGAAAGTCCTAAAAAAATCAACGCATTAATTACGCAAAATTAAATTTCATTTCGTCGCATTAGCAAAGCAAATTCTATGAAAGCTCTTATGAGGGTAGTTCCAGCATAAAGAATAAATTCGATTTTTTTTTATATAAATCGGTTTAACTTTATTTGTAATCTATCTATATGAGACAATCTACAAGTTTTAAGATAAACAGTTGACAATATATTGGCGGAGACGCTGTGGAGTAGAAATAAGAGATTGTGTTGGTGAGATAGGAAAGGAAGAGGCGGTGGAAAGGAAATATAAAAAATAATTACTGTTTTATTGCCTCCCATGAAGAAGATCAAACGGGCGAAAACTTTTGAGCCTTCTTGTAGTCGAGCTGTTATCAAGTAGATTGATGGCAAAGGTGTTGTAGGAGCGGCTTATTCTGACAACGTCCTAGAGACCCGAGGGCACCCAAAGTTCTTCGTGATACGAGCTATTGGTATGGAACAGTTGTGCGTTGGAGATAATTCTGAGAGCTCTGTTTTAAAATATTTTAATAATAGAGCAGTTGCTCCTACTTTCAGTATCTCAGATCAGGATTCTGTATGTTCATATATTTTTTTTAATGCCTTGCATACTAGTAGCTTGCTCTTCAGCCTGGGAGTTGACATTCCACCGATTAGCCGATTATAAATGCTCTTTTAACCTTTCATTGAGTTGAGTCCTTTTGGTGAGCAGTTGGGTACGCCATGTTCTCCTTCTATCCAGCATCTGCGTGGCATAGTTGTTCCGCCGAGATAAACTTAGGGACAGTCTCCTCTTCTCAGCGTGTAAGTCGTTTGAGTGGACTTCTCGGGATTCAACAAAATGTGCCACCTCTTAAGCCAAGCATTGATGGTGTCGAGCTGCTTTTAAAGTACAGCAAAATGTGGGGAGACTTTGTATGCCAGCAAAGCCGTGTCGTTGGCATACGTAATAGCCAGCAACTTATATTCCTCGATGATCAGTACGTCAGCTGTGGAACTTCAGCTCTGACTTTTATTTCAGAACTTTCTTCCCCACATCTCACAGGAAGTTCCTGCGCTTAATGTAATGTAGGATCTGTTGAAGTGCGGTGTTGGCAGAATTGTTTTTAGCTTGTGAAGCAGAGTGCCATGTCATACTCTATCGTATGACTTGCTTTGCGTCTAGAAAAACTGCCGAACAATACTTTTTCTCCTCAAATGTCTTCGATATCCTCTCGACTAGTCTATGGCATTGTTGAGGCATGCCATGGCATTCTCTGAAGCTAAACTGATGATCAGTCATACCTAGTTGACTTGGATGCTTTTAGTTTGCCAATTTCACAGGTCAGAGTACATTCGTCTCAACTGCAGGAATACGTATTGCCATTTGGCAGAGCACGTCTAGAAAGATAAGAGTTTCCTCTATCTCGAGTTGGGAGCATCTTTCAAAGGGCCAGAATGCTTCGTATAGATGGTCGTCGAAGGCTGAAGATCTTTGTGACTCCTTCCTCTTTATTGGCCTTTTTATACCCTTGTGTAGCTGCCACAGAGTGTTCTGGAGGTTGTTGACTTCTTCGAGGAACTGTTCTAGAGACTGGTGAGACTGAGACTGCAGAGACTGAGACAAGAGTTCCTTGACGTTCTTGGCAGCTCTGTTAAAGGTTGTTTTATCTCTTGGGTTGCAAGAATTGTGCCAGAGTCAGCGAAGGCGTCTTTTCTCACCAAGCAGAGGTGCAACTTCCGGGTACCAAAGGTGAATATTTTCCTGCGCGGGATGCGATTAGAGGATCTGCTGGAAGGAGTGACGAACGATGCAGTGTTGTAAGTTTAAATGTTTAGATGCTTCACAATGTCGTTTACATCATCCTCAGCGGTAAGCTCGGCGGATAGTTCCAGATTGCTCTCCTGCCATGAATGGTAGCATTCAATGTTGTTGTTGTGCCTGAATAACATTCTTCTCTTTAAATTGGTGCTTGACGCCACGTTGACCATTAGTTGAATGGCACAGTTATCGGAGCACAGTTCAAGGATATTTTGTTGGTAGCTATTTTATGTCTATATATGCTCATACAAATGGCTATCTCTAGCACGTCTGGGATCTCATTGACTTCTGTAGGTCTGTGTGCATAGCAGTTTAGTCTGCTCTTGATTAGACACGCTGCCTTTCGGCGTTGTTAATACCCCACCTGGAATGCTTGGCATTGAAGTCGCCTCTGACAATAAAAGGCTGTTAACAACAGTGTGGCGAGGTGGACAGTGTACTGCTGCAAATGTGATATCTTTCGTCAGACTGTCGACGATCACCTTGGCGCACTGTAACCAGTATTCCTAGTGGGCTGAAAGTACTACGTATTTGATACCGCTTTTAATGATGACTGCCGCTCCAATTTCGGGCTATGCTTTTGGAATGATTGACTGTTAAGAAGGTGAAGTTTGCTGGTGAAGTGTGTTTCCGATACTAAAAGTATGTCAACATGATTGGTTTTGAGTAAATGCTCAACCTCAGGCCTGCTCTTGCACAGGCCATTCGGGTTCAATAGATCGATATGGAGACTTATTTGCATAACTTCGCCATGAGCGAGGTGAGTAATTGCGTCGTGTCTGCAAATTGGTTTAGCATTTTTTCAAACATGGCTTTCAATCAATTCATTCTGAGATTCAGTTGACTGGAGGCGGATTGCGTCGCTGCTGGCTGCTGCACGGCTTCATGTGCTGGGAGTTTGGAATGACCTCCTTGTAGTATGTTCGCGAAGCTAATGCCAGGATTGTGTTATTGTGTGCGCTGGACGACCAATGGTGAAAATTCTATGGGGAATTGAAGTAGGTCTTGGCTTTGGTGAAAGTTTTTTTTTCCGATTTGATCTGATCTTTCGCTTTCTTGTATACTTTTCAGCCCTTGCTGGAAGCAGCATGGTCACCTTGACAGTGAACGCAGTAGGCACGTTCGTCTTCACGCTTCGTGCAGTCAGTTGAGCTATGCTTCTCTCCACACTTTAGGCATTTTGGTGGTAGTCGGTTGTACTTATCTTCGAGAAACCAAATCCCTGACAGCGGTGGCATTGGAGGATGTCCTTGGACTTATGTAGTGGTTCTTTTTTAAAAGGTAGTTTTCCTTGTTGTTACTGGCCGGATCCAGATTTACGTAGAATAAGAACATCGGCTTTTTATTGGTCTTGTTGACAGCGTTTTTAATTTCACGGCCACAGACAGCATATCTTTGCTCAGTCAGAACTTTTTTGATGCCTTCCATATCGGGGGAGTGATATAGCGCTTTAATCACGTTCCTGTACGCATGCTCACCCTTGGCTTGGAAGGTCTGATAACGTTGATTTCGTTCGTGTCAAGCTAACTTTTCAGCTTGGAGAAGCTCTCCTTGTCGGTCAAGTTTACTCTAACAGAATCTTTCTAGCCAGACTTATATATAAAGTTGTTATTTCCGTTTTCCAGATATATAACGCTTAGGAGTCCTTAAATATTATTATTAGTAGTATTTCATATGCCTTTATTGATTGTGATAAGGCGTATGAACATTCTCCGTGTAGTTGAATAGTTATTCAACTTACTCTAGGTCGATGAATAGTCATTCGTTGGTGGTTGAGCAGAATTTATGCTGACATGTTCGGTATTGGGTTAATACTTTTCGCTGAGAATTTGGAAGCCGTGTCCATGGGTTTGTCTACGCTTTCAACAACCTCATCCATTGTCATATGATATTAGTATATATGCTGGAGTTGAAATTCGCTGTGATTTTCGTACTCAGGTAATGACAAATCTTTACGTATGGGTTCTTTGCTTCTCAACTCCTTTGGCTCTAGGCTAGACGTGATCTCCTCGCTTTAACTCAATGACCCATGCCGCTGTTTAGATTCATCAATCACCTTTGGCTGTTTCGTTCTCGAAACTCCCTTAGCCTTTATGGCTTCTTCTGGCAGGAGCTTACTGTTAAGAAGAACACAGCACTACCTCTCAGTGTTGGCAGCTCTTACTGTCTGCCCATATTAGCCACTTTCTTAAGTACAGCCCTCGTAACAGTCTGCTACTCATTGCGTATGTGTGAATAAAAAAATTACGTTAAAATATTTTTCAGGCGTCATGAAACAGGATTATTTTAATTTATGTTTTGAAATGCTTATTTTCGTTTTTTACTTAATTTATACTCCTTTTTTTTTTTTTTTCTTTTATTTTTTGGCGGGTTTTTAGTTGATGCGACGCGAAAAATCCGCTTAAGTCATTAAGGTTGCGTCGCGAATTTTGCTGTGCACCCTTAGTTTTCAACGCTGTCGTCCTTTTTCTGCTTTTTTATTCTAACTTTGAGTTCTTGCATGGCTTCATATTTGTATATAGTCAGTCGTGTATGAATGCGTTGTATAAATTGTTCCAATGGTGTTTCCTCATTTCCGCTTGCGAAATTGCGGTTCAGCTTTAACGCTCCATGCCACATGTGTCAACTGCAGCAGTCGTGTGAGGCAGAGCAGCGCACTCTGCGTATGTTTATAATTTTGATTTATTTTTATATTTATTTGCTGAGCTGGCTGCTGGCTGCTGGCTTTTGCGGCAAATATTTAAATTAGTCAAAAAATATGTTAAGCCTTCGTGTTGTAGTTAATGTGTGCCAATTTGTTCGTCCTTTTTTTTTTTGTTTTTTTTTTAATTCAAAGTGTAGACGAGGCCATTGACTTATTAAATGTGGCATTTTGTTGTATATTGAAATTAATTACGTTGAAAGCTTTCCTTTTTAAAATACGTTAAAATTCCGTCAAACAAAACAAACAGCTTTTGCAAAATTTACTCTTTAATAATTTATATCCACGCCGCATATAATTTCAAACAGATTTCATATTCATGTTACGCCTCCTCTGCACAAATAAATTAGCACTCCAATTATTTTGACAGGTTATGGCTTCAATAATTATAAAACCAGATCTGACCAGACCAGACCCGACCATGTCATGCAAAAAGCATATTTAATTATTTTTAGTTGGCGGTGCACACGCACAGCGCGTAATTTAATTTCTGCAATGACACTCGAATATTTGAAAACCAATAAGCGATTCAAAAATAGACGCCAGAGCCTAACCCTTGATTCAATTTATGCATTTGGTGGAATATTTGTTGTGTGACAAAGCGCAACTGCGTATGAAATAAATTTGCATATGTAAACTAGGCATGAATGGCGTAGAGGACTCTATATGTAGGACAGCCTGCACTCGTAAATCAAATAAGCAAACTAACGCACAACTCGAACAATATGAAAACAATGCCTAATCAAGTACACTTGTAGCGGAGAACAATCACGTTCAAAGGCAAATCTACTAATTATCAGCGGCTAATTCAATTTTGCAGCCAACGACAAACGAAGCGATTCAATGCTTTTGATATACATATATATTAATGGGAGGTTAACCAAAGTGCGGTAAGTTGCAGAATTATGTTTTTTTTTTTTATGAACTCTCTGGAGCCTTCTTTTTAGCCTTACTACATGATTATGTCTCCCTCTAAGGAGCCTTTGCGCCAGCTGGTTTGGATGTTATGAGGTATGCAGCAGCTTGGCGGTTGATGACATCTCCGAACTTCGGTATCTGGAGTGGTTTTTTAATATGAACAATGCTGCACGAGATATTCTTATTGAGGTTGTGCAGCATGATGATGTTAGCCTACTTCCAAGTGCCTGGAAAATGCGCGAGTCGAAGAGCAGAGTTAAAAATCAGCCCGAGAAATAGCAAAGCTCTGTGAGGGAGCTGCTTGATGGGGTGACTTTTAAACTGATCATCGCCTGGAGCCTTGTTATTGTGAAGTGCAGGAAGGTCCATCTGCAGGTGGGCTTCTAGAGATATAGCCACTAACTCTACGACTGGAATAGTTCCTTCAGATTTTTCGCAAACGCTTCGACTCTGTCCTGGGGAGATTTTGCCCAAGAGCCATCAGGCTTTCAAACTGGAAACTTCGATGCAAATTACCTCTTGAAATTTCTCGTAAGCTATTAGAGCAAACTTTGAGCTTTCATCGGGTGTTGCTCCTGCTATACAGTCTCTCCTACTGCTTCTGGAGAGAGGATGAAGTTGCAGGGAGCTGCACCAGCTAGGGCCACAATTCAGGCTGCGTCTTTAGCCTTTTTAATAAATGTTTCTACAGCTTTCCACCTTGTTGAACTCCGTATTGAGTTTAAAAGCATTGTTTAGCTTATCTTGAATGAGCCGAATATTGACACCAGACCAGTGACTATCATCTGCGTATGTAGTACGCAAAAAAATGGGTAGAACTTAATACATTATCTTGGGGTCCTCCAGCGTAACGTCGATAAAGTTCCTTCTATCGCTACCTGAAAATGATTTCAAGATACGGAAGTACGTCGTTGGTAGGTTGGTTGCATTCTGATCTTTAAGCCAAACACAGTCGAAAGCCTGCTTCACATTCAAGAAGACGGCAGCGCTGTATTGTTTTTTTTTTTTTCAAAAGTATCAAGGATGTGTTGAACGACTCTACTCTGGAGTGGCACGCTGATGTCTCAAACAAAACTGACACTCTGGTATCTGGGATTCCCATCGTTCAATATAAGCAATACTCTGTCAAGAAATATTCTTTCGAATATCTTTGAGAATATTGGCAATAAACTTATCGGTCTATATGAGTCAGGCTGTCCCGCTGGCTTTCCGGTCGATTGAGTTGGAAAGTGAAAGATACGTACCACAGAGTTGAATAAGAGTACGTGGTACAGCACAGCTTAAACAGACAGAGTCTTCGAAGTCTTACTATAAAGTGCCTTTAGTGCCTTGATATGCCCTTTTACTTCTTCGTACGTGACAGTTCGGATATCAAGATATTAATTATTGGAGATCAAGGAAGCCGTAGTTGGCTTAGTGTGAAATTAACATCAGCAGATAGGGACAGATTGTCCGCAGAAGTTTCGGTTTTCTCCTCGTTCACACAGTAGACAATGTATTGGCGGAGCTGTTGTGTGGTAGAAATAAGAGTGTTGGGATGCTGGGAAAGGGGGAAGGAGTGGAAAGGAAGCTTAAAAAATAATTATTGTTTTATTGCCTTCCATGAGAGAGATCAAGCACGTGACCTGTTGAGTCGATTTAACTACATGATAAACCCAGGCTACTCTGAGTTCTTCGTGGATCAAGCTCTTGGTATGTAATAGGATAAATAGTTCTAAGAGCCCTGAGGTAGAATTCCAATAAAAATTGGGTGGACAATATATCGAGGCCAGTATAATTTCTCTAATAGGGTTCCAGTCTCCAATAAGTAAGTTGTTAATTTTTTAGACAAAGTGACTTGGAGGAGCAACAACAATGGTCTTTGTCTTTGGCAGAACTTTTTCGAGTGTCAATATAAATGAATATTTTAGGCACATTACGAGGCTCTAGTGTTACCGCGATAGCTTTATCCAAAATATCGCCATCCAGATTATCATGAATTCCAAAGGAGTGACTAGATCCACTATATGAATGTGACAAAGCCAGACTTGAAAACTCTGTAGATATATCTCCAATTGAACATGTATAAAATACGCTTCTTACAATTTGAGATCCTTCTAGACTTGCCTATACCACATGAGATTATACGACAAAGTTATCATCAGAATAGTCGAAGCACTTCCAATGAAGAGAAGACTGTTTCAACTATGCATTTTAGCAGAGGTTAATGTGTTTATCTGTCTATGTATGTATGTTTGTTTGTTCCCTCGAAGCGTGTTATAATTCTCATTTAGTTCATGCTTAAAGTAGTTGATTAATGTGCTTTTGTTAATGTTGCAGTTGACTTTATTTTGTTTATTTGTTCATATTTTCATTTCAATCTATTACGCACTTTCTTGCCAATTTGATGCTCCCTTGGTTTGATTAGCCAAGTTGCAAACTCATACTTCGCAGTTTTTTATTTCTGAACATTTCAATTATTTGATAGCATGGTACTTAGAGGGGTTTAGTAAGCTCATGAAAATACTTGATACATTACGATACTTTAATATAACTTACGATACTTTAATATAACTTACGATACTTTAATATAACTTACGATACTTTAATATAACTTACGATACTTTTATATAACTTACGATGCTTTATATACATTATGAATTTTCAGATTCTTTAGATACTTTAGATTTTATTTTTTATGACAACTCACACAAACCTTATTAGCCCCTACCTATGCATGCTTAATTATTTACAGCACCCAATGCTGACTCTAATTAAGCCGCATTTACAGTTTGCCAACAATGAAAACTGCGAATAATAATGTCGAAGCGCAAAATGGCAGCAAATTCTGGATGCTCTATGCTGCTTAACATGCAACAAGCGCATGCAACATGGCGTATGATGAATGATATTTGTGCGCAGCTTTAAAGAACGCTGCAGCCAAAATGCTGCTGCGTGCTTCTTTTTATTTGTTGTTGTTCTTGTTATTTTATCTTTTATTTTTTTTTTTTTTTGCGAAGAGAGTTTGTTGCATGCAACATGACTTGCAGCATGAGCATGAGTAGATGCCAGCATTTGCCAATTTAAAAGTACTATTAACGAGGGTAATGCCAGCAGTTTTGCATCGAGATGTTATGCAGAAAGACAGAATGTACTTCCTTGTTGTTGTATCCTAAGCAATATATAAAACAAACTTTAAGCTCAAAATTTTATTTATATTTTGCATTGACTACTTCCGGGACCACCCTCGCACATAACTGTATCTTTATGCGTATCTGTATCTATTTGTATGTGAACGCTTGTGCCATTGTTTGCCATTTGCTGCTGCTGCTGTTTGATACATGTTGCCAATCATGCTGCATGACTGCATTTGCGTTCGCATTTATACTCCCCTCTGCTGCACTTCTGCGCTGCGCTGTTGCTCTACTGTCTATAATAAACATTGCAACGTCAGCTGCATCATCTTCATCGACCTCATCGTCAACATCAGCAGCAACGTCATTACTGAAACAAAGACTGCACTTGCATTTTTCACACTCCACTTCGTGCTACCTTGAACCCAATTAGTTATCCTTGAACAACTTGCACCGTATGCCAGATGCAGGCGCATGGATTTTTCATCAAATATCAAAGGCTGCCTGCATGCAACAGTAAAGGATTCGCATTCTGATTGAAAGTGATAGAAATTGATTAAAATTGAAAACCGGAGGAGCGACAGCTACAGCATTGATGGTGGCGACGGCTGTATTTGTTCAAGTTTCCGTGTCAGTTGCCGGCTGCTGAAGTTTTACGGAAAAACGATTTTTTTTCCTTATTTTTTTTCTAGAAAAATGTGTCACTGTAGCAGCCATTTTTTTTTTTTTTCCTATTTAAAGAAAAATAAAATAAAAAAAAATAATTAAAATTAAATTGACAGCTGCCATTCGCTGTGATTCATTCGCGCGTTCATTCGTTCGTTTGTTCATTGCAAAGCAACTGCACGGCATTGATTTCCTTTATAATTCTTTTGCTATTTCCAATTTGAATTCAATCAAGCCGTATATGTCACATACGGGTACGTTGATTTGTCTAACATAAATGAAGTTTGTTGAGCAGTGAAGCCATTACATTGGTTTGTTAATTAAGTGCCTTCTTAAGTAGCACAAATAAATTAGTGTTTCCGAAATTAATTGATATTTTTTTATGAGCAGCATTTGATGCTAATGAAATTGATTTGTTTTCTTAAAGACGAGACTTGACTTACCAATTTGTTTGCTAAAGATTTTTTAAGTAAATCGCATTCACTATCACACGCCAGAGAACATAATGAGTGCCCGGCAATGAACTGAAGCCGGCACAAATGCTCCAAAGCAACCGAACAACAATGGATCGGAAAGGTCATGGCGTTCGTTTTCTGGAATTGTCATGGTATACTCATCATGGACTACTGCGAAAAAGGAGTATTACTGCACATTATTGCAGCGATTGAAAGCCGGAATCGCAATAAAACGGCCTCACATATGTCAAAAAAAAAGTTATTTTTGCAAGACAATGTGCCGACACACAAGAACATCGCAACCATAGCAAACGATCAACAATTTAGGGCTCCAATTGCTTCCTCATACAACTTTTCCAGCTAATTTGACTCCCTCGTACTATTATCTCTGCCCAAACCTCAAAAGATGGCTCATCAATAAAACAAGTCAGCTCGCTTGAGGAGATCATCGACGCCGCGGAATAGTATATTGCAGTATATTGCAGACCGGAAATTACTTTTCGGACGGGTTCAAAATAATCTAAATCAGGGACTACACTGAATAAAAAAAAAGAATGTTTTTTTTTTAATTTTTTTTCATTCCCAAGGAGATTACTTTTCACTCCACCTAATTCATATATCGTTTGGAAAAAAAATATAAGTGAGACGGTACCAACTAATCAATCGATCGTTAAGAAGAAAGTTTCTCGCTTACATCTGGAGAAATGAGAGATACTACGCTCTTTATAGCCTACATCCATAGAATAGAAGGGTATATAAAATTTGTGGATATGTATGTAACTTGCCACTTTTTTAACGAATAAGTTTTAGAAATAAGATGTTCAGTAGAGAACTTATTCTAGACTATATTAAATCAACTGTTTATTTTTATGTAGTTATAATAAATAAATAATAAAATAAAATAAAAATAATAATAAAAGGTGTAGCCACCATCTGTCTCTCCTTTCTTGGTCTTTACATGAACAATATTTTGTAGTTGCTTTAAATTCAGTTAGAAACAAAAACAGAAATTTCCATAAAATATTTCACACGTATCAAGAATAGGGAATAGATCCTTTATAAAAATTTTATGTGAGGTGCTAAACCTGTACACTGAACCTTAAATTTATTAGGGGTGATTTAAGTCTATCTTGGAGTGGAGCACACTGGACTGCAGCGACTTTTCTGGTTGAATTTTATTTTACTCTCAGTTCTTTGAATTGGAATTTATTATTTAAAGCAAATACTGCTTCTATAGCGTATACAATTTTCATCGCCTTTTAATGTTTATCGTTTTTTTTTTTTTTTTCTTGTAAAAGATTTTCTTTTTATCTTTTTGTATTTAATTTTAAATGTCTTCTTCGGCTACTTTTCAAACAAAATTTCTTCATGCATTTATATTATTTATTTTTAGTGCGTTGACATAATTTCTTTGCGTTTGTCTGCTTTCAAATGCTAAAGCACGCATTTTTCTTTTTTTTATACATTGATTCTATTTTCTTTTTTTTTTTTTATTTCCTTTCGCGCTTTATTCGTTTATATACGATTCTCTCATATCTTTGGCGCTAATCTAGTCTGAATTCAAATAGCTTTTCCGTGGAAAATCGTTTATATTTTGAAGTCTGTTGCTGCTGCTGCTGCCGTTAATTTGCATAGAAAATTAATAATAACCAAAATTAAGCAATGAATTATTTATGAGCAGCGTGACTGGCAATCATCATATGAGCAGCAGATATAGCTACCATATGTGCATATATATAAATCAGAGTAGAATACATATACTGCAAAAGGAAAACGTTTTATTATGTTTTTACTGCCGTCGCAAAAATTTCAATAATAATCGATTTCAAGCAGTTGCAAACAGTAATGTCGGAGATACATACTATATATATATATATATATATGCTGATATATAGATATATATATTCTAATGAGTTTTAGTTTGTTTTTGGACACATGTGCAAATTGCTTTCATTTCATTTCATTCGATTTGATTTAATTTCATTTGTGTCTCTGTCTCTGTGCGTGTTTTTGTTTTTAGGCATTTGTGCGTGCGAATGTTGCGTATACGCAGAGTTGGCCAATTCGTTTTTTGATGCAAAATAATATTTTGTTAATAAGTTTTATTGTTATTATTATTTTATATGTGTGTGTGTGTGTATGTGTGTGTGTGTTTGTGTATTTTTGTCGATGTAGAAACTAATTACAATTAAATGTTGCCGCACGTGCTTCGGTTTGTGCTTGACTACTTGATTCAAGAATTTATTCATAGCAAAAATTCCAATTGATGTCATTTTGAGTATTTGATTAACGCAATTAGTCTGGTATGTGATACATAAACTTGAATATGTTATATATGAAAATTCAACTGGAATTATATATAAAGAAATTCCAATTGTTGAAATTATTTCAATTGTGGTTAATAGCTCTTTAGACGGCAGTGCAGATGGTTCTAGCCATGTCCGTTTGTTTATGGATTTATATGCTGCATGCATGCTCCCTCAATCTTTGCAATATTGCTTCGAAAGATAATATGGCGCTCATATTTTGAATAACTAGAAGCAATAAACATTTAAAAGGCATATACTGTGGGCACGAGTAGGTATCGTTCTGCATTTATTTATTGTTTAAAAAATTAATTGATTCTAAAATTATAATTCATTTCAAAGTGTTGCCCATGGCTGCTGTCTAGATCGTTTTTATCTAACGTGCTTATAAAACGCACCAAACAGTAATATCCTTTTTGAGATGGAACAAATTAACAAACGTCGAAGCGAAACACATTATAAGTACTTCCCCCAAAAATATGTATGTCATTTATAAGATTTTATTGTTTATTCAGGAAACTCCAGAAATTTGCTGAAAATAGAAGAAAACTCTGTACTAAGTTCAGATAACTCATTTAATTGCGTTACTCCAATCATCCCCCACAATTGTAAAAAGCCACCCATAAATATTGTCTCCGCGAAGTGATTTTTCATTATTTTCTTACTGATTGGACAGTAAAATGTCTCAAGCGGCCAAAAGTTGCCAATTAAAGACTCAAACAATTGATGGTCTAGATCAGATGAGGATAAAGCAGCTGCTGTTGCTCTATACTTTAATGAAGTATTAAAACCATTTAAATTTAATAATGTCTCTGATGAAATAGATTTAATGTGCTTCTTGGGTACTCCAACTCAAATGGAAGAAGCTAAAGAAATATTGAAGAAATGTAGCAACAATACGAGCCCTGGTTACGATCAAATAGTCACCACTGTATCATAAGTCTATTATTTTTAATGTGATGCTTAGGCTTCAGCACTTTCCAACAGCTGGGAAATGTACTGAAATAATTATGATTGCAAAACCGAAGAAATCCGATAATCTGGTTAGCTCGTAACGTCCCATAAGTTAACTGGTAGCTTTCTCGAAAGTATTCGAAAGAATTGTTTTTCGAAGATTGTTGCCAATAATGAAAAAATCATGGTACTCCTGAACAATGTCATAGACTTTTGCAAAATTGCTCTTTGAGTGTATTTGAGGTTAAATTCGGTTCCCATTTTTATTCTGTCCATATGTATAGCAATTAGCTAGTTAACTACCCGAAGTAAAAATTTTATGTTTAAAAGTACAAAAGATACAAATCTTCAATAATATGGAACAACTACCGAAATATTTGCTATTTCAACTGATAAATCTGATGGAAGAAAACTATTACTGACGGACGGACATAACTAAAAAGTTGCTATTTGGTAAACTTTTTTCGAATTTATGTCTACTTATATACTTCTACAAAAGACATTTTTACTTACTGACCTACCGATACAAACTCTCACAGAAAATCTATAAAACTGTCCAACAGAATGCAATGAAGCGCACAAGAAAATCGTTTAAACGTTGGCACTTAATAGAAATAACAAACAAAACTGGTGTCATTGGCAGGCAATCCAATAAGAAATTAGTTAGAAGCATAGCCCTGCCCGCACAATAATGAAGGTGGGTGGCCACCAGTCACATGCAACAAACAAAAATTCACAACAACAAGAATACACAACAAATAGAATAGTTCATGCACTTGCAACATGTTGCATTAATATGTACAGTTGCAACATGTGTCTTCTCAAACATTGAAATAATTTCGACTAAGAATTAAAAACAAATTAAAATAAAATAAAATAAAATTAAAAAATAAAATAAAATTAAAAAATTAAATAAAATTAAAAAATAAAATAAAATTTAAAAATAAAATAAAATTAAAAATAAAATAAATTTAAAAATAAAATACAATCAAATAAAATAAAATCGAATAAAATAAAATCAAATCAAATAAAAGAAATAAAATATAATAAAATAAAACAAATATGTATTATAAAAATAAAGTAAAATAAAATAAAATCAAATCAAATAAAATAAAATGGAATAAAACAGATTTTTATGGGGGCTAAGTCTTTTAATGGTCCCATGTAGACCTATATGAAAAATTTTATTAGCATAGCAAAAAGACGCACCAAATTCGGCGACCCAAGCTAAATTAAATCACATCAAATTATTTTTCTTACAAAAACTTATTAAATAAGGATTTTTTGTATGGGAGCTAGCCCTTCTAACGGGCCTACTTAGACCTATATGAAATATTTTATTAGAATTGAAGTAACATACAACTAATTTGAGGTCTCAAGCTACACCAAATCACAATAAAATGTTTATCTTACAAATACACAAAAAAGAAGACAGATTTTTATGAAGGCTAACGCTTCTAATGGTCCAATTTCAACCTATATGAAATATTTAATTAGCAATGCAGGAAGATGCACCAAATTTGACAACACAAGCTAAACTAAATGACAACAAAATGTTTTTCTTACAAAACCACAGTAAAAAGGGAATATGTATTTGTATGAGAGCTAGCCCTTCTATGGTCCATTTTAGACGTATATGAAATATTTTCAAAGGCATTTTAAGCTAAACTAAACTACAATAAAATGTTTTTCTTACAAAAGCACAGAAAAAATTAACTTTTTGTATGGGAGCTAGCGCTATTAATGGTCCGCATAAGACCTTTACCAAATATTTCCTAAGAATTGAACCAATATACATCTAATTTGGCGTTTTAAGCTAAATAAATCACATCAACATGTTTTTCTTACAAAAACTCAGCAAAAAATTTCTTTGTTGTATGGGAGTTAGCCCTCCGATATGAACCAATGTTTAAAATTTTATTAGAATTGAAGTAAGATACTCCTAATATGGTGTTTCAAGCTAAATTACGTCACAACAAAATTTTTTTACTTACAAAAACTCAGAAAAAGGAGCAGATTTGAAAGGAAGCTGCACTTCTTATGGTTCAATTTAGACCTATATGAAATATTTTAGTAGAGTTAAGCTTTACCGACTCAACTAAGTCAAGAATGGGGACAGCTCTGTATGGAAGAAAGCTCTTAAAGTGGTCCAATATGGACATATGTAAAATATTTTATTAGAATTTAAGAATTTTAATTTTTAATTAAAATCCAAATCGGACAAATCCAGCTAGGAATACATATATGTAGCTATTTTTGCATGCAACTTGCGCTTCAAACATTTTTGACACAACATGCTAGACAAGGTTCGTAAACAAAGCATGCAACTCAGACAAATTTGATGCAACGTGCATAAGCCAGAAATATGTTCGAACCAATGCACAATGGAGCTATTGTGTCTAAAATGAAACGGTTTTATTATAATTTAAAATTTTGAAAAAATCAGATTTTTAATTTTTTAAACTAATTAATTATATTAAAATAAATTCATTTTTTAATTTTAAAATTAAAAAATAAATAAGAGAACAAAAAAATTTCTTAAAAACTATTAAAAAACGTTACAAAAAAACATTCAAATCAAGAATTTTTCCCAAATTATTTATTAAACCAAAAAGCACCACTGTGCATTGGTCCATTCGAAACCATTTAACCGTTTCGCTCGAAGCAAACACATTAGTTTGCATGCAAACATATAGCCGCGCCGGTTTCCAACAAGTTCCATCGCATGTTTGTTCAGCGCCAGTTGCATGCAAACATGTTGCGACTACACTATGCAGCGGGCAGGGTTCTAAAACAGTTTTGGCCAATTCAGTTTGTTTACAAACCTTGTTGCGTGCGGTTGTTCGGCTATTTGCGCTCTCTTCGTTACGTTGAATACGTCGCGTACTCACTCTTACACACGTTTCATCTCGTTCCAACGCGTTGCGTATTTTTCGTATTTGTTTTATTTTGATTTTTTTGTTTTCTTGTTTTATGGCGTCCATTTAAAGTTCGTTTTTTTACGGTGTATCGGTTTCTGTGGGCCATAATAACATTTTGAATATTAATACTTGTGTAATTTGGTGTAGCTGTGTGTGTTCGATTTGGTTAGTTTTATTAAAAAATATATCAAATGCATTATTATTCTAAAAAAGCATCTTAAATGTCTATAAAAGCTGGAAGCAGCAGCACAAATAACAATTTGCAGAGCAACATTTTGCAATTTACTTGAAATAAATTCATTTTTGGAAAACCAGTTTTAAAGTCAGCACATATATATGTGTGTGTGTGAGTGTGTGTGTGTGTGTGTGTGTGTGTGCGAATATACATATATGTTTGTATGTGTAATTGTGTATGTGGCTGCGTGTTGGTTTACTTAAGCCAAGCTAAAGAATGCCAAGAAGTGGAAACAACAGCAAAGCAGAAGAGCACAAACAGTGAATTATATTTACACTCTGTTCAAAAATTAAATGAAATTCGATTGAAAGGAAGTCAAAAAGTTATAAAAATAATTGCTAAAAATTAGCTTTAATGAGTAAGATACACTAAATACTATCAGAAAACACGTACTGGCTCTATGAAGAACTTAAAAATTTACAGAGTTACTCAGAGAAACTGTGACAAAATGAAAAAATCTTCTCGAAATTGGTTCAACAGCAAGTTTCTATTTTATTTTTAAAGAAAATAAAATAATCTTGAATATTTATTATTTAATTTAAAATATGTTTGAAAAGTGTTCCTATTCATAAAATAGCTTTAAGACATATTTTCAGTAAGAATAGCACTCAATCACAGCATCATATGATCTAGATAGAATCTTCATATACTTTCGTGGCTTTTTCTGCAACAAATTAATTAGAAGCGTAGTGAAAAAAATCGAATAAATGACTTAGAACTGGTGAACTCCAGCATTGATATGTAATATTAATATAAAATAGCTCATTTCTAACCACAACTGCATAAGCTCTGTTACTTAAAAAAGATTTCAGAAACGGAAAGAATGACGCAGGGAGACATTTCATTATCTTATACAGCAATCCTTTATGTCAGACACTATCAAACGCTTGTTTTCCATTTACAAAGACTGTTTAGAACATGCTTTCTTCAACTCAAAGCCAAGTTGATGTTCTTATATAATTTCAAATCAGTACTCCAACAAGTAATATTCTACGAAAGAATTTTCACAAAAAAGGTTTGTCGATGGAAAAATTATTAAAAACATGTGAGTACTTCGTTTGATTTTATATGCCGTATACCCCACAGAATCAATAGATGATGGTCATACATAGGCCGAAACTAAGATATGTCCTAGCTAATATTAAGACATTTTTTCTTACTGCACAGTCATCTCCTCAAGTTATGAAACTGCAAATAATCAAAAGGGAACTACATCTGGAAAATATGCTGGCTGAAGTAACAGTTTGTAGCCCAATTTTTTTTTTTTTTTGCCATAATGATTACACATATGTGCCTCCGTTGTTCTCGCCAATTGCGTTCGTTTCTGCTTAAAAACAATATAGAGTCCGTCCAAAAACAATGGTCATGACGTAGTTGTCCGATAGACCCACCTTCGCCTTCTTTGTTATACGTTGACGCGAAGAAATATACTAATTTGATTGTTCTTTGGTCTCTAGTATGGTATGATAGATCCATGATTCGTATACGATAAAGAAACGTTGCAAAAACTACAAATACACCTTTCAAGTGGTTGCATGGTTACGCTTATGGTCGAATGGAAATCACGTGGATAGCTTTTTCATGTCCAATTATTAATGTACGCCCTCTGTTGCGATGTTTACAGCCTCAGTGCAGCTGCAATTGATAATTTTATATAACAACTTGCAACAAAACTTGATATTTTTCCCCGCTCTTTAAAATGGTGAAAACCAAGTACTACTAAGTGTTCTTAACGCTTCATATACACCATGATAGTAGTTTTTCTTAGACCATATCACATTAAGAATTCTTTTCTGTATGTGTGTACACACATTCCTCCTAAGCAGCTGAACCAATTGTTATTACATTTTTTGTGTGTATGGATACGGTATGGTTTCTACATGGCTTAGATTTAAAATGATGCTGAGATCAGTTTCTAGAAATTTTATTATGTTTAATTTTTTATAAAGAATTTAAAGAAAAAATGGTTTAAACTAATCAGGTGATCCGAGTTTAATGAGACTATTAATGGCAAGCTGAGGACTTTGCAGAGCGTTATAATATTATAATATATAAAAGTTCCTTATGAATTGTTCCAATATTTTTATACAATTTCATGCGAACAACCTTCTCCGTTCTGAAAAGAACGGCTGGATAGACTTAGCAAATTGTTTTTGAAATTGTTCGTAATAAGTAAAAAATGTTTCTAGCAAAAAATACCTTTTTTCTTTGGTCGTTATGAACCTGAAAAAAAAAATTTTTTGACAATCACAAAATAAAGTCGAAAATAGATGAGTCGATATAGCCATGTCCGTCCGTCCGTCTGTATGAACGAAAGGATCTCGGAAACGGTAATAGATAGAGACTTCATGTTTTTTGCATTTGACTAGGATATCTCCGGAATTTTACAAGTTTATTTTGAAATTTTGCCCCTCCCCCCCCCCTTCCCCATAAAATCACCCCTAATGGTAAAAATTTCTTCGACACAAAAAAAATTGAGTTCACCAGTGTAGAGATAACGTCCCTTTAGACCAAAATCCAAAGAGTTCATCAAAATCGGAAAGTAAATGACGATTTTATAAGCAATTGAATTTGAAAGACCCCCCTTTTCTTTTCATACATAAAAAAATGTTTTATAAGGCACTTATTCGTGCAGTGAGAAGTGGTCATAAGCTTGGTCATAAGCTCGGGAAACATTTAATGTGTTTGTTAGGCGACCTGAACTGGTACAGGGACTCTTACAGACGGTTACGCCCGACTGTAATTTCCTTACTTGTTAGGCCCTGTACCGAAGGTACAAGAGCCTATTGGGTTTGTGCAAATGTATGTAACAGGTAGAAATAATGGTCGGAGACCCCCCAAAGTTACCCCTATTATGGTCAGGAGTGATAGAGGAGTCGATATAGACATGTCCGTCTGTCCGTCCGTCCGTCTGTATGAACGAAAGGATCTCGGAAACGGTGATAGATAGAGACTTCGTGTTTTTTGCATTCGACTAGGACTGCTCCGGAATTTTACAAGTTTATTTTAAAATTTTGCCCCTCCCCCCTTCCCCATAAAATCACCCCCAAGGCTAAAAATTTGTTCGGCACAAAAAAAATTAAGTACACCAATATAAAGTTAACGCCTTTCTAAGCCAAAATCCAAAAAGTTCATCAAAATCGGATAATAAATGACGATTTTATAAGCAATTGAATTTGAACGACCCCCTTTTTCTTTTCATTCATATTCGCGCAGTGAAAAGTGGTCATGTGTTTGGTCATAAGCTCGGGAAACATTTAATCTGTTTGTTAGGCGATCTGCACTGGTACAGGGCCTCTTACAGACGGTTACGCCCGACTGTAATTTCCTTACTTGTTTTAAATAAAATTGTGAGATGATTTTCCAAAAGAAATATATGTTCCACTACAAAAATGGAAAATGATCCAAGCTCCAATATGAGAGAAAAATAAAAAGAGGCGTTGCAATACATGCTGGTTATATATTTTCTAAAAGTCTTAAGTTCACATTTCATATTTTATTAATGAGATGCCGCTTAAGCACGCTGTATGATGTCTCTATAGATTTGCCCTCTAACCACAATCACTTCCAGCTCATGTTGTGGAGTGCGGCAGTGCTTCAGAGTGACCATCCTAAATACAACAAGGAGCTATGGTCGTAGTTTAATTTCAATTTTCTGTCTCCACAATTCTTTCAAATTTTAATACTGGATTTTAATCCTGGTGACTGCCAAAGTGTAATATATCCAAATCATTTTCCTTTCAATAATTCTTTTCAAGATGAACGGGCTGCTGAACTTAAATTTGAAGCTTTGTTTCACAAGCGAGCTCTGATTCAGCTAAGATCAGAAATAATCCATACTCAAATGTACTTCATCCAGATATATATCCTACAAAGTCCTCTTCGAATTGTTATGTGTTTTGACTTAGCAGTATTATCTTTAATCATCCATTATCATAATCAACTCTGCACATTTCCATTTTCTTAGAATCAGAATACATAATAGAAAAAGTTTATTCAGTCTAAATTACATAAAATTTCTTTTCATCTTTATCTTTTTTTTTTCGATAATATTTATTTATGTTTAAGCATTCTACTGAAGGAACTTTAAACATATTCTTCAAGTTAGACGAATGACAGAGTATTATTTCATATAATTCATCCGGGTGGAGCCTCTTAAGGCGTCTTCTGCTTGTGTTAATAACGAGCTCTGATGCCAACTGGTTGATGTAATCACGCAGACGATCGTTGTATCTGCAGCTATGTCGATTGATTTCATCAATTTTCACAATACAGCTCAATACTTTTCAAACAGACTGTGTGCTTTACAGATACTCGATATGATATGTGATAATATGTAAGTGTGTGTGTGTGTGTGTGTGTATACATGTTTGTTTGTATTCGGTATTGGCTTAACTGTATTAGTGTGTTGACTGACTTTGCCTACCTTATTATCATTTCCAGTGTTTTTGTTGTTGTTCTTGTTTGTTTTTGTTTTTGTTTTTGTTGTCCCACCGCCGCCTTCGTTGCTTTTGTTAGTTTTACCGCCTACCACTACCACTTTCCGCCGCTCTCACACTACTAACTGGAAGTTTCTCTCTCTCGCTCTTTCTTTCTCGCTGTTGTTGCTGCTTCTCATTTAACTTGGCTTAAAGCAGATGCCCAGCGTATGCGTAATTTAATTCGTTTAAAATATTTTTTTTTTTTTTATAAGCAGCAAGAAAAGAATTTTCGCATATTTTATTTTTTATTTTTTTTTTTATTTATTATTTTTACTTTAAACTGTCTTTTTCAGTGCTGCTGGCATCTCACTCTGTACTCTGTAGATGTAACTGCGTATCTTTGTATCTTTTTTCTCTGTTTGACAACTTGTTGAAGGAATTTCAATTTATTTGAAAAAAAAACTTCCAAATGTAAAACAAAATCAAACTTTACTTATTAGAAGTTTGTTAAATATTTTAAATGTTTATAATTTCACACAAAATATGAAATAAATATTTTCAGTTTGTCGAAAAGTTTGTGGCGCATTTGTAGTATGCAACAAAGAATTCGAAGATTAGATACATATATAAATTGTTCATCTAATGAATGATGCATGCGAGTGTGGCAGTGCTTTTAATGTTTTTTTTTTTTTTGTTTTATGCATTTAATACGGAAATTTAGTAAGGAGAAGTTCAGCGAGCGTGTGACATATTGATTAAAACTGGTGATAGGCGGTAGCAGCCAGGTCTGTTGAATAAGTGCGATAGCACCTTCCAGTTGAGTGTCTCCAAGTAGTTCAATCTTGTCAGGTGCCTCCCAAATCTTCACAAAAAGACCTGCTCTAAAGCGATATTTCCAAGCCGGTGTGCCACTACAAAGAAGTTTCTTCTTCTGATAAAAAGTCCTCCTCTATAGTAATTTCTTCTGCATGATACTCGAAGATTTCAATATTTTTTCCATTTAGTATCCTTTTCTGAAGAGATTTCCTGTAAAGCGTTCGCTTCTAAGGAAATTCTCTACAGATAGACCTACTACAAGGAAAAATATCATCTCTAAGAAGATTCTTTATACAAATAGCTCTGCTAAGGAAATACTCCAGAAGAAAGACGATATATATTGGCAGCTCTATTTAAAATATTCGTAATAAAAATAGCACTTCTAAAAATATTCTCTATAGTGTTAGCTCTCTTAAGATATTCAACTTAAAAACACAAATTTTAAAGACTAGACATTCTCGGACATATACAATTCCAAGATCATCTAGCCTTTGGAGATCATCTAATCTTTGGAGTTGTTTTTTCTTTTAAAAATAGTTCCTTATAATCTATCTACAGATAGATCATGTGAAGCAAATTAAAGTTTCGGTTGCATCAAATTTAACATAATTTCTTGTTTTTGTTAAATTAAAAAAAAAAAAAATGTTTTCTCTTTTCCAATAAAACAACAAAAAATCAAAAGCAAAAACTTTGTTTTTCCTCGTAATTTTTTTTTTTTTCATACTCATTATCCTTGTTTTTGTTTTTAATTGTTGTCGTTGTTATTGTTTGGAACATCACATACTCATAAAGCTAAAACTTTTAATTGTCAACATTAAGCCGTCAGTTGTGAGTGAGTTTTGTAAGGATTTTTTTTTTTTTTGTGTTTTGTTTTTGTTTCGAAAAAAATAATAAGGAAATAAAGTTTGTCATTTATTTTCGGTAGAATCCCTTTTCACTATTTCGGCAGAGTTAGCTTAAAGCGAAAAGTTTGACGATGAGTTTTGAAAATGAAGATAAATGAAAAGTTCTTCAAACAATGCAGAGCGTTAGAAAACATCCAAACAATGGGCTACCTTGTAGAAAAAATAAGTAGTTGATTTTTTTTAACAACTGTATGCACTTTTAGTATGTAGTATATTGTGTAAGTATCTTTGGAGAGTATATGAATATCTTAGATATATAAAAGTTGTTCAGAGCAGCACTTTTTCTAATTTAATAATTGCTTCTCGGCTGTAAAACAAATTGAAAACACTTTGTTAAATTGAAACGTCTACAAGTAGTATGAAATAATCGAGTGTTGTCTGTTAAGTTTCTTATGCTTTAGACCGTTGCTAGTCAATTTTTTAAGAATTTCAATCATTTTTACATTTTAGCCAAGTTACGTTTTTTATCTCCTTCGCACATACGAGTCAAATCGAGTCAAATCAAAGTCTAGTTAAGTTGGCAATCACTTCCGGAACTTGGCAGGAAGTCGCCGTCTCATCGGTGGCGACTGGAACTCAAGACATTGGCTCTGGGCGATACGGCAAATCGCCGAAGACTGGAGCTAGCTTACATATCTCTTCAGGCAACATTGAAGTCCTAGCTAGTCCTAGATCGTCATGAATCGACTAATTGCTGTACAGTGGTGTCCCTGAGTCGCTACCTAGCATTGTCAATTCCTAGGGCTTGTAATCAGACCACGTGGCTCTGATAGCAACAATCAGCGCAGCACCTACCAGACTGCAAATAGAAACGAGACACCTGCCAAGGCACTCGGACATCGCTTAGTTACAAAGACACCTGGAAGCTACAATCAATCTGAACACCGATCTGGACTCTGGGTACGAAACGTGAATACAGCAGCACCATTAGACCACGCTTCTACGCCCAAGGCTGAACCTCTGCAGACACCTTTCAGTTTGGATGCGGCCACAAGAGAGCTACTTTACAGAGCAGCATCCCTTGGACAAAAAGGCCCATCAAAGAGCTGCTTCCGTTCTGAAAGCAACTTCGAGGAAAAACTGGAGCAGATGGACTACACAGCTGACGCCAACTACTCGCTGTGAAAAGCAACAAGGGGAACCAAGCTGTTCGACAAGTTCCAGTGAAGGTATCCAACAGCATGATTGCAAAGGCAGATTTGGAACAAGCCAAAATCTTCGCAAAGCATTTGGAAGATAGGTTCAGACCCTTTTCTTTAGCAGGGTCTCGAGACTCCACTTCAAAGGGACCTGCCAATTAAGGCTGTTCAACCTGTGGAAGTAGCTTATGCAATTATAAAGCTGTCCACAAACAAGGCCCCATGACACGACAAAATATGTCATAAAACCTTAAAAGCTCTGCCATTGGGGTCGCTCCTATACATAACTGTAATTTTAAACGCTATGCTAAGGATGCAATATTTTTCCACCACAATGAAGATAGCCAGAATTACGATGCTCTACAAGGCTGGCAAGCCTGAGTATCATCCAAACTCGTATCAACCAATAAGTTCCATCCATCTTCGTCGAAGAAGACTTTTTGCGTCGCGAGTTACCCCTGGTAGGCTATCAAACAGCCCTGTCCTACCACCAATTCGGCTTTTGACCTGGTCATGGCACAATAAACCATGGGAACCATGGGATATTTGTCGATGTGCAGGAAGCCTTCGATAGAGTATGGTATGTCGGACTTCTGGCTAAGATTAAGGCTTCTACTTCCAGAAACTTTTTTTCTGATGGTCCGATCTTATCTGGGGAAACGCCGCTTCCAGGTGAAAATGCGGGATAAACTGTCCAACATGTTGTAAATTCTTGTGCTCCCCAGGAAAGCGTGTTGGATAGTCCGCTTCTGTACTCGTTGTTTACAGTCGATCTTCCTGAGCCTTGCGTAGATGTAAAGGCACCGGTAATAGTGCTGTTGGCAGCGTATGCAGAAGACCCGGTAGTGGAACATCAAACTAAATCCGGCCAAGTGCATTAACGTGTGCTTCACACTACACAGAAGGCTGAACAACACCGCCTGAACAATCACGCAGACAAATGAAATTAGATATCTTGGGATCAAGCTTGACAAAAGGTTGATGTTCACGCGGCACACCTAAAACGTGGTCACCCGTTGTCGCCGCAGCATGAGGCAGCTATACTGGCTGGTAAACAGAGGAAATAAACTGACCCAGCGCTGCAAGACAGCTTGTCGTTGCTCCCATCTGGCGGTATGGCGTGCAGCTGTGGGTACTTGTGCCAAGATCGCATCCAGGTGATGCAAAACAAAGCCCAGCGTATGATTAGCCATTACGCATGGTTCGTACGAAACAGTACGCTTCACAGGAATCTCCGCGTGAAGACAAATGAGGAGCAAATTGCCTACCATACCAGTCAGTATAGCGCAAGACTGACTACGCACTGCAACAGATTGGCTCGTACTCTGCCGATCAGACGGCTACGAGCCGATGTCTTCATAGCGTTACTATCACATGTCATTGAAGGCTTAAGGTCATAAGACAGTTTGTTCTCTAAGGAGCCTTTAATTTAAGATGCAGAAACGAAAACGAATAAAGCCCTATAGCTAGACTTAATCAGCAGATCTATCTTCAGATATATTTTAATGGCGATGATAAGCATAAAAACGAAATTCGTTATGGCATATATTTCGACAAAAACTTAAATTACAATAAACTATATAAACTATACACACTATGTTTTATAAAATATTCAGCTTCATATTGCCATAAGTTACCAAACAACCCTACGCTTCGTGTTAGCTAAGCTGCATTGAGTTGCATATGCAACTATTTTTCATATAACATTTCAGATACATTTGTTCTCTAACTTCAAAGCAAATAAATGAAAAGTTCTGTGCTAATATAGCATGAGCAAGACTAACTAGACAAGCTGTATAACTTTTACTTTCCGAACAATTCTAGCTATATATATATATATATATATATATAGTACATATATTCGTACGATATGTTTGCAGCAACACTTATAGAAGAGCACTTAAAAGCAAAAGTAATCATCAATTTTATACTATTTTAGCAGTCAGCAACAACAACAACAAAAATAGCAAAAATACCAAAAAAAAAAAAAAAAACATTTTTATTGTACTTCTTGTTGTTGTTGTTGCCAGCAATTTGTTAAATTTATACACAGACCACTTAATTTGGTACAACTTAAAATTGAAATAGCAAACGAGTGAAGAGGATCCTAAATAGTTAGTTGCCAGCAGTTGTAGCAGTCAACATGCCACACTAAAACAAAAAGGATTTTGCATAATTTATGTGCGTTGTGTATACGCTATAAGCAAGGATACAACATTTGATAAAATAGTAAGTTATCTATTATCTGTTATGGCTGTCAGTGTCTGTTAAGATAGTATCTCAAATTGCATTTAGAGCTGAAATGGAAGCGTGTGAAGCTGTATCAGTTTATAGAGCAATTTATAGTTGTATATGTATGTATATGTGTATAGAGCTATAAAAATGTACAAGCTAACACGTATATGTATATATGTTTGCACATTTTAGTTTTATGACTTCAATCAATGTCAAAGTTTTGACACCTTTTTCGTCATATTATTAAAGTCGATTACTCATTCTGTTGGCACAGTAAACAGGCAGGCGGGTATACAGGCAGGCAAGCAGCACTCTAAACTATAATACAGAAAATTTAGCAAATTTTTATTGAAATTAATAATATATTAGACAAAATCTGTAGACTTTAGTTTGTATATATTGTACAAATATGAAATATATATTAGCGAAAATTGCATAAAATATTCTAAAAAGCTTGAGAGTTGTTGTAGTGTACATTTATTAAGTCATAAGCTGTGTGTATTAAAATAAATTTATGTAGCTTGACATATGCATGAGGAAGACAAACGCATTAAATCTTTGTCGTAAAACCTTTTTGTGCTGCTTAAATTTCAAGTATGTCCTTTTGTCGCGTTGTCGCTTGTCAAAGCAACTTAATAGCCTTTTAAGCTGTTTAGAAATTTAATATTTAAGTGCCTACTAAATAGTTTTTGTTGCTTTGAATATATATTGAAATATCGGCTAAGAAAAAAGGGCTTCAAATAAACAAGAATAAAACCAAACAAGTAAGAAAATCACAGTCGGGCGTAACCGACTGTAAGAGGCCCTGTACCAGCACAGGTCGCCTAACAAACACACTAAATGTTCCCCTAGCTTATGACCAAACACATGACCACTTCTCACTGCACCACTAAGTGCCTTATAAAACATTTTTTTATGTATGAAACGAAAAGGGGGGTCGCTCAAATTCAATTGCTTATAAAATCGTCATTTATTATCCGATTTTGATGAACTTTTTGGATTTTGGCTTAGAAAGACGATATCTTTATACTGGCATACTTACTTTTTTTTTGTGCCGAGGAAATTTTTAGCCTTGGGGGTGATTTTATGGGGAAGGGGGGGGAGGGGCAAGATTTCAAAATAAACTTGTAAAATTCCGGAGCAGTCATAGTCGAATGCAAAAAACACGAAGTCTCTATCTATTACCGTTTCCGAGATCCTTTCGTTCATACGGACGGCCAGACGGACAGACGGACATGGCTATATCGACTCCTCTATCACTCCTGACCATAATGGGGGTAACTTTGGGGGGTCTCCGACCATTATTTCTACCTGTTACATACATTTGCACAAACCCAATAGGCTCTTGTACCTTCGGTACAGGGCCTAATAAAAAGTGTATTAAAATATACACATAGCCGCCTCCGATTTGGACCAAAAATTATAAGCTTACGTCTCCCGATACCATTCACATGTACATATACCAAATTTCATCTTTGTACCTCAAATGAATGCAAAGATTTGACAAATTTTATTTACCGCTTATATGGGGGAAGGGCGGTGAGGGGTGTATGGAAATGTAACCTATGTTTTTCTCCAACGTTCCACCAATTTCTATACCAAAATTTATATAAATTGCTTAAGCGGTTTAGGCGTGATGCGCACACAAACAAACAAACAAACTAAAATTTGTCTACGATTTTATTATATATAGAGATATATAGATTTAGATAGCACATCGGGCAAATGACATCCATAGCTTTGCCTTCACATACATACTATTTGATTGAATTGTTCCATGATCGCATAAATGTGGCTGAACTTTGTTGCATTGTATCACCTTCTTCAATCCGCGGATGGATGTGTGCCCATTGACACATATCTTTGATTACAAATTAATCCATAGAAATTAAATGGTGTACAAGCGTAGCCAATTTTGATCAGCAAAAATAGAGAGTATACAAACGGGAAATATCTGATGGACTAAATGAATAGTTTAGGGTGTGTACAGCATCAATAATATTCAATTTAGGCAGAAAAAGTCGATTTTCATGTCGCGATATCGAGCACCAGAAACAGTTACTGCTTTAACAGTCTTATTTTCGTAGGATTATGGACTAATGATGACTCATTTAGATTTTGTTCACTGTACTCCACGCCATTGTAATCTTTTTCGATCTTTGCTCACATTTTTCGATCTTTGCTCTTCTGGATGGATCGTGTTCTGCTACAGATTATGCCTCCAACGCTTTTGAAAAAAAAATATAGGAATATAGAATTATTCAAATATGGCGTTAATCCTTCATCGAAATCGGCCTTCAATTCCCTGGTATGAATAAAAAAAAACCGGATACCTCAGGAGTAGCATTAGCACACAGAATAAATAAACGATTCAAAACTTCACCACTTTCTAACCAACTTGGGATCAAATAAATACTTTCCTACAATTTAACTCAAAAGCGGTTTCCAACAAATTGCTCTAAAGGAAGCCGATTTCGAAAAACTTCGGTTCAAGAAATTGTTCTACTATCTTCCAAAGGTGTCGCTTGTTACGTCTAGATTGGCAAACCTCGCACTGAAATTCTTAGAAGAGAACTGGGAGGAATATGTTAAATTTATTTCAGCAACAAATAAAGGCCATAAATTCGAAAAAGCTTTCAAGCTTACTTCAGCACCACTACATCTTTCGAGGCGTTCGAAGACGACAGACCAATCTGCTATATTTCAAGAACTTTAGATAGGTCAAAAGGAAACTTTCCATGCTTCCGATAATCGGTTTTACTTTGTTAAAATGCTTCCTTTACGGATCATAACATCGTAATCCCACAGTTAAGCAGCCATCAAAAATCAAGGGATGCTCAAGCATCTTTTATATAACCTTAACAGTTGGAGGCAACTTCAATATGAAGCACACCTGATTGGTTCCCGACTCAATAATACATAACTGTACAAATGCATCGTTAAAGGCAGACTGTATAAATCAAGAGAATCTACCTACTGGCCAATGGACACCATTAAGATACTTGACATCATGGAGTTTGTCATTTCTAAAGCATTGTCACAAGGAAAGTTTACAACATTAAAATGATACAATCGTTCCTTTGACCACGCATTAGTTATGCTAATTCTAAATATTTCCATCTACACAAAAAGGTTTTGTGTAGATGGACAAAAAAAAATATACACACACCTGTACAACTTATGACTTCAAAGTAACGCTTCCTTTTGGACAACACATCGGCTTAGAGGTTAAACAATTTGCTTAGAAAGCTTAGCTAATCATGACACGCTCAATTCCAACTATAGACACGCCCATTCTACTCCAAATCGTGTAGTCTGTGGTGTCTCAACGCTGCACAAATGATAGTTGAGTTGGCTGATAAGAGTATGACAGCTCGGTTGTAATACTAGATACAAGACAATTCTTAAGCGTATAACCAAAGAAATACAAGATCTTCTCTGTGGGTTAACAAATCCAAATCTCGAAACAGTAGATTCCTTCCTCAAAAATACCAACAAAGCATGCAGCTAAGAATGCAATGAGTATCGAGTATCGCTCAGAGACAAACAAATCTGAAGATTTTGCCGAGCAACTTGAAATGGTCTTTTCTTCTTTTAAAATTTGCTTTTCAAGCGGCCAATAAAAGACTTTGCAATTTATCGATGTTCATATTCCCAGAATATGCAGAAGGAGATTCAAGAGATGACAAGAAAATAGTCACCGGGCTGTGACAGTGTAGATAGGAATGCCATTAAAGCGCGACCATTCAGTTTCATTGAGTTTCTAAAAAATTATTTTATTACATGCCTACACTTCCCTACTCCGTAGAAATGCGCTGAAGATGTTCTTATACTAAAGCCAGAATACTATAAAACTTTCTATCGGAATATTTTTGGGAAGATTATTGCCAATTTTGGAGGAAGAATGGGTGATTACTGTCTACTAGCTTAGTTTTCGAAGTAATCATGGAACCTCAGAGCAATGTCATTGACATGTTGGGAGCACCCGAACGATATTTGCAGAAAAGAGTTTTTGGCTGCGTGGTAGAGGAGGAAGATTCTCTTCTTGTTACCAGTATACTTGCATTTGAATTTCCGTCATTGGTCGGTAATGTGAATACCCGCCATAAACAGTTGAGGCAAACACCTCAACAGCTACTACCTTTATGTACTATACAGTATGGTCACCCCAGCGAAAGGATCACCTTATGCTTGTATTACCCAATCTCGTAAGTGGTTCCGGAGGCGACTTTAGAAAGGTGCGATGCGATGCGATGCGAAGCGCTCCCACTCTTCGATTCTCCCTAACTTTAAGCCGTCCCCATTTTCGTCTCGGTTCGCACTTTTATTCAGCTGATAGGTAGGATAATCTAAGGCTAAGTAGTTTCATTTCAAAATTTATTCACAAATAATTTATTCACAAGGATCCTACACTACTAACTCAACTGTACTACGACTTGATCAAACAATTCTTTTCAAACACTATCCTGCTCGATGTTACCAGATAAGACGCAGCAATTGAAAGTTCGCATTTTCGGATAGCGAAATTCGTGACTTGAATTGGACTTACACCGGTGCATAAAGTAGTTTCACTTAATAAGAGTACTAGTCTACGCCTTTGATATAGTTTATAACCAACAGAACAATGCATACTTTTAGGGTTCTGTTTCTGCAAAGCAGCCTTAATAGAATGTACAGTTCTATCTATATATATATATATATATATATATATATGTAAGTATATATGCATGTAGGTTCCTTATAAAAAAGTAAACCTTCCAACCGATTGAGCTGAAATTCACAGACGAACTTCGGTTCATTCAGGAGAATGTTCGAGTAAAGTTTGGTCAAAATCGGAAGGAGCTGACCCACCCCCCATACGAACGATACAAAAAATTCAACATATCTTTTGAAGTAAATGGATGAAATTTGGTGTACATGTTAATGGCATCGGATGAAGTTATCAAGTTAAGAAAAGAGAATAAAGTTTCATAGTTTAAAAGATATAATAAAGTTTTTTGATTTATCGGTTTTGAATATTGCTGGAAGAAGTAGGGAAGTGCTTGGAGTCGAGTAGAAGGAGAATATATTGTATAATGAAAATAATTTTTACTGGGCGCAGCAAAGCGTTCCTAAAAGTATGCATCAGCGTCCCCATTTTCGTCACGGTTTTTTTTTATCCCTTTTATCCTATAGGTCGCAAAATAACTCTTCCAAACAAAATAAATTCTTCCGATTGAGTATTTTATTATGCTATACACAGAATTTTTGTTTATGTTTCATATCTGAGGTTCATATTCTCCACTAGCTCGTGGCATCTATTATTATTTGGTTCAGAGTACTTGAACTCTCCACTACAAGTCATTCAAATTTTTTAAATTCTTATTAAATAAATTATGCTTCACATCCTTTCATAGATTTTCTATGGAATTGAGGTCAGGGCTTTGTACCGACCAGTGCCTAACATCAAATATTTTCTTATAGAAGTAACCTTTGCCATCTGCTTAGGATTATTATCGAGCATGAAGGTCCATTTTACCGACATATTCTCATTAACAAATGGTTACATTTGTTTTTAGCAATGTCCACATATTGGAAGCCGTCCATTATGCCCTTGAATCGGACTTCATTGCATTATTTTTCCTACTCCAAGCTTCATCGTCTTCATAGTGTACCTCGGTTTGGCTTGACCTTTTTATAGACAATCAAAATTTAGTCTTACCCAATGAAAGTATCTACATTTCTGTCTATCTATCTATCAATTTATCTATCTATCTGTCTATTTAAATTTTTAATTAAAACAAAAAATACTTTAAAAAATGATGCTCTTATTTAAAATATTTTTTTATTAGTTCTGTTCTAATTTTTTTTTACTACATTTCAACCAATAATAAAAAAAGCGCTTGAAACCTAGATACTCAGTTAATTATTGCATATCAAAGGCCGTTGGCTCTCTAAAAAATAAAAAATTCAACTTTACAGCATTTCATTCCAATTTAAAACAAAGTCAGAGAGCAATGAGTTCATTCAAACTGAACTACAAGTAAATATTAAACTAAAGTAACTACAGTAAAATGCAATGAGCGCAACTCAAAAACCGCAAACTTACAAATGCCCATTGCCATTTGTATAGTGTGCAGATTTACACAGCTACTTCAGATACAATATATACCAAAGAACATTTTGCGGTTTAGTGGCAAACGGATAGACATTTAGACAGACAGACAGACAGACAGACGGACGGACGGACAGCGAGACAAATAGACAGCTACAACCAATAAAGCATTTGCGTTTGCCTTTAGAAAGTAGCACAGCTGCTATTACTACAAATAAATGAAGTAGCAATGAAATCAGTGCAGTCAGTTAAATCGATAAAATGCAAAGAGACAAACGAACCAACTAGATTGCCTTTTTGATTTGGAAAAACAATTTGTAAAATAAAACAGAAAATAAATAATATAACTGCTGCACTTTTCAGCAGCATACTGCACGCAGCAAGTATTTCAATAACAAACAGCTTTTTCTTCCTTTTTTTTTTTTTTGTTGTATCTAGATACAAAACTTGAAGCGTAATGCAAATGCAACATGAGTCATTTATTGTGCTGACGTCTGTGTCTCTGTGTTTGCTTTTGTTGTGAAGGTATAAAAAAAGATACATTTGCAGTCTGTTAACAATGTGAAAAAATGAAAGATAAATAAAAGACAAAAGATAAAATTTGCATAAAAAATCAATTACCTGCGTAAAATGTTGCTGCGGCAGCACTTCAATCGTAAATATGTATCTTAAAGATAATTTTTTAATTTTATTTTTCAATATGCGTCTCTTTACAGAGTGTCTTTATGGCGTTGCTGCTACAATAGTGTATATACTCGCCCACGGCATTATTACAGGCTTACATTAAAGTATTATTAACGAAAGATACATGGCATAAAGGAATAAGTTGAAGAAGATACAAAAAAAAAACGGTGTAACCCACGCGTTAAGGCGAGCTTGCTTCGTAAGTAATATAGACTTAAGCGTGCAGTGTTGCAGTGCTGTTGCAGTGTAGTCGAGTGCAGTTGACTGCTTGTGCAACGTGCAACGTACAACATAAACCGCTTGGGTTCAAGCAACGAAATAAAGTATCTGGAAATTGTGTATCTGCAGCAGGAGTAGGAGCAGGAGCAGGCACAGGAGTAGCTTATGCGTATGTCTGTGCCTGGCGTACTTTGCCATTCAAGTCTATTAACGACAACAACAGCAACAACAGCAGTAGCAAGTAAGACAATACGCTGCAGCTACAAGAACAAGAACAAGAACAACAATAAAAAAAAAACAAAGTAATTTAATACAGCGTACGTGTTGAAGAGGTAAGTTTTCGTACGATTTGTAGCATACGCCGCTTGAGATACATTTTTCTTATGTTTTTTTTTTTTTTAATCGAAAGGATATACCTATTTTGGTGATTTGTTGGTAACATTTTATAGAAAGCATTGGAAATCTTATGAAGTGCATATTATATGATCGTTCAACTATAATAATTTCTCAATTTTGGATATATCTGTGGAGCTACAACTTGTTATACTTAACTCACTTAATAGTCACTGCCTGATGGAATCTCATCTCCAAAACACACCCTTTTAAACTCCGCATTCTTAAATACCATCCTTAAAAGCCACATTCCCGAAACCTATAAAACTAGCCTAGTCATATTTATACTCCAACCAAATAAAAATGAAGCAGCTATCCAATTATACAAGCCTCTCTCATTATCCATAATTGAGGAGGACGGAAGCATCATAGGTCGTTCAAATTCAATTGCTTAGAAAATCGTCATTTATTATCCGATTTTGATGAACTTTTTGGATTTTGACTTAAAAGAACGTTATCTCTTTTTACTGGTATACTTTTTTGTGCCGAAGAATTTTAAAATAAACTTGTAAAATTCCGGAGCAGTTCTAGTCGAATGCAAAAAACACGAAGTCTCTATCTATTACCGTTTCCGAGATCCTTTCGTTCATATAGACGGACGGACGGGCGAACGGACGGTCTATATCGACTCCTATATCACTCCTGAACATAATGGGGTTAACTTTGGGGGGCTCCGACCATTATTTCTACCTGTTACATACATTTGCACAAAACCAATAGGCTCTTTTGTACCTTCGGTACAGGGCCTAATAAAAAGATATTTCAAACAAAAAATGTCCAATATCGATCGACAATTTACGGAGAAATCGGTGAACATATACATAAGTGAAAAAAAAAACATATATAAGCTCCTCCCTTTTCATAGTCGGTTAAAAATGGAATGCTTTCTATTTTCAATTTAATTTTTTATATCGCTTATGGATGCTGTGATGACTTTCAAAGACTCCTTCACATATTCACATAAAATCGGAGAAAAAACGAGGATTTTTCCAATGTGCGAAGAATTAATTTTTTAGTCTTAAGGGAGCAATAGATGCCATAAACTCAATCGTATGGAAAATAGTGTCGTCCCTTGTAATCACTCTCTCCGAATGATCCATCAACTTCCCATTTATAGATCAATGTAAAGCTTTCAGCAGATAATTCAACCGCTTCTGTATGTAAACTCTCTGTAAGACACCAGCAATAATTCATCAAATTAAGCAGTTGTTTAGAAAATTTGATAGTTTTTTTTTTTCAAAGCTTTCATCAAATTTTAGCAACGCTTTTTTGGCCTGAGACTACACTCAGCGTGAACGACAATCAGACCGAGATTTGGTACTCACCAGTGATGTCTAAATAAGTAAATTGTAATATAAAACTTTCTTCCGGGCAAGTATTCCTCCACATATAAACGTTTGCTACTTCGAGGGCTGTATGATGTGGTTCAAGAAAAAGTCCTTTGGTACCTCTATGCACTCATCTCGGTTTACACTTCAAAATTCGATTAGGCAATATCTGAACGTGATGAAACATTTTTGATTAAAAATACACAAACAGTAAATCAAATCACATTAATCTTCAACGCTATGCTTTGAATCATTTATTACTGCTCATGATTATGCCGGCTGATATCCTTAAATAGAAAAAGGGAGTCTTATGTTTGTAAAGCGTGACAATTTTTTTGCTTTCAAAGTTAACTTTTTTGCTTATTACGAATTTCGTTTCTATTTTTGTCCTCCCTATTTTGCAATATGTTTTTTTTTTTTTTTTTTGTATTTAAGTTAAGCAAAACTTCTAAGAAAACCAGAAATCATATTGCGGAAGAGTTTCATTGACTTTATGATACGCTGTAAAAGCTTCAAACATGAATTTTTAGGAAGTACAGACTTCTACAATTAAGAAATATTATTCAAAATAAAAATTTTTAATTAACAGAATTCAAAAAAATTAAATAGGAACAGATTTGTTTGTGAGCTAAACATTAGTTTGGGTCTAGCACGCACATATTATCTAAATAACTAAACGTGATGTCTTTAACTTTTATAGACACCAAGCACTTGTTACTCAAACAAATACCGGGACGGACAAGTAGGGTAAAACAAATTTTGCTACAACTTTAGCAAACACTTGCACAAACTTAATATAACCTTTAAACCTATTAAGTTGTAGGGCATAAAAAACTGCTTGTACTAAATTAGCAGACAGAAAATAAATGCTTGAAAAACAAGAACCACCTTGCGTCGTTGTGTCGCGCCGGTTTATGTCACGTTGCGTCATGACTCCTGTCTGCCTGCCTGAATGCGTGGCAGCCTGCCTACTTGCCAGGTCTCGTCTTTTGCCTTTGGGGCATGCCACAAGTTGCACACACACTCACACACACATACACAGACCACAACATGAATGACTAAGTGGCGCAACGCAAATGCCACAATTTGAGCAAGTAAACGTGAGCCAAGTAGCGCCGACTTTGCCATGCCACAAAATATAAATCGCCGGCTTACAATAGTACTAAAGCGTAAAGAATTTGTGTGTGTTTTTTTTTTCTTTATTTTTTTTTTCGTTTAGTTTGAATGAGGGTTGCAATAGGCTAGAGCCTATATAGTATAGTATATACTATATAGCCCGACTTATATACCAAAGTATATATTGTATTCGAGTCGCTTCTGCTAGTTTAGTGTCGGCAAAGTGCGCTTTGTAATTCAATGCCAATTTTTTTTCGTTTCGTTTCATTTTGGCTATTTTTGTTATTTTTTGTTGCCGCATAGTTTCTTGGCAATTGTTGACTTGACTTTCATTTGATTTGATTGATTTAAGTGTTTGCCGCTTAAAGGATTAACTTGTTAAATGATTTTGGAATGGAACACACTTAAAAGCTAAAAATACTTTTTATATGGCTGATAGCTGATATATTTAATGTAGCTGCTTCATGCCAATTAAACGCAAATAAACCTTTAATCAATTCTAATTATTGGCAATGGAGCAGCGCAGAGCAGCGCCATATAATCTATGCAGCTTAGTTTACTAAACGCTTTGTGAAACTTTTAATTAAAAGTCTTAGTCTACGCTATTAATTATTGAAATTTGCTAACAATAAGTTAAAATTAGACGCCACAGTCAGTGTGCAAAGTGTGCTCTACTATAATTTGAAACTTAGAAAGTTGATAGAAGTAGCACACTGTGAAAAAAAAAAAAAATTGGAAATATCAAATTTAATTTTTGTTAGTGATCTGTGAGAATAAATTGATATTTTTTTAATGTCAAAATGATATGAAAAAATTGAACTTTGTAGATTCGTTCTATGATAAATTTTATTGCTGAGGTTTATACCGATATTCCACCCTTTAGCCCATGCCTTTTAGTCAGTGTCACTCCTTTGATGAGATTACTTATTTAATATTTTGATTCTTGAATTCTTTGATTCAACGACTCTTTGATTCTTTAATTCTTTGATTGTTTGTTTCCTTGAGTCTTTGATTCTGCGAATCTTTGATACTTTAATACTTGATTATTTCAATTTTTGTTTCTTTCATTGTTGGTTTGACTAGTTGTTGGTCTTTTCGTTTGTTCTTTCATTCTTATATTCTCTGATTTTTTGATTCTTTATTGCTTTGATTCTTCGGCTCTTTGATTCTTTGTTTAATTGATTTCTTGATTGTTTGTTTGTTTGATCCTTTGAGTCTTTGACTCTGTGAATCTTTGATACTAGATTTTTTCAATCTTTGTTTCTTTGATTGTTGGTTTGACTAGTTGTTGGTTTTTTCTTTCATTTTTTGATTCTCCAAACTGTGATTATTTGATTCTGTGATTCTTTAACTCTTTGATTCTTTAACTCTTTGATTCTTTGATTCCGAGATTATGTGATTATTTACCTCTCTGATTTTTAGATTCTGTAAATCTTTAACTCTTTGATTCTGTGATTCTTTAACTCTTTGATTCTTTGACTATTTGCTTGGTTGATTGCTGGTTTGACTTCTTATTTGTCTGTTCTTTTGATTCTTTAATTCTTTGATTCTGTGATTCTTTGACTATTTGATTCTTTGATTCTGTGATTATTTACCTCTTTAATTCTTTGGTTCTTTGATTCTGTGATTCTTTGACTATTTGATTCTTTGATTCTGTGATTATTTACCTCTTTAATTCTTTGGTTCTTTGATTCTGTGATTCTTTGACTCTTTGATTCTTTTATTCTGTGATTATTTACCCCTTTATTTCTTTGATTCGTTGATTCTGTGATTCTTTAACTCTTTGATTCCGTGATTCTGTGATTATTTACCTCTCTGATTTTTAGATTCTGTAAATCTTTAACTCTTTATTTCTTTGATTCTGTGATTCTGTGATTCTTTAACTCTTTGATTCTTTAACTCTTTGATTCTGTGATTATTTACCTCTTTTAATCTTTGATTCTGTGATTCTTTAACTCTTTGATTCTTTGATTCTTTGAATCTTTGATTCTGTGATTCTTGAACTCTTTGATTCTTTGACTATTTGCTTGGTTGATTGCTGGTTTGTTTAGTTGTTTGTCTGTTCTTTTGATTCTTTAATTCTTTGATTCCCTCATTGCTTAATTGTTTTATATTTCGATTATCTGATTCTTTTATTCTTTAAATCTATTTCTTTGATTCTTTGGGTTTGTATTTCTTTGATTTATTGATTCTTAGATTCTTTAATTGTTTTGATTGTTTTAATTGTTTTGATTGTTTGCTTGAATGTTTGATGGCTTATTTGATTTTTAAATTTTCTTATTCTTTGGTTTTTTAATTGTATGATTCTTTGTTTTTTTTTTTTGATTCTTTGATTCTTAGATTGTTTGTTTGTTGGTTTGATTAGTTGTTTGTTTGATTCTTTGGTTCTTTGATTCTTTGATTGTTGGTTTGATTTGTTGTTTCTTTGATTAAGTAATTGGTTGATTGTTCGATTGTTTAAATCTATGACTGTTTGATTCTTTGATTGTTAGTTTGGTTAGTTCTTTGTATGATTCTTTGTTTGATTGTTTGTTTGATTGATTAATTGTATGTTTGATTATTTGTTTGATTGTTTCTTGGTTCATTGTTTGATTGTTTGTTTGTTTCTGTGTTTGTTTGTTTGATTGCTGTTTTGCGTGAATATTTGATTGACTGTTTGTTTGAATATTTGATTGATTGTTTGATTACGAGTTTAATTGTTTGTTTGCTTGATTATTTGGGTCTTTGTTTGATTGTTTGCTTGATTATTTAATTGAGAGATTGTTTGTTTGTTTATTTGTTAGTTTCGTTATTGGTTTGATTGTTCGATTATTTGATTATTTAATTATATGATTGTTCCATTGTTTGATTGAACGCTTGATTATTTAATTGATTGTTTGTTAATTTGTTTGTTTCTTTGCTTGATTGTTTGTTTGATTGTTTGTTTGAATGTTTGCTTGATTATTTGATTGATTGTTTTTTTATTTCATTTTTTGTTAAATTGTTTGTTAGATTTTTTTGTTTGATTGTTAGCTTCAAAGCATTACAAGTGCATCAATATATTAGATAGATAGCTGGTCAGAGTCATTCACAAAATATAAAAGAGAGATCAACCGACACCTACAGACTTAACGACCTCGTCTTTCAAAAAATACTTAAAATGTTGATAAAGTAAATATGAAGCAAACTAAATGATGATGTAAATCTGTTGAGAATTAAACAATTTAAAATTTAATACGAAGAGTTGTACATTTGATTCATGAATACCAAAACTCCATAATTGCTTTGTGCATTGAACTTAATTCGATTTGTAATTTTCCAATTCAAAACTTTCTATTTTAACTAAATATTTAAACATGCTACTCAGCAATGTAATTGAAAGCATTTCCCCGTCGTTTACTTACCTCCAGACTAACTCTATACAAGAGAACACCTTTGGGTATGCTTGATTTAAGCAAATATAATCTTTATGCAGAAGTAGCCACTTTTAATGCATTTAACTCAAGCAGTGACAAGTTTAATTGAGATATTTTGAAACAATGCTTCTCGAATAAATAAATAAACAAGCATATTTGCTGTGCATTTCATGGCATTTGACATTAAGCAAATATTGTGTTGCAGAGTATTTACCAATCGTAGCCGCATTCTATTTATACAAAATAGTTCAAAATATTATTATTGCAAAGTTATTGAACAAATTAACCTACTTAAGGATATGCAAACTAAATGCAAATGCAGTAAAGCATTTCGTATAATTTTCGCCTGCCACATTCCAATTGAAAGGCACTTTTCCCACAGCCAATCAGCATAGTTAGTAATGCTAATGCAATGCCCAAAACCTCATGCCTCATACCTCATACCTCATGCCAATTGATGATTTGATGATCAAGACAACATGTGGGGGCTTGCGGACCAAAGTGGTATAGTGGCAAATATTCACGCCCTTGGGCAGAAGGATGCTGGTTTTACTACGGCGACGACGACGACTACTGCTGCAAGTATTAACCGACATTTCAAGGATAGTTGCTGAAAACTAACGTCATTATATATGTATGTGTCTATACATATATATATATATATAGTAAACCGTTGGCGGGATTGCCGCTGGTGTATAGTTGCAACAACAACAACAAAAATCATCTACTTGTACTACATAAGCACTTAAAGCACAAATATAGAAAATAAGCTGACACACAGCTATGGGATATACCGAAAACTTGATTCGTCAATACGAGTGTGGTTTGAGAGATCTGGAGATTTAATGAGTTGGAATAAAAGTTTGGGTGGTTTGTGAAGTATGATGATGAGGTCTTGGAATAATTCAGATCCGCATGAGTACAACTTATTAAATTTAAAAAACATCAGTTAATATAATCAAACAATCAAACAATCAAACAATCGAAAACTTCTATGAGCACTCCAACACATTTAACTAAAAACTTTCAGTCCCACACTCGCATGTGTGAATGCGATTTCATTTCAGATTTATTTACTTCTTTAAAGGAAATTGTTCTATTGGTGAGAAAATTTGTTTGTCATGTTATCTGTCGTAGTCGTGTGTGGTTCTTCTGCTTTGCTTCATGCTTATTTGCATATAAATTAAAAGAAGAAAAATGTCTGTGGACGGGTGAAGATTCACGAGACTTCGGTTTTCTATTTTTTGTTATACAAAGTTGCACTCGGCAAATAAATGCAATATAGTCAGCAATTTTTCACTGCTACCATCTAAATATAGACCAAGTATTATTCTCATTCGCAAGTTCGAAAGATAACTGTGTCTCAGCCTACTGTTTGTCTGTTTCGAAGCAGCTACCGTCCCCGATCCAATGAGTAAGCTTCACCAACTATGCCCCAACACTCAACTCTTAACAGAAACTGTAAACTCGAAGCAGCAAAAAGTTGCCAAAAACTGACACACAGAACACTCGGATTGTGGAAAAGGTCAAGAAGTGGTGGGGCTGTGCCGTATTTTCAACATGAACCTGTGAGTAAGGCTAAACTGCAAATGATCATCATTCACCAGTAAGGATGAGTTTAAAGTTTTGTTGTTATATTTGCTAATTGTCCTCCGCAAAGTAGCAATTAGGGTGAATGACTCCCCATATGACTCGACGAAACAATCTATATGGCGAGGAGATACAAACAGCAGGTAGCCCCTATATTCCGAATCAGTATAACTGACGGATCCTGGGAAAGATCTCAAAGCGAACAAGCATAGGCATTTGCGAACAACTTAAAAAATCGCTTCAACAACCACAGCACGTGAGGTCCCTTAGTTGCTTGATAGAACCGGCCAACTTTGCCTTCAGTTACTCTCCACAGTGGAAGAAGTCTCAGCACACATTAAAGATTCTGCAGGAGATAAGCTGGACCACTTTACTTTAAATGTATAGCCAATGAAAGCCGTCCTCTTTTTGATGCTAATCTTTAATGCAGTGCTGAGGCAAGAACATATTTCTAAGCAATGGAAGAAGGCAAAGGTCGGCATGATTCATAAGGCTGGCAAAAGCTCCTCTAACTTGGACTCGTACAGGTCTAGATGTCTGCTGCATACGGTATACAAACTATTTGAGCGCTGTCTATTGACACTAATTCTTGACGTAAGCAGCGTCAGAAGAAGGATACCCCTATCAATTTCGATTCCAAAAATTCAATGGACCATCTGAAGTGCTTAATAGGGTTATAAATTTCGAGGCCAAGGAGTAAATGGTTGCCGTTAACCTCTGTATTAAGCAAGCATTTCACCGATGTTATTTTGCTTCTCATAATAATACATCACGATGCCAAAGGTGAAACCGCAGACTATTACTTGCGCTAGAAGGAATATTGCTGAACAAGAGAAGGCTTAGAAGACAATACTGTCGCATCCTAGATACCAATGTGGATAGAGTCTACCACAAAGCTGACTTGTTCTGAACGAGTCTCTTCCCGGATGACGCGTCGAAACAATCTCTAGGGAAGCTGACAAGGAGATACAAACAGAATAGGCAATATCTCCAAGCGAACTTAGTCTGCTAAGCTTAAGAGTCTACTGCGGCTTCAGTTGTGGCTTTTTCTGCGAATTCCTATGTCCAGCCAATGGAATACCAATTGAAAATGCACAAGATTAGCAGACGTCACAGTTATCCTGCTCAGAAACAATGGGCTTTATGCGCTGGTTTAAGCGATGGAACTTTGACATTAAGCCCAATAAGATGTGGCAATGTGACTTATGCCTTATATTCACACTCTTGTCCGGGAGTATTTATTAATAAGCAGCTTATAAGGCTTTAAGTACCTTTTTTGGACAAGCTCCTGACTTTTAGACACCACATCAGAAGTGTAACCAAAGCAATTACAGTAAGATTGATCAAGTTATATTGGTTGCTTAGTAGCAGAATCAAACTGTCACTGGAGACAAGACAATTATTGCTTCAGCTTGACGGTTCGGCTTTCGAACTTGAATGTCGACCAAATGGGCCAATGTGTCAATCAGAAGATTATTTGGATCGGCTAGAAAACCATCCAAACGAACTTGCACGGCGCCTGTTAAAACAGCGCAGACTAGAAGGTGTTAGAGTGGCGAGAAGGATAACAATCTTTCCATCACTAGCAATCCTCTCTTTCCTTATCCTTGAGGCCATATAAAACTATTCATCTCTTACCCCCCTAAGAGATGAATAGTTTATATGGCCTCAAGGATAAGGAAAGAGAGGATTGTCATTACTCAAAAATTTTCTGTTTTTCCCTATACTCTTCCCTTTTTCTTGAAGCCATATAGGGAAGAGATAATTCTGTAACATCATTTTACTTGCTGCTGACAGTCTTATTTTGCTCTTCCCTTTTGCTATTCACCAACAAATAGCCTCGCTATAATATCTAAATAGGCATTTGTTAAATATATTTTCAAATAAATTTTAATTGTTTGAAATGCAAAATAAAAGTTTATTTCAAATACTTAAAAATTCTTTAATTAAACCTCGTTCTCTACCATCATCTCTCTCTCCCTCTCTCTCTCTCTCCTCAGCACTGCCTTCTAGGCTCTTCATATTATTGCTATCGATTTAAAGTCGAATTGAAATGCAATTAAGTGCAACCGCTTGGATTACTTTTTCTGATTTTATTTTATTTTAGTTAGTTTGTAGTACGAAATAAAAATAATCAATTGCACTTATTGAACTTTTGCGCTTTAGCAAATTTTTTCTCTCTTTTTCTCTTTCCTTTTACTCTTATAAAAATTTCGTTATTTATTTTACGCCAATTTTTCAACTTTCAAGTTTTGTTTGCTTCTTCTCTGCTGCTATTGCTTTCAACAATTTTAAGCACGAAATTACTTTTTAGCATCATTAGTAGTAACTACTCATGGCAAACGTGCGGCAAACGGGTGCTGCAAGTAAACCAAAGGCGCCAAAAAGGTATTCGTAGAAAGTGTGCTGTGTGTGTAAAAAAGGATATACGTGCTGGCAGTCAGGCTTGTGTGTCTGCAGCTAAGTATGCTTTCCAATTTCACATCATTTTTTTATTTTGTTTGAGTATCGTTCTACTTGCTATGTGTCTAGTGTTTGTGTGTATGTGTGTGAGCTACTTTTTCTTGTCAAAGTTATAAGAAAAAGAAAAGAAAAAAAATGCCGAACAGATAGCTTTTTAGACATTTGTGGTTTGTTTTTTTTTTTATTATAACATTATTCAATGATTAATAGGCATTCTAAGTTTTTTAATTTGGCAACTTAAATCACTCATTTCTAAGTATGTAGTCTGTCTTAAGAGTGGGAGAGAGTCATAGCAATAAATCTTAGCTTGATGTAAGCAGCAACTAAGAAAGTTAAGGAGATTTCTATAGCATATATAGCTTTATAAGCTAGGTATAGCCGTTTTACTACTTTAAAATTAAATAACGACTATGCATTGAGTTCTAAGTAAAAAGTCTTACTAGATCCTGCTGTGTTTGCAATTGTAAAACTTTTATTAAGCATGTAGCCTCAAACATTTTTAAATTTTGGCTGCCTCAAATTGCCACTTTGGCTTTTAATTAAATTTAGTTGTTCGTTTAGTTGCTAAAAATAAAAAATTTTAGTTTCAAAGCAAGTAAAGAGCATCTGAAAGTCAAGCATACTTGCCTGCAGACTGCTTTCTTGTTTCTTTACTATTTTTCGCAAATAATAATTTATTTAGTCTCTCACAAAATATTGTGTGAAAATTCTAAATAAATCGTTGAATTGGTTTATGAATTTTTGATTTTGTTAGCAAAAGCTTTCCAACTTAATATTTGTTTTTGACATATTTTCAAGTCTTTTAAATTAACTTTTTGCCCCCAAACTAAATACACTCTTAGTCAATTGAAAAACTGTCTTTTTTTTGTTTTTGTTTTTATTTTTGTATTTTGTCTCCTCTTTGAAAAACACTTTGCCTGTCTACTTCATTGTATTTAGCTTTATGTATCTTAAGCTTGCTAGAACTGTTGTCTGAGCTACAAATACGCTTGCTTGAGTTCGATAACAAGCTTTTTTGCGAAATAATACTTTCTAAGCCACAGCAAAAGGGCGCGAAGTAGAGAGCAACCGTGTGAGCTACATTTCTTTAGACTGTTTCTTGCAACTATATACTTCAATTTCGCTTCGATACCTCCTACATGATAGCACTTACTTTGTGCTTTGCAACACATACACAGACGCACGAAGAAATATTACAGTTACAGATATGTACTTATAAACAAACTGACTTGTCGAGTTTTTGTGTTGCATCCTCCCACCACCATACACACACAGTTTCATATTATGTATCTCAGCAGTAAAGTCAACTTACTAAAATGCCTGTCCGTCCGTCCGTCTGTACGTTCTTCATATATGAATGCCTGTCTTTGGCTTCTTACAAATTTTCTCGTCGTGCTTTATTATTGTTTTTACTTGTTGTTGGTTTTCTTCTGCTTCTGCTTCTGCTCTTCTTTTTCAGTTCTATTCAGTTTTATATGTGTATTCTGACTTGTTTTCATTTACGGTTTTTATACGAAACTGAATTCCATTTTTATGGCATTTTTCGTGTTGCATTATATGCGCCTGATTAATTTTCGACTTCACTGTTTTTATTTGTCCATCATATTGGACAATTTTTATGGCTGTTCTTTGGTGATATACTGTAGTTCCCATGCAGCTCTGAGAAGCATCAAATAAAAGTGTACGATTCGCACGTTCTACTCTGTGACTTTGCAACATGTTTCACAGTTTTCTCCTACTACAACGCATTGACTTCGCGTTGTGTTTTTAATTAAATTCTTTCATTTAGTGGAATTATTTTTAATGACTTCTTTTTATGATTAGAGTGTATAGTAGCAATAAATTTTTAAGGGTTTCTATAATTAGTTTTGCTTTATATTAAGTTGATCACGTAGCAAAAATATTTAGTTTAAAAATAAACACATTTTATTTCATATTCTCCTCTCTCAAGTAGAAGAAAATAAGTTCCACTACTAGCATTTTGCTTGCAGCTTTGTCTTATATTCTTCCTTTTTCTTGAATCAGGTAGGAGCAAATTTTTTTAGCACCACTAAATACCTAAGAGAAGCAGTTTCGAGTTTAGTTTTCTCATTTGTGATATAGTCACAGGTGATCTGTTCCACTTTGGTTCAGTTCCATTAACAACTCTTAGAGTCCCACTTCAAATTCAAAATTCCAAATAATGATGAAGGAATATATCTTGCTCGGCAAACATGTGCATCATTTCGGAGCTTTCTATATTAACTTCTAAAAAATCTGCAGAGCCCGAAAAAATTTGCTACAGCTGGTACTCAACATACTTCGCATCTGTCATATTCTTCATAGAAGACTGTTGGGTATCGGATATCGGAAACCGGGTATCGGTCACAGCTAGAAAAATGGTTGAGTTAGTAGTAGGGATTAGATTCATATTGTATCATAATGTACTGAGAAAAAAAATATCACTGTGATAAATCATCAACATGAATGGTGAATGCAGAAATAGTAGAGAAGTTGATGCCTTACAACTCAAGACCTGACCTAGGCACAAACAAATTAGCAGGTGCTAAAGATTCTGCGCATAGGTTGATTAAGAGTTTCAGTAGACATTCCACAAAAAAAGCTGCTATTCACCAACTGGGGAAAGGTCATAAGTTTTCTAATAGCTCTTCGAGCCTAGAATTAGCAATTGATGCCTTGTCTATTAAAGAGGACACCCTGCATGAAATATTTAAAGAACTGCAGGAAACAAACCAGCTCCTACAAACCATTGTGTCTATCTCTTCTCAATTAGAAATATTGGCTCAATTGTTCCTACTCGGTCTGTCGAATGCTCGTAGGCTAACCATTAAAGTCGATAAGCTCAAACTATTCTTAGCCAAACACAGCATCGACTTCATGCTTATCACAGCGACCTGGATTCGCATTACATTAGGCGGACCAATTAAGTAACATACCAAGAGGAAGAGCAGCTGTCCTGATAAGGCAAGAGGTCTGCTACTGTCAATTGACTCCAGTTAGACAAGCCCAGCTACAAATGCTTACCACTCAGTCATCAATTACCAAAGGTGATTAGCTCGTCTCCTCGCTCTATCTTCCTCCGCAGTACAACTGAACTCTAGCGGACTTTGATCACCTTTGAAGCAACTTTGAAGGAGAAGGAGAAGACTTCAACGCCAAACATCGATTTTCGGGAGCTATAGAGCAAACACGAAAGGGACGAGATTGAAGGAAGCCACCACCTCCGCTCAACTTCTACTCACCCGCTAAGCTACCTACTTACCCGACGCTCAGCAGCCATAGAATTTTTTATCTAAAACGGTTTACAACTCGATGAACTGAGCATCAAGGCAGAGTACCATCTCTCATCCAATCAACTACCCATCGAGGTCGAACTAGCAAGCTACCCGCAGTCCAGGGTGTCAAAAAGTCAATTGATGTCGCCTGGAATGAACCCAGTAATCTCGAACCTCGAGATTATACGGCTTGAAGATTTAGAGTACCCGTATGCAACTGTCCTCATTTAAGTGTATTCAGTTGTCCTCAAGGCATCTCAAGAAAACTTGCCCGAATATTCCAAGTCACAAGCCAGTATAATTCCAGCTACTGAAGATGGAAGTATCTTCGCTAGTACGTTTGCACCTTGTTGTGGATAGAGTGTATCGAAGGCTCAAAAAGCTGTTCATAAGCCAAAATAGCAGAAAAAGTCACTCCAAACGCGAGTACAGAATATTCTCTATGATTTCTTACGAAGCAATATAAGAGAAACACACCATCAAACAGATTGAAGCAAGGTCCCCTTAAGAGCATGCGGAAACCTTTGCCCAGCACTAAGAGGATAGGTTCCAACCTATCGACTAAACAAACGGTTGTCACAGGAGACGAGTGCAAAGGGTACTGAACACCTCTAGCCAGCTAGCCCTCCCAGCTAATCTCATCAGGCCCCCGGTGAAGATAGTCGCGACCACAAATCTCTGATAGTGCTACCAGTCAAAGCGCTACTATTTTAGGTATTTCTCTTCAACGCTGTATTGAGACTTGGACATTTCCCAGAACGTTGGAAAAAGGCTCTAATTGTTATGATATATAAGTCCGGAAAGAGCTCGTCGGTTGTTGATTCATAACGACCCATCATACTGCTGTCGTCCATTGCGAAGTGTTGCCTGTTGACGAGGAGGAGGTTACACATTTTATGCCTTCTTGCTTTCATTTTGCTTCAACTCCAGGATAGTCCATGTGATTCGTACTGGCTTTTTAGGGACTGTAGTGTGGGAACACGATTGTGTTGACTTTGAAAGTTCCAATATTTGAGCTGATTTATTTAGGAGCCAACTAAGGACAATCTCAATACTGCAATCTTTTGATAGCTAGTGTAGCTGGATGGGTTAAATTTTCAAGTAAGGCACTGAAATCTCGAAACCAACTTAAGTAGTAAAAATAATTAAAAACTCCCGGCAGCGGTGCTAATATTTATCAATTAATGTGAGTTCGAATCCATTATCATGCTTTATGGATGTTGTATTTTGTGATGTTATTTTTGTTGTTGTTGCTATTACGAATATTTCTATCTCTGCACAAGTTGTCTGTAGAGCAATACGTAGCCTTGTTAAAGTCTATAATACTACTTTAATACAAGAACTTTAATAACTAAATTTCCTCCAAAACAACTTCCCAAATCGCTAAATGCATATCAAACAATTAGCAAACCAAAACACAATACACATCCTTTAGCATGAATGAATACAGATGAGCTACTTCAAAGTCTCTTTTCGAAATTTTTTATGTATCACTTTTTATTTTTTATCGAAATCACACTCAACTCAAATATGAATTTATTTGCCTTCTGATGCTATATAAGCATGGTTTTTTATGCATTCTGTCGGATATATGTTTGCATTTATCTGGTTTGGATTTCTGCATATATATACACGCTCCGCTCGTAGTTGCCAGTTATGCGGTGCGGCTATATTTGTTTATTTTTGTTTTTTTTTTCTGAGCAGACAGGAAAAAATGCTGCTAAACAAGTTTCATTTCAAATGGCTTTGCAGCTCAACAGACTTCTTCTGCCAAACAGAGAGAGAGAGAGAGCAACAGCTCCAACACCTCTTTATACCTCTACGACTTTGTAGAAAATAAATTCAAAAAAGGATTTCCCAACCAAATATGCGAGATAAAGTTAAAGTTCCAACAAAAAAAAAAAAAATGAGTAATGATTTGTACGAAAAAGTGTAGAGCACACATACACACGGAGAAAGCATGAAAGCATTCAATACATAGAAAAGCAAAAAAAATCCTCAAAATTCGACATAAGCCGAAAACGAAATTGTTGGCTTAAGCGAATAAATACACATTTTACTCAGTTTAGCTATATCGACTTGTCTTAAGCGGACAGGTAAGCAGGTAAGCAGGCGAGCAAGCGAACGAGCGAACGAGCGAACGCTACTCCAACGCATTCACCGGAAAATCCAATTCCAGTAAAGCAGACACCTTTCGAAGTGCACTATGCACGGATGGGGCACCTTTTAGCCGGATTGTAGCAGCAGCAGCAGCAGATATTCGTGCATAAATTATGAGTTCGCATAAAATTCTATTAGGATTGTTAAGCGCAGAAATGAAATTCCGTGCAGACGTTTGTTCGTTTATTTATAGAAAACATAAAGTAGATATTATATTACCCGAGAAATTTCATAATTTGACGTTGAGCATGAAGTGTACTCGTAATATGAATTGCTAAGTGAAAAAAAAAGTGAAAAGAAAAAGGAGGAAAAAAGAACCAAATCAGCGAACAGCATTTTGAGTAAAGAAATTGAATAAAAGAAATGTTTATTTGTGGAATTGGCATGAATTAATTATTTCGTTTTATTTTATAACAAAGTGTTCGACCGAAATAATTTCGAATTATATAATCAGAGAGAAACGCCGAAAATTTATTTATTCTAAATGGATACTTAAAACTGTAAATGAATAAATTAGTAGCACGCAGGCACACGAAATATATTTTGATTGATTATTTGTAGAAATTTATAAAAGTTCGGTCGATGCCAAGTTCTCTCCATACCTGGTCATTACAACGTCTGCCTGGTCGTCCTCCATTACATCATTTATCAAACAAATTTGGGCCCCCTATATATACTATGGACGCGCTGGAGCTCTTTGGTCCATTTCAATGCATTGACCAGCTCAGTGCATGTGCTAAAACTTTTTCCTTTGGACTATGTGCATTGCATCTCATCAATAGACTGCGACGGACGTTTACTAGCGGTTATATCTGCCACGACCGCGATTGCGTGCCGGAGTTGCTCTTGGTATATTGCGTGCAGCCGGTGTGGCTGATTTCTTGGCGGGCAATGCTTCCGGTTTTGGTTTCTCTACCTTAACTGGTTCGGGTTCCACTTTGGCTTCTTCACCAACCTCTTGCACAGCTTCATCATCTTCTTGCATTTCTTCATGCTCGTCGCCCTCATCGTTCTCATCACCACATTTCTCTTCATCACCATCACCATCTTAGCATCTTCATCATCGCCAGTGGCTTCTGATGGATCGCAAAGCTCACCTTTAGCTTCAGCATTGGCAGACTCATTCAGTTTAATCTTCTTGCGAACTTCAAGAAGTTGTGGTGATGTGTTGTGGTAGTGAATGATTTTCAATAGTCTTCTCCATAACATTCCAGCTTACTAATGAGACCAGTACCAACTGGGCGTGTTCAAATGTATTTTGGCAAGCGTGCTTCAATTTTAATTGGAATTTCATCACCCTCATCATAATCCAGTATAACATCCTCTGGATCAACAGGCAAAGCAACTTTTTGTTCTTCTTAGCCTTCCTGTGTCTCATTCAGTTCTTTACCCTTCTTTTGTCTCATCAGCAATAGTTGCGTCAGCATCACCCTCTTTGGTCCCATCGGCAGCAGGAACAACCTTTATCTTCTGCACCCTCCTTCCTTTCTTCAGCAGAAGCTTTATCGGCGGCAGCAGCAGCATCCTTCTTAGCTGGCTTCTTGCGACGCTTCTGTGGTGGGTGAAAATCCCGTAAATCGTAAATCGACGGTATTCTGCGCTACATTGCCTCCGAGTAGGCTAGAGAAATGACTCCTCCATAATATCAGTGATTCCCGAGCACTTGTAACCAGATTTCTATTTTCTTACTTACAGAAAGTTACTCCGGGCTTAAAACCTTCGATCAGAGGCTTGAACTTTTGATAGAAGATCGTCATTTCCGTCACATAACCTCTCAACATCTTCAAACTCTCGCCTTTCTTGCTCCTTTTTCTTGCATCTGAACACACGTTTCTCCTCTCTTGGTTTCCCTCGATATCACTCTCTAACAGCTCACGTTGCTGCCGACTGCAGAGTTTGCTGATAGGAAGCGTTCTTCTCTGCAGTAGCATTGCGACACTCCTCATCGTACCAAGAACACTTCACAGGTTTTGTATAACCAATGACATTCTTGGCTGCACTATCCATGGAGCGGGTGATATGTTTCCACTACGCACATATATCTTGTGGAGACGGAGAGGCTTCCGGTGCAGTCGGGAGTGTGTTTCTGAGAGGGCTTCGGCGGTTTGTTTTAATTGTCGCTTGCCGACGTCTATGCATGTTGGAACGTGCGGCATGCACAACGCTGAGCCTAGTGCGTAACTTGTCTGCAACAAAATAGTGGTCCGAATTGATGTTGGGACCAAGTAACATGCGTACGTTCAACACGCACGATGCGTGCCTTCCGTCAACCAAAACATGATCAATGTGGTTGCTGTAATTTGATCAGGACTCAGCCATATAGCCTTGTGGATGTTGAGGAGTTGAAATCTGCATCTACTACCGACCTCCGACGAAATTGATTACCCTCTCTCCATTATTGCAAGTAGTGTCATAAGGGGCTAAATTTTCCTACAGTTGGGCCAAAGATTCCTTTCTTCCCAATTTTGGCGTTCAAATCGCCAAGCACGATTTTGACATCGTGTTTGGGACAGCGCTTGTATAGACGTTCCAAGAACTCATCTTTAACATCGTGGTCCTTCTGTTCCGTCACGGAAGTCTTATATTAAAATATTTAGTCTTGACGCGTATCGCGCCTAGATGCTCGTTAACAAGTGTGAATCTGCAGGTTTCGTGCTTACTCTCTTGGCAGCTATAGTAGATGTCACAGGATGCTTTTTTAGAGCAACTCTATCCTATCCATCGTATATCATGGATTGCACTGATATCAGACTTGCATCTTTCGAGTACATCAACCTGCTGTTTACTTGCACCATCTCTATTAAGGCTACGAATATTCTAGGTGCATATACGTAAATCGTGGTCCTTATATCGTTTGCGGGGTCGTCATCTTTAGGCTCCATTTGCGGCTTCCTTTTTACCTAGCGAACGTAGGTCTAATAAAAGGGTATGTTTCTCGCCCTCTCATACTTTGTGAGATTTTGTGGGTCACTTGCAACAAGTATCATTGTTGGCCATTCCCAAGTGAATGGCAGTCAACAAGCTTTAAAAACTATAGCCATGCCTTTGTTGGCCAACAGACAACCCTTGGCCTCTTTCATTGGTGTACGTTCACCCGTTGATGGTATGATAGATCCATGATTCGTCTAAGGTAATAAAACGTCACAAAAACTCACTCGGTTTGCGGCTGAACATAGCCAAACACATCTTTGAAGTGGATGCGCTGCTTCACCGCAAATTATATCAAAGACTGTCACAGAAAATAGTTCATTGTAAGCAGCAGCTTGTAACATTCCAATTTCGCACATCATTATGGAGACTACTTTTAGTAAGATTTAAGAAGCTTAAATTTCCTTTCCACTTACTGTCATCATTTATTTAAATATTTACTTAAAATCAATCCTCCTTAAAAGCCAAATTTCCACACATGCTAAACGATTCCGCAAACAAAAAAGATGTCATTAAATAAAAGGAGACAAAGTGATGCAAAAGTAAAAGTATTAAAATCTGAAAATAATATTCCACAGAGACACCAAAGCAGCAAGCAGGCAAGCAACCAACCAAAGCTATGGGTTGTTTATATAACTGTATAAAAAGCGTGAAGGAGCAACATTTAATGAACTCGACAGTAGCTGCGGAAGAAAATTGTGTTAGTAAATGGTTGGGAAGTTCCATTTCGTAGATACTTATTATAGCGCTGCCATCAGAGCCGTGTTTGAGCGTGCATAAAAATTAATATAAATTTCATAAGCAGCGCAAAACTTTTGACGCCTTATTAAGTCGGTAAAGCTTAGAGTTGCCAGAGTCTGAGAACTACAGACTCAAAAGACTTAACTAATGCCGTATAAATGGCGATAGAGGACAGGGCAGTGTGTGGGCATTGGGACAACGGATGCGCATTACGTATGCAAGTCGGCTACGCAAAGCAAATACGTGTAAATGTGTACACAGAAATATGTATGTAGAAACATTTATGTATACCGTCACCGTCAGCGTCACACTCACCGTCACACAAAACATTGAGTGGCAGTCGTTGTGCAAATGACGACGAATTTTGAATACGAATTTCATTACACGTTTGTCGTTCAATTATTCAGTAATCAGCCAGTTGCCAAACCAAGCCCGAGAACATCATCAGCATTTGAGCCTGCTACTCCCTACTCATACTCGTTCAAACAAGATTTCAAGAATGTTAACAAGATTGAATGCGGTTCACTACCCAACAACACTCTGCAACATCCGCTCGAAGCACTTTAATTTACGTAGCAGCTAATTAAAAATTTTAACAGAATTGTACGCAACAAAATTTTCAATGAATAAATGAAATGTTTCGCTGGCTGGCATACCCTACTTAATTGCTCACACTTCACGTCTACGGCTACAAATTGGCTCATGTCGCTGAAAATTTGGCAAATTTGTTGCACTACCTACCCGAAATTTACATAATATGTTGGTCGACGAACGAGCTTGTTGTTGTTTTTTTTTTTTTTGCTTTTAGTATTAATTTTTAATTAATTATGCAATGTGATATTCTGAATTTGTATGACTTTTGCTCATTTATGTAGTCACAAGTTCATGGGTGTTGCAGTAAATTTTTATGCAAGGGTGACCCACATGCGTAAAAATTCATATAAGCTTGAAATATACTCGTATTGTAGTGTATATCGGTCGAATTGGTCTATGCGAGGCTTGAAAATCCCTAGGGTCCCCTAAGGCTCATTGCCTTATAGAAAGCCATACAAATAGGCTAGAAGTTACCATGATTTCTGCAGAAATTGTACCTTTTTGGACCAGTATAAGCTAAAACTGGGACTAAGACTCCAATCATCTGGTATTGGGTGACTCCATTAATACCAATAGAATCAATTCTGCCCTGAACTATAGGCTAATTACCAGGCCCACATATCTTGCTACTTTCAAGTTACATCTGGAGAACTCCATTCATTTGGAGACGGATCAATAATCAATAATCAATTGAAGAGATCCAGTTGGCAATCGGTATTTTTACTAGAAATATTCATAGTGCAGCGGCTGCTGCCACTACTCCTAAGCCTCCTTCTGGGTGAGTCAGTTATGGAATAATTCTTAATACAGAATCTAAAGCGCTTCTTCCAACAAAAAAGCACCTCAGAAGGAGAGCAGTCAGAACACAGGAACACCCGTGGAACCGTATTTTGTGAAAACGGGCTGCAAAAAAACTAAGAAATGTTTTCTAGAAACCGAGAAGCTTTTTCTTTGAGCAACGGTTGGCAACTTTGGACTACACCATAGACGCCAACTATTCTATGTGGAAATGCACTAAGTAGCTCAAGAAGGAAAATTTTTCGACAATCTCCGATCCAAGTGGAGGACTTGCTAATGCTTTTGCCCACCATCTGGATGATAGATACCACTACACATGACGTGATCACGTTGGCACAAATTAAAGAGACTTTCGAAAGCTTGGAAACACCGTTGCAGATGTCCCTTCCAATCAGGCCTATCCAGGTTCTAGAAATATTCAACATATTAAAAGTCTAACTGTAAAACAAGGCCCCAGGCTTCTCTACTTTAAAGATCCTGCCGATATATGCGATCCTCTATATCAAGTTGATTTTCAACTCAATCCTGACGCGTTAATTTTTACCCGGCTTAGTGGAAAAAAGCAGCGATTCATATGTTTCACAAGCCAGTTAAGCCGGATAATGACCCTGAGTCATACCAACCAATTAGTCTTCTTCCTTAAATATCGAAGGTATGGGAGGGACTGATTGCTAGCCAACTGTAGGAGTTCATGAGTCGAAACAGTTATGGCACGCTATGGCTTATTTGATTAAATTCACAAAGTTGCACAGCATATTTGGCTAGCTTTGGAAGACCTTGAGTTTTGTAATGCTTGGTGTAAAGACTGAAATCTGAAGATTAATGCAAGTAAGACAACGAATCCATTTAAACGCATGGTCACTCTAGCAATTCAAATAGAAGTTGTATATCTGGAATAGCCTTTACTGCCAGAATGCCTTAAAACAAACCTGAACCATTTTAAAAAATATGCTGCCTGAAGATGATTTAACTCAGATGACCGCTCTCCGGGCGAAAGATAACTATACGCCAAGTGCATTGCCCCAATCGGGCTCTATGGCGTGTAAATTTGAGAGATCATGTCAAAGACAAATTGCAACCGTATGCAGGTGCTTCAGAATTGTGCCCTTAAACAGATTATTGGCTGCCCCGACGTTGCATCGATATCTTAATTTGCATACAATTATAGAGCAAATTGGGATGCATACCAGCAGATATAGAGAAACATTAAGAAGCCATTAAAGCAAGTATGCAATGGTCTTCTCCCTGCCTGGCGACACCAGGATTTGAAAAAAACAAAACGTAAACTTTCTGAAAATATGGTGCTTCATGGAAAAGATTTGAAACGGTTTAGTTAGGTTAATCAAGCCGCTCGATAAAGCTTGAGTTCCCAATTGATTATTTTTTTTTACATTTGCTGAGACTAAGGCCTTACTGCACATAGACTCACTCGCTAGAACTGCATGGAAGCAAACGAAGCATGTTTATCGTGCATTGATGTTTATAATTCGCAAACCGTTTAAGCTCTTCTTATAAATACTTTTGGAAATAATTCTCCATTTGTTATGCTTTTATTTCTTTATTTCTATTAATTGAAAAAAAAAAATATTATTTCCTCCTTTTATTTGCTTATTTAAACACTTTAAATGTTCTGTTACTGTTGCCATTCCTGATCTGAAACTTTTTGATTCTATTGGTAAAACATGGTTAGAGTTGGTAAAGAAAGATCCTTCATCAAAAGGAAAACTCCTTTGAAATCATGAAAAAAAAAGAACTTTCAACACTGTCAGAGCCGAACCGATATCAATCTCGCTTGACAAAATTTACTCACAACCGGGAAACGAATGATCGTAGGCTAGTTAATTCTGAAAGAGTTTCCCTTCTGTTGATATAATTTCATATGTTGCTGCTGTTCGTTCCCTCCGGAAAGCTAATCAATTTAGACGAATTGAACACAGCATATATTTATGCCTGGAAGATGCTATACCGGTTGGGTACAAATTATGAAATCAGCGCCTGGCACGCCTTAGCCGGTATCCTCGCAACATTCAGCTAACAGAGTCTAACTACTGACTAATGCATTGGGAAGATGTGCTAAAGGAATCATTTGAACCCAGATAGATTGAATTTTGCGTTAAATGGCTAAGACTTAATATGACGCCCATAGGACTAGGAATTCATAGGAGAGAATGTTCTATAACTTCTATAGTTGCTTCATTCAATATTCAGAGTTTCTTCCTAACTCAAGAAATACACCATAATATTTGGCTTCTTTAAATAGTTAGAGCTGCATTCACCATAGGGAGTATATAGCTTGAGATCTTCTATTTATGTGTGAAGAGTACCAATCTGGTTATATGTGGCTTGACATATACTATGGTGCGCACCCTATGGTAGTTCCAGTTGTTTTTTTTCATATTTTTTGAGAATATCTATGAAAATCAGACTACACAGTAGAGCACAAATGACTGAACCCTTAGGCGAGGCTCTCCTAACCATTTTTTTTTTCTATCGAACAGAGTTTGAAGTTGATCACTCAGCAGTGAAGCATGTTGCATAGCCAACGAGTGATTGGAGGTTTCTGTGTTGGCATGGCATTTGATATCGATTCGTTACTCACTTTGACTTGATTTCGAAGAAGGCTGCCTTTTGTTGTAGAATTTTTTTCCTCTGACCACTTCATAAGTGTGGCTTCAACTGCTCTACGCTTTGGAGTAGCTGTATTGGGCCTCGTTGAATACTTGTGGGCTTAGTTTATTTTTTTATGTGGAGGTCCCAAAGTCAAGATATCATGTAAGAAGATATATTCCTAATAACTAGACTGTCTCTGCCTTCAAAGTTCTATTGAAATTTAAAGGCAGAGACAGATCTTTATTTATTAATTTAAACCAAAGCCAGACTTCATAACGTCAGCAGGTCTGTATATTTCATGCTTTGTAATTTGAGTTGCTTTGTTGAGTTACATTTAAACATTTTTTTAAATATTTATTTTTCAGCTTTAAAACAAATAAACTTTTATATTTATTTACCAACCTTTAAGCTGGCGGCATAAATGAAAATATTTTGATAAACTTAATTTTTCTTTATTTTTTTTTTCCTACGAAGTTTGTCCGCATAACTAATTGGTTTTTGTTTTCATTACAGTTCGGCCTCAACATATAAACTTGACTTTACTCAAATACACTTTGGCATGGCGCTGTAGCAATAATGTTTAATTATTATTGTTTGTAGTTGCAATTATTATTATTAACATTTATCGTAATATGGCGCGCTCTTCACCTCGTCGTTAGGCCTTAACATTTTGGCATATTTAATGAATCGACACAAAAAGTTATTTCAGCTCAAATAGAATAGATTGAAAATGAAATTGCTTTGCAGAAAATTATTAGAAGTAACTTGACAGCATATTTCGAACATTAGCGAAGGTGAAGTGGCTTCTCTATTGCGTCGTTCTCCAATCATGTAAACCATGTCTGCTGAAGCGCTTTCATCCATTCAAAAGGTGAACAGCACAGTGCAGCTGCTGAAATTTTATGCGCTGGACTATGTCAACCTCATCTTATCTCAATAAACGGGACCTAAACTCATTGGCGCTAATAGGACCAAGCATACTGCGGAGAATATTTTCCTCAAATGTCTTCCAATGATATTTCGTGCGGTAGATCTTGACTTTACTAACTGCAGCATTCCAGAACTGGTAAAATTTCCTAATTCTTTGGTTCCAAAATGAAACTTTAACTGCTACACTCTTCGCATTATTAAACCAAAGTCGGAAAATTTATTAAAATAAATATTTCATTCCATTCTCATTAAACCAAATATTAAACACGCATGAAACAATTCCCCAAAGGCACATACATGCTGCGAGTATATTAAAACCAATATTCCTCCATTGTCTACCAATACAAACTGAAAACACAAAACATTTCCACAATTGACGCCGGTGGCTAATCCAGGCGGAAAGCATAAAACGTATCTCGCCGGCGTTGTTTTAATAAAAAAAAAAAAACTGCGACTTTACTGCTTGAGTGAAGGGGGATAACCACAAATGCTGTCGGCTAAAACACTTAAACGAAAAAAACATATCAATTCGGATTGTGGTTGTCGCAGCAGACAAACAAAAAAAAGAGTTGCCCAAAAAGTGACAAAATCCTTATAAATTATACAAAATTATATGATTAAAATTTTAAATATTAACAAATTGCGTGTCAGCTCGACGCATTACAATCAAATTTTGTCTGTAATAATGTGGCCAGCACAGAAAATGAGATACGCAAAAGCGGAAACGTGGCAGCCAACATGGCGGCGACAGGCATGTCTGTTGGCTGCCATTTTGTTTATGTATTATGCTGCTGTGTAAACAGTTTAATGACACCATTGTGTACAATTAAATGTTGCATATGCAGAACAAATCGCGTGTGCTGACATCGAGCATAAAGTGTCGAAAATATTTGCACAGCGTAAGAATAAAAAAAAATATGCTAATATGTAATAAAATATGAAAAAGGCGAATATGTTTTAAAGGATTTTTTAAAATGTAAAGAAATTTCACTGAAGAAACTGCATTGAGTGATGTGGGAAGGGATCAAGCAGACGGTTCATGACAGGATTTTGAAGGAATCAGAACGTTGGGCAACAAACCTTACTAGTTTCTTTAATAGGATGTACATCTGAAGGTGGATTAAAAAAAAAATTAGTACATCTGGGCTACACAACATAAGTAAAACTTCTTGACGGTTCCCAGTGTATTGCAAACTGTGGAACTTTGAACATCTCTCCATTCTGATTTCATTATTAATATATTCCCAAACTTGAAGGAAGAGCTCGATAAAGCAGAACTGTTTTGGTTGGGTGTTACCTCAGGCAATTCACTCTTAACATAAAATATTGGAACAACTGGACTATAGCACTTAAAAATTTAATTATTTAAATTAAACAAATGTAATATATTATTGTATGAGAGCTAAGTCTTCTAGTGGTCATAAGTCGCGTCTACCCTAATATTTGGCATTAACCTCCCTATGAACCTAACACCCACTTATGGCGTTTTTGTATGAAAAACTTCTTTAATTAAGTCAATATCCGCAAAAGTCGATATGTTGACTTCTGAAGGACGCAAACATCACCTACATATACTAGAAGGTGTATCCAACCATGTTTTTGGAGTATGTTCCATACAAGCTAACCGCCCACTTATGTGTTTTTGTATGAAAAACTTTTTTACTGAAGTCAAGACACACACATTCCATACATATACTAAGATTTGCGTCAAAACAGTTTTTGGAGTTTGTTCCATACTGTTTGGGGTATGTTTCGTTCAAACCAAACGCCCACTTATGGAATTTTGTATGAAAAATGTCTTTATTTAAGTCAATATCAGCACAAAACTCGATGTAGTGGCTTCCCAAACAGTTTTAAAATAGGTTCCATATAGCCCTACTACTAAAATTTCTTAATTGAAGTCAATATTAGTTTAAAAGTTGATATTTTGGCTTCCTATGGTCGACCACATCCCATACATATACTAGAAGGTGTATCCAAAAACGGTTTTGTGGTATGTTCTAACAAACCTAACTGCCACTAATGAGTTCTTGTATGAAAAACTTCTTTATTTAAATCAATATCAATATGTTGGCTTCTTATGGATAAACCCTCCACATACATATACTAGAAGGTGTGTCTATCCATTTTTTTGGAGTAAGTTCCATTCAACTCTACCGCCCACTTATGTGTTTTTGTATGAAAAACATCTTTATTTAAATCAATAAAAGCTCAAAAGTCGATATGGTGGCTTCTTATAGACGACCTCTTCACATATATACATATATATGAAAAGGTGTGTCCAATAATTTTTTTGCGGTAGGTGCCATATAAACCTAACGCCCACACTTGTATTTTTGTATGAAAAACTTCTTTATTTAAGTCAATATTGTCAAGTTAATTATCGATATGGTGGCTTCTTAAGGACGCACACTTTCCATACATATATATGTACTACAATGTGTGTCCGAACACCTACCGCAAACTTATGTGTTTTGGTGTGAAAAACTTATTTATTTAAGTCAATATCAGTCGTCAAAAGTCGATATGCTTTCTTCTTCTGGATGACTCCTTCAAATACATATACTAGAAGGTGAGTCCAAACACTTTTTGGGGTAGGTTCCATACAAACCTACCGCACACTTAAAGGTTTTTGTATGGAAAACTTCTTTTTATAAGCTAAGCTTTTTATAAGCTTCATAGAAACATATCACTCTTTTATGGGTTTTTTTATGAAAAACTTTTTGTATTAATTTTATTTAAGTCAATATTTGCCTTAATGTCGATATAGAGGCGTCTCATGGATGACCACTTGACATATGTACATATACCAAAATGCATATCTTCCTACTTTTAGGGGTAGGCTCCATATTGAGCTACCACCGACCTATATGTTTTTTATGAAAAATATCTTTATTTAAGGCGAAATTTCCAAAAATGTATCTGTTAATATATTCCGGTTCGCACTTACTGTAAATATTTGTCATTTGAGTTCTTCTGACATGTGAATTGAATTCGCAAAAATTTAAAAGTGGTATTTCGCGAACTTAGAAACCAAACAGTTTAGTATATTCTTTCATATTTATTTATAGAGTAATACTATTCTCATTTTTTTACGAACTGAATACATAAAATTTGTCAAAATTCCAATACCAAATAGTTGCAGATTCAAAGTCGTATGTTTCATTACCAAACTGTTTCTTACTAGTTGCCTTTATGGTATTGAAACATACGAATATGAAATCGCATAAATGTGAAAGTAGAATTCGTTAATATTTTGTATTCTATTCGTAAAAAGAAACTTGTGAATCGGAATAGATTTGAAATTTTTATAGAAACGAATTAAACGTGAAAATCAAACTTCAACTTATAAAATATTAATAAGGACTTGATTGACAACAGCTTACATTCCCCAGAGCCATCTCGTCATAATAAATCCTGCCTCATGGTTAAGCTCCAGTTTAATTGAGTAGTGAATTGTTTCAGTCGCTCTAAGTACAACGCAGCTTGTTGTTTAAGAACATTCGATATTGAGGAAAGATTTAAGTCCTCCTCGAGTTTTGCCATTCGATCATACTGTGGACAAACATGGACATCAAGAATAACTAATGACCAGGAAATTGGAGAAAAGGCGCAAACTTGCGAATTTCCTTTGATGACTTCGCACATTACTTAGGAAGTATGAAATCAAATAGTTCTCTTCGGGTGATTGATTCAAAGTCCTGAAAACCAGAAAGTGTTGATTTGCTTTGACTGAAAGGATTCTTAGTTGAAGAGTTGCGCCTATTGTTGAACTCTAAGAACCCTCAATACGTCCAAGCATATAACCAACTCCGTCTATCATATGCCACTTGCTTGACAGTTAATTGCGAATCATCCTATTAAAAAAATCGGCTTACCTTCTTTGTTATCCTTTCACACTGAAACAACTTCTAGAAAAACTTTTGGATGAACTTCACTTGAAGGAAAATGATTCTGGTAATATGCAACCTAGCAGCATTGCATAGACCACCATCCAGTTGTGCCAAGCAAGTGCAACTATGGGCTTGAACATGTTGTTTCTGCTATTTGAGAGCGAGCCCAGTTGACGTCTACTGGTGTTGTGAGACTCACTATCCATATAGATCCACTAACGCAGGGTTTTCGTGCACAGAAGGGTTTTCAGTATTGCAGAAGCTGAACCTGAAGGTAGGTTCTCTGTGATAACGTCATACTGATGCATTTGTACAGTTGCATACAAATGTTCCAGCATTTTTTCCATTATTCAAACTCGCGAATATATAGTCGGAGTACCTCAGTAGACACTTCCCTGGCCAGGATGGCTGTATTTTTAGCAAATGTAGCAGTCATCATGAGTTCCTGCTGGATCACACATTGGAATAGAGCCTATGGTCATATTGCTAGTGTACAGCGAATAAAGTGTTGACTCTGGAGAAGCTTCTGTCGGTCTGTTGGCTTCAACTTATCTAAATTTGCAAACAGTTCAATGCACTTCAGCTCGGTTTTTCAGTTAATTTATTGTTACGCAATGTAAATGTGAGAGCAAAAAAATTAAATAAATGAAATTAAATATTATTTATAAAAAAAAAAAAACGTGCCAGATTAATGCAATTGATTAAAAAGCATTTTATACTTTTTATAATTTCTGACAACTTTGCATTTTATTTTAATTAATAATGCTTCCAAAGCCTTTTTTTTACTTTGATAAGCGGAGGCAGCGAAAAAAAAGTGCAGGCATTAATATAAAATCTATGAGAAATGATTTTTATTAAATTGAAACGAAGCTTAAATACGCTTTAATAGATTTATAGACAAACCAATAGTAGTAGATAGACTCAATTAATTTAATTTAATTTAATTTAGTCGCTTTGGAAGAAAGTCTGTTTTAATTAAAAAATAAATAAACAATTTTTGTGACGGAATTTGATAATTGTATCCAAATACTAAACATAATTTATCTAAAAACTAGCATAACCGCCAATTTAAATAAAAATTGTCAAACTCAAATAAAAACATTTTAAATAAATAAATCAAAAAAAAAAAAAAAAGTTTGTTGCAATTAGTTTAAATTTTGTAGCTAAATAATAATTAATTAAAATCGCGCAATCATTTTAAAATACAAAATAAAACACATTGAAATATTTTTTTTCTACGTGTTTTGTATAACTAAGTGACAAAAACCTCGTTTAGAGCTAAGCAGATACACAGCTACAATCAACAAATTGCATCAAATCAGCTTCTATGTGCAGCTATCAATTAATTATATTCCTCTCCCTCTCTCACACTCTCTCTATACATATTTATTTATTCATTCAATGATTTTGTATTAATTTTCTGATTTCATTAAATGCAAACAAAAAAAAGTAAATAAAAGATTAAAATAATTTAAATGAAGCGTTCAACAAAATCTTTCAATGCGCTTAGCAACATATTGCTTAATATCTACTTAGTATGGCAACATGTTGCTGATTGTTGGCGCCTCAGCATGTTGCTAAAAGCCTTTTGTTTCTATATAAACTGAACAAATTATTTAAATGCTCTCACGCACAGGAAGATAATTTTCTTCTTGTTCTTTTTTTTGTTTTTTAATAATCTTTTCTTTTTAATTATATTAGTTTCATTCAGCCAAGCACAAAAACACTTATAATTATTTAAATTGTTTTGCTTGTTGTTGCTTTAATTGTTGTACTTGTTTTACATTTATTGTTTCATTATTTTTATTGTTGTGTTTGGTTAAGCTACACAGACATTTAAATGCGCTATGCATTATTATTGCTTAAGTTTAACTTCATTTGTACAAATTAATTTCTATCTCTACTGTGCAACACTGCTAATAAGGAACACTAGTTGGTGTTGGTAACACTGTTCATATTACTTTAGCATCAGTTGGAAATGAAGACAAGTCATATATGGAACAGTTCGATGAAACAAATTATTACATCTGTATATTGTTTCAACCATATATCCGTCCTTTTGCTAACTCAGGACTGTACCAAAAAAATGTGTTGAAAAGAAAAATATAACAAAACTCTATTTTAAAATAAGGTTGAGGGAATTAATAAATGGTACAAAATCTTTGAATGAAATTACTAGGTAGGGTGGGTCGAAAAACAAACTTTTTGACTGGCTAAGGTTCATCCTCCACGTTCGTCATTAGATCATGACCGCAAACAGAAATAAACCAAAGCCGTCGTTGAATGAAGTAGCTGTTGTCGTTGCTAAACGACTTGAGGAATTGTGGTGCTAGGCATCCATTCCCATGATGAACCTAAAAAAGATAAAATAAATGAAAATAAATGCATACCTATTCGTAGAGAGAGACTCGCTCTCTGTCCAAAATCTTGTAGGACAATTTCAACCTAAAGCAAGTAAAATTTTTTTAATAGCTGGCTATCGATGCGATCTTACCCCCGTCAAAATATTGTAAGTGTGAGACGCATTTAAAAGAACCTTCAAGGGAGCAACAGTTTCTGTTAGATAAAAGGTATCCTCGAATTATGGCAATGGTTTCAATTAATGTATCTATGACGATCCTCCCTGATTAATCTCAAAAAAGAGAAGAGATTACAATTTATTCAAAAGAGACCAAATTTCGAGAGGTTGAGAATACATCTGACATTAAAGGAAAGTAGGCGCAGATAGCAGCCACAATTCATGCATATGACCCTGACTTTGCAGTGCATTCTTGGCTGCAGAAACGGCGATAACCGCTGATCGATTCGCAGTATCAAGTGTTGCTGAGGCCGGAATTTGTTCTTCTGCCCTATGAAGATTTTGGTAATATCAAAGGGGACGATACAAGAAACATTGTAGATTCTAAAATTAAAGGAGATAAAACCTAGAAACAACTCAACTCCAAAGAAGCTTAGAAGAATCTCTTCTAGCATTATACTTTGATGGTAAGAAAATCGAAACAATTTATTACGAAAAGAAGACGGTTCTTGCAAAAGATCATATATCCCTTGTTTCAGGAACCAGTTAGCCAATACATTGCTCACGTTATACCCAGTAGTGGTCGCACTGTGAATCTCTGCAGCAGCATTTTGAGCTATCTTCTTATTAATGCTGATGGTACCTCTGCAATTAGAGGTCATAGGAAAACACTTGAGTCATAGCCTTCAGTGTCAATTACATTTTAATGAACTTCCTCTTAGGCATATCATTATCGACCTTGTCAGTAGTACTAAAGGACCTGCTTCATTTTCTGCTCCTATAAGGAAGCAAATGAAGACCTGTAAGCAGATGAAAAGATGCTCGAACAACGAAATAAGAAATGGGTTTTTAATCGCATTGTGACTGGCTATGAACACTGGATACTTTACGACAACCCCAAGCGCAAAAACTTATAAGTTTTGTCCCATCAACCATCAATATCCTTCGTAAGGGCGAATATTTATGGCATGAACATTATACGCCTTATTTAATTTGGGACCAGTGTGGCATGATCTACTAAGATCTGCTCAAATCAAATAGAGCGATCGTGGTGGAACGCTATGGGACTCAATTCAGGCACACTAAAGCAAAAATAGCTGGAATACAAAGAAAGGCATGACAAAGTGATTTTGCAGCTTGACAAAGATCAGCGACAAAAATCGGTCAAGACCTACTTGGAAACACTAAAAAGGGAAGTCCTAAACCAGATAGTATATACTCCAGACATCGCTCCTTCCAACTGCTACTTGTTCCGTTCGATGACACATTGCCTGTCCCAGCAGAAGTTCACTTCATATAAACAATTCAAAATGGGTCTATGATTGTATAGCCTCAAAAGACGAGTCGGGACTTGTACTACCCATATGTTATAATACACAATTATGTTAGACGGAAGTCGCTTTATAAAGAAATCCAACAATAATTTGTATGGGGTTAAATACAAAATAGTGTCGGTTTTTCGTTACATAATGACTCCCGTGTAGTAGAATAATTGTGTTTCGCTGGTTTTTCTTTGCTTTTAATCAGCAGTGAAGTAGGCTAGGCATATAATATGAGAGAAAGAAAAAAGGAAGAAATTGTGTAGACATTTTTTTTACTTTCTCTGCCGATTAAAAGCAAATAAAAACAATGCTGTTCATATTAATTTCTATAACTTTTGGAAAAATAAATTCTTTTGAAGTATGCAAATGTGAGTTAATACTCAGTAAATCGTTTCCAGGAGCATGAATTGCTAAAAAGTTTAAGAGGTTTTTTAAAAGATAAATGGGGAGCAAGGAATATACTACTCAATGTTAACTTTTTTTCTATATCTCACGCAAATACGTAACAGATCGAAGTCAAGTCCTTCAACGCCTAACTGACGCGTGATTAGGAGAAAGACAAAAGACTAAAACGGAGGCAGTGTGACTTCCTTACCAAGACAATACACGCGTACACATTTCTGATGGAGTAAAAAATCTATAAATTTGGATTTGTTTATTAATATAATCTCTCTTTACACTTCCACTTAGTTCCAGTTTTAAAGATAAATTTCGTCATAATATAAAAGACTTCAACAAACTTTACTGAAAGAAGTATGAAGGGTTTCAAGGTTTTTTATTTTTTTAGACTTTAGACCGATATACCACACAGCATTCAACTATGTAGCGTATCATAGAGTCGGTTACCATGACAACAGCAATATTAATCATCAGTTTTAAAAACTTTTCTTTTTATTTTATTTTATATTTTTTAACTGCGTGGGCGTAAATTATTTTAATGTGACACAGACTCATTTGTTTTTTAGTCATTGTTGTTGCTGTTGTTGCTGTTGGTGGCGCTGTGGTATTTGCGGCAAGTCATGTTGTTTTTGTTGTTGTTTTCGTTTTGGCTGGCTACCAGTATCTATGAGATATGTAATTATCTGCTGTTAATGAATCACTATTCATATTTCTCCTCTAGGCTATATCTCTTTTTATGAGTAAATATAAAAAAAAAAATAAAAAAAATGCGATAATTGCTGTTTATACTTGCAAGATCTTGTTTAAGGGTTTTGGAAGTTTGAAGAATATATATAAACAGTTAGTTAATGCAATAAGGAGAAGGTTTACGGAATTTTATTTAATGTTTAGAATTCACAAACAGTTTAAGCAAACAAAAAAAAGGGAAGACAGAAATTAGTTGCACTTAGTTTCGATTCCAATGTTCCAAGGACGCTATAAGTTCAGATTTTAAGTGCTGGAAAACATGTTGAAGTAAGTTTTGGAGAACATATATTTAAGAAGCGTAGAGAAGTTGCTTCTGAAGTCTCAAATAAGTTATACAAAAGATATTTGTTTAATATAAATAATTAAATATAAATAATTTCTCATTATTTACAGTTTCTCACAAACATAAAAAAAATATTAATGGAACGTTTTGGCATAGAACAGTAGCAACATAAACTTGTGCCAACATTTAATGCAATTTGGTAAGATTTTTATTAAATTGAAATAAACTTAAAAATAAAATATTAAATTATTTCTAAGCAGTTCCCCAACTCTTTAAACCGCGACTTGTTTAAAAATATTATATTGCTTCGTAATTGCTGTATATACAACTTCTCACTCCATAAATTACTGCTTATACACCCTTTTCTATATATATATATAAATTATTTGCATTAATTTACATTTAAAATGTCATTGTTTGGCCTTTTTTTTATTATTTACATTATTGATTGACTGCATGAGTGATTGTTCAATTGATTGATTATTCAATCAAGTATGGCAGAGTTGCATTATGCCAATGGCATTTGTTGTTATTGTTTTAAGCGCTCTTAACTCATTTAATGATGCATCAGTTGTCATTAATTTTCAGCACGTCACGGTAGTAATTAAGCGAAAAATACAAACTATGAGCAACTACATGAAAACTAAAGAAATTAGGTCATATTTTCTGTTTTTAATTTAAATACAAGTACACAGACACACAGACACACAAACACACACACACACCCAGTTACAAAACTAATGAACCATGGAAAGAACCAACGAATAAACAACAACAAAAACAAGCAACAGAAGCACTAATGCAACTGAAAATGATAGAATTTACATAGGTCAAGCAGTTTTGAAACAAAGTAAAGCGAGAGGAAGAAAGAGTGAAAGATAAAAAAGTGAAAGAAAAAAGTCAAAATCATTTTCCAACACTTGTAATAACTGTATTTGAATAAGCTTTGTGTAAAGATAGCAACACGAATTTGATGAACAGCAAAGCAATTGAGTGTAAAAGGTTGGGAAAATAGAAGAAATGGTGGAAATTTGAATTATTTCTTCTAAACGAAGCTATTACACCCTGCAAACTGTTATTAAAAACGCAAAAGTGTCTACGTTTGTTTGTCTTTTATGCTCTAAAGGAGCAAAGAATATATATAAATTTATGTAAGGAGATCTATGTAGAAGTACTGGGAGAGAGAGTCAAAACCAATATAATAACAAGCTTCAAAAGGTCTAAAGTGATCTAAGCGCAATGACAGCAGTATTGAAGGGCATCTGTCAGATTTTAAGGGACAAGAAAAAGATGTCTTGTAAACGCGACCCTCTAGACAGATTTTAGAAGAAATAATTGGTTCAGAAGAAGGTCTTGTACTGACACATAATAGAAGAGAGAGAGTGAGAATGGTTTTTTTTTAACATCTTTAAAATAGAACTTAATATTTTTTAGAGGCACTTCATTAAGATAAATTTCGCGGGAACCGTGACGAAAACGGGGACGGCTTTGAAGTGGTGCGGATCGAAAAGTGGAAGAATGATCAACAGATTCGAACCTCATCCCACTCTTACTCCGCTACATGCAACACACTATCATAAAGTTGTCCTAGAAAAAAAATTCCTTGCGGAAACATTTGGATTTTACTCACTCATCATAGTTAGCGAGATCTGGCCATGTGAACCGAATGGGAATTCTTTCACTGAAAGCTAGCTAAAGTAATGTTTGCCTTAACTGCTTTCGATGGATATTTTCATTAGAGAAGGAATGACGGAATTCGGAGTGGAAGTATACCGGTGATAAGAGAAGAGAGGCCTTAGGTTTGTCGAGCACTTTTCTCCACTATCGTGCAGTACATGCGTGTTGCGTTAACAGACCTTAATTCAGACACTTTCAGCCAGTATGATGTAATTAATGAACCCAATATAGTCCTTCGACATCTCAAAAGATTTCACTACTGTTTGGTAATTTACCAATCTGTCGATATAAACAACGGTGCCACAGATGTTCGAGAACTTACCAATTTGCAGTACTAACCACAATAATTACGATGGCCAGATATGCTCGGTTCAAACTGAGACACTCTCCATTTAAATATACCCACGTTGCTTGTATCTGTAACTAGGGCACCACCTGCTAATAACAGTGAACAACGGAATCATACTGACAGAATTACAAGGTTCCTAAACGGCATGAAGCCATGGTTTTTACAATGCAAGATCGCGAGGACCCAGTATCAGCGACTAGAAAGAGTGAGAAAGGGAGTAAGCAGGCTTGCAGGCGTCGTCATCTAGCAACTGCTAGAAAACTTATCTACTGTAGGGTATAAGGTTACATGACAAAAATCAATAGTACACGCAGGTGACCCTCCTGGCCAAAATGAGTTCTATCACAATTGCAACAAGTATCCGCACATATTCTGTTAAAAGGAAGTAATTTAAAACTGGAAAAAGAATATTCTATATGAGCTCTTGATCGATTCTTTGAATATCCTTCTTCCATCTCTAAATATAATATAAGGATCAATACATTAAAGCTTTGCATATAGATGCTGAGTGCTTTTAGCATATTGATGAAGTTTTTGATGCGAAGTTAATGGAGGAAATACTAGATGGGCTACACATAAAATGTATAAAAAAGAAAGAGATCCGCGTCTCAGTTTCAAATATTTTTTAGGAGATAATAAAAGTTTCAATTACAAACAAATAGTAGCAGATATGGATACAAATTTTAGAAATATGGGTTGCTGGGTTGAAGAACATATATCTATATTTCTTGTATTATCAGGTAGATAACTTTCCATAAAATCTTCGAGACTGTAATGAACAGGATATCAGGATATCAAAGAAATGGAACGTCGATATCAAGATTCGTATAATGGCAGATTACTGCTGAACGCTTACAAGGAACATAGTTTAAAAAATTAAGAAGCGTAAAAGACAAACTCTGCAACGATCATTTGAATGTAAAAGAGTACAATACCACAGTAAAACTAATTATAAATAATCCTTGTTAATTTTCCAAGTGCCAGACATAACCAGAATATACTGAATAGGTTGTAAGAGATTTAATTCCATGTTGTATCTAGGGGAACCAGGCTATAACGCCTGTAGATTAATGCAAATCGAGGTTTTTTGTGAGGTTATGTCAATTTTGAGTACGGATTCAGACACAGCAGGAAAGTATACAATGGAGTATACAAGGATATTATCTCGATGAAAAATTGCTTTCATTTTTTTCTCTCTAAATTATTACACTGTTATAAAGGAGGACTTTGTAATCCCAGCTTAAAGGGCAACGCGAATTTTTATAAGAGAGTGCAAGGTGCTGCCTTTTAAATTTATCAGTGTTGGTTTTTTTCCCGAGATAAATGCTGAGATGCATTACGTTATTCACCTGTGGGATCATAATATTGTTTAGATTCAGTACCTTTGTTTAACCCTCGAGAAGAAGGATGTAGTCTGCTTATCGTCTAATTGCTTTTATTTGGGCATCAAGATCTGCTTAAGATTCCTGATTCATCAGCAAATGTGAATGTTTTGTGTCTGTGTTTCATGGAGACTGTCGAACCAATTGTTTGGTGTTCAAACGCTGTATAAATCTCTTAGGTTATTCAGTTTATAAAAGAGTGCATGATGATTTTTTGCTTTTATGTAACAAAGAGAAGAATAAATATATTTTCTATGTCCGTTCGAGCATACTGTCACTAATGGATGTAAAGACTATAGCCGATTGCTTAATGTCCGCTCGCGTTTTCCATATGAGCAACTTAGAGCTTCTTGAAGAAAGATCGATTGTCTCTGAGCAATCTTAGGATTTGGCTTACAGGCTGTGGATCTTAGACACTAGCATTTCCTTCTCTGTATCATCAAAAATTGATTGAAATTGAATATGACTATTGGTTATGCTGTAGTGTATTGAGTGAGTTGTAGTTGGGTATGATGTAGTGGGTTGAAATGCAGCAGTGAAGATAGAACTCAGGACACTGACAAAGGTTTCAACATTATTTTCATTGCTTATTACTGGGATGATAAGACTGCTCATTTCCTTTTTGTATTTAAGACAGTTGGGTAATCTTTAATTTAAGGTATTTCACGTCAACTAAAGAGTACTGAAGAATGATTTGTTGAAAGATCTGAAAGATACTCAGTAGATATTAGACAAGTCTGTTGGGAAAGTTAGTTGTGTAATACACTTAAATTGCATTGATTTCAGAGATATGTTCCAGGAAACAGCTCTTGACAACCCTCTTCTTTAAATTTAAGACAACACATATGAGTCGATATAGAATCCAAAACTGCACAACACATTTGCATTATTAACCAACACACATCATCTCATTCCTTGATCAACAAGCTATCGGGAACTATTTAGCAATTAATATACAAACAAATTTTAATATTTTAAAACCACAAAAGTTTCAACAGAATATTGTTATATTTCCGCTAATATTTCTAAGAAATTACATTTCCTCGATTTATGCTGACAAAAACCAAATTAAGCCACACTCAGCCACGATTTCATAAAAATGAATGTAAAATTTAAAAAACGATTAGTTAACATAAAAAAGAGTTAAATAGCAAAGTTTGCATTTATCTACTACTTCATACTTTAAATGGTCTCTCTCCATGGCATTGCAGACAAGCTGACAAGGGAACATAATACCCAACTCAAAAATTGTTTTATGCTTTTATTCGAAAATGGAGAAACTAAAATATGTACTACAAACTAAACGGAAAAAATATTCAAAACCACTTTTACGTGACACGGCGTAATGTTGCTATCTCTTTTACACACTTTTATCATATCGCCATATTACCGCATTGACATCAAAATTTACGCTTTTCCGCTGATAAAAATCTTTGTGTTTTGTGTCAATGAAGCGAGAATGAAAGCATAAAAGCTAAAACCGGCAACAACAAAAGCAAAAACAACAACAACAACAAAGAAGACAGAACCGCAAAGCAAACACGAAATGTGAACGCGACAAGAAAAAGCGCTGAGGTGGGCGCAAATATTCAACAAACTAACACAAAAAGATACACCACCGACATAGATGTACAATATATATAGATATAGATACATAGATACATATAGATATAGATACAAATCAGAGTCACTGTTACACCATGCGCTGGCTGCATTTAGATACAGCTGTACGTGTATAGTACAAAAGCTGCAACATTAAAACATGAAATAGGAAGATATGGCAACGAAGCATTGATGCGCTTTAGCTTGCAGCTTTATATATGAATCAAAAGTGGTTTTACGCCCGAAATAATAAACCGATTTTCATAAAATATGGCTGCCAAATGTAAGCGGCTGGATAAGAAGACAAACTGCTTTTAAACTGGTGCCAAGTTGAGATCTCTGTAGAGGTTGGAGTTGCGGATGAAACAAGAACATCCAATAATGGGCCACATGGCTCGGTTCTGTGGCCTCTGCACCTTTCGTCAATTCGACATTGAAGCAGTGCCTCATATTTGCATACCGTAACACCATATTTGTGTAAAAATCTTTGCAATTACTTCCCTCTGCATCTAGATCCGCAAGTCGCCACCTTAGCTTGGTTGTGGCCTTTTAAAGTGAACCTTCTATCCACATTTAGGCCCAGGTAGATAACCTTAGCTGTCTGTTCCAAGCGGGTCTCATGCATATGCACAGTTGAGGTCTGCTGTCGACATGAGCTTCATGTTCCACCTGTTGACCCAGTCAGCGGGAGCATCTACCTGCGGCGACTTTGAAGAAGCCATCATGCATACATCATCTGAAAATTAGGCCAAAAGTAGGGAAGTGTCTGGAGTAGTGACAACCAGACCAGGTATGTTTGCAATATATAAACACTTCTTCGTTTCCTGGGTGAAGAGAGGAATGACTTGCTCTGACCTTGACTCTGAATGAACGGCCCTCCAAGCAGGACCGTATCAGAGCACAGTAGGGCGTGTAAAACTCCATCTAATGGCTGCTCGGTAACCACAAAGGTGACATTGCAATACTTCCTCCGGTCGAATGTTTGCAATAGGTGGTCGGTGACTCTGTGTAGTTGCTCAACCGTGACATGGCTAGAGCCATGGAACTCCGGAACTCCGCAATGATCGCAAGCCTAGCAATGGCCAGACTTTCCCAAACTTTCGGAATTGAAGGCAGGAGACAAATTGGCTGGTAGTATCCAGGATCCATCATGGGTTTGCCTGGCTTGGAAATCATTGTGATGACTGCTACCTTCCACACCTTCGGTAAATTCTGCTGACCTCACTGGCATTGAAAATGTACACTGCAGTGTGGTCAGCACTCTCAAGCTGCGCCTTCAATGTCGTGACTCGGGGCTTCGTTGGGCTTCAGTCGCTTAATTATGTCTTCGACATCCTACGGTCCAAATAAGTCCTCAGGCAGGTTGAGCTGGAGTGGCGCTAATAGAAAGAGTCTCGTAGCATCTACCTCTTCGTCTGATGTTAACTCGAAGGGCAGAAATCGCTCTTCGAGGTGTGCTGCAAAGGCATCAACTTGCTCTTGCTCAGAGCGGCACCAGTTGCCAAGAGCATTTAACTCGTCTGGGTTGTCCTCTACTATTTCTATTGACCTTCCATAGGCATCTGATTCAGTGCCCATACTCTTCAGTATATTGTCGAACATCTGAGAACGTTGCTGGTTTAGTTTGTACTTGAGACGGTTCGACGCACGGTGCCAGCATGCCCTGTCTTCTAGGTGTTGCATCCGCATAAAAGTCCTTCGAAGTTTACGTTTTCCTGAAGAAGATGACCATGCTCACGAGACAGGATAAATTGTTCAGCCTTTCGCTCAATATCTGGGCTTAGACGGAAGCTGTATAGATCTACTCGGAGAAGACTTGCAAAGTATTCTAGCCATATTCTAGCCAGATTGGAGCTCAATGTCGGATAAAATTGCATCGTTAAGGCGCATTTTGAAAAGGTTCATGTCCCTATTCCGGTTGATTAGCCCCATTGCCTGGGTATAACTAATGGCAGCAGCAAAAAGCGTCACAATTAGCAGCTAGTGATGCGAGTTGATGTCAGAGTGTTGGACGATCTGAGGCTTCCAGGGCGGGATTCGCTTTTAGATGACAAAGTCGATACAAGTAGGGCGTTGCCGGTCATTGTCTGGATATCTAGTTGGGCTGCCTATTGCAAGTATTTGCGATGATATTGCTTGTGGAAAGTTCAACACGTCCCTGCCTATACTGTCACCTCTGACGAAGGTAGTCCCCAGCGACTTAGTATGCAAGGAATGTAGATGGCAACAATCTCTACTTCTCCCATTCCAATCACTACAATAGCCTCACCCGGTTAAATAGAGGGAGAGGAGATCGGCGTACTTGGCAAGATTTGTAGATTATTGCTTATGAAGATTGCTGCGCCACCTCCACCGCAGTTGATAGGAGGATGATATGCTATGAGCAGAAAACATAAAAGATTTTAATCGACTTTGAGCCCTATTACATATTTTTCTATGATGATCTGCGATTGCTGCTCGAATGTATTGACAAAATTTTAATACCAACTTCACACTATAAGTGTAGGGTATTCAAAATAAAAAATATTCATGTCAATGACATTTTGACATACACGAATGACACTCATACAAATGAAAAACCAGCAACAAGCATGTCAAACGACCACAACGACAACACTGCACAAACACAACACACAGACACACACACACACACACGGACTCATATAAACAGTTGTAGCTACATATGCCAGCATGTAAATGTATCTGAACGCGTGTAAATTTGTATCTCGTATAATATTGTTGCACGGTATTGGTGCATTTTACGATATGTTTAGATAAGCCAACGTGTTGCATAGCTTAACCAGACTGGACAGTGTTGCAAAAAAAAAAAAGCGTGGCGGTGCAAAAATTATACTAGAAATCGTTACCGTTAAATGATCTATAATATACTTTTAATGAAGCGCAGCGGCGAGAACACTGTAGATCGTGACTGCTTTAATTAGTACGCGATAGGTAAATAAATAAATAGTAGTAGTAGACATGAGCAAACGATCGATGATTGATTAGTTTGACTTCAATTGTAGGGCATAACTATCAACAGCTGCAGTCGGTGTTTTATTTTAATATGTATCTTTAAGATACTATTGTATATTTAATTAACTACTTAAGGCGATTAAATCATATATTTAAATATATGCGCTACAGGGCAAATTATCATATTAAACAATAATATTTACTAACAACCGGTTGAACTAACGGCCTTATTAATGTTCATGGATTTGCCAAACGAATTTTACATAGACATGAGTTTGGCATAAACCAAGCAGAAAAGGAGATACCTATTCGTTAGAACTAATGTGTCAGCTCTTCATTAAGAAAAAGGAATTTTCGAAACTCATTTATTGTGACATCATACAAATAAATCCAATCACATAAGCTAGCTATTTGACTAGACCATCTTGCTGGAACCACATATCGCTGATGTCAAGTACCTTCAATGCTGGCCAAAAATATTCTTCCCAAATTTTCCAATTACATATCCGGCTTGAAATTATTATCACTCGGTCATTTTGCTTTTGACAAATTCAAAAAAATCTTAAAACTTCTGCAAACCCCAATTAGAACAGAAAATTATCAAAAATCCTTAACAAACATCAATAATTGATATTGTATATACATATTTTAAGTATAAAAATTATATAGATTCTCCAACTGGCATGCTGGTTAAGCCGTAGAGGTCATGGTTAATATCTCACACGATTTTCGTTGTTGTTGGAATAGCTTATATAATTGTGTTGGTGGTATGAACTGCCTTTGGCTGCATTAATTTCATTCCACAGATCGTTCTGAAGCGAATAATTATACAAATCGGAATTCTATATTATTAACAGTAACAGAACGCATATATGTGTAGTGTACAGCTGTTAACGATAACTTAATGACATGTGCAGAGCTTGCTTGCTTTGCACAATCTAAAGTATTCATTGCTGGAGGAGACTAGATCGCCAAGCATCCATGGTGGGGGTCAAGTAAAAGTAAAAAATGATGCTACAGCCAGTTATCTAAGAAATCTTGACCCATTTATAGCCGACAATGACTACACCCTTTGGAGAGCCACTAGATATTTGAAGTGACCAACAAAGAGATGAGGTGAAATCGGAGGTATTTGCGCAGCATTTAGAGTCAATTTTTTAACCAAATTCGGTTATTTGCAATATGTCTAATCACTTTCTGAGAGGTATAGGAAGAGGCAAACAATTTTAATATGTAAAAATCTCCGGAATATGATAAAATCGACGGTATCACGATTAGAAACCTGCCTTTAACATGTATAAAATTGTTTACATACTTAAACAATGCTATGCTTCGACAGGACTACATACCACGCCATTGGAAATGTGCTGAAGTAATAATGCTTCCTAGACCCAACAAACCTGAACGCTGCACGTCGTCAAACCGTCCCATTAGTCTGCTGGCGATATTCTCTAAAGTATTAGAAAAAAATACTTTCAAGAAGAATATCTCCTGTGCAGGACGATCTAAACATCAGTTTGGGTTCAGAAAAGGCACCCTTCTAAAATCATTGGAACATAAGAAGTACTACGCAAGCGTCTTCTTAGATGTTAAACAAACGTTTGACAGAGTCTGGCACTTAGGAACTTTTCATGGTAGAAAAATGGTTTAAAAAGTGGAGGATTGTGTTAATTACACAGAAATCCATTGAGCGAACGTTTTATTTAACGAAAGGAAACTGTCCACCCGTAACTTTAAATGGCGCTACTATACCAATTAAGGAGACATTAAAATATCTGGGATCACACTTGGATCGTAGAATGACTGGCAAGGCTCAAATTAAATCAATATACCGGCTGCTTTCTACTTTGCAAGGCAGTTCTAAAACAACTATGGGGAACTGCTAGTAACTCAAACATTGTATTCTTGCAAAGATACTTATGATAGCTATGAAACTGAGAAATATATCAGGTGCAACTTGGTTCAAAAGCAATTTTGATATACATAAGGATCTACAGATACCTTTTGTGAGAGACGAAATAAAAGAGATTCTCAAAATTACATATGCAGACTTTACAACCATTATAATAATTTAGCCCTTAGCCTCCTAAATAATAGTAGAGTTGTTAGACGTCTGAAAAGATTTCACGTGCTGGATCTCCCTCATAGCTTTATAAATTAATATTGTATAAGTCAAATAACAATTATATTAGTTGGGATTACTGGAACTCAACTCAACCTCAATTAACAACAACAACATATTTTTTTTTCATACAAAAACCCTGTAAGTGGGAGAGATTTGTATGAGGACCACCACTTCTATTGGACTCAACAAGAATTAAATAGAATATTGTATAATGATTCTACGATCTAAAATAGTTTATATTTAGTATTTCTAGAAAATTTATCAATATTTATTGTATATAAAATATTTAAGCTACAATATCTCCCAAATCAACTTCCTATTAAATCAACTAAATTAGCTTCCCGCCCACATGCTTAAATTTCATTTTGACTTCCTTTTACATTTATGTCTCCTTCTGCACAATATGTCAAGTGTATCTTTTTATATGCATCTTAATGTATCTATGTATCTTATATCTTTACGTGCATATCTTTAATATTACGCATACCTTTCGAGTATATTACGCGAATTTACATACATATGCCAAAAAAAAGATAAAAAGACAACAACAACAACAATAAAAAACGAATATATGAAATAAAACAGAACGCCCAATGAATTTTATGTTAATAATACCGAAAATTTGTGGCTTCGTCGTTGAGTAAAGAATGCATGGAAACATTCAAACAGACAGCCAGGCAGACAGGCAGACATAAACGAGACAATTCCACAGAGCATTGCAGTAAAAGTAGGGGAGTCCCAGCGTGCATTCGAATTATTAGTATTCTTTTTTTGGCAGCTGGTGGTAGCTATAAATTTTATATACCAAACAGTCTATATAGACGGCGACATGTTGCGTGTGGGATATATATTATATATATATAGAAACATAAAAGACAAACATGCAACAGCAACAACTGTGCAACATAAATCACAACGAAAATACACGCAACAAGGTACGCTACATGGCAGGGCGTCCAGCAGTAATTCAGCGACATTTTACAGTTGCTATCAAAAAAAAAAAATAATATGGACGAGACACGTTTAAGATAATAGACATTGGGTAGTACAGTCTTCATATTTTTTTTTTTATATACCAACTGCAGTCTTCCACTTTGCTGCACAACTTTCTTAGCGTTTATTTTCAGAGCAGACAAATGCTGTCAACTTGATTTTTCATATTTTTATAATATTTTTTTTTTGTCTATGAGGTGGTATAACTTATGTTTAGTAACAACAAATATTTAATACCCTGCACAGAAGAAAAATATCAATTAATATAAATTGGAACAGGCAGGCTTTGGAAATAAAGTTTGTTTCCAGACAAATTATACCAAAAGTGGGCAGTGAGTTCCAATTTGGGCTATACTACTTAGCGCAGATATTACGATGAATTTCAAAAGTGAAGAATTTATAAAACACTGCGCCTACATCACAAGAATATATTGCAAGCTGAATGCACAATAGTCGTCTCAACTTGCTGTTCATGCTTATTAATATGGATTTTTGAATATTTTCTTATTTTAATAAATAAATAAAAAAATGTGTGGGGTCTTATTGTGATATCTTCCTAACTGACTAACATATTTATTAATAAACTCATATTCATCATTTTCTCTATATGTAGGGCATAACTGAGAGAAAAAAAAAGCTTCAAAATGTCACGCTGCAGTTTTTCCATTTAAATCTTGTTTATTCTGGCTTGTGCTCGTCTTCATTTTTTTCCCACTTTTATAATACTTTGCTGCCGTGGCAATACTTTTCCGATTTACTTGTTCTTATTAGTTTTAGTTTCATGTTGCAATTAAATTGTTTTTTTTTTTATGTTTTCTTGGAAATTTGTTGCAATTGTTTATGGCTAAAATATGCAAATATTGCAGAAAAGTAAAAAATAAATATTGAAGATTCAAAGAGTTTCTTTGAAGTTTCATTGATTTGGAAATAATGCAGTACTTAATGCAATAATTAGAGCGCTTAGTCAATTTCATTAAAGATTTTGTTTCATTTAATCATTTAATCAATAATTGTATTACTATTAGGGTAGATATAGAAGTGCTTCGTGTTATGAACAGTGAATTGTAGTCGTTGTCTTGCTGAAACCAAAATTCATCTTAAATGTCCTTCAATTAAATTTTCTAATCGAAGCAAATAACTTTGTTTCAAAATTATGGAGTCTTCATAATTTGCGAGACCCATATGCAGTTGCTTATTGAAAACCATGATATCCAGCATTAATTTAAGTTCTCCAACAAGTATCATTGGAAACCTTCTCTTTCCTTTTTTTATAAATTTAATTCGAATAACGACTCAATCTAGCCATGTCTGTTCGTCTTAGTGTCTGTCTCTCTGTCTAAGTGAAAAATTCACTTAATAGAATATACCTACTTCGCATATTCGCACATCATTGACACCAGTTATTGTTAGTTTTAAGGATGCAGAGATATCTCCATAACTGGTCATGCCAACGCATGCCTGGTCATTCTATATTACATCAGTTTGCCCAGCCCAAAATAGCATCTATTTGCAAGCGTGATTCTCATCTGATCTCCATTCTGACGTTGTTGTTGCTGATCACTTCGGATACAAAATAGACGAAGTTTTCTGGGCAAGCTGTCACTTAGTCTTCCTCCTGCTCTCATTTTAGCCATTGTCAGTCTAAGATATGAAGAGTGAATGTCTTTCCTTCCTATTGCTTGATGTAGTGAACCAGTTGCGACGTATTTTAAGAACAGATTTTGGCCTTAACATACGGACATACGGCAACAAACGGATCGTCTGTATGGTACAAAACAGTTATGTCTACTGCTGGCCGTGCAAAAAGCTTGTCCTGTCAGCGTGTTATGCTGCTTGACTGTTTGCTGGTATGTCACATTGTTTCGAACGAGACTATGCAAGTCCTAATGTGAGTTGCTCCTCTTCATCTGAAAATTGTATGGCGTGCAAATGGATTCATGATTAAGAGGCAGCTTCCTTTGTTACAGCGTGAATGTTTGTCCGATTTGGACGTGGAGAGTTTTGGTTTGACTGAAGGGAAAAGGCTACTTGGTATGTGTGTACTCTCAAGTTGGGATGATAGATAGGATAGTAGTAAGAAGAGACGGACTACTTAAAAGTGCATTCGCAATGTAACGTTTGTAGTGGATAGGACTGACTTTGGGTTAGCTGGTCATGGCTCTCTGAATGCATACTTACTTACTTAAATGGGCTTTTAGGAAGGCCGCCAGTTGTTATGAATACCAAGTAAGGAAAGATCTCTCCATTCCTGGTCATTCCAACGCATGCCCGGTCGTCCTCTATTTCGTCGTCCACCAATCATGTTTGGATTCCCATGGAGCTCTTTCAACCATTCGAATCAGATGACCAGCCCAATGCTGGACTATGACAACCTCATCGAAGAACTCGTACAGTTGGCTGTTCATACGGGACGTAAACTCGTCGCCGACTCTAATAGGATCAAAAATCCTCCAAAGAATCTTCCTCTCAAAGAATACATACTTGCATAAAAGAGGCAGTTCTGCTTGCCATTGTGGGTTTCACGAGGAGACAAGGAAACATGTCGTCTTTGAATGCCCACTGTACGAGGATGTTAGAGACCTCACAGCGTGGGGGAGTTGTACTTCGTGATGGTGGGTATGATGGAAGTAGATAACTCTCCACTGCAGATGGGTTTAGGGCATTAAGTTGCTTTGCCAAGGTAGTCTTTAGGAAGCGTCGTATGGCAGCAGACTAAGGGTACCTCATGTACCACACTCGGGTTTGTTCTTCGTGTTGTCCCATTTTTGTTGTTGGCCTAGTTGCCAGAGGCAAGCAGTCCCAGAGTTGTATGGAACTCACTGCTAATTCCTCGAGACCGAAGTCGTACCAAAGGCTTGATCTGAGACCAGTGGCGTTTTAGGATTGTAGTCGTTCTCAATACTTGGCCCTAAACGTCAAGTTCTTTTATGAACTGTTGGGGGTACAGCTAGTCGCTTTGCGGAAGAGGTATGAATAGGCCTCGCTCCGAACAGTGAGGAAATAACGTTCCATGTGCATAATTTTAAAATGTTTTACCTGTCAGGTTGATGTGTGGAACATCCACTTGCAGTGCTACTCATACAGCTATCCCTGAAATTATGTATGTATCAGCAATCCGAAACTGTTTAGAGATTCGAATTGCAAGTTTAACTAGTATTTGTTCTAGTTTATGAGGATTGACGAGAGCCTTAATCTCGTACCACTGTGGTGCAGGGGCTCACAAAGTGTACTTCATAGTTACTTCGCCCTAGTCGTATGTGAGGACCTTCGGGATGTCACGTGTTAGCTGGGGTGCACCTTTGCAGCTCTCATCCTGTTGGGTTTATTAGTCTCGACCCCTACTAAGGATGTTGGATCTCTTATATTTTCTATTGTATCATAGCCTAACGAACTTATTATTAGGATTGCGGAGCCACCATGCGATTTTTATCCGAATGGTTGGCATGAATCATATCATAACTTTGAAATTGATTAACAAAATCTAAGTCGTCTAAGTCTGCTTACAGGCTTCTTTTTGCATGGAAATTGATGTCCTATTAACTGGTAGTGCAACCCTTTGTCAAAAGCAAGTCTGTAAGACTGTTTGAATTAAAGTCCACCGTAATATTTTCCCATTCCTCCATTATAACGTCCTGATTGGTGTGTCACTGATCAGCTCAACAAGATCTAATCTTGTGCGTCTGTACATCCGTTTGTCTACTTCAATGAATTCGAAGTATAGTCTCATATTTGAAGCTTGTTATATACCTTGAAAGACGTATTACAAGTGTGTTAGCAACGCCATTTAATAATGTTAATTAGTTGATATATGATGCCGTCCCAACCTATCAACTGTCCCAACCTACACAACTTTTCCCACTTTTACGTGGATTAATATCAACTAAAAGCCTTTCAACTATGCAAACTATGTAGTTTTCGTACATTTTTAACGCATTTGAAATTTAATTAAGCCGTTCTATATTTTTTTTTATTTTATTTTATTTTTTGTAAAAAGCCAACAGGGGAAAAAAGTGTCACTGTAAGCTAAATGGCTCAATGACTCTGAGTAACAAACTAACTACGAACATTTTTAGTTGTCATGACAAAATACAGTTTTGCTGCATTACAATGTTTAATTTGTTTGTGCATTGAACGAGCTTAAGCGGCACGCACAAGCACAAGCACACAGATACACACACATACTCGTACAACAAAAGCAGGCAGCGCACTCAGATACTATACTATATAGAGAAACTCTATTCACTAATTCATCATGTTCGACAGCGTCATCTGCTGTTGACATCAGCAGCGAAGTTTTAGAGGCGGTGGCAGCCAGCTTTGGTGGGTGTGGCGTGTGCAGCTTGAGCTGCATTGAACAAACGCACAGCATGACAAGCTCGATAGAAATGTTAATAATGATGACGATGATGACGACGATGATGATGATGATGAGCATGCCATTGCTGTCTGCCTGCTTGCTGCCTGCCTGCCTGCCTGTGGCTGTTGCTGTTCGTCAGTCATGTGTTAAATTTTAACGTCTCTAAATGCAGTCAACTCACATGGAGATACTCTCAGCTGCGTCTACTGCATGCTGCCAGACAGACATATACGCCAGTTATATATAGCATATATATATATATATCTCTGATGACTTAATTGAAAGAGTTTTAGTTGTGCTGAGCTTGCAATTTAAATGAATTTCGTGCGCAGACTTGCTGACTGATTGCATTCTACGTCGAACCCTTGGGCATAGCTAAAGTATCTTTTTCTTATATATATTTTTTTTTTTACTGTCTACAAGTACAAGTATGTTAGTAGTACACAAACACACACATACAGACTATTAATCGTGTTAAATTTAATAGAATTCATTTTAAACAATAGCTCAATCTGTTGTTCAACCTCAATAAATTTTGTTTCGGCTGAGCTAACTTAAGCTAAAAACTAAAGTATCTGTGCTGATGCTGTTGTTGTTGTTCAAGATAAGAGTTATATATGCATGCCTGACATATGTTGAACAACAATAACAATTTACAGGCGGTAACAGCTATAGTAATAACAGCAAAAGCCAACATATACTATGTATCTATGTATCTACAAGATACAAAAGCAACTGCATACACTTGAGACGTGGTAGTGAGCGCATAGAGTGCTAAGCATATAAAAAGAAAAGATATAGCACAAATGTTAAAAAAAATAAAAGTGTTTTAGTCTGTAGATGCAAAACTGAAACAAAGTTACTTATTGTTTGTTGCAAATTATAGACGAATATATACAAGATACATGCTTAGATACAACACACACACACACATAGATACTGAACCGCATACAAAGACAATTTTGTGTGCACTACTTTGCTGTAAAAATTGTTGTTGCTTAAAGTTTATACAACTTGTATTAAAATGGGAGCATTTAAATATTTGTTTGGTACTCAAATATGAAAAATTATATCTGAAACATCTTTGAGTGTAACTTCTTGAGTAGTTCTTTAATAGCAAGTTTTTGTGCATTAGTTGTAAATGATGTCTAAAAGTTTTTTTTAAGAATATTTGTAATAAGAATGGTTTAAAAATTGATGCATCAAGTGCATGTTCCATTCTTGTAATATGCTGAATAAAGCCATGCATATATACCTTTTTTTTATGGAAGACCACTAGCAGACTTAAAGGACAACCAATTCGGCATCTATTTATAATGGATTTTAATGGTAGATGGTGCCAATTCGATTATAAATAAGCCAAAGCTTTTGCAAAGCATCTAGCCGTGAGTTTTAAGCTTTTCAGTTTGGTAAGCACAGAGGAAGAATGTGAAGCAGAATAATTTTTAGTTTCACCGCTTCAAATGTAGTATTTAGGTTGTCGAACTATCAGGCAGAGGGTTAGGACCCTATTTTAAGGAAGTTCGCAGTGATTTCCATGAATTGCAATTGGTAAAGCCTTGCATTTCGAAGCCTTTTCTGCTCTTTGCACTGATTGCTGGTTCTGTGGATGTCTGGAGTTTAATAGCGAACCAGCAGTTTGGATTTCGTCCCGCACAACACCACCATGGTGTGAAACACATCGTCAGTGCTTTTGAGGCCAAGGATTACTGCATTAGCAGCTTTCCAGGCTTAATTCGATCAGGTATGTCAGCCATCAATCTCAGCTGAAGTTCTGCAGAATAGTTTCTTGAGGCCGATTCTATATTCCATCTTTACAGCGGACCATCCAGTCACAGATGCAGAGGCTATGGGCATAACGTCTGCGTATTTTATAGCTCAAATCGCAAATAAGTGAACCAACGATCTACAAGAATATTCCCCAAGTTTTTTTGTTGATAGCCAAACAGACAGACGGACTTTTCAATATCGACTTGACTTTTTGTAGAGGACAACCCCTTTTAGTGGTTCAATTTGGAACTTAGTGGAATTTTTTTTAAGAAATTCTTTAAAATTCATTAACTTTGGTGTTTTTAACTGAATTAACCACAACAACAAAGTTTTTTCATACAAAAACCAAGCAAGTTCTCACAGATTTATATGAGACCAACCACTACTAGTGCGATATGAACTTTAATAGGATGTTAGCATTGAAGGTTCTATCTCCTATAGTTTACAAAATTTTACAGTTGGGCCAGATCCCTCCAAGAGCGTGCGGAAACTTTTGCCGAATACTTAGAAGATAGGGTCCAAACATTCGACTCCACATCCGGTAATCGCGGGAGACGAGTTCAAAGGGTACTGAACAGCTCTGGCTAGCTGGCCCTCCCAGCCAATCCCAACACTATCGAGGAGATCCACTCCAACATTACTTACTCAAATGGCCATCAACCGGATTCCGGTCATGGCCGCATTTAGGATGGTGCGCCAGCCTCCAAAGTCTTGTGTCGTTTTGAATGCTAAGTACGGATAGATCTCTCCATACCTGATCATTCCATCGAGTGCCCGGTGATGCTCTTTTTCGGAGTCCTCCAATCAAGTTTGGGCCCTCCATGTAAACCATGCATGCTGGAGTTTTTTCAGCTGAGCACTACCACATTAAGGAGCTAAAAAACAGAAACGCCCCAGGTAAAGATTGTCTCGACAACGGGACAGCGGTACTATTTTAAGTACTTCCCACAACGTTGGAGAGAGACCCAAATCATTATGAAGTCTAGACAGATTCTGTCGGTCGTTCACTCACACTAACCCATCAGCCTGCTGTCGTCCATTGCGAAGATATTTTGAGAGAGATGCCTATTATCGAGTATACTGGCGATCTACAAGGTTAATCAAAGGATAGCACCTATAAAGTTCGGAACCCCTGAGTAGCTGAATAGGGTTGTAAACTCTATTCTAGATCGGTTTAATACACACAGGTGTTCCACAGGGAAGTGTACTAAGTTCCACCTTTTATACTCTTTTCATTTGGAACATGTTCACTGGGTGAATCATCCCCAGGTCTTCCTCAATGCAACATTTACTGACGACACGGCCATACTTCCAAGAGTCGAACAAGATATTTCGCATTTAAAAAGAATCTTTACGCACTTCCGTCACCATAAAACTTCATTGACACACTTGTGGCTTTGACGCAATGCTCTTACTGACATTGATCGTTCAGGCCAACCGAAGTTGTAGAAGCAATCTGCCAAATATGTTCCACAAACCTAGTAAGCCATTGTAGAACCTGGAATACTACCAGTCATACATTCTACTGCATACGATATCGAAGGCAATTGAAAGACTAATCGGCGAAAAAATTATGTGCCGCATCCTAGAATCTCATTCCAGACTGCCAGTGTGGAATTGACACTTTGGCGATCTTTAAGATTTTGCAATGCTGAGTCCTGCACTTCGGCTTATCCATCGAAGTCAAGAATTCTTCTAACCTATTTTCTACTGATCCGATGGCATTTACAGGAACATATTTCTTCAAGGTCAGATTAAGGCAGAACTCTCATTAAAAACATAGAGCTTCATGGTAAACTCAAGCTCAACAGTGGTTGAATCCCAGCTCAGGCATTCCTGCACTCACTTCCACATGTAACCAGGCATTGGAATGTGTAGCTGAGTCGGACGAATCTCTTTTCATATATATCACCTAAGCACTATTGCTGAACGGCTCTGTTCTTAAGCATGTTACATATTGCCCTTCATAAAAATTTGACGCTCGCCAGCCACATTAAACATAAAGTTGACAACAGTAAAACAAGAATGCGGCATTTTGACTGGTTTGAGACAATTAAATTCCGAACAGTTTGAGTAGCACTCAACATATGTTATAGGTTTGAAAGCTACTGGTTATGGCAAACAGTTTGAATAGCATTAGTGTTTAGCAATTTTTTAGGCTTAGCAATTTATTTAATTAGCTCTTGACTCTGCAGTTCGATTTTAATCAAAAAAACGCTAAATATTACTTTAAAAAAATCTGCTTATTTTTCAGCGATTTGATTTTGCATACAATTTGTAGCTTTGATGTGACGCGTGCACAAGCAAATAGACAAAAATTTTTTATGATATTATTTTATATAGAAATTCATAGAATAAGTCCATATTCATTTTTTTGTTTAGTATTTCAGTTCAAGCCTTCGGCTTCGCATTGTTTATTCAAACTGACTTCATTTTATGCATTCAAACAAAACAATTTAATATAATAAAATGCCATTAACTGGCTTTTCAATAGTTTTAAATTTTATAAAAATGTGTATTTCGTTTTTTATAAATTTTATTATTTTACCTCAATTTTTCGCAGTCAATTGAATTAACCTCAGCGGTTTCTTTTTTGCTTTAAATCAATCAATTGGCTGACATTTTTCTGCTTTGTGTTTACTTTTTTTTTTTTTTTTTTTTGCGCTGTGGCTTATCCTGGCGTGAATTTTATTTTAACTTTTACAATTTATTTCGTTTTTTTTTAAAGTAAATTATTTAACAATTATTTGCATTTAATAGCAAATATTTTTAGTAAAGCAAAAAGCATTTTTCATGCAAATATTTGCTATGCCTCCAGTCGTATGGCTTAATAATAATTAAAAATAATTTAATTACTTGTTCAAGTGCTTAAAAATAAATGCTGGCATTTGTTGTCAAATAAATGTTAACTGAACCTTTTTAAAAATTAATTAAACAGTTTAGTAATTGAGTTTAATTTAGAAAATTAATTGGGCTGAAAGGTGTGGATTTTTTTTTGGAGTTTATAAATAGAATTAATTTTTAATTTTAGTTGGAATTAATTTAATTTAAAAGAGTACCAGAAAGGCGAGTTAAATTGCAAAAAAAATAGACAAACTTCTCCAGTGGGGCAGGGGTGCGTATACATAATATTAAAATTTTACGCATACGCACAGTAGTACCAAAAAAAAATATAATTTCTAATTTTAAATAAACAATTTAGTTCAACTGGTTAATATTTTTTTGTAAATCTTAAACTGGCTGCCCACAACAAAGAAGCCTTCAACATTGGCCATAGCTCCTTAGAATGTATAAAGACCAGAGAACTTCAACCAAACTTGGCGCATCCGAAGTAAACTAATCCACACCAAAAGGTTGCCAGAACTCTGGTAGCTACCCCTCAAATTGTATCCCAAAATGTTATGAATGGCATGAGCTATGCTAGCGTGGTTAGCGGCAGAAGTGAAGTTGGATCAACCATAAAACGGCATAAAATGTAAACAATTGGCGCCCATTGACCTTATATGGTTTCAATGCGCAAGAATAAAAGGGACAAAGCCGACAATAGACTTTGTATGTTCCACCTAGCAATGCTGTCAGCCGTCAAATGTTACAACAGCTTGACCTATGTTCTAATCACTGTGCAGTAATCTGTGAGGTTATTTAGGAAGAACACAAACTTCAGGTTGTTCCAGTCCCATCATGTCCATCAGCAACGACTGAAGAGATTGAAGATGCTATTGAGGCGGCTTATACATAAGTTTACGCAGGTTTTGTCAGCTGCTACTACAACCAGAACTCCAATGCCAGCTAGCTGGGACAGACTCCGGAGCTCACCCGAAGTAGACTTAGAAGAGTCTGGCATTGCTGGCTTAATACTCTTGATAAAGCAGCTCCCAAAAAAGCAGCCAAGGTGCTGAAACAGTTCCTTTATTCTCTGAAATACTACATCCAGAAGCTAGAAACTAATGAGAAGGAGCACAGTTTATGAAAAACAACTCCTTGCCTTTATAGACCAACTAAGAGGCTGGCAGTCATCCAAAATGCCAGTGGTCTATGGTGTCGCTCGGAAGCAGTGAAAGCCAACGCGTTTGCTGATCATCTACGAAACTTATTTTCTTCATTCCACACTTGTTCCAAAGTTGAATTCCTTAGCTGGACCTGTTCAATGGATCTACCAATACCTATTGTTCAATGTAATAAAGTTGAAGGAGAAATTAAAGCATTGGAACAAAAACTCTTTCGTATTTTTGCCTTTATTTCAAATCTTTATAAAAATGCATCTAAAATCCAATGATTGTGGATTTAGTTCAAATAAGCGCCGTTTTAATCAATAACCAACGAGCTTCTAACTTCATCATGCCCCCCTCAAAGAAGCTTTCTTCCCTATTGCCACAAAAGTGAGACAGTCCATTTTGGCAAGCCTCTTTTGAAATCAATTTCTCGCCAGCTAAATCGTTCGACATTGACAGCAGGAAATGGTAATCCGATTGTGCCAGGTCTGAACTATAAGATGGATGCATAGGGACCTCCCATCCGAACTTCCGAAGCTTCTAGCGCGTCACAATCAAATTGTGTGGTCTGGCGTTGTCGCGATGGAACACAATTAATCTCCTATTAGCCAAAGATAGCCGCTGCTGGGCGATTGCTGCCATCAAGCGGTCCAATTGTTCACAGTAGAGTACCGATTTGAGCGTTTGGGCAAACCCACCAAACGCAAAACCTTCCTTCAGTCAATCCGAGCTTGGCAACAGTTTGAGACGCTACGCCACCCTTCACCCACGACCATTTGCGCTTCACGTTGTCGTAAGTGACCCAATTTTTATCGCCAGTCATCATTCGCTTTAGAAGCGGCTCGATTTTGTTGCGATTCAGCAGCGATTCACAGATGGAAATTCAGTCCCTGAGGTTTTTTGGTGTCAATTCGTGTGGCACCCATTCATCGAGTTTTTTTGTGTAGCCAAGCTTCATCACCATCAAGCTTTCGAAGTCGCACAGTATCTGAGAGTTGCTCTATGCCGAAGAAGAAGAACTTAAAGTGTTTCTTTTCGTACACACTCATCACACTCCCATGTGATGTCCTCCTCTTTCTTTTCTTTTGTTTTTTAAGCGCCACAGCTTGCCAAAGGCGTCTAGTATTATTTGTGCTAACTGAAGCTTCGCCCGTGAAGTGGCAGGCTCGATTAGGTATTATGTGAGTATCTGCAAGGAACTCTATATATCATTTACCGAGAAGATTTTTGTGGTGTGAGTATTTTTTTTTTAATTTCCCTTTTGCTGTAGTCGAGTTGTATCTTATGGATGTACTTGTGATCTGATAAAGTTTGTATTTCTAGATCGAAAGCGTTGAGATTGATCCTACAATCGTAGAATCCTGCACCAACATTTGCTGTGTCTCTGAAGCATGAAAATATAAAAAAGCATACAAATTGTTCATGCAAAAATGGCGCACAACATGTTTTATAATTTGCACTTAGAATTTTTCTCCTCCCAAAAAGAAAAGAAATTTGACATATTTCTGTCAGTTTTAAAATTTTTTTAGACAATTATATGAACCGATAAGCTTTCTTTACGACCTCCATTGACATTAATGAACCCATTTAATACATTTTCGGATACATTTCACAAGCTACAAGTTGATGCAGCTAATTCAAAATTATGACAAAATCTTAGTCTGACTCCCACGCTGCCAACAAGCCAATCCATTTAAAACTAAACGTGTTAAATGGATCAAATCAAGGCGCCGACACACACACACACACACACACACACACACATACACAAAGAGTCACACTTGTAAAACCGCAAAATGGCATCTAAACTTGAAGCTACTAGCAGAGAAGCATTAACTACAGCTAATACAATTGTCAAACGACTTAGCTGAGATACTCAGATACTCGTACTCGTACGTTGAATGAGAACAGAAGTCAAATTGGCAGCCAAAGAGCTGAGCATAAAACCGAGTTAAGCCTGTATAGCAAAAGCATAAAGAGTAACGATGAGCATGATGATGCAGATGATGATGCAGATGATGATGATGATGACGAAGATTATGCCAACAACAGATGTGGATGGATGTGAAAGTATCTGTGTGTGTGCGGAATTAAGCCGCTTAGCGAAATTGCATGAAAATTAACGCTCAACTGCATCGACAGTGATGCGCCAGCCGTATTCATATAACGCGCCTCTCCACTCTCCCCTCTCCACCATAAGTTAAACGTGGGCGCTGTAGAGTATAGTTCATAATGAGTCAAACCAAGCAACTGAGTTGATGTGCGAGTCATGACTGCTGTCGCTGCTGCTGCTGATGATGTTGACAAATTATGCACTTAATGGAAATGTTGGCTTTTTGGTTGGACTGGTTATCACACGCCCACTTTAAATGCCTACATGTGAACCAAAAAAGAAACTGCATAATTATTACAGCTGCTACATACTACTCTGTGTGTGTGTGGAAACTTTCATTCGGTTCCCTTTTGCATATAAATGAATATATCTGGATGTAGTAGCGCTTGCTGTGGCCTGCGGTTTGATTTTGAAGTATCAGTAGCGGTTTTTAGCTGCATTGCTGCACAAGCGATTCAATTCAATTCGCTTGAGAGTTCTTTTCATATCACTTTGTATTGTGTGCAGTCTGCTCTCTGACTTTTGTTCATTTCGATGTGGTTTTGATGCGCTTGACTTGTTTTTGGCAGACATTTCCAGCAGCGGAAAGTCATCGGCGGAGTCATGGAGTCAACTCATCGTTAGTCAGTTGACAGTTGCGTGCATTTTGTATGATACAGCAAATTTTGGATATATTTGATATATATTTTTTTTTCTTTTTTTTTTTTTGGGGGCACTCTACTAGAACAACAATGCTATATCATATTCATATGAACAACTGATTGTCATGTGCTTCTTCATGTCTCTGAGGTTTGTCAAAGTTGCAAATTGTTTGAATTTTGTTAAAAAATATTGCAAACATTTTTTCAAAACAGAAGTTTTGGAGAACATTTCTTAACTGAATGACATGCTGAAGCACATGAGAAGTGTTCATAAATCTGCTGATTGTGGGGAGTAATAACTTCCAACCTTTACGAAATCAGAAAACGTTCTCAGAAGCCAAATACTCGCAGCTGGACTGGTCCCTTGATTGACAATGCTACCTCCTATGCAGATAATCCCAGAGGGCGACACCAAAAAAGTTAATCATCCAGCACAATCTCTTTTTATACAGCAGCAGCAGTGGCAACAACAACTGTTGGAGGCCAGGTTTACACCGTGTCCAGAGTGGTGCAGTTCCTCGTAATCCCTCTTTAAATGGACTATACAATGAGAGCAGTAATGAGAGTCATACGGCATTTGCATAGAAAGGAAAGCCAGGGGTCACGACAGAATTTGTCATAATACCTTAAAAACATTGCGCTCCTCTATTTGACGCTAGTATTTAATACAATGCTAAGGATGCAGCATTTCCCTAGCTAGTGGATACTAGCGAGAATCACTATGATCCATAAGCCTGGCAAGCCTGAAGATATTGCTAGCTCTTATCGTTCAATAAGCCTACCTACCTTCCTTGTCGAAGGTTTGCGAACGCAGGTAACAGAGCTTTGAGTCTACCAAACGGCTACACCGGAGCACCAAGTACGTTTTCGGCATGGTCATGGCACCGTTAAGCAAGCTCACAGGTTAGTGAACCACATTTTAAAAGCGTTTGATGAAAGGATTACTGCAATTGAGTTTTTGTGGACGTGCAGGAAGCCTTTGGCCGAGTATGGTACGCTGGTCGCTTAGCGAAAATCAAGGATATTCTTCCATCTCCTTTCTATTTGATGATACGGTCTTACTTGGAAGACCGTAACTTTCAAGTGAAAGTACGAGAGAAGTTCTTAACTGTCCTTTCCTTGAGAGCCACAGTTTCATAAGGAAGTGTGCTGGGACCGTTGCTGTACTACTTCTTCACTGCCGATCTCCCTGTACCCCATGAGAAAGTTACGTTGCAATTCTCTACAACGCCAAATGCGATTACGATGCAGCTGAAATGGTGCAGGAGAATGTTCACGAGCTGGGGAACTGGGTCAAGCGATGGAATATTAAACTAAATGCAGAGAAGTTCATGAATGTATGTTTCATAATGAGAAAAAATTTGGCACAACAACATCGCCCTTGGTCAGCCAAGCAAGGTCAAGTACCTAGGTTTGAAGCTGGACAAGAGACTTACAATGGACGACTTGTCAATAATTTAATATCTAGAAGCCACCCCAGACTAAGGCAGCTCTTGTAGATGCTCAATAGCAGGAGTAAGTTAGCTTTACGTTGTAAGAGAGCAGTTTACAACTTAGGATGCAATACTGCCAGATCAGCTGGAGGCTGGCAAGAGTTTTGATGATCCATAAACCTAGTAAGCCGGAGTACGATTCTGAGTCGTACCGAACAATCAACCTTCTTCCTTTACTTTCCAAGGTGGCTTATTGTATTACGGCTTGTGGATCTTAGTATGTGGATCTTGGCATGTGAATCTTGGAGAAATCTTCCCAATTCACCAGTTTTGCTTGTTATTCTTAAGGTATATGACAACAAAGATAACTGTAAAGGTGTCTTTGTTGGGACTCTTGGAAAAATCAAGAGACACCTCCCAGCCCTCTTTTATCTTCTCTTCAAATCGTATATGTGAGATCGCCAGTTCCAGATAAAAGTGAGATATACAATTTCCTTCCCCTTACGATGGCAGCTGGTGGACCACTTCTGTAGATTTTCAATGCGTATATACCAACCCTTCCAGTCACCAGAGTATGTGAAGCAGCTACCGGTGTTCGGATGAAACTTCACCTACTTGAGAGCCAGGCGTGCACGTCGAACATCAAAAACATGAACCCTAGAAAATGCTTAGCCGTTTGCTACATACTACACAGGAGTCAGTTGCCAGTTGTCTAGCTAAACAAAGAAAGTCTATAGGTTGACCAAGAGGCAAAGTATTTAAGCTTAATACCAGAGAAGCACCTAACGTTTAGATCGCACATAACCGCTATAATATCAAATTCCAGATATAAGTTGTTGCTTCTAAACAGGTCAAAGCTGCGCCTGTCAAATTAAAAAGGGCAATTTATAAATCTATTGTCGTGCCCAACTGGAGCAATGGGATTAAAATTTGGGCACTGGCTTCAGCGACCAACCGTAAACGCGTACAGACGCTTCAGAATAAAGGGTCTGCTCTGAATTTAGGATCCTAATTTGGAGACCGTAGAGCTTCAAATAAATCATCATACCATACGATATAGAGATAGGCTGAGAACCCACATGAACAGGCTAGCTAGGCCTCTTGCTGAAGTATAGAAGAAATGTGCAAAAAGGCAAAAGAAAAAGTGAGAGAAAAAAATGTGTAAAAACAAAAAATTTAGAGAAGAATCATGCAATCAGGAGATATAAATTCAGAAAACAAATGTGTAAAAAAGAGAAAATGAAAT